>OY992539.1:146261929-148661929 GCA_963921195.1 Pegoplata infirma | reverse complement strand
CAATCCATTTTCGGCACGAGTTATTTTTAGCCGATTGTCCCCAAAATTTGGCTCACTCATTTTTAGATACTAAAGAACAATATAGGACCCTACCAGGTATAAAAAGGTGATTTTCGTTTTTAAGGACACCTCTAATGTACATAGCTGTAATTAGACCTATTGTGACGTATGCGGCGGTAGTATGGTGGCCGGGAACAATGGTGAAGACTATTCGATCGAAGCTAAACGGACTACAAAGATTGTATCATACTTAGGACCTAAGCATTGAGGCATTAGTTTTTTTCATGTAAAATGCCAATGAAATAGCACGCATTGGCATTGTTGTTTCATACAAAAGTAATGCCAGGTTCCAAGTATGGATCGTATGCCCCTTAAAACCTAGTGCGAAATTCACTTAAATTGTGTTATGATCGAGTTGGAGTATCTACCACCATCCTTTTATATATATTTGCATCATCATTCTTTTACAACATACAATTAAATTTCTGCTTGACATCAACGTGGTTCTTTGATAGTTTTATTTAATTGCAAAAATAGAATAAACATTCATATTATTAATTGAAAAGCGTGTATTCTTATTCCGGAATTACAAAAAACTGTAAACGAAAAACTAACTTTAACTCTAAACGCCTCAAATCGCAATAAAAAAATGTATAAAACAAAAACTTTTGACAATTCTACACTCAACCAAAAATCATTGTATTCCCAAAGAAAATCGCTGTAAATTCAACAGAAATCATTGTTGATTTTGACCCTACAAATATTTATGTTGATTTCAATAAAAATTGTTGTCAGTTTTTGTAAAAGTTGATCAACTCGTTTTTTTGTAAATCAAATCGTATTTTTTGTAAACTCAACTCATATTTTTGTTGATATAAGAAATTTTATTAATAAAAAAAAGCTGGTTGTTATTTGTAAATATTATTTTATTAGATATAAATCACAATATTTTTTTTTTTGAATTATCACCGGCTTTTAAAGCTGCAATATTTAAACAAGATTTTCACACACACTTCGTTTATTTATGTTATGCATTCGTAAGCCATTCTCCAGTTGTCTAATGACACCAAATCAAAAACTTAAAACAAAAAAAAATATCATATAGTATGAATACATAAAGAAACCAATGTATTTTATTACTTACCAAATATTTACAGATCAGAATCTAATCATCAGATCCTATTTTTATTTATTTTTATAATATCAAATATTTTTATAAGAAACAAACACATAAAATAATTTTATAAGAGACAAACAAATTTCACATTGCAATGCATTGCTACCAACTTAATAATACGAAATTGAACGAACAGGGTTGTTTTTTCTTTTTTGGTTTTATCTATTGAATTCTGTATAAGCGTTGTAAATAGTTGATTCAAATTTACTGATTATTCAACGATATCAACATTAATTTGTGTTGAATACGGCAATATTCTGTAAAACTTGATCTACAATGGGTTTACTAATTTTTCTACTAAGATATTTCTATGAGTGTAAGAAAGAAACTCTCATTACAAAACGGAAATGTCTTTTTAGCGACAATTTAAATTGTCTTGTATTTTAAAAATGCGTGGAAACTTTTTTTAATAATTTCCCTATAATTCCTCGCGTTGCCAAAATTTATTTTTTTATATGGAGTTTGCTAATCCATTATTTTTTTTTTTTTTATCTATAAACTCTAGCTATTTTGGAAAAAATTTGGCTATTTTTTAAGCACGTCTAACAGTTTTGGCAAAAAGCTTTTGGCAACAGAGCACTTCCGTATAAAAAAATTAACGTTTTTTATGTTTTATATTTATGTATGTTAAAAATCCTGGCAATTCCCGGGAATCCGGGATTGGAAAATGTGTCGATTTCCCGAGAATTCCCGGGACAAAAACTCTAGTTATGTTAGTTTCTTTCTTATAATTGTCAAAAATAATTGATTTATAATTTTTTTTTACGATTTGGGAGGTTCAAAATTAAATTTTCGCCGTGAAAAACAGAGTACTTTGTTTTAACATCGAATATCTCAAAATCCCGGGAATTCCCGGTTGAATTTCCGGGATTGGAAAATGTGTCGATTTCCCGGAAATTCCCGGGACAAAAACTCTATTTATTATAGTTTCTTTCTTATAATTGTCAAAAATAGTTGAGTTAAAAATTTTTTATTACGATTTAAGACGTTTAAAGTGAAATTTTCGCCGTGAAAAACAGAGTACTATGTTTTGACAGCGAACATCTCAAAAACGGTACTTGCTCGAAAAGTTTAGATGGCAGATTTGGAATCAAAAGGCCAAAATTTATTACGATCAGTTGGATATTTCACTGGGAGGTTTTTAGAGTAAACAGTGTTATTCAGAAAACTTTATTTTTAGAAACGGGACTATTTTTATTTGAAAATTAAATAAAGTTGATTTTGATTTTTTTCGTTTTTTATTAATTTTTAAACTTTATTATATCTATAATCAAGGCAATCAACGTGGCTTTGGAGGACGCATGGGCAATGGACCACCACCATTCTTTGGCATGATTCCCGGCGGTGCCAGTATTCGCCGTCCTGAAAGCAATGACGACCGTCACGCTATTGCTCGTCATGCACAAATCTATCCAAAAGAGGAAGAACTACAACTTATTCAACGTATCGTTTCGCACACAGAACGTGCTTTAAAATACGTTTCTGATACTTTAGCCGAAAATCCCAACGATAGCGGTCCTGCATCTGTTAAAAAGGAAAAGAGTGATGGCAGTGCCGTTAAAGATGGACGTGACAATCAAATGTTATCTTTCCAAAAAGAGGCTGACTCTGGTAATATACGCATGTTAAAAAGGTGTTATGCGTGTTGGTTTCTTGGCCAAAGGTTTACTATTGCAAGGTGATAATGCTGTTGAATTGGTAGTTTTATGTTCGGAGAAACCAACAATTGGTCTCTTGAAGGGCGTTGCTTCTCAATTGCCAGAAAAACTAAAAGAAGTAGCAGGTAAGTTAAAGATAATATGAATTTTGAATTAATTTCAATTTAATTCCTCCAACCAACATATTTATCACGTTACTTTAATAAAGATTTTATTACAAATAAAAAGGCCCAGGAGTTGTCATTCTTTTTTATTAATCAAAGAATGAACCAAAAGGCTTTTTACTAGGCAAACTTTTTCCAAAGAAATAGCTTGATGTGCATGAAATTTAACTAAACTTTTTCATTTGCATATATGTATCATTTCAATATTAAACTAAACTAAAAAAAAAACCATTGAAATGATCCGTTTATATAAATTTAAAACGGTTAAATTATTTAATTTTCTTTATTTTTCTGTTTAACTCAAATCAAAAATGAAATCGAAAATTCATATAAGAACTCCTTATAAAATTTTCATAGAACAGTGTGTGATCGATCTAACAATAAACGATGGCAATTTGTATGGAAAAAGTAGTGTAAAAAAAAGAGAAAAATGTGGTGGCATATTAACAAATAAATTAAAAAATAAATAAATTAGTTGTAATAAATGCAACGACAAAATAAACAAACAAAAATTTTGTATTTGGTGTTTTCAGCTCTTTTTCACAGGATGATTTCATACTGGCCATGTTGAGATTGCTTCTAAACAACCCTTTCAACCAACCAACTACTACTAGAATCGGTATTATAAATAAAAAAATGTCGCCCACGTTCTGTAGCTGGATTAAGAAGGACTTTTAACACGGTAACACATGTACTCTTCGTGTCTCACAAACGCGTGGACCGGGTGGTCAAAATACAAATTATTAACAAAGGAATATATTTATACAAAGTTTAGGGGGTTGGTCTTTAAAACACACTCTTTTTTTTTTTGTTTCCCTCTTACCCGACAACGAAACTGCGGCAACACCATTTCGTTTTGAGATTTGACAAATTCGTATGACATTTTATCGTTCGTTTGTATTCACTGCTTCGTTTAAGTTATGCTTTATTATTTTATGATCTCAATAGCAAAAAGGAAAAATCAAAAAAAAAAAATAAAAAATAAAAACTTTGTGTAAATAAAGTCCTTTGTAGATTGATCGATTGATTGATCTGATTAATCATCAATTAAAAAAAAACTGATCACACAAATCAAGCATTTGTTTTCAAAATTAAAATTCTTATTGCTTTCTAGTTGTCCATAGTGTTGCTCAATTTTCGAGCCTATTCCAAAATGCTTAATATTTGTGTGATTCCAATTCTTGAATAACAATATAGTGTTCTTCTTCTCATTTTATTGTATTAATTTAGAAGAAGAAGTAAAAATTGAGACCGAAATTAGACAATGGCATTATGAAAAGATTAGCACACACAGTCGCTTTTTTGTGTCTCTTCATTCACAACGGTTGATATAAAAATTTATTTTGTTTTTTTGGTTTAATATAATGTGATGCTCTAATATGACATGAACAATTTCGGTCAATGTTTTTCAAAACACATAACTATTAGTTGTAAATTAATTTGTACTTAAATAGAATAAATGGTAAACAGAGTTGCAAAAATGATTCATAGTTGAGTAAAAAATAAAATGATTCAGCAATAGTTAAGATTAAATAGAAAGATATTTTAAAAAGTATTTGCGGTTTTATTCAAGGTTATTTCCAATTGAGAATTTTTTTTTTCAATAGCCCTGTTTTCGCATAACTGTATATACGCTTACCCATACAAATTTTAAATTATCTACGCTTATTTTTAACTTGTATAATTATCGGCGTTTAATGTAGGCTTCGATAAAAAGTGCAGGCAAGTTCACATATTTTAAAAAATAGCAAAGATACAATACTTTTCCCCCGATTTTGGCTAAATAAATTATGAAATTCTACAACAATGATGCCAGGTAAATTTTGTTAAACGATTTCGGCTGAACGGTCAATATTAAAATATACGCACATAACCTAATAATAATTATTATCCTCTTCAAGCAAATTTAGGTTGTGTTAAAATGGTAACAAAATCGTCTAATGATATTTCAAGCCTCTTTATTTTGCACATTAAAAATCGTTAACACGAAAATCCCATCGTATCCTGTTTTCGAGTTATTACATAATAATTATACTGTTCGACAACAAAAACCTTCCAGTGAAATATTTAACCGATTCTTACAGATTTTTCTCTCCTGAATCCAAATCTGACATCCAATATTTTCTAGCACGTACCGTTTTTGAGATATTCGCTGTTAAAAAGTCAAAAACACAATATTTTCGCACTTTTGGTGGTCCACTGTTAAAGATTCTTCCAAAAATTGGACTTGATTTCATATAAAATAATTTCTAGCATATTCCGTTTTTGAGATTTTTGCGTTTAAACATTTTTCCACGCAAAAATCGCAAACCGGAATATCTCAAAAACGGAACATGTTAGAAAAATTTAGATTGCAGTTTTGGAATCAGGAGGTCCTATTAGGTCCAGTGGACCCCAAAAGTGCGAAATTATTGTTTTTTACTTTTTAATAGCGAATATCCCAAAAACAGTACATGCTAGAAAAAATTGGATGGCAGATTTGGATATAGGAGAGCAAAATCTATAAGAATCAGTTGAAAATTTCGCTGGGAGTTTTTTGTTGTCAAACAGTGTAATTATTTAGCAATAACTCGAAAACAGGATCAGCTAGGATTTTCGTGTTAACAATTTTTAAAGCTCAAAATAAAGAGGAGTGAAATACCATTACCAATTTTCGTCACCATTTTAACACAACCTAAACTTGCTTGAAGAGGGGTGTGTGTAGTATAGGGTTTTTATATTTGCTAAATAGTCTTGACATCGGAATCTGACAGATTCCGAAACACGTGTCCCCAAACAAAACACGTGTCGCCATACAAACCACCTCCCGATATTCAAATAAGTCTCGAAATACTAGATATTTGACAAAAATGTGTTTGCTGTTATTTAACGTGTACTACTTTGGTTACCTAATAAAATCTGATTAAAATCAGATCATTTTTGGACTTACAATTAGTCACCATATCCGAATTTATTCCGATATTCAGTAAACCAGCCAATTTCAATTAAATTTGGTTTGTATACATTTCCTACACTACATTTCCTCCACTACACTAAAAAAAGAATTAACAGAAGAAATATCTAAATGGTCCATTTTTTTTTACTTGGGTCCATTTTCCGGGAAATCTAGCGTACGGTATTATGTGTAAAAGTCGATCGTTTTCTGTAATAAAGGTTAAATTTTGGGAAAAATTTAACTTTTTTTGGAAAAATTTTATATTTTTTTCCCGGATACTAACATGTATGACGCCCTATGTTCACTCTGAACTTTATTTAAGTATTTGTAGTTTTCAGAAATGTATTTCTATTGATATTTAAATAAATAAAGGACATATATATATACTAATATGTATTTTGCTGTTAAACTAAAGATAGTACATATATCAAAATTCTTACTTGTGAGATGGTTAGCTTTGGTGGATTAGAAAAAGTCTATTTTTCGACCCGCCCTCTTTTAAAAAATAATTGAAATTATGATTAAATTGAATTAATACAGTGCAAAAACCATAACAAATGAATTAGTAAACATTTATTGCGAGGGAAAAGGTGTCCCCCATAATTAGAGTCAGTTTTGATTTTGTTAAACTGTTTCGTTATTTTTTTCTTCACGGTATTCACGTCAGAACTTTTTACCCTTGCAAAGTGTAAAATGCAACATTTATTGAAACCAACACATATGGATTTTTTTTTTGTATTTCATCCCATATGCTTGTGTAAAAAATTTATCATTTCGCACTTTACAAGGAAAAGAATTGAACACGTGAACAACATCACTATTTAAAATATAATTTTTTTGCAACTCTTTTTACAATAATTTTGTAAAATATTTTGGTAAAAGTAACATTTTTGTAAAATTTTTTGGTAAAAGTAACATTAAAGAAAAACTGTTGGTAAATAATGATATTCATGTGCTGGTTAAAAAAAAATTATAAAGTGTAAATTTGCATTGCCAAATGCTTATTGCACAAGCTTATAAAACATAAATAAAATCGTGAATATCCATTGTAAATATCCAACTATTTAGAGTCTGACCGATACTGAGTTTTTAGACTGACACCAAATTAATTATACAGTTCGATTCTTTGTATATTTGTGGCGATAACAAAATTCTAAATATTTTTTTTTAAAAACTTTGAATATTTTAATTTTTCTTACCGTCACAACAACCCAGTCGGCAAAAAAAAAAATCACACCTCACATACTGCTGACTCTCCCTTTATAAAATTGCTGACATCTTCATACAATTTTTCAAAATGTCATCAATGACATGTCAGCAGTTGGTCAGCGGTTGTTTAAACGAATTGTTAGTGGCCACCGATACTGGTGGACACTGCTGAGCAACTGCTGACATGTCATTGATGACATTTTGAAAAATTTTATGAAGATGTCAGCGATTTCATAAAGGGAGAGTCAGCAGTATGTCAGGTGTGCTTTTATTTTGCCAACTGGGAAATTAAGTTTCGCCCTAATAATTTGAATACCAGGAAGGCATGTCAGAGAATCAATACCGTTCAAATGTGGAATTGAATTGTTTATTTGAAAACGTTGAAGGATTCTTTTTCAAATCAAACTATTTACAATAACTAAATTGAACTTAACTTGCGTTTTTAAAATTGGTTATCTTCCAAAAAAAATATTTCGTTGAAATTACCTGTGTGATATCTGCTTTAAAAATGCATTCATATCGATTATTCAGCCCAAATCGATTTAAAATTTTTATTTACTATTCGGTCAGACTCTATAAAATTTAAAGATCGGTTCGTTTACAATCTACTATATTTTTACTACATTTTCTACAGCTGGAAATTTTCAATACAAAAAGTAAAAAAACACTTTCCAGTAACAGTAAAAAAAAGTTAATTTGATTACTTTTCTACAAACTACTATTTTTTACTCTTTTTACTACAGCTGGAAATTTTTAACACAAAATGTAAAAAAAAATTTCCAGTTGTAGTAAAAATGGTAAGAAATTTGGGTAATCGAATCGACCTAATAATAAGAAATTTTGATAAACGAACAGTTTACGGTTACTCAAATTTCTTATTATTTTTACTACAACTGGAAAGTTTTGTATACTTTTTGTACACACAAAAAAAAAATTCCAATGAACGATTTTCATAGTATTTATGAACAAATTCATACAATTTATTAACTTTTTCATAATACTTATAAACTTTTACATAGTATTTATGAAAAATGTTAAATAGTTCTTAAATTTCACATATTATGATTTATTCATAAATACTATGAAAAATTTTATAAATATTATAAAAAAGTTAATAAATTGTATTAATTTGTTCATAAATACTATGAAAATCGTTCATTGAAAAAAAAAAATTTTTTGTGTGTATTGAAAATTTCCAGCTGTAGTGAAAGTAGTAAAAAGTAGTAAATTGTAGTAAAGTAAACGAACAGACTTATTATGTGTTACTTTTGTTCCACAAATAAACTGCAATATTGTAGTTGTATTTCTAGAGTTAACAGTTCTTTTCATACTCATACACTTTATTATAACTTATAACAATTAATCCATGCAACATAGTAGGTCTGTTTGCTTACCCAATTTTTTCTTACTATTTTTACTACAACTGGAAAGTTTTGTATTGAAAATGTCTTAGCTGTAGTAAATGTACAGAACAGGCATAGTATGTCTGTTCGTTTACCTTACTACGATCTACTATTTTTACTACAGCTGGAAATTTTCAATAAAAAAAGTAACCAAAACTAAAATTAGTAAGAAATTTTGGTAAACAAATAGATCTAGTGTGAATGAAGATACTGCAAAGGTATTTATTCGTGCTCTCTCTGATTGTCATAAAACTCAACATAGTTGTAGAAGTCCAAAAGTTATGTTTTTGATGTGTTACGGGGGATATCTATCCTATTTTTTTATTTAATCGCAAAATAAAGTTTTTTTTTTTTTTTAATTCTAATTAGTTTTTATTAAAAATTTTTGAGTAGATTTTTTTTAGCTCGAGGTAATTTTTTTGAGCATTTGCAACAACAATCTGCATATAGTATTGTTAAATGGAGAATCATATGTTAATCTGTTTTAAAAAGTTTTTTTGTTGGTTATTTGACGATCGTGGTCTTACTAAAGGTGGCTTCAGACCATAATATTTGTAATAATATCTGTCAAAATTTTGTGTAAAACCTATAAAATAGTATGGTGTAAACACAAATTGGTATAAAACCAAGAGAAATTCGGATTGAAAAATGACAAGCGGATACGTATTCTCATTTTTAGAAATTTCTCTAAAAATGAGAAAACGTATACCCTTTTCATAAGATCAGGGTTGTATTTATTTTGATAATATTTAAGATGTGATGGTGTAAATACGCAAAGGATTTTTTAAAAGATTTTTTGACAAGCGGAGAAAATTTCGTATTATTTAAGATACGTATTTTCTTACGACTCAGTATTGTAGTCTGAAGTGGGCTTAAGGGATCATACAATTTATTCTTCTAATCCTGATTGAATGTAGAGTATAATATCTGTGGCAAAAAGGAATAAGTGCATAAGTGTTTTTATACTACTTTTCAGGAGAGCATTTTTAAGTTTTATTTTCAAATACCAAATCTGGGTTTAAAAATTTGAAAATTTTGGGCATGTAAAAAAAATGAGTTGTAAATAAATAGAAAGAATGAATAAAAATAATTGATCATGTGATCAAAACTATTATTATTATTATTATATATATTATTACAAACATAACTCAGATGTGCTGTTACGATTTTTATTTTTCCTTTATAAAAAAATGAGTTGTGGAGTTCTGAAATCAATATCTCAGAAAGTAATGGTCCGATTTCCAAAAAAATTTGATACAATACGAAAAAGGATAAGGAGATTCCAAAAATGCAAAAACACGATTTGAGCATAACTCGACTTATGTTGTTATGGGTTTTTGCCACAGATATGTATTCATATTTTTGTTTGAACATTAACGATTTGTCATTTAAATTCCCTTTGCTACTTGTAGTTAAGGGTTTTTATATTTACTAAATAGTCTTGAGAATGAAATCTGACAAATTCCAAACACGTGTCTACTAAGGGCGGATTACTTAATGAAAAGTAAGCTGCTAACTGCCGATTTAACGGTGCCCTATGTCAAAATTTGTATGAAAAAGTAAAATTTAACGGATCATTGAGTAATCCAGCCTAAGTCTTGCAAAAATTACCTACATAAATAAATTTAAAGCAGAAAAATATTTTTCTAAAAATAATTTTATGAGAATATCATAGTTTTAATTAGTAAAGAAAATAATGACCTCGAGCTAGTATAAACCTACTCAAAATATATATATTTTTTTTAATTTATCTTATTTTTGAGTTTTGGTTTTAATTTACCTTTTCACCCTCCAAATCATAAATTGAGCCGCTTAAAAAATATTAGAACATAGACTCAAAGGTCCGTTGTGATCTCCTACAACTATGGCAAGCTTCATGACAATTAGAGAGAGCGGGTTGAAATACTTTCTTAAAAAGTCTAAAAAATTGTATATAATTGGAAAAGGATTCAGGAAAAGTAAAATACATTTTGCAATGAAACCATTTTAATTTAGATATTTAAGGTTGGAATTTATTGTCAGCACATAAGTCTTAACCTACACTTAAATGCAACAATTTTGTTTTGTTTACAGCCCAGTTGGAAACGTCCGTGAGCCTTTCTAGAATACGGGCCGTTCACATGTCAGTCACACTAACGTCCCTAAGACATTGCTTTGTACCGAGTTGAGGACAATTTCATGTAAATGTTCAAAATGTTCTAAACAGTTGTCAGGGAGTGCCGACATCCCCCTTAAGTCTGATTGTATTTTATTTAGTGTTTACTTTCATTCAATTTATTTTCTTTTATAAACTTTCTTTAGCATATTCAGAAATATATTTTTACCTTTTTTTTAAGCCCATCTGAATTTGAACCTATAACCTCCAGTTTATTAGTCCTACACCTAACTAAATACATACTTGGGCCTCTGTTCTGTCTTCCACAACTTTTAAATTCACATGAAATTTTCCAAAGCACATGAAATTGAATTTGGTGTTTTGTTCTTTACGTTATCATTTGAAGTTGAAATCAAATAACTAAGATTTAAAAAATTATAAGGAAACAAGTGAATTCGTTCTGCTTTGAACTACATTTTTTAGAACTGCGGTCTTGATCCAAACTTTGCAAAATTGTATGTCTATTACCCAGCAAAACCTTAAAAATGGTAACAATTATGTAATGCATAGCCAAAAATAAATTCAGCAATAGACATTTTTCCCCTACGACTTACCATATGCATTACTTTTTTATATTTTTCATGCGTTATGTAAAACCCACCCATTATTTTGAGACTCATCCCACACAAAAATCATTAATCCAGTATAGGATTCTATAGTCGAAAAGTCGATTAATCGACTTTTTGTATGAAAAAGTCGAAATCGATTTTTTTTTGTTAAAGAGTCGAAAAGTCGACTTTTGTTTCGTCTTTTTCGACTTTATTGGCTTTTTTTGACAGATGAAAATAATTTCTTTCTTTTGAAAAAATTCTCACATGACAGTGGAGTTTAATAACAACTCAAAGTATTGGCATTTCATTGTTACCATGTATTTTGAATGTGAAGCAAAAATGGCAATGCAAATTCATGAGCCAGAAAGTGGTAAGTGAAATATTTATCAATATTTTCGATTACATATTGTAAAAACCTAGTGATAGTTAACTCGCTTTCGATTTTTTTTTCCTTTTCCACTTTTTCAATTTCTGGGTACCTTTGGTACCCAACATTGATAAATAAAAACTAACCAAAAAATAGCACCTATGTATATGCTTACAACAACATTGATAAATAAAAACTAACCAAAAAATAGCACCTATGTATATGCTTACAACAAGTCAAAAACAAACTTTCATTTACAAAAAAATCGATTTTTCAAAAGTTGGAAAATGTCGAAAAAAATTATGTCGAAAAGGTCGAAAAAGTCGACTTTTTGAAAAAGTCGAAAGGTCGAAAAGTAGACTTTAAAATTTGAAAAAGTTGAAAAATCGACTTTTTAAATTTAAAAAAAAGTCGAAAAGTCAACTTTTTAGAAATTATGATAATAACGGTAAGATGTTGTTTATCTATTACGTTATAGTGCGTTTACAGTGGCCTTCTAAGCTAGCTTAAAGTGGATTGTGGCTCCAATCTAGCTTCAATCTATTAGATTGCCCATACAAATTTATTTTTTTCAATCTAGTAGTTTAGACTCTAATCGGCAAACGCAAATCGGCAAAGTTTGATACAACTCTGTATTTCTGTAATTTTCATTTTCCAACACTAATAAACACCGACACAAACAGGCCGTTCATGAATCCACAACGAAATTGGATTGGAAACGAAATTCAAATCCGTTTCCAATTTTCGAAGCGTTCATGAAACCGTGACGAATTGCTTTGTTCGAAAAAAAATATCTATTGCGTTCGAACTTAGCGAAGACACAAGTATTTACAAAATACGACTCTGTTTTTGCAAATACAGAGTCGTATTTTATAGCAACTCTGTTAGAAAGTCAAAGTCAGAGTTGTTATAATAATGTAGTTTGTAAAAAAAATAATTTGTTAACAAATAAACTGTCATGCATTTGTTTTGAATTATTTTTTTTGATTATTGATCCATTAAGGAAGGGATTTTATAAGAATCCATCTTTTGTTTTCCTTAAGTCTAATATATATACTTAGGATCTGTTATTTTGTGTGGAACAAAACCAGTTGCTTCACATATTTTATTGGCTCAGGATAAATGTCTTTGCACATCAAATTTTTTTTTAAAACATCGGTAACTTTTTGCCAATTTGGACTCTTATTATTTTTTGCGTCCAATTTCGGAATCGAAATACTTGTCCGACTAAAGATTTTTTTTCGTTAATAAGCTAAAGTGGGTATGATACTTTTTTCAAAAATTTTATTAAGGACTTTCTGCCTTTGAAAAAGTTCGTAAAAAAGCAAGTATCAGGCCTCTGTTCCAAAAAAGTAATTCACAAAAAAAAAAACGTGAATGTGAAAATTTCCGAATTTCTTTGGTGTTCTAGATTTCACTTCCGAACTTTTTTTCGTTTTGTTTCACAAAAATAAAGTTTGGTGAAGGTAAAACGAATGCAAAGTGCATTCCTTTTAATTTTTTAAATTTTAATTATTTGATTTCAACTTCGAATGAAAACGTGAACAACAAAACAATTAACTAAATTTGATGTCATTCGGAAAATTTCATGTGAATTGAAAAGTTGTGAAAGACAACAGAGGCCTCAGAGACACTTTACAAAGGCCTCTGTTCTGCCTTTCATAACTTTTCAATTCACATTTTCCGAATACATGAAATCCAATTTGGTGTTCTGTTGTTTACGTTTTCACTCAAAGTTAAAATCGAATAACTAAAATTTTAAAAAAGTGCATTCGTTTTACTTTTACGGAAGTTAAACCTAGGACACAAAAAAAATTTGGAAATTTTGTTTTCAAATTTTTTAATGTGAATTACTTTTGTTTATATTTAAGGCCTTAAAACACAAATCCCTTCGATATATCGGGATTTATTTCCACAAACTCATTAAGAACTAACTGCATTTTGCTCATTAATTTTGTACCTTTCCCTTATAAAAAAAAAGAGGAAAAATATTTTTTAAAAAAGTCGAAAACAAAAAAGAACATCTTACTCACATTTTTTCACTTAACTTTTGTTTTTAATTTTTTTTAAATTAATTATTTTCAACTTTTCTTACAAATCCCCGAAGCCAAACGTTGACGAAAATTTTCCAACTGTCAAACCAACTGAATGGAATTCATGAACGCACATTTTCGTTTTCGAACGGAAATTTTCTCATTTTCTCTTTGATTGGAATTGGATTGGATTCATAAACACACACAGCTGATTTCCGTGAAAAAGTGCTGTCAAACCAATCCGCATTGGTTTCATAAACGCCCCGAAAGCCTGCCATTTTGATGACGGCGTAAAGTATGTTTATGCCGCCTAAATTGTTAATTGTAAACGCCGTCACTGTCCTTGTTAATCATACGGCGACTAATTACCGTTGCTGTCTTTTGACGCAGTCACACACATTTATTACCAACTTGTTATTTTAAATGCCAATCCTAATCTTCTCAAATGTAAAAAATGTCAATGTAAACGGTACAGATTACAAAGTAGATTAAAATCGCACTTAACTAGATTAGAAATCCAATGTAAACGCACTATTACTTTACCCTATACTGGATTAATGATTTTTATTTGGGATGAGACACAAAGTAATGGGCATGCTTTAAGTAATGGTAATGAATTAAAAAAAAAAAACTCAAGTGAGGTTAAGACTTAATGCTGAGTGTAAAATTCAACCCTTGATTAATTTCTGTTAGTAAAAATTGTTTCATTATTAAAAATGATTTTTTTTTTGTTTTAAGAAGAAATAAATTTAACTGTTGAATGGGATTTAATTCTGTGACATTCCAGCAAAAAAAAAATAGTTTTAATTCTAAGTTATGTGAATTTCTTTTTTTGGAACAGCGGCCAAAATCATTCACACTACTTTTTATATGTTTAACGCTGACAAGGGAGTCTAAATTAATTTTTGGGGGAAGAGAATAAAGATATTAAATCATTATTTTGCATATTCTCCAAGCAATATTTGGGAAATTATTGACTTTGTCTTTCCGTGTGTGTGTGGAAACGATGTATTTCAAACAAATAAAACTTGTTTGCTGGAATGTTTATAGATGTTTTTTTTTTTTTAATTCAATCCAATGTATTAACTTTATACTACAAACCTTATTCTAATTTCAATTATATCAATATGGGTATGAAATTTACTGTTTTTATTTTAATAGTTTGTTATAATATATTTTTGATTGAATTTCCTTGAATTCTATTAATGACGTTTTTAATTTTATTATTCGATTTGTAGGTGACAACCCTGTCGATTACAAGGTTGAAGTTTTACTTGAAGAGTCGGCTGTCATGGTTTTAGACGAGGCTGTATCGGTTAAGATATCATTGACATCACCATTATTGCGTGAATCTCCAGATGGTGGAAAAGCTGACAATACTCCCACTACTGGCACTGGAGAGGCTGCTCTTTTGCCACGTGAACCATGTCTTAAGGTAAGAATAATCAAAGAAAACGTAGTTAAAATAATTGTCCACTAACGGTTTATATCGTTTATTCAGTCAAGTGAGTATTTTTATTTTACTAACGATCATAAAATTAACAAAAAAAAAAGATACTTTTCGGATTACAATTTCCGGTTTTATATTAAAATTTTAAAATTTTTTTTTAATAATTCGACTCCTTTTTATACCCTCCAACCACAGTATGGGGGTATACTCACTTTGTCATTCCGTTTGTAACGCATCGAAATATCGGTCGGGGACCCCATAAAGTATGTATATTATTGATCCATGATCGATTCTAAGACATTCTTTGAATGTCCGTCCGTCTGTCTGTAGATGGCACGATGCAGTCCAAAATAAAAGAGCTAGCCTGGCATGAATATGTCTTATGGTCCTAGGCAGGTTAAGTTCGTAAATGGGCAAAATCGGCTCAGGGGGAAAAAATTTCCCCCTTGAAGAACTGAACCAACCTCTGAAAAATACACTTTTTTACATGTTTTTTTGTATTTTTGTTAAATAAATGAAACTTTTGTTATATTTATCGGGATGGGAAGGTGCTCTCAACGTCCCCCACTGACCACCATCACACACACACCCCCCCCCCCACCAAAAAACAAACGCCCCTGACAATTTTTTTTTTTTTTACATTTTGGAGGGTATAAAAGACACTCACTTGTTTTATCTTAAATTTAAACTTTTTTCGTTTTCTAAAAATGTAGGCTCAAAAACATTGAAGCGAAAAAACGAATTTAAAAAAAAAAATTGGGCTCCCCGCAAAAAAAAATCCTGCTTGCGTGCATGATTTGGACGCAGAGAACTAAAAAAATATTACTAATTTTTTCGGCCCGCCGCCTTTTGTGGGCATGGGATATACAAAATTAATTAAAATAATGATAAAATTTTAGTGCAAAAATCATAATACATCAATTTGTCAAAATGTATCGCCAGATGGGAGTTGTCCCTCAAATTCACCTGACCCACCTAACCCATTGTTTATTTTTTTTTTGAATTACAATTGATTTTTTTTTTTTTGCATTTTTCAATGTAAACTTACCAAACATAATTTTTTTTTTAAATATTTCTAGGCATTGGCTGAACTTCGTCATGCTAAATGGTTCCAGGCTAGAGCGACTGGTTTACAGTCATGCGTTATGGTTATACGCATCTTACGTGATCTCTGTCAACGTATACAATCATGGCAAGCATTGCCTCAATGGTCCATGGAGTTATTGGTTGAGAAAGTAATTTCATCAGCTGGTTTCCCCATATCTCCCGGTGATTGCTTACGTCGCATTATGGAAGCTCTTGCTTCTGGTTTTCTCATTAATGGTCCCGGTCTTTTAGATCCATGTGAAAAAGATCCACAAGATGCCCTGGAAGATTTATCAAAGCAACAGCGTGAAGATTTAACTGTTTCAGCACAATTGTTCTTGCGCTACATGGCATTCAGACAAATCTATAAAGTACTTGGTATGGATCAGTTGCCAGCTCCAAAATTTCCATCACGTCCATGGCGCATAAATCGCAAACGTCGTCGTTCTCAAGGCAAAGACAATACCGACGGTGGTGATGGTGGCAATAACGCAAATGCCGGGGAATGTGCTTCAGATGAAAAGATTCCTAAGAAAGATGGCAACGATGCAGCCGCTTAAAAAAAATTACCACAACAAACAATATTTATCTATAATAATAATAATAAAAATACATAATTAACTTATTGCAATGCGTTAATATAATATTTAGAAATTTCAATTTTGAATAAAAAACAAATGAGTTTTATCGTTTTAATAGATACATACATATGGATTTAAATCTATAAAACGTAGTTTTTTTTAATTTTTTTTTTTTTTGAATTTTGATATAAAATATTTGAAATTTTTAAGACATGTAAATCAATGAATTTTGATGGAATATAGAAGAAAATAATTATAAAATTACAATTTAATACACTTTATTTAATATACCGTTATGGTAAACTATGATAAAATATATATGTATGTCTGTATACACTAAAATATGTATGTTGATTATAATGTTTAACAGCAAACTTATTGTCATTATAATCTCTTAAAAATAAAAAATACAATTTAAAATAAAAAATAAAAAAACAATTACAATCAGAATATAAACAAAACACACCTTTAAATGAATATGAAAATGGAATGGATGTTGTTTTTGGAAATAAAATAATTGAAAAATTAAAAGAAATGTCACTTCAATAATATTTTAACTTTGAAATAAATTTAGGTTTAATTAAAAACAGAAAAATGTTGGTTTTATTTTTCTCACTTCAAACTATAGTTTCTAAAATAAAATCTATGCGCACAAAACGTGACTTCCCATGTAGAAAAATACAACCGTAAAAACGCTTTTAAATCGCTCAGCATGGTAGTACGAATGCTTTCAGACCATACGGAAAACCATCCTCAAAGCGTTTTCAGATAATCCTTATGATAAACACCGTTAAACGGTTTATTTAAAGCGTTTTTAAAGACATTTATAATAGTGATTTGAGAACGCTTTGTTATAGCATTTTTAAAGCGTTAAAAAAGCAAAAAATATAGCAATTTTAAAATGTTTGTGTCTCTTCACAATACAGCAACAAACGGCAAAATTTCCACATGTATTTTTTTGTTGTACAGTCAAACTCGGTTATAACGAACTAATTCTAAAGTCCCGACGTTTTGGCATCAATTTTCACACAAAATACTTCTTTTATAACGAACTCGGTTATAACGAATCCTCGGTTAAAGCGAACTGCTTATTATGGTCCCACGAATACAATTTCATGTTTATTTACCTTTTTTAACGAACTCCGATAAATATTTTTTAATGTGAAGCAATCATGTTTTATCAAACTAATAAAAGGTTGGACATTTTTGGTTTATATTACAATTTCCATAAAAGGTCTATTCGATTACCTTACTACAATCTACTATTTTTTACTCATTTAACTACAGCTGGAAATTTTCAATACAAAAAGTAAACAAGACTTTCCAGTTGTAGTAAAAAATAGTAAGAAATTTGGGTAATCGAATAGACCTAACATTTATTTATATTTTTCTTCTCAATTAGTAGTTTATTTACGAAAAAACGTCAAATAAAACAATTGGATCTATTTTTTTGGTAATGCAACAAGAGATTGCTGTAAAAATTAATTTTAAAAAAGTTAATTTCTTTTATTTTGCAAGAAAATGTTGTAATATTGCAACAAAATTTTAATAACATATCTGATGACTAGGGATGCGATTTCCATGCAAATGCATGTTTTTTGTCGATAGTCTAAAAACGATATCGACCAATTATCTTTCTGAATCAAGAAATTGCGTTAAAATGGCATCGATTTGTTTTTGCATATTTTGGTCAAAATGCATATTTTTGCATATTTTGGTTTAAAATGCATATTTTGTGCATATTTCCATCTTTTAAGTGCATATTTTTGCATATTTTGGCATAAATTGGCAAAAACACAAATTCAAATTTATTTTTTTCGAAAACTGTTTAAAATTTGAAAAAAATATTTTGAAAATAAGAATTTTTTTTTTATTATTTAAAATTTTTTTATAGATTCCCAGACAGAAAAATACATACGGGCCAGATCTGGCAAAGTACCTAATAAGGTGGTATTAATACTGGCAAAGTACATATTTTTTGGGTTTTTAGTACTTGCTAAGATGCTAAATGATAACACCATTTAGTAGTGGCAAAGTACTTTTAAAAGCGCTTTCCCTGTACTTTGAAAAGTATTATCCGAGATTTTTTTAAATAGCTTTTTAACTAAAATAATCCATTACAAAATTAAAAATGTATGAATAAAATATTTTTTTTATTAAATAAGTTGTACATTAGAAGTCTTTTTTTAATTTTAAATAAATTATATATTAACACAGCATGAAAAAAGTGACCACTATTTTAGAAAATAAGAGGTATGACCAACATTTCCATTTATTTAAGACATGCTGAGTCCAATGGCGTACTCCGTTTTTTGATGTATGGTACAGTTTTCTTGCAATATGTCATTAAAGATTATCTTATTTCCAGCCTGTTTTTTAACAAAAAAATTGTAAAATTTGGTTTAAAGCTTTTCATCTTAAGCCCTTAAATTAGCGAATTTCTTAATTTTTTAAAGTTTTCGTGAAATTAACCTCTAAAATGGTCTTTTATAAAAAACTTCCCAGCAAAACTTTGGTAATGGGTGGTGATTATATAACACATTACCAGGTAATGTATATATCTTATTTGTAGCATTATTTTATGATGTCTTACCAAACATTTGTTCCACAACGTATTATTTTAAAGTGAAAAATAATACATTACTAATAATTTGCTACGTAATGCATGATTATTGGAAAAAATGTATTTCATATTTATTATTTCTAAACATTAAATCATGGATGACTTATATTTGGTTACATTATGTATTATTTCAAAGTTTGAAATAATGCATTATTTATAATTGAATACATAATGCATTACAATAACATAAAAAATAAATATTTTATAAAAAAATGCATAAGTTTAAACTAGAGATGGATTCACGACAGAAATTTGTTAATGACACACACTCACTCAGGAGTATATTTTATCTCGCTTACAATCACGTGAGTAAATTTAATACAAAATTACTTTTTCACTACTCGTAACACCTTATATATTACGTTCTGGTATGCTATATTATAAACCTTACTCGTAACCTATAAAATATCATATATTTTACACCTTACTCGTATTCTTCGTTATAAATTTATGACTTATTTTATACCTTACTGGTATTCTTTGTGATAATGTATATGCATTACTTTTAGTCTCATCGCCTGTTAAAATCATCAATGCTGCAATGTATAAAATAAGAGATCTTATACCTTATTTTATACCTTATATGGTAAGGTAAGTTTTGCTGGGTTGCTTTTAGTGAATCATAAAGGCATCCTTAACTCTACGAATAGTGAACATTTTTTGTAGGCAAACACTAAAATAATAGTTGTTGTTAATTTTTGGTCAGTTAATTGTTAAAGGTTACCACATTATATAATATACTAAAAGACGGACCCTTGAATTATCTCGTAAAATGATGCTGGCATATCAAAAAAGTTTTTCGCGATTTTCAACATGATGGTAAAAGAAAAGTTTTATGGGCTAATCTCGCAAAAACATAAAAAAATGGAGAAATTCGCGAATTTATTGCTACATAGTCTTAACAAATGTTCCAAATGCTATCTAGGAATATAAAAGAAAGTCGGAATCAAAAATTGTATTTTCTTTCGTAAACATTAATAGTTTTAAAATAAAACCAATTCATACAGATAACGTATGTTTACTCGACAATGAAAATGTAATTAGAGTTACTGAAATTTTATGTAGAAAGCTGTCTAAATACAAATGTGATGATATTTTTTTGAAAGTCAATATTTTAATTGAATGTACCCAATAACATTGAAATCAGTACCCACAAAGTAGAATCAAAGTGTATTCTTACTAAATTTGATAATGACATTATTCCAATAACTTTACAACATAATTCAGTGTAAAATTTAATTAAATTATAAAAAAAATATTTCAAATAAAGAAACCGTGTTTAGTTTGGTAAAAAAGTACTGGCAAAGTACTAAATTCGGTAAAACCAAGTACTTTACTAAAAAGAGCTTGCTATACAAAAAATAAATTACTTTGCCAGTACTTTTTTTTTGGAACAGTTGGCAATTTCTGGTTGGGTTGTTTTAGTTTCTAAAAAATCTTGCTTACATAAAGTTTTAAATGTTACTATTCAAACCCGGCACTATTTTTCACTTTTTTAGAAGTTTTTCGCATGAAAACAAAATTTTTATTGCACAAATTTTATTTTTTAGTGCATATTTTTAGGTTTTTTTAGTGCATATTTTGAATTTTTTAGCGCATATTTTAAGCGCATATTTTCGATTTTTTAGTGCATGAAAATCTCATCCCTACTGATGACATAACTTTAGAGTTTCAAAACATCGATGGTCATCTTCAGGGATATTTAAAACACTGTTATTTTATAAATTACAAAAAGAGTTGATACGTCTTCCCTATTTAACAAATTATCATCAACTGATGTTGTTTAAATATCCCTGAAGATGACCATCGATGTTTGGTCGAAATATGGGATGGAAAAATAAAACAAAATTATAAATTCTAAGTGTTTTTATTTATAATTTTAATATGACCTTAAGCCGAACGAAAAGCAACAACATAAATAACACCGTCCGACAAAAATGAAAAAACACGAACTTGATAATACACGTTTGAAACTAGAGACTAAATGTAGTAAAACTACATTTACAGTTTTTCATTTCGTGATCCTGTTTCCTTTTAAAGACTTCAAAGTTTTAGAGGATTACATTTTATATTTTTTTTTTTTTTTTTAGTATTTTTACTTGTCCTAGGATGCCTTTAGTGATAGCAAATTAAAGAGGAGGATCTTCCCCAATTTTAATTTTATTTTTACATATACCCAGGAAAAATTTTCAGAACCGATTCTGACAACACTTGTTCTAGAACAGGTCCTTCGGTAACCATACACTATTACACTTTAATTATTCAGAACAAGCTAAGTGAACACTATCGTGAAGGCTGTTCTCTGCAATCAAAGTTTCATAACATTTTGGTTCTCAGAAATTAAAAAAAAATTATGTGTCAAAAAAATTAAAAAATAAATATCAATTTATTTTTTTAACCAAGAAAAAACACGAAATTCTACTAAAATAGCAGGATAAAATCGTGAAAATAGTTGAAACAAAGGTGAGTAAATTAAATTTTCATTGTCTGGGTCGGGTCAAATACTAATATTATGTTTTTAATTTTTGTTTGCAGAAAATCCATGTTCTGGTATGTCATTATTGTAAGGACCAAAATGCAACTTTGGAGGCGAAAAAGGATAAATGTGTATTAAAGAAATGTAAATATTCCATTTATATATGATTGTCTTTATCTTTGTTAAATAAATTAATGCAATTCAATATATTTCTTTGATTCTTATTTCTGTTCCAAATTTTACTTCTAGAACCGATTCCGAGGAACAAAAATATGTTCTAATTTTGCTTACAAACACCTGTTGCTTTTGGGACAATCCCTTTGTAAAAAGAATCGGTGTTGCACAAGAATTAGAACAGGTTCTAGGGAAGTATAAGTTGTTCCACAATCGGCTCTTTGCAACCGAAAATTTTGCTGGGATCAGGAAAATATTTTGATAAAGTTTTCAAATGACTTTAATTACATCCTTTTATCTTGATATGGAAAAATTAGGGGAGATCCTCCTTTTTCATTTGCCGTCACCACGGTCACCCTAGGACAAGTACAAATATTTCAAAAATATTTTACAAAATGTATCCTTTAAAACTTTGAAGTCCTTTTAAAAGGAAACAGGATCACGAAATGAAAAAATGTAAATGCAATTTTACTCCATTTGATCTCTACTTTCAGGCGTATATCATCCGGTTCATATTTAATATTGGCTGTCGGACGGTAAATCAAAACAGGTCAACAATAAATACAGAACAGTTATTACTTTTACCAAATTTTATTTATGTGAAACAAAACGAAAAAGAAATTCGGATGTGAAATGTAGAACATCAAAAAAAATCGGAAATTTTCATTTTCACTTTCAGGCGTATATCATCCGGTTCATATTTAATATTGGCTGTCGGACGGTAAATCAAAACAGGTCAACAATAAATACAGAACAGTTATTACTTTTACCAAATTTTATTTATGTGAAACAAAACGAAAAAGAAATTCGGATGTGAAATGTAGAACATCAAAAAAAATCGGAAATTTTCATTTTCACATTTTTTATGTGAATTACTTTTTTTGGAACAGCGGCCTATATACAGGTAAGAGATTTGTGGGGACATCCCACTCAACTAAATTTCAATTTCAAAACAATCAAGTTTCATTTGATTTTTATTTATTTTTAAGTTTCAAAATTTCAATAAAATTTTCATTCGTTATCTAAACTTTAAATATAGAGGACTTTAATTTACTCCTCTATAGATTAATCACAATTGGAGCGGGAAGCGGTTTTCCGCAACTCTCCCCATACATTTTGTATGAAAACTATTGCGACGAAAAAATTCCGAGGAATTTTGTTTTCATACAAAATGTATGGGGAGAGTTGCGGAAAACCGCTTCCCGCTCCAATTGTGATTATTCTCTAAAGCGGTTTATTGACAACAAATAGAAGCCTATTTCACTCAAATTTGGTTTGTGAGTGTTATATAGATCCAATCGGTCCATGTTAGGACTTGAGACCCATTTCCGGTGGTTTTTCAATTCACATGAAAATTTCCGAATCACATGAAATCAAGTTTAGTGTTTTGTTAATCACGTTTTCATTCGAAGTTGAAATCAAATAATAAAAATTTAGAAAATTATAAGGAAAAAGGTGCATTTTATTTATTTATCGTATGGCACTGATACAAACAATTATAATTTAAGAGATATAAGCATTACGAGTTTAACAGATTATACAACAAAGTTTAGCATATTTTGAAGGAAAAATAGTATAGATAATAATTAGATATTGATGTCAATATTCATCAGCCACCGGACGGCATCTGGGCCAGCATTGCTTAGTTCTCCAAGAAATTTACGATGGGGGCAGTCTTTTATAATGTGGGAAATGGTTTGATTAACATCACTGCAATCATATAATGGCGAAACAGCGGAGCCCCATTTAAAAAAGAGTAGCTGCGCACCTTCCATTGTTTGTCCGTATACGGTTAACCCTAACCCATAAGGCCTAGGCAATTCTGATCCCGGAGGCATACAGGCCAAGTCCTGTATTTTCATACTTTCACCAAATTTTATTTTTGTGAAACAAAACAAAATCGGATGTGAAATTTAGAACACCAAAAAAATTCGGAAATTTTCATTACTTTTTTTTTGGAACAGCGCACAGTGGGTTCGTTAGTACCCAAAATGGCGATTAATTCAGATAAGCAGTAGTTGTAGAATATTATATTTTTTTATAAATGAACTAAAAAAAAATATGTACACATTTTGGAAAAACAATTTTTTTAACCTGTTAGGGGCTATTTTGTTTTTCGAAAAAAAAGGTAATAGTTCATAATTTTTCTGTAACTTTAGAATGAAAAGCGATAAATTAATAAAAAAAATTGTCTTATGGTCATAGGCTGGTTAAGTTCGGAGATTGGCAAAATCGGATCAGTGAGCAAAATTTCCCCCTTAAAGAACTAAACCAACCTCTAAAAATAACACTTGTTCATTTTTTTGTTAATAAACTGCAACATTTTTATGTCACAAGAAGTTTAAAGTTCAGCACTTGGACCCACGGGATTAAAAATTAAGTTTATTTGTCCGCCCCTTTTGTGGGCGTGGATATTAAGGGGCATGTCGCAGACTCAATTCCGTTCGGATTTGAAAAAAATGTTTTTTTTCGCAAAACGAATATTAGTTTTTTCGGAATGAAATCACTTTCAAAAATCAAAGTGGAAAAGAATTGCATAAAAGTGGTTTCATTCCGAAAAAAAATATTCGCGTTGCGTTTTACGATTACGAAACCACAGATTTCACTTCCAAACGGAATTGAGTATGTGACATGCTCCTAAAAATGTATTTAAATAATAAAATTGTATTACTTAAGCTCAAAAAACATAATAAATGAATTTCTAAACATTTATAAGGGGTAATGTGTCTCCTAATGACCCCTACCGAACTAAATTAACATTTTACAATGTACACTCTAGATATAACTATCCCATTTGGATTTTTTCTTAGCACAAGCTATAGCATCGTCTGTATTAGAATGCTTAGTGGTCTTTGGAATATACTTTAAATCTTTTGACCATTTCTGAGTGTTGGAATAACTAAACATGTTGCAGTCTCCATTATTGGTTTCTGTTGATACAATTGAGTTTTGTACAAAATTCGATTCGTGATGTTTTTTTTCAGTATCATTAATACTACTCCAATCAATTTCTACATCGATATTCTTATCGAGATTACACTCACTATCTTTACTATCTCCGTTAATTTTAATATTATCTTCATCAGTATAAACGTCCATTAAGCAATTAAAATGTTTACTCTGTTTTTGCATATTTAGCTCCTGGGCTCTGGTACGACATTCTGTTCCTGTTCCACGGTAATGTTCTTTGCGCAGAGTCTGCTGTATACCGCATACACGACATTTCCATTTCTTAGATTTTTTAACAATGTCCACCTATAAAAAATATAAAATCATTAAAGATTTCAACAAAGTATATTACATCTACCTGAAACATAAAACAGTCAAAACATTGTAATACACGAATTTGTTGGGACATTTTTAACTTGATTGCGCCTTTTGATTCAAACTTTTAAATAAATCACAATTAGAGGTGCGCGCGTGACTCATAACGTTCGTGATTCACGCAAGAACGTGAGAAAGTGTCTCTTCACAATACAGCAGCAGACAGCAAAAGCACAGACTAATACAGACTCGACATAAGTGACAGGTGTCAAAAAAGTATTCTTTAAGCCCCTATGACACTACATTTTTTTTTGTATTGATGGAATTTATGTGAACAGTGCAAATATATCACCATAGGAAATCTGAATAAGTGTGAATAGTAAAAGCATACTAAAAAAAACAGTAAACGTCAAATTTTATTCTTGTGTTATCGATAAATTTGGTTATCAAATGATTGAATGTCAAAAAAAATTTAAAAATTTTACATTTTTTTTTGACAATTACGCATGAATGATATTAAGTGTTGCCAACTATTCTGTTTTTCATTAAATGAAGCGATTTTTTTGTTTTTTTTACGGTTTTTGGTATTTATTAAGCGGGTTTTTATTTAAATGAAAGTAATCATCACTATTTGTTTGTTTAATTTATGTTTCTTTTTCATTTCTTCTTTTGCTGTTTCATTCTATCAATTAATAAAAAATAAAATACAAAAAAAATGTAGTTTCATAGGGGCTTTAACCATATGCACGCAAAAAAAAAATCTGTGTAAGATTGAGCAATCCTACTTGGTAAAACTTTTTTCATACCAAAAAAAATGTTTACCAAATTTTTGCTAATATTATGCTTGTCGATGTTAAAGTAACATAATTCATTTTTTATGTAAAATAACCAAGTAGCTTGCTCAATAACGCAAATTACCTGCACAAAAAATTATCGAAAGAAAACAACAAAAAAACAAAACAAATTCATTTTGTATTTTTGGGTGCGTGCGTTGTTCGTTTATTTTTTGTGTTATAAAAACGTAAAAGGGAAATTGATATATAAAATAAAAATAAATTAATACATAAATAAAAATAAATAATTAGTTTTCTAAAAGATAAATAAATGTAAGATAAAAGAATGTTAAAGTTAATTTTGCTTTCATCACTTAAAACACCATTCAATAAGAAAAACCAATGGAGTCCCAGACGTATGTTTCGATGAATAACAAATGGAATGATAAAGTGAGTATACCCGCATTCCGAAGACACCAATAAGGTTTAATAGATTTTTAGTTAAAAATTAGTGTTTGGTAATAATTTTATATTTTTACAGGGTACTGGTAAATAAATTTTTGAAGCTATGGAGAATCCTTCACTACAATAAAGAGCGTGGACACCAATCCTGCCTTTAGTTATAAAATTAAAACCTAAAAACCCAAAGCCAAGGGAGTCCATACCTGTTTTGATGGATTACAAATGGAATGACAAAGTAAGTGTTCCTCCTTACCAAGAGACCAATGGGGTTAACCAATTTTTTAAATTAAAAATTTATGTTTTGTAATAATTTTCTATTTTTACAGGATGCTTTTAAATAAATTCGTGAAGCTATAGCGGATCCTTTACTTCAAGAAGAAGCGTAGGCAGCAGTCACTCGAGAAAATTGTACAAAAAGGGTCAGTTGGTCGGTGGAAAATTAAATCCTACACAACATTTATTATATTAATATGGATTTATTCTGTGAAAATTTTAAATTCAACAAATATACAAATTTTTACAAAAATTTATTGAAAATTTATTTTAGCATAAATGTGGTAATTTTTAGCATTATTTTTAGTCAGCTTTTCAAATAATTTTGGTATATTTCACCATATTTCTTTTGGTATATTTTACCAAGTTTTTGCTTAAATAGCATTAGCATTTTCTTCAAAATTTTTTACATAAGTGTTTTGGCTAAATTACGAAAACTACTTCGTCGGTTGTAGTTTTAGCATATTTTTGGTAAAATTATGCCAGATTTTTGCTCACTCCGACACAAGTTTTTTTTTGCGTGTGGTTAATATTAAAGCACAGACTAATACAGACTCGACATAAGTGACAGGTGTCAAAAAAGTATTATTGAACCATATGGTTAATATTTTCAAATTATTCTACGAATTAGGTTAGAAAGAGAAAACTGATATAACGCGCCATAAGAAAAATGGATGCCAGATCGGTTTTTGTTGTTTCACTCACTCCTAAGTCGTAGAAAGTGTTGCCATGTTAGCGTAAAACGGACTAAAAACCGCTGTGTTTTCTCCTAAAGTCGCTTAGTTTTTCCCCATTTTTTCTTATAAAACTCTACTGTCGAGTCTGTATTTAGTCTGTGATTAAAGACTAACAAGACTTCCGACTCATTTTGTTTTGCTGTCAGAAGACCTAACCACAGACTAAATACAGACTCGACAGTAGAGTTTTATAAGAAAAAATGGGGAAAAACTTAGCGATTTTGGGAGAAAACACAGCGGTTTTTAGTCCGTTTTACGCTTACATGGCAACACTTTCTACGACTTAGGAGTGAGTGAAACAACAAAAACATATCAGGCGTCCATTTTTCTAATGGCGCGTTATATTAGCTTTCTCACTCTAACCTAATTCGTAGAATAATTTGAAAACATTAACCATATGGTTCAAGACTACTTTTTTGACATCTGTCACTTATGTCGAGTCTGTATTAGTCTGTGACCTAACCACAGACTAAATACAGACTCGACAGTAGAGTTTTACAAGAAAAAATGGGGAAAAACTAAGCGATTTTAGGAGAAAACACAGCGGTTTTTAGTCCATTTTACGCTAACATGGCAACACTTTCTACGACTTATGGTGTTTTCTTTTCTGGCAAAAAATGTGCCTTTTTTTTGCATTTCGCCCCGAAAATTGTGTTTTTGTGTTCTTTTCTAAAAAATGTCAACCCTTATAAAGAATATCGTGCTCTTTTCTAAAAATGTCTGCCCTATAAAGTTGCACTTTTTACCCCGTAAAAAATCACGGGGTTGAAATTGCCTTATACAACAGCTGACTTTTTCTGTGTTGTTTTCTCAAAACAGCTGTTAAAAAATACAGGGCAGAGTATTTCTGTATGTTGTGTTCTATTCCAGTCAAATAAAATGCAAATTTTTATAGGTTTTTTTAAGGTGTGTTAAACATTTTAAAAATGTACGCCCTAAAAAGGCAAATATTTTTTTTCAGAAAAGAAAACACCATTAGTGTGCAATTACAATTCTGGCGTTGGCTTTGAATTTTGCTTGTTTCAATGCATTTTGTGTGTAGAGAAAAATTCAAAGCCAACGCTGGCGTTTTTTGCTGTACATACCAAACGTATGGGAACAAGCAAAATTCAAAGCCAACGCCAGAATTGTAATTGCACACTTAGGAGTGAGTGAAACAACAAAAACCGATCTGGCATCCATTTTTCTTATGGCGCGTTATATCAGTTTTCTCTTTCTAACCTAATTCGTAGAATAATTTGAAAATATTAACCATATGGTTAAAGAATACTTTGTTGACACCTGTCACTTATGTCGAGTCTGTATTAGTCTGTGACCTAACTGTTTGAATGTATTTGAGTTATATGGAGTTCACACTAGCGACTTTAAACAAGTTGTTTAACAAAACACCAGTAACAGAATAAAAACGTAATGGATACAGAACAAAGACTTTTTTAAACATCTCACTTTTAAACACTTCAAAACAGCAAGTGTGAACGCCGTATTAGGTCCTCTTTAGTATTGGCACAGACTAAATACAGACTCGACAGTAGAGTTTTATAAGAAAAAATGGGGAAAAACTAAGCGATTTTAGGAGAAAACACAGCGGTTTTTAGTCCGTTTTACGCTAACATGGCAACACTTTCTACGACTTAGGAGTGAGTGAAACAACAAAAACCGATCTGGCATCCATTTTTCTTATGGCGCGTTATATCAGTTTTCTCTTTCTAACCTAATTCGTAGAATAATTTGAAAATATTAACCATATGGTTCAGAACTACTTTTTTGACACCTGTCACTTATGTCGAGTCTGTATTAGTCTGTGGTATTGGTGCGCCTAACTTTTTTCAACACAGACCAAAAATATTTTCACCATACACAGAGTTACTTTTGTTTTTAGATATTTTTTTTTGTTGCAATTTTTTCATTAAAACAAGTGAGGAAGCATTTATAAACATTAAATATAAGTGTGCAAGGTGGTAGTACACCCAAAAAAAAACAATTGTGGAATTATAAAATTTTAAGGTACAATTTACCTAAGTTTTTTCGCAGGAATCCAACTTGAAAAGTTTCTTTGCTTATTAGCCGAAACAACTTAGGTAAACTTACAAAATGCAACTAAGCATTATTTCAAATTTAGTTTTGTTTATTTAGCCAATATATTTAAATAAATGGTACAGTTTGATTGGTTAAATGACGTATTTTTTTAGGTTGATTTAATAATTTTATATATATCCCCTTCCATACAAAATGCTCAATATTATAAATTTTAATTAGATTTATTTTTAATAATTTTTTTAATAAAAAGGACATTTTTATAATAAAATATAAATATTAATAAGCTTAAAATATATACTTTTGATTTAAAGACTTGCCTTCAACATAATCGTAAATTTTAGGAAGAACAATTTTCTATAGAAACTTTCTCAAAGGCAATTTTTCTATATAAAATTTCTAAAAGAGAGATTTTCTATAGAAAATTTCTAATAGACAATCTTTCTATAAAAAATTTCTAAAAGACAGGTTTTCTATAGAAAATTTCTAACAGGCAATTTTTCTATAGAAAATTTCTCAAAGACAATTCTTCTATAGAAACTGTCTCAAAGACAATTTTTCTATAGAAAATTTCTCAAAGACAATTTTTTTATAAAAAATTTCTGAGACAATTTTTCTACAGAAAATTTCTGAAAGACAATTCTTCTATAGAAAATTTCTTAAAGACAATTTTTTTATAGAAATTTTCTCAAAGACAATTTTTCTATAGAAAGTTTCTCAAAGACAGTTCTTTAATAGAAACTGTCTCAAAGACAATTTTTCTATAGAAAATTTCTCAAAGACAATTTTTTTATAGAAAATTTCTGAGAGACAATTTTTCTACAGAAAATTTCTGAAAGACAATTTTTCTATAGAAAATTTCTTAGAGACAATTTTTTTATAGAAATTTTCTCAAAGACAATTCTTCTATAGAAAATTTCTGAAAGACAATTTTTCTATAGAAACTTTCTAAACGACAATACTTCTATAGAAAATTTCTAAAAGATAATTTTTCGATAGAAAATTTCTGGAAGAATATTTTTCTATAGAAAATTTCTGAAAGATAATTTTTTTTATATCAAATTTTTTTATAGAAAATTTCTCAAATACAATTTTTCTATAGAAAATTTCTCAAAGATGATTGTTTAATAGAAAATTTCTCAAAGACAATTCTTTAATAGAAAATTTTTTAAAGATAATTTTTCTATAGAAAATTTAACAAATATAATTTTTCCATAGAAAATTTCTGAAAAGCAATTTTTTTATAGAAAATTTCTCAAAGACAATTTTTCTATAGAATATTTTTCAAAGACAATTTTTCTACAGAATCTTTTTCAAAGACAATTCTTCTATAGAAAATTTCTGAAAGACAATTTTTCTCTAGAAAATTTTTGGAAGAAAAATTTTCTATATAAAATTTCTCAAAGACAATTTTTCTGTAGAAAATTTCTAAAAGAGAGATTTTTTATAGAAAATTTCTAACAGATAATTTTTCTATAAAAAATTTCTGAAAGACAGGTTTTCTATAGAAAATTTCTCAAAAACAATTTTCCTATAGAATAGGTCTCAAAGAGAATTTTTCTACAGGAACTTTTTTAAAGACAATCTTTCTATGGAAACTTTCTCGAACACAATTTTTCTATATAAAATTTTTGAAAGGCAGATTTTCTAAAGAAAATTTTTGAAAGAAAATCTTTCAATTTTTCTATAGAAAAGTTCTGGAAGACAACTTTCCATAGAAAAATTCTCAAAGTTAATTATTCTATAGAAAATTTCTCAAAGACAATTTTTCTATAGAATTTTCCTATAGAAAAATTTTGAAAGACAATTATTCAATAGAAAATTTCTCAAAGACAATTTTTCTTTAGAAAATTTTTGAGAGAAATTTTTTTTTATAGAAAATTTTTGAAAGACAATTTTCCATAGAAAAGTTCTCAAAGACAATTATTCTATAGAAAATTTCTCAAAGACAATTTTTCTATAGAAAATTTCTGAGAGAAATTTTTCTATAGAAAATTTTTGAAAGACAATTTTCCATAGAAAAATTCTCAAAGACAATTATTCTGTAGAAAATTTCTCAAAGACAGTTTTTCTGAGAGAATATTTTTCTATAGAAAATTTCTCAAGGACAATTCTTCTATAGAAAAATTCTGAAAGACAATTCTTCTATAGAAAATGTCTGACAGAAAATGTTTCTACAGAAAATTTCTGAAAGTCAATTTTTCTATAGAAATACAATTCTTCTTTAGAAAATTTCTGAAAGACAATTTTTCTATAGAAATTTTCTGAAAGGCAATACTTCTATAGAAAATTTTTGAAATACAATTTTTCTATAGAAACTTTCCCAAAGACAATTTTTTTACTGAAAATTTCTTAAAGATTATTCTTCAATAGAAAATTTCTTGAAGACAATTTTTCTATAAAAACTTTCTGAAAGACAATTTTTCTTTAGAAAATTTTTCAAATACAATTTTTTTATAGAAAATTTCTGAAAGGCAATTCTTGTATAGAACATTTTTGAAAGACAATATTTCTATAGAAACTTTTTCAAAGACAATTTTTCTATAGAAAATTACTCTTTAAAAAATTTTGCAAAAACAATTTTTCTTTAGAAAGCTGTCTTTGTAGATATTTTCTATAGAAAAATTGTAGGAGAAATTTTTTATAGAAAAATTGTCTTTGAGAAATTTTTTATAAAAAAATTGCTTTTAGTGATATTTTCTATGGAAAAATTGCTTGAAAATTTCTATAGAAAAATTGTCTTTCAAAAAATTTTCTAAAGAAAAATTGTCTTTCAGATTTTTTTTTTATAGAAAACTTGTCCTTAGAGTTATTTTCTATAGAAGAATTGACTTTGACAAATTTTCTATAGAAAAAGTGTCTTTGTGAAATTTTCTATAGACAAATTTTCCTTGAGTAATTTTTTCTGGGAAATTTTCTAGAGAAAAATTGTCTGAGAAATTTTCTATTGTTTTTGGGAAACTTTCTATAGAAAATTGTCTGAGAAATTTTCTATAGAATTGTCTGAGAAATTTTCTATAGAACAATTGTTTTTGAGAAATTTTGAAATGTTTTGTGAAAATTTTTTATAGAAAAATGTTCAGACTCCGTCTATTTTTTCTATAGAAAATTTTTAAGTTTCTGAGACGTTTTTTTTTCTATAGAAAAAAGTTTCAAATCCTAAGATATTTTTTCGATAGAAAAATTGTCAGATTCTTTGACACTTGTTCAAAAATTCTATAATTTTGTGAAATTTTTTCTATAGAAAAATTCTCGAATTCTGAGACATTTTTTCAATAGAAAAAGTCTTGCATTTTGAGACAATTTTTCTATAAAAGTTTCAAATTCTGAAAAAAAAAATTTATAGAAAAAATTTCAGATTCTCAGACAATTTTTCTACAGAACAAATTTTAAATTCTGTAAAAATTTTTCTACAAAAAAGGCTCAGGTTCTGAGACAATTTTTCTATAGAAAAAATCTCAGATTCTAAGACAATTTTTCTTTAGAACAATTTTTTAATTCTGAGACAATTTTTCTGTAGAATGTACCAGATTGTGAGACCAAGGTCTAGGGTTTTTTAATTGTTTTTTATATATTAAACTTTTACCTCTGCTGAAACACTTGAGGCATGATTGGGTTCTCTTAAATTTGTTTTGTATCCCGTTCCTTAAAATGTAAACTGTCTAAAAGTTCCGATTTAAAGTGTGTGGCGGATGCCGCAAATGTTCTGATAAACCACCACCGTCTGCAACTGAAAGTTAATATTTTGGTTAATATACGTTTAGCAAATATATAAACACATTCGTTTTGCTTACCTTTTTAATTAATGAAAAAAATTACTTCCTCATGTTTTTTATAAAAAATTAAAGACAATGTGTTGTCAATATGTTGCTTACAATGTGGCATTAATTTGTCGACTTTATTGAATTAAATTTATTTATATTTATAAAAAAAAAACTTAGGTAAAAGATTCAAGTTTGTGTAGGTTAAATTTGATATTGTATACAATGCTATTTTACAAAATAAATGTCACATACAATTTAGTCAAAACTTGAGCAATTTCTTGAACTCAATATAAAAAAAATTTACCTAAGTCACTTTAGACTGTTTAACACTAGTTATTTTTTTGGGTGTACCCACACAAATGCATATTGCAATTAAAAAAACCCCAAAAAAAACAAATGTAATTTAATTAAAATATCAACTCTGAATTCGTTTTTGAAATTTACCACAACTATTTCACCACCAAATAATGAGAAATGTCAATTAAAAAAAATATTAAAACTAATCTTTTTTGTGCAAAAATTCTGAGTTTTTATCATTGTTAAAAAAGCCAGTGACAAAGAATGGCTGTGAAGTGACAAAGAATGGCTGAGAAGAAGATCGTCATTAAGAATTTTGTCAAGCAACTCTCCCGACCCAATGGTCAAAATACATCCAAATGAAAAACGTTTGAAGGTGCCAAAATCAATTTATTCGACCTCTCCTTTGCTACAAATTGGATTTTTTCGGAACGTTGGAAGACCTATACGGCTTTTACCAATGTTAAAGCTAACGATAAGGCCACTTCGGTAAAGTAATTATCGCTACACGCAAAAAAAAACTTGTGTCGGAGTGAGCAAAAATCTGGCATAATTTTACCAAAAATATGCTAAAACTACAACCGACGAAGTAGTTTTCGTAATTTAGCCAAAACACTTATGTAAAAAATTTTGAAGAAATTGCTAATGCTATTTAAGCAAAAACTTGGTAAAATATACCAAAAGAAATATGGTGAAATATACCAAAATTATTTGAAAAGCTGACTAAAAATAATGCTAAAAATTACCACATTTATGCTAAAATAAATTTTCAATAAATTTTTGTAAAAATTTGTATATTTGTTGAATTTAAAATTTTCACAGAATAAATCCATATTAATATAATAAATGTTGTGTAGGATTTAATTTACCACCGACCAACTGACCCTTTTTGTACAATTTTCTCGAGTGACTGCTGCCTACGCTTCTTCTTGAAGTAAAGGATCCGCTATAGCTTCACGAATTTATTTAAAAGCATCCTGTAAAAATAGAAAATTATTACAAAACATAAATTTTTAATTTAAAAAATTGGTTAACCCCATTGGTCTCTTGGTAAGGAGGAACACTTACTTTGTCATTCCATTTGTAACTCATCAAAACAGGTATGGACTCCCTTGGCTTTGGGTTTTTATGTTTTAATTTTATAACTAAAGGCAGGATTGGTGTCCACGCTCTTTATTGTAGTGAAGGATTCTCCATAGCTTCAAAAATTTATTTAGCAGTACCCTGTAAAAATATAAAACTATTACCAAACACTAATTCTTAACTAAAAATCTATTAAACCTTATTGGTGTCTTCGGAATGCGGGTAAACTCACTTTATCATTCCATTTGTTATTCATCGAAACATACGTCTGGGACTCCATTGGTTTTTCTTATTGAATGGTGTTTTAAGTGATGAAAGCAATATTAACTTTAACATTCTTTTATCTTACATTTATTTATCTTTTAGAAAACTAATTATTTGTTTTTATTTATGTATTAATTTATTTTTATTTTATATATCAATTTCCTTTTTACGTTTTTATAACACAAAAAATAAACGAACAACGCACGCACACAAAAATACAAAATGAAAATGGCGGTCTGTATTTGTTTTGTTTTTTTGTTGTTTTCTTTCGATAAATTTTTGTGCAGGTAATTTGCGTTATTGAGCAAGCTACTTGGTTATTTTACATAAAAAATGATGTATGTTACTTTAACATCGACAAGCATAATATTAGCAAAAATTTGTTAAAAATTTTTTTTTGGTATGAAAAAAGTTTTACCAAGTAGGATTGCTCAATCTTACACAGATTTTTTTTTTGCGTGTACCAATACCAACCAACGACGTTCGTAATGAAATCTGCAAAATTGGACCGCGCAATTTAATTTTATGATATGACACCTATAAAATCAAATGGCTTCACACTTAGGAAGTGCTTTAAAGTTTGTTTCTAAAGAAAAATAAATCACAGTTTAATACATATTTACATAAAGAAACGAATTGGTATTTTTTATTGCAATATTTGTTCGTTTTACGCTAACATGGCAACACTTTCTACGACTTAGGAGTGAGTGAAACAACAAAAACCGATCTGGCATCCATTTTTTTATGGCGCGTTATATCAGTTTTCTCTTTCTAACCTAATTCTTTGAATAATTTGAAAATATTAACCATATGGTTAAAAAATACTTTTTTGACACCTGTCATATATGTCGAGTCTGTATTAGTCTGTGACTATATTACCAATAAACTTAGGAATTTTTCAAAAAAACAATGTGAAAAGTCTCAAAAAATGTGACGACGCCATTAATTATAAAATGGTAGATGTACAAACACAAACATACAGTCGAACCCGGTTGTAACGTACTCCGTGGGACCAGTAAAATTAGTTCGTTATAAGCGAAGTTCGCTATAAGCGGGGTATATTTTTTTATCAACGTAGCTTTATTTCCAAAAAAATATATCCAATTTTGTTTTATTTGATGTTTTTTCATAAATAAACTACTTATTGAAAAGAAATCATTAAAAATATAAATAAATTTTATCAAAATTATAATATAAACCAGAAAATTCCAATCTTTTGTTGTCTTGATAAACATTATTGCCACATATTGAAAAATATTTATGGGAGTTCGTTATAAAAAGGTTAATATACATGAAATTGTGTTCGTGGGACCATAATAAGCAGTTCGTTTTAACCGAGGATTCGTTATAACCGAGTTCGTTATAAAAGAAGTATTTTGTGTGAAAATTGGTGCTAAAACGTCGGGACTTTAGAATTAGTTCGTTATAACCGAGAATTCGTTATAACCGAGTTCGTTATAACCGAGTTTGACTGTACATGCAAAAACGAACAGCGAAGCAGCAACTAAACAAAATAAATTATTCTAGTGAAAACAATATAAAATATATACACTGAGGGAAAAAATCGTAGTCAAATCAAAAATTTTCATACTCATTTTTAAAATTCCTAAATTTTTTAAAAAAATGTTCATAATAAAGTTGAACTTTTTAAAATTTATTATGTTTCGGTCTCAATTTTAAAATTTTGCTTTTTTGATTTAAGTATTCAAGAACTCATTTTCATTTTATGGTAACGCCATGTTGAAAATCATCATTTTGATTATAAACATTTTAAAAATGAGTTTTAAACAATTTTAACAATGACGCTTTAAAAATAATCAATTATATTAAAAAATTTTCGAGGTGTGCCATTAATAAAAACAATTTTTAATAAAAAAAGATAATAAATAAGTAATTTAAATAATAACAATTAAAAAATTTGAGTAAAAAGTAGTAGTTATTAAAAAATTTTAGTAAAAAGTTAAGTGTTATGATAAAGTTTAAAACAGTGAAAATGAAAATAAGTTTTTTAAAAAGTGGAAATTTATATGGAGTCCGGGAGGGAATCATCAACCTGCTCAAATTTTCTCCTGGAATATGCCCTTTACATTATTTGGTTTCTTTTTTAATACACCGAACCAAATCTCGTAGGTAAAATCAACAAAAAATTTTCGTAGATCTTTAACAAAATTTTGTCAATTTTTTTTTTAATATTCAACAAATTTTATTCAAATCAACGAAATTTCGTCAAGTTTACATCCTCTGAAGAAGTAAAATTGACAACATTTCGTCAAATTGACTAATATTATTAGTTTGGACGCCATTATTTTTTCAATGTGCAGCGTCATGAAAAAAGTGTATTTTTTGTGAAAATTAATTTATTTTTTAATGAAAAGCTATTAGTTTTTATGCCATTTTTGGCATGGTAAAATGCGTCTTCAAATGCTGCAAAATTTCATGTGAAAACATCTTTAAATTTCGAGAAACTTCATGTATGTAATGATTATATAAAAATTAAATTTACAAAAAACTCATTTTTATTAATGTTTTTAGGTATTTTACATACATATTATATTGACAAGGGTTCAAAGATAAACAAGTTTCCTCTGGAATTTGGAAATATGTACATTTTCTTCGTCATTTGCTGTAAAAAGTCATTCATTTTCCCCTTTGTGTAAGTTTATATTTAAATTAGTTCAATTATTAATTATTTTGTATTTTTTTTTTGTTTATTATAGTTAAAATTTTTTAAGTTCTTTAAATATTAAAATATTCTATTCAATAAAAAAATTAAAATAATAACAAAAATAATATTTATGGATATTTTATTTTTGTAAGGGTAGAAAAATTTAGTAAAATTTATAAAATATCGTGGAATCTACGAAAATTATTTAGTTAAATTGATGATATTTATTCAAATTGAATAAACTATTTTATTCAAATTGACGAAAATAATTCTGTTAATTTGACGAAATTTCGTCAAATTTATCTCAAATATAAATTAACGAAAATTTTATTCAAATCAACACCCCTGTTTTGTTAGCTGTATAATGATTGTTCTTTCGTCAAATCAACATGCGTTTTCGTAAATATTACTGCCGTATTTGGTTCGGTATACCGTCGCTGCTTCTACGAAAACACCTGTGTGTATTTAAAATTTGTTTAAAGAAACTTAATTTAAATAGGCCATTGCAATATTAAAATATTTGTAAAATATGTGTTATGGTTTATATTAAAGCACCGCGAAAAGACAAAATTAAGCAAATTTGTGGACACCTTTAAAAATTCGTGAAAGGGTGGTGTTTTCTTCGAAGCAGCGACGATATACATATTATATTTCTATATATAACACAAATGTATCTTTTAAATTATTCTGAAGTAAAATAAAAAATACACATATGTTAAACGAAATTTTAATTGTTTTATTTTAAAAGAAAGTTTTAGGAGATAAGTATAGAGAAAATTTTATATTTATAATGGTCAATTTTAAATTAAACATGACTATCATTTTAATTTGATTATGAGCAACTTTGATTTAAACATGAAACACATTCAAATCATAGTTCTTTCTTTTAATTTTTAAAATGTTGTTTGTTACTCAAGTCATATTAAAAGTGTCTATAAACATTTTCAAATTGAGAAAAAACAAAGTTTGTTGACTTTTGTCACTGTTTTATTTTCAATATGAGATTGTTTGTGCTTGATTTGAGAATTTTTTTTTCTTAGTGTAGAATTATACACTCATAGAAATATCTTAGTAGAAAAATTAGTAAACCCATTGTAGATCAAGTTTTACAGAATATTGCCGTATTCAACAAAAATTAATGTTGATGTCGTTGAATAATCAGTAAAGCTGAATCAACTATTTACAACGCTTATACAGAATTCAATAGATAAAACCAAAAAAGAAAAAAACAACCCTGTTCGTTCATTTTTGTATTATTAAGTTGGTAGCAATGTTTGAAATTTGTTTGTCTCTTATAAAATTATTTTATGTGTTTGTTTCATATGAAAATATTTCATATTATAAAAATAAATAAAAATAGGGTCTGATGATCAGATTCTAATTTGTAAATATTTGGTAAGTACACCGAACCAAATCTCGTAGGTAAAATCAACAAAAAATTTTCGTAGATCTTTAACAAAATTTTGTCAATTTTTTTTTAAGATTCAACAAATTTTATTCAAATCAACGAAATTTCGTCAAGTTTACATCCTCTAAAGAAGTAAAATTGACAAAATTTCGTCAAATTGACTAATATTATTAGCACAGACTAAATACAGACTCGACAGTAGAGTTTTATAAGAAAAAATGGGGAAAAACTAAGCGATTTTAGGAGAAAACACAGCGGTTTTTAGTCCGTTTTACGCTAACATGGCAACACTTTCTACGACTTAGGAGTGAGTGAAACAACAAAAACCGATCTGGCATCCATTTTTCTTATGGCGCGTTATATCAGTTTTCTCTTTCTAACCTAATTCGTAGAATAATTTGAAAAAATTAACCATATGGTTAAAGAATAGTTTTCTGACACCTGTCACTTATGTCGAGTCTGTATTAGTCTGTGGTAGAGTTTTATAAGTAAAATGGGGGAAACTAAGCGATTTTAGGAAGAAACACAGCGGTTTTTAGTCCGTTTTACGCTAACATGGCAACACTTTCTACACGCAAAAAAAAAATCTGTGTAAGATTGAGCAATCCTACTTGGTAAAACTTTTTTCATACCAAAAAAAAATTTTTACCAAATTTTTGCTAATATTATGCTTGTCGATGTTAAAGTAACATAATTCATTTTTTATGTAAAATAACCAAGTAGCTTGCACAATAACGCAAATTACCTGCACAAAAATTTATCGAAAGAAAACAACAAAAAAACAAATACAGACCGCCATTTTCATTTTTTTGTGTGCGTTGTTTGTTTATTTTTTGTGTTATAAAAACGTAAAAAGGAAATTGATAAATAAAATAAAAATAAATTAATAAATAAAAATAAATAATTAGTTTTCTAAAAGATAAATAAATGCAAGATAAAAGAATGTTACAGTTAATTTTGCTTTCATCACTTAAAACACCATTCATTAAGAAAAACCAATGGAGTCCCAGACGTATGTTTCGATGAATAACAAATGGAATGATAAAGTGAGTATACCCGCATTCCGAAAACACCAATAATAGATTTTTAGTGTTTGAAACCGGTATGGGAAATACCAGAAATGTCTATAATTTTTAGAAATTCAATTTTTCTTCTGCATTTTTTCAACTTGAACCCTTATAAAAATTAGTGTTTGGTAATAATTTTCTATTTTTACAGGGTACTGCTAAATAAATTTTTGAAGCTATGGCGAATCCTTCACTACAATAAAGAGCGTGGACACCAATCCTGCCTTTAGGTATAAAATTAAAACCTAAAAACCCAAAGCCAAGGGAGTCCATACCTGTTTTGAGTTACAAATGGAATGACAAAGTAAGTGTTCCTCCTTACCAAGAGACCAATGGGGTTTACCAATTTTTTAAATTAAAAATATATGTTTTGTAATAATTTTCTATTTTTACAGGATGCTTTTAAATAAATTCGTGAAGCTATAGCGGATCCTTTACTTCAAGAAGAAGCGTAGGCAGCAGTCACTCGAGAAAATTGTACAAAAAGGGTCAGTTGGTCGGTGGTAAATTAAATCCTACACAACATTTATTACATTAATATGGATTTATTCTGTGAAAATTTTAAATTCAACAAATATACAAATTTTTACAAAAATTTATTGAAAATTTATTTTAGCATAAATGTGGTAATTTTTAGCATTATTTTTAGTCATCTTTTCTAATAATTTTGGAATATTTCACCATATCTCTTTTGGTATATTTTACCAAGTTTTTACTTAAATAGCATTAGCATTTTCTTCAAAATTTTTTACATAAGTGTTTTGGCTAAATTACGAAAACTACTTCGTCGGTTGTAGTTTTAGCATATTTTTGGTAAAATTATGCCAGATTTTTGCTCACTCCGACACAAGTTTTTTTTTGCGTGTACGACTTTGGAGTGAGTGAAACAACAAAAACCGATCTGGCATCCATTTTTCTTATGGTGCGTTATATCAGTTTTCTCTTTCTAACCTAATTCGTAGAATAATTTGAAAAAATTAACCATATGGTTCAAGAATACTTTTTTGACACCTGTCACTTATGTCGAGTCTGTATTAGTCTGTGTTATTAGCAAAAATTAATAAGATATATAAGGAATGCTATATCAAAATAATGTAAATAAAAACCATATGTTTTTGTTTACATTTCCTCATTCGGCACAACTGTTAAAAAGAGTCAGCTATACAACAATTTATTTGAGCGAATGTATTTAAAAGAAAATAGGCAAAAAAACAAACAAAGCTTTTATCAACAAAAAAATAATAAAACGTGTTTTGCAAATTTTGTATATCGCCACATAATTATGTGCATTTTTAGAATAGAGGTAAGTAAAAGTTTGTTTTGAAACAAAAAAGAGTTTTTATTATTTTTTTTTTGCTAGATATGCTCTAAAGGCCACAACAAAACATCCCCATAAAACTTTAAAAATTAGTGATGACGATACCGAATTATTGTTTATAATTGGTGGCCAAGTTACCTACAATCACAATTCACCAAACTTCTGATTTTAATTTGCCGGTGAACCAGATTACATAGAACTGAATTAATATTGGATAGAACCCGTATTAGCTGATGGAGGGGAGTCTTTTGTGGCCTTTAGATATCAAGTGGTAAGTTAAATTTTTAATGCATGTTTTTGGAATATATTAATTGTATTATTCTCTTTTCAGTGTCCTGTAACTTCCTACTTTACCAGTAATGAAAAGGTCCATCCTCCTCCACCCACTACTATTATTAAAGATTTCGCCGATTGTGTTAAATGGGTGCCGGTTTAAAAGTGCTTTTAGTGGATCCAAATGTATGACCGACCCCCATAAACTTTTGCTGCTCAATATTTTTTCCAACCTTACCTAAGCCCTATCTCCACTTCCTAAAGGAACTCCCACTCAGAAGTAAACTTTTTTAAAAAATGTACTTCCACTGCTCCAACTGTTTTAAAAGTGTTTCTAGGAGATCCAAATGTTAGACTGACCCCCATTAACTTTTACCGCTCAACATTTTTTCCAACCATACCTAAGCCCTATCTCCACTTCCTAAAGGAACTCCCACTCGGAAGCAATTTTTGTTTAAATATTTACCTTTACCGCTCCAACTGTCCTAAAAGTGCTTCCAGAAGATCCAAATGTATGACCGACCCCCACTAACTTTTACCGCTCAACATTTTTTACAACCATACCTAAGTCCTATCTCCACTTCCTAAAGGAACTCCCACTCAGAAGTAAATTTTTTTAAAAAATTTACTTCCACCGCTCCAACTGTCTTAAAAGTGTTTCTAGGGGATCCAAATGTATGACCGACCCCCACTAACTTTTACCGCTCAACATTTTTTCCAACCATACCTAAGTCCTATCTCCACTTCCTAAAGGAACTCCCACTCAGAAGTAAATTTTTTTAAAAAATTTACTTCCACCGCTCCAACTGTCTTAAAAGTGTTTCTAGGGGATCCAAATGTATGACCGACCCCCACTAACTTTTACCGCTCAACATTTTTTCCAACCATACCTAAGCCCTATCTCCACTTCCTAAAGGAACTCCCACTCAGAAGTAAATTTTTTTAAAAAATTTACTTCCACCGCTCCAACTGTCTTAAAAGTGTTTCTAGGGGATCCAAATGTATGACCGACCCCCACTAACTTTTACCGCTCAACATTTTTTCCAACCATACCTAAGCCCTATCTCCACTTCCTAAAGGAACTCCCACTCAGAAGTAAATTTTTAAAAAAAATTTACTTCCACCGCTCCAACTGTCTTAAAAGTGTTTCTAGGGGATCCAAATGTAAGACCGACCCCCATTAACTTTTACCGCTCAACATTTTTTCCAACCATACCTGAGCCCTATCTCCACTTCCTAAAGGAACTCCCACTCGGAAGCAATTTTTGTTTAAATATTTACTTCTACCGCTCCAACTGTCCCAAAAGTGCTTCTAGAGGATCCAAATGTATGACCGACCCCACTAACTTTTACTGCTTAATATTTTTTCCAACCATACCTAAGCCCTATCTGCACTTCCTAAAGGAACTCCCACTCAGAAGTAAATTTTTTTTTTTAAATTTACTTTTACCGCTCCAACTGTCCCAAAAGTGCTTTTAGAGGATCCAAATGTATGACCGACCCCCATTAACTTTTACTGCTTAATATTTTTTCCAACCATACCTAACCCCTATCTCCACTTCCTAAGGGAACTCCCACTCAGAAGTAAATTTTGTTTTAAAATGTTTAAAGAAAATTTACTTCCACCGCTCCAACTGTCCTAAAAGTGCTTCTAGAGGATCCAAATGTATGACCGACCCCCATTTACTTTTACAGCTCAATATTTTTTCCAACCATACCTAAGCCCTATCTGCACTTCCTAAAGGAACTCCCACTCAGAAGTGATTTTTTTTTTACAATTTACTTTTACCGCTCCAACTGTCCCAAAAGTGCTTCTAGAGGATCCAAATGTATGACCGACCCCACTAACTTTTACTGCTTAATATTTTTTCCAACCATACCTAAGCCCTATCTGCACTTCCTAAAGGAACTCCCACTCAGAAGAAATTTTTTTTTTTAAATTTACTTTTACCGCTCCAACTGTCCCAAAAGTGCTTTTAGAGGATCCAAATGTATGACCGACCCCCATTAACTTTTACTGCTTAATATTTTTTCCAACCATACCTAACTCCTATCTCCATTTCCTAAGGGAACTCCCACTCAAAATTACATTTTTTTTTAAAAATTTACTTCCACCGCCCAACTGTCCTAAAAGTGCTTTTAGAGGATCCAAATGTATGACCGACCCCCACTAACTTTTACCGCTCAACATTTTTTCCAACCATACCTGAGCGCTATCTCCACTTCCTAAAGGAACTCCCACTCGGAAGCAGTTTTTGTTTAAATATTTACTTCTACCGCTCCAACTGTCCTAAAAGTGCTTCTAGAGGATCCAAATGTATGACCGACCACCACTAACTGTTACCGCTCAACATTTTTTCCAACCATACCTGAGCCTTATCTCCACTTCCTAAAGGAACTCCCACTCGGAAGCAATTTTTGTTTAAATATTTTTCTATTTAGAGGATAGAGTGGGAGTTCCTTTAGGAAGTGGAGATAGGGCTTAGGTATGGTTGGAAAAAATGTTGAGCGGTAAAAGTTAGTGGGGGTCGGTCATACATTTGGATCCTCTAGAAGCACTTTTAGGACAGTTGGAGCGGTGGAAGTAAATTTTTTTTAAAAATTTACTTCTGAGTGGGAGTTCCTTTAGGAAGTGGAGATAGGGCTTAGGTATGGTTAGAAAAAATGTTGAGCTGTAAAAGTTAATTGGGTCGGTCTTACAATTGGATCCCCTAGAAACACTTTTAAGACAGTTGGAGCGGTGGAAGTAAATTTTTTAAAAAAAAAATACTTCTGAGTGGGAGTTCCTTTAGGAAGTGGAGATAGGGCTCAGGTATGGTTGGAAAAAATGTTGAGCGGTAAAAGTTAGTGGGGGTGGGTCATACATTTGGATCCTCTAGAAGCACTTTTAGGACAGTTGGAGCGGTAGAAGTAAATATTTAAACAAAAATTGCTTCCGAGTGGGAGTTCCTTTAGGAAGTGGAGATAGGGCTCAGGTATGGTTGGAAAAAATGTTGAGCGGTAAAAGTTAATGGGGGCCGGTCTTACATTTGGATCCCCTAGAAACACTTTTAAGACAGTTGGAGCGGTGGAAGTAAATTTTTTTTAAAAATTTACTTCTGAGTGGGAGTTCCTTTAGGAAGTGGAGATAGGGCTTAGGTATGGTTAGAAAAAATGTTGTGCTGTAAAAGTTAATTGGGTCGGTCTTACAATTGGATCCCCTAGAAACACTTTTAAGACAGTTGGAGCGGTGGAAGTAAATTTTTTAAAAAAAAATTACTTCTGAGTGGGAGTTCCTTTAGGAAGTGGAGATAGGACTTAGGTATGGTTGGAAAAAATGTTGAGCGGTAAAAGTTAGTGGGGGTGGGTCATACATTTGGATCCTCTAGAAGCACTTTTATTTATTTATTTTTTTTTTATTTATTCATTTATTTTGCAATTTAAAAGCCCTTAGGGCCAAATAAACTAAATTACAAAGACTACTCAATTGCTAATGCACAACAAAATAAAAAAAATAAATTTTATATACTTATATACTAATTATTACAATAATAAATAAATTACAAATATAAAAAAAATTTAAAAAAAAAGTTATCAGCGACAGTAAAAAAAAAAATCAAAATGAATCATTATAATAGCTTCATACCACTCTATTATTATTAACTCTTAAAGTAGTTCTTGTTTCATTATCTATGATTTTACGTTTTTGGACTTTATAAGAAAGGGAAAAGTTTTTCAATTTCTTTGGAAGAGAATTATAAGCTCTTGCTACTCTAACATAATATGATCGTTCCAACAATGGGGTAAGTTTCGGGAATAGCAACTGAGTATTACGAGTAGATTTGCAAAATTTAAAACGCTCTAAAAGCATGGCTGGATATCCATTTTTAAATGCTTTATAAAAAAGGAGTAAAACACGAGTTTTTACGAAACCACTAAAACTACACCCCAAAAATTTGCTAACGTATGACGAAACATGATCACGATATTTTAGATCAAAAAGATATCTCATTACTCGGTTAAAAATCAACGTCAATTTTTTCAAATTATAACCCAAGGTTCCACTATAAACCTCCAAGCAATACAAAAATTGTGGCATAATTAACGCATGAACTATACGTTTTTTAATAAATAACGGGAGGCAAAGATTTAAATTGTACAACTTTCTGAGAGAAAAATTCACCCTTCTAGCAATACAATCTAGTTGATGGTTAAACAATAATTTATTATCTATAATCACTCCTAAGCACAAAAGCTTATCCACAAATTCTATTGGAACACCATCCACATGAACTGATATATCATCTTTGTAACGAGAATTACCAAAAAATAGACTTTTTGTTTTATTCGCGTTTATAACCATGTCATTCCGAGTCATCCAACTAACCGTTTCAGCCACGTAGAAGTTAATATTAGATTGAAGAACATCCATGAATTGGGGCTCGCCAGAAAAAACCAATTGTAAATCATCCGCAAATGCAAATGAGGTACAAATACTGCCATCAAAAATATCGAAAAGATCATTAAGAAACATTATAAATAATAATGGCCCCAAAACTGAACCTTGGGGGACACCAGACGATAGAAAAAGTGTACTACTCGAATTACCACCCACAGAAACATACTGTCTACGTCCTACTAGGTAGGATGATAAAAGCCGACATGCACTCAAAGAGAGTCCATAAATTTGGCTAAGTTTATTAATTAGCTTGACAGATGAGACCCTTTCAAAAGCTCTGCTAAGATCGAGTGATAGTAATACCGATAAACCGCCCTTACTTAAGTTAAAGCGCAAACTATCAGTTAAACTCAAAAGAAGAGAAGAAGTACTGTGGCCACGTCTAAAACCGAACTGACAGTTACTCAATAATGAATTTGAGTCTAAAAACTCAAGCAACTGATTTTTCATTAGTCCTTCCACTACTTTTGAAAGAATTGGAAGCATAGAAATAGGTCTCAAATTACTAGGCTCCGTAGACGAACCTCGTTTAGTAATTGGCGTGACTCTAGCTAATTTCCAACTTTCAGGAAAGCAAGACATAGTCAAAACACAATTTACAATATGTAAAATGTGATTGACTAAAAGAGGAAAAACTAACCTTAAAAACTTAAGACAAAATCCATCACACCCCGGTGAATTAGATTTTATAGCCGAAAAAGCCAAAACTAATTCATTTAAATCTACACATCGGAACATAAAACCACTGGCACATGCATTTGCTAACATCTCATTACAATCATCATCAACATTATCTTGAGGATCAACAAAATAATTGTTTAATAAATTAACATCAGGAAAATCTTTAAATTCCTTACCCTCCGTAACACCACAGTTCCTAAGTTTTGACCATAACTGCTTACAGTTAAGCCCATCAAACATACTACCATTTGCTTTTCTTTTAATTTTTCTAATTACTGATTTAGCCTTATTACGAGCCCTACAAAATGCTTTCCAATTATCTGCTGTCCTATCATTTAAATAAGCATTATGGCATAAATCGCGAAATGATAAGTGATACTTTATATCAGGGTTCCTAGTAAACCAATCATTATTATTGCTACTAATTATTCGCCGTCTTATAAACGGAACTACAGAATGCATACATCTTAGATTAGAGCTTAAAGTCTCAACTTGAACGTCAACATTATTTGTGTCATACAATTTACTAAAGTTGCAAGACATAAACTTGCGCAACAAGTCATTATTGTCAACTCGTTTATAATCATAATATTCTACCCATCTTTCCTCTCTCGCATTTGGAAAATTAATGCCTACAAAAATCAACGAGTGATGAGATACCCCCGGACATTGAACCTGACCATACTTGGTAACTAAATTAAGATCTGACACTAAAAAGTAATCAATTAAAGAGGTGGATTGTGACTTTAAATGGTAATGAGTAGGCATTGAGCCATGAACACATGAAATATTAAGTCGTCGACATAAACCACGCAACAAAATAGAGCGAGATACATTAAACATGTTGCAATTATAGTCTCCCATTATTACAACATGATTGTATGTCACAACTAATTCACTTATCGACTTCTCCAAAGCTAGAATTTTTCCACGAGGCAAATATACACAACCGACAAGAATCTTTACTTGGTTATACAACAATTCCACAAAGATCGCCTCTACAACACCATACTTTTCACTAGCAAACACTATTTTAAAATTAATCGTATTTTTAATAAATAAGGCCACTCCACCACCTCTGCGTTTGGGACGATCATTACGAACACATTTATAACCTGGTATGTTTATTACATTCGAGCTAATAGCAGATTTGAGCCAAGTCTCACTAAATCCTATAACATCCAAAAAGTTACCATCAAATAAATTTTTAATTTCATCAAATTTAACCGAATTATTTTTAAGTTTAAAACTTTGGCAATTAATGTGGGCTACATTAAAATCTCCCTCATTGACTTGAGCACGTAAAAATGAACTGTCGCTGATGGAATTCCCTAAATTGTTGTTTAAATTCATTTTAGAAATTTAGAAACACACGGTAAAATTGCAAGCGTTATAAAAAAATTTTTAAAGACATAAAAAAAGTAAATTTTTCTTTTGAAAATTTCATTTTAAATAAATTTAGAATCAAGTCATACATAATTGATATTTAAAATTAATAAATCATATAAGATAACATCACAGGGTTTCAAGAGAGCCTTAAAAGAAAATCAACTATTATTGACTTTAAGAAAACTCTCATAGAAAAACAAAAAAAAAAAATATCATTAATCCTCCAGCAACACCCAACATAATCATGCAGACAAAAAGAAGCAATCAAACACCTCAACAAGTGCCTCCATAACACGAACGACATATTACCGTACCTGCACTCACCCCACTAAACAAGTTAAAACACTCAAAAATGCTTAAATTTAAACCAGTTAAGGTACTAAAACATGTTAAAGCGCCCAAACCAGTCAAAACAAATAAGTGCGAACTCCGTATAAGCGAACCAAAAGTCTTGCATGCGTTTTGCTATTGTTACAACAACAAAAAACATGCAAAACCCCTGCCCGCTTTATCGCTCGTCCATGAAAACCACTAGTCAATGTGTGTCCGCTTCTCACGTTCACAAATCATGCAAAGCGCATCTGGAGGAAAAGAGATATTAAAAACTACCACTCAAACATAAAGAATGCTTATACCATATTCGCACTAATTCAAACCAGCCCAATCATTCGCCTCCCCACACAATCTAAACGTCAAATTTAAACGGCGTTTAATTTTGACAGATAAATTGTATGGGGAAAACAAACCACTAAACTAGTCTAAACGAATTAAAACACGGTATAAGGCACTATAATAAACTATTATAAATTAAATTTTTCACACCTTTAGAACATACACTTATTATCCTATTAAAAGCTAAAAGGAACATTATTTGTAAATTTGCATAAAAATTATAAACTAACAAAATATATCAATAAACGGCCTATCAAATACGTTACTGCTCCGCAATATCGGCATTAGCTGCCAAATCATCAACAAAATCAAGAAGTTGCTGCATGTTAAATACTTTTACCGTACTGTCCAGGAGCGTAATTTTGACTTTGGGAACATCAGTGTTGATATAAGAAAATTTGCTTATTTTCCCATCACCACGCATGTTACGACACATCATTACCAATTTAAAAGCTTCAGGAGTCAAATGATCATCTAATATAATTTTAGAATTAGTATTTGATTTGGATTTGTCATCAACTATATCCTTAAGAAGTATCGGCTTACGAGAATTTATATGCTTCATCATTAATAAATCCCTTAAATACACTGAATTCAGTTTTACCAACACAAATTTGCCACCAGAAAAATACGTACAATGCTGAATATCCGCAAAACCAAGTTCAACACCACAAAAAGATGCTATTTTTATTATGTATTTTCTTAAATTACGTATACCTGTCGGAAGACCTTTAACCACAATATTGGATCTATTAATCCTTCTCTGAAGAATATTATTACGCATTTCAAGACCACTGATTCGTTCATGGGCCACCTTATCAACTTGTTTAAGCATTGCATAGCAATGAGATACGTCTGATTTGACTGTTTCTAATTGCTGAATATGATCCGCACGCAATTCATCAACAATATTCTCAAATTTGGTTTCAAGCTCAGATATACTTTTCTCCAAATATTCCTGTGCACGTATTTTATAAGCCTCAAACTCAATATTCACGTTCTTCAAAAGCTCCTCAAAGCCTTTTTTTAATTCGTCCTTAATAATGCAGGCAGGTGGAACTTCGTTACAACGCCCACACGTATATTTAAATTTTTTTTTGATTTTTAAAAACTTAATATCATCATCAGTTATCTTGGCACAATTAAGATGACAATATTCAAAACAAAAGCCACATCCAATTTTTTGTTGTGTTTTTGTAACGTTTTTAGAGCATATTTGGCAAACAAGAATATCCTTATGAGGTGCCATATTATAAATGATTCTCTAAAATGAATGCAATTGTTCAAATCTCTGACTCAAAAAAGTAAACAATCAACTGAAAGTTGAGACTCCAAAGTTGTCCACAACCTCAAACAATGATATCGCTGCCAATCAAATGAAGGATGAAATTCCGAATTTATTCAAAGAATATCATGAAGTAATAAAGATTTCCATTTACAGATGAAGCACTTTATGACAAAAAGGTAATTTGTTGAACACAGCTTGATAGAAGTCGCCTGGTAATTACAGTTATAAAAACTAAGCCAAGCCAAACCAAAAAGGCAAATACAACAATTGTGTAAAATTAGTTGTTTTTATCGTTTGTTTCTTTTAGTTTTTTAGTTTTTATTAATAACTTTTAGGAAGTTTACAAATCTTATGCAAAATATTCACTTTTTACTACATAAATTAATTATTTTAATAAAATTCTCAAAAAAAATCTTTACAGCACACAATTTTTTATCCGCTCATGGCTAGGGTTGCCAATCAATTGAACAGTTGAACACTTTTAGGACAGTTGGAGCGGTAGAAGTAAATATTTAAACAAAAATTGCTTCCGAGTGGGAGTTCCTTTAGGAAGTGGAGATAGGGCTCAGGTATGGTTGGAAAAAATGTTGAGCGGTAAAAGTTAATGGGGGTCGGTCTTACATTTGGATCCCCTAGAAACACTTTTAAGACAGTTGGAGCGGTGGAAGTAAATTTTTTTTAAAAATTTACTTCTGAGTGGGAGTTCCTTTAGGAAGTGGAGATAGGGCTTAGGTATGGTTGGAAAAAATGTTGAGCGGTAAAAGTTAGTGGGGGTCGGTCATACATTTGGATCCCCTAGAAACACTTTTAAGACAGTTGGAGCGGTGGAAGTAAATTTTTTAAAAAAATTTACTTCTGAGTGGGAGTTCCTTTAGGAAGTGGAGATAGGGCTTAGGTATGGTTGGAAAAAATGTTGAGCGGTAAAAGTTAGTGGGGGTCGGTCATACATTTGGATCCCCTAGAAACACTTTTAAGACAGTTGGAGCGGTGGAAGTAAATTTTTTAAAAAAATTTACTTCTGAGTGGGAGTTCCTTTAGGAAGTGGAGATAGGACTTAGGTATGGTTGGAAAAAATGTTGAGCGGTAAAAGTTAGTGGGGGTCGGTCATACATTTGGATCCCCTAGAAACACTTTTAAGACAGTTGGAGCGGTGGAAGTAAATTTTTTAAAAAAATTTACTTCTGAGTGGGAGTTCCTTTAGGAAGTGGAGATAGGACTTAGGTATGGTTGTAAAAAATGTTGAGCGGTAAAAGTTAGTGGGGGTCGGTCATACATTTGGATCTTCTGGAAGCACTTTTAGGACAGTTGGAGCGGTAAAGGTAAATATTTAAACAAAAATTGCTTCCGAGTGGGAGTTCCTTTAGGAAGTGGAGATAGGGCTTAGGTATGGTTGGAAAAAATGTTGAGCGGTAAAAGTTAATGGGGGTCAGTCTAACATTTGGATCTCCTAGAAACACTTTTAAAACAGTTGGAGCAGTGGAAGTACATTTTTTAAAAAAGTTTACTTCTGAGTGGGAGTTCCTTTAGGAAGTGGAGATAGGGCTTAGGTAAGGTTGGAAAAAATATTGAGCAGCAAAAGTTTATGGGGGTCGGTCATACATTTGGATCCACTAAAAGCACTTTTAAACCGGCACCCATTTAACACAATCGGCGAAATCTTTAATAATAGTAGTGGGTGGAGGAGGATGGACCTTTTCATTACTGGTAAAGTAGGAAGTTACAGGACACTGAAAAGAGAATAATACAATTAATATATTCCAAAAACATGCATTAAAAATTTAACTTACCACTTGATATCTAAAGGCCACAAAAGACTCCCCTCCATCAGCTAATACGGGTTCTATCCAATATTAATTCAGTTCTATGTAATCTGGTTCACCGGCAAATTAAAATCAGAAGTTTGGTGAATTGTGATTGTAGGTAACTTGGCCACCAATTATAAACAATAATTCGGTATCGTCATCACTAATTTTTAAAGTTTTATGGGGATGTTTTGTTGTGGCCTTTAGAGCATATCTAGCAAAAAAAAAATAATAAAAACTCTTTTTTGTTTCAAAACAAACTTTTACTTACCTCTATTCTAAAAATGCACATAATTATGTGGCGATATACAAAATTTGCAAAACACGTTTTATTATTTTTTTGTTGATAAAAGCTTTGTTTGTTTTTTTGCCTATTTTCTTTTAAATACATTCGCTCAAATAAATTGTTGTATAGCTGACTCTTTTTAACAGTTGTGCCGAATGAGGAAATGTAAACAAAAACATATGGTTTTTATTTACATTATTTTGATATAGCATTCCTTATATATCTTATTAATTTTTGGTTATTAGTTTGGACGCCATTATTTTTTCAATGTGCAGCGTCATGAAAAAAGTGTATTTTTTGTGAAAATTAATTTATTTTTTAATGAAATTTTATCCAATTGCCTAAAGCTATTAGTTGTTATGCCATTTTTGGCATGGTAAAATGCGTCTTCAAATGCTGCAAAATTTCACGTGAAAACATCTTTAAATTTTGAGAACTTCATGTAAGTAATGATTATATATAAATTAAATTTACAAACAACTAATTTTTATTAATGTTTTTAGGTATTCTACATACATATTATATTGACAAGGGTTCAAAGATAAACAAGTTTCCGTCTGGAATTTGGAAATATGTACATTTTCTTCGTCATTTGCTGTAAAAAGTCATTCGTTTTCCCCTTTGTGTAAGTTTATATTTAAATTAGTTGAATTATTATTTATTTTGTATATTTTTTTTGTTTATTATAGTTAAAAATTTTTAAGTTCTTTAAATATTAAAATATTCTATTCAATAAAAAAATTTAAATAATAACAAAAATAATATTTATGGATATTTTATTTTTGTAAGGGTAGAAAAATGTAGTAAAATTGATAAAATTTCGTGGAATCGACGAAAATTATTTAGTTAAATTGATGATATTTATTCAAATTGAATAAACTATTTTATTCAAATTGACGAAAATAATTCTGTTAATTTGACGAAATTTCGTCAAATTTATCTCAAATATAAATTAACGAAAATTTTATTCAAATCAACACCCCTGTTTTGTTAGCTGTATAATGATTGTTGTTTCGTCAAATCAACATGCTTTTTCGTAAATATTACTGCCGTATTTGGTTCGGTGTAATAAAATACATTGATTACTTTATGTATTCATACTAGCGGTTCTCACCCTTGATAGAAAACAAGAAAAGAATCGGAGAATCGAAGAAAACAAGAAAATGTTTGTCAGCAACAAAATACATGGCGGCTCGTTTTTCTCATTTTCTTGGTTTCTTCTTTTCTACATAGAAAATTTCTTCGACTTGATGCTTAAGTAAATTGAAGTATAGAAAAAAATAAAAGTTTCTAGACCAACAAAACAGCTGATTAGAGAGGCATTTAATTATTTTGTGATATTTTCAGACTTTTTATACGAAATTTAAAATGAAACTTAAATGATTAATTATATTTTTACTAAAAATCGCGTTGTTTATTTTTATTTCGTGGTTTTAATTATGTAAAATAATTTGAGGTTATAGAAAATGTTAGTGTGAGAAAACTTGTTTAAATAGTTGTTCACTCTTTAGTGGAAAAAATCGGTAGAAAATTTTCTTGTAGGAAATTTCCTCAAAAGTTTTCTATCAAGGGTGAAAACCGCTACTATATTATATTTTTTTTTTGTTTTTTTTAAGGTTTTTGATTTGGTGTCAGTAGAAAACTGGAGAATGGCTTACGAGTGCATTACATAAATAAACGAAGTGTGTGTGAAAATCTTGTTTTTAAACATTGCAGCTTAAAAAGCCGGTGATAATTCTGAAAAATATTGTGATTTATACTTAATAAAAGAATATTTACAAATAACAACAAGCTTTTTTTTATTAATAAAATTTTTTTATATCAACAAAAATATGAGTTGAGTTTACAAAAAATACGAGTTGATTTACAAAAAAACGAGTTGATCAACTTTTACAAAAACTGACAACAATTTTCATTGAAATCAACATAAATATTTGTAGGGTCAAAATCAACAATGATTTCTGTTGAATTTACAACGATTTTCTTTGGGAATACAATGATTTTTGGTTGAGTGTAATAAACAGTATTTTATAATTTAAATAAAAAAACTAATTAAATATACAAAGCGTCTTTATTTTTACGGAAATCCCAAAAATCATAGGTATTAATAAGCACTTTTCTTGTCAAAAATAATCATTTATACACTCAACCAAAAATCATTGTATTCCCAAAGAAAATCATTGTAAATTCAACAGAAATCATTGTTGATTTTGACCCTACAAATATTTATGTTGATTTCAATAAAAATTGTTGTCAGTTTTTGTAAAAGTTGATCAACTCGTTTTTTTGTAAATCAACTCGTATTTTTTGTAAACTCAACTCATATTTTTGTTGATATAAGAAATATTATTAATAAAAAAAAGCTTGTTGTTATTTGTTAATATTCTTTTATTAAGTAAAAATCACAATATTTTTTAGAATTATCACCGGCTTTTTAAGCTGCAATATTTCAACACAAGATTTTCACACACTTCTTTTATTTATGTTTTGCACTCGTAAGCCATTCTCCAGTTTTCTAATGACACCAAATCAAAAGCCTTAAAAAAACAAACAAAAATATAATATAGTATGAATACATAAAATAACCAATGTATTTTATTACTTACCAAATATTTACAGATCAGAATCTGATCATCAGATCCTATTTTAATTTATTTTTATAATATTAAATATTTTTATAAGAAACAAACACATAAAATAATTTTATAAGAGACAAACAAATTTCACATTGCAATGCATTGCTACCAACTTGATAATACAAAAATGAACGAGCAGGCTTGTTTTTTCTTTTTTGGTTTTATCTATTGAATTCTGTATAAGCGATGTAAAGAGTTGATTCAACTTTACTGATTATTCAACGATATCAACATTAATTTTTGTTGAATACGGCAATATTTTGTAAAACTTGATCTACAATGGGTTTACTAATTTTTCTACTAAGATATTTCTATGAGTGTAAATGGTTGTTTGAATTAAATAATTTGGGTAATTTATTTGTATTTTTTTGCTCAATTTTCCGTTTCCTTAAAGGGCAATATTACCTAAGGATTTTTGCGTATATATTCCTTGTTTTTGTTCATAAACGTTTTCCTAAGGTAATTGAGTAGTTTATGCTTTTAACTTGGGTAGTGGTCTGGTACACACTTTCCTTAGGTATTTTATACCCTAATTTTGTTTAAATTCGCCCTTTTTATTTTTTGCGTGTATATAGACAAAAATTTGTATGAAAATTTTATATTTGGGACGACAAAAACACCAATTATGTTATTTTAACATCGACAAGCAGAATTTTAGCAAAAATTTGGTAAAAAATTTTTTTTGGTATGAAAAAATTTTTACCAAGTAGGATTGCTCAATCTGACAGAGATTTTTTTTGCGTGTATGTTTGTAATTTAGCATATTTTTGGTTAAATTATGCCAGATTTTTGCCCACTCCGGCACAGATTTGTTTGCGTGTATTAAGCATTTTTTTTAAATCGTTGCTGTTTAAAAGCGCTACATTTTTACGCTAAAACACATTTATCCCCGCTGAATTCAAACAAAAAGCGCTAGATTTAGCGGGAAAACCTCCGAATTGGCAACAATGTTCTTTACTTGTCAGAATGTCAGATTTTGTTCTTGTTATCATTTCTTGCGTATTTATGTGGTGCAAAAATTCCTAAAAACTGTGAAATATTTTAAAAATCTATATAATTTTTGGTGAATTTTAAACTTTTTTTAACAAATAAATGTAATTTATACATTTCGTATTGTTAAAACCCAGCAATTATAGCTGTGTTTGTATTCTGTGTGTGTTTTTGCACAGCGTTAAATTTATATTTTCAGTCTTGTGACAGCGTCTGCGTTGACGTTGTTGGTTGGAACAGAGATCGCGGCTGTGAAGGAGCCGCAAAGATATTGCAAAACTGGAGGTGGAACAGCAAAATCATCTATCGTATTCACGAAAATTATCGAATATCACAAATCTTTCTCTTGCTGATGAGGAATTTGTTTACAATGTTAACTGTGATATTAAGCACTTTATAAAGCAGCGCCATACTAACGGGTAAGTAAAAGAATTATACAAAAATTTTAAGGCACATGCACACACACACACTTCGCCAATGTTAAAATTTATATGTACACAACACACAGATATAAATACACACATGCTGTTATATTAACATATCCCAGTTGGCCAAGTATTTAAAATATGCATTTCAAACAAGTAAGATGATTTGTTGAATGACCAATGTAAAAGTTCTCTTGTATGGGGCTTGTCGGATGAAAAATCAAAAAGTTTAGATTTTTCGATGTTCAGAAGACTTATGGATTACATGTCGGGTGATTTTTTGGCTAGTCATTCCGCCGTCGCACATGCAGGATAAACACGTAAAGTCCGCCAGTATCGGCACATGCACACACAAAATATTAGGCTTTCCGATATGCGTATGCCGGACATTGAAAGAGGAAATGCGATACCGTATCTTTCTCCCCGATGTCCTGATATCTTACGCAATATACATTGTGGGGAATTGGGCACTGTGCGCCGTAACGGCTGCAACCAGGTCCGGGCAGTTGAATGATCTTGCCCGTATGCCGGCTATCATATGAGGGCCACACCATCTTCGTGTAAAAACAAGTGGGTTCAAGTCGCCATCTCTCGTTGGTGGTCTAAAATAGCAAATTCTCGCGTGTGATCGATCTCATTAGAAAGTAGAATTGTCCTCTGCCCGGGTATTTCAACAGCAATACTGTTGCCTTTTATACCCATATGTCCAGGCACCCTAATGAGTGCAGGATTCGAATGTCTCTCCATCTTATCCTTGGACAATTCTAGATGTGCTAGTCACACCTGCCAGGGATTTAATTGTCGGTGAAAAAACGGCACCTTCTATATCTAGAAAGGCAGCCAGAGTATACTCCTGGTATTCCAGGAGTATACTCTCGATGTGCCCGACAAGAGAGTGTAGTGCCGTCTCCATTGACTTGCCCTTATTGTATGCATGCTGGGAGGCGGATAGAAACTCCGAATTGATCGAATCTATAATCCTCTCCAGAGTTTTTAGGAGAATCGAAAAAAGACTAATCGGTCTAAAGTCCTTCGGTTTTGTGTGGGATGTCTTCCCTCCCTTTGGGATGAATACCACATCAGAAGTAGTCCATTTCCTAGGGATGCAAGACCATCTGAGACAGGGCAGGTAATTATATACTGGTAAGACATGGTATTATCCCATCGGCGTCCATTGAAGGTCGGCTGGGATGATACCAAGTGATTTATATTCTCCCCAATGGCCAAATTAACAACGCAGTGTTCAGGCGTATGTCTTCCTTGTCGGCGAAAGGAAGAAAAATAAAAAGTGCGCATTTATGAGTTCGTCAAGGGACTCTTTAGTGCTGTTTGTCAAATTCCGTCTTGCTTTTGGATGTAGCTAGGGGCAAAGGGAGCTTTCAAAAAAATCTTGCATAGCCAACTGGTCTCTGAAAAGTTTTCTACGCCGCCACAGAATTCTCTCCAGGACTTTCGCTTCACCGTCCTTATAAAATTCTTAAAACTGTTCACAGAGGCTTTATATACACACCAGTTACCTGATCTTTTAGCTTCGTTAAACAATTTTTGACCCACAGGTCGTGAATTGGCAATGTCAAAATTTCACCAAGCAGGTTTACTCCTTTCCCCTAATGGTGCGTTTACATGCAGTCGATGTCGCAACACTTAATGCCCCTGTTAACGTCATATTCGTGTCCTATTTGAAAAAATTTTCGCCACCACGAATGGCTCGTCCATGAAGTAATCTGAGCCTCCATTTTCACACAATTTTCAAAGAATTTGCGGCCGTATTTTGAATTTCACCAATAATTCGTGGAATGTAGGTTTCCAGGTGTTTAATTGTCTCTGATTTATGGGAATAGACGAGTTACTTTACATATTCCGAAAGAAAATAGTCCAATGCACACTGTGACGACTAGAACAGGCTAGCGGGACAAAATTATTTTTTGACATATTTAAGTTCCTACCCTGCAAACAAAACGATACGACATCGATTCGCCGGTTGTATTGCCGATATGATAAATGTTATTGCGGCAATTATCGAATTCGTATCGCCGGCGATACACCTTTCGGGAGAAACTGTTACCCGACGGCAATACATCCCGGCGATACGAAAACGATTCGTCTTGGCGATAAAAGGGCAATATCGGCAGATAATCGTATAAACGAAAAATAAAAGATTTGTATGTATCGCCGGAATATCACCAAAATGATAAACCGGCGATGTAGCTATATCGATTCCCTGAAGCTGAAAATAGACATTATTATTTTCATTCATATTTTGGTCGTGTTAACAGGACTACAAACATTTGCATTCACCCGAAAAATATATCCGCAACATTCGCTAAATTTTTTATTTTATATATTCTTTCAAAGATTTCTTGTTGTGCTTGATAAATTATTTCCCTGCAAACAAAACGATACGACATCGATTCGCCGGTTGTATTGCCGATACGATAAATGTTATTGCGGCAATTATCGAATTCGTATCGCCGGCGATACACCTTTCGGGAGAAACTGTTACCCGACGGCAATACATCCCGGCGATACGAAAACGATTCGTCTTGGCGATAAAAGGGCAATATCGGCAGATAATCGTATAAACGAAAAATAAAAGATTTGTATGTATCGCCGGAATATCACCAAAATGATAAACCGGCGATGTAGCTATATCGATTCCCTGAAGCTGAAAATAGACATTATTATTTTCATTCATATTTTGGTCGTGTTAACAGGACTACAAACATTTGCATTCACCCGAAAAATATATCCGCAACATTCGCTAAATTTTTTATTTTATATATGGGGGTTTTCGTGTCAACTGACACAACTTTTGAAACCGATGTCTTCCGATCGGGATGAAATTTGCACCAAGGTTAGTCCTATTGGATAGTAGTTCAGACACAATTTTTCAACGAGATCGGTCAAGAACTCTCTGAGTTAGAGGGGGTCGAAATTTGACATTTTGGCCAAAGAGGTGTTTATTCTCATCCATGTAACTTCTTACCTATTGTTTTTAGCAAAATGTGTCCCAAAGAGTTTAGATAGCTATTTCTTCAGTCTTTCGAAAAAAAAATATAAAAAAAATAAAAAAAAAATTTTTGATTTTTTTTCTTAAAAATCCAAAACTTTTTTGACTTTTTCCTCAAATTGGGCCCTTTTTTTTTTTTTTTTTTTTGATTCAAAAGAAAGCTTAGGTGATTTCCTTTAAGAGCTGTGGGGTCGCTTAGTGGGATGCGAGTGGGATATCTATGAAAATTTTTTTTTTTAACTTTGGAACACAAAAAACCGTTTTTCAATTTGCACTATTAGGCGTGGGATAGCTAACCAGTTTTCGATTTCGAGCCGCGATACCCTTTTATTTTTTTTAGGTTCGAAAAAGAAAGCACGAGCCAAAAAATGGGGGCGGTGGGGAGGGGCCATATGGCCCCTCATTGGGGTCACAGTTGGGCTTATAGAGGTAAAAATCCACAAAAAGCCCCAAAACTCCCCTAGAAACGCCCCTGGAGGGGTGCAATGTGAGACCGACCTCCAATAATTTTCTGCCCCCAATATTTTTCTTGAACATACCTTACCCCTATTTCCACTTCCTAAGGGGGCTCCCATACAAAATGACATTTTATAAAATTTGCTCCTACCGCTCTAACTGTCCGTAGGGTGCCCCTAGAGAAGTAAAATGTATGACCGACCCCCAATATTTTTTCAACTCCAACATTTTCTCGGAATATACCTACCCTTTATTTTCAACTCTTAAGGGGGTCCCCATACATTTTTTTTTATTTTTTTATTAGTTTTTAAAAATACATGTTTTTATAACGTATGGGAGCCCCTTAAGGAGTGGAGATAGGGTGTTATGATGTTCAGACAAAATGTTGGTAACTAAAAAATAATGGGGGTTGGTCATAATTTTTGCCTCTCTAGGAGGCACGATAGGGGCGGTAGGAGCTGGTTTAATAAAACAAATTTATAAAAAATAAAAGAAATGTATGGGGACCACCTTAAGGGTTAAAGATACATTGTAGGTGTGTTCGCAAAAAATGTTGGAATTAATAAAATAATGGGGGTCGGTCATACATTTGGCTCCACTTGGAGCACTTTAGGGTAAGTTAGAATGGTAGGATCAAATTTTTTAAAAATGGTTTATATGGGAGCCCCCTTAGGAAGTGGAAATAGGGGTAAGGTATGTTCAAGAAAAATATTGGGGGCAGAAAATTATTGGAGGTTGGTCTCACATTGCACCCCTCCAGGGGCGTTTCTAGGGGAGTTTTGGGGCTTTTTGAGGATTTTAACCTCTTTACGCCCAACTTTGACTCCAATGAGGGGCCATATGGCCCCTCCCCACCGCCCCCATTTTTTGGCTCGTGCTTTCTTTTTCGAACCTAAAAAAAATAAAAGGGTATCGCGGCTCGAAATCGAAAACTGGTTAGCTATCCCACGCCTAATAGTGCAAATTGAAAAACGGTTTTTTGTGTTCCAAAGTTAAAAAAAAAAATTTTCATAGATATCCCACTCGCATCCCACTAAGCGACCCCACAGCTCTTAAAGGAAATCACCTAAGCTTTCTTTTGAATCAAAAAAAAAAAAAAAAAAAAGGGCCCAATTTGAGGAAAAAGTCAAAAAAGTTTTGGATTTTTAAGAAAAAAAATCAAAAATTTTTTTTTTATTTTTTTTATAGTTATTTTTCGAAAGACTGAAGAAATAGCTATCTAAACTCTTTGGGACACATTTTGCTAAAAACAATAGGTAAGAAGTTACATGGATGAGAATAAACACCTCTTTGGCCAAAATGTCAAATTTCGACCCCCTCTAACTCAGAGAGTTCTTGACCGATCTCGTTGAAAAATTGTGTCTGAACTACTATCCAATAGGACTAACCTTGGTGCAAATTTCATCCCGATCGGAAGATATCGGTTTCAAAAGTTGTGTCAGTTGACACGAAAACCCCCATATTCTTTCAAAGATTTCTTGTTGTGCTTGATAAATTATTTTATTTTTAATTGACAAAGAAATAAAAATTATCAATATTTTTTTTTTGTTTATCGCCAAAATATCGTTCGTATGAGAAAACGGCGATATAATAAAAATACTACTTTGATTTTTTATTGAAATGATAAATTTTCGTATCGCCGCAATATCTTTTCGGCAATATATCGCCCTATTGTTTGCAGGGTTTTATTTTTAATTGACAAAGAAATAAAAATTATCAATATTTTTTTTTTGTTTATCGCCAAAATATCGTTCGTATGAGAAAACGGCGATATAATAAAAATACTACTTTGATTTTTTATTGAAATGATAAATTTTCGTATCGCCGCAATATCTTTTCGGCAATATATCGCCCTATTGTTTGCAGGGTAAGGCCATAAGTGTTTCCAATTTGTATATATTTATCTGACTTGTGCACCCTACGTTCGGTATACCCACTATATGATACTGCATGTAGCAGTTAATTATTTTTTTTACATTTTTCACTTCCTAGGGTCATAAATATATCAAACTTGTATATTTCTAAATCGCTTGTGCACCCTACGTTCTGCATACCCTCTATATGGGTAGTGCATGTAACAGTTAATTATTTTTGTTCACATTTTACATTTCCTAGGTCATAAATATTTCCAATTTGTATATTTGTATCTTACATGTATACCCTACGTTTGGTGTAACCACTATAAAGGAAGTGCATGTAACAATTATTTTTATACCCTCCAACTACAGTATGGGGGTATACTCACTTTGTCATTCCGTGTGTAACGCATCGAAATACCGGTCTAGGACCCCATAAAGTATATATATTATTGATCAGTGATCGATTCTAAGACATTCTAGCGATGTCCGTCCGTCCGTCCGTCCGTCCGTCTGTCCGTCCGTCCGTCTGTGGAAGACACGATACAGTCCAAAATAAAAGTGATAGACTCCTGAAATTTGGCACATATATGTCTTATGTTCATAGGCTGGTTAAGTTCGGAAATGGGCAAAATCGGATCAGGGGGGAAAAATTTCCCCCTTGAAGAACTAAACAAACCTCTAAAAAATACCATATTTTTACATAATTTTTTGTGTTTTTGTTTAACAAATCCAACATTTTTATGCTACAAGTAGTTCAAGGTCCTGCATTTGGACCCACAGAATTAAAAAAAAATCGTTTTACGGTCCGCCCCCCCCCCCCTTTTATGGGCGTGGAATAATTTTTTTTTTATATAATGATAAATTTGTATTTCTTTACTGCAAAAAGCATAAGAATTATTTTTTTTAACACTTATTCGAGAGGAATTGTTCCCCCCAATTACCACTACCGACCCCCCCCAAAAAAAAAGAAGACGCCCCTGCAATTTTTTTTTATTTATTTACATGTTGGAGGGTATAAAAGATTCGGCACAGCCGAATTTAACACTCTTACTTGTTTTTTGTACATTTGCTAATGTTTAACAAATGTGCAAAATTTGTGCATATTCCAAAATCTTTATAAAATATTATTGCCCATAAAATTAAAAATTTAAGACTAATTATATCCAAATTAATATATTTAAGAAAAATTAAAAAACATAAATAAAATAAAAATTATAATTAAAATAATAATAATACTAATATCCATAATTCCCAAAATATTGTGAATACTAAAATTTTTTTTGTAGTGTAAATTTTTTTTAGTGTATTTAAATTTTTTTTAGTGTAAAATTTTTGGCAAATGACAGAATAGCTTTGTAAAACATATTAGTGGCCTATGAATGTCCCTTCAAGCGTGTTTAGGGGTTTTTTGAATACGTTAATTTGTGATGAAGCCTATCTAAAACTTACGTTTTTGATCATAACTTCTGAATTCCTGGACCAATATCGCTATAATTTAATATCAACATGACACGAACAATTGAACATATATATACCAAGACTTGTCTTTCGAAAGTTTTCGGGTTATTATTAGATATACAGACTCTCGGACGGACATCGCTCATAAAATACCTGATGTGCAAGCGTGTGCAAAGAGATATTGCCATGGTAATATAGCCTAGTATCGTACCTTTCATTTAAAAACAAAAATAGCCATGGGACACGTGGAGACAACATTTTCCTGTTCTCTTAAAGTTCAATGTAACAACAAAAAAAAAATAGTTTTTTTGGGGATTTCTGAAAAATTCTTATAAAAAAAATTTAAGCTCTGTTTAATAGGGAAAGTTAAATTCACTAGTTTCAACCCTCTTTTTAAAAATCCATTGCAAAAAAATATTGCAAAAGTTCACAGGTTAAAAATACTGTAGTCTAGGAGCACTATTCAAAAAATTAAAAAAAAAATTAATTGTTTTCAAAGACCAATTTTTTGACTTCAATGGATTGGTTTATAGCTCACTGACATTATGCGCTTAGAAAAATGGCAATTTCGTGACTTTAGGACTATTATCGATTACACTGAACCCATTTTTTAAAAAAATAGGAGATTCAATTTTGTCCCGCTGGCTTGTTCTACACGTCACAGTGTGCAATGGGGTGAAATCAAACGATCTTGGTAGCCAAATTAATGGATCTTTGAATAAAGTTCAAGTTTGACAAACAGAACCATTTTTTCGATAGAAAATTTCAACAATTTGCAAGCGTTGCTTTTGTGCCAGTCTTTGCATGATAAAATGTCAAAACATACTTAACAAAAACCAACCATCAGGATCAGCCATCCTTTATATGTGCTTAACAAAATTTTTAAAATTTCTTTAACGAAAAAAAATAAAAATTTTAAATTGGAGATTTAAAAATAGTGCTGAAAAATTCAGACCACTTTAGATTTTAGATTTAGATTTATTTAGTTTTTTCATTATTAGTTTATAGTATGCAAATTATAGTTTATAATATGCAAATATATACTACTAGCTTGCCGTCCCGGTACTTCGTTACCGGTTGTATTGATTACCGGATAATAGAAGGATCAGGATAACTCTATCGATTTCAAAAAATTCCCCTACATAGTCTTTGTTTTATTTACTTGTGGACGTTTAAGTCTTTCATAAAATAATATTTCAATGCATAATTTGAACAATAAAATTTGAATAACTTCGCTGGTACGTCATCATGCTCGTTCCGGTGAAAAACGATATTGGCAATTTTCGAGCCCTTATAACGGGTTTTGAGTGAAAAAAGAAATTGAATAAAAATAAGTTTGAGTGGAAAAACATATAAAGAAAAAAATATGGAGTAAAAAAGTCAAATACGAAAAATTTGAATAAAAAGTATCATTCCATATTGTTCTAAGCTCTATTGCATTTCGTTCCCCGTTCTATTCCATTTCATTTCCAATTTCATTTTATTTCGTTCCATGTTAGTTTCATTCCTCTCCATATAATATGCGTTAAAGAAATAAATTGCCTTTATCTTATAGATTAGAAAAGTACCATTTTACACTGTTACCTGCTTTAAAATATGGCCTTCTCTTGGGTGTTATTTCTGGGGCTTTTAGTTTAATAGTTGATATCTAGGTCATTATTATAGGAACATAAAAAAAAGTACCAAAAGTACACTTTCTAACCCCCGTTAGAAATGGAATTTCCAAAAAGTACCTCTTCCAGAATGTTTTTTTCTTCACCGAAGAATCCTACATTCCATATTTGAATTTTCTAGGATCATTGTTTCGGCGAATATTAAAAGTACAAAAATGATTTTTCATTCCTAATTTTAAGTTTCTAGAGCCATTACGTCAGAAGATATCAAAAGTACCGTAAATACACTTTTTTAGCCATGTTTTTTTTACCCAATCTACATTACTGGAAATATGAAAAGTTTCTATGAATATTATATCAGGAAATAAAAAAGTACCAAAAAGTCCTTTCGGTACTTTTTATAAAAGGTACTTTTTACAAAAGATACTTTTTACAAATGATACTTTTTATAAAATTTACTTTTTATAAAAGGTACTTTTTACAAAAGGTACTTTTTATAAAGGTACTTTTTATAAAAGGTACTTTTTATAAAAGGTACTTTTTATAAAAGGTACTTTTTTTAAAAGGTACTTTTTTTAAAAGGTACTTTTTATAAAAGGTACTTTTTATAAAAGTTATTTTTTATAAAAGGTACTTTTTATAAAAGGTACTTTTTTTTAAAAGGTACTTTTTATAAAAGGTACTTTTTATAAAAGGTACTTTTTATAAAAGGTACTATTTATAAAAGGTACTTTTTATAAAAGGTACTTTTTATAAAAGGTACTTTTTATAAAAGGTACTTTTTATAAAAGGTACTTTTTATAAAAGGTACTTTTTATAAAAGGTACTTTTTATAAAAGGTACTTTTTATAAAAGGTACTTTTTATAAAAGGTACTTTTTATAAAAGGTACTTTTTATAAAAGGTACTTTTTATAAAAGGTACTTTTTATAAAAGGTACTTTTTATAAAAGGTACTTTTTATAAAAGGTACTTTTTATAAAAGGTACTTTTTATAAAAGGTACTTTTTATAAAAGGTACTTTTTATAAAAGGTACTTTTTATAAAAGGTACTTTTTATAAAAGGTACTTTTTATAAAAGGTACTTTTTATAAAAGGTACTTTTTATAAAAGGTACTTTTTATAAAAGGTACTTTTTATAAAAGGTACTTTTTATAAAAGGTACTTTTTATAAAAGGTACTTTTTATAAAACGTACTTTTTATAAAACGTACTTTTTATAAAAGGTACTTTTTATAAAAGGTACTTTTTATAAAAGGTACTTTTTATAAAACGTACTTTTTATAAAAGGTACTTTTTATAAAAGGTACTTTTTATAAAAGGTACTTTCTATAAAAGGTATTTTTTATAAAAGGTACTTTTTATAAAAGGTACTTTTTATAAAAGGTACTTTTTATAAAAGGTACTTTTTATAAAAGGCACTTTTTATAAAAGGTACTTTTTATAAAAGGCACTTTTTATAAAAGGTACTTTTTATAAAAGGTACCAAAAATCCAGCCTTAGGGGATCTATATCCCGGGAGATGAACATACAGTCCAAATTTCAAGTCTCTGTGACAATTTTTTAAGGAAATATAAAAGGTACCAAAAGTACAGATTTTTACCCTTTTTACCCCCTTAGAATCAACATTGGCAAAAATCCAGCCTTAGTGGATCCATATTCCAGGATGTGAACATACAGTCCAAAGTTCAAGTCTCTATGAAAATTATTTTAGGAGATATAAAAAGTACCAAAAGTACACCTTTTTACCCATTTTACCCCCGTAGAATCAACATTGGCAAAAACCTAGCCTTAGTGAATATTTTTTTGGGGAAGTGAACCGACATTGCAAATTTCAAGTTTCTAGTACCGTTATTTAAGGAAATATAAAATATACCAAAAGTACAGTTTTTTACCCTTTTTACCCCCTTAGAATCAACATTGGGAAAAATCCGGCCTTACTGGATCTATATTCCAGGAGTTGAACATACAGTCCAAATTTCAGGTCTCTATGACCATTATTTCATGAAATATAAAAAGTACCAAAAGTACAGTTTTTTACCCTTTTACCCCCTTAAAATCAACACTGGCAAAAATCCAGCCTTAGTGGATCTGTATTCCGGGATGTGAAAATACTGTCCAAATTTCAAGTCTCTACCACCATTATTTCAGGAGATACAAAAAGTACCAAAAGTACAGTTTTTTACCCTTTTTACCCCCTTAGAATCAACACTGGCAAAAATCCAGCCTTAGAGGATCTATATTCCAGGAGGTTAACATACAGTCCAAATTTCTAGTCCCTACGACCATTATTTCAGGAGATATAAAAAGTACCAAAAGTACAGTTTTTTACCCTTTTTACCCCCTTAGAATCAACAATGACAAAAATCCAGCCTTAGTGGATCTATATTCCGGGAGGTGAACCTGCAGTCCAAATTTCAAGTCTCTAGCTTCAGCGGTTTGGGCTGGGCGATGATGAATCAGTCAATAAGTCAGTCAGTCAGTCAGTCACATTACTCTTTTATATATATAGATATATTTTTTATTTTTTATTTTTATTTTTTTTTTAACATAATAGTTTATTTATCAAAACAATTATAAGTTTATGCATTTCTATTTGTATTTGTCAGATGATTAAAGAGTTTATTTTTAAACCAATTTTTTGATGAAATGAATTTAGTATCGTTGGGCAAATCATTCCAGAGTTTTATGGCGTTAATGAAAAAAAGTCTAGTAGTGTTTAACATGCCAAAAAAGACTTATTTACAAAAACTTTGGTATTTCCCTCAATATGACGAAAAATGTCCTTGTTTGGACACGTTCTTTACAGACTTGGATAGGTTTTCCAAAGACCTTACATTTGATATACATATATGACTAGGGTTCTTTGCATTAGGCGTGACATATGCGAAACAAAATTACTGTTTCTTCCCCCTTCATTTTCACTCACAAAACCTGAATTTGGACCCCTAAAAAAAAAATACCTGTGTCTTTTGACATTTTTGTCACATTGTTAGCACCAAGAATTGGTCTTTTAAATTGGGCTGCTAAAAAAATACGACTCCAAATTTCATGAAGATTTAACGGGTTTTTGACAAAAAAAGTTGGCATCAGTGTGTCTGGGCACAATTAGAGTCATGTTTCTTGTTGATTGACCAAAGGTAATTTTCTCATAAAGGTAGGGTGGGGTTTTTTGGTATATAAGTCTATGTAAGAATAGCAAATTTCTCATGTCAAGGTAATTAACAATGTCACAGCCAAGAATCATAGTTCTCCACGTAGTCATACTACTAAAACGGCGCAGACCATAGACATAGCGAGTTGCGTTATTAAAAGAGACCTCCAATTTATGAAGGGAGTGTGATCAAGTTTACTGTAGACCTCCGCAGAGTAGGTTATCAGTGGAAGAATCAGTTGGACAACAAGACGCCTTTTTAACTCAATCGGTGTAAAGTTTGACGACATTCGTAGATTACGTAATGTCAGGTAGACTTTACGAATCACATTATTGATATGGTCACCACAGGATAACGAGGAGTTTATATAAAAGCCTAAATAGTATTCCCCAGGCTTATAGTAGGAAAATGTATAAAATCATATTCATACTTACTAATAGGCAAAACTAAAGATTTACAGGGATTCAGTGTCAGATTATTTACCTCAGCCCATCTGCTAATCGATCTTAAGTCCTCGTTTAGTCTATAGCACGTATCTTCTAAAAGACCAATCCGATTTGATATATACAGTTGAATGTCATCTGCGTATGCATGCATCTTAACATAATTACATACACTGAACACATCGTTTACAAAAATACTAAATAAAAGAGGACCAAGTACAGAACCTTGCGGAACACCAGAAGTTACTTCTTTAAGATAAGACTCTCTTCCATCAACTATGACCTTCTGAAGACGTTCAGATAAGTAATCCCTAACAAGACCAACAGATGCTAGTTCAAACCCAAACAAATTTCTTAGTTTCCAACACAGTATTGGGTGATCCACCTTATCAAAGGCTTTTGAAAAATCCAATAAGCACATTAATGACAAGTTTCCCATGTCATACTCTGGTCTAATGTCATCGAGCACCTTCAACGCTGCAGTTGAGCAGTAGGGGTGGGATAGTGCACGAGTTTTCGATTTCGACGCGCTAGAACCGCTTATTTTGTGAGGTTCGTAAAAAAAATGCATGGGCCAAAAAATGGGGCAGATCGGATAGGATCTAGGGGTCGCTCATCGGGGTCAAAGTTGGGCGTAGAGGGGAAAAAATCTACAAAAAGGCCCAAAACTCCCCTGGTTTTGCTCCTAGTGGGGTCAAATGTGAGACCGGCCCCCATTATTTTTTCTCCCTGAACACTTTTGCAAAACATACCTAAGCCCTATCTCCAATCCCTAAGGGGGGTCCCATACAAAGGTTCAATTTTTAAAAAATCTTTCTTCTACCGCTCTAGTTGTCCTAAAAGTCACCCTAGAGGAATCAAATGTATGACCGACCCCCAATATTTTTTCAACCCCAACATTTTCTTAGAACATACCTACCCCCTATCTTCAATCCTTAGGGTGGTCCCCATACATTTTTTTTTATTTTTTCTTAAGTTGTCATATTAAATCAGCTCCTACCGGTCCAATGGTGCCTCCTAGAGGGGTCATTATCAAGACCAACCCCCATTAATTTTTAGCCCCCAACACTTCTTCTGAACATACCAATTCCATATCTCCAATTCCTAAGGGGTCTCCCACACAAAACGACATTTTTGTAAATCTTGCTCCCACCGCTCTAACTATCGCAGGGGTGACCCTAGAGAAGTTAAATGTGTGACCGACCCCCAATATTTTTTCAGCCCCAACATTTTCCCCAAACAAACCTACCCTCTATTTTTAAGCCTTAAGGGTGTCCCCACACAATTTTTTTTTTTTTTAATTTTTTTTTATAAAATTTGCGCCTACCGCTCCCACTGTGCCTTTTAGGGACGGGAAATGCAGACTGACCCCCATTAATTTTTGCCCCCTACATTTTTTCTGAACATACCTACGCCGTATTTCCACTTTGTAGGGGTGCTCCCCTGGGGAAAACTAAGTGTTTGAAACCAAATTCGGCAAAACGTCTGGACCAGGAGTGCTAATATTTGCGCGTTTTAAAGAGCAGTGGGAAAATATAAAAGACAAACCGTACAGTCTTGGCATATAAGATGAGGAAGTGGCAGGCAACATACCAGCTCAAGTCCAAACTGACATCAAGTTGTTTTGTTGGGCTCAAATAAAAGAAAAGCAACCCAGAGACGACTACAAGGAGTTTCTTGAAATTGATTAATTATACCTTGGCGAAAATATTCCTAATAAGCATTTTAGCCCACCATCAGTCATGCTCGATGGATGGCAAAAGGCATATATTGCCTAAAAATGTTTTTGTTCCGAAAATATATCGGTTTGGCCAAAAAAGAATTAAATGCACTTCTTGATGTGACCGTTTTCATCATAACAATTTACGTAAAATCTTGGTTTAGCGCTACCGAAGCAATAGAAGCTCCAAATAATGATTTTGAAAGCGATTGCCAATTATGCTTCAATTGATAAGATTCTGTCGCAACGATTGGTCAAGAGATTCTGTGGACATCTCTGGTATCTCAGTGGCGAAGCTGTTGCTCTCTCACTATTTGATCCGAATATCTCTTGTGAAATAAAACGAAAAATATCGAATGCAATTCGTATATTTGAAGAAGAGAAAGAGGAATTGGAGGAAGAGTTATCTGACGATGAGATGGACGAATCGTCTAACGAAGACAGCGAGGAATAAGAAGACGATGATATCGGGGAAGAAGATGACTCAGAGGATAGCGGCGACAGTGGCAACAAGGATTGTAATCCTCCAGTACATGTTGTTGGATTCGAAGGTGTGAAAAGAAATAACATGGCATCGAAACAAGTGAATCAAGAACTCGTGAAAACCGATTTAAGCCACTACGTCACACCTGAGACTCCAAAATTTTTTGCACGCTTCGGAATAACAACAAATTTCATTGCTTCCGATTCAAATACTTGGGAAAATCGTCAGGACTACCAGCGAGCGCTGCAAATATTACGTAAATTACATGTTGTCAACGACGCTGCCGAAAGAGGCGTAAAATTAATAGAAGACTATAACAACGTGTTGTGCAGTAGCGAGGAGGAAAAAATAGTTTTGCTTCAGGTCGTGGCCGAAAATCGGAAACAATATCCATCACACGATAAAAATAAATTAATTTGATTTTTAGTTATATTATTTATCATTTCTTATTATTTTCAAGTTAAAAAAAATATTTTTTTACGCTTAACAAAAGTTACTATTAAATTACAAATTAAAGACAAAAATTAATGGGGGTCAGTCTGCATTTACCGTTCCTAAAAGGCACAGTGGGAGCGGTAGGCGCAAATTTTATAAAAAAAAAATTAAAAAAAAAAAAAATTGTGTGGGGACACCCTTAAGGCTTAAAAATAGAGGGTAGGTTTGTTTGGGGAAAATGTTGGGGCTGAAAAAATATTGGGGGTCGGTCACACATTTAACTTCTCTAGGGTCACCCCTGCGATAGTTAGAGCGGTGGGAGCAAGATTTACAAAAATGTCGTTTTGTGTGGGAGACCCCTTAGGAATTGGAGATATGGAATTGGTATGTTCAGAAGAAGTGTTGGGGGCTAAAAATTAATGGGGGTTGGTCTTGATAATGATCCCTCTAGGAGGCACCATTGGACCGGTAGGAGCTGATTTAATATGACAACTTAAGAAAAAATAAAAAAAAATGTATGGGGACCACCCTAAGGATTGAAGATAGGGGGTAGGTATGTTCTAAGAAAATATTGGGGTTAAAAAAATATTGGGGGTCGGTCATACATTTGATTCCTCTAGGGTGACTTTTAGTACAACTAGAGCGTTAAAAGAAAGAATTTTTAAAATTTGAACCTTTGTATGGGACCCCCCTTAGGGATTGGAGATAGGGCTTAGGTATGTTTGGCAAAAGTGTTCAGGGGGAAAAAATAATGGGGGCCGGTCTCACATTTGACCCCTCTAGGAGCAAAACCAGGGGAGTTTTGGGGCTTTTTGTGGATTTTTTCCCCTCTACGCCCAACTTTGACCCCGATGAGCGACCCCTAGATCCTATCCGACCTCCCCCATTTTTTGGCTCATACACTTTTTTTACCAACCTCACAAAATGAGCGGTTCTAGCGCTTCCAAATATTGCTGCTTAAAATCTCACACGACACTATCCCACCCTTATTGAGCAGCTGTGACCCAATCGAAACCCTGATTGTAGCGGAGATAGTAAATTATTCTCACTAAGATAATCCGTTATTTGACGGGACATCAAACACTCAAATAATTTTGATAAAACAGAAAGAATACTAATCGGCCTAAAATCTTCAGGGACAGACGCATTAGTTATTTTGGCTATCGGTGTAATCCTCCCAACTTTCCATAGTTTCGGAAAGGTAGATGTAGTAATACAATGATTAAAAATATGTGTAAGAGGACCAATTAAATATGACAATACTATTTTCAAAAATTTTATACAGACACCATCCTCACCTACAGCATTTGATCGAATATTCATCACAGCCAAGCATTTATTAAAACAAGTTACCAAAACGCAATATGAAAAATATTTATCTTCTTAGTACACCCAAAAAAAAACATGGGTATTCAATACTAAAAATTTAACTAATTTTAGTCCAAAAGGACCTAGTGCAGAAATTGGTAACCAATACTAAAATTTTTAACTAATATTAGTAAAAACCAGTAAAAATTACTAATGTTAGTACTTTGAAGATACTAAAATTAGTAACCAATTAGTAGATTTTGGTACAATATCACTTACTAAACCTTTTACTGTAGAATTATTTTGAGTGTACATAGCGACTTGAATAATAAAAAAGGTTGTTATAGTAGATTATTTCAATAAAATTCAAAAATGGGGCTCGAATTCCTTGATTAAGTGGTCTGCCACACGTTAGTTGCCTGGGGAAGTTGTAATAACTTGGATTATTTTTAAACATATTTTAGTTTTCATTATCTTAATAAATAGACATTTTACTCCAAATCACAATTCTGTAATCATTTGAATACAAACTTAACTCAAAATATAAAAAAAATTGAGTAAATGAATAAAAAGTCATATTTCCCCTTGTAAAGTGAGTTTTAATTTTTCAATGAACTTTGGGCAGACCTTAGCGTTATCCGATCGGCCCCAAATTTTTTATTGGAGGCTTGAAGGCCAAATGGAAACTTTTTCAGTCAAGCAATCAATAAATAAATAAAAGAGGAACATAGGGCCGTAACAAGATCCTTCCATTCGGATCTATGAGGAGTAGAGTTTTTCTTTTCCCGGACTTTTTCATTTCCCGGGAAAGCGGGATTCATCTTTAAATTTCCCGGGATCCCGGGAATTCCCGCAAAAAGTAAAAACCCAAATTTTTTGTCAAAAAAATGTATAAAAACCTTTTGAATGCGATTACAGTATTTATAATGTTTATTACTACCATAAAAATCTTATTTAGGACCTCTAAAACAAAAAAAAAAAATAAGTTTCGAGAAAAAAATAAAAATTTTTGTTACACAGTTTTTATAAAAAAAAACGGCCCAAATATGTCAAAGTCTTTTAAAAAGTATTTTTAAGGGAATATGTTCCTTCACCTCACTTTATCTGATTTAATAATAAAAATTGATCATTTATTCTTATTCATCTCAGTTAATTATTACAATTGGTTCTCAAAGTTTTGCCTCTAAAACCAAGGATGGGTACCAATTCGATAAAAGTATTGGTATTGGTATTGGTTTTTAAAATTATATTAGTATTGGTATAGGTATTGGTTTTCATTTTTTGTTGAATTGGTATAGGTTTCGGTATTGGTTTTGAATTATTTAGGTATTGGGTATTGGTATTGGTTTTAGCCTCGAATTGGTATCGGTTTTTAATAAGTATTGGTATTTATATTATATCGGTTTTGGTATTTGTATGCAAAAGGTTTTGTCGTTAATATTAATTTATTTAACGTACGTCGTCCTTCTGTCCGCCCCACAGCGCACACTGGGGCGTGATGGTAGGTTTTCTGGCCAAAAGTCTCTACAGGTCGTAAATGTTAACCGATCTTTTTGAAATTCAGAAATTAAGCCTATATTAAGGTAATTAATAAGTGCCTTGAAAGTTTTTGAAATCGGACCTACAAGGAAACTATTTCAGGGTGGACACTTTATTTTTAATCAAATTCACAGATGTTATAGATCAGCGGTTACCAACCTATGGTACGCGTACCACTAGGGGGTACGCGAAACTGTCCGCGGGGGTACGCAAAATTTTAGTAATTTGGACATTCGTTTTAGATTAACCTTTCAATGATGCACCCAAAAAAAAAACGTGGGTATTCAATACTAAAAATTTAACTAAATTTACGTCCAAAAGGACCAAGTGCAGAAATTGGTAACCAATACTTAAATTTTTTACTAAAATTATTGAAAACCAGTACAAATTACCAATTTTAGTACTTTAAAGATACCAAAATTAGTAACTTATTAGTAGATTTTGTTACAAAATCTCTTACTTAACCTTTTTCTGAAGATTTATTTTGAGTGTGGTTCCGCATCTGGCTTCCAAAGTTTTCCATAACGTCAGGTTTTTAAGAAAGTTGAGGTCAAAGTTCACAAAAAATGTATTTTTGTGCAATTTAGAAAGCATTTTTTTGCGATATTTTGAGATCTGACCACTTGTTTTCGAGTAACCTTTCGATGCTTAAAGTTCTAAAAAAACGTGTTTTTGGGCATTTTTGAGACGGGTTGTGTTATGCTCAAAATGGCCTTTCATTGTATATACGAGGGTGATTCATTCGAAAAGTCACGGAATTGTTGATCTGCCCTTGTATTAAAAACAAAAACATTTAAAAAAAATTAAAAAAACATTATGTTTCTGCCCTCTGTGATGTGTTTTTGGAACTTTTTTTAAGAGTCCAAAAAATGTCCGTTGCTTAGTTTTTGGTGTAGAAACGAAATCAGATTTGCAATATTTTCAGATATTTTTGCTCTGCAGAAAAATCAGCTCAAAATCCGCGTTTTCAGGTGCATTGAACCACTCAAGAGCGAAAATTTTTCCAAAAAAATACCACCATTGATTTGATCTCCCCTAAATCCTTCAAAAAAAAAAAAATGATAATACCCGCAGATCAAAAGTTTCAAAATTAACTCAAATATTTATATGAGAAGTTTTTTAACGAAAACAAAAAAACTCGTTAGGGGGTACGCGGCTGACAAAATTTTAAATTAGGGGTACGCGAGCCAAAAAGGTTGGTAACCGCTGTTATAGATGAATCAAATGAAGAGACACTTGTCTTTTGTTTATGTATTTGAATTAGAGATGGTCTGTGGTCCCGTTATTTGCGTGACTCAAAAAACCGCGTGAGCGATTTTTATTTAAATCACGTGATTATTGAGCGATTTTCATTTAAATTAAGTGACTATATTAGGGTAGGTTAACCTAACGTAACCTAGGGTAATATATAAGTGCCTTGAAACTTTTTAGATTCAGACCTACAAGGAAATTTTTTCAAGGGTGGACACTTCATTTTAATTAAAATTTACAGATGTTATAGATTAAACAAATGAAGAGACACTTGTCTCTTGTTTATGTATTTGAATTGGAGATGGTCGCTGATCCCGTGATTTGCGTGACTCAAAAAAGTGATTTTCATTTAAATCACGTGATGTTGAGTTGAAAAATTCTAAGTGAGTGTCTAGAGAGTGGGTCGAATTTTTGCGTGAAGGATTTTTTTTTTTCAAAAACCCCTTTAAAAAAAATAAATAGAAAAAAATTGTGGAAACCTCATTTTTAAAATCATCGTTATCAAAAGTTCTACGCCTTTTCAAAAAACTGTCTGGGCCAGAATTATCCTTTCTATCCCAACTTTCCAAAAAATTTGCCCGCTTGTGTCCGTTTTCAAAAATGGAATAAAAATAAATTTTTAAAAAAATAAAATTTATAAAAAAATTCGAATTTTTTTTTTTTTGAAAACTCCCTTTTAAAAACTAATCGTTATAGAAAGTTCCACGCCCTTTCAAAAAACTGTTTGGACCAGGATTATCCTTTTTATCCATACTTTACAAAAAACTTCCCCGCTTGTGCCAGTCAACACAAATTGAAATGCCAAAAATTAAAAAAAAAAAATAAAAAAATTTTTGTGAAAACCCTCTTTTTTAAACTCGTCGTAATCAAAAGTACCACACTACTTCAAATCGGTTTTTTGTGTATTCGGGTTTCATTTTATCCAGTATTAATATAGAAATAAATATGTTTGTACTTTTGGAAAAACTTAAAAATTGTTAATTCATAAAATTAATTTATTCAATTATAAAATGCTCATTTTAACAACTTTAGATTTGTTCATCTCCCTTTCTATTAATATTTTAAACGCAGACGAAAAAACGGGAAAAAGGGGGCAGGTCAGTCTTAATGGTAGTAAACCAACGAAGATTTTGGCGTCCTAAGTTTTAAATTATGTCGCGGAACATTTTGGAAAAACTATTCAAAATTGAACAATTTAAAAAAATTTTAATAAAAAAAATCACAAAAAAACAGAATCAAGAACTGTCCATACCCATTTACAAGTTGTACATCCTTTTGTCTTAATAATGTATAAATTTGTTAGATTTTTTGATAACGGTATATGGAGATTTAAACATAAATATTTTATTTTTGATTGATCATTCCAAGAGAATGGCTGTACCTATTTTTACAAAAATTACAGACAATGTGGCATCAAGTCATACTTAATACAATAGAGCATTCACTTTTTCTAATTTTCTAATTTTTTTTATCAATTGTAAATAGTTTTTTTTAGGCATTTGTGCCTTTTCATTGGCATTAGTACAAATAATGCCAAAAAATTTCATTGGCAATAAATGCTAATGCTTTTTTTGGCAGTGGCATTAGTTCCAACTAATGCCAATGAAAATTCAATGCCAATTAAAAATTCCCATGTATGGGTTAAATTGACCATTGTACAATCGTCAATATTACCCACACACGATCAATATAAAAGAAGAAGCAGAAGAAGTGCAAAAATCATAATAAATCTATTTGACAGCATTCATCGCGCGGAGGAAAAATTAAAAAAATCCCTAACATTTTATTATATATTTATATTTTGGAGGGTATAAAAAATAAAAATGCGTAACAAATTACCTAATTTTTATTGGTCAGTTTTTACTCCATTTATGTCCACTGTACCAATGCGAGAAGAACTTATTTTTCGCTTCTTTTTTAAATAATAATGATAAAATTAAAGTTAAAGCCAACTAAATCAAAAGTGGTTTACAAAAATATATATTTTAAGGCGTTTTAATTTTATCTCTTTTGAGAAAAATTAAAAAAAGGAAATTTTATAAAACTAAAGGCCTATTCACACCTGAGGTGAAATCTCGTTCGAACGAGATTTCGATCATATGGTCTGTATCATTTTATACACAACCATATGATCGAAATCTCGTTCGAACGAGATTCACCTCAGGTGTGAATTGGGTATAATACTCAATTCACACCTGAGGTGAAATCTCTTTCGAACGAGATTTCGATCATATGATTGTGTACAAAATGATACAGACCATATGATTGAAATTTCGTTCGAACGAGATTTCACCTCAGGTGTGAATAGGCCTTAAGATTCAATTTTATTTTTCCTTTTTTGGAAAAAGGTACTTTTTTAGTGAAATTAGCACCGGCAGATCTTAAAAATCTTGTCAAAAAAAAATGTTTAATATTCCGTTATTCCAGAAAAGCCATATAAATTGCGGTGGTAAGGGTAGATACTTTTTAATTGCAGAAAGATGACACTTAACATTTGTAACAAAATATACCTCAAATTCATCCTTTCATACATATTTTTTTAAGTGATTGAAATGGGTTATCGTGCAGGGGCCCCTTTTTCGATTTTAGATCTTTTTGTAATTACACGGGCAAATTTTTTTTCTTATATGGAGTTCACAAGTTGTTTAACAAAACACCAATAACTGAATAAAAACGTAATGGATACAGAACAAATAATTTTTTAAACACGTAGCCCTTAAACTCTCAAAAATAGCAAGTGTGAACCGCACATTATGCATTCTTAAATTCTTTTACAATATGACTGTGCCTCTAATAAAACAAACAAAATTTTTTTTTCTGGATTCTGGTGTTGTGACATATAATTTTGTAACGACTGCTTGGTTAAAATTTTGGGATTTCCAAAAAAGGACATTAGTATTTTTTTTACAACACAAAGAACAGTGCAGTGAGTCACTGCCAGTGACATTCAATATATGTGCATCACATATTAATAATGTTTGCAAAAGAAAAAAATTCATTACAGAAAAGGTCTAAATTTTTTAAGATATACTTTTATTAGGGGTCATAAAAATCACGTAACGTGACAAAAATATTTGTTTTATGTTTTTATGGCTTTTAAAATTCAAGTAGCTAAATCCGTTTTGTTATATGACTTTGCATGCAAACGATTACTGATCGATGTAACATCTTTTGTAAACATCTGTAGCAATTCGTTAGTCAGGTAAAATCTAGTAATGTGATGGAAAGAAAATGTTTGACGTCACAATTAAAACAAACGAAAATAAGAATACAAAAAAACCGAAACAAAACCGATACGAAAGTAGAAAAAAATGAATTGGTATTGGTTTTTTATTGGTATTGGTTTAAAAGAATAAAAGTATTGGTTTTTAATTGGTATTGGTAGTGGGGAATCAGTATTGGTTTTTTATCGGTATTGGTATCGCACAAATAAAGGTATTGGTTTTTAATTGGTATTGGTTTTCAATTTGAATTGGTATTAACGGGTATTGGTATCGAAAAGGTATTGGTACCCATCATTGTCTAAAACACAATTTTGGTATTCAGAGTCGTACTTGCCAGCCCTGGCACTGGTGGTAAAAGAGCACTTTTTAAAATTATCTTTCAAAATACATGTTTTTTTTGAAAGAAATACATTTATTCCCGATTCAGAGAAATTTCTCATTGTTCAGCTTCTAAAAAAAGGATCAGGTTCCGATAATTATATCCTATCGAAGATTTAGATCTAATTTAGAAGGGATCTCTTGGAATACTTTTTAAGCCCTCCTGGTCCCTGCGTACACCCAAAAAAAAAACGTGGGTATTCAATACTAAAAATTTTACTAATGAACTAATTTTTTAGTTTAGTATTTTAGTACTTTGAAGATACTAAAAAACTACCGTACTACTGGTAATTAGTAACTTATTAGTAGAATTTGGTACCAAATCACTTACTAATATTTTTACTGCAGAATTATTTTGAGTGTACGTTTCTGCCATCAATTATCAACAATTTTAATAAAATCTCTAAAAAATCACATATAAAATAATCAATAGAAGTCGAAAAAACAACAATTTCAAAGTTCTTAGTCAAACTTTTTTTAATTTCTTGGATTTGTCGCTTCCATGTGTAAGCAGGACGACCTCTACGTCTACTTCCCTGCGGATTCCATTCAAGTGCCTGCTTGGCAACATCGTTGATCAAAATCTTTAAACTCAGATTTGGTATTTGAATTTAAAGCTTAAAAATGCTCTTCTGAAAAGAAGTATAAAAACAATTATGCACTTATTCCTTTTTGCCACAGATATGTGCATAAGCACAGAAATTGTTTCAAGCAAAAACAAACATTTTGCATTTTTTTTTTTATTTTCGGCTTTTAATTTTTATAATTAATTTTAAATTTTTTTAGATCTAATTTCTTATCAAATTCCACTAATTAAAATTGTTTCGAAACTATTGATTTGAAAATTATGAAATAAATTAATAAAATAGCTAATAAATCCAAATATTAGAGATACAGACTTTTCTTGAATAACGGAACATTGAACATTTTTTTTGACAAGATTTTTCAGATCAGCGTGTGCAAATTACCCTAAAAAGTAAATTTTTCCAAAAAAAAAATGTGTTTAATTTTTCGCCAAATCGGATAACCCGTGCTTTTCGGGGTTAAAGTTTTGCCATACATTTTTTCCCCCATAAAAACCAAAAGTTTTTCTTTCGATTTTTTAATTATTATTTTACTTGATTAGCTTGTTAACGACTTAGGCTCTTATTCATAATACTTATAACAGACTTATTGTAGGATTATTTGACAATTATTCCTGAAATATCTGTCAAATAAACCTACTTTAAATATATTTCAGGTTTTATGAATAACCACCTAAAAATTTATCTTGGTGGGATACACCATTCCGCTTTAAAACTGGCTTTGATTCCTATCTGTGACACGGGCTAAAATTGTCCGATTTTGCTAAAAACTTAATTTTAAGGTTTTTAAACCATGTGCATCATTAATAACAACATTTTAAGGAATCAGCAAACATTGCCGACATATTTTGTAAGTGAATGCAAACGGAATAAAAAGCGCGTAAAAATTGTAATGCCTTTTTTTATCGTGCAGAAGTAAATTATTTTTATGTTTTCGTCTTGACCAAGTGTTTTCGTATTGCCGGGATGTTTTACCTTCGGGTAACAGATTCTCCCAAACTGTTATGGCATATTACACCATATAATTTTATTATACTCTAAACCTCAACAATATTTTAATTCTAAATCATAAGTCGAAAATTCTATTAATAAACTTTTTGTAGGATAAAGTCTAAAGTCGACTTTTGCTTGCCGTTGTCTTGGGTTTGGTGAGTCCCTTATCTTATAGTGCGTGTACATTGGATTTCTAATCTAGTAAATTGCGATTTTAATCTACTTTGCAATCTGTATCGTTTACATTGGCATTTTTTACATTTGAGAAGATTAGGATTGGCATTTATAACAACAAGTTGGTAATAAATGTGTGTGACTGCGTCAAAAGACAGCGACGGTATTTAGTCGTCGTATGATTAACAAGGACAGTGACGGCGTTTACAAATAACAATGACGGCGGCATAAACATACTTGGCGGCGTCATCAAAACGGCAGGCTTTGTGGCGGTGTTTTTCAGTGTTTGAAAATGCAAATAATAGAAATACAGAGTTGTATCTAACTTTACTAGATTGCGTTTGCCGATTAGAGTCTAAACTACTAGATTGAAAAAAATAAATTTGTATGGGCAATCTAATAGATTGAAACTGGATTGGAGCCACAATCTACTTAAGCTAGCTTAGAGGACCAGTGTAAATGCACTATTAGCTACTAATGTAATTAGTTTCAAGCTTTTAGTTTGTCTCAAATAAATTTCGAGTTATATACTTAAATTTACAGTAAAATCGTCAACACGTTAAAAAGATAATAACGGTTATTCAATTAAATTTTATGCGTTATCTGTTGTGCATTTGTAAATTAAACAAAATAGGCTTTTGAACAAAAACTTTTGCTCTTTAATAATGAACGCATCAGGAAACGTTGCATAAAACTACAAAAAAAAAAAAACATAACTTCTTTTAGACTAAACCAGACAACTAACTATATTTGTATGTATGTAAGCATGTACAGTGGCTGACAAAAGTGTACGTACGACTACATAGTAGGTGTAATTTGTGAAGGCCAAAGTCAAGGTCATATTTCTTTTACTAATCATTACGATGATATTGTCAAAGTTACAATTTTTAAGAAAACTTTTTATAAAGTTGTTTGTTTTAAATTGATTGGTTTGGTAATTTTGCAAGACTTACTCGACACGTGTTTCAGAATTTGTCAAATTCCATTGTCCAGAGTATTTAGCAAATGTAAAAAATGTGTAAAAAATATTTCCATTTATTTAAATTTTGTTCCAAAAAGTACTTAAAAAAGGAGTTATGTGTATGTTTTTTAAAAATTTCTGCTCCACTGGAAAACCGCTAAATGTTTCAAAAATTTTTTGCAGTAGGTGGATAGCATATCGGTACAAGAATTTTTTTGTAGAACAAACTTTTAAAAAATATCGCGAAGGGACGAAAATAAACAGTTTTTTTGCTCTCCTGAACACTTGCCCCAAAACACATGACTCCATTTTTAGGCGCAGCGACGATTTGAAATTTGAAATAAAACTTTTGTTAAATAGACTTTTTATTATTCTTTGGTACGGGCCATGGATTTGAAGTTATAGGGGAAATTGGAGTTTTTATGCCTCATTTGTACATTTGTTCTGCAAAGTTGTTAAGCTTAACTCCAGCTCCAACTTTGCTGAACATCACTGGGATATTTGGAAATTGTAGTTTTTTGTGCCGTTTTTCTGAACTTTGACCACCTAAATGTCCGAATATCGCAAAGTGATATTCAGCAAAGTTGTAGCAGGCATTAATCTTGATAACTTTGCTTAACATCACTTGCGATGTTCGGACATTTAGTAGGCATAAAAACCAACAATAAGTTTTTACAATAGTGAGTTGAGGGTGGGTTGTAAAAGCCTAAAATAAGGAAATTTTTAGGCAAGTCCATGTCGCTCAGACCTAAAATAGTTTTTGTAAAAAACCAAATGTTTTCGATATGTATGGAAATTGTAATTTTTATGCTTTTATGTGCATTTGACCATCTAAATGTCCGAATATTGCAAAGTGATACACTGAAAAAAAAGCTTCGTGAAAATAATGAAAATTGACATAAGCTTAATAAAAATGTCTCACGATTTCAACCGAAGACAGGTGTCATTAAAGTTCCATTCAATGAATACTTACATGAAAATCAAAATTTGTGAGTTTGCCCCCTGGACTCAGGATGAGGTTCTTAGTCGATGCACAAAGTTTCTCAGATTTGAAAGGGTGTAGAAAATCTTAACTTAAGCCAAAACCACAAAATAAACAACACACTTTTACATTTTTTATTTATTTATATTTATACTAGCTTGCCCGCTGGAACTTCGTTACCGGTTATGTTAAATACCGGATAATAGAAGGATCAGGATTACCCTACCGATTTCAAAAAATTTCTCCTACGTAGTATTGTTTTATTTAATTGTGGACGTTTAAGTCTTTCATAAAATAATATTTTATTGAGTAATATAACAATAAAATTTGCACGTTATCATGTTTGTTCCGGTGAAAAAAAATTTGACAATTTTCTAGCCCTTATATCGGGATTTTGGATTTTGAGTGAATAAATATTTTAATGAAAAAAGAAATTGGAATAAAAAAAAGTTTGAGTGAAAAAACGTATAGAGAAAAAATATGGAGTAAAAAAAGTTGAATGAAATTGAATTGAAAAGTTGAAGTAAAAAGTATCATTCCATATTGTTCCCTGCTTTATTCCATTTCGTTCCCCGTTCAACTCCATTTCATTTCCAATTCCACCTCCATATAAGTTTCATTCCTCTCCATATAATATGCGTTAATGAAATAAAAAAATTATATTGTCATTATCTTATAGATATAAAAGGTACCATTTTACACCACTTTTACCAATTTAGGTACCCCTTTTTACCCTAAAATTTTAAATTTTAAAATATGTCCTTCTCTTGGGATTTATTTCTGCTGGAGGATACTGCACGTCAAATTTTGAGTTTCTATGGTTTTTATTTTAATAGTTAGATAGGTTAAAATAAACATTTGCCACCTTACACACTTAAAATTAAATTTTCCAAAAACTTTTTTTTTTGCTGTGAAATCCTATATTCAAAATATAAAATTTCTGTACCATTATTTCAAGAAATATAAGAAGTACCAAATTTACACTTTTTTATGCCCTTTACGACCCTTAGAAACAGAATTTCCAAAAAGGACTTTTTTCAAAATATTATTTCCCTGAAGGTTACAGCATTCAAAATTTCAGCGCTTAGAATCATTATTTCAAGAAATATAAAAAGTATTAAAAAAACTTTTGTCACTCAACGAAGACAACAGGTCATTGGTCTTACCTTATCTAACAGTAAGGCGAGTACAATGATAAGGGATTGGCGTGTTCTTGATGTGGTATCCTTGTCGGACCACCGCTACATCGAGTAGGCTTGGGATTGACAAACCAACAATCCCACAGGGCCGAAACCCTCGAAAAGCGGTTTGGAAAAGATTTGAGGAACTACTACATAAAAGATTACGTCCCATCCCAATACCTAGTTGTATAGGGTCGGTTGAAGTGGAGTCTAAGAAATTGGGTAAAACTTTAACTGACTGCTATGAGACGGTTTGTCCGTTAAGGAAAAGCAGACCAGGTTACTCAGTCCCTTGGTGGAACGTGGAACTTGGTAAGCTTAGGAAAAGTTCAAGAAAGCTTCTGAATAGAGCCTTAAAATCTCGAAAGGATTCTGACTGGAACAATTACCACCTTATGCACCTTATGCAAAAAGTGCGGGAAGCCAAACTTGAGTCTTATAGGACTTTCTGTGAGGAGGTAAAGGGTACGAGGGATACGGCAAGGCTCTGTAAAATCTTTCAAAAAGATAGTTCAGCGAAGCTTGATTTCCTCAGAAAGCCAGATGGTACCTACACAAACAACCAACAGGAGGTTAATGATATTCTGTCTACTTACTTTCCAGGATGCAAAGTGACAACGATAAATACAGATAATATTGAGAGTCCTGTTGGTAGTACTACTTGTAGGAACTGGTATATAGCATCTAGGGTAGTTTCTGAGCAATCGATCAGGTACGCCTTATCTTCCTTTGATAACTATAAATCCCCTGGACCAGATGGTATATAACTAGTGTTTGGGAATTCCCGGACTTATCAATTTCCCGGGAAACGGGGAAAAAATAATTTATTTCCCGGGATTCCCGGGAAATATTCATTATTAATATAAATCATTAAAAACATTAAAATTTTTATGTTAAAAACAGTTTTATTAGAGATAAACAATTAATTAAAACATAAAAAATAAAAAAATTAAAGTTAAAAATCGTAAAATACATAAAACAAAACAAAAAAAATATTGCAACTTTTTTCCCCACAAAAAAACGCAAAAAATAGCTAAAAATCGCAAAAAAATTTAAAACTGCATTATTCGAGCAAAAACTAATAAAGTTGACAGCACTTTTAATATTTGTTCTGGAACACGAATGACGTATCATAAGGATACTGATGATTGACGTAAATCGGAATTTACAAAAAAATAATTGTCATTGAACTAAAAAATAGAAAATGTCATAAAGAAAAATAAAATAATTCAAAATACATTTGATTTTTTTGTTTTTGTAAATTATTTTCGTATATTTTTTTTGAAAAATTAACAACAAATATATAAATGTAAAGTTATCCAAATTTTTGATGATTAACTTAACCAATGTCGAAAGTTAGCCAGATTTTTTGCGTTCTATAAAGATAACTGCTGATGTCTTCTGATGCTGATCAAAAAACTTATTCACTAAATGTACAAAAACAATAAAAATATACCTGATATTGCAAATTTCTTTTTAGTTGTTTTTTACCAAATAAAATTCGAACGTGGGTTGCGAAATAATAATTTGGAAATCGCAATCTAACGTTTTGCAAAGTTAAATATGAATACGCCCATTAGAAACGGTATTAGGTTACAGAATTAAGTCGATGAAAGAACGAAATACTTGGTTGCGATGACTAAGCCCAATACCGCTTTATTTAGGCGTATAAATATTCATCCTTGCTTTTTTGGGATGCTAACAACTTTTTTAAATATTTCCCGATGATATCAAAAGAGATACACATAAATACTTTTATTTTTAATAAAAAAAGCTTAATATCTAGCAAGAAAATTTACTCTGGAGCATTTCCTGCTTTTCTATTCTCAAATTTCCATATTAAACGGTTTATTCCCACATCAAGGGGATGTTAATGAGAATTTATCATAAAAATATTAAAAAATTAAAAAAATAAATTATATCCACATCAAATTTTATATTTTTTATTCTTTATTTAATTGTATATTGATGAGATAATTCCATCATAGCGACCAGCAACTCTTCGATACCGCATGCCTCCATTTATTTGAACTTTTTATCCAATCTGGATCGAAAATTTTAAATCGCTAATTTGTTTGTTTGTATTTAAAGTTTAAATTTAAAAATACTTTCTTTTTTGTCAGCATTTTTTGTTTTTATTTATTTTTTATTTTAGTTTTCAAATTTTTGATTATTTCCTTTGAACTTTTCAAATTTCATTTTTCAAATTTTTGTGTATTTTCTTTAATATTTTCGTAAACAAGACCTCCGATTCTTGTCATAGAATTGATATGGCGACCAAATTTACTAATCTTACTTAACCTTTTATATGTCAACCGTGTTCTGGAAATGTAAATTCTAGGTTCAAAATTTTTATATTTTTTTGACAGTCTTAGCAAAATTATCATTAACCGATGTAAATTTTTTGAATTTTTGAAGTTTTTTCATGATATTGTCACAGATTAAATACAGACTCGACAGTAGAGTTTTATAAGAAAAATTGGGGAAAAACTAAGCGATTTTAGGAGAAAACACAGCGGTTTTTAGTCCGTTTTACGCTAACATGGCAACACTTTCTACGACTTAGGAGTGAGTGAAACAACAAAAACCGATCTGGCATCCATTTTTCTTATGGCGCGTTATATCAGTTTTCTCTTTCTAACCTAATTCGTAGAATAATTTGAAAATATTAACCATATGGTTAAAGAATACTTTTTTGACACCTGTCACTTATGTCGAGTCTGTATTAGTCTGTGATATTGTCATACTTTTTACACTTGGTCAGTTTTCCTATGAATATATTAGCACTGTTCTTCCAAATAGAAAAAATACAAAAAATAGCAAATTATACCTGTATCTAAAAAAGATATTAAAAATTAAATTAAAATAAACCTTTTTTATGTAAAATGGTTTATTTTATAAAATTCCCGGATTTCCCGGGAAAAATTAAAAAAATTCCCTGGAATTCCCTTCAGTCTTTTCCCGGGAATTCCCGGGAAATACGACCCGGGAATTCCCGGACCCCAAACACTATATATAACCTATGATGTTGAAGAGTGGTGGAGATACCCTAGTGAAGGTTCTTTAAAATATCTTCAGAGCCAGCCTGGCTTATGGGTATGTTCCATCATCTTGGTGCGATGTCAAGGTTGTTTTTATTCCAAAACCTGGGAAGGAGGACTACACCTTGGCAAAAAGTTTTAGACCAATCAGTTTATCATCCTTTCTACTGAAAAGTTTTGAGCGAATGGTTGAGAAATTCATTAGGTCAGTAGCATTAATCGAATGCTCCCTAAATAGTCAGAAATACGCGTATCAGAGTGGTAGATCTTGTGAGTCGGCACTTCACGATCTTGTGTTCAAGATTGAAAAGGGCATTGACAGGACTATACTCTGGGTGTTTTTGTTGATATTGAGGGCGCTTTTGATAATGCTACTTTTGATTCTATGAAAACTTCGGCTGAATTGCATGGCGTGGATCCAGTTCTAGTCAAGTGGATTCATTTTATGCTCTCTCGGAGATTGTTGACGGCTGAAGGTGAGGGGGGCACAAAAGTAACGGTTGAGGTTAGTAGAGGCGGACCCCAAGAGGGTGTTCTCTCTCCTTTGCTGTGGTATTTTGTGGTAAACTCACTTTTGGTTGAAATACAAGCTCTAGGTGTACACATACAGGCATATGCTGACGATGTGTGCGCATTAGTATCCGGAAAGTTACTTAACTTGGTATGCAAGAAAATGCAGACCGTTATTGACTTGATGGACAACTGGTGAAATCGACATGGATTGTCTGTCAATCCAAACAAGACAACACTCGTGGGTCTTCAGCTTCCTACGTTGAAGGGAATAACTTTTCAACTGTCCACAGAAGTTAAGTATTTAGGGGTTACCCTAGATAGTAAACTAATGTGGACAAACATGTTGAACAAAAAGTTTCACGGGCATTTCGGATTTTCTGGCAGTGTCGGCGAGCTTTTGAAAAGACATGGGGTCTAAGACCTGCTAATGTACATTGGATGTACATAGCTTTAAAAAGACCTATTGTGACGTATGCGGCGATAGTCTGGTGGCCGAGAACGATGGTGAAGACTATTCGATCCAAGCTAAAGAGAGCAGTCTTTGCTACAAAGAGCAGTTGCTTTGGGAAATACTGGTTCCATGAGCACCACCCCAGGCGCAGCTCTGGACGCTATGTTAGATATGCTTCCCTTGGATCTACATATTCAAGGAGAAGCCATGAAATCTTTGTGCAGGCATGGGACATGGTCGTCTGTTCAATAGGCTATCGGAACTTTGTCCGATGTTTTCTATGCCTTTGGACAGTACAACCTCTTGCATCGAGTTTGGTAGGAAGTTTACTGTAATATTTCCGAGTAGGAAAGACTGGGGAAACCCAGTAGACCTACTGGAAAATTACACGGATACTTTATACACGGATGGATCCAGTACCTTAGATGGCTCTGGGTCTGGCTGGTATTTGGACGATGCGACCAAATGTTATATTGCTATGGGAAATATGGCTACAGTATTTCAGACTGAAATATTTGCTATTTTGGACGTGGCGACCTGGATAATTAGGAACAGATGGAGTAATAGGAGAATCAGTATCTGCAGTGACAGCCAGGCTGCGCTCATTGCACTTGAATCTCCAGTCACTTCATCTAAAATTGTCCAGGAATGTAGACGCAGACTCAATGAGGTCTCATGTAGGAATAGCGTCAGTCTTCTGTGGGTTCCGGGTCATAGGGGAATACGGGGAAACGAGATTGCCGACTCTTTGGCAATTCTTGGTTCCGATACAATTCCTTACAATCCGGAACCTCAAATTGGTATTGGCTTGACATGGCTGATGCGTTGGGTCAATTCTCATATGAAAGCAACTTTCATGGAAAGATAGTCAAATGAGCTGGCATGCAAGAATACCAAACGTTTTGTGATTAGGCCAGACAAGAAAGTGGCTAACTATTTACTCAGCCTCAGTAGAATAGACTGTCGCAGACTTACTGGCTTAATTACGGGACACAATGCCTGTGCTAGTCATATGACGAGATTAGGTGTCTTATCAGACCCATTATGTATGGCTTGTCTTGAGGATGATGACACAACTGAACATTACGTCTGTTGTTGTCCAGCGTTCTCAAGGGCTAGACTGCGGATATTGGGTTCTGATATGTATAATAAAAAACGGAACTAGGATATTTCCCAAGAATGAGAAATATCCTAGCTTACAAGAATTTTAGAGAAAAGGAAGGATATTTCTCCTGGAGGAAAAACATCCTTTGAAAGAAGGGATAAAGGATATTTCTCTTGGAGGAAAAATATCCTTTTAAGAAATGTGTTAGTGTTTACCTATTGTTCTGTTCTGGTGCGGGTGTGTACCTATGGTTTGTCCGTTCTGCGCGGACGACGCCTGAACCGTCAGGCTAAAGAGCCTCCTTTAAGATAAAAACAAAGGACCCGACTTTTGTAAGGGACTAGGGAATTGCATACTTACCAATAATTTCCAAAATCAAGAAACCAATTACATTTTCGATGCGAGGCGACAGCACTTCTGTCGCCCGCTCAATCATCAGACCTTAGACAATCTTTATTTATTTTTTTCTTCTATTTATACCTAAAAGTAAAACTTAATACTAGCTTAAAACTAGGTCAATAAAGTAAATGCTGCATTAGCAGTAATTAATAAAAAATTAGTTGCATATTAAACCAAAAATATTAATAAACAAAAAATATTAATAAACAACAATTTTAAATAACCTAAATAAATATAAAATAACTAAAACCTAATCAAAAATTGTTTAACCCTTATGTGCTAATCTAAGAATAACTTAAAATAATGAAACTCCAACTCTGCTACACAACATTCCTCCCCTCTTTACTGGAACGATTTCCGTATCGTTCAACTCCCGCAACTCGTTCTGAACACCAGCTCATGACGAATTCCTCCCGCACTCGACCTGTGTTGATTTATTTCATAAAATGGGATTTCAGCATACTGGTGCTCCTTGGCCAGACTTTAGCTTGAAACACTTGTAATATTATTGATCCTTCTTCGTCTAATATATTAATTGAGTTGAGGGTGAATTGTAAGAACTTGGCATAATTTGTTATCTCTTGAATAAAATGATGTACGTGTTATGTCCCATCATACATAACCTTGATTAGCTTTTCATTTCGCAAGCCGATGCTTTGAGAACCTCCTTAGACTGTAACTGATAACACCACTTTTAGTTTCTAGTGGTTTACTTTGAATTTCCAAATCGATGCGTGCCCTTTTTGCACTGCTATACCTCATCTTGGTCTGAGCCTACTGTTTCCTCATTTGTGTTCTTATTATTTTAAGATTTTGGTGACTGCATTTTCCAATTTTTGAGGGTTGGATTATGACCACTTATATCCATTTTGGTGACCACTAGGGTGCGCCAAAAATGTCAACTTTCGATTTGATACCGTCACTCCCCCTAGAAATATTCGTTTTGGTATCAAAATACACTATGCAAAAAATTATGGCGATTGCTTGAGGGGAAAGGGTGCCTCAAACGCCTTGAAAATGGAGAAATGTGTCAAATTTTACCATTAGATAAAAAAAAAATTTTTTTTTTGTTGTTATTCAATTTCGCCAAAAAAAAATTTTTTGTATTAGGTTTAATAAGAACTACTTACAAAAAAAATATAAGCTCTCCACTACATCGTTTATCCATTTTAACTTGCGATACAAAAAAGGGCAGTTATTTTTAGGGGCACCCAAAAGTAACATTTCTACATTTTTGAAAATTTTATTAAAAAAAAATTTTAAAAATTAAAATCGCTCTCCACCAGTTTTTTATATATATTATAAAGATAAAAAATGTGAAATATTATAAATATCCGTTCGGCAGTTTTTCTTTTATAGCGACTTGAAGTTAGCGGATTTCAAGGAAAATTTATTTTTTCCTGTATTTTCTTTAATTTTGAACTTATTATTACGTTTTAAACAAAATTGACGAAATTGGCTTTGCAACTGATTTAATTGGATCATAAATTTTAGTAAGTAAATAATATTTGCAGGACAGCATTAACCCTTGTAAACCCGGGTCGAAGATGACCCACAGGGCAAATATTTCCCATTGTATGCCGGCTTTTATATTTTTATTAAATATAATAAAATTAATCTGTAAAAATAAATGTTTATTTAAATCTACATGTGAAAAAACAATGTTTTTAAATTATACCGCATTTTTTATATACGGTGGGTGACAATACAATGAAACTTTTCTAAAGTAGATCCAATTTGTTAAAAAAAAATTAAACGTTATTATTTTAAAGTGCGTATTAAGTATTTTTAAAAAAGGTTATTAATGTAATTTATAAAGATTTAATTTAAGTTAAATAGCGTGCAGATTGAGTAAATATTAAATGAAATACGCGTGTCGCGCTGGAAAATGAAATTATTTATACACATTTTTTTTAAAAATTATTTAAGAATATTTTCAAGTCTATTTTTTCTAAATTCAAAGAAAAAAAAAGAAAAAATTGTCCATTAGCTATTCTTTAGTCATCAACTAATTTTTTTAACAACCCAAACAAAAAATTAAATTTTTTAAATAAAGTAGAAGAAATCATGAATGCTTAATGTGTTTGATACAATCAAAAAATATTTCATCATATTTATGAAAAGCTTCATTAAATATACAAAAACTTCATAAAAAGGGTTAAATTCTTTAAGAGCATACACGATGAATAGCTAAAACTATTTCCATTTACTAATTTCATGATAAAAAAAAATAGCTTAAAGAATAATATTTCCAAAGTGGGAATAATTGACCCGGGTTTACATGGGTTAAAGCTAAACTGTAAAAATTACTAACTAACTAAAATTTATGATCCAATTTAATTACTTGCAAAGCCAATATCGTTAATTTCGTTTAAAACGTAGTAATAAGTTCAAAATTAAAGAAAATACAGCAAAAAATCAATTTTCCTTGAAATCCGCTAACTTCAAGTCGCTATAAAAGAAAAACTGCCGAACGGATATTTATAATATTTCACATTTTTTATCTTTATAATATATATAAAAAACTGGTGGAGAGCGATTTTAATTTTTAAATTTTTTTTTTAATAAAATTTTCAAATATGTAAAAATGTTACTTTTGGGTACCCCTAAAAATAACTGCCCTTTTTTGTATCGCAAGTTAAAATGGGTCAGCGATGTAGTGGAAAGCTTATATTTTTTTTGTAAGTAGTTCTTATTAAACCTAATACAAAAAATTTTTTTTTGGCGAAATTGAATAAAAACAAAAAAAATTTTTTTTTTTTTATCTAATGGTCTAATTTGACATATTTCTCTATTTTCAAGGCGTTTGAGGCACCCTTTCCCCTCAAGCGATCGCCATAATTTTTTGCATAGTGTATTTTGATATAAAAACGAATATTTTTGGGGGGAGTGCCGATCTCTAGCATAATTTTTTTTTTACCCATACAACTTTGGCGCACCCTAGTGACCACGTTTAATTTTGACACAAATAGTGACACAAATCACTTGCTAGTCTTCAATGAAACACCTTCGCCTTTGATAAATTTACTCAATTAATACATGTGCCTGAATTGAAATAATAATGATCAGGTTATTTCCAGACTCCAACATTATCTGTTCTATAACAGCGTTGACCTAATTTGATACCACCAGCAGACGTCATTCTTGGTTTTCTTAGCTCGTTAAGCGTCCCTTCTCGTTGCATTGCGGCAATCAACTACGGATGGCATGAATTTATAGAGGAGGATGTTTTCGTGGATGGGTAGAACTAGATAAACCTTATTTTATATGTACAAATCTTAAGCTAAATAATAAAAAAAAATACAGAAAACTAAATAAACGTGAGTCAGAAAACTAAATAAATGGTGGATTCATTTCTAAAAACTATTTAATAACTATTATTTTTTTTTATTTTTTTTATTTTTTTTTTTTTTTTACACTTTATTTTGGCTATTATTGAATCGCCTTTCTTAGGCCTAACAATAAGTATTTAAATCTTAAAACTCTATCTTAAAATAATAGACACTCCAAAGGAGCCATTTTGGTATATGGGCCTCATAGTTACAAGGGCGGCAAGTCTGCACGACGCAGTCTTGAGTGTCCCTGGGTTCGTGTCAAGACTCTAGCCAAGGGGTTTGGGTGATTTTCCAGTTTATCAGCATATCTCGTCCTTATTGTGATAAACTCATCCTTAACAAATGGTATGTTAAGATCCCTGTGTATATTCTCGTTGCGAATAAACCATGGCGCGCCGGTCATTGTTCTAAGAATTTTTGATTGTGCCTTCTGTATAAGTTCTATATTGGATGCGCTTGCAGTACCATAAAGTTGGATACCGTAGGTCCAAATTGGTTTTAATATACAGTTATACAGGGTGACTTTTGAGTCAAGGCTAAGTTTAGAATATTTGTTAATTAACCAGTGTAAATTGCTGGATTTCAGCTTCATTTGAAGCCTCTTGGCTTCTATGTGCTTTCGCCATGTTAATCGCCTGTCCAAATGAATGCCAAGGTATGTTACATTCTCAGATTGTGGGATATGTTCTCCATTTAGGGAGACAGGAGGACAAGTTCCTGTTCTTAGTGTAAAAGTAACGTGCTTGCTTTTCAAAGCATTGACTTTTATTCGCCAATTTTTAAACCACGTCTCCACAATTCTAAGATGGTTATTAAGTTCAATTGATGCAACGGATGGATTCGTGTGTGTACTAATAATTGCTGTATCGTCTGCAAAAGTTGACGTTAGCAGACGGTCGTTAGTTGGCAAATCTGATGTAAAAATCAAATATAAAATAGGACCAAGTACACTTCCCTGCGGAACTCCAGCTTTCATTTCAAAATCTCCAGATGTAGTATCCTTATATTTTACCCTGAATTTTCGGTTAAGAAGATAGGATTCAAGTAGCTTATGAGTACAGGTGGGTAAAAGACCTTTTACCTTAATTAATAGACCCTCGTGCCAGACTTTGTCGAAAGCCTGTGCGACGTCAAGAAAAATCGCTGAACAATATTTCTTTTCCTCGTAGGCCTTTCTTATCTCGCTTGTAATGCGGTTTACTTGTTCTATTGTTCCATGCTTTTCGCGGAAACCAAACTGGTGAGCAGGAATAATGTTACAGTTTTCCAGGGAAGGCATAATTTTTTTAAGAAAAACTTTCTCAAATAATTTCGACAGACACGGAAGCAAGCTAATAGGTCTATATGATGAAGGTAAAGTTAAATATTTTCCTGGCTTGGATATCATTTTAATTTCAGAAATTTTCCACATATCTGGAAAATATCCTTGAAGCAAGATCGCGTTAAACAGTTTTGTGAGGGTTATAACTGCTATGAATGGTAGGTTTCTTATCATTCTCGGAGTGACGAGGTCACATCCAGGAGCTTTTTTAGGATTTAAATTATCCTTAATTATAGTCTCAACCTCGTAAGGGTTGATTATAAAATTAGTCATATCAGCTCTGTTAGGCGGTTCAGGGAGCGTAAAGTCATGATCCGGTGGATTTGGTTCAAAGACTGAACATAAATGTTCTGCGAAGGTGCACGCTTTGTCTTCATCACTCCGTGCCCAATTTCCACTTTTATTTCTAAGTGGTGGCTCGCCCTCTACCGGTGTTTTCATATTTTTTGCAGCCTTCCACAACGAATAATTGGTGGAGCTTGAATTTTCCAGTCCCTCTATATAAGACATATTTCTACGATCCTCTTCTAAATGAAGGGCTTCTCTCAGTTTTCTTGTAGCCTCTGACAGCCTCTGCTTTGCAGCAGGTGATCTACAATTTTGCCATGCTCTTCTAAGTTTTCTTTTTTGCGTTATAAGTTTTTCAATCTCAGAATTTGATAGATATGATTCACGGTTTGAAGTTATTTCACTCTGAATAGTCGAGTGTTCAGCTGCTGACCTCATAATGAACGTTAAGTCCTGTACGCATTCTTCAATATCCCCCTCACACTCCAATGTTGGATCAGTGTGGATGTGACTACTTATATATTTCTTATATTTTAACCAATTGGTTCTATAAGACGTTAATACACAGGGGTTTTTTTTTATTTATACATTTTTTATAACTCTCTTCTTTTTACATTTATTTTAGTTATTTTTTCATTACTTTCAATTATTTTTTTTTTTTTTTCTTTATATATTCTATTTTTCATATTTTTTTTTTTCATACATATTTTCTTTTCTTCTCCGTTTTTATTTTCTTTTATATATGTATATTTTTTTTTTAATATTTTGTTTTATAATATTTTTTATAATGGTTTTTTAACATTTTCTTTTTATATCTTTTTTTTTTTTTTTTTTTCATATATATTTTCTTTTCTTTCCTTTTTTTTATTATTTATTTTTTTTTTTTTATAAATTTATTTTATTTTTTTTTTTTCCAAATATTTTCTTTCTTTTAAAAAAAAAAATGTTTTCGTTTCCTTGGTCCTTATAAGCGATAGTAATGGTTCCACTATCGAATAGACATCCCCTAAAAGAAATGGAAGATATGAAAAAAAAGAAAAAACAAATCTTACAATGTAACTGTGCGTATATATATATTTTGTCATATATATATATTGTGTGTTTACTGAAGTTATAAAATAATACCGGTTGAATTCCGAGAACCTAAATTCATAGCCTACTGGAGTATCTGGCAGGACCATGCCGAGACGGATCATGTTAACCCGTGCATGTAACCCAGCCACTCCAATGCCACCAACCCAGTATATAACCCGTGCCAAAAATTAGTGCTACCCCTTTATTCATAGTTTAATTAGAACCTTATCTTCATAAGGAACATGTTCACGTTGTTAAGTACGCACGACTCCCTACCCGAGTCGAACCAAAAACCATCCAGGTATGACACTTTGGCCATCCTGGTTCTCATTAAAAAAAATAATCCTGATGACTACCCATGTCATCAAATATCAACATGACTACAAAAGTCATTGAGCTTTTCACCATTCCCTCGGTGAAAACGCTCCCACACCTTTCCGGGGTTAGGCGTCCCAATGCATCTCGTGGTGCACTGAGCAGGGCGAAACTTGAGAGGCTTGCTTCCAACCCCAAAGATTCTTCACCCAATATTTCTAAACATAGATTTCTGATGTGAGCATATTCAGCGTGGTAATTGAAACCCGCGTCCCACAATATCCGCGTTTATAAATATCGATGAACACATGTTCAACCCATGAACATATAACATACCCGGAGAACGATAAATCGTCAGCTACCGTATCTCCCTCCCATAACATAACGTGAACATATTCTACGGACATACCGGTTCTTCTTATACCGGTTCTTCTTTATCGGCAAATTAAGAAACACGTTGAGATACAAACGAAATATAAACCAAACATCAAATAAAAAGGAACGTGACAAAATAAATAAAATAATAAAAAAAAAATATTCTTTAACTTAACTTAACTCCGAGACATTTTTCTCTCTTACGAAAAATTCCCATTAAGACATTTTCTTCTTCTAGAGAAAACTCCCCTCTCCATACCCCACCTTTCCCTTACAATCAAACCTTCGCACACTAAAAAAAAAAAAAAAAATTGCATCATTAAAAAGAAATGACCATGACCATCTCAACAAAACCATAATAAAAATATGAATTCAAAATAAAAATTACTCAAATTTCCAAACAAAAACAATAAACAATTACGAAATTCATTTTTAAAATATGCAATTAAGATACTCCAATTAAAAAAAATGTGACACCTACTTAATGAACATAGTAGCAACAAACAAAAAACTGACAAACTTAAAATTCTCAAAGCCAACTTTAAATGAAATTTAAAACTGATATTTAGCAAAAAAAAATTAAACGCCAATTAAATTTAAAATTGAGTTTCATACAACCTTTTTTTTATAATAATAAAAAAAAAAAAAAAAAAAAAAAAAACCTAGGAAAAATCTAAAATTTCAGTTATACATTGTACAAACAGAATTTAAAAATTTAAAATTTAGATTCATGCAATTTCCCTTTTATTTATAAAAAAAAATCATATTCAATTAAAATATTTTCGATAACATTTAAAAAAATACATATTGTACAAGAAAATCACAATAAACAAGAATTCTACTTTACAGAAAGCCAAAATGTTTTAAAACACTGAGAAAAAAAATAGTAACAGTCCTTAGGAGCAAGGACTTTAACCGGCTGCGCCAATGTTGTATATTAAGAAATACGGAACTAGGATATTTCCCAAGAATGAGAAATATCCTAGCTTACAAGAAGGAGGAAAAAATGGCCTTTTAAATAAAGGAAAAGGATATTTCTCTTGGAGGAAAAATATCCTTTTAAGAAATGAATAAACCGTGTCTATGGACACGGTCCATGGACTTCCCTTGTCTGATCTTCTCAAGTTTGTGAAAGCAACTGAGAAATTCTGAACAAGCGCTTTTCTTTCTTTTTCTTCTATACCTTTTCTCCCCCTAACTAAATTTTTCTTTTCAGGGTACGGTACAATGGACTATTTTGAGTCTGAGCGCCATGGACTTGCCTAAAAATTTTCTTATTTTTAGGCTTGTACAACCCACCCTCAACTCAATTAAAAAAAAACACTTTTTGACACCTCTAGAAACGGCATTTTTTAAAAATACTATAGCAGTATGTTTTTTTAACCGAAGGACCCCACATTTCAAAATTCAAGCTTCTAAGACCATTATTATAGGAACAAAAAAAAGTACCAAAATTACACTTTATGACCGCCGTTAAAAAGGGAATTTCCAAATGGTACTTTTTCCAGTACGTTTTTTTCTTCACCGAAGGATCCTACATTCCAAATTGCAATTATCTAGGATCATTATTTCAGCAAATATAAAAAGTACAAAAAGTATACTTTTTAATCCCGTTAAGGAACGGAATTTTCAAAAAGTACTTTTCTCAAAATTTTGTTTTTCACCGAAGGATTTTACATACCAAATTTTAAGTTTCTAGAACCATTACGTCAGAAAATATAAAAATTACCGAAAGTACACTTTTTTTTAGCAATTTTACCCTACTAAGAAGCGAAATTTTTTACACAGATGGATCGAGGCTGCACGAACAAGTGGGCTTTGGAGTCTATTCTGAAGAGCTTGGGTTGAGCCTGGCTCGTAGATTGCCAGATCATTGCAGTGTTTACCAGGCAGAGATGCTGGCAATAAAGGAAGTGGCTGACTGGTTAAGCTGCAATGTCTTGTCTACAACCGCAGTCAACATCTATACTGACAGTCAAGCCGCGGTCAAGTCCCTGGATTCAATGTTTCTGAAAACAAGATCTGCCCTTAACTGCCGCACGTCCTTAAATGAGATGGCCAAGCAGTTTAACATACGACTCATATGGGTCCCAAGGCACAGAGACATTCCAGGGAATTGCAAAGCCGATGAGCTTGCAAGACTACTACCTTACAGGTTCCAACAGAATTGGAATGTGTTGGTATGCCTCTAGAAACTTGCAAGTAAAACCTACGGCTTTGTTCTGCGACGGGCAAATGGATGGACGTGTGAGACAACACGACTGATTTGGCCTTCTCTTAATCAGGGGCGCACAAGTGAGCTGATATCGCTTCCAAGAGGAGAGATTTCGACGGTGGTTTCTATAATTACCGGACACTGTCTTATAGGGAAGCACGCAGAGCGGTTAAACGTGCCGTCGAATGACTTTTGCCGAAGTTGCATGGATGAAGAGGAGTTGGAAACTATCGAACACTTTATTTGCCATTGCCCGGCACTTTCTGGTCAGAGACTTGCTTCACTGGGATCTAGGGAGCTGTACGATCTTTCTGATTTGTCGGATGTCAAAATTCAACATCTAAGGAGTTTCATAAGAAGCTCAAACTGGTTTAACTACAGGGACTAGTAGGGAAACCTATTACGGTCCCTTGGTATCACAATGGACCTCAGAGTCTACGTGTGTTGACGTAAAACGTCAGCAGACAGTTACAACCTAACCTATACCTATTTTTTGAAATAAAATAATTACGTCTATGTAATCGTACGTAGACTTTAGGCGGCCACTGTATGTAAAACAAAAAATTTACTGCATTAGACCACAATAGTAAGTAACTAAACAATTTACTCTTATGTACGTACGTTAGATACTATAATTAAATACATGCATTTAGTATGATCTTATGACTACTACAAGTCCCATTACTACTAACATGCAGTGTTGCATTTGCTAAAATGAAAATGCATGCAAAATGTTTGTGCAATGAATGAATGAACATATTTTTGTTGCTGCTGTTGTTGTTGTGTAAAACTATTACTAACTTGGTAACTGATTTACACGAGTGCTTCTTTCCTTTTTTTTCAACTTGGGTAATGTATTAGCCCAGTTAGTTGCAATTTGTTTGTGTTTTTTTTTTTTTTATTACCAGTTTTGTAATTGTACAACAGAGTTCAGAGCTTTAAAGATTGAGCTTATAGTTTGATCGAAAAAAAGTTTAAACTACAACGGGACTTTTATGGGGTTCCCCTACTAGTCCATGCCGTTAAATCAACGTGAGTTTCTTATGAAACTCCTAAGATATTTTATTTTGACATTCGGCAAATTAGTAAGATCGTGAAGTTCTATAAATCCCAGCGAAGCAAGTTTCTGACTAGAAAGTGCCGGGCAATAGCAGATAAAGTGGTTGATAGTTTCCAACTCCTCATTCATGCAACCCCGGCAAAAGTTATTTGACGGCAGATTTAACTGCTCTATAAGGCAGTGTCCGGTAATTACAGCAACCACTGTCAAAATTTCACCTCTTGTAAGCCACAGCAGATCACTTGTTCGCTTTTGATTAAGGGAAGTATAAATCTGTCGCGTAGTCTTACACGTCAATCCATGTGCCCGTTTCTGGTTAATCTCCTCAAAAAACAAAGCCTTACACAGAAAAAATTTGAAACGAATTTTCAAATTCAGACATTATACATCTATTGGCAAGTAGATTTTCTACAATTAAAACGATCCCATGCTTTACTTTTAGACCAGACAATCCCACAATTATCGAGTCTGGGATGACATTAAAAGCTCCCTCTATATTAAGAAACGCTACCATATTGTATTCCTTTACCAAAAGCGATCCATCGATGTTACCAACGAACTGCTTCCGTTGATCTACCCTTACTGTATGCAAGTTGCCTTAACAGAAGCACTCTCGGGTCAATCACTCTTCGCAAATATGAGTCTATCATTCGTTCCATTGTTTCTAACAAAAAAAAAGACAGACTAAGCGGTCTGAAATCCTTCATAATTTTGTCGGAGTTTTTCCTAGCCTTTAGGATAAAGCCAACTCTGATATTCCTCGACCAGTTTATGCATGCTGTGTATAGATTATACAGCCAGGGGGCTATATAGTCCGACGCTTGTTGTATCTCAGCCGGGACTATACAGTAAGAGCCAGGGAATTCATAAGGTCGAAAGCTTTTAATGGCTGAAAAATGCGTGTTGAGAAGGAAATCCAGCGATTCCCGGAGGTAGACCACACCCAGTAGGATCCTAGGGTGCAAGAAGAAGCCAGAACTTTTTGTAGCCTAAATCCCCGAAAAACGTCTTCTATGAAATTTTTCAAAAAATAATAATTGACAATTCCGATCATCTTCTTATAACTCTTACGTTGCAGCCTATATGCAGAAAAAAATTGTAAATAAAAACCACTACTGTCAATAACCGTTACAAAAAACAACTAACAAAATTTTTGCTTTTATATTTGCCACAGAAAAATAACTACGTTTGTAATTAAAAACAAAAACAAAGATCGAGAAGTGATCGTTAGTGTATTTCCATGGCGAACAGGAAATGGCGAGAGTTAAGTACAAGCAGAATTACCAGAATAATCTGGCCGCGTTACGACCTCAAAAGAACTCGCTACCTACTTTCTCTCAACAGAAGAGAATGTCGTTTACTCACGGGAGTGGTCACGGGACACTGCCTAATTGCTTTCCACGCAAGAACAATTGGACTCATCTCTAATTCCAATTGTAGAAAATGTGATGAACCTAATACGGATGAAACAGTTGAACAGCAAATGCCCCGCATTGGCCAGGCATCGCAAACAAATTTTAGGCAAAGCTGAACTCAAGAATCTGGAGGAAATCGCAGTTATGGACCTTATGCGCGTTAAATTGTTTGCAACATGGACTAACGCGTTTTATCCGCGTCGTTGAAGGAACATGTGGTATTTCTATGGACCAGCCGGTCTATGCGAGGAGTTCAAAATTTTGAGCTCCGCCACCCCTAACCTAACCTAACCTAATTAAAAACAAATAATATGGTTTTATTTACGACCTCCAATACTTTTCTAAATTTATATAAAAACCTGATGCAAAGTTGCTCATTTTCGATAGCAAACATTTAAGGATCTGCCTGTTTCAAATCTTAGTTACCACCAGAGTATGCATTTGCCACTTACGTGTCTGTTGGTATTCAACTTTAAAAGAAAAAAAAAAAAATCAAGAAAAAACCACTATGTTCAACATTAGATTTGTTTTTCCGCGTTTTTATAAAATGTTTTGTTCGTTTTTCGTAAAATTGTTATAGTGAGAGAGGCATGTTGCAAGTAAAACCAAAAAAAAAAAAAAATTGCTAACATGTACGAAGACCTGTTTGTTGCTTCTCCAAACTATCTTATATATTTACCTTGCCTTGCTAACACGGTTACGACAACTAAACCTCATTTATTTGATTCGGTTTATGTATTGAACTGTTGGGTCTTTGCATTTGCCACAATTCACAACACAATAAAAATATCAACTTTTTTTTCTTCTTTTTTTTTGCACATAATTTTTTTGGTTTTCGATGCTCAGTTTATAAGAAAATTGCAAGTAAGTACATTCCGACCGACCACATTGGTATTTAATACACCGAATCCTGATATTACATGATCTCTTTCAAAATAACCCAGTTGGAAATGTAATCGTTTGTATAATATTTTTTTTCAAATTTAACGTAAACTAAGCATTTTTTCTTAAAGGTGGTATGATTAGACTGACCATTCGTACTGATTTGATCAGTACATGTACTGATTTTTGATCACGTGTACTGATCAAAAAACGTACTGATTTGACTGATTTTTGAACATTTCAACATAAAAAATAATTTTATTCGAAAATTCTATTCAAAAACTTGAATTTCCATAATATAAGTCGTCAAAGTAGTTTTTTATAACTTAAGTCTGACAATGAGATAATTTATAATGAATTTATTCTAAGGAGATTAGAGTTCGTGAATCAAGAGGTGTATGTATCTGAGCATAAGGTTATTTTGATCTTCTTAAATTTATAAAAAATGAGCACAGAATCTTTGAGGTTTTCTATAACGAAAAGTTCATGGATTTTTTATATTTTTTATATTTAATCCTAATGATTCTGAGATCTTAGATGAGGTAATGTTATGAGAGCTTATTCGAAAAAGCGCTCAGAAAATCAGGGCCATTAAAAAAACACGTGCTTATTAACTGTTAAGTTTTCTTAAAGAAAATGTTGTCAAAACTTACGGCAAAAAAGTCTTCAAAATTTTGGGAATTTTCTTATTCTCAAAACCTGTGGAATTTTGTTTTGTTTTCTGCGCTGAAACGATCAAAACATTCAAATAAAGTCGTTTGAAGTCAACTAAATTTTCTGCAAAATAACTACAATCGTTGTTTTTTATCAGCATTTTTTTTTCAGTGGTTTTTTAACAGTTGTTTTTTGCAGTTGTTTTTTAACAGTTGGTTTTACTCAAAGTACTTGGGGTCAAGTTGATTTAACCGACATTTTTGAGTATTGAAAAGACATCAGTATTTTCCCATAGAAAAAAATTTTAGAGAGTTATTTCTTTAAAAAAATAAAAAACATTAAAACTTGGCCGTACTGATTTGAGCTCAGAAAAAAATGATCACCCTAGTTATGATACTTGCTAGTTTTTGTATTTCTTATATTTTGGAGAGTGCAAATCTAAAACCCGTTGAGTATAGCCAAAAATATTTGCAAAAGAAGCCAACTTTCTTGGTTTTGAGGGCTTAAAGAAGTGGCCACTTCAAATCGATACGCACTGTAGTAATCGTAACAACGCCCCCTGTTATCAAAATGGAAAACCATTAACATACGTTTTTAACAACAAATCTACCGTTAATCTACAATGAATTGCGAGTCATTAAGTTTAATTTTAAAAAGTGTAGACACAATGAAAAAATAAGCTATAAATAAAATTGTGCACAAATATCTAGAAAATCCGACTTTGGCGGGTTCAAATATATCCAAATCAATTAAAATGGCTACATCTACAGTGTGTAAAGTTTTAAAAAAAGCACAATAATAAATTATCCACTAAAATAAAGATCAAAATTGTGAAAAAACAGGAACTCGAGACAAAAAATTAAAGCAGAAAGTGCTAAGGTCTCTCAAAAAAAAAAACCCCCCAGGCTTATTAAACAATAATCGTGCCAAAAAAAGTCAAACTAGCAGAAGTATTGTACGTCGAATTTGTAAAAATGTTGGGTTAAAGTCCTACAGTGCTAATTAATATCCAAATAGAACAGAAAAGAAAGAATCAGTAGCAAAAAAGTGTAACAGATTGCTGTGTGATCGGGATTTTGCCAATTTTAAGGGCTGCATTGTTATGGATGATGAAAACACATCAATCCACCAAATTGCTCAAATCTTCGTCCAATCAAGAAATATTGAGCAATTTTTAAACGCAAATTGAAAAAGTGTGCAGGAACAGTAAATAACCACATTTTGATGAGAACAAAGTGGAATAAATTAGCTTGAGAGTGGAAAGAAAAGTTGTGCAAAAGTTGATAGGAGGCATTAAAAGAGAAGCCAGGAAATTTATACGAAATAAGGACCCATAAACTTCCAATTATATTTTTTTTAAAGGTTAATAAATTACCTTTAATTTAATGTATAAAATGTAAATATATCGTCACCATAAATGCAAAACAACGTAACAACAAAAAAATCAAAATCGAGTTTTTGATTGATTATGATGCATTTGACTAATCTACATGTCTCTGGAAAACTTTGGAAGTCTAAGTTCAAAAATTGCGAATTTATTAACAATAAACAAAAAAACGTATCAGCAAGTGCATGCATTTCATAAACCAAAACAACGTAACAGCAGTGTTACACACACAATTTATATGTAAACAAGCAAATATGAATATATTTCAATATATTTTTATATATTGAAATCGCATAAATATTTAAGACATTCAACATACAAATTGAATAAATATTTCTGATAAAAATTTACATAAAATTTTCCAAAAATTTATCTTTTAAAATTTTCCAAAATTGTATTATTTTTTTTTTTAATTTGTCGTTTTTTAACCAAATATTTTTTGTTTTAATTTAATAGGTCCGTTCGATTACGTTACGACAACCTACTCTTTTTAACTATTTTTACTACAGCTGGAAATTTTTAATATAAAAAGTCAACAAAACTTTCCAGATGTAGTAAAAATAGTTTGAATTTTTGGTAATCGAATTGACATAATGTTTGGCCTTGTTAAAAAAGAACGTAGCTTTTATTTAAAATCAGTTTTGAGAAATTGAATTTTAAAATGTCGTTTTTTCAACAATAATTACGTGGGTATTTTTTTTTTTTGTAAATTAAAATAGCTAGATCCACAGGTTTGGCGAATCCTGTTTCAAATTCTGTGTAATTTACCAGTACAATTGGAAATTCCTAATTTATTTTTTTTTTCTAAGAACACACAGAGTTTTTTTAAAAATGTATCGTTTCTTCCTAAAACCAATTTCAAGAACTTAAAAAAAATATAAAACTTCAAACTTTTCTTTACAAAAACAACCCTTTGATTCTGAGGTAAAATTTTAAGTTAATAAAAATAAAATCATACAGGGATCCCGTTTTCTTATAAAGAACCTTCGGGTTCTAAATATTTTTTTTTAACCAAGTAAGATCAAAAACTCTATTTTTTTTGGATCTTTACTACAGCAAAATTCTTTAAATATGTTGATAAACCCTTACCTTTTATAAGAACTCTTGAGTATTTTATAGAATCTAAAAGATTTTATATAAAAATGTTAAGTATTAAGGTTTTATTTTAAGTTTTTGAAGATCTCGAAGTTTTTTTTGAAAGGTGTAAAGCAAATGCTTAAGTTTTGTTTTTGAAGATATTATTCATTTAAACTAGTTAATTTATTCGTTTTCATCATACGTTAAACGTCAAATTTAAACGGCGTTTTATTTTGACAGATAAATTGTATAGGAAAAACGAAAAATTTATCTAGTTTTAATGAATGCGAATATGGTATTAAATCAGTTTAAAATGTTTAAGAACCAAAAACGAATGGAAAAAAATTAAAAATTTTGAAATCATGTATGTTAAAATCTTTGTTGGCTTGTAAAAATGAATAGGGGTTTGGTTACATTGCACCCCTCTAGAAACGACACCTAGGCAATTGTTTTGGCAAAAAAGTGGTGGTAAAGGGGTAAAAAAGCACCAACGATTGCCTCGGGGTCGCTTCAAGAGAAGTTCAATGGAAGATTGACCCCCATTCATTTTTATAACCCAATATTTTTCCTAATAGTTCTACTCCTTCTCGTTACTCCCGAAGGGAGCATCCACACAAAATTAATTTTTTATAAAATTAACTCTCATTTCTCTAACTGTCCCAAGGATGCTCCAACACTGAAAAAAAATTTCATGAATTTTCATAAAATTTAGTTAAATTAACTAAAAAATGGCTAATTTTCCTAACTATTATGATTTAAACTCATCTACACGAGCTTTCAGAATGTTCTGAACGAAACTTTTTATATAGAGTCAAAAGAGTGTTGGTACTTTGTACAAAAAAAAATCGTATTTTTTTTAATTTTTAACTTTAAAATAATGTATTTTCGGACTAAAACAAGATATCGGTTTGTTATTTTTTTTTTTTTAAATCAGAAATCTATATTGTTTTTAAATGAAATTACTTTAAAATAAATTGGAATAAATGCGTCTTTGCTATTAGCAAAAAACTGGAGCCGGATCGGTGAAATTTTTAAATTATACATTTTAAAATGGTTCTATCTCGGAAAGTATAAGAGATAACCACACCCACTACAGAGATGTTTTAGGCCGCTACTAGCACATTGTCCGCATATATTTTTTTAAGAAATATGATAACAAACAACAAAAAATGGCAAATGTTTTAAGTGTTCGTATACAAAAGGTGCCCATTTGAGGGGTTCTGCTGCCTCCCCCGTTCAACCGCTGGACTCCAACTTCCAAACTTAAGATCGAAAATACGTTAGCTATAACCACTACCAATTTCATGGCTCTCGGTCCAGTACTTACTGAATAGCTCAATTATTTCCAAAAAATTAGCAATTTATTCAAATTTGTGATGTTACGTCGTTTTGTTTTACAAAATACGATTCCACGAAAAACGTAACCCACATATCTCAAAAAATATTTACAAAAACGTCTATTTTATTTTAGAAATGGATTTATCGCTGTATTTTAAGCTAACACTTCACAAAAGTCTTTTATATTGCAAATATATTTTATTTAATAACGTTTTTTGCTTCTCCTGTAAAATTCTAAAAAGTGTTGTTACGTTGTTTTGCATTTGTGGTGACGATATGTTGTTTCATTTAAAATTTATGGTCGCTTTAATACGTCCCGATTTTAAGTGGCCACTTCTTTAATCCGCAAAAAAATTAAAATGCCTATATCTCGAGAAGATGATTCGATAAAATTTTTCTGATGACAGATTCGTGTTAAGGAGGCCAAAATACTTTAAGAAATGTTTTTTTTTTTTAATTTTAACAAAAAACCATAAAAATTGGTACGAAAAAATGTAGTAGTATGTAAAAATATGCAGATTTGGTTCAAAATTTTGATTTATTTTGCAAATATTTCTGGATATACTCAATGGATTTTTGATTTTAACCCCAGCAAAATTCGGTTACTTATAAGGACATAACAAAAATAGGACATTTAGAAATTTGAAATTTCTTACAATGTCCTTATGGTATCCTTAGCAAAAAAAGTTGATTTGTGCAAAAAAAGTTGATTTTTGTAGAATAGTGTAATTTTTTATTAAAAATACTTTGGGAATTCTGGAGGGTATTCATGAATAAGTCCAAGACGAATAGATTTTTTTTTACATGATTTTGGTTGAAATCAAATAATTTTTAGTTTTTGTTAATTTTTGTTTTTTTAAATTGCATCTGATTTCCGGTAAATATAAAGCATTGCAAAAATAAAATCATAGTAAAATAATACTTTTCACAACTCATTACCAAGATTTTGCTGGGTTGTACTTTCAGTTTTAAAGAAAAACCTGAAAATTGTGTAAAACTGAAATCGCGTAAAAACGTGTAAATTGGGGGATATGTGTGGTAAAGTCTTATGCTAAATTTTTGTTGTTGCTTTTAAACTTACTTTAAAAAAGAATTCTTTGTTTCTTATTTTCCATTCATACAAGCAAATATTTTTTTTTTTGTATTTTTTTTTGTTTAACTTAAAACGAGTCTTAAAGACATTGCGTAATATTAATTAATGTGTGTGACCCAACACCAAGAATTAATTGTATACACTCAGAAAAGTTTTGCAGTTAGTAGCTGTTAGTGTAGCTGCGTTTTGACTACATATTTCCCCAATGAAATTTTAGAGATTAGTGCTAACATTTTTGAAAATTTCTTACTCTAAGTAAAAGCGTTTATGTGCTCAATTAATTAAAAAATATGTAGGAGGGCATTTTTCGAGAATTTTTTTTTTCATTCATTTTTTATTGAATCTTCACTAAAACTATGTGAACTAACAATAAGTGTTCAAATCTTAAAACTAATATAAATAGCTTAATATTAAGTCCGGCCAGTGCCAGACAAAATTTCACTTGCTCATAAATTATTTCGAGAAAATGTCATTTAAATTAAATTTCATAAAAATTCTTTAATTCTCTTGTATTTTGTTGTCTCAACATGGCGTATGAGTATCAAATATTTGCGAAACCAAAGAATTTTGCAAATATTTGTAACTCATACGCCATGTTGAGACATTAAAATATAACACGGTGAGCCTCAGCGATGTTCAGGTTGAACTTTAGTGTCGACGAAAAGTGTAAGCGCAGTTCGATTTCTACAAGATTAAATGTCACAAAACTGTTAACAGCGAAATCGTAGCGAGATAACGCGAAATTAGTGTTTTTGTATTTTTTAAAATGTTGACATTGAAGTTTTTTAAATATTTTCAAAAACTGAGTGTACAGTTTTAATTGTACTTATTTAAAGGTCACAAAACAGTAAACATCAAAATCCTATCTTCTTTAGTTTGCGAGAAATCGCGAAATTAATTTTTTGTTGTTTTTGTTTTCGTCTTTTATATTTAGATAGGTTTCTTTAAAATTTCGTAAAAACACGATATGCAGTTTTACTTGTGGTTGATCAAAGGTAACACAGCTGTTGACATCGAAATTGTAGATGTTAAATTTCGCGATATATCGCGTAATTATGTATTTTTTTTTTATTTTTTATTTATATTTGAAACCCGGTTCTTTAGAAATAATAAAAAAAAGTGGTATTCAGTTTGATTTGAGCATGTTGAAATAAATTAAAAGTGCCCACAAAAAAAATTATAACTGCTCACTTTCGCGAGAAATAGCGAAAAACAGCTTTTTGGGCGTATTTCTTGTTTTGATTAATAAAAGAAGTTTCTTTAACATTGTTGAAAAACACGAAATGCAGTTTGATTTGCTATTGATTAAAGGTGATAAGGCTGTCAACATTTAAATTCTAGCTGCTCAAGTCACCGAGATATCGCTTAAAAACTCGCTAAACTACTATTTATTCATTACTTTGTGTTATTGTTGGTCTGTAATAACATTTACTAGTGTCTAAAATAAAGGCAAAAAATCAAGAAACGACTAACATATTGTATGCAGTTTAAATTTTATGTTGTTAAAGGTGGTTAAACTGCTCAAATCAATATCTTAAATGCTAATATACGCGAAAAATAAATTTTTTTCCAATTTTTTTTTTTTTTTAATTTTGCGATTTTTCGCGAAATTGAGAAGATATGATTTCGATGTTAACTGTTTTGTGACCTGTAAATAAATACAATTAAATCTGTGTACTCAGTTTTTGAAGATATTAAAAAAAAAACTTCATTGTAAAATTTTTAGACAATACAAAAACACTAATTTCGCGATATCTCGCGAATGCGAGCAGCTACGATTTCGCTGTTAACAGTTTTGTGACATTTTATCAAGTAGAAATCGAACTGCGTTTACACTTTTCGTCGACACTAAAGTTGAACCTAAACATCGCTGAGGCTCACCGTGATAAGAGAATTACGGAAATTTTATATTCAAATGCGATTTTTTCGAAAAATACGAAAAATGTCCTCCTGATTTTTTTTGTGTGGATAGACAAACATCTAAACTTTATAAAAAAAAATGTGGCCGGATTTTTATTTTTAAAAAATTAAAAATTTCAGAACGGGTTCCAAAATAAAAGCTTTTATTTGATAGTTCATAAAAAAATATATAGGGTGTTTTTTTTACTGTTACCTAACTTTAAAGTAAAATAAAATATGGAAAAATATTTTTAATATCAATCAAACTGACTTTATTGGATAGATAATTTTTTGACATTAAAGTTTAAAAATGATTTGGGGCCATTCGCCACCACGAATGGCTCGTACATGGAGTAATCTGAACCTCCATTTTCACAGAATTTGAGGCCGTATTTTGAATTTCACAAATAAAGTGTTGGAAAAAATAATAGGGACGACGAGCTTAAATTTTAATTATTGTTATAAACTTTTTCATAAATGTCTCATTTTTTTCGCTTCAACTGAAAAATTATCAGTAATTTAACGGGATTTAATAATCTGTATAGCTTTTCACGATTCTGTTTTAATTTAATTTTTTATTGGCGGAATAGTAAGAAAAGTATTGAATTTACCTGGAAAAAATAATAGGGACGAAATGCTTTAAATGAATTAAAAGTTATTTTCAATTGTGTTAACCTTTAAGTTCTTAAATAATATTAATAAAAAATACATAAATAAATAAAAAAAATAATTCGGTCCATTCTTGACTTGTTTTAGCCTCTTTTATACTCGATAATTGTTTAGGATAATGGGTACGGGTGCCCATTGTAGGAATTATAATCGAAAACCCAGTTTAAGCTCAAAAGCGGATAGGATATCTATGATGTAAAGGTTCGTAATAATAAATTGTTCCAAAACAAAGCATTTACCTCGTTTGGCTCAAAGAATGGGCCCAAAACCAGGGGTAGAGACTGAAAAATATCAAAGAATTTTTACCAAATTCTTGGTTGTCATTCGAAAACTACCCCTTTTATGGCATCTTATGAACTTAAATATGAGGTTTATTCTCCGGTGACGAGTCGTACAATAAAATATTAACTCCTAAAATCCATTTTAGAAGGTCGAAGTCCAAGAGAAGAACCACCGCTAAGCTTACAATTAATACAAAAAAGTTCAGTATTTGCCAGAAATCACATTGACCGTAAGAACTGGTAATATGTTCCATTGCCCGATAAAACGAAGACTAATTTGTTTGGATCTAAATGAAAATTATTTATTTGACGCCCAATAAACAATTTTCAATCAAATCCAACCAAATTAATCTTTGTTTCATCGGGCAATGGAATATATTACCAGTTCTTATGGTCAAGGTGATTTCTGGCAAATACTGAACTTTTTTTGTGTTAATTGTAAGTTCAGCGGTGGTTTTTCTCTTGGACTTCGACCTTCTAGACCGGATTTTAGGAGTCAATATTTTATTGTGCGACTCGTTACCGGAGCATAAACCTCATATTTAAGTTCATAAGATGCCATAAAAGGGGTAGTTTTCGAATGACAACCAAGAATTTGGTAAAAATTCTTTGATATTTTTCAGTCTTTACCCCTGGTTTTGGGCCCATTCTTTGAGCCATTCGAGGTAAATGCTTTGTTTTGGAACAATTTATTATTACTAGGGCAAGTACTTTTATGAAAATGCATATTTTTACTCAGCATTGTAAACATAACATAAATTAAATATCTATCCGAATCAAAGAATTTGCAATAAAATGGAATTGATTTGTAGTTGCATATTTTGGTATAAATGCATATTTTTGCATATTTTGATATAAATTAGACTTTTTTTAAATTTTATCAATATTTTTTCAAAACTTCCTTAGGAAAATTCAAACCCTATCCCCTATTTCTTATAGAAAAATGTATTTATTTATCGAAACCATATTCTAATGCATTTTTTAAGAAAATGGAAGAATAATTTTTGGATTCTGAAAATTTTTTTCCTATTTAAAATGTTTCTATTCTGAGATATTTAAGAATTTCTCTTCACTCATCGTAAAGAAAAAAATGTTTTTGAATTTAAGATTTTTTACAGGAAAGTTGCATTTTTATTTTGATTAGAGTTAGGGTGGGGTCTTTTGCCTTTATGTTAAGTTTTTGACTTGAAAATCGTAAAATTCCAAAAAAAAGTAAAAAAAAAGTATTTAAAAATAAATATTTTTTTTTTAGAATAAAGAACACAAAGCATTGCAAAATAACTTGCTTCAGAAAAAGATTGTACTTTAATATTTTTTTTTCTTTTAGAAACGTTTTTACTTCAGAAATATTTAGTGACTCAAAGAAAAAACTTCTCACGTAAAAAATATTTTACTAACTAAAAATTGTTTCCACTTAATAAAACATTTTTAAGAATTGTCGAGGGCCTTAAAATATTAGACAAAGCTTTGTAAAGCCTAATTTATGTTGACAAATTATTTTTTTTAGTAAAAACAATAATTTTTAGATGCATATTTTTAAAGTTTTTAGTGCATATTTTGGATTTTTAGACGCATATTATAGGCACATATTTTCGTTTTTTAGATGCATGAAAGTACTTGCCCTAATTATTACGAACCTTTACATCATAGATATCCTGCCCGCTTATGAGCTTAAACTGGGTTTTCGATTATAATTCCTACAATAGGCACCCGTACCCATTATCCTAAACAATTATCGAGTATAAAAGAGGCTAACACAAGTCAAGAATGGACCGAACTATTTTTTTTATTTATTTTTTGCATTTTTTATTAATATTATTTAAGAACTTAAAGGTTAACACAATTGAAAATAATTTTTAATTCATTTAAAGCATTTCGTCCCTATTATTTTTTCCAGGTAAATTCAATACTTTTCTTACTATTCTGCCAATAAAAAATTAAATTAAAACAGAATCGTGAAAAGCTATACAGATTATTAAATCCCGCTAAATTACTGATAATTTTTCAGTTGAAGCGAAAAAAAGGAGACATTTATGAAAAAGTTTATAACAATAATTAAAATAAAAGCTCGTCGTCCCTATTATTTTTTTCAACACTGTAACTCGTCGAATGTTGATTTTCAAGTGTTAAATTGTATCTTATTAATCGGAATGGACGAGTTACTTTACATATTACCAAAGGAAATAGTCCAATGGGGTTAAATCAAAGGATCTTGGTATCCAATTAACAGGATCTTTGAATAAAGTTTAAGTTTGACAAACAGAACAATTTTTTTGATAGAAAATTTCAACAATTTGCAAGCGTTTCTCTTGTGTAAGTCTTTGCATGATAAAATGTCAAACCATACTTAACAAAAACCAACCATCGGCTGTTAAATCGGTTGTCAAATAAGGCAGTATTATAAACTCAAAGTTGTGAACCTCTTAAAAAAAAACAATCTATACAAAAATGTGATTTTTTTAGATTGTGGTGCATTCTGTTTTAATTTGATAAATATTTAATCAAGGGAACTCGACACAAATTTTAAAATGTTTCCAATATTTAACCACGCCTCCTTTGCACAGTTTTTGAAAAACTGAGAAACCAAAAACGCAATTTTCTTAATTCCATAAAAGGCTGTCCATACCACCTACACTCAAAAAATTTCGTAGGTAAAATGAACGAAATACTTCGTACATTGTACGAAATATTTCGTGGTTTTGCCGGAACGAAATATTTCGTAATATTTACCTATGGCATTTCGTATATATTACGAAGTTTTTTTAGTGATATTTACGAAATAAATACGAAAATATTTCGTAAATTTACGAAATATTTAGTATAAATACGAAATATTTCGTAAAAATACTAAATATTTTCGTACATATTAAGAAGTTTTTTTTTGTAAATACGAATTATGTTTATTTTTACGAAAATATTTCGTATAGTTACGAAATATTCTATATTAATTAATAGACAAGCTCGAGGCCACTGTGGCCTCGAGCTTGTCTATTAATTAATATAGAATTGAATAAAAAAGGTCGAATAAATATAATAATATTGTTACGAAATATTTTGTATAACTACGAAATATTTTGTATAATTACGAAATATTTCGTAAAACTACAAAATATTTTTGTACATATTACGAAGTTTTGTTTTTGTAAATACGAATTATGTTTAGTTTAACGAAAATTTTTGGTAAAGTTACGAAATATTTTGTATAAATACGAAATATTTTGTATAATTACGAAATATTTTGTAAACATACAAAATATTTTGTACATATTACTTTTTTTTTTTTTTTGTAAATACGAATTATGTTTATTTTTACGAAATATTTTGTATAATTACGAAATATTTTGTATAATTAATTTTGTATTTGTATGCAAAATTATTTGTATTTTTATGTATGACATTTTTTGGTTAAATTGTATCATCTTATGGGATATGTCATTGAGTACATTCCGTCCGGAAGTGGGATCGAATATTTTTTAAAAACGTAAAACAAAATATTTTTTCGGAATCAAAACACTTCCAAATATTCACAGTAATTTAAAGTGGTTTCTTTACGAAAAAAAATAGTTTCCCGAGCAAACATTCAATTCCATTTCTAAACGGAATTGACTCGGTGACATGCCCGTATCACTTTTCACTAATGTCGCAACACCTAACAGACTGCATTGAAAAATATATCTTGGGTGATTTGACTTTGTGTTATGCTGAAAATAATTTAAAATTAGAAACCGTAAACAAAAATTAAAAAGAGAAGGAACAAAATTTTGTTATTCCATTTTTTTAATTGTTAAATCTGTTAAATCTAGTAATTCAGATAAATAAATCAAACCCCTTGATTTTGTGATTTTTTTTTCCAAAAAATATTTTGTTAAATTATGAAATATTTCCTTAAGATACGAAGTATTTCGTATTTTTTGGAAACGAAATGTACTTCGTAAAATAAACGAAATTTGTATTTTTACGAAATTCCAAGTTTTCGTAAAATTACAAAAATTTCGTAATATGTACAAAAATTTCGTAATATGTACGAAAAAAATTTTACGAAATAATACTTCGTATTTTTATGCATGAAATTTTTTGAGTGTACTTACACATTCATGGGCCACATGTTTTTTTTTCGCTGGACATTTGGTGTGCAAATTTAACAAGTCCGAATTTAACTTATTTACTTATTTTTCTTTAACACCACTAATTTTTGTTTCTCTTGTATTTTCTTTGCAGTGTTTTACTTTTTCCACCCGTTAACAATTTTCGTCGTTTTCTCATACATCAAACATGTGAGAACTTTCGACAAAAATACGATCTCTTTACATTCTCAGTGGGACAGGGACCATTTCGACGCACTGTAATTTGTTTTAAAAATCAACTTTTGGATCCACATAAATACGCGGAGACTGCAGCAGCGGCCAATTTTGAAACGTAAGTGGAATTTTAAAATAAAATAGTAGTATTTATTTACCTACATATGCGAAATTGTCGAACCAGAATCAAATTACGTCGCTTTGGGCGTAACACTCAAAACATCGTTCATTCAGTTTGTGTGTGAAGTATGTGCCTCAAATTGAGGTCCTCAATCAAAGGAATAAAAAAATTAAATGTTATTGATTGGGTTAATACCCCATTGGGTTCTGACCCGATGGGTCTAGAGTAGGGTTGCCAGACGGACGGGAATGGCCTAGATTTTCCAGTTATTTTGGGTCTGGTCCAGTTTCCAGTTAAAATATAATTTATCCAGTTAAAAAAGAATTTCTTTAACTATAACAATAATTTTTTTTATTTAATATATTTTACATTTTTTTGGACTTTTTGCTGCATTTTCACTACTTTTTTTATTACTTTTTCGAGCGTCTCGCAGTCTAGTGTTGATTTCAGCATAAATGTTTTCCTTAAAATCTTCGATGGCCTAAGGATTGTTTGGTGAACATTTTGCTTTTCAAATAAACCCAAAAATTAAGTCCGGAGCGGTCAAATCTGAAGATGAGGGCCATTTATTGTCGCCCTTTTTTGACACGTCCAGGGAATTTTAACTGGCCACCTAGATTTCCATATTTGACCACTTCGAACTTATTTTTGTGGGGTGTAAAAGCAAAATCTACGCTAACAATCATTAGACCATTGACGGGCTCAACATCAACATTTCGAGATAATCGAATACGTAGTGGAAATGCTTAAAAAGGGGCACATTTTGCCGTGGCCAATAAATGCAGCCATTTGATTGATGTTATATACGAAAGTAGTCCAAAATATCTTACTTTTAAAAATCGGTCGATTTGTTTTAGGTTATTAAAAAAAATACAGTTATTTTTTCATCCTTCATTTTGTTTTTTAACGTTATTTGAAAAAAAATCTTTTTTTTTTATATGTACAATTTCGTTCAAGGAAACTTTTTCTTGCACAACAGTTTTTGAGTAAAAAATCTTTAAAAGTAGTTTTAAACTTAATGTTGCTAAAATCGATGATACGCCATTTAAATTTTCGTTGGACTTTCCAACATGTATTTTAATTATTTAATTAATTTAATTACATAATATATATATTTTTTTATCTGCTTTATTTTTAGGCGTAATAAACACAATACAACACAGGTGAAAAGTTGGCGTAGCGGCGATAATCGACGTATTGAAACATCAAATTATTCAAACATTACTGGAGCAACGATAAATAAACGCGATAGAAAAATGGGAGTTGAAAAGAATTGTATTGAGACAAAAAGTGAGTAAAATGTTATTGTTCTTAATTTCAAAGCTTAAAGTTTATTATTATACTCTCGACTTATTGTTAGTGATAGAGGGTATATATGAATTTATAATTTCGTTTGTAACACGTAGAAATATTTTTTTGGGCTCCTGCAATAATCTCCCGTGAGCTGGACCGCGTCAAAAAATACTTCAAAAATGGTATTTTACGTAAATAAAAAAAATCGAATTTAGAAATTGACAATAATTTTTGAATTTCAATTGACCTTTTATGAATTTCAATTGTGCTTTCGTGAATTTCAATTGGTCATTTCTAAATTTTAGTTTTGATTTCTAAATTTAAATTTGGCTTTTCTAAACTCTTAATATCAATTGAGATTTATAAATTTCAGTTGGTTTTTGTACATTTCAATTGAGATTTAAATTTCAATTGAGATTTCTAAATTTTAATTGTGCTTTTCTAAATTTTAACTGGTCTCTTCTAAATTGTAAAATCAATTGTGTTTTTCTGTATTTAAATTTTTCTTTTCTAAATTTTAAATGGGATTTCTGAATTGAGATTTCGAAATTTCCGCTAGCTTTTCTGAATTTCAATTGTGCTTTTCTGAAATTCAACAGGGCTATTCTAAATTTCAATAGGGCGTTTCTGAATTTTAATTGGGCTCTTTTAAATTTAAATTGGTCGTTTCTGAATTTTCATTGGTATTTCTGAATTTTAATTGACCTTTCTAAATTTCAATTGGGGTTATTAAATTTAAATTTTGGTTGTTTGAATTTCAGTTGGCTTTTCGAAGTTTAAATTTGGATTTAAAAATTTCAATTAGCTTTTCCGAATTTCAATTGGGCTTTTCTGAATTTTAATAGGGCTTTTCTTATTCTCAATAGGGCGTTTCGGAATTTCAATTGGGATTTTTAATTGGCCGTTTGTAATTTCAATTTCAATTGGAATTTCTGAATTTAACGTTTGCTTTTCTTTTTTATAAAAAGGAAGTGTTTGGAACAAATTAACCCGTTCCCAGTAAAAACTTCTATTACCAAGTAATGAGGTTTTCGCCTTTAAATAGATGGTGGTAGCTAGTTACTATGTTGGTGAAACACTCATTATTTTAACATGGCGATGTCATTGGAGTAATGACCGCATACCCACTCGCTTACGAGAATGCTACTGAAAAACTACATACATTAGTACCACAAATAATACTCTACTAGTAGCTCAAAAATAACTCGTTACCCACTACTTACAAAAATGCTACCAAATAACAGCATACATTAGTCCCAAAAATAAGTAGCTACCAGTTGCTCAAAAATAACTCGTTTCCCACTCCTTACAATGCTACCAAATAACAGCTTTTGATTCTTTTAATAAATTTTTATCTTGGGGCAACTTCCGCCAATATGAAATTGAACAAGTTCATGTTGAACGCGTTTATTTCAAGAGCAACCAAGCGGGCAAATGCGGAAATGGAAATTATCCAATGTGCCAACGGAACCAATGTTTACGTTGATATCCTTCCTTCCAAATGTTTGATTGTGAAATTCAAATATTACAGGACCGAAAATATATCTTGGAACCACGTAGAAAGGGACATTTGGCTACTTAGGACATTACCAATAACAAATATACAGAAGCGACTGCTGCTCAGCCAATGGAAACCGCATTAAACACCATCTTAAGTCTATATAAGAGTGAGTTAGGTTTTAAGGGAAATACTGTCTGTGATGGTTTTTTACCTTTTTACCGGCTTTAACATAATTTAAACAACAAGGCAAAAAAAAAGTTAAATTAAAATTTGGAGAACACCACAAAATTTCTAGAAAAACGATAACAATTTAGAAAAAGCCAATTAAAATCCAGAAAACTTCAATAGAAGTTATGTAAAGACTAATTAAGGCTCATAAATCACGATCAAGTGTCAGCTAGATCCAGTTTTCTGAATATCAATTTGGTTTTCTAAACTTTTTTTGCCTTGTCCCAATTTTAATCAGAATTCCTGAATTTAAATTTCTGTGTAACAGAGTTTTATTAGAAAAAGTAGATAAATGTTAATCTTTTTTAAGCTAAATGTGCAAGTTCTTTCTAAATTTTCTTTAGCATTTTTTTAATTTCATTAAAAAAAAAATATTTAGACAACTTATCAGATATTTTAAATTGTATTTACCAGTAACCTGTTCTGTATCAGGTTATCGGTAACTCATTATTTATTAACAAGATGTAACCGGTTTTGTATTAGGCTATTGGTAACTCATTATTTGTTAACAAGAAGTAATCGAGCAGGTAACGAGCCCTCATTACATAGAATGCAGGCGGTAATGGGGACTTATTACCCAGTAAAAACTTCTATTACCAAGTAATGGGGTTTTTGCCTTAAAATAGATGGTGGTAGCTAGTTACTAGGTTGGTGAAACACTCATTATTTTAACATGGCGATGTCATTGCAGTAATGACCGCATACCCACTCGCTTACGAAAATGCTACTGAAAAACTACATACATTAGTACCAAAAATAATGAGCTACAAGTAGCCCAAAAATAACTCGTTACCCACTTCTAACTCGTTACCCCACTTAATGGTACCAAATAACAGCATACATTAGTCCTAAAATTTGGCCGTCTTCCCTCAGCAAGGAATTGCATCAAAAGTAAAATGTTCGCTTCATGCCTATTCGTCAGGATAATAAAGTTCATGTTAAACGCGGTTATTTCAAGAGCAACCAAGCGGGAAAATTTCTACAATCTAAATGTAAGAAAAGCCAAAAAATCCAAATGTTTGATTGTAAAATTCAAATAATACAAGGACCGAAAATATATCTTGGAACATCGTAGAAAGGGACATTTGGCTGCTTAGGGCAGGACCAATAACAAATATAAAGAAACGACTGCTGCTCAGCCCATAGAAACAGCATTAAACACCATCTTAAGTTTTACCCCCAGTTTCTGTAATACGAACGCCATTCGTTCGTGACGAATTTGTGTGTATTTTGTTATTGTAACAAAAACAAAATACATGCAAATTCGTCGCAGACGAATGGCGTTCGTATTACAGAAACTGGGGGTTAGTCTATATAAGAGTAAGTTTTTAAAGGAAATACTGGCTATGATGGTTTTTTACCTTTTAACCGGTTTTAACATACTTTAAACAACAGGTAAAACAAATAAGTTAAATTAAAATTTGGAAAACGCCGCAAAATTTCTAGAAAAACAATTACAATTTAGAAAAGCCAATTAAAATCAAGAAAACTTCAATAGAAGTTATGTAAAGACTAATTAAGGCTCATAAATCACTATCAAGTGTCAGCTAGATCCAGGTTTTTAAATATCAATTTGGTTTTCTAAACTTTAATTTGCCTGTTAGCAATTTTAATCAGAATTCCTGAATTTAAATTTCTGTTAACGCAGTTTTATTAGAAAAAGTAGAGTAATGTTAATCTTTTTATACCCTCCACTTAGTGATAGAGGGTATATATAAGTTTGTCTTTCTGTTTGTAACTCATCGAAATATCGATCTGGGACCCCATAATGTATACATATATATTCATGATGCCCGATCGATTTTAAGACATTCTAGCGATGTCCGTCTGTCTGTCTGTGGAAAATGCTGTCACGGACGAAATATTGCACAGAGATGACTGAAACTTAACATATTTATTGGAAGTTCTCCCGAGAAGTTTGGTATTGCATTTGAGCGATATCGGTTCAGCGGTTCAAAAGTTATGAACGAAAATATAAGCACACCTCAAAAATTTCAGTACATTCAACATAACCTAAAAATACAAAATGCTTTAATTCGGCTTCTGGTTGACATATGTGAACATAATTGAACACCAAATGGTATTTAAACAAGTACGAACATATTTATTGACAAAATAAGAAAAAAATCGCGATTTTTTTTTTTATCAAAATTTTTTTTCGCGGAAATTTTTATATCCAAAAAATTTTTTTTTTCAAAAGTAATTTCCTTTTAAATTAAGTTTTTTGCAATAATCTTTTTGAAATTGTGGAGGGTATCGCTACATTCGGCAAGGCCGAATTAAACTTTTTAACTTGTTTAAGCTAAATGTGCTGTTCTTTCTAAATTTTCTTTGGCATTTTTTTAATTTTAATAAAAAAAAATATTTGTACAACTTATAAAATATTTCAAACGTATTTACCAGGAACCGGTTCTGTATGAGGCTATCGGTAACTCATTATTTGTTACCAAGAAGTAACCGGTTCTGTATGAGGTTATCAGTAACTCATTATTTGTTAATAAGAAGTAACCGGTTCTGTATGAGGTTATCGGTAACTCATTATTTGTTAACAAGAAGTAATCATTACATAGAATGCAGGCGGTAATGGGGACTTATTACCAAGTTTTTACTAGGCATATGGACCGGGGGGATCAGAAAAGTACTTTTTTCGGCCCGCCCCATTTTAGGGGAGTGGATACAAAAATAATTTAAATAATGATAAAATTGTTGTAATTTAGTGCAAAAACCATAAATGATCTATTTGGCAACTTTTATCGTGAGGGGAAGGTGTCCCCCAATCTCTGATACTTAACTAAATCTGCTATTTTTATTTGTCTCTACAAATTATTGCTTAATCTATAATTAATAGTTTAATAATACTTGTCATTTTGTAATTAAAAAAAATTTTACTACATACTGAAATAAACATTTGTGTATTTTTGTGTATATTTGAATATCATGCATTTATTTTTGTACGAGTATATATGAATGTTTGCTCATCGCTTTGCAATCATATACAAATTTGTTGCTAATGAATATTTCGTGCAATATTTGTACCATATTTTTTATTATGGATAAAATAAATTTAAAATCAAAATAAAAAAAAAATACATCTTTATTTTTATTTTTTTTTTCATCAACAATATGTAACTGGGTATCAGATTGCATGAGAGCAATTGTGGTGGTAATTAGAGCCTAGAGTTTGCTAAAAAACAAAAACAATTGTTAATACATCAACATGTGGTTTATTATAATATAATGATCATTAAGGTGATCATGTTGTTGATGATGATACAAGTCTACTTTATGCATATTTAGATGAAATGCCACCACTACCTACTTTTATACTCATATATACGTATGTATGTATTACATTATGCAAATTAGGTCAGTAATACTACTATTATATTCGAATTTTGTTGCTGTTGAGATATTTAATTACATTATAAAATTTCCGGGTTTCCCAGTTTGTATGTCAGTCGCTATTATGCAACCAGGACATTTTCATTCAGTCGTTTATTTACTAAAAATATTTAATTTTTGTATACCCTCCACTTGGTGATATAGGGTATACATTAGGGGAACACATAACCAAACTTCGGTCCTATTCCTACGTAATGGCCAGTGATGTACAGATACCACTTTACTTGGGACATTTCGAAACAAAAACCTTTCGCATAAAACACTTTTCCTGAAACCTTTCCTGAACTTTCCTGAAACTTTCCTGAAACTTTTCCTGAAAAAAAAAACATTTTAAAGAATTTTTTTTCATACGTATTATTAAAATTTATAATGTATGTATTTCCGTCCATAACGTTCAGCGTCATTTGTACTTGTGCGACCACAACGAAAGTCAGTAAACCACTTTTTATACCCTTCACTTTAGTGATAGAGGGTATATATAAGTTTGTCATTCCGTTTGTAACACCTCGAAATATTGGTCTAGGACCCCATAAAGTATATATATTCATGATCCACGATCGATTTTAAGACGATCTAGCGATGTCCGTTCGTCTGTCTGACTTTACGGAGGCTTCTAAAGTTTGGCACATATGTTGGGCATTAACCTGGATAGGTTGGTATTGCAATCCAGCGAAATCGCTCCAGTGCACTGTGGGCCAGCATCCCTGAATTTTGGCCATAAATAGACCGCTTAACCTATATGTCAAAAAAGTATTGCATATGGGTGTTAAAGGATCGCTGATCACGATTCTGGAAAAAAAATTTCAAAATTCATAATGGCGGATCCAAAATGGCGGACATGATTTTTTAATTCTTTGTTTATTGTGTTTAGTATAATCACTATCGATGTATTTGGGGTCGTTAACAACGAATATGAGCTCAGACTTTTAAAATTCAAAATGGCGGATCCAATATGGCGACAAATTCAAATTTAAAATTTTTTATATGTTGTCTCTTTTGGACAAAAACTTCGATTTTAATGGTTTTTCTGATGTTAAAACTGATTTTGGAATTAAAGATTTGAAATTCAAAATGGCGGATCCAATATGGCGAATATGCTTTTGCAATTCTTAGCTAATTGTACTTAAATTAGTAATTTTTGATGTATTTAGGGTCAGTAATTACGAATATGAGCTCCGATTTTTTAAATTCAAAATGGCGGATCCAATATGGCGTCAAATAAAATATTAAGTTTTTTTCTTTGTTGTCTGATTTTGATGGTTTTTGGAATGCCAAATCTGATTTGAGAATCAAATATTCAAAATAGAGGATCCAATATGGCGGACAAGATATTTAAATTATTGATTAATGTTTCAAAATATCACTAGGAAATGATTGCACAACACGAATACGAACTCAGATTTTTTGAAATAAAAATGGCTGATCCAAAATTTAGGACATAGCTTTTTAAAAAAATGTACAATGTTTAAATTTCTAAGTTTTTATAAATCCCTCTTTTTGCTTTTATCAGAAGATTTTAATAAAATATTTCTCTTTTAAATGCGTCAAAAAGTTCATATATTCAGTGGCTCATTTAAGAGAGAACTTTTTTATTTCCAATAAGCATTTGCCATCCTAAATGTAAAAATAATGTTACAAGCTTACAATTTCGTAAAAAAATATTAAAAATGCTATTGCCAAAATATGCCCGCTTATATGCGTTACCAGCTTTAATGTTTAGCACTAGACATGGACGCTGGTCATTTGAATTACTCGTGATCGAAAGTGAGCGTGATTAAATTTTTTTGTTCGTGAGTGAGACAATTTTTTGCGTGAGTGATTCGTATTTAGTGCAATTTTTTTGCGTGATTCAAAACTATTTAATTGTATTGATTCAGTTTTTACAATTTTTTTCGTGTTTTAAATGTTTAGTGTGAGTTACGAGTGAGCGTGAGTCACACGTGAGTGGTGTTTTGTTTACTCACGTAAATAGTGAGTAAGTGTGAGAAAAAAACGGTTGAGTAAATTATGGTTTTTTTTCGTGAGCGTGAGTCAACGTGAGTCAAAATTCACTCACGTGCCCATCAGCAGTTATCACGCCAATGTTATCAAAGTGAGGCATTTTTTATTAGAAATCAATAGAAACAAAAATATCGAAAAATTTTACGGCATTTCTAAACGTCATATTTTGGTTTATTGCCTCTAGATCAAAAGTTTATGAACGGTCGCACAGGGTCGCAAAAATGTGAATAGAATACATTGTCAGAGACAGATCGTGGTTCGAGGTTTGTCAATATCGTTTGGACTTTTTTGGACTTTGGTGTTGAAAAAAGGCGGATTTCAACAAAAGTATGAATTTCCATAATTTATTTAAAAAAAAAATATGCTTATAGCTTACTTTTTGGCAGTTTATATCATGTGTTGAACAAACAGGTATGTCTTTAGGAGAACTTCACCGAAAATTTGTAAAAATATTGTTTCGAAGTACAAAAAAAAATTATTTGTTTCATAAATAAAAAATATAAAAAAAATCTCAAACTTTGACTTTAACCTCATGCAAAAAAAAAAGTTTAAGCTATAATAAAAAGATATTAAAAGTGGACAAAATTCAAGATGTCGACATTCCGAAAAAATATTTTTAAATGTGTGTTGCCTTACAGACCTTATTGGCCAAAAAATGGAAATCCTGGCCCACAGTGCAGTGGTTCAAAAGTTATGAGTAAAAGACTGAATTTCGGCAAGGGTTTTCGTGAATCAATGAGATAAAAAATACGCTAACTTTCGAAAGGATGCTGAAGCTTGGCATATATATTTGTCGTTCCCTTGGCCTGGTTCATATTGAATTTCAGCCAAATCGGTCCAGTGGTTCAAAAGTTATTAGCAAAACCGTGAATTTCAGATTAGGTTCACCTTAAAATCACGTGTTGAAAACCCGTTAAACATTAGAGCGTCCCGTCAAATTTAAATTCATGTCGTAATACCTGCCAAACAATGGCCACGTAAGAGCTGATTGTGGGAAAATTTATGAAAAAATTTCGAAGGGTCATCTTCAGTCGGCAACCAGCGGTCAAAGCTGGAAAAAATTACGATCAAAATTCATGTCCGAATTTTTGACCTAATCCGGCTCCAAAATTCGGAAATTTTGCGTATTTATTGGAAAAATATTTAAAAAAATCCAAAACCGCGATTTTGGTACACAGATGCTGATTTTTTAACATAAAAATTGTTTTTTTTATCCAAATTGGTCTCAAAAGTTGAATAATGTTAAGTGTGTTATCTAAAAATATTAAAAAAATACAAAAACGCGATTTTGGTCCAAAAATGATGATTTGCGATTTTGGTCCACAGATGCTGATCAGCATTTTGGAAGCAATATTGTGTTTTTTTTATACCCTCCACTTAGTGATAGAGGGTATATATAGGTTTGTCATTCCGTTTGTAACTCATCGAAATATCGATCTGGGACCCAATAAAGTATATGGGGCATTCCATGTCAAATTGGACACTTTGAAAAACTTTTTTTTTAGATTTTCCTAATTTGTTAACAGTTTTAAGTACCCTTCGAAAACTCCTTCGTGGTAAATTTTCAGATTTTTTTGATGACCCGTTCAAAAGATATCGAATTTTTAAAAATTGGTAGTTTGCTCCTTTACTCAAACTTCTTTTAATCATAACTTCTTCAATAATGGTCCAAATTTCAAATTGTTTTTTTCAAAATTTTTGTTTTTTTACGTACTTTTAAAAAAAAAAATCCCAAAAAATTTTTAAAAGCGCTCTAGTATGCGATTTTTAAGTTTTAAAATTTAAATCTCATTTTTGAAAATGTTTCAAAAAAAAAAAAAGTCTCATTAGTGAGACTGTCCCCCATTTATTTTTACCCTACAATTTTTTTTTAAAACATACCTACGCCCTATCTCCACTCCCTAAGTAGGCTCCCATACAAATAACAGTTGGAACAAATTTAAAAAAAATGCAATTAGGGAGTTGAGATAGGGCGTAGGTGTATTTTGAAAAAATGTTGTAGGGTAAAATTAAATGGAGGTCGGTCTCACTAATGACCCCTCTCGGACGCACCATTGGACCGGTAGAAGCTGATTAAATAAAACAAATTTACAAAAAATAAAAAAAATTGTTGGGGACCGCCTTAACAGTTAAAGATAGAGGGTAGGTGTGTTCAGAGAAAATGTTTGGACTAAAAAAATATTGTGGGTCAGTTATACATTTTGTTGCTCTAAGGGCACTATTAGGGCAGTTAGAGCGGTTGGAACAAATTTTAAAAAATGTCATTTTGTGTGGGAGCCCCCTTAGAAATTGGAGATAGGGTATTAGTTTGTTCCAAAGAAATGTTAAGACGTAAAAATTAATGGGGGTCGGTCTTATAAAGGACCCCTCTATGAAGCACCATTGGAGCAGTAGAAATGATTTTAAGATTGGAAAATTACAATAAAATTTTTTCAAAAAATTTTAAAAAATAGTAATAATCGTTATCCCACGATTCTCCTGGGCAAAAAATTTGTAGAATTGATAGAAGTTTTACACAAAAAAATTTCATAAAATCGAAGAGTACAAACATTTTCAAAAATAAGATTTAAATTTTAAAACTTTAAAATCGCATACTAGAGCGATTTTAAGAATTTTTTGGGATTTTTTTTTAAAAAGTACGTAAAAAAACAAAAATTTTGAAAAAAAAAATTGAAATTTGGACCATTGTTGAAGAAGTTATGATTAAAAGAAGTTTGAGTAAAGGAACAAACTACCAATTTTTCAAAACTCGATATCTTTTGAACGGGTCATCAAAAAAATCTGAAAATTTACCACGAAGGAGTTTTCGATGGGTACTGAAAACTGTAAACAAATTGGGAAAATCTAAAAAAAAAGTTTATCAAAGTGTCGGATTTCACATGGAATGCCCCATATATATTCATGATGCCCGATCTATTTTAAGACATTCTAGCGATGTCCGTCTGTCTGTCTGTGGAAAATGCCGTCACGGACAAAATATTGTACAGAGATGACTGAAACTTATCATATTTATTGGAAGTTCTCCCGAGAAGTTTGGTATTGCATTTGAGCGATATCGGTGCAGCGCACAGTGCCACATTTGGCCAATCTAGGACGACAAAAATCCAATTTTATTTATATTGACTGGAAATTTGGTATAAATGTTCGTTTTCACTTCAAAAACAACATTATGAAAAATATGGGAGGCAAGTTAACGGCCACGCCCACTTTTTAAAAAATTTTTAATTTTGGTTGAAATTATTTTAAACTTGGTATATATACTCTGAAGGACTGTAAAAATAATCACAAAAAAAAGGGGGCGGTCAGACAACTGCCACGCCCACTTTTTAAAAATATGTTTAGAAAATATGTAAAAACAAGGTTTACATATCGCCCCACTGTAATCGGCGTCGCAGACGGTCGCAAAAGTTGGCTGTTGAAATAAGTACTATGTATATTGGTCAATATGTCTGAAAAAGTCCGGCGACCAATAGAGACCAAACACAAAAGTTCTATTCCATCAACAAAAATAAATATATAATTTTCTTTTCAAAAATTTTTATTATGTTAAAAATTTAATAAAAAATAGAAAAAACTGTTTAAAAAAAGAAGAAAAGATATGACTTAAAGCCTTTAAATACCCAGTCAGAAAAATACAATCGCAAAAGCGTTGTGAAAGCGTTGTAGACGGCTGTACGAGCGTTCTGTATACCAACTTCAAAGCGCCTTCAGATGATCCGAATGATAACATCGATCTACGGTAGGTTTAAAGCGTTTTAAAAGCGATGTAAAAAAGTGCTTTGAGAACGTTTTTTTTAAAGTCATCAAAGCGCTTTAAAAACCCAAAGTAAAGAATTTCGGTTTTAGTTCGGTTATAATAATTTGTTTGATACAAAGTGAAATCCGAAAAAAAAGTTTTTGTACTTAAAAAAACTTAGAAAATTTTTCAAAAAATTTTTCGAAACTTTGAAAATTAAAAAAAAAAAAAATCTAAAAACATTTTTTATGATTTTTTTTTTACTTAAAAAACAAAAAAAAAATTGACAAAAAATTATTCAAAAATAGTTTTGGAACTTAATTTTTTTTTTTTTTTTTAAATAAATATAAAGAACTCTTAAAACGCTTTTCGAATACGCTCGCAAAGCGTTCCAAAAAAACGTTTTGAGATTGCTTTTTTTTGTTATAGAGCTTTCAGAACACTTTTCAAAAACGCTCGCAAAGCGTTTGAAAATAGCGTTTTGAGAACGCTTTTTTTTTGTTACAGAGCTTTCAGAACGCTTTTTTTTTAGAACCGTCGTCAATTTCTGCTTGGGTATCCTTTAAAATTACCAAAAAAGAGTGTATAAATATCTTTTTTTGTTAAAAAGTTACAACAGTTTAAAATCGACTTAATTAATGCGAAATAATGAACACTACCCAGTCAGAAAAATACAATCGCAAAAGCGCTGTGAAAGCGTTGTAAACGGTTCTACAAGCGTTCCATTTACCATCTTAAAAGCGCTTTCAGATGATCCGAATGATAACATCGATCTACGCTAGGTTTAAAGCGTTTTAAAAGCATTTTAAAAAAGTGCTTTCAGAACGTTTTGTTAAAAGTCATGAAAGCGCTTTTAAAACCAAAAGTAAAGCACTTATAAAGAGCTTAAATACAAAAATTAAAGATATTTTCCAGCGATTGTTAACTCTTGGAACAATTCTATTGCTGAAATTCAACGAAAATTGCATGTTTTTCATACCGTTAACTCTCCAAATAAAGCTCCATTGGTATATCCTCTCTTTAAAAACAAAAAGTATTCTCTTGGCAAAGTAATGGAATCCACTGAAACAAAAGTTGTGTTTTCTTTTATTATTATTCATGGTTTCAAAATTACTGCATCCCATCCTGATAACGCAATTCTACTTAGTAATGGAAATATTATGATAGTCAACCAAATTTTTAGAACAAATCGATCTAAACACACATGTGATAATATATATTTAAAAGGCAACATCTTTAATGAAATAAACGATTATTTTGTCTATCCAATTCCATCAAAAGAAATAGGACTTTATAACGTTAAAAATTTACGTGAAGATGTTATTGAAGTCAGTGTGCATTAGTGCCCCCCGTTTCCCGGTTCTCGGTATTCCCGGGAATACCTGTATTCCCGGTTCTGGTACCGGTTTCCCGGTTCTAGATATATTCCCGGGAATACCGGTATTCCCGGTTCTGATCCTGGTACCGGTTCTCAAAAAAACAAAAAAATACCACACCATAAAATATTAAGATTACACCATTTAATCAGTATTTGAGAAATATTTAGTTGTGTTTGTAAAATTATCTAAAAATCAAGTAATTTTTTTTTTCCTTAAATTCATAAAAAAATAGGAAATGGTGTTTTTCACATGTTTTGTATTGTTTTTTGGTAAAATCGAAGAATAAATTTTAATTATAATATACAAAATTTTACAAAATATACATACCGGTAGTCCCGGGAATACCGTCAGAACCGGAACCGGGAATACCGGGAATAATTCAAGAACCGGGAAACCGGTTCCATTTCCCGGTAATACCGAGAACCGGGAATACCGGTATTCCCGGTACTACGGTACTGACCGTAGGCACTAGTGTGCATATTGTAGAAGTTAAATGCATTATTTGTAAATTTTATAACGAAACTATTGCTATAACTCTTTTGCATAAATGATAATAATAAAACTTAAAATAGATTTACAAATTAAAAAATGTTTTATGTTTTCAAAATTTTGCGTTTTCAATGTGGTGGTAGGGAAAAATTATTTAATTTGATTTAACAAAATGTTTTTATAACAATTTGTTTAAAATTGAGTATAATCTAAAATAATACTATACTTGTATGTACTACGAAAAAAATTTAAAAACGTTTGCAAAAACTGCTTTAAAACCATTTAATTTTAAAACGAACATGTATTTTGTTAATAAAGTGCTTTCAAAACGCTTTTCGAAAACGCTCTCAAGGCGTTCGAATAAAGCGTTTTGATAATGCTTTTTTTTTTGTTACAGTGCTTTCAGAACGCTTTTCGAAAACGTTCGCAAAGCGTTCGAAAATAACGTTTTGAGAACGTTCTTTTTTTGTTACAGTGCTTTCAGAACGCTTTTTTTTTATAACCGTCGTCAATTTCTGCTTGGGTACTTTTAGGATTTTACAAGACGCAACTTTATGCACCCACATCTTAATAACGAATAGAATTATAGTTTTTATATGAGTATTTCCGTGTTATTAGGAATGTTTTATAATACATACAAACAACTTATAAAAATCGGGGAACTTTTTTTTTTGATTTTTGTCGTGCTAGATTGGCCAAATGTGGCACTGTGCAGCGGTTCAAAAGTTATGAACGAAAATGTAAGCACACCTCAAAAATTTCAGTACATTCAACATAACCTAAAAATACAAAATGCTTTAATTCGGCTTCTGGTTGACATATGCGAACATAATTGAACACCAAATGGTATTTAAACAAGTACGAACATATTTTTTGACAAAATTTTTTTTTTACCAAAATTTTTTTCGCGGAAATTTTTTTTTTCAAAAAAAAAAAAAATATAAAAACGCGATTTTGGTTCAAAAATGCTGATCTGCGATGGTCCACAGATGCTGATCAGCATTTTCGGAACAAAATCGTGTTTTTATGTTTTTGTAATATTTTGTAGATAACACACTTAAAATTTTCCAACTTTTGAGACCAATTTGGATAAAAAACAATTTTTATGTTAAAAACCCAGCATTTGTGGACCAAAATTGCGGTTTTGGAATTTTTTAAATATTTTTCCAATAAAGTGCGGCAAATTTCCGAAGTTTTGAGCCAGATTTGGTTACAAAATTCGGACATGAATTTTAGTCGAAATACGTAATTTTGTCCAACTTTGACCGCTGGTTGCCGACTGAAGGTGACCTTGCAAAATTTTTTCATAAATTTTCCCACAATCAGCTCTAACGTAACCGTCGTTTGGCAGGTATTACGACATGAAATTCGAAAATTTACATTTGACGGGACGCCCTAATAAACATATTTTAAAAACAATTGGTAAGTCACAAAAATATATTACAACGTATATTTGTCACTCAAAAATATTTTTCCTAAAAAAAACACACACGAAAAAAATTTTACTCCAAAAAAAATTTTACGCTCAAAAAAAAAAATTTAGTAAATTATTTTTTTCAAAAATTACTTAAAAAAAAAAAGTTTTTCTACACAAAATGAAATATTTCCAATTAAAAATGTTGTCTTTTTAACGTTAGAAAATGTGCTATCTTTTAAAAAAGGGCATTGTGGATGGTATTCATAGATTCCACGAAATATTTTTAGCTTTCAGTTTTATGTTTTTTAAAATTTTTAGGTAAATTAATAATACCGGTACGTACCGGAATGGTTGTTTTGGTACCGGTACATACCGTTACCGAAACGATTTGAAAACCCTTACCGTTACCTTTACCGAAATAAATAAAAATTACCGTTACCCACCGTTATTTGTTTAGGTAACCAACCTTGATAGATTCGGTCAAGTCGAATTTAACTTTTCTACTTGTTTACCATACACAGACAAAAATTGAAACGAATTTCAATCAACAAAAACGCGGATTCAATCAATTTTTTGATTGAAATTCCTCCAATTAAAAAAATTGTTATACCAATCATCAAATTGTAGGTGATTGATTGAAAATTTTTTCAATCAAACATTTTTTCGATTTTGATCAAAAATTTGATAAATTTTTTATTTAAAGTCAATCAAAATAATGATTGATTTAACAAATGAATTGTAAGCTTATGACAAAATTATCAAATAATTCATATTTTTGCTTTCCAATGTGTTGCCAACAATAAAAAAAAAGTAAAGTCTGATTTTTTGTATATTTTTGAATTAATCTATGCAAATAAATTAAAGCAAAAAAAAAATCTGGTATGTTGAAAATTTGTAACAAAAAATAAAAAAAAAATGTTTATCAAAACATTGATTGACTCATTTAAGTTTTGTTGATCAATACATTTAATTGAAAATTTTTAGCCAATAATTTGTGTGTAGAAATTGATGGTGCAGAGTCCCCTTATTATTTATCAAACTTTTCCTTGGTTTGATTGGCTTGGCGTGCTTTTATACCCTCCAACTACAGTATGGGGGTATACTCACTTTCTCATTCCGTGTGTAACGCATCAAAATATTGGTCTAGGACCCCATAAAGTATATACAGCTGCGGTCAAAAAAATAGCACCAGGATAAAACAGAATTTTCTTCGTTGGTTTCTTTTTAACAATTTCAACTTATGTCACTGATAACGTGTCATAAGATACTTACAAGAGTGTGAATAAATATAACATAAGAAAAGGCTATTTGGTTTTTTATTTTATTAAAAATTTTCAGAGTTTTTAAAAAAACTTAAAAAAGACTCAGTCAAAAAAATAGCACCACAGTACTTTTTGTATTAAAATTAAATTCTTAAATTTGAAAAACGAATGGATTATGAATTCATCATTGTTGTAATATCTTTAAATATTAAAAAAAAAATTGTCGAGTACTCATTGTTGACAATTACCTCTGTACAACGTTTTTGTACCGAATTCGCGAGATTTTTGGATCTTTAGTTCGAAATTCAGTTCCAGAGTTGCTGAACAGCCACCCAAAGAGCTTCATTACAAGTTGGTTGTATTCGAGAGACTCCCTTCTCTATATCTGTCCATCAACTATCGATTTGGTCTAGATCTGGGGACTGACCAGGCCATTCCATCACGTTTGCTTTATTGTCCAGACCCAATTTTTTTGCCAATTTCCCGTCATGCTTTGGGTAATTGACGTGCTAAAAGACATAAATTAGTGGCATTTGCTTAGAAACTTATTGCAACATTACTTTCTGGAGGATATAAACGTTAGGTGTATATCCACGGTTGTCCTAGTCCAATATGTGAGCCATGGTCCAATATATGAACACCACTCCACAGTAAGAAAATAACCCCCAACCCATAAGCACCATTTAAAGTTATTTTTATATTGAATTTTGGATTGAAATCGGCGTTTTAGGGTCTTCTGACATAGGTATGCGATCCCATGTCTCAAAATAAAACAACATTGGATTCATTTGCCCATAGATCATTGATCCACTTTTAAGCTGGTCATTCTGAGTTACTGGTAGCAAACTTCAAAGGACTTGCAGCATGCTTAAGTGAGAGTAGGCGCACTTTTCCGAATCTACAAGCGTTAATGTTCGCCATTTGCTGTCCTTTTTTAGCTGTGGAGCTGCCGCAAATGGGTCTTTCTTCCATTGTCTTTAACCACTATTGGTGACAAACGTCGCATGTGTCTAAGTTTTTCAAGCACTAAAGTTAATTTTGTTGAATTTCCAATCATTTAATAAGCGCATCCAACCAATTTTCCTTTTTCGGAATATGGTTTATGTTCAAAAATCATATTTTTTTATAAAAGAACGTTTTTGAGGAGTGTTATTCTTTCCACGTCATATTTTTATGAAAATAAATATGAAATTTTGTAATGAATTAAATTTTTTTATAAATAAAAACTATCTTCCTTTAGTATTTAACACTTTTATTTTAATAATTAAAATATTATTAATTTTTTTAAAGAAATTTTGTAAATTGGTGCTATTTTATTGACTGCACTGATTCGCAGTTTTTTTAAAATATCGATCATTAAAAAAGAACCGTTCACAATTTTTGGAAAAAGTAAAAACATTTAAGGGGTTTAGACTTAGTATAAGAGTATTGCATATTTACTCTAAACGAATACGCACATAATATTTTGTTTTAATTGAATGAATAGATATTTTGTCATTGGTGCTATTTTTTTGACTGGCACTGTATATTTATGATCAGTGATCGATTCTAAGACATTCTAGCGATGTCCGTCTGTAGTTAACACGATGCAGTCCAAAATAAAAGAGCTAGACTCCCGACATTTGGCACGAATATATCTGAAGTTAAGTTCGTATGTTTATGCTGCCGACATTGTTAATTGTCCGACACTGTCCTTGTTAGACAATAATCAGAATTGGAGAGGCAAGCGGTTTTTCGCAATTTAGAACTTGTAACGAAATGGAACAAAATTCAGGGGTATGCATTATCGAATTCCTACTTTGAAAAAATTGCGTGGACTAGGTATATAAGCGAACACTACTGGATTAGTAAAATTAAATTTATATAGCTACAAAACTAATGCAATTTCGCATTTACAATTAACAATTCACATTTTTATATTGTATAAAAAATGTGTCCAAAAGACAATCAATCGGTTTAACAAAAACAAAAAAATATAACGAATGCCGGTTCACCAAATAAATCATTAATCTTTTTTTTTTTATTTTATTATTTATTTTTATTTGTGTTTACTACAAAATATATGTATGTATGAATGTAGTGTGTACGAGTATAAATTATTTACGTACGTACACTCACCTTACTTACCGTCAAAATTCAAGGTCGCCCTCATTTTATATGATGCCATAGTGAACTTACCTGATTTGAATTGTTTTTATTTGTTTGTTCGCTTGTCTGTTTTCGTTGGAATATTTTTTATACAAAATTGTTTTACTCATTTTCTGAAATAAACCAAAATTGTGAGTGTGAACGTGCTCTTGCTGATGTTGAGAATCTTTAATTATTTTGATTTGTTTTTTAGTTTATTGTTTAACAATCGATACCCTATAATCGGCAATTTTAAAATTACGTTTTATTTTTGTTGATTGAAAGGGCAGACGAACTCGCGAAACTTGGAGCTGATGGTGTAGGTACCACGGTGCTAGTTTTACCACCGCTCCAACACTACCAAAAAAAGACGGGATTCCATAAATGTTGCAGTAGCGAACAGGAAGTGGGGACAACTAACAACATGCAAAATCAGCAGAACTTTATGGCCAACTTATGACCAAGGGAAAACTGAATACCTTTTATCACTTACGAGAAGGGAATGCCGGGCTCTGACGGGAATAATAACTGGTCACTGTCTCATCGGCATTCATGCTAAGAATATTAGAATTATCCCGGACGCCAGTTGTAAAAGATGCGGCTCACCAGGAGTGGATGAAACGATAGAACACATACTTTGTCACTGTCCAGCGGTGGCAAGAAGTCGCCGATCGATTACTGGTCAGATAAGCTTTAATACTTTGGAGGATATAACGCGAATGGATCTTAGAATATTAAAGAGATTCGCAATGACTTTGAACGTGTTTAACTTGCGCCGCTAGCGAAAAAAAAAGAAGAAGAAAAAAAAAAGTTTTGTGGTATCGCTATGGACCAAAAGGTCTATGCGAGGTGTAAATCGTACACCGCCACCCTAACCTAACCTAACCTTTGTTGATTGTGTGTTGAGTGAGACGTAGACGTAGATAATTTCTGAATTGAAATTCACCGTCGGAATCTCCACTAGGTCTTGATTTAAAGATGTAAAAGTTTATTTGCAACGGGCTGATCAGACTTCCTGGACAAGAGAAACATACCGATCGCAGCCCTCCAAGAGACCATGCTAGTGACCAGGAATACCCTCTCCTGCTCGTTGTTTTATGAGACTTTATAAGACAAGACCGCGAGAGAGACAAAAGAGTCGAAATTGCTATTCTTGTCCATAACTTCGTTACCCACCACATCAAGCGACGATTGCTTGGAACTCCAGGGGAAACACAAACAATTATTGGCCAAAAATTTTCCATTAAATCTATTGTTCAACAAAATTTTATCAAGTCAATAATTGTGTTTATCAAAATGTTTGTTATTTTCTTTACCCGGCGAATTACAAATTTTCAACATAGATTTTTTTATGCTTTAATTTATTTGAATACATTAATTCAAAAATATACAAAATAATCGGGTTTTACTTTTTTATTGTTGGCAACATAGCAAAAAATATATTCATTCGTTAAATCAATCAATATTTTGATTGGCTTGAAATAAAAAAAATTATAAAATTTGTGATCAAAATCGAAAAATGTTTGATTGAAAAAATATTCAATTAATCACCTACAATTTGCCGATTGGTATAACAATTTTCTTCATCGGAGGAGTTTCAATCAAAAAAATTGATGAAACAGCGTTTTTCGTGATTGAAGTTCGTTTTTAATTCTTTCGATTAGAAGATTAAGATTAAACTTCTTCGGATACCGACCTTCTATTGAGTTCCTAATGGAGAGCGACAACAGAGTCATACTAGCTGACCTAAGTGCGCACAAAGAAAACTGGAAATCTGATCTGGAAAATAATGAGAGAGGTAACACCTTTTATTAATGAGATACACTCTACTCGTATCACCCCAAACTGTCGTAGCTCAACAGATCTTTCAATAGTCAGCCATGACCTTGTTTCCTTTACCACCTGGCATGCCAACATCGCCCTCAACTCTGATCACATCCCGATCACCATAAAGATTGCAAAAACTGTGGACTTTATATTTACTCCAGAGTAACCTTTTGTTAACTTCCGAAAATCGGATTAGGCTAGATTTGAGGAAATGCCGGAGACACAATTTAGGTAGTTGACTACTCCCTCGACAACTTCAGAGAACTTCATTCCGGCTGGACGCATCGCCAAGATCTTCCCACCAAACTTACCGTGCTTGTCGTCTAGCAGATAAGCGCGGCGCCATCTGAAAGTAAATGCAGCGGACCCACGGCAACTAAGCTTAGAGATTGAAGAGGAGGACCTATTCTCACCTTCGACAGTGGCACGCCGTTTGACTCTCATAAGTGCCTTAAAACGACAGTTTGTAGAGCATCCGTCCAGACCAAATAAGGACCACCGAGGCATCCGAAGAAAGATTAGATCTCAACCTCCGTCAAGAAATGTACACTCTAAAAAATGAGTCCAGTTTCCTACTATAAATTGGGTAAATTTCAACAAATTCAAATAATATAATACTATAAACTTGGTAAATTTCGAATAATTTTAAGTAAAATTACGCAATTTGTGTAAATTTACTTAATTTACAGTAGGAAACTAAAATCATTTAAATAGAGTGTAGAGATAACTCCGGAAGATGTCTCTAAAGCTTTCAGAGAAAAGAAAGCCTCCACTGCAATAGGTCCCGATGGTCTTGCAATAATAATGCTAAAACACGTGCGGAGAGAGGTTTGGCAATCATGGTTGAAACCTTCAGCTTGTTCCAGATATGTAGAAGTTTGGAAACCTGCGGAACCCTAGAACATGGGAAGCTCCTAAAGGCCCATAACCCACGCAGTGGAGAGAACTCCAGACGGCAGATCACAGATAATAAAAGGGTGCCATTTAATGTTACCAAAAGATCATCTACATGAAAAGACCAAAATTCTGTTCTCCGGAGCTCCCTTCTCACACCTCAATTTGTGCTTTATATGACTGAGCACCCCATCCATACTAGCGTAGTAGGTACGTTGGCACCAGAGGTAAGACAAGTGAGGTCTGATCTATGTTCCGAGAAATTGGCAGTAAGTTATCTCACCAATCTTGTTCAGGGGCGCAATTTAAAGAAGACGCGGGCCCGTCACCAATCCGAAATTGTCTCCGGATCCATTGGAAGGATGATGGAGAATGTTGTATCAGGTGGCAGACCTCCTCCCATTTCGAATCGGGAAAAAGATGATACTGAAGTCCTTCTATCTTTCAGACCAATTCGATCGAGGCAGCTCGATCGGTCATAGATCATAGGCAGATTAGACTCGTAAATGGGCAAATCGTACCAAGGGGAAAAAGTTCCCCATTTGAAAAACTTAAACAGCCCCAACTTAGTTTTTTTCCAAAACATTAAATTTTTGACATGTTCTCATTTGGTAATTGATAAAACAATTTTAATTAGATTTTCTCTAAGAAATTTATGAAAAAATTACCGAGTTTTTCCGATAATAAAATAGCGGGATTTTGAGAAAATTTTTTCGGAAATTCCCAGGTGTTTATTTCGGAGTAGGGACCTTAGTGTTAAATTTTGGTCATTCTTTAAAAAAATCTTGTCAGCACAGATGTAGTTCGAAAAAGATTAATTGTAATTCGAAGATTTTACCTGTAATTCTAAAAGTCTATTTTTAATTCGAAAATTCCATTTGTAAAAGATCAATTCGAAAAATAACAATTTTATTAAAAACAAGTGAGAGTGTTACATTCGGCTGTGCCGAATCTTTTATACCCTCCAAAATGTAAAAAAAAAAACAATATAAAAAAATCCAGGCGCGTCTTATTTTTTGGGGGGGGGGGGGGGGTTGGTGGGAGACGTTAGGGGCACCTTCCCCTTGCGATTTTGAACTTCTTTTGAGATAACAATGTTGCATTTGCTTAGCAAAAGTACAAAAAACCCTTCAAAAAATGCGGTTTTTCTTAGGTTGGTTTAGTTCGTGCCAAACTTCGGAAGTCTAACTCTTTTATTTTGGACTGTATCGTGTCTTCTGCAAACGGACGGACGGACATCGCTAGAATGTCTTAGAATCGATCACTGATCAATAAAATATATACTTTATGGGGTCCTAGACCGATATTTCGATGCGTTACACACGGAATGACAAAGTGAGTATACCCACATACTGTGGTTGGAAGGTATAAAAAAGATCACTTGTAATTCAAAAATATCAATTGCTATTCGAAGATTCTAATTGGATTTCGAAAAAGATTATAATTCAAAATTTATCAACTGCAATTCGAAAAAGATCAATTTTGATTCCAAAAAGATCAATTGTAATTCAAAGTAGAGATGGGCTCGTGAGTGATTTTTGACTCACACTCACTCACGCTCACGACAGGAATTTTTAAATCACACACACTCACTCACAAGCATATTTTTTCTACTCACACTCACTCACAATCACGTGAGTAAATTTAAAACAACTCACACTCACGTGCACTCACGCAAGCTTCACTCACACTCACGTTGACTCACACTCACGAAACTCTTATTTATTCAAAAAAAAATTTCAAAAACTAATTTCAAAAATGTTTCAAAATTTTTAGCAAAATTTACAGTTCAACGAAATTTTACATATCTTTTTTTGCTTTTTTTGGGCCGAAATCTTAATTTAAGCCAAATTTTACAATTTTTTTGTTGCTTTTTTTGTTACAAAAGGAAATATAAAGAGAAAATAAATCGCGCAAACTCACGCAAAAAAATCGACTCACGCACACTCACTCACGCAAAAATCTTACTCACGCACACTCACGCACACTCACGCAATTTTTTTTGCCACTCACTCACAATCACGTGAGTAAAATTGAAATCAGTCACACTCACGCGTGATCATGCGTGATTCACGTGAATCACGCTCTAATCTGCTCATGTGCCCATCTCTAATTCAAAGATTCCTATTGTAATTCGAAAATTATCAATTGATCTTTTTTGAAGTACTATCTTTGAATTACAATAGTTTTTTTTTTTCAAATTACAATAGATCAATTATGACAAGATCTGTTCGAATTACAGTTGATCTTTTTCGAATAACAGTTGGTCTATTTCAAATTACAATTGATCTTTTTCGAATTACAATTGATCTTCTTCGAACTACCATTGATCTTTTTCGAATTACAATTGATCTTTTTTCAATTACAATTGATCTCTTTTGATTTATAATTGAAATATTTCGAATTACAATTGACCTTTTTCGAATTACTACTGATCTTTTTCGAATAACAACTAATCTTTTTATACCCTCCACTCTAGTGATAGAGGGTATATATAAGTTTGTCATTCCGTTTGAAACACCTCGAAATATTGGTCTAGGACCCCATAAAGTATATATATTTATGATCCTCGATCGATTTTAAGTCGATCTAGCAATGTCCGTCCGTCCGTCTGTCTGTCTGTCCGTAGAAAACACGTTAACTTTTGAAAGACCTTACAGATGCTACTGAAGTTTGGCATATATGTTTGTCATTTACCTGGTCAGGTTGGTATTGCAATCCAGCCAAATCGGTCCAGTGGTTTAAAAGTTATGAGGAAAAGAGTAAATTTCGGCAAGGGTGTTTTGCGAATTTACGAGATAAAAAACACGATAACTTTCGAAAAACAATAATGAGACTATTGAAGCTTGGCACGTATCTTTGCCGTTCCCCGGGTCTGTTTGTTATTAAATTTCAGCTCAATCGGTCCAGTGGTTCAAAAGTTATAAGCAAAACCCTGAATTTCAGATTAGTTTCATCTAAAATGCCACGTGTTTTAACAAGTTTTAAAAGCATTGGTGGTAACTAAACAATGCTTTTCAAACTTGCTCAATTTTGAAGCAATGCTTTTTAAACTTGTTTAGTTTAAAAAGCATTGGTAACATAAAAATTACACTCGAAAAAAATTTTACACTCAAAAAAAATTTTACGCTCAAAAAAAATTTTACACTCAAAAAAAAATTTACAAAAAAAAGGTTTAGGTTTTTTTTACAAAAATGACAATGTTTTGTGTACATACGTACGCGCATTCACTCAGAAATATTTTTACACTCGAAAAAAAATTTTACACTCAAAAAAAAAATTAGTAATTTTTCCTCTTTTTTAAAAAAAAAAAAATGACAAAAAAAGAGTTTTTTACTCAAAATAAAATATTTCTAATCAAAATTGTTAATTTTTTCACGTTAAAAAATGTACTACCCTTTAAAAAAATGCATTGTGGAGGGTATTCATAGATTCGGCAAAGTCGAATTTAACTTTTCTACTTGTTCGAATTAAAATTGATTTTTTTTCGAATTGTAATTGATGTTTTTCGAATTATATTTGATCTCTTTTTAATGGCACTTTTCAAATGGAACTTTCAAAATACAAATGAAATCTTCGAATTGTACGTAGAGTCTTTGAATTACAATTGATCTGTTCTGAATAACATCTGTGAATGTTGTAGTAAAGTATAACTATAGTCTATCTGGACTTCAGTTGAATTTTTGTGTTTATCAAAATTTATTTATTTTTCATTAACTTACTCTTTACTCTACGCACGTTTACTAAAAGAGAAAGAGTGAGACTGAGAAAAAGAGCTAAGAAATTAAAAAATAAAAATATCAAATTGAGGTCAAGCACCAACACAATACTATTGTTTTTTGAATTACAAAAAAAAAAATTCAAGTATTTCTACAATAAATATTTTTTTTTGTTTTAACTCATACAATCATATGAATATGCAAAAAATTCCATTTAAAACGAAATAATTATATTACAAAAATAAAATACAATTTGTTTTCTTCTTCTTCTTTTGTAGCAAATAAATCCAATCCAGGGGATTTATATCGACCACCAGCTTTACGAAATTATCATGAAAGTGAAGTGGTGAATAAAACGAATGAAACGGAAACAAATGATGAAAATTCATCATGTGCAACTTCTAACATGTCGAAACAAACATCTTCAGCAGAAGTAACATCAACAACAACAACAGCAACAACGACGACTACCTCAATATCTTGTAATAATTCTCCAATACATAGAAATGAGAATGGTATTAACATAAATAATATTACAACGACCTCGACACAACAAAATACGTTGTATTCAATGCAGCAACAACAACAACAACATCAACACGATGAACATCAAACCCAACAACCACAAAGGTTAGTATGTGTGTAATACCTTAAACATGTGAAATGTTTATTTTTGTTGTTATTATTAAATCATTGTTTGAGAATATCTTTAGCTTTGTGTTTTGTTTTGTTGTTATTATTTCCACACTGTCAACGACCCCGAAGCCCAAAAATAATACAAACATACATTTTTATTATACTTCTTGGGGTTTTTGTTTTGAATATTTACGAAATACATACATACAACACATTAGATGTTAACCCATTATGACAATGCTAAAATGAAATTAAAAAACAATAATGAAAGGTAAGTTTTTAGCAACGATTAGCGAACACATGGAATCAGCCCTAAAGATACTCTCGATGTGAGCAAAGGACAACGGTCTGGGAGTTTATCACGACAATATCAAAATCGTCTGGTTCACAGAAAGGACTAAGGGAGACATGTTTGTTCTTTCCAAATTGGATGGAAATACCCTGTAAATATCTAATGATGCGAAATACCTGGGTGTGATCCTTGACTTAAAGATTTCTTGGAAAGGTTTACAGCAATTGTTCCCAACCTTTGATTCTCGCCCCACTAAAAAAAAAATTTACTACAAACATTTTGTTAATTGCTTGAAATTTTTACTAAGAACTTAGTTTAAATGCTTCTTTTACAAAAATTTGCTAATTTTTCATTAGTTACAAAAATCGTTAGTTACAAAAATTAGAAAAATTAAGAAATTTTTCTTGGGTGTAGGGGGGACAATGCATTTTTTTAAACTTAAAAATGGGGCGTGGCGTAAAAAAGGTTGGGAACCATTGGTTTACAGAGAAAAGAATGAAAAAGCCGTTATGTGTAAGACAAATACTAAACCTATGGTGCCCTCGTGTGATAAAAAGCAATGGATAAGAAATCATGTCTCTGAAACCTACAGAAGGTACAACGACTGGCATGTGTGGGTATCGTTAATTCAATTAGATCGGCACCGCAGGCCGGCCCGGAAGTGATACCAAACATATGTAACTAAGCATTAAAATCGGCTCTCAGGTTTAAACAGTTGCAAATGCTTTAGCAACGCTCTTGGGGACACTCGACCATATTAGGTACGGTGGGTGGAAAGGAACTGGAGCATAAACCCGACTGTATCTCACCGCAGACGAACTTCGAAGTCTAACAATAACTACCAACTAGGGAAGACTGGGCGGAAAACTCTGTTATAACAGAGAAAGTGATCTTAAATCAGGAAAATCAGGGCTATATTGATACTTCCGGGCAAGTGTAGTGGTTTTCAGGCTAAAGAACTTGCAATTGATAAAGCCGCGCAGATGATTATGACAAGGAACGTACAGTTGTGTTCAGAAAAATAGGAGTGCCGCCAATAAAAAAACAGTTATTTTCTTTTAACAAAAAAAATATTTTATTCAGTTTTTTAAAGTAAAATTAATCATTAATATATTCTTTAATTTTTTATTATTAAATAAAACTCATTTAAATTAAATTATTTAAAAATTCGCTGTTCAAAATAATAGGAGTATTACGTCCAGATTATAATGTAACTCACAAAATGGCATACAAGTTGATTATTTATTTTATAAAATTATATTTTTTCTAGTATTTGGTTGAATATCCTCTATTTTTGATGACTGCATTACATATGCGTGGCATAGAGTCAATAAGATCCCGACATCGCTTTAACGGAATTTTTTGCCACGCCAATCACACTGCGTTCCATAACTCTTTTGTATTTGACGGTTTAGTCTCTGCTACACTTTTCTTAACGTCTTCCCATAAATGTTCTATGGGGGTTAAGATCAGGGGACTGAGCAGGCCACCCCATGACCTCAACCCCATTGTCCCGAAACCACTTCTTTGCCAACTTACTGGTGTGTTTGGGGTAGTTGTGCTTTATATTCTGTGTTGGGCTTTATATTCTGTGTTGGGCGGACGTCGGACATACTCTCTAGAGCCAGTTCCACCAAATAAAACGATTTTGCCTTCGTCAGTCCACAATACGTTCCGCCATTTTTCTTTTGTCCAGTCAATGTGGTTTTTGGCGAACTTTAAGCGTGCAGCTGCCTGTTTCTTTGTCAGCAAAGGCACCTTTCGTGGACTTCTTGCAAATAAATTGGCCTCCATCAATCGCCTACGGATAGTAACGCTACTTACGGAAAGATTAAGCTCATTTTTAATCTTACTTGATGACGCAAAAGGGTCGATTTTGCTACATCGTAATATTCGGCGGTCATCCACAGTTGATGTTTTTCGCTTGGAACCACGAGTTTCGGCTTTTTTTTATATTTTAAGGCATTAGCAATCATTTGATCAGAACATCCTACGGATTCTTTTATTTCCTTATAGGTTTTTCCTTGTTTTCGAAGGTTTTGAATAAGTTGACGCCTTTCTACGTTACAGTGTTTTCCTCGTCCCACTATAACAAAAAAACACCACAATTCAATTTAAAAATTATTAAAAACGTTCTAATATCACATTCTCATACTTTTCACTTTCTTAAAAGAATTTAAACTTGAACCACTTTAATTTTTCACAAATCACTGACACTCCTATTTTTTTGATCAAGTCAAATCAAGGGCAAAATTAGAAATGAATGAATTACATCATTTGTATAGTAGTTATCGTAAGCTACTCTTTTGTGTTTTTTTCTTCTCATATACCGTTAAAAGAACTGTTAGAATATCACGTGGTATGAAAGTTTTAAACTAACAAAACAAAACTTTAAAAATATTGAGTACCAGCACTCCTATTATTTTGAACACAGCTGTATGTACTTCCTTGTGCCATTAACATTTCCGTGGACAGTCTTGCAGTACTAAAGGCCTAAAAGCTGAGTTAGGCACCCGAAAACGTAAACTAGCGTAGCGTAGAGAGTTTTTCGTTATATGAGAACAAATGAGAGCAATTATTCTTCTTTGCAGACGTCTACGTGATTTTCTATTTGATTTTGATCGTTTGGCTACGTTAGGGGAGAGTTACTGGTAGCTAACTCAGCCTTAAGAATCAAACACTGTAAAATCGGAAAGTGAAAGTCTGTGGGGGAACAGGTTGAACCTGGCATCTCGGTTCCTATGGTGTCATTGATGAACGAAATTGATAGGATATCAGAGAACGGAATGAAGTATAGGTGGATATCACTGACTGCAGGATATTGCAAACTCTGTGTCCGTTGCCAAAGGACACTGTATAATCTGCCAAATGGCAGTGCGTATGGGAATCTCTGACAGGAACTAATGTAGGAGTTGTTGGAAAGTTAACGAGGAGGAGTCAGTGAAACACTTCCACAACTAAACTTTATTCAATTGATCTTTTTCGAATTACAATTGGAATCTTCAAATTTCAATTGATCTTTTACGAGTTACAAGCTATCTTTTTCGAATTACAATTGATCTTTTACTAATTGCAAAAGATCTTTTTCGAATTATAATTGGAATCTTCTACTTACAAATTAAATCTTCATATTACAAATTGAATCTTCGTAATACAAATGGAATCTTCAAACTACAAATATAATCTTCGAAATACAAATGTAATCTTCAAACTACCAATGGAATCTTCAAACGACAAATGAAATCTTCGGATTACAATTGATCATTTTTAGAATAACATGTATAAACACATACGAACAAAGTAACAACACAAATTGTTGTTGATCGATTTCATATTACAATTATTTTTTTTTATACCCTGCAACAGTATGGGAGTATACTCACATTGTCATGGGCAAAATCGGATCTGGGGCAAAAAAGTTCCCCCTTAAAGAACTAAACCAATCTCTGAAAAACGCCATTTCTTAAAGCTTTTTTTGCATTTTTGTTAAACAAATAAAACCTTTTTATGTCAGAACGAGTTCAAAGTCCTGCACTTACAATTAGACCCTGGGGGCAAGATTTAAAAAAACATTAAAATAAGGAGAAAATGGTATTAAAAGTTCAAAAAGCATAATAAATAAGTAAACATTTATCGGGATGGGAAAAATCAAAAAAATCGGTCCATGTTTAGACCTAGCCCCCATACAAAGGTCCTCTTTCATTTTGGCTCAAATGACTCTAATTACCATATTAAATAAAAAAGGTATCGTTTGGCAAGTAAATGTGTTTTGTATTTACAAATTACCATTCCAAATTTTCAAGGAATCGGACCAGTTCTTCTTGTAGTCCCCATACAAACCATCTTCCCGATATTCACATAAATCTCTCAAATTTCATGAAAATATAAAATATTTAATAAAAATTTCGTTTGTGTGTGTTAAACGCGTACTTTAATAACCCAATCAAATCCGATTATAATCGGACCATTTTTCGACTTAGGCCCCATATGAAAATTTTGCACGATATTTAGTTAAAGGGTTTATTGACAACAAAAAGAAGCCTATTTCACTCAAATTTTGTTTTTGAGTGTGTTTACACTTATTAAAGATTAGATAAAAGATAGATCCAATCGGTCCATGTTTTAACTTGGGGCCCATTTTCCGGGAAACACTGGTGTAGGGTATTATACGGTCGGTTTTGACCGACTTTAATTTTTTTACTTGTGTTTTTTTACTTTGTTAAACATATGAAATATTTTTGTTCAAGATAGTCCTGATATCGATATTCTTGAAATAAGACCAAGGGGATTAGTAAATGATTTTTGTCGATACACTCTCCTTTGTGGGCTTAGGTATAAAAAAAATAATATAAGTAAGGATTAAATTATTAAGTTAAAGTTAAAGCATTTATCGCAAAGTGGAAGGTGGCACCCGCCGAGGTCAGTTGTAAAACCAGTGGTTAAAATGGGTTAATTCTTGTCCAGTCTTTCTTTTTAACACATTTCTGTTTCGTTTTTGCTCTTCGCTATTCTACGATTCTTTTAATACGCACACTCACACACAAATTTTTTGTTAAATATTAACTGATCTACATATGCTAATATTATTACAGGCAACAGCAACAACAACAAGCCAGACGTGAACGCCGTCCAGATAGAGCTGTATATATTCCAAGGGCACGACGCAGTCAAACAACTCCACCAAACACAACAACAACACAAACTCAACAACCACCACCACAACACCAGCCACTATCAGCACAACCACTAGCACCAACAACAATAACTGGGAACACGACTACCACAACAACAACAACAACCACAACAAACCAAACAGGCAAAATTATAAGCCAACAATTGGCAATTACTTACGACGACACAACATCTGCTTCAGTTAACCAAAAACCATCGTCTAAAGCGGACGAAGTTAGCAAACAACAAATACTAAGTAATAGCAGTGTTAGTACAAGTACTAGTACAAATAGTACGAATAGTAATACAATTACGACAACAATAACAACAAAGAAAAAAGAAAAATTAAGCAAGGAAAACAAAGAGTTGCGAGAACAACGTCGTGAGCAACGTTTATTAAAAAAATCATTATCCAATATTTCGTCGCAGCAGCTACAACAACAGCAAACTGAAAATCATATTTCTAAAAATAATCTCAAATTAAGTGAAAATTCTTTAAGCAACGACAAATACGACGACTCCTCCTCCTCGTTGTCGTCTATTCAAAAAACAGTCATAGTTAATAGTGCTCAGAATAAAACACCACCCGCGCCCCTGTCACCGTCGTCAATTAATGTAGAAAAATATTTCAGTGAATTGTATTGTAATAATGAAAATGAGAATTCAAATGAAATTAAAAATATAATATTCAAAGGTTTTAACTGTGATAGTGAGAGTGAACAACAACAACACCAATTAATTCAAGAATTATTAAATTCTCAACAACAACAAGAATTATTAAATTCTGAACAGCAATCGTGTGTGATATCAACAACAAATAATTTTGATGTATTGAAAAAATTAACAAATACGGATTGTAATTTACAAATCTCCAACAATTGTATTTTTAATGATTGTGAAAATCCCCAGTTATTATTAGAACCCCCAGTAAATCAATCGTTTGAAATAAATAGTGCTGATACAGCTACAACTACCGATATAATTATAAATAATAATAATTTTAACAACAATAATAATAATAATTGTATAAAAATGCCCAAAAAATCGTCAAATAAAAATTTATCAAATAAAATATCCAGTGAAATGGATATAAATTCGCCAAATTTACGTATTGAAGATGCAGCACCACCACAACAACCACCAGCAAAATGTGATATTGAGGAACAGGAATTGCAGCGAGCCTCTAAGGTAGGTTATTGTTTGTTATTACATATAAATGTGTATAGATGAATAAATATAAATTTGTGTCCTGGTGTTGTACAATAGTACGAAGGGTGTTCATTTGACTCTCAAATTGTGTATGAGAGCCAGTTTGGCTGACGGATGATTTTAATGAAAAATTCTTAGATTCTGAGACCTTTTTCGTAAAAAAAAATCTTAGACGTTTTTGCCATAGAAAAATTCTCAGATTCTGAGACATTTTTACCAAAGAAAAATTTTCAGATTCAGAGACATTTTTCCTATACAAAAAATTTTAGATTCCGAGACATTTTTTCTAGATTCCGAGACATTTTTTCTATAGAAAAATTCTCATATTCTAAGACATTTATCGTATAGAAAAAATTCTCAGATTCTAAAACAGACTCTGAGACATTTTTCCTATAGAAGAATTCTCAGATGTTGAGAAATTTTTCCTATAATTAAATTCTCGTATTCTGAGACATTTTTTCTATAGAAAAATTCTCAGATTCTAAGACATTTTTCCTATAAAAAATTCTCAGATTCTGAGACATTTTTCTTATAGAGAAATTCTCAGTTTCTAAGACATTTATCTTTTCCTATAGAAAAATTCTTAGAATCATAGACATTTTTCCCTTAGAACAAGGGAGACAGTTTTACCAAAGAAAAATTCTCAGATTCTGAGACATTTATCCTATAGAAACATTCTCAGGTTCTGAGGTATTTTTTCTATAGAAAAATTTTCAGATTTTGAGATTTTTTCTATAGAAAAATTTTCAGGTTCTGAGACTTTTCCTATAGAAAAATTCTCAGATTCTGAGATATTTTTCCTATACAAAAATTCTCAGATTCGTGGACATTTTATATAGAAGAATTCTCAGATTCTGAGACATTTTTTCTATAGAGAAATTTTCATATTTTTAAGACATTTTTTCTTAGATGCTGAGATATGTTTCTTATAGAAACATTTTGTGATTCTGAGACATTTTTCCTATTGAGAAATTCTTAGATTCTAAGACATTTATCTTGCAGAAAAAATTCTCAGATTGTGAGACATTTTTCCTATAAAAAATTCTAAGATTCTAAGACATTTGTAGACACGTTTCCTATAGATATATTTATTATATATTTAGACAAATTGGAGATATATAAAACAAAATAACAGACATTAATATTTACTACCATTACTACCGAACACCCAGCACACTTTGTAGTGCAATTGCTTAGTTACCCCTTTTAACCCTAAAGATTTTAAATTTTAAAATATATATGTCTTTCTCTTGGATGTTAATTACGCTGGAGGATCCTACATGTTTTATTCCCTTTTAACCCTAAAGATTTTAAATTTTAAAATATATATGTCTTTCTCTTGGATGTTAATTACGCTGGAGGATCCTACATGTTTTTATTCTGGGGTTTTTAGTTCAATAGTAATAATTAGAGACAGGACCTTTATGCACTAAGAAACTATAGAGATATTCCGATTCTTGCTGCCAGCCCTGGAATGCAGCAAAATAGTACTTCTTTCAAAAAATATATGTATTTTGAACGGTAATTTGAAAAAGTCCTCTTTTACCACCAGTACTAATTCTTGCAAGTAAGACTCTGAATACCACTTATCCCGCTGTGGCGAAACAAGTTTAATTGAAAGGTCGTTTATAGATTAATGAAATATAGGCTACGAATGTTAAAGTATATGACTGGCAAGGTCCTCTTACCATATCATTACTTTATTGCCCCCAAGACATAATCTTAAAAAGAACGACTATGAAACCTTCTTTAACACACTTAGAAGCAGATTTCTTGCGTGTAGAGATTATAATGCCAAGCATAGTGCTTGGGGCTCCAGACTCATTACTTCTAAGAGAATTTAATTAAATAGTGCTATTCAAATCTCTGTTTGAATATAATATCCCCCGGATATCCTACATACTGGCCCACAGACGTAGACAAGATGCCTAACCTGAAATATATCTTGCAGAATGAGAAAAACGAACGAAAGCATGGAAACAGTGCTAAGAAATTTGGGCTCTACCAAATCTACAGACCACTCTCTTTGGAAAGTGACGAATAATGTCAAACAACAGATTAAGATAAGTTACAAAATTAGGAAAGATGATTACTCATGGAAAAAACTAATTATGAGAAGGCAAATAGGTTTAGTAAACATTTGAAAAGGGTTTTTACCCCAAACAGCTCAGAAATTAGCCCTGAATTTATTGAACGCTCCTTACAAGAAATTTATCAACTTGATCTCCTGATTAAGGCATTTTATTTCTTTGCGTTTTTGGTTTAATCATTTGAAAATTCGGAGATGTGAGTGATTGGACTGTCCCCTATCCTGGTTAAGAGGGCTGCTCACAGATTGTGGTTCCCCAGGATGAACCTATCGCAGAAAAAAGATTGCACGGTGTTGATTGCATGGGAAGTTTTGTGTTAGTCCGCTGCGATATTCCCTCCTTTCTCATCCGGGCTTGGGACCGGCAAATGGCGGTCCTCTACACTGCAAGGTAGAAAGAGGTCCGGAATATGTATGTATGATCTCCTGACTAAGAATTTCAAGAAGCGTGAAGTAGCAAATGTTATTAACAAACTTGTTTTAAATAAGGCTCCAGGTTATGACCCCAACGAAGGATTAATATACATCACTAGTATATATAATGCATGCCTTACCCGAAACTTTGTTCCACCTCAATGGAAAGTTGCCCAAATTACTAAGATTCAAAAACCCGGCAAAACCCCTCATAATGTGTTAATTTAAAAAAAAATCAAAAGCGGTAAAAGTTGACGAAAATTCACTAAAAAATGCATTTGCATATAAAATGATTTTTTTTGATGCCACATTTTTTTAAAAACTTACTTTTAAAGTAGAGGACTTTAGCTTTTTATTTCAATTTTCATTATAAAAATCCGATATTTACTTAAGAAGATAGGTTAGGATGTAAATGGATTTATAGGGTCTGAAGCTTTTAATAGCCCAGATTAATGTTGGCATATTTACTTTTTCCGAAGCAATTTCAAATGCTTGGGCGTCAGAACGTTCCAAACCTTGAAACGGCGTCATGGAATTGCCCGCAAAATGAGTGTTTAGAAGGAGATGCAGCGACTCTCGACTGGAGGACGACCACACCCCATTAGGATGTTTCAGGTATCCCAGGGTGCAAGGAGAAGAAGCCAGAACTTTGCGCAGCCTGGATGCCTCAGAAACGTCTTCTATGTTTCCACAGAAGTTTTTCCAAGAATCACATTTGGCAATTATGATCATCTTCTTATAAGTCTTAAATTGCAGCCTGTATGCAGATCAGTTGTCGTCCGCTCTTGAAGTTTTAGCCTTATTAAAGAGCTTTTTGCAGGAATCTCTGCTCGTCTGTAGCTCATTTGATCACAAAGGTGCACTTAGAAAATTATTGCGGTTACTACATGCTGGTCATTTGTGTAGTAAGTAGTAGTTGTTGTTTTTAACTACAACTTTAGTTGTTTTTGGGTGAAAAATCTCAAACAACTGTTTTTTGTAGTCGTTTTAAAAAATAAATACAAAAAATTACTACATTGTAGTAACAGTTGTTTTATGTAGTTGTTTTTAGTCTATAGAAAAACTTATAGTTTTCTAGAAATTTTTAGAAAAACGGATGTGTTGATCGAGTTGGAAGTGTCAGATGCAGCAGGAATTATTTCCAAATAACTTTAACCGTTTTTTAAGTTTAAAAGAAAATTCAGACAATTTGAGTTACAGTAAAAATAACTGTAATTTGAAGTAGTTTTTACCGTTTTTTGTAGTTGTTAATTGATAGTTAAAAACAAAAACAATTTTTGGTTGATTTTACCGTAAAATGTAGTGGACGCGTAAACAACAGCAAATGTAGTAGTTTTAACTGTCTTTTGTAGTGGAATCTACCGTCATAATTTTTTGAGTGTGGATTTTTCCCCCTAGGCTTTGCAAAAGGGCAAGACGCATCCAGGGACCTATTACAAACATTTGTTATATGATCAACCAGACAGCCAATTTCCGCCAAACTATGCGGTTCAGATAAAGGCACTTCACTCAAAAGATAAGAAAAAGTCGCCCTATATTTCACCCAGTTTGTTCTCCTCAGATTTCTAGAGACTGTCTCAACCGGGCCACGCTCCCTGAGTAAAAAGTCAATGTAGCGATGATCTGATCTTCCAAAACTCTCCAGTATTCAATTCTATCAGACAATGTATCTGATACAAGTGTTATTCCAAAACCTCTTGCCGCCTACTTCTAACGAAAGTTGTTTCACTACCCTTGTTACAAATATACAGGTTAGTGCTTAACAAAAACTTCAAAAGTGACTCGCCTCTATCATTTGTGTCCGTACTTCCCCATACTTAAGAAGATATAGCTCTTCAAACTTCACCACTTTTTTTTTATTTATTTTTTTTATTTTAAAAAATGAAAATCGCGAATAAAATCGCAAGGTTTTGGAATTTAATTAAACTGAAAATGGGAATATTTAAATGGCTCCATAGAGTAAATACTTATATGCGTAATATAAAAAATATCTAAGGACCCATGGTCAAAAAATACCCTTTTTCTCGTGCTGTTTTATGGAAAAGGCGATATACTCGTATGTATATTAAATTTAATCTGTTTTAATTTATTTAAAAAGTGACTTATTTTTTGGTAAAAAGTAAAAAACCGCAGGTTTGATGGAATAAATCTAAAATCCGTCACCTTAAATTTTCCCCAAGAAATTTTTTTGTGTAGTTTAAAGCTATATCTTTCTAATAATTAAAAGAAAAGTTGCGAATTTTCCATTCCTTCTATGAGAAAAAAAAAAATAATGGCCCAGTGTAGTTTTTATTTTTTTTAATGACTTTGGAATAACCCAGTTGGCAAAATAAAATCACACCTGACATACAGTTGACTCTCCCTTTATAAAATCGCTGACATCTTCATACAATTTTTAAAAATTTCATCAATGACATGTTAGCAGTTGGTCAGCAGTGTCTACCAGTATCGGTGGCCACTAACAATTGTTTAAACAACCCCTGACCAACTGCTGACATGTCATTGATGACATTTTGAAAAATTGTATGAAGATGTCAGCAATTTTATAAAGGGCGAGTCAGCAGTAAGTCAGGTGTGATTTTTTTGCCGACTGGGAAGTAAAACAAAATAATGAAATCCATTTTTTAGCTGAATAATAGGCTTGTTTTTTTCAGACCAGATTAAGATTACGATTAACTTTAGTTAAAAATGGGTCAAATCAAGTCCAGAATTTTTTTTTATAATTTTTTTCTGAATCTACACAAAATTAGTCAGTATAAACAGAAAAAAGTTAAGCTTTGTCCAAAATGTAAAGAATAAAAAATAAATTTAGTAAAATCCTAGGATTAACTCAGATTTATTTATACCATTTTACATTTTGGGCAATGCTTATTATTTTTTTTTTCTTGTTTATATTTACTAATTGTGTGTAGATTCAGAAAAGAATTATAAAAAACATTTCTGGACTTGATTTGACCCATTTTTTACCTAAATAGAGTTAATCGTAATCTTAATCCGGTCTGCAAAAAACAAGCCTAATGTTTCCACATATCTTCAGTAAAATTTGATGGCGATTCTCAAAACATAGTAACCCTTTATCTCCCATTTTTAGGTGTCATTTTGGTCCTTTTTTTCAAATATCCTGGTAGAATATCACTAAGGCGTGCGTTTAAAGCGTCAAAAATTTTGACTCAAAATATTATACAAAAATTGTTTGCATCAAATTTCACTTAAAGTTCTTAAAGAATAAAAGTTCATGCAAGAGTGCAAAATGCAAAAAGTAAAATTGTAAATTACCAAATACTGATTAATTGTATTTTACCAAAGTCTTGTTAAATAAGTTGAAATTTTTTTATAAATTTGCTTCTGAGCTAAATAACGTAAACAGATATCTGAAGTTAAATTTGATGGCGTTTCTTTTCTTGAAACATATTAACCCTCCATCTTCCATTTTAGGTGTCATGTTGGCCCTTTTTTCAAATATACTCATAGAACACCACTAAAACGTGCGTTTAAAGTGGTAAAATGTTCTACAAACATTTTCTGCATAAAGTTTCACTATGGGTTGTCAAAGAATTCTTAAAAAAGTAAAATTGTGAAACAAAATTTTACAAAATATGATAATTTAAAATTATCCTTTTTTAAACATATTGTTTATATCGCGCGAACTTTTGGCCTTTTATGCAGAACATATTAATAGAGTATGTGCACTCAAAAAATTATGTTAGTAAAATCAACTGAAAATGTCAGTTAAAATAACTACTTTGTAAGTTGTTTTGGGGTCAACTACTTTTTCAGTTAAATCAACTAACAATGTTAGTTATTTTAACTAACAAAAAACAAATGACTTATGTAGTAAAAACTACTAACATTTGTAGTCAAAAACACAAAAATGTAGTAAAAATATAATAATCAATATATAATTTTTTTTTTGTCCAAAAAAATTTTTTAGAAAAAAAATTGAAGACCAAATTTTTTCCAAGTTTTTTTTTATATAAAAAAAGTTGTGAAAAATAAAAAACGAAAATTTATTTTTTTGGAAAAAAAACTTTGAAAATTTTTCAGAGATAAAAAATAAAATTAACTACTTTAAATAACTGTTACTACATCACAGTACTTTTTTGTTAGTTGTTCAAAAAAACGACTTAAAATAACTAACAGAAATAGTTGTTTGATATTTTTCATACAAAAACAACTGACTTTGTAGTTGAAAACAACTAACTACTGTAAAATATACAAACAACTAACATGCAGTAACTTACATAATTTTCTGAGTGTGAGGATATTTGAAAAAGGACCAAAATTACCCCTAAAAATGGGAGATAGAGGGTTAATATGTTTTAAGAAAATAACCGCCATTAAATTTTACTGATGACACCTATTAACGTTGTTTAGCTTAGAAGTAGATTTAAAAATTTATTTTGAATTATTTTACACGACTTTGGTGAAAAACCAGTTAACGGTATGAGATAATTTACAGTTTTGCTTTTTTTTATCCCACGAACTTTTGGTATTTTACTACCTTTAGTAAAATTGATGGAGAAAATTTTTGTAGAACATTTCAACCCTTTAAACGCACGCCTTACAAGGAAAGTCTCCCTGTGTCACCCTCTGATCTTTATGAAATTTGAATATGTTGTTCAGAACAAAAATTAATTCAGCACGTGTTTTTTTTTTTAACCGGCCCAAACTCATTTTTTGGGCAAATCGATTTGTACGGGGGAAAATTAACCTTTTCAGCTTTTTACCATTTTCGCCTATTTAATTAAAATTAACATAGGAATATTTGGTACACAGAAAGAATTGAAAACGAAAGTCAATCAACAAAAACGCGGATTCAATAAATTTTTTAATTGAAACTCCTCCGATGAAGAAAATTGTTATATCAATCATCAAATTGTAGGTGATTAATTGATTTTTTTTTTTCAATTAATCACTTTTTCGATTTTGATCAAAAATTTAATCAATGTTTTATTTAAAGTCAATTAAAATAATGATTGATTTAACAAATGAATTTTAAGTTTATGGAAAAATTATGAAGAAATTAAAATTATTTGCTTTCCTATATGTTGCCGACAGTAAAAAAAGTAAAACCCTAGTAGTATTAAGTATATTTTTGAATTAATGTATACAAATAAATTGAAGCGAAAAAAATCTGGTATGTTGAAAATTTGTAATTTGATAGTTAAAGCAAATACCAAAAATGTTGATCAAAACAATAATTGACTCATTTAAATTTTGTTGATCAAAAGATTTAATTGAAATTGTTTAGCCAATAATTTTTTGTGTGTATCTGATTAAAGGTATTTAAAAGACCTATCTTGTGGTGCGATGACATGGCATAATCCCCATTTCCGTTATGGGGGTTATGATTATGGTAGTGGGGACTATGACCGAAAATAATTTGGACATAATCCCAATAAAAAACAGACATAATTCCCAGATTTATGGGGATAATGACCACATAACAAATGGCCATAATCCCGATTACAGGGATTATGTCCACTATACTTGTTGGTCATAATTCCAACAATTGTATTTTTTTTTTTTTTTGTCTTAAAAGTTTTTCTGCGTAGCCGGCCTTTGGCCGGGCTTAGGGATTACAAACTCCATGCATTAAACCCACCCTCTCCGCAAAAAACAGGCCCGAGTAAAAATTTTTATATGATGCAATACATAATGATATATAACACAATATATATTTATACGCAATTTAATCCGAATAATGGTGGATGTTTTTGCATTAAAAAAGATCAACTTGTATAAAATATGATTCGATTTCATCCGAGTTTTGACCAGACATTGCCATATTTCATTGGATCCAATTAGATCTAATTGCATAAAAACATAAAAAATCGTGGTGTGTTTTGGTTTGGGTGAGTTACACCACAGGTCAACGATACATTCACCAAACATATAATTTTCTAAAACAAAAAAAATGTTTGGGTACGCTTCGAACCAGATAGGTGATATACATAACAAGGAAATGTTTAGGAACATTTTAAAAGTTTCTTATACTTTGCTTAAAAAACTTAGAACATTTTTGGTTAATTTGAAACATTTAATTGGAAACATTTAATTGGAAACATTTAATTGGAAACATTTATATATGAAACAGAATAAGCTATATAAAATTTTATATTAAATAAAATTATTATAAATTATATATAGAAAAACAGATTTTGTATTGGCCCTAATATTATTTCATATATTTATATCAACCGTATACCTTTTAATCAGAATCATGATTAAATTATATATTACAACATATGACTGCATTTAAAAAAATTAGAAAATACCTCACGGGATGTATAATCATATAAGATTTATTATGTTTGTATCAAGTTATATATTGTTATATATGTTTATTTTTACTCGGGGGGATTATGACCGAAATTTCTTTGGACTTAGTCCCCATAATATAAATGGGGGTTATGAACGAATAATTTTCGGACATAATCCCAACAGGGAACGGACATAATCCCCATTGGGATTATGACCGTTTTAGAAACGGTCATAGTCCCCACAACTATTATAGGGGTTATGTCCGTGATGAATTCGGTCATAATCCCCATTTCCGTTATGGGGCAATGTCCGTGGGGATTATGTTCTGCCACCTCGTGGTGCTATCAACGTGCCAAAAAAGACAATATTTTTCGACTTATTAACAAAAATGCCCTTAAAAAAATTCTTCCCCCTTTATTTTTCGTGCTTTACAAAATTAACCCAATTACATAAAGATCCGCGGGTACCACTAGGAAGACTTCCCTTGCTAGTGGTGTTCCATGAGGATGTTTGAAGAAAGGACCAAAATGACCCCAAAAAATGGAAGAAAGAAGGTTAATTTGTTTTAAGAAAAGAACTGCCATAAACAAAAAGTCGAAAATGTAGAAAATTCACCACTTTTTGTCACGTTTTTTTTTTTTGATATTTTGGCCTATAACAGCCAAACCATTGAGATTTTCGATACAATACTACACTCAAAAAATTATGTTAGTAAAATCAACTGAAAATGTCAGTTAAAATAACTACTTTGTAAGTTGTTTTGGGTTTTGGATTTAACTTTTTCAGTTAAATCAACTAACAATGTTAGTTATTTTAACTGACAAAAAACAACTGACATATGTAGTAAAAACTACTTACATTTGTGGTCAAAACAACTAAAATGTAGTAAAACTAAAAAAATCTATAAATAATTTATTTTTTTTAAAACAATTTTTCAGAAAAAAAATTGAAGACCAAATTTTTTCAAAGTTTTTTTTTTTTTTTTAAAAAAGTTGTGAAAAATAAAAAAAACGAAAATTTATTTTTATTTTTTAGAAAAAACTTTGAAAAATTTTCAGAGATAAAAAAATAAAATTAACTACTTTAAATAACTGTTACTACATCACAGTAGTTTTTTGTTAGTTGTTAAAAAAAAGACTTAAAATAACTAACAGAAATAGTTGTTTGATATTTTTCATACAAAAACAACTGATTTTGTAGTTGAAAACAACTAACTACTGTAAAATATACCAATTACTCACATGTAGTAACTTACATAATTTTCTGAGTGTAAGACAAAAATTGTAGCCAAGACAATAGTTAAGAACTCTCTAATACATCGCAAAAGCATTGGAACGCTCTTTCAGGCAGTTGCGGCCTTGTGAAATTGTTGCACTTTCACAAGGCCAAAACTGCCTAAAGGAGCGTTCCAATGCTTTTGCGATGTACTAGAGAGTTTATAACTATTGTCTTGGCCCGAGACAATAGCAACAACCTTACTTTTGAAAATATGTAAGTTAAAATTTCAAATTGTTATCGAAATATGAGCCCAAGAAAATTTGCAAATTTTCCAAAAAATAAAGTCTAAGAAAAAACTGCAAGTCAAAAATTGGAAGCTCGATTTTCACCGTAGACGTATGGTCTAGTGTAGGGTTTGCAATTAACCGCAGTTTTCCTTAACCGCGGTTACGGTTAAACTTCAAGCGATTAACCGCGGTTAACGGTTAACCGCACTCTTTTAAATAATTTAAATTTAGCTATTTTTTTGATTAATCAAAATATATAATAGAAATACATTACAGATTACATTACATTACAGAGAAAGTTATAAAAAGTTGTTCTTCCTTTTAAAAAAACAAAAATATAATTCAAAATCAAATTAATTATTTTTTTTTAATTGAAAATGTATCAGCTTCTGAGACATGCCTTCTGTAGAAAAAGCAATAGATTCTGAGATATTTTTTCGAACAATTTCTGAAAAATTTTATACTTCAAAAATGTTCAGATTTATAGCCATTTTTTGCTAAACAAGAATATTGGATTCTAGGGATAGTTTTTAAATAATCTTAAATGTCTGTAATTTTCTTTTAAAAAGGTTCTGTTGCTGAAATTTTTTTCTATGGCAGAAGTCTCAGATTCTAAGATTTTTTTGTAGAAACCGAAATTCGTTCTGTGGCAGAAGTCTCAGATTATTCAGATTCAGGGACATATTTTTTATAAAAACTGTTTCAGATTCTGAGCATTTTTTTCTAAAGAAAAGTTTCAGACTATAAAACATTTTCAATATAAAATTATATAGACTCTGACTCAGAGTCTCTGAGGCATATTTTCTAAAGAAAAAGTTTAAGACTCTGGGGCATATTTTTATTAGAAACTGCCTCAAAATCTGAGAAATTTATTCTACAGAATTCTGAGACATTTTTTAATAGAAAATTTTTCAGATTCTGAGGCATATTTTCTAACGAAAGAGTCTCAGAATCAGAGGCATATTTTTATAAGAAGCTGTCTTAGAATCTGAGACATTTATTCTACAGAAAATTTTTTAGATTCTGAAATATTTTTGCAATAGAAAAAGTTTCATATTACAATTGTATCTATAAATTTTAAATTTTTTATTATTCGTCGTTGCATTTTTCATTGTTTTTTCTAAAAAAAAACTTTTTTTGTCCTACAAATCTTATGTTAATAAAATTAACCGTAATCGCAGAATTTTTTTATGCGGTTACGGTTAAATAGTGCGGTTAACCGCGGTTACGGTTACGATTAAAACCGCATTGCAAACCCTAGTCTAGTGGACTTTTTTGCTCAGTACAATCCCAAGAATCTGAAACGCGAAGAGCCCATTAAGATGTTCAAATCGCCCCACCCTAATCGTCATATCATTTTTTTACTCGGGTTCTGAAAATGTTTTCACTCTGTAAAATCAGTTTTTTTCTCTTTTTTCTCCTCTTCCTTTTTTCTTCTTCCTTTTTCCTTCTTCCTTTTTTCTTCTCATCCTTTACTTTTCCTTCGTTTTTTTCTTTTTCGAAATCACCCTAAAAATATGAAAAAATGGTTCAAAAAGAAAAATATGAAGATTCTCCCAAAATTAACGAAAAAGCCCAAAAAAGAAATAAAAATGACTTAAAATAAAACCAGAACAGACTTTTCCCAAAGCACATTTTCCCCAAAACACAAAAAAGATTTATTTTGCGGAGAGAGTAGGTGTAAGGCATGGAGTTTGTAATCCCTTAGACCGGCCAAAGGCCGTCTACCCAGAACAACTTTTAATACCAAATACGCATGGTTAGGTTGTAAGTGGCTGCTGACGTTTTACGTCAACACACGTAGACTCTGAGGTCCATTGTGATACCACGGGACCGTAATAGGTTTCCCTACTAGTCCCTGTCGTTAAACCAGTTTGAGCTTCTTATGAAACTCCTTAGATGTTGAATTTTGACATCCGACAAATCAGAAAGATCGTACAGCTCCCTAGATCCCAGTGAAGCAAGTCTCTGACCAGAAAGTGCCGGGCAATGGCAAATAAAGTGTTCGATAGTTTCCAACTCCTCTTCATCCATGCAACTTCGGCAAAAGTCATTCGACGGCACGTTTAACCGCTCTGCGTGCTTCCCTATAACACAGTGTCCGGTAATTATAGAAACCACCGTCGAAATCTCTCCTCTTGGAAGCGATATCAGCTCACTTGTGCGCCCCTGATTAAGAGAAGGCCAAATCAGTCGTGTTGTCTCACACGTCCATCCATTTGCCCATCTTTGATTAGTCTCCGTCGCAGAACAAAGCCGTAGGTTTTGGTTGCAAGTTTCTAGAGGCATACCAACACATTCCAATTCTGTTGGAACCTGTAAGGTAGTTCCTAGTCTTGCAAGCTCATCGGCTTTGCAATTCCCTGGAATGTCTCTGTGCCCTGGGACCCATATGAGTCGTATGTTAAACAGCTTGGCCATCTCATTTAAAGACGTGCGGCAGTTAAGGGCAGATCTTGTTTTCAGAAACATTGAATCCAGGGACTTGACCGCGGCTTGACTGTCAGTATAGATGTTGACTGCGGTTGTAGACAAGACATTGCAGCTCAACCAGACAGCCACTTCCTTTATTGCCAGCATCTCTGCCTGGTAAACACTGCAATGATCTGGCAATCTACGAGCCAGGCTCAACCCAAGCTCTTCCGAATAGACTCCAAAGCCCACTTGTTCGTGCAGCCTCGATCCATCTGTGTAAAAATTTATGGTAGCTCCACTACCCGGAGTACCCCCATCCAAGACTCCCTGGATGGTATCATAGTGGTAAAGTGGCGCTCAAAGAGGCTCAAAGAGGGAGCACAGTCCACATTTTGTGGTATTGTTATCTTCTTCAAGATCGCGCTATGGCCACAATCGCTGCTCCTCCATTGCAGCGTGCTATTAAGTCGAATTGCCGATGCAGCCGCATACTGCCTACCCAATATGTCCAATGGTATTAGGTGAAGGAGGATTTCTAATGCAGCCGTAGGTGTAGTACGAAGAGCACCAGTGATGCACATCGACGCCATTCCCTGTACCTTCGTGATAAAGACACAGTTCGCTTTTGTTTCTAAAGCAGGCCACCAGACAATGATTTCATACAGCAAAATTGGACGCACCACTGCTGTATAGATCCAATGAACGACTTGAGGGCTAAAACCCCATAGTTTTCCAATGGCCCTTTTACAGGAATATAAAGCAATCATTGCTTTTCTCACCCGTTCCTCAATGTTACGCCTGAAATTCAACTTCCTATCTAGAAATACTCCAAGATACTTGGCTCCATCTGAGAAGGTGATTTCAGTGCCGTCCAGAGAAATAGGATCAAAAGCAGGAATCTTATTTTTCCTTGTAAACAAAACAAGCTCTGTTTTACTTGGATTGACTCCTAGACCACAGTCTCTTGCCCATTTAGACAGATCTTTAAGAGAACCCTGAAGAATGTCCCTCAATGTTGGCAGATGCTTCCCCTTTACCGCGATCGCGACATCGTCAGCATATGCGACAACATGACAACCACGTGCTTCTAGAGCTGGCAGCATTGAATTCAGTGCCAGGTTCCAAGGAAGCGGCGAAAGAACACCTCCTTGTGGTGTGCCCCTATTAACAAATCGAGATATGACGGACGCTCCCAATTCAGACGTTATACGTCTATTGGCAAGTAGGTTTTCCACCATTAAAACGATCCCACGCTTTACTCCCAGACCAGACAATGCCAAAACTATCGAGTCTGGGATGACATTGTTAAAAGCCCCCTCTATATCAAGAAAGGCTACCATAGTGTACTCCTTTACCGAAAGCGATCTCTCGATGGTACCAACGAGCTCATGCAGAGCTGTTTCCGTTGATCTACCCTTGCTGTATGCATGTTGCTTTGTCGAAAGCAACCTCTGGTCAAAAAAGAAGACAGACTAATTGGTCTGAAATCCTTCGGAGCTGTGTGGGAACTTTTTCCAGCCTTCGGAATAAATACGACTCTGGTATCCCTCCATTTTAAAGGAATATACGACCAGTTGATGCATGCTGTGTAGACCGGATCGAAAAAAAAAGTTCCCATTGTGCGGGCTTAATTTTAAAGCTTATCTCGAAAAAGTTCCATAGCCAAAATATAAGATTTTTAGGTCGCGATTTGGTACCGCCGAAATCGTTATTTGTTCATAACTTTGTCATTTGATGTCCGATCGTTTTAAAAAAAAATTTGTTTGAAAGTCCTCCGCGAGTACTAAATTTGACCCATATCAGGTTTTGACCTCTGAGCTCATCTTCGTGTCATGAGTGTTAGTTTCTCAGCTTTCTACCCACCTAAATGATTTTTATTTTTCCATTAAATTATAGCATTAAAAAATTCATGAAATTCTTCTCTTAGAGGTACACTCTTAAATTAATTAACAAAAAAGTTACATTCAATTTTAAATTTCCATAGAAAAAGATTTAGAACACTTGTTCGTATGTATTTAAATACAAACTAAAAAAATTAAATATAGTTTAAAGGCATAATAACAAGTGTTTTTTCTAATTTTCTTTATATTGTATATGAAAATCTTAAATCAAATGTAACTTTTTTGTCAATAAATTTAACTGGATACTTCCAAGGGAAGAATTTCATGAATTTTTTAGTGCTATAATTTAATGGAAAAATAAAAATCATTTAAGTGGGTAGAAAGATGAGAAACTAACAATCATAACAAGAAGATGACCTCTGAGGTTAAAACCAGATATGAGTCAACTTTAGTACTCGCTGAGGACTTTCTAACAATTTTTTTTTTTAAACGATCGGACATCAACTGACAAAGCTATGAATAAAAAACGATTTCGGCGGTACCAAATCGCGACCTAAAAATCTAATATTTTGGCTATGGAACTTTTTCGAGGTAAGCTTTAAAATTAAGCCCGCACAATGGGAACTTTTTTTTTCTCCTTTATGGTCGACCCAGTCTAATGCTGTGTATACAGCAACGGGGCTATATATATATTCCCAGCCTTCGGGATAAATACGACTCTGGTATCCCTCCATTTTAAAGGAATATACGACCAGTTGATGCATGCTGTGTATAGATTATACAGCAACGGGGCTATATAGTCCGACACTTGCTGCAACTCAGCCGGGATTATACCATCAGGTCCCGGGGATTTATAGGGCCTGAAGCTTTTTATCGCCCAGATTAATGTTGGCATATTTATTATTTCCGAAGCAATTTCAGATGCTTTGGCGTCAGAACGTTCCAAAGCTTGAAACGGCGTCATGGAATTGCCCGGAAAATGCGTGTTTAAAAGGAGATCCAGCGACTCTCCACTGGAGGAAGACCACACTCCATTAGGATCTTTCAGGTATCCCAGGGTGCAAGGAGAAGAAGCCAGAACCTTGCGCAGCCTGGATGCCTCAGAAACGTCTTCTATGTTTCCACAGAAGTTTTTCCAAGAATCACATTTTGCATTTCTGATCATCTTTTTATAACTCTTAAGTTGCAGCCTGTATGTAGACCAGTCCTCGTCCGCTCTTGAAAATTTTGCCTTATTAAAGAGCTTTCTGCAGGAATCTCTGCTCGTCTGCAACTCATTTGACCACCAAGGTGGCTTTTTTTTCCCTCTAGGCTTTGCAGAAGGGCAAGACGCATCCAGGCACCTATTACAAACATTTTTTATATGGTCAACCAGACAGTCAATTTCCGCCAAACTATGCGGTTCAGATAAGGGTACTTCATCCAAAAGCAAAGAAAAAGTCTCCCTATATTTCACCCAGTTTGTTCTCCTCAGATTTCTAGAGACTGTCTCAACCGGGGCACGCTCCCTGAGTAAAAACTCAATGTAGCGATGATCTGAGAAAGAATGGTCTTCCAAAACTCTCCAGTTCTCAATTCTATCAGACAATGTATCTGATACAAGTGTTACGTCAAGAACCTCTTGCCGCGTACTTGTAACGAAAGTTGGTTCACTACCCTTGTTACAAATATACAGGTTAGTGCTTAACAAAAACTCCAAAAGTGATTCGCCTCTATCATTTGTGTCTGTACTTCCCCATATCGAATGATGTGCATTAGCATCACAGCACACTAGTAACTGGTGTCCCCTAGATTCAGACTCCCGAATCAGACCGCCAACCTTCTCCGGGGGTATTGGCCCCGGATTAGGAAAATACGCAGAGGCGAGCCAAATAGACTTCCCATGAAGCTCTAAGCTAGCCGCTGTAACATCCATATCACTAAAAGTTGATAAAAAGAATATATTTAAGCCATTTTTCGCCAAGATGCAGGCTCTTGGTGAGCCCTCACCTTTGGCAACCATCAACTTAAGCCCAGGGGTCTTCAATCCGCAAACCCTGCCACCCCGCACCCAGGGCTCTTGGATAAAAACCAAGTCAACTGCTCCTGTCGTCATGCGCAGCAAGAGTGCAACTGAGGCTGCCTTACAGTGATGGAGGTTTATTTGTAGGAACCGCAACATCTTGCTTTTTTTCCACCATCCTTTCCACCACCGTGTTATTGGCTTCATCCTCCGTGTTATCATAGAGGTCGAATTCGTCCCCAGATTCGGTTTTGAATAAGCTAGATGTGTGTCCCATCTGTTCTAAATCGGAGGCAACAGAACTCTCCGAATTCCTCACTGCATGGGCCTCGTCCTGAATGTCACCCATCGTGGCATCAGCTTTATCCTCCGTGCCATCACAGAGGTCGCATTCGTTACCAGATTCGGTTTCGAAAATGCCAGATGCATCTCCCATCAGCCTAGAATCGGTCAGCTGAATATCAACCTTTTCCAGATTCTCCTCCCCAGCCGACTCTGCCACTGGCTTGTCTGCGTCCAAAATAGGCTTCTGGTCGCCCTTGTAGACATTGACTCTTATATGAAAAAAGCCAAATCTAATAATGCCGTCAGTCCTGGCTAAAAGCGGAAGCGATTCCTCATTAACCAAGACCACTGCTTGACGACGAGCACCCTCCATCTCACCCAATCTGGCAATTTGCCAATTCTGAGTTGGAAGGTCAGGATTGCAGACTTTTATCATCTTTAGAATCACCGCAGTGTCACTTGTAGCCATTGGAATCCATGCATGAGCTCTGGGTTGCGAGGGGATATCATGTTTTTCCACAACGTCCAGTCTGGCTCCAGGCCATAACTCTCCCACTTGGCTAATGGCAACCTTAAACACGGCTGCGGATCTTTCGTTCCCAAAAGCAACGAGTTTTACTCGCCCCTGATACCAACCTGCGTTGACAGTAGTAGGGAGAAAATCAGGCATACTCTCAAGGAGCCTATAGTAGATTTCATTTAGTTTAGTTTCAACTAAACTCCACTCGTCCCTTGGAATACTACAATCCCCATTTTGCCTGTTTATCACAGCCCTAACGAAGTTACCTTTCACCACTTCACTAAAAGACTGTGTCCAGACGTTGCCGGTCACCTTAGATCTCTTAGGTAAAGGTTTCTCGTCGGGCGAGCGCAACCTTTTACCAGACTTCGATGACGAGGCCGAAACAGCGCTCTGTTTGTCAGATGCGCGCATTGCCGAAAGTTTGTCCTGTTCTTCAATGACTCCTTTCACCCATGATAGCGACGCCCTCTCGCGTTCGGAGAGCTTCGTTCCATCGAGTTGGCTTAGTCTGTTAATTATTTTCAAACTAAGCCTTGTCTGGTTGTGCCTGACCTTTGATGGCTTAAGTTTCTTTTTCTTTTTACCACCAATATTAGGCTGAGAACCCCTACCAGAATCAAGGCCGGACTTCAAGGTCGCAGCCCTAAGACCAGTGCTAGGACCAGCACCAGTCGGTGAGGCAGAGCCTCGAATTAAATCGGTATCATTTGTGTCCATATTTTCATTTTCCTTGATGTGGTAATGAAAATATCACAAAAATACCTATTACGAACAAACCTATTACGAACAATTTCAGTAATTCAATTAATAGCACGGAGTTAAATTAAAACACGTCCACACTTGTCAACAGTTGAACGAATGAATCACCACCAAATACGCATACATTTAAAAGAGTTCTGGTATGCATAATTATTAGACTGGGTCGAAATCCTACAAAGTGTTGTGATCGATTGACCTTAGTGTGGGAAAGTGGTAATGGTTTAATATAAGCATTTTATGAAAGACATCTTTTCAAGCGGTCAAAATCTCTATTATAATAGAGTTTATTCAATGAAATTATTTCATAATTAAATACTTTTTCATTAAAGTAATGAAAAGTTTTCATAAAATACAATTTTTATTTTGTATGAACAATTTTCATTAAGTTAATGAAACTTGTTCTTGAAATTACATTTTATGATACCTATTTCATTAATTCAATGAAACTTTACATAGGTTCCTTTTTAACGTCATTTTTCATAACATTAATGTAGAATTTCATTATTGTCATGTACAAATTTCTATCAGTGTAGCGCAACGATGGTCAAAATTGAGATTTTGACTCAAATGGCTAAATTTTTCAAACAATTTTAAAAATATATATTTTTCATTATATTATTTAATATTTTTTTTTTTATTGCATTTAAAATTAAAAACTTACGTATTAAATATTGGAACTTAATGATGTCATTAACATATTTTTATTTAAGTTACAAAAAAAAAATCATATTTTTGGCGCGGTTCTCAAAACCACTTTTTTATTTTTTTTATTAAAATTGCAAATATATCGATATTATTACTCAACATCATAAAGACAAAATTTAAATTTTTGTGAAAATCCGTTTGGTAGCGATTTCAATTGAGCGGATTTCAAGGAAATCGGATTTTTGGCCATTTTTGGAGTTTTATTTTTTTCTAAACTACATTATTGTACAAATTGACCAATATAAGCTCTATCTTGTTCCATTTGATCATGGTAACTTAGTTTTAAAACGATGGATGTTTAGGACATATTTAACCCTTATCGGTCAGCGGCCAAAAGTGTCCTGTACTGAGTTTCTTTAGGTTTTAACTATTGTTTTATGAAATTAAGAGTTGCAAAATCATGTTTGTGTAGAATATTTGTTGTACACTCAAAAAAAAAAACTGTAATGTTAGCAAAAAAAGCTTGTAAACCTACAAGAAAATTTGCTTATTTTGAACCCACAATTTTTTTGCTAAAGTTAGCAAAAATGTTTTACCAATAATTAGTTAACAAAATTTTTTTTTTTTTTTTTGAACTTAGTTCATACACATCTGAGGACCCCATCGGGGTCTGGACCTATCGGGTCCGAACCCAATGGGGTCCTCAGATGTGTATGAACTAAGTTCAAAAAAAAAAAAAAAATTTTGTTAACTAATTATTGGTAAAACATTTTTGTTTAGTTGGGTTCCTTTAAAATTGTCATAGTTTTTGATCCAAAATTTGTGTCCGTTTCGCTCTACCTTGCTTAGTTTTTGAGATACGTTATTATAAGGGACCACTGGGGTCTTGAGAATTAAAAAACTCGATAACTTCAAAAATATTACTCGGAGAGCTTTTGGTTATATTGCGGTCTTGTTCTACGTGTTGAGAGCTACAAAAATGCTTTTGGACTTTTTGTTGTGTCGGCAATATTTACCGAGATATGAGCATTTTAAAATTTTCGGGAATGCTAACTTCTTTGGATCCAAAGTTAGGGCCCATTAGGGTCCACACATGTGAAGAGGACCGGCGATACTATGGAGATTATAAGAACCAAAAATGGCCTCCATTTTGCTCTATCTGGCTTAGTTTCCGAGATAGCGCCATTTTAAGTTTTCTGAAAATAAAAAAAAATTTACCATTTATTTTGCTAATATTAGCAAAAAATCTTGTAAAAATGTTGTCAACTCAATTTCAAATTTAGCAAAAGAAATTAGTTCAAAGTTTGTTTAAAATTGCTAATGTGCTAAATGAAGTTTACAAGAATTTTTTGCTAACATGCTAATCTCAACTAAAAATTTGCTAAAAGTTAGCTAACTAGCGTTAGCAAAAAAAAATTAGTAAATCTACTAACGTATTTTTTTGAGTGTATGGTCTTTCATAAAATCATATTGACTTAATTCTGAAACATAAATTTTTTTGGATATCTTTAACCCGCATGTGCATGCAGCCAAAACCCGTATGTGCGTAACAAAATGTTCATGTTTGTTTTAAAAAAATAAAAAAAACACACATTTTTGTATTCAAAATAGTTACACAGTAAAAAGTATGGGTTAATTTTAAATCTTAGCTGGTGTATATAACAATTCCAAAAAGAATTAAATTTAATCCTTTAAAAGTATACTTTTGATGAAGCTTTTGTGTAATTTCTCAGGCAGAAATTACGACTCTACTAAAAATACAATACCATTATAACATTGGAAACAAAAAATGTAATACCATTACAACATTGGATTTTAAAAGAACCAACGTTACATAAGAGTTTAAAATTATAATCCGAAAAGGTTTGCTATGGTAAACTTTTACAAAATTTCTGAGTTTGTTTTCCACAGTATTTCTAACACAAAAACTACACTCAAAAAAATAACTTAGTCAAAATATAAGTAAAAGGTGTTGTAATTAACGTCAACTAAACTTTGGCAAAAAAATTGTAAAAATTTAATTTTTTCAAAACTTTTTGGTACTTTACTATTGGTAAAATTCAACAATTTTTTTTGGTGTTTTTACTATATTTTTTTGCTAGTTTTTTATTTTACAGTAATTTTAGCAGAAATGTTAGTATTTTCGTTAAAGAAATGGTAATACTTTTTTTTTCTTTGTTTTAAGAAAAACAAATTTGGTTTAAGTGTTTTTTCGTAAAGAACTCCGAGTAGAACGCAAAATAAGATGCTGACCAAAGCAAAGTAGCCATCCAACAACTGGATTAATGGTTGATGCTGCTATTGCTACCTTTAAGGTTGATTTAAATCCTGACAAAAAATTTTTTTTGTCAATTTTTGTGAGCTTGGGTAAAAAATCATTAAAAACGATTTTAGGAAAAAAATAGTACTACAAAATTGAAAATTTTCATTGTCTCTAAAAATTACTAAAAAAAAAATATTGTAAACCAGCAAAAAATATGGTTAAAATTACCAAAAAAATCGTAGTTTTGGACCTTGCAAAAATTTTAGTAATATTAGCAAAACCATTTTTCTAACCAAAAAATTAGGAAAAAAAATGGTAAAATTATAACAACACCATTTTATTTTGGTAAAAAATTAACCTTTAAAAATTATCAAAAAAAAAAAATGGTAAAATTAGCAAAAAAACGGTAAAAAAATACTAACAATTTTGTAGCCTATTTTTGATCATCAAATTCTTGTAACAGGTTGTAACAGGGTTGCAAAATGAAAACATAAAAGTTGTACCAACGAGATCATAAAATTGTACTTTTTTGACCCGGCTGTACCAAATTGCGGTAGAAAATTTTAAAAAGAAAATACAGTCAAACTCGGTTATAACGAGCTCGGTTATAACGAATTCTCGGTTATAACGAACTAATTCTAAAGTCCCGACGTTTTGGCATCAATTTTCACACAAAATACTTCTTTTATAACGAACTCGGTTATAGCGAATCCTCGGTTAAAACGAACTGCTTATTATGGTCCCACGAACACAATTTCATGTTTATTTACCTTTTTATAACGAACTCCCATAAATATTTTTAAATGAGTGGCAATCATGTATATCAAAATAACAAAAGGTTGGATTTTTTTGTATTATACACTCCGCATCATAACTATAGCCGCATTGCATTTTTCGGTTTATTTAATGTTCAAGAAGTATTTTTATGAAACCTATTATGGTATATTACAGTGTTATAACAGTTCTCTTGTTTTTGTAAATTTGAGCCATCAGCTGTTTGAATTGAGAAAACGGCGACCTATAACTGTATTTCTCAGTGTTTCATAACTATAGCCGCATTTCAATAAAATCAGTTGAAATGAGTTCAAGTCAAAGTTTCGTGGCCAAATTAATTTTTTTTTTGGTAAAATTCGTTCCTCTATTAATTTTTAAATAAAATTCCACATGGTAAATTTTTAAATGAAGTCGAAAAAGGCAAAATTTTAGCCTTTTTAGAAAGTGGTTTAAGTTATCGCGAAATTGGACGAAAAATTAAGCGATCTGACAAAGTTATCCGAAATTTTGTAAAAAATAAAAGTCTTGTTATCGTTCCAGACTCCTTTAAGACTCTACTTATTGTAGAATTGGACACATTCAACCCGCATTCATTACCAATCTGCGAAAGAGTTTTCATAGATTTGCTAGCAGCGTTAATAATACGGCGTTGATCTCTCTAAGATAGCTTTTTTTGGACCCCCTGTTTTGTTCATCCCGTATCCACTTTTATTTTTTACAAAATTTCGGATAACTTTGTCAGATCGCTTAATTTTTCGTCCAATTTCGCGATAACTTAAACCACATTCTAAAAAGGCTAAAATTTTGACTTTTTATACCCTCCAAACACAGTATGGGGGTATACTCACTTTGTCATTCCGTGTGTAACGCATCGAAATATCGGTCTAGGACCCCATAAAGTATATATTTTATTGATCAGTGATCGATTCTAAGACATTCTAGCGATGTCCGTCCGTCCGTCTGTTCGTCTTTCCGTCTGTCCGTCTGTAGAGGATACGATACAGTCCAAAATAAAAGAGCTAGATTTCCGAAGTTTGGCACGAATATTTCTTATATTCCTAGGCAGGTTAAGTTCGGAAATGGGTAAAATCGGACCAAGGGGAAAAAAGTTCCCCCTTGGAGAACTAAACCAACCCAAGAAAAAACGCATTTTTTGCAGAGTTTTTTGTACTTTTGGTAAGCAAATGCAACATTCTTATCTCAGAAGAAGTTAAAAATCGCAAGGGGAAGGTGCCCCCTAACGTCTCTCACGAACCCCCCCCCAAAAAAAAAACGCCCCTGGATTTTTTTTTTACATTTCGGAGGGTATAAAAGATTCGGCACAGCCGAATGTAACACTCTCACTTGTTCGACTTCATTTAAAAATTTACCACGTGGCATTTTGTTTAAAAATTAGTAGAGGAACGAATTAAACCAAAAAAAAAAATTAATTTGGCCACGAAACTTTGACTTGAACTCATTTCAACTGATTTTATTGAAATGCGGCTATAGTTATGAAACACTGACAAATACAGTTATAGGTCGCCGTTTCCTCAATTCAAACAGCTGATGGCTCAAATTTACAAAAACAGGAGAACTGTTATAACACTGTAATATAGCATAATAGGTTTCATAAAAATACTTCTTGAACATTAAATAAACTGAAAAATGCAATGCGGCTATAGTTATGATGCGGAGTGTATTATAATTTTGACAAAATTTATTTATATTTTAATTGATTTCTCCTCAATAAGTAGTTTATTTACGAAACAAACATCAAATAAAACAAAATTAGATCTATTTTTTTTGGAAATAAAACTCATAGCGAACTTCGCTTATAACGAACTATTTTTACTGGCCCTCGGAGTTCGTTATAACCGGGTTCGACTGTACATAGAGAGAGAATATTGTTTTGTGTGTGTAACAGTGTTGCCACCAGTGAACCAAAAAATTATCCAGAAGTTTGTCCGAAATTATCCAAAATCCCAAAAATTATAAAAAAAGTGGTTTATTTAAAATTAATTAAAAAAATAATTAATTTTAAATGTAAATTTGGTTTAAAGCTTTTCATCTTAAGCCCTTTAAATCGCGGATTTCTTAATTTTTTTACGTTTTCGCGAAATTAACCCCTAAATTGGTCTCTGATAAAAAACTTGCATTTTGTGGATCATAAAGGTACCATGACACTACGAATAGTGAACAAAAAACATATACGTTATTTGGACCATCATGATGAAAATCGCGAAAACCCGTTTTTTTTTGTATATGGCAGCATCACTTTACGAGATGATTTTAAGCCCCATCTTTTAGTATATAATGTGGGAACTTTAAATAATGAACTGACCCAAAATTTGTCCAAAAAGTTTTCATTTGCAAAAGTTATCTTAACAAAAACTATAATTATTGCATAGAAAACACTGAAATATTTGTTTTTGTTATGATAACTTTTGTAAATGAAAACTTTTTTGGCCAAATTTTTGGTGAGTTAGTTGTTTAAGGTTACCACATTATATACTATAAGATGGAGCCTTAAATCATCTCGTAAAGTGATGCTGCCATATACAAAAAAACGGTTTTTCGAGATTTTCATCATGATGGTCCATATAATAATGCTGTTTTTTCCCCAATATTTGTATTGTTAGGGATGCCTTTTTGATTCACTAAAAGCAAGTTTTTTTATCAAAGACCAATTTGGTTGTTAATTTCGCGAAAACCTTAAAAAATTAAGAAATTCGCGAATTTAATGACTTAAGATGAAAAGCTTTTAACCAAATTTGCATAAGAAATATTGCTACAAGTCATATCCTTGTTTTCCATGCCATAAAATTTATAAATCATAAACTTTGCAAATTTTTTTATTAAAAAACTGTCTCTAAATCAGCAAATCTTCAACGGCATTTTGCAAGAAAACTGTACCATACATCGAAAAACAGAGTACGCCATTCGAATCAGCATGTCCAAAATATATAGAAATGATGGTCGTAACTCTTGTTTACTTTTAAGTGTTCCGCAGTGTAGCCAATTGACATTCCGGGGTGTAAGACCCCAGTTGCTTCCAATGGCCTTCTTACAGCAATAGATGGCAGCGTTTGCCTTTGCCACTCTCGCTTGAGTGTTCAAGTTCCATAGCAGCTTTTTGTCTGGAATGATTCCTACATACTTAGCACTATCGGACACCGTGAGTTCGATTCCGCCTAATTTCGGTGGGATGAACCTGGGAATCTTGTTCCTATTCGAAAATAGAACAAGGTCAGTTTTGCCTGCATTTACCCCCAGACCGCTATCTGAACACCATTCAGAAAGAAGTTCAAGAGATACACTCAAAAAAAAAACTGTAATGTTAGCAAAAAAAGCTTGTAAACCTACAAGAAAATTTGCTGATTTTGAACCCACAATTTTTTTGCTAAAGTTAGCAAAAATGTTTTGCAAGTAATTAGTTAACTAAATATTTTTTCTTTAACTTAGTTTATACACATCTGAGGACCCCATTGGGTTCGGACCCGATAGGTCCAGACCCCGATGGGCCTAGACCTAGTTGGGTTCCTTAAAAATCGTCATAGTTTTTGATCCAAAATTCGTGTCCGTTTCGCTCTACCTTGCTTAGTTTTTGAGATACGTGATTATAGGGGACCACTGGGGTCTTGAGAATTAAAAAAACTCGATAACTTAAAAAATATTACTCGGAGAGCTTTTGACTATTTTGCGGTCTTGTTCTACGTGTTGAGAGCTACAAAAACGCTTTTGGACTTTTTGTTGTGTCGGCAATATTTACCGAGATATGAGCATTTTAAAATTTTCGGGAATGCTAACTTTTTTGGATCCAAAGTTAGGGCCCATTAGGGTCCACACATGTGTAGAGGACCGGCGATACTATGGAGATTCTAAGAACCAAAAATGGCCTCCATTTTGCTCTATCTGGCTTAGTTTCCGAGATAGCGCCATTTTAAGTTTTCTGAAAATAAAAAAAAAATTTACCATTTATTTTGCTAATATTAGCAAAAAATCTTGTAAAAATGTAGTCAACTCAATTTCAAATTTAGCAAAAGAAATTAGTTCAAAGTTTGTTTAAAATTGTTAATGTGCTAAATGAAGTTTACAAGAATTTTTTGCTAACATGCTAATCTGTGTGTGCACTCAAAAAATGGGGTCCTCAGATGTGTATAAACTAAGTTCAAAAAAAAAATATTTAGTTAACTAATTATTTGCAAAACATTTTTGCTAACTTTAGCAAAAAAATTGTGGGTTCAAAATCAGCAAATTTTCTTGTAGGTTTACAAGCTTTTTTTGCTAACATTACAGTTTTTTTTTTTTGAGTGTAGCTACAGCAGTTGTGTCATAATCACTGAAATCAGATAACATAAAGAGGTTAAGGGTTTTCTTAGCCAGTATGCAGGCTCGTGGCTTACCTGTGCCTGCCGTGTATAGCGTGTATCCGCTTGTGTTGAGTCCACGCACCTGACCCTCAGAGATCCAAGGTTCCTGGACCATTATGAGCTCCTCCCCACTACTTGCCAACCGGAGGAGCAGTGCAGCGGATGCTGCTTTGGAATGGTAAAGATTTATTTGCAAAACCTTCGCCATCCTAGTTGCCTTCAATAACGGTGACGTCGGCGTCCTCCTGATCCGAGTCCAGGAGGGCGTCTTCGTCTGCCGCTTCATCCATCTGTTCAAAGAACTCACCAACCAGCTCTGAAACTGAGTTGGTGTCTTCTGTGTCAGATGGATTAGCGACTTCGTCATCGCACGACATACGGTCCGCATCAATCGGAGCCCCAGTCTTATCGCCAGAGGGTGGGGAACCGCCCTTGTCGTCGCCGCGGTAGACACGAAGGTAGATCGTTCCGAAACCGTAATAGATCTTCCCTCGTTTCTCTCGAAGCGGCGCCAAGGATTGTTCATTAAGAACAACGGTTACCCTTCTTGATCGTCCTTCAGGCTCAGCAACCTTAACTACTTTCCAATCATGGGTCGGCAGTTGAGGATTGCTGTTTTGAAGGATTTTCAAAATCTCCGTGGGATCGCATGGCACAGCTGGTATTTTAGCTGTGGACCTAGGCCTTCGGGGAACCTCATTAAGAGGAACTGCCTCCAGCCTAACTCCTTGCCATACTTCCCCAAGGGACACAATTGTTTGCTTATACAGCCGCGCCGAGCGCTCATCCGCACAAGCGATAAGCTTGACATGGCCCTGAAACCAGCCCGTATTTCTCAGAGATAGTGTTTGGGAATTCCCGGACTTTCCAATTTCCCGGGAAACGGGAAAAAAATAATTTATTTCCCGGGATTCCCGGAAAATTTTCATTATTATTATAAATCATAAAAAACATTAAAATTTTACCAACTTTTTATTAAAAACAGTTTTATGAGAGATAAACAATTAATTAAAACATAAAAAATTAAAAAATAAAAGTTAAAAATCCTGAAATACAATAAAACAAAACATAAAAAAATATTGCAACTTTTTCCCCCACAAAAAAACGGAAAAAATAGCTAAAAATCGCAAAAAAAATTAAAACTGCATTATTCGAGCAAAAACTAATATAGTTGGCAGCACTTTTAATATTTGTTCTGGAAATGTAAATTCTAGGTTCAAAATTTTTATATTTTTTTTGACAGTCTTAGCAAAATTATCATTAACCGACGTATATTTTTTAACTTTTTAAGTTTTTTCATGATATTAACATAGTACTTTTAACACTTGGTCAGTTTTCCTATGAATATATATTTGCACTGTTCTTCCAAATAGAAAAAATACAAAAAATATCAAATGTAATTATACCTGTATGTAAAAAAAAATATTAAAAATTAAAGTAAAATAAACGTTTTTATGTAAAATGGTTTATTTTACAAAATTCCCGGATATTCCGGGAAAAATTAAAAAAAATTTCCGGGAATTCCCGTCAGTGTTTTCCCGGGAATTCCCGGGAAATCCGACCCGTTAATTCCCGGACCCCAAACACTACTCAGAGACCATAACTTATGAGATTTATTGAAAAAAATTGAATTTAACTGTTCAAAAATATTTTTTTTCAAATAAAAATTAAAAATAACAAGTTGAAATAATTTATATTAATATATGTTTAAAATAATAGAAATAAAAAACTTTTATTTTTTATAACTGTTATCAAAAGCTCTTTGAGCCTTAAAAAACATGAGTTGTTAAAATAAAACTAAAATAAAAAGAAAAGAATCCTATTGATAGCTAATACTTCAATAATTGATTTAAGGATTTAAAATTTTTTTTTTTTTTAATAATTGTTATAACAGTTATTTACTCCAATAAATATAAAATAGAAGTTATTTTAAATTGTTTGAACAAAAAGTTTTTAATAACTGTTATTTTATACTTTTATGATAAAAATCAAAAAATAAAAATTATTGCAAATTTTAACATGGGACATCTCTTTCGTATATAAAATACTTAGTTTGGACAACATTCGTTTAATAATTTTTTTTTTTTAAACAAAAAGGCACATATAACTGTTATATTTGGTCTCTGCTTTAAACAAGTTTTTTATCTTACATCTAAGAAAAAAAATAAAAAGTATTACCATTTCTTTAACGAAGATACTAACATTTCTGCTAAAATCACTGTAAAATAAAAAAAATATAGTAAAAATACTAAAAAATTGTTGTATTTTAAAAATAGTAAAGTACCAAAAAGTTTTGTAAAAATTAAATTTTTACATTTTTTTTTGCCAAAGTTTACCCCCAATAACTGCAATAATTTTCTGAGTGTAACGTCAACTAATGGCATAATTTTGTAAAACGCAAGGCGCCGCGTTGTCAAAATTTCTGTGTAATTTGTTTTTGTTACAACAATAAATTGCATTGAAATTTTGACAACGAGGCGCGTTGCGTTTTACAAAATTAGGCCATTAGTTGACGTTATACTCAGAAAATTATTGCAGTTGCTACATGACAGTCGTTTATGTAGTAAGTAGTTGTTGTTGTTTTTAACTACAATTTCGGTCGTTTTTGTATGAACAAATTTCAAACAATTCAATGTTATCATTTCGGCTTAAAAATCTGTTAGTGGGCCACTTTTGACCGTAGGTTCAGAAGGGTTAACGCTTTCGGCAAGGTCAAAATTATTTAATTAATTATACTACTCTAAAAAATCATTTTTTTTTTGCACAGACTGCTAAAGTACAATTTCCAAGTATTTTTGGCCTCCTAAACACGAATATGTTATCCGAAAAGTTGTATCAAATCGCCTTCTCGAGATATATGTAGACATTTTCATTTTTTGCAGACCAAGCCCTCAAAACAGACAAATTTTTTAATATTGGAAAAGTGTATGTTAAAGTCATTCATATTTTTTTTTATTCGAATTCCCGATAAAATTACCTAACTTTTTTAAGAAATCCGGACTCAATGCGATCAAGGATACACTCAGGACATTAAAAAGAAGTTCAAAATGTCCTTTTTTGGTTATGTCCTTAAAGTATCCGAATTTTGCAAGAAACTTCCTGTTCAAAGTAGATATGTAAAGCAGACACTCCAATAAAGAGAACCTGGGGTTAAAATCCAAAATCCATTTAGTATATCCAGAAATATTTGTAAAAGAAATCAAAATTTTGAACCAAATCTGCATATTTTTTTTCATACATTTTTTCGTACCAATTTTTATGGTTTTTTGTTAAAATAAAAAAAAAATTAAAACACTTTTCTTAAAGTACTTTGGCTTAATCCGCAAAAAATGAAAATGCCTATATCTCGAGAAGGCAATTTGATACAACTTTTCTGATGACAGATTCGTGTTTAGAAGGCCAAAATATTTCACAAAATGTTTTCAAAATGTCTGTGCAAAAATCGTGTTGAGTAGTGTTATTTATGACTATTTTGAATACAATATAGTCATATCATTTCGGCTTAAAAATCTATTAGTGGGCCACTTTTGACCTTAAGTTTAAAAGGGTTAACGCTTTCGCCAAGGTCAAAATTATTTAATCAATAATTTATGACTATTTTGAATACAAAATTTTTTTTTTAATTTTTGGAAAACATGAAAATTTTGGTAGGGACATTTTTGGTTAGATGCACATACGGGCTTAACCCAATATACAAAATGAATCGAAATCGAATCGAAATAACCCAGAAAAACTTTGGTAATGGGTGGTTATTATGTAACACATTACGATGTAATGTATATCCCTTATTTGTAGCATTATTTGAGGATGTCTTACCAGACATTTGCTCAACAACATATTGTGCTCGATTCTGGAATACGATTTCACCATTCACCCAGGCTCAGATCCACGGGGGGGGAAGGAAATTTCCCTCCCCCCCAACCGAATTCGAAAAAAAAGGAAAAAAAGAAAAAAGAAAGGAAAGAAAAGAAAAGAAAGAGAAAAAAGAAGAGGGAAAAAGGAGAGTGAAAAGGAAATAATCTGAAAAAATTTTCTCTGAAAGGAATAATGTTGCGAAATGTTAAAATTGTTCTATATGAAAAAATTTGAGAATTTTTTTAGAGAAAAAGTTGAGAATTTTTCTATATGAAAGTCCTTAAAAGTTTTCTATAGGAGAAATCGGGGAATTTTCCTATAGGAGAAATTTTTTTATAGAAATTCTTCTATGAAAAATGTTTAAGAATCCTTAAATGTTTCTGAATGTTCGAATTTTTATATGTATGTGATAAAAGTCTCAAAAAATTTAAACTTTTCTTTATAAAAAATACAAAAATTTTTCTAGACGAAACATTTTGGAATTTTTCTAGACGAAAAAATTTTCAATTTGAATGAATAATTTGGGAATTTATAGAAAAAAGTTGAGAATTTTTCTTAGAACTTTTTTATAGGAAAAATCTTATAATTTTGACAATTTTTATATGAAAAATCTAACAGTTTTGCTATAGGAAAAAACTGAGAGTTCTTTTATAGGAAAAATCTGAGAATTTTCTATATTTAAAATTTGACAAATCTTCTGGGTAAAAAGAAAAAAAGAAATGAAATCATGAGTGAGAATTTTTTCTAGAATTTTCCAGAATCTCAAAAGTTTTCTTTAGAAAAATAGTTTTTAAATCTTAAATTTTTTTATAGTAAAAAAAAAATATTAAAATAAAAAATTTCTATAGGAAAAATAAAAAAAATTTCTTCAGGGAAAATTTGAGAATTTTTTATACAAAAATGCATCTGGGACTTTTATAGGAAAAATGTCTCGGAATCTAAGTATTATTCCTTAGGAAAAATGTCTCAGAATCTGAGATTAATTTTATTAGAAAGATGTCTTAGAATCTAAGACTTTTTAATAGGAAAAGCTGAGACCTTTTCTACAGGAAAAAAGTCCAAGAATCCTAGAAAAAATTTCCGATTTTTTCGATATTAAAAATTTTTGAGTTTTAATATTAAAAAAATATTCCAAAATCTATGACTTTTTCGATAGGAAAAATAACTCAGAATCCAAGTCTTTTTCTATAAAAATTGCCTTAGACTCTGAGAATTAAAAAAAAATATTCTGAGAATTTTAGAAAAAATATAACAGAATTTAAAAAAAGGTCTTCCAAAATTTTTATTGTTTAAAAAGTGATTCAGAATTTAAGATTTTTTTTTGTAGGAGAAATCTCGGAGACTCAGACTCTTAAGACTTTTTCTATGGGAAAATGACTCAGAAACTAAAACATTTTTTTAGGAAAAAATTTCTTAGACTCTCTTATGAAAATATTTCTCAGAAAATGATTGACTATCTTAGACTTTTTCTAGGGAAAAGTTTCTCAGAACAAAACTTTTTAAATAGAAAAATGTCTCAGAATCTAGAAAATTGCTTCTAAAAATTTTAAAAAGCATTAAAGTTCTCAATTTTTCTAATCTCAGATACTTTCTGTAGAAAGATCGTTTCGGTATCTTAGAAAAATAGAATAGAAAAAATTTTAATATTTCAGAACCTAAGAAGTTTTCAATGGGAAAAAATCTGAGAATTTTTCTTTATAATTTTTTTTTCAAAATATAGAAATTTTTGGTGTGAGAATTGCATAAGTATCTGAGAATTTTCTGTATGAAGGTGTATAAGAATTTAAAAATTTTGGTATAAATTCTGATTAATTTTTATTCAAAAATAAAAATCGTAACATTCTAACTTTAAAATATTATGGCCCTTACCACAAGAAAACAAAAAGTCTATTTTAACAAAAGTTTTATTTTAAATTTCAAATTTTCAATACATTTTTTGAAAGTCTATTTTAAAAACAAAAACAATTTGTATGGAAATAAAATTAAAAGCTCATTTTAAATTTATTTTATTTTCTTGTGGTAAAGCTGTATATTTTTAGTAGTTTTATTCTAGCTCGAGGTCATTTCTTTTACTTATTTAGACTTTGATATTCTCATAGAATAATTTTCAAAAAATTATTAATTATTCTATGAGAATATCATAGCTTTAATAAGTAAAAGAAATAATGACCTCGAGCTAGAATAAACCTACTTAAAATATTTTTGTATAAATTTTAAAAGCTTTTCTGTATCAGAACCTCAGAAGTTTTCTATTGGGATAACGTCTCAGAATCATAAACTTTCTATTAGAAAATTATGTCAGAATCCGGGTCTTTTGCTGTCAGAAAAATGCTTTAGAACCTGAAAATTTCTTGCAGATACGTTTTTCAAAATATCAAATATTAAAGTTTTTTTACTATTAAAATAAATTTTTAAAATTTGAAAATGTTTCTTTAGAAAAAATCATAATAAATAAGAGTTGAACAATAAAAAATCTAGTGTTTATAAACCGGTTAGCCGAAAAACCGATTTTTTCCTAAAATTTCGGTTTTTTTGCAAACCGGTTAACCGGAATTGAAGATTTCCGGTGCACCGAAAACCGGTTTTTCTGTCGGTTAACCGGTTTTTTTAAGACATTCAAAACGGAATATTTTCGCAAATATTAAGGGTTTACACTTATTTTTTTATGATATTTTCAAAATTTCGTTGAAAACACATTAAAAGTCCGCGAGAAAGAACCTCTAAAATATTTTTTGTCTTCAAGAAATAATTTTCAAAATAGGAATTTTTTTCCGAAACTGATAAAAATTTAAAATACTCACCGTTTTCAGCGTTTTTTTTGAACATTTCATGAAAAACTTAATAAGTGACTGTTAACCAGATACTACAATCCCTGTTAATGGCGAAAATGTCAATAAAAGAAAACAAAAATAAAATTCGGAACTGCAGTTTACTTATAACGAATAAATGTATTTTTCTAAATAAAACCAATACAAAATAAATTGAAGTTCTAGTTAATATGGTCAATTAAAGTACATTATTTAAATATCGCTTTTTTTATAGCGTAATATTTGCAAATCTTGCTGAAAGAAACAAATATGTTAACTTAAGCTATATTCGCTTTATTATTTAATAAAAATCAGCTATTTTCAAGTAATTTTTGGTTTTTTCAGTTAAAGAAAAAAAAAACCGGTTAACCGGTTTTTTTATTCCGGTTTAACCGAGAAATCCGGTTAACCGAAAAAGCTGATTTTCGGTTAACCGAGAAACCGGTTTTCCAAAATGTCGGTTTTTTTATAAACACTAAAAAAATCTTAACCAATGATTCAAATTCAACCTGAAATTCCCTGCAAAAAAAATTTTTTGACCAAAAAAAAATTTCCCCCCCCCCCCCAAACCCAAGAGCTGGATCCGCGCCTGATTCACCTAATTTTTAAAAATGTGATATTTATTCGAACTTTAAGATTTTTAAATTTCTTTTTGAAATAGTTAAAGATATTAACTAGATATTTAATTGTTACAAGAACAAAAATTTAAAATCTTAAAATTCGATAGAATATCAAATTTTTAAAAATTAGGTGAATGGTGAAACCGTTTTGCAGAATCGAGCACATTATTTCAAGGTGAAAATAATGTTTTACTAATAACTTGTTACGTAATGCATGATTATTGCAAAAATTGTACTTCATATTTATTATTTCTAAACATTAAATCATGGGTGACTTATATTTGGTTACATTATGTATTATTTCAAAATTTGAAATAATGCATTATTTGTAATTGAATACATAATGCATTATAATAACATAAAAAATAAATATCTTGTACAAAAATGCATAAGTTTAAACTAGAGATGGGCTCACGACAGGAATTTTTGAATCACGGATACTCACAAGCATATTTTTTCTACTCACTTACAATCACGTGAGTAAATTTAATACGTCGTAACTTGTTCACTACTCGTAACGCCTTATATATTACATTCTGGTATGCTATATTTTATACATTACTCGTATGCATTACTTTGAGTCTCATCCCATGGTAAAATCATCAATGCTGCAATGTATAAAATAAGCTATCCTATACCTTATTTTATACCTTATTTGGTAATCAAAGTTTTGCTGGGAAGTAAATAAAATATGCTCGTGAGTGAGTGTATGTCATTAGAAAATTCCTGTCGTGAGCCCATCTCTAGTTTAAACTTACGCATTTTTTTATTAAATATTTATTTTTTATGTTATTGTAATGCATTATGCATCCAATTATAAGTAATGCATTATTTAAAATTTTAAAATAATACATAATGTAACCAAATACAATTCATTCATGATTTAATGTTTAGAAATATTAAATATGAAATACATTTTTTCCAATAATCATGCATTACGTAACAAATTATTAGTAGAGCATTATTTTTTACTTTAAAATAATACGTTGTAGAACAAATGTTTGGTAAGACATCCTAAAAGAATGCTACAAATAAGGTACATATATACATTGCCTGGTAATGTGTTATATAATCACCACCCATTACCAAAGTTTTGCGGGATAACTGTTATGAGATTTATTGAAAAAATTCAAATTTAACTGTTCAAAAATATTTTTTTAAAATAAAAATTAAAAATAACAGTTTGAAATGATTTATATAAATATCTGTTAAAAATAACAGAAATAAAAAATGTTTGTTTTTTATAACTGTTATTAAAAACTCTTTAAGCCCTAAAAAAATTTAATTATTAAAATAAAACAACAATAAACGCATGCAGAAGAACCCTATTGATAGGTAATACTTCAATCATTGATTTAAAGCTATAAACTTTCATTGATTTTTTTTTAAAATAACTGTTATAACAGTTATTAATAGAGTATCCAAAACCGAAAACCGGTGGACCGGTTTTTTCATTTTCAAAAACCTGGCCGGTTTCGGTTTTTATTCAAATTCGGTTATTCGAAAAACCGGTGTTTTAAGGTCGGTTTAACCGGTTTATTTTTTTTTTATGAAAAACCAAAAACATTGGTGTCACTTTGTAATTTATAGAAAAAATTAGAAGCGATTTTGGTCCAAAATTTTAAGCGATATTTTGCAAAACAAAAATCGAACGTGAATTTTTAACAAAAATCAAATTTTATTGAAAATAATCAAAAACTATAACACAACCAGAACTCAAAAATTTTCTTTTTATTTCTAAAACATTAATGGAATTAACGTCAGAAATTTTAGTTTTGCAAAATTGCGCAATTTCAAAATTGAAACTTTTTTGCTAGTTTCTTTTTTAATAGTAGAAGCAAGTGTATTACTATTAAAGTAAATTGCGAATATTTTCTTGCAACGACGCACAGTGGTCAATTTCGCGAGATAGCGGTCAAAACTCTATAACTTTTGACCGGATTGGTATTTTTTTACGCAATTTGTTTTGTTCAATAGGAGGGACTTTAAGCTTCAATTTGCGTGTTCAAACGTAAAAATCGACTGATAGGAACGTAAGTAATGTGGAGTTAAAAATGCATTTTAATTTTTTGTTGAGTTTCCATGTAAAAGTTGAATATTTTGACATTTTAAATAGGTATTTTTTTTATAATTTCTTATTTTCTTCAATCGTATTTTACAACCAATACTTATTTATTATTCCTAAACTTAATTTTGGTCAGAAAATGCCAACATTTGGCAACTGACATTTATTTAGTCTCAATATTCACAAGTCCTTTGTCCTTTTGATAGGTCCTAGGATAGGTGCTTTTGATAGGTCCAGGGATATGTCCTTTTGATAGGTCCTAGGATAGGTCCTTTTGATAGGTCCTTTTGATAGGTCCTAGGATAGGTCCTTTTGATAGGTCCAAGGATAGGTAATTTTGATAGGTCCTAGGATAGGTCCTTTTGATTGGTCCAAGGATAGGTCCTTTTGATAGGTCCTAGGATAGGTCCTTTTGATAGGTCCTTCTGATAGGTTCTTTTGATAGGACCAAGGATAGGTCCATTTGATAGGTTCAAGGATAGGTCCTTTTGATATGTAAAAGGATAGGTCCTTTTGATAGGTCCTTTTGATATGTAAAAGGATAGGTCCTTTTAATAGGTCCAAGGATAAGTCTTTTTGATAGGTCCAAGGATAGGTCCTTTTGATAGGTTCAAGGATAGGTCCTTTTGACTGGTCCTAGGATAGGTCATTTTGATAGGTCCAAGGATAGGTCCTTTTGATGGGTCCTAGTATAGGTCCTTTTGATAGGTCCAATGATAGGTCCTTTTGATAGGTCCAAGGATAGGTCTTTTTGATAGGTCCAAGGATCCACAGGTTATTTCCATTGGTTTTAAATTTATTTGCAATTATCAGGTATTTAAGTTATGTAATATTAGATGGCAATAAAATCATTTTTTACCTTTTCCAAATGAATTGCCAGATACCACATAATTTGAGAGTTCTATTGTCATTTTTGTCAAAATTTTGATACACCCTTCTATGTGGACTAGGTCCAAATATGGGCCAACTTCTCCTAATTTCAACAGAATTATTTTTTGGGTCATTAAGAACTCTTGTACAAAATTTCATCAAAATATATGCATAATAGCCACTTTCACATAAAAATAACTTCTCAAAAAATATGACGTGCATTTGTACCGAATATCTTACCTTGGGTCAGAAAAATTGCTGTAGCTCAAAAAGTGCAGCCCCGATGCATGGACATGTATATATAGGAATGTAGGGGAGAGTTAGGACTACAAAATAGTAAATTTGTGTTTTGACTCAGCTTGACTCACAGGAGTTGTGCTCTATGAAGTAGGAAATTTCCGAGAAATTTGACCTTTTTTAAAAAAAATATTTAAATTGTTCTGAAAACAGTAGAGCTTCAATTTTTTTACCAGTAATAGGAAATAAGTTAAGTTACAACACAACATTTATTTCGTCCAAAAATCTTGAAAAACAAAAAAGTTATGATCATTTAAACTTTAAAAATTAACTAAAAATATCATAAATTTACTAAATTCTGAAAAATCCCATTTTGGACCACCCTGTTCTCAGTGAAATAATTGAAATAGAGTTCTAATTTTTTGGCTCCCGAGTTTTACTACTGTCTACTTTCATATGAGTCTAATAACTTTAAAATCGGAGAACAAAAACCAAAAGGAGTTTTGGCCGCTATCTCAAAATATTGACCACAGTGCGACGCATCATATAAAAGGTAATAAAAAAATAAAAATTTTATTAAAATTAAAAAAAAACAAGTGAGAGTGTTACATTCGGCTGTGCCGAATCTTTTATACCCTCCAAAATGTAAAAAAACTCTATATGAAAAAAATCGAGGGGCGTCTTTTTTTTTTGGGGGGGGGGGTTGTGGGAGACGTTAGGGGGCACCTTCCCCCTGCGATTTTTAACTTATTCTGAGATAAGAATGTTGCATTTGCTCAGCAAAAGTACAAAAAACCCTGCAAAAAATGTGTTTTTTCTTGGGTTGGTTTAGTTCTCCAAGGGGGAACTTTTTTCCCCTTGGTCAGATTTTGCCCATTTCCGAACTTAACCTGCCTAGGAATATAAGACATATTCGTGCCAAACTTCGGAAGTCTAGCTCGTTTAGTTTGGACTGAATCGTGTCTTCTACAGACGGACAGACGGACGGACGGACATCGCTAGAATGTCTTAGAATCGATCACTGATCAATAATATATATACACAGAAAAAAAAATTTCATTTACAGAATGATTTTTTTCATATACTGTATGAATTGAACATGACTTTTTTTTCCCAAACAATTTTTATTAATAGTATTAATTTGTTCATACATATTATGAACAAGTTCTTGACGATTTTTGAGTTAAATTTTGAAAATTTTCTGTAATTTATGAATAATTTGGTGGACTATATAATTAAAAACACAAACACGCGTTAGTTTGGCATCATATAAGATGTTTTTTTTTAGTTTTATTAATTTATTGCAAACTTACAAAAAAAATATGTGAAAACTAAATAAAACCATTAATTCGCGTAATCGCCAGCTTCTAATGGAATAGGTTAATTGATCATCTTAGGAAATGTGTGTCAGAAAACAAATAGGGATTTTTGTGTGCATCAGGCCATTCATGTTGACGGAATATTTATCTAAAAAGATGTTAAACAAAATGGTTTTATTTAATAAAAATTAGCAATACATATTTATTAAAACACATTGTACTTACCCTTTCATCTTTCATGTTATAGGTCCATGGAGGATTCCAATTAGAGGAGTCTCTTTTTTCCACAAAAAAATACACAAAAAAAGTTTGACAATTTATTTTTTATTTTGTTTTATTTTTTTTTTGGAAATTTAAAAATTAAAAAACACATACATAAGTAAATATGTAGTATGAATTTATGCATACATAGTTTGAACTGAAATCAATGAACGCAATTCATTCTATTTATGTACAAAATTTGTTCTGTGTACTTTATGGGGTCCTAGACCGATATTTTGATGCGTTACACACGGAATGACAAAGTGAGTATACCCCCATACTGTGGTTAGGTTAGGTTAGGTTGAGAGGTTGACATAGTGTCCACAAGACCAGATCCTGATCCATAGTGATACCTCATGAAAAGGGGTGTGTTGAATATTCCTATTTCCTAATGCCTTTAAAGCCGCTTGACTATCAATGTATATAATGATCTCACTAGAGTAGATCGGTCTCATTGAAATGAGTCTAGCAGCCTCCGACACTGCATACAGTTCCGCCTGAAAAATATTACAGCCGTCCTGTATCCGTAAGCTATATTCAATTCCCAGTTTTTCACAGTAGACTCCACTACCTGTTCCCTGTTGCATTTTTGATCCATCAGTGTAGACCTCAATTTGATGTTCCCCGCCAGGTGGATTTTCCCAGTATTCCCTAGATGGTATTTCAATTTGCACGCTCTCATCCCATACAGTATGGGGAGTCATATAGTCAGTCACACAGTTCTCATATCGATGATTTCGAATAAGTTTTGTGTGGCCATATTCCCGCACCCTTAGCACACGATTTTGTGCCAGCCTTAGCTGTGTCCTAACAGCGTATTCCTGGATGTATAGGTCCAAAGATGGTAAATCCAGAATCCTACACAGTGCATGTGTAGATGTCGTCCTGCGCGCTCCAGTAATACTCAAGGCAGCTACTCTACTTATTCACCTTACAATTGCCGTGAAAATCCAGTGTATCAGCTTCGGTTTAAGACCCCATGTGTTCCCAATCATTTTCTGGCATCCATACATAGCTGCATACGCCTTTTTGACTCTCTCCTTTAGATTCTCAAGCCAATTTAATTTCCTGTCAAAGATTATACCTAGGAACTTAGCACTGTCCGAAAGTGTCAGACATGTTTCCCCCATGCGCGGGAGTCGAAATTCAGCAATTTTTCTCCTTCTCGTGAAGAGGACTGTTTCCGTTTTCTGAGGATTTAAACCTAGCCCGCTGGCCGTAGCCCACTTGTGGAGCGATGAGAGAGCACGCTCCATAATGTCGGATATGGTGTCCAGTGATATCCCTCTTGCCAAAATCACCAGGTCATCAGCATAAGCTATTACTCTAACTCCGTGCCTTCTGAGTTCTAGCAAGGCCTCATTTAGAACCAGAATCCATAGGGTCGGTGAGATGACGCCACCTTGGGGAGTGCCTCTAGTTGCCATCGCTCTCACTGATGCCCCTCCAATTTCCGCCTCAATTATACGGTTCTTGAGAACTTTCATTATCCAATGATTCGCCATTGGGTCATTGCCTGACTGTGTTAACGCTTCCTCTATTGCCTGAGATTTTATGTTATTAAATGCTCCCTCAATATCCAGGAAGCATGCCAGAGTATATTCGCCATAGTTTATGGTTTCCTCGATATTCATTGCCAGCTCGTGAAGGGCTGATTCCACTGATTTACCCTTTGTGTATGCATGCTGGTTTTCAGAGAGCTCCCCTGCACCCATACTATTTCTCAAGTGGTAGTCCAGAATCCTCTCCAGTGTCTTTAGTAGGAACGATGATAGACTGATTGGTCTATAGTCCTTAGCGCTGCTGTGTTGTATCTTACCAACCTTGGGTATGAAAATAACTTTAACTTCCCTCCATCTCTTTGGTACATATGATAGCCTAAGGCAAGATGTATAAATCTGTTTTAGGAGCGGTGTGATGGTTTTCACCAGTCTCTGTAACATTATGGGATAAATACCATCCACTCCTGGAGATTTATATGGTCCAAAAGAACCGATTGCCCATTCAATTTTTTCCTCTGTAACGAAGTCCACACTCCGTAATTGCCAGACATGTGTTGACTCGTCTGGCTTATCCAGTTGACCAGGATCCAGGTTGCATTCCGGGAAATGGGTCCTGAATAACATTTCAAGAGTGTCCTTCGCTGAAGCTGTCCAAGTACCATCAATAGACTTCAAATTTCCTGGTACATGTTCCTGTTTTGACATCAGCTTTCGCAATCTTGATGTGTCTTTTATGGTTTCGATATCATTTAGCATGTTCGTATAAACTTCTCTTTTGGATTTTCTTATTTGTTTCTTGAATTCCTTTCTAATTGTCTTATATTCAGACCATAGTTCGTCAGTATCTTGTCTTCTTGCATCATTTAATGCCTTCCTAGTTCTTTTCATCAGTGTTTTTAGATCCTCGCTCCACCATGGCTGCTGTTTTTTTCCTCTGCTTCTACTTGTCGGGCAAGATTTACCAAATGCTTTTTTAAGTGAGTTCTCGATTTCTCTTACCGAGTCGTCTATATCGTTTGTGGTTGGAGGGTATAAAAAAAAGTTGCAATATTGCACTGTCGCAAGGGCCAAAAATTTGTGAATTTTATATATTTAACTAATGAACAAACCTTTACGAATTAAACACCCAATTATTAGAATTGCTAATAATGCTTTAGTTGATTTACCAGCTCCTATTAATATTTCAGCCTGATGAAATTTTGGATCACTATTAGGATTACCCTGATTATTTTAGAATATAGAATCAAACGTTCTTTATGTTTTAAGTGAAGTGAAGGTAATAAAATAATTTTGTATCTTATTTTCTTCTATTTAATTAACAAATTTCGTTTGTTTTAAATAAAAATCTAAAATTATTAAAAACCCGGAAAAAACCGGCTGACCGGTTTTTTATATAAAAACCGAAACCGAACCCGGTTTTTTAAATTTTAGATTTTTCGAATAAACCGAAAACCGGTTTTTGAAAATCGGCGGTTTTTTTGGATAATCTAGTTATTAACTCTAATAAATATAAAATAAAAGTTATTTTAAATTGTTTGAACAAAAAGTTTTTAACAACTGTTTTTTTTTTACTGTTATTGAAAAAATCAAAAAAAATAAAAGTTATTGCAAATTAAGTAAATAAATATTCGAGCTCAAGGCCAGTGTTTTGTTTAATAAATCTTCTTTATTAACTTCTGCAATATTTAATGACGAAGAAGGAGGATCAATAGCTTTAAGTTTTTTGCGTTAAAAATCCAATTTTACTCCCTGATGATGTTCCTCTATGAGGATCGAAATATTGGAAGTTATTAAAGAAGATTTATTAAACAAAACTCCGGCCTTGAGCTCGATTATTTATTTACTTAATTAAAATTTAAAAGGTCGACTAATTACAACTACAATTAAGTTATTGCAAATTTTAACACGGGACATCTCTTTTATATATAAAATACTAGTTTGGACAACATACGTTTCATGATTTTTTTAAAACAAAAAGGCACATATAACTGTTATATTTGGTCTCTGCATTTAAGTAATATGGCCTTATTTCTGAGAATTTGTCTATACGAAGAATTTTTCTTAATATAAAAATTTTTTGGTATCTGCGAATTTTCTATATGAAAGTGTATCAGAATCTGAAAATTTTTCTGTAGCAAGAATTTCATATATTTTTAAACGCATTTATTTAGCAAAATGCCTCAGAACCTCAGTATTTTTCTATTGGGATAATAATTTATCAAATCTGATATATTTTCTATCGAAAATTGTTTCAGGATCGTGGTCTTTTGCTGTCAGAAAAAGTCTTTAGAACCTTTAGAAACATTTTCTTATGTTCTTAAACATTTTCTATAGGAATACATGGTTCGAATTTGGCTTTTGGGCGAATTTCGTTCCGGCTCACCGACAGATGTGTTGGAATAGACCTAAAAACAATGTGGTTAAATTTTCATGCAGATCGGTGGGCATCTTCCGCTGCCGAAATGACGTTGAAAATCCGCGATTTCTTAAAAAATTGTATTTATTTTAAAAAATTGCCAAAATTACAAAAATCACTTAATCTTCTTTTTTATTTCAGTCAGTCCTTTCAATTCGATCATATTTTCTTAGAAAAAAATTTCAGCTTAATAGGACATTGTTAACCCCTCTAAAACGGTTGCCAAAAATGACCCATACATTTTGCCCTTAACTCAAAACCACCAAATTTAAAATTTTTTTTTTTTTTTGATTTTAAGTTGCACAATCTAAAGTTTTTATTGCATTTATTTCAAGTATATATAAGTTCGTTTGACAAAATTTTTTTTTTGAAAAAATACGAGATTCTTAAACAGCGCGTGTAACGGTCTAATTCCAGGACATTTTGGGAAAATTTCACTTTTTTTTTTAAAACTCAACATTTTAAGTTAAAAACTTTTCATTTTACACTAGATTTATTATAAATTATAAAACTTAATATAGAAATGTTGGATTTAAAGATATTCTTTAACCTTAAACAGCTTTGGGCCCTAAATGACCCATGATGAACAAATGCATCTAGAAATAAACCGCTTTTGGCGGGCGACTAACCATTGGGAACATATTTGTTTAGTTAAAAATGGGAGCGTGAGTAAAGATAGGAGCGTGAGTAGAGATGAGAGCGTGAGTGAATTTGACCAACTCACGCTCACGAAGAAAAAAAATTTTTCACGCAGGAAATTTTTTAAGTTTGCATACATTTTACGCAGGATCACGCAAATGAAACAAATTAAACTCGTTCACGCTGTAATCACGCTCACGAAAACTCAACATAACTATATTTTGACGTGTTTTATTTTTCTGTCACCATAAAAAAATCATGCAAACTCACGAAATTTCACTCACGTTTACGAGTGATTCGTGAAATTTGTGCCACGTGTGCATTTGTACAAATTATATTTTTAATGCAAAATAAAAAAGTGATCCATATATTTTATGTAAACAAGTTTATATACTATTTTCCGTTTAAATGCACCCACCCCGAAAGCATTATCCCCTCAAATGCCAGAATGCAGTAAGTAAATATTCTATTAAATTTATTCAGTAATATTCTTGTTTAAATGTGAGTTACTTTTTGTGTCAAATATAAATAAATGGTTAATGGTGGGTATGGAAAAAGCTTTAAGGGTGGGTGCACTTAAGCGGGAATACTATTTTAATGCTATTTGAACTTTTTTTGTTTCATTTGCATTAAAAACATAATTTTTAAAATTGCACTGTTAAACGTGAGTAAAATTTCGTGAGTTTGCATGATTTTTTATGGTGACAGAAAAATGAAACACATCAAAATTCAGCTTGAGTGAGATTAAAATGTGACACTCATGTAACCCTGCGTAAAATGTATTCAAAATTCAAAAATTTCTTGCGTGAGAAATTTTTTTTTCTTCGTGAGCGTAAGTTGGTCGAATTCACTCACGCTCCCATCTCTACTCACGCTCCCATCTTTACTCACGCTCCCATTTTTACCTAAAAAATATGTTCCCAATGGTTAGTCGCCCGCCAAAAGCGGTTTATTTCTAGATGCATTTGTTCATCATGGGTCATTTAGGGCCCAAAGCTGTTTAGGGTTAAATAATTTCTTAAAATCCAACATTTCTATATTAACCCAGTCAGAAATTGCCAACCGTACCAAAAATTTTGTGTTGGTACAATATCGGGCTAGCCAAAAATACAACATTGTATAACGTAAAACAGTTTTACTAAAAATATTGTGTTGGCACAACTTTGTGTTTACATAAAACACTACACTATAGATTATAATTTAAAAGTTTAACATTTTTATTTATTTTTTAAGTTTTCGATTTACACAGACCTCAACTCTTTAATCTAAGTGAACACTTAAGTAGTTGCTTTTTCAACCAATTTGTACAAAATGGTAACTAAAAAGTACTACATCGAGATTTTCAATACATCCCTAACAAAAGTTAAATCCAATGTCGTAAATTTGTAAAATCAATGTTAACCCAACATTAAAACAAAAGTCGAGCGATCGTTGGCCACTGTTATCATTTCAACCTCGGAATGACGTCGTAGACTTAGAAACGGGTATGATTCGCCAACGTTGGTAGCGTCGCCGCCAACTTCATTCCAACGTTGGCCCGTTTGTATTTTTCTGCCTGGGAAGTTTTATAATTTATAATAAATCTAGTGTAAAATGAAAAGTTTTTAACTAAAAATGTTGAGTTTTATAAAAAAAAAAAATGTAATTTTCCCAAAATGTCCTGGAAACAGACCGTTACATGCGCTGTTTAAGAATCTCGTATTTTTTCAAAAAAAAAAAATTGTCAAACGAACTTATATATGGGGGTTTTCGTGTCAACTGACACAACTTTTGAAATCGATGTCTTCCGATCGGGATGAAGTTTGCACCAAGGTTAGTCCTATTGAATAGTAGTTCAGACACAATTTTTCAACGAGATCGGTCAAGAACTCTCTGAGTTAGAGGGGGTCGAAATTTGACATTTTGGCCAAAGAGGTGTTGATTCTCATCCATGTAACTTCTTACCTATTGTTTTTAGCAAAATGTGTCCCAAAGAGTTTAGATAGCTATTTCTTCAGTCTTTCGAAGAAAAAATATAAAAAAAATAAAAAATAAATTTTTGATTTTGTTTCTTAAAAATCCAAAACTTTTTTGACTTTTTCCTCAAATTGGGCCCTTTTTTTTTTTTTTTTGATTCAAAAGAAAGCTTATGTGATTTCCTTTAAGAGCTGTGGGGTCGCTTAGTGGGATATCTATGAAAATTTTTTATTTTTTTAACTTTGGAACACAAAAACCGTTCTTTAATTGGCACCATTAGGCGTGGGATAGCTAACCAGTTTTCGATTTCGATCCGCGATACCCTCTAATTTTTTTAGGTTCGAAAAAGAAAGCACGAGCCAAAAAATGGGGCGGTGTGAAGGGGCCATATGGCCCCTCATTGGGGTCAAAGTTGGGCGTAAAGAGATAAAAATCCTCAAAAAGCCCCAAAACTCCCCTAGAAACGCCCCTGGAGGGGTGCAATGTGAGACCGACCTCCAATAATTTTCTGCCCCCAACATTTTTCTTGAACATACCTTACCCCTATTTCCACTTCCGAAGGGGGCTCTCATACAAAATGACATTTTTATGAAATTTGCTCCTACCGCTCTAACTGTCCATAGGCTGCCCCTAGAGAAGTAAAATGTATGACCGACCCCCAATATTTTTTCAACTCCAACATTTTTCTCAGAATAAACCTACCCTTTATTTTCAACTCTTAAGGGGGTCCCCATACATTTTTTCTTATTTTTTTATTAGTTTTTAAAAATACATGTTTTTATAATGTATGGGAGCCCCTTAGGGAGTGGAGATAGGGTGTTATGATGTTCGGACAAAATGTTGGTAACTAAAAAATAATGGGGGTTGGTCGTAATTTTTGCCTCTCTAGGAGGGGCGGTAGGAGCTGGTTTAATAAAACAAATTTATAAAAAATAAAAGAAATGTATGGGGACCACCTTAAGGGTTAAAGATACGTTGTAGGTATGTTTGCAAAAAATGTTGGAAATAATAAAATAATGGAGGTCGGTCATACATTTGGCCCCACTAGGGGCACTTTAGGGTAAGTTAGAATGGTATGATCAAATTTTTTAAAAATGGTTTGTATGGGAGCCCCCTTAGGAAGTGGAAATAGGGGTAAGGTATGTTCAAAAAAAATTTTGGGGGCAGAAAATTATTGGAGGTCGGTCTCACATTGCACCCCTCCAGGGGCGTTTCTAGGGGAGTTTTGGGGCTTTTTGAGAATTTTTACCTCTTTACGCCCAACTTTGACCCCAATGAGGGGCCATATGGCCCCTCCCCACCGCCCCCATTTTTTGACTCGTGCTTTCTTTTTCGAACCTAAAAAAATTAGTGGGTATCGCGGATTGAAATCGAAAACTGGTTAGCTATCCCACGCCTAATAGTGCAAATTGAAGAACCGCTTTTTGTGTTCCAAAGTTAAAAAAAAAAATTTTTCATAGATATCCCACTCGCATCCCACTTAGCGACCCCACAGCTCTTAAAGGAAATCGCCTAAGCTTTCTTTTGAATCAAAAAAAAAAAAAAAGGCCCAATTTGAGGAAAAAGTCAAAAAAGTTTTGGATTTTTAAGAAAAAAAAAATCAAAATTTTTTTTATTGTTTTTATATTTTTTTCGAAAGACTGAAGAAATAGCTATCTAAACTCTTTGGGACACATTTTGCTAGAAACAATAGGTAAGAAGTTACATGGATGAGAATCAACACCTCTTTGGCCAAAATGTCAAATTTCGACCCCCTCTAACTCAGAGAGTTCTTGACCGATCTCGTTGAAATTGTGTCTGAACTACTATCCAATAGGACTAACCTTGGTGCAAATTTCATCCCGATCGGAAGACATCGGTTTCAAAAGTTGTGTCAGTTGACACGAAAACCCCCATATACTTGAAATAAATGCAATAAAAACTTTAGATTGTGCAACTTAAAATCAAAAAAAAAAATTTTTAAATTTGGTGGTTTTGAGTTTAGGGCAAAATGTATGGGTCATTTTTGGCAACCGTTTTAGAGGGGTTAACAATGTCCTATTAAGCTGAAATTTTTTTCTAAGAAAATATGATCGAATTGAAAGGACTGACTGAAATAAAAAAGAAGATTAAGTGATTTTTGTAATTTTGACAATTTTTTAAAATAAATATGTACTATTTTTTAAGAAATCTCGGATTTTCAACGTCATTTCGGCAGCGGAAGATGACCACCGATCTGCATGAAAATTTAACCACATTGTTTTTAGGTCTATTCCAACACATCTGTCGGTGAGCCGGAACCAAATTCGCCCAAAAGCCAAATTCGATCCACCCTAATGTTGATAAGATAATCCAGAACCAATCAAAAAAATGATTTTGAATTTTTTGTTAGTTATGGCCAGACCTTTGAAGAATTAATTCACTTTTTGATTTGATTCGCAAAAAGATTAATTCATATTTATAAATCAAGGAATTAATTCTTGATGATTTGATTCAAAAGAATTAATTTCAACTATTTGTTGAAAGAATTAACTAATTTTTTGTTTAATTCCTTGTTTAAATAATGATTTAATTCACTTGATTCAAATCAAACAAGAATTAATTCACTTGATTCAAATCAAAAAAGAATTAATTCGCTTGATTCAAATCAATTGATTCAAATCAATTGATTCAAATCAAAAATGTTTTGAATCAGTTGATTTAAACATTTTTTTCTTAAATCAAAGTATTTACTTTACACACGCACACACATACTATAACATTTATGCTTGTGCGGTAGTAGCAAGCAAAAAGTCAAAGCAACAGAATATTGGCAGCGCACAAGCTGCATTTTTTAGCCTATGCCCGCATGCATAGGAATCACAAAAATACAAGACATCCCATCAAAAAATAAACGAAGTGGTTCAAAAAGAATTAGTGGTTTCACTACATACAAAGTAGCGATAGGTGCCGAACTTCATATACCGTAGGAAGTACTTTTAAAATCACTTCCAAAAATGCTACAAAATAACAATAAAAACATCTTTCACCAGTTCTTTGCTTAATGATTTTGAAGTACCTTTTTCATATGTTCTTAGGAATCAAATCAAATCACCACAACATATGAACTTCTTTTTCAACTGAAACAATTAGAATGAGGGTGATACACGAAGTATGCAATTTTTTCTACGTCCAGCTTCTAATAGATTTAGGGTTTGCAAAAATGGTGACAAAATTTGGTAATGACATTTCATTTCTCTTTATTTAGAGCTTAAAAAATCGAAAAGACGAAAATCGATTATTGATAAATTTCATATCTTATATCAAATTTCATATCTTATATCAAAAAAAGTTGGTCCTAAATTAAATAAATACATTTACGAACTAAAGCGGATTTTGCTGCATCACATTATTAAAGATTGTTTAAGCTTTTTAGAAAATTGAGGTATAGGCTTGTGGTCAAAACAAACTTGTGAATCAATTCGCCGTGAATTTTTATAGTTTTGTGATCTCTATAATTGCTCTATTTTTAATTCGAAGTATATACGTTTGATTACACTGCTCAACAAATCGAAGGTTTTTGACTCCGGTTTGAAGTTTGATATAAAATTTTTAAAGATTTTGACTCGCTGATTCCAAATCTGTGCTTCAAATTTTTCCATCACGTCTAGAATTTTAATTATTCGCGGTTGAAAATGCGAAAAAAACGCGATTTTTGCCTTTTTTGAAAGCCTGCACAGCAGCCACTGGGTGAAATAAAAATCTGGTATAAAGCGTTAGAGTAGAATTGAACTATGATCTCAAATATATGATCAAAAAAATTTGAAGTTGTTGCACTATTATTGGCCAAACATGTATTTTAAAAAAACACTGTGAAAAAAATTTGAAAAAGCACAATTTTTAAAAGGCTCTAAATCAAAAACCAAATGATCAATCTTTACTGTGATGAGCTCAAAATTTAGGCAAAAGTTCATTCTTTCTTATAGACTTTTAAACCCATTAAAGATATCTTCCGGTTTATAAGAAAAATATCACAGAAAACTTAAACTTGTAAAATATTTATTTTTTTTAGTTTTTCTTTGAAAAATATCAAAAAGAAGTAAGGTATCTATCTACCTTACCTTTTTTTACAAAAATGATAATTTTAACAGAGTCATTTTAAAACGCAATTGTAAACCAACCAAACGCAATAACACAGTGATACAAAATCGAACTTTCGGAATCGGAATGAGATGAAACCAAAAGCAAATGAAAGCAGACGTTTTCCATAACAAAACCCTCAAGGCCTTTTTTTAGGTCAGAGCTAGATTTTATTATACACGCATTTAAAGTTGGTGATTTTAAAGCATTTAAAGTTTTTGTGTACTAAACATGTCCTACTTTAAAGGCCCCTGGTGGTGCCCTTATTGAACATGTAGGGTCCAGTTTCCAAACTTAAGCTCAAAATTACTTCAGCTACGACTGGTATGAATTTTGCTGCAATCGGTCCAGTACCTATTTACTGAATAGCCAAATTATTAAAATAGACCACTGTACACCGTTGCGTATGATTGTTATTTAAAGGCAATTATTAATATAATTCACTGGACACCGTTGAGTATGATTGTTATTTAAAGGCAATTACAATATTAATCATTCGCCACTGATACAGTTTTCAAGCATTTATTATTATAATTATAATAAAAGTGCACTAACTTCAAATGCGTGTAAAACAAAATCTAGCTCTGAACTAGAAAAAAGCCTTGAGGGGTTTGTTATGGAATATGTCAACTTTCATTTGCTTTTGGTTTCATCCCATTCCGATTTTGGGTGTTGCACTGTGTAATTGTTTTTGTGTTAAAATTATTTTTATGCTGAAGAGCCAAATTCGTTATTGACTAAAGTAGAGATAGGCGCGTGAGTGGATTTTGACTCACACTCACTCACGCAAAAAATAATCGGATCACTCACTAATCACTCACGCAATATTTTTTTACTCACGCTCACTCACTATTCTTACCAAAAAAAAAAAAAAATTTAAAAAAAAAATATTTTCACGAAAATTTTAAAAAAATTGGGCAAATCAAAAAATCTAATCACACAAACTCACGCAAAAAATAAATGACTCACTCACTAATCATTCACTCAGTTTTTTTTTCAAATCACGATCACTCACAATCACGTGATTGAAATGAAAATCACTCACGCGTGTTTCACGTGAATCACGCAAATCACGTGACCAGCGCCCAACTCTAGACTAAAGGTACACATTTAATAATACTGTACAATTTGGAGTGTTGTTTATTGATGGCGTGTGATTAAAATTGACGATATTCCAATGACTTTAACGCAATCAGACATGATAAGATTTTTATAATGTGCATTTTTAGTGTTTGATTTAAGTGAAAAAAGTTTAAATCAATCAATTTTAGGTGACGATATATTGTCTTCTTTAATTACACCTTTTTTCTTAAAATTTATTTGTACGAAAGGCACCTTGCGGCTAAGTGGAACAACTTACATGTAATCTGACTTCAGATTCTTAATCAGCACCCTCGAATTAGCTTACAATCAAATTTTTAAATGTTTTTCTCACATAGTTCTAAATAATTTCTGAAGGTGGAAAGGAAAATTAACCCCCCCCCCCCCCCCCAGACCAAATTTCAAAAAAAAGTGGAAAAGAAAGAAAAGAAAAAAAGGAAGAAGAAAATTTTCCAAAGGAAAAAAAATCTCGAAATCGAAAATTTTTCATAGAAAAAACTCTGAACTTTTTTAAGGAAAAATCTGAACATTTTTAAGGGAAAAATTTTACTAAATCTAAAAATTTTCTGTTTAAAATTCCTGCCAATCTGGAATAAACTGAATAAAAAAATAAAGCTAATAACAAAATTCTTTAATGAAATTTTACTGCACTTGAATGTATGTTTGTCTCGTCATGCGAAAATTATGTATGTATGAATGAACCCGACAGGTGGCGCAAGGGAGAAGCTATTTAATTATTCATACCTAAGGCGACCCGCACAACGACGGAGGCTTCAGCTACCCAAGCAGAAATTGACGACGGTTCTAAAAAAAGGGTTCTGAAAGCACTGTAACAAAAACAAGTAAAAAAGTTAAATTCGGCCTTGCCGAATGTAGTGATACCCTCCACAATTTCAAAAAGATTATTGCAAACAACTTTATTTAAATGGAAATTACTAATAAAAAAAAAAAAAATTGAAAAAAATTTCCGCGAAAAAAAATTTTGGTAAAAAAAAAATCCGCGATTTTTTTTTTTTTTGTCAAAAAATATGTTCGTACTTGTTTAAATACCATTTGGTGTCCAATTATGTTCACATATGTCAACCAGAAGCGAATTAGAGCATTTTGTATTTTTAGGATATGTTGAATGTACTGAAATTTTTGAGGTGTGCTTACATTTTCGTTCATAACTTTTGAACCGCTGAACCGATATCGCTCAAATGCAATACCAAACTTCTCGGGAGAACTTCCAATATATATGTTAAGTTTCAGTCATCTCTGTGCAATATTTTGTCCGCGAGAGCATTTTCAACAGACAGACAGACGGACAGACGGACAGACGGACAGACGGACAGACGGACAGACGGACAGACGGACAGACGGACATCGCTAGAATGTCTTAAAATCGATCGGGCATCATGAATATATATACTTTATGGGGTCCCAGACCGATATTTCGATGAGTTACAAACGGAATGACAAACTTATATATACCCTCTATCACTAAGTGGAGGGTATAAAAAGCATTCTTAAAACACCATTATCAAACGCTTTGCGAGCGGTTTTGAAAAGTGTTCTGAAAGCACTATTACAAAATAAAAGCAATCTCAAAACGTTTTTTTTTTTCTAAAAAATAAACTGTAATGTTAGCAAAAATGTTTTGCCAAAAATTAGTTTACTGAATTTTTTTTTATTTCAACTTACAAGGGAAGTATCTCAACCCTTATGAACCGATTTGGCTGAAACTAAAAATATATATAAATGAGACGATTTTAAGGTCTCGCCTTTTCGGCCAGTGTTTCAAAATTTCGTTGTCCCCTTATGAAACAATGTGGACTTTCGGGAAAATTTCGATAACTCCCGAACTAACAGGAATAGCCTCTAGAGCAAAAATACGTGTCAACTTAAATTTAATAAAGATTTTTTCGTATTCATATGGACATCGTAGGTCTATGTCTTAATATAAATACCCCCAAAATTTACACATTTTCATGAAAAAAGTATTTAACAAAGCAAAACTTTTACAAGGCTATAACACCGTTGGATAGGCATTACAAAATCCTTTCTTCTAATATGTAAACATCATATAGTTTCTTAGAAAGATATGGCTGAAAAATCCAAAAAACGGTTTTTTCGCCATTTTTTTAACCATGTTTTGAACCCCTAAATCCTCGATATGGCCGATAAGCCGAGACACCCCAACCTTAGAATTGTCTCCTTAATATATATATTAAGTTTCACGCAAATCGGTTCATAAGAGTTGAGATACTTCCCTTGCTAGTTCATACACATTTGAGGACCCCATTGGGCTCGGACCCGATATGTCCAGACCCCGAGGGGCCTAGACCTAGTTGGGTTCCTTAAAAATCGTCATAGTTTTTGATCCAAAATTTGTGTCCGTTTCGCTCTACCTTGCTTAGTTTTTGAGATACATGATTTTAGGGGACCACTAGGGTTTTGATAATTAAAAAACTCGATAACTTTAAAAATATTACTCGGAGACCTTTTGGTTATTTTGCGTTGTAGAAGAATTCCCAAATTCTAAAAAAAAAAACACAAAGTTTTTTTTTGTGAAAAATCTATAGAAATAAGTCTCAGAATTTGAGACTTATTTATAGGAAAAAGCTCGCAGAATCTAACACCCGTATTCATAACAATAAAACGAGTGGCTATCATCGAGCTACTAACTTTTTTACTCGCAATTTTCAATAAAGGAAAGGTTTTCTCTTGATGAAAGGCACTCGTATTATCATTTTAATGAAGACAGAAGTGCCAACATCAAGGACCAAGCTTTCCCTTTTAAAAAATTGTGTTTTAAAAAGTTAGCAGCTCGATGAAAGCCACCCGTTTTTTGTTATGAATACGGGCGTAAGACTTTTTCGATAGGAAAAAAGTCAGAATCTTAGACTTTTTCTACACAATTAGAAAATTATTGCAGTTACTACATGACATTCATTTGTGTAGTAAGTAGTTGTTGTTTTCAACTACAATTTCAGTTGTTTTTGTATGAAAAATCTCAAACAACTATTTTTTGTAGTGGTTTTAAAAAATAAATACAAAAAAATACTTCATTGTAGTAACAGTTGTTATATGTAGTTGTTTTTTGTCTATAAAAAACCGAGAAAACGGATGTGTTGAAAGAGTTGAAAGTGTCAGATGCAGCAGGAATTATTAACCGTTTTTATACCCACCAACCACAGTATGGGGGTATACTCATTTTGTCATTCCGTTTGTAACGCATCGAAATATCGGTCGGGGACCCCATGCAGTATATATATTATTGATTCATGATCGATTCTAAGACATTCTGTGAATGTCCGTCCGTCTGTCTGTAGATGGCACGATGCAGTCCAAAATATAAGAGCTAGCGTCCTGCAATTTGGCATGAATATGTCTAATGGTCCTAGACAGGTTAAGTTCGTAAATGGGCAAAATCGGCCCAGGAGGAAAAAGTTCCCCCTCGAAGAACTGAACCAACCTCTGAAAAAAATACACTTTTTATACCCTCCAACCACAGTATGGGGGTATACTCACTTTGTCATTCCGTTTGTAACGCATCGAAATATCGATCGGGGAGCCTATAAAGTATATATATTATTGATCTATGATCGATTCTAAGACTTTTCTAGAATGTCCGTATGTCCGTCCGTCCGTCCGTCTGTATAAGACACGATGCAGTCCAAAATAAAAGAGATAGACTCGTTAAGTTTGGCAGGAATATGTCTTTTGGTCCTAGGCAGTTTAAGTTCGTAAATGGGCAAAATCGGACCAGGGGGAAAAAAGTTCCCCTCTGAAGAACTTAACTAATCTCTGAAAAAGGCCATATTTTCTCAGGTTTTTTTGTATTTTTGTTAAGAAAATGAAACAATTTGATGCCAGAAAAAGTTCAAGGTCCTGCACTTGGACTTGGGAAATAAAAAAAATATTTTTTTTTTGCCCGCCCTCCTTTTGTGGGCGTGGATTTTAAAAATGTTTTTAAGTAATGATAAAATTGTATTACTTAAGCTCAAAAAGTATAATAAATCAATTTTCAAACATTTATCGCAATGGTTTATGTGTCACCCAATGATCCCTTCTGACCCCCCCAAAAAAAAACGCCCCTGCATTTTTTTTTAAATTTTTTTTTTTATCTGTTGGAGGGTATTATAGATTCGGCACAGCCGAATTTAACACTCTCACTTGTTTTACATGTTTTTTTGTATTTTTGTTAAATAAATGAAACATTTGGTATATTTATCGGGATGGGAAGGTGCTCTCAACGTCCCCCACTGACCCCCATCAACCTCCCCCCCCCCAAAACAAACGCTTCTAACAATTTTTTTTATACCCTCCACTTAGTGATAGAGGGTATATATAAGTTTGTCATTCCGTTTGTAACTCATCGAAATATCGGTCTGGGACCCCATAAAGTAAGTATATATATTCATGATGCCCGATCGATTTTAAGACATTCTAGCGATGTCCGTCTGTCTGTGGAAAATGCTCTCGCCGACAAAATATTGCACAGAGATGACTGAAACTTAACATATATGTTGGAAGTTCTCCCGAGAAGTTTGGTATTGCATTTGAGCGATATCGGTTCAGCGGTTCAAAAGTTATGAACGAAAATGTAAGCACACCTAAAAAATTTCACTACATTCAACATAACCTAAAAATACAAAATGCTTTAATTCGGCTTCTGGTTGACATATGTGAACATAATTGAACACCAAATGGTATTTAAACAAGTACGAACATATTTTTTGACAAAAAAAGAAAAAAATCGCGGATTTTTTTTTTTACCAATTTTTTTTTTCGCGGAATTTTTTTTTTTTTTTTTCAAAAGTAATTTCCTTTTAAATAAAGTTGTTTGCATAATCTTTTTAAAATTGTGGAGGGTATCACTACATTCGGCAAGGCCGAATTTAACTTTTTTACTTGTTTTAATTTTTTTTTTTACATTTTGGAGGGTATAAAACAATGGTGCCCAAACACTTGTTAAAGATCAACATTGATTCGGCTTTGTACACGGACAAAATCCGAACGACAACGAAACTAACAACAGAGAGCGTAAAAAACAAAAAAAACTCCTTAGTTGTTTGCCATCTTTCAAAGAAGCAGGTCGATGTCGCTTTGTTTGATAAAAAAAAACTACACAAATAATATTTATTGTTGTTATGATTTCTTTCAGAGCAATAGTACTAATACACTAGCGGTTCTCACCAGCGTTGCCAATTTAGCTTTTTTCCCGCTAGATTTAGCTTTTTTTAAAAATTTTCGCGGGAAAATTTTGCATTTAGCTTTAAGCGGGTTTTTTAGCTTTTTTTGAAAATATTTTAGCTTTTTCTTAGCTTTTTTTAGACTTTTTTCAAACTTTTTTCATTAAATATCAATGTAAAAAGAGAAGAAACATACATTTTTACTTCAAAAATTTCTAGTTGTAGTTAAAAACACAATTATATTTCAGAAATATCTAGTGTCCGACCGTATACACCTTTTTTGGCCGAAGCCGAAGCCGAATATTCGGCAAAATTTTCACTATTCGGAACAACCGAAGCCGAATCCGAATATTAAAAAAAATATGTTTTTAGTGGCAAAAACACTTAGTAAAATGTTTTTGTGGCTTACTAATGTGATTCAAAGTTAGTTTAGTGTGTTTTTCAACACGTGAGCACAAATCATGGACGTATTCAGGGGGGGGGCCCAGGGGGCCCGGGCCCCCCCCTTTTGGATTGAAAATTAAAAAAAAAAATTCACACCAACACATAATACAAGTAACAAACATAAGTTTTTCAGTGTGGCAAATATTTTGGTTTTTGAAGAAAAGATTCTAATATTTTTTAAAAACTCTTGATTTTGATGAATTTTTGTTTTTAAAAAGTCATTTATATCGAAATATCTGTAAAATATGTATAGAAAACACATTATATTGGCTTTATTTAATAAAAATTATGCATCAGGACCATGAAAACAGTTTTCTATAATAAAATTTCAAACTCTGAGGATCTAAGAGACTTGTTCTATATTAAAAATATAAGGTTCTGAAATATTATTGTCATAAAAAATTCTCAGGTTTTAATTTTTTTTTTTCTAAACAAAAATTTTCATATTAAATTTTTATTCTAGCACTTTTTTAAAAAATCGGGTTTGAATTAAAAATCTTGTGTTTCAAATATTGAAAAAGGACTTAGGACAATATTTAAACTGCCCGAGTAAAAATGTTAAGATATAATTATATCTAACAATATCTGATTATATATATTTATATCTTATACAAGATCTAATTATATATAACCAGATATGTTTGATCTGTTGCTATATATAACGAGATCTTGTATCATATCTGGTTATATCTTCTATGATATCTATCACTATAGCAAGATTTATATCCATATCAAATATACACTTAATCAAACAACTAATTGTAAGCTTATTTAAGAATTCGATTTTAAATGATTACCCTCTATTTTTAAAATCTTCGTTATTTGTATTTGTTTTGATACCAAATAAAAACAAAATTCAATATGTAAATACAAAATAAAAAAATTCGAATTTTCTGTCAAATGAAAAATAGCAAAATACAAAAAAAAAAATATTAATTTTGGAAAAAATATAAAATTTTCATTATTTGTATCAAAATAAATAAAAATTAATTTGAATTTAGCTGTTTGTAACGTTAACGTAAGTATTTAAGTAATGACCACGCAAATTATGAAATAAATTATGAAAAATTTCTCTCGATTTCCAGATTGGCTTGAAATGGTAAAATGTTACATTCAATACTCAAACTTTGAATATTCTGAAGATGCAGATTGAGGAAGCTTTCCCAACAATATTTGAATGCATGACAACATAAATTGGATGCCTATGAAATCGGAAACATTTAAAGAGGATCCGTTTGTTTAAAATTTAGCTAGTAGAAGTGTTCGTTTTTATTTTAAGTACCCAAGGATATTGTTTGTATAGTATTTACATCTCCCACAGAAAGTTACAGAAAAATTCGAATTTTGGGGTAGATGTAAATACCATTTTTCGTGTGTTTGTATAAATTTAAGGGCTCATTTAGTCTTAATGTAATTCTAGATTTCATGAGAGTATTACTCTATGGATACTTTCATTTTACATAAATACTAAATAAGCCTTAAGATTTTTTTATCTTCGCACCGTTACCTTTTTTTTACACAATTTCCCAGTCGGCAATAAAATAAATTCCGCTGACACTACTGAATCTTTCATTTTGAAATTGCTGACATCTTTATACAATTTTTTTTCAAACGTCCCCAATGACATGTCATGAGTTTGTTAGCAGTACCAACCAGCTTCGGTGCCCACCAACTATTCGTTTGGACAACCGCTGACCAACTGCTGACTTGTCTTTGGGGACATTTGTAACAATTGAACAGTTCATGCGAATAAAGGCGAATAGACCATTTGTATAATTTTACAAATGACGATAAAAACGCAGGAAACGGTTAAAAACTAATATTTTTTCAACATTTATCCATTAGTGCAAAACACTTCACAAAAATATTGTTTTTTAACCTTTTCATGCATTTTTATCGTCATTTGTAAAATTATATAAATGGTTCATTCGTCCTTATTAGATGAACTGTTTAATTTTATAAAGATGCCAGCAATTTTAGAAGTGTCAGAAGTATGTCAGCGGTGATATTTTTGGCAACTGGGTTTATGCAAAGAAATACTTTGCCCTAAATATTGTAGCTCACGTTGTGAATACCCAATTTGTTTTTAAACTGTTTTTATATGTATTATACGTTAAAACATTATTATCATTTAAATACTAAATAAAATCAGGGACCAAAAATAACCGTTATGATTTTATAAAAATCACGAAAAAAAATTAAAAAAAAATTGTTAATTGTTTAACAATAAATATATTAAGACACATTTTAGTTTAAAATTAACAAAAATTTTGCAAAGATGTCTTAAAATTAATTTTTATTTTTTTATTCAAAATTTGTCGGTTAATTTTTGGATTTTTATTTTGAACCTGAAAATAAAAGTTATTTGTTGATTTATTTATTTGATCGAAAAATAACTTTTATTTCAATTTTTATTTTATTCAATCAATTTTGTACAAATACATATGTATGTATGTATCACTGCGGTGATTCTAAAGATGATAAAAGTCTGCAATCCTGACCTTCCAACTCAGAATTGGCAAATTGCTAGATTGGGTGAGATGGAGGGCGCTCGTCGTCAAGCAGTGGTCTTGGTTAATGAGGAATCGCTTCCGCTTTTAGCCAGGACTGACGGCATTATTAGATTTGGCTTTTTTCATATAAGAGTCAATGTCTACAAGGGCGACCAGAAGCCTATTTTGGAAGCAGACAAGCCAGTGGCAGAGTCGGCTGGGGAGGAGAATCTGGAAAAGGTTGATATTCAGCTGACCGATTCTAGGCTGATGGGAGATGCATCTGGCATTTTCGAAACCGAATCTGGCAACGAATGCGACCTCTGTGATGGCACGGAGGATAAGGCTGATGCCACTATGGGTGACATTCAGGACGAGGCCCATGCAGTGAGGAATTCGGAGAGTTCTGTTGCCTCCGATTCAGAACAGATGGGACACATATCTGGCTTATTCGAAACCGAATCTGGGGACGAATGCGACCTCTATGATAACACGGAGGATGAAGCCAATAACACGGTGGTGGAAAGGATGGTGGAAAAAAAGCAAGATGTTGCGGTTCCTACAAATAAACCTCCATCACTGTAAGGCAGCCTCAGCTGCACTATTGCTGCGCCTGACGACAGGAGCAGTTGACTTGGTTTTTATCCAAGAGCCCTGGGTGCGGGGTGGCAGGGTTTGCGGATTGAAGACCCCTGGGTTTAAGTTGATGGTTGCCAAAGGTGAGGGCTCACCAAGAGCCTGCATCTTGGCGAAAAATGGCTTAAATATATTCTTTTTATCAACTTTTAGTGATATGGATGTTACAGCGGCTAGCTTAGAGCTTCATGGGAAATCTATTTGGCTCGCCTCTGCGTATTTTCCTAATCCGGGGCCAATACCCCCGGAGAAGGTTGGCGGTCTGATTCGGGAGTCTGAATCTAGGGGACACCAGTTACTAGTGTGCTGTGATGCTAATGCACATCATTCGATATGGGGTAGTACAGACACAAATGATAGAGGCGAATCACTTTTGGAGTTTTTGTTAAGCACTAACCTGTATATTTGTAACAAGGGTAGTGAACCAACTTTCGTTACAAGTACGCGGCAAGAGGTTCTTGACGTAACACTTGTATCAGATACATTGTCTGATAGAATTGATGACTGGAGAGTTTTGGAAGAGCATTCTTTCTCAGATCATCGGTACATTGAGTTTTTACTCAGGGAGCGTGCCCCGGTTGAGACAGTCTCTAGAAATCTGAGAAGAACAAACTGGGTGAAATATAGGGAGACTTTTTCTTTGCTTTTGGATGAAGTACCCCTATCTGAACCGCATAGTTTAGCGGAAATTGACTGTCTGGTTGACCATATAACAAATGTTTGTAATAGGTGCCTGGATGCGTCTTGCCCTTCTACAAAGCCTAGAGGGAAAAAAAAGCCACCTTGGTGGTCAAATGAGTTGCAGACGAGCAGAGATTCCTGCAGAAAGCTCTTTAATAAGGCTAAATTTTCAAGAGCGGACGAGGACTGGTCTGCATACAGGCTGCAACTTAAGAGTTATAAAAAGATGATCAGAAATGCAAAATGTGATTCTTGGAAAAACTTCTGTGGAAACATAGAAGACGTTTCTGAGGCATCCAGGCTGCGCAAGGTTCTGGCTTCTTCTCCTTGCACCCTAGGATACCTGAAAGATCCTAATGGGGTGTGGTCTTCCTCCAGTGGAGAGTCGCTGGATCTCCTTTTAAACACGCATTTTCCGGGCAATTCCATGACGCCGTTTCAAGCTTTGGAACGTTCTGACGCCCAAGCATCTGAAATTGCTTCGGAAATAATAAATATGCCAACATTAATCTGGGCGATAAAAAGCTTCAGGCCCTATAAATCTCCGGGACCTGATGGTATAATCCCGGCTGAGTTGCAGCAAGTGTTGGACTATATAGCCCCGTTGCTGTATAATCTATACACAGCATGCATCAACTGGTCGTATATTCCTTTAAAATGGAGGGATACCAGAGTCGTATTTATCCCGAAGGCTGGGAAAAGTTCCCACACAGCTCCGAAGGATTTCAGACCAATTAGTCTGTCTTCTTTTTTGTTAAAGACAATGGAACGAATGATAGACTCATATTTGCGTAGAGTGATTGACCCGAGGTTGCTTTCGACAAAGCAACATGCATACAGCAAGGGACGATCAACGGAAACAGCTCTTCATGAGCTCGTTGGTACCATCGAGAGATCGCTTTCGGTAAAGGAGTACACTATGGTGGCCTTTCTTGATATTGAGGGGGCTTTTAATAATGTCATTCCAGAATCGATAATATTGGCATTGTCTGGTCTGGGAGTAAAGCGTGAAATCGTTTTAATGGTGGAAAACCTACTTGCCAATAGACGTATAACGTCTGAATTGGGAGCGTCCGTCATATCTCGATTTGTCAATGGGGGCACACCACAAGGAGGTGTTCTTTCGCCGCTTCTTTGGAGCCTGGCACTGAATTCAATGCTACTATCTCTAGAAGCACGTGGTTGTCATGTTATCGCATATGCTGACGATGTCGCGATAGCGGTAAAGGGGAAGCATCTGCCAACATTGCGGGACATTCTTCAGGGTTCTCTGAAAGATCTGTCTAAATGGGCAAGAGACTGTGGCCTAGGAGTTAATCCTAGTAAAACAGAGCTTGTTTTGTTTACAAGGAAAAATAAGATTCCTGCTTTTGATCCTATTTCTCTGGACGGTACTGAAATCACCTTCTCAGATGGAGCCAAGTATCTTGGAGTATTTCTAGATAGGAAGCTGAATTTCAGGCGTAATATTGAGGAACGGGTGAGAAAAGCAACGATTGCTTTGTATTCCTGTAAAAGGGCCATTGGAAAACGATGGGGTTTTAGCCCTCAAGTCGTTCATTGGATCTATACAGCAGTGGTGCGTCCAATTTTGCTGTATGGAATCATTGTCTGGTGGCCTGCTTTGGAAACAAAAGCGAACTTTGTCTTTATCACGAAGGTACAGAGAATGGCGTCAATGTGCATCACTGGTGCTCTTCGTACTACACCTACGGCTGCATTAGAAATCCTCCTTCACCTGATACCCTTGGACATATTGGGTAGGCAGTATGCGGCTGCGTCGGCAATTCGACTTAATAGCACGCTGCAATGGAGGAGCAGTGATTGTGGCCATAGCGCAATCTTGAAAAAGATAACAATACCACAAAATGTGGACTGTGCTCCCTCTTTGAGCCTCTTTGAGCGCCACTTTACCACTATGATACCATCCAGGGAGTCTTGGATGGGGGATACTCCGGGTAGTGGAGCTACCATAAATTTTTACACAGATGGATCGAGGCTGCACGAACAAGTGGGCTTTGGAGTCTATTCGGAAGAGCTTGGGTTGAGCCTGGCTCGTAGATTGCCAGATCATTGCAGTGTTTACCAGGCAGAGATGCTGGCAATAAAAGAAGTGGCTGACTGGTTGAGCTGCAATGTCTTGTCTACAACCGCAGTCAACATCTATACTGACAGTCAAGCCGCGGTCAAGTCCCTGGATTCAATGTTTCTGAAAACAAGATCTGCCCTTAACTGCCGCACGTCTTTAAATGAGATGGCCAAGCAGTTTAACATACGACTCATATGGGTCCCAGGGCACAGAGACATTCCAGGGAATTGCAAAGCCGATGAGCTTGCAAGACTAGGAACTACCTTACAGGTTCCAACAGAATTGGAATGTGTTGGTACGCCTCTAGAAACTTGCAAGCAAAACCTACGGCTTTGTTCTGCGACGGAGACTAATCAAAGATGGGCAAATGGATGGACGTGTGAGACAACACGACTGATTTGGCCTTCTCTTAATCAGGGGCGCACAAGTGAGCTGATATCGCTTCCAAGAGGAGAGATTTCAACGGTGGTTTCTATAATTACCGGACACTGTCTTATAGGGAAGCACGCAGAGCGGTTAAATGTGCCGTCGAATGACTTTTGCCGAAGTTGCATGGATGAAGAGGAGTTGGAAACTATCGAACACTTTATTTGCCATTGCCCGGCACTTTCTGGTCAGCGACTTGCTTCACTGGGATCTAGGGAGCTGTACGATCTTTCAGATTTGTCGGATGTCAAAATTCAACATCTAAGGAGTTTCATAAGAAGCTCAAACTGGTTTAACGACAGGGACTAGTAGGGAAACCTATTACGATCCCGTGGTATCACAATGGACCTCAGAGTCTACGTGTGTTGACGTAAAACGTCAGCAGCCACTTACAACCTAACCTAACCTAACCTATGTATTGAAGAGATGATTGTTAAAGATGAGATTTTATCCAAAACTTTTTATAAGAATCAGGACCAAAATCGCATGTTTTAGGATTTCAAAATATTTTTCCATAACATTTACAAGATCTGCAAAATAGCCATATTAAATCAAAACACATTTCGAACGTTGGCCATTAAAAGCTAATTCAGAGATAATATTAACAATTTTAAATTCCGATTTTGGGCCAAAAATGCTGAATAGAATCTTTGGACCAAAATCGCATGTTTTAGGATGTTAAAATATTTTTTTATAATCTACACAAGATTTCTAAAATTTTAAGCATCCAGAAATAATCTTTCAGAAAACTGACAATGACCATATTGCACATAATCCTGATTAAGGAAAAAATATTAATCGCGACATTGGTTCAAAAATGCTAATCAGAATCTATTGCCAAAATCGCATATTTTAGGACCATAAAATATCTTTGCATAATTTACACAAGATTTTCAAGTTTTTGAGCGATATTTTCCAAAAAGCCGAACAAGAATTTATAACGGAAAGCAGCATCTATTGACCAAAATCGTGGTTTTAGAATTATTAAAGTATTACGCCAAATTCCCTAAATTTGAGCCAAATTTACCAAAAACATACATATAAATTTTGGTCAAAAACTTAATTTCTTTGAACTTTTAACGCTGTTTGGCGTGAAGATTCATTTTAAATGTTATCATGCAAACAGTTCTTTTATGGCCAATCTCAAAGACTAATTCCGGATGCTTTAAATTGTCTATTGATGTCTATTTTGCTCCACACATTTTCATTTTTGTTAAATTTTATTTTATTTATTTGATAGTCAAATAAATTTGTTTGTTTTTTTTTTTTTTATTTATTTTGATTTTTATTTTTGATTATAAAATAACCGTTATTATATTTTAAATAATAAAAATCAAAATATTGATTGAATATTTTAATTTTTAAAATAAAAATCGTAAACAAACTGTTTGATTTTTGTTCAAATTTTAAAATTTTAAAGTATTTAAAAGTTACTAATTTTTTTAAATATAAATCGTAACGGTTATGTCCCTGAATAAAATTAAATTAAAACCATTTTAAATAAAAATGTGATTATTATTTGTTCCAAACAATATAATTTTTTTCAAAAATCAATATACATATGGTACAATATCAATTCTGATCAAATCAGATCTTATAAGATCTTATAAGATCACAATATATGTGGGCCAAATGTCGGATCCAACGAGATCAGTTTGTATCAGAACTGATCAAAACAGATATAATTAGATCAGGTCAATTTCCAGATCTGATAAGATCTGATTATATATTGAGCAAGATTAAAATATATCTGGTGCAATATCAAAATTTTTACTCGGTTGGCAAAAAAAATCGATTTTTTTTTATTTGAATGAAAATAAATAAATTTTTATTAAATAATTTATAGAAACACCATTAAAAAAAAAATAACGTATTTGGGATCTAGAAATCCATTTTACAAAAATCTAGACCTAAAATGTTGCACCAACGCAATAATATATAACAGTAGATCTGTAAAAAGCGCTAAGAATTAATAAAATCCTCAAGTTTAAATATCTTGATAACGGAATGTTCTACATTTGTTGATTTGGAATCAGGTTCTTTATTATGGCTCTTATGTTAGAATACGTAACAGTGAGCCTAAAAAAGGCTTTTTTAAATTTTCAAACATGAATATCTCGAAAATGGAACGCACTAACTTACGAATACGTAACGGTAGAACCGTAAACACGCATAAATTAGCGGTTTCGAATTTTCAAACTCAAATATCGGAAAAATGTTAAATTATTAAAATATTTGGTAAGATAATTTGGAATCAGAAGAGCAAAATCAATCTTGTTCATATAATTTGATTTTTTTGCAATTCCATTGTGTTTTGTGCAAAAAGTGTTCGATCGATGATTTTGAAATTTATCACAAATACATATTAAAAAAAATATAGCAAACTTCTCAGAATTTAATAAATTTTTTTCTAAAAAAAATCTTAGATTCAAAGGGAGTTTTTACTATAGAAAAATTCTCAAATTCTAAGATAGTTTTTTATAAAAAAGTACTCAAACGCAAAAAACTTACACTTATAAGCCAAGTTTTTGCTGAAGACCAAGACTTTTGCGTAACTTAACTAAGTTTTTGGTAAAAATACAACTCACTAAGACTTTTGCATAATTTTACCAAGTTTTTGTTCAAAAAATTGCATAAATTACGCAAAAGCAATTGGTGAATTGTACACTCGAAAAAAAAAACTGTAAAGTTAGCAAAAAATTTAGTTAAATTTGACCAAAAAAGCACCTGATTTTGGGCCTACTAAATTTTTAGTTAACTTAACTAAAAATATTTAGCTAACTTTTCGTAGAATGAATGTAGCAAAAAAAAACGTAACTTCCCCGTTGGGAACGTCCTCGAGCCATCCTCAGTGACGGAGCGGTGACATGTCAGAGTTTCTGCTGACATCCACAAGACATCTCTATGTACTGGGTTGAGGACAGTTTCATACAAATTTTCAAAAAGTCCTCACTCAAAGTCAGCAGTGGTCAGGGCTGACCTTCTGGGGACATGTCACCTAAGACTTCTTTGGGGAAATGTCTGACGTAGGTCATGCGAAAATACAAAAATTTTTCGTATTTCCTTTAGTTTTTACTTTTATCCATTTTCCTTTATAAATTATCTTTCTCATATTTAGAAAAAACTTTTCGCCTTTTTTAGTCCCAACTGGATTTGAACCTGGAACCTCCAGTTTATTAGTCCCACACCTAACTACTTGTTCCAAACTTTATTTTGAAAATTGTTTGTCTATTTATTACTTTTATTCTACTTGTTAGATTTTGATTTTATTTTAAATAAATCGACAATATTGCCATCTTTCTCTTGGAAATTGAAGAGTTGCCCAGATTTAAAATTCTAATTTAATATACTGCTATTCTGAAGACATTTCCTTTTAGACGTCTTAGAGGAATTGTCCACACTCTTAAAGCAAACATTCAGTGCTGACAATGTTAGGACTTGTCATCAAGGATTACCTATGATTTGTCAGAACCTGAAGACATTTCCTCAAGGAATCATTGTGGAAATTTCCTCAGTGACACATTTTCCAACTGGGTTTAAATAAAAATTTAGCTGAAATTTCGTACCGTTTTTATGTACATATATTAACAAAAAAATTAGTTGAATTCAGCTAAACCTTTTGTTACTTTTCGTAAACTAAAATTTACAAAATATTTCGTAAAAAATTATAACTTTATTTTTTCAGATTTTTCATCAGCTTAACTACAACTTATGAGATTTGCATAGGAGGCTACACAAGAAATTTCACTTAACAAATTTGATACGAAAAATCAGCAAATTAATTAGTAAAAATTCGTTAACTCAGTTTTGAAGTCAACAAAAAAAATTAATTCAAAATTTGTGCAAAACTAGTATTTTCGTAAATTGAACTTAACTAAAAAAAGTAGTTAAAACGCTGATTTTAACTAAAAATTTGCTAAAAAGCCGGTAAACTTGAGTTAACAAAAAAAAATTTGTTAACTTTACAGTTTTATTTTTTTGAGTGTATTTTTACCAAAAATTTGGGTAATAACTGTGTAAGTGTTTTTGGCGTGCAGATTCTGAGTTGTTTTAAATTTTGATGAGTCTGAGATATTCTTCAGCTACAAAAATTCAAGATTCTGAGGAATATGTTGTACAGGGGGGGGGGGGGGGGGGGTGTAGTCGTAGAAAATAATATTATTTGGTTCTGATTAAAAAAAATTTTTGAGTCGGGCCCCCCCCTTTTCAAATTCCTGGATACGTCGCTGGCACAAATATTATACAATTATTCGCTATTCGGCCTATTCGGCAAAATTTTGGCCGAAGCCGAATAGTGGCCGAATAGTGATTTTTGGCCGAAGCCGAATATTCGGTCGGACACTAGAAATATCTAACTGTTTTTATTTGAAAGTTTGTCTAAATGTGTTTTAGGATTTTTTTTTCAATTTAAATATTTTTTTAGAATTCTTTTTAGTAATTGAAAATTATTAAAACTTAAATAAAAATATTTAAAATGTATTTGAAAATTTCTCACACATAAATTTGAGAAAATAAAATTTTTGGAAAGAAGTTTCTAAAACATATTTAGTATTTTTTTAAAGAAAATTTAAAATTTGTTAAATATAAATGCAGATTTCTGAAATGTATTTTTAAATTTTTTTGAATATTAGGTCTATTCGATTTTCCAAATTTCTTACTATTTTTTACTACAACTGGAAAGCTTTGTTTACTTTTTGAAGTAAAATGAGTAAAAAATAGTAGATGTAGTAAAATGAGTAAAAAATAAAAGATTGTAGTAAGGTAATCGAATAGACCTATTGTTTGTATTTCCTGAAAAACTGTTGGGAATAGTGTTGATGTATTTACAAACTGTTTTTCTAAATATTCTGAAATCTTTGAATGAATTAAAGAAATTTCTACAATTTTTACACCACGTTTTGAAATTTCTGAAATGCACTTTGAATTTGTTAACGTTATCGCAATTTTTGGAAACACAATTTTTTTCAAATTTGTGAAGATTTGTTATATTTTTATATTTTGTTTAATTAATAAGCATAGTTTTAGTCCCAAATATGCAATAGAAGGTATAACAGATCCCCATTTTAACAATTCAATTGTACAATCAAGAAAAAAAGCTAACTTAAATTAATAAAAAAAAAATTAGCTTTATTTTTTAGCTTTTTTTCAATTTTTTTAGCTTTTTTTAGCGGGTTTTTTGAAAAAATCTAGCTTTTTTTGTTTTCAAATACTGGCAACGCTGGTTCTCACCCTTGATCATAGAAAAGATTAGAAGGTACGCAGTGTTGTATTTGATGTTTTCTCCAATATGGTGGCAAAATGCTTGTTCTTCCTCATCTCACACGTATTTAATATCAAATTAGATTCTTTGTTTATAAAAAATGATATTTGTCTTTCATTTAATTAAATTTATTATTTATTTTGCTTTATTCAACTTTTTTTTTTTTAAGATAATACGCACTATTGATAGTTTAAAAACTTTTTTTCTCTTTTGTTGTTTGCTTTGTTGTTGTTCTCCTTTATGTTGCATTGTTTTTATTAAACGTCAAAAGTTACATAATGTGCTGTCACTAATACTTATTCAAGCGAAATACGACTCTGTTTCACTTCTATTTTTTTCTATGCCCTTGATAGAAAACATAAAAAGAATAGGAGAAATGAAGAAAACAAGAAAATGTTTGACAGATACACCAACAAAATACATGTATTTCTGTCAAACATTTTCTTCATTTCTCCGATTCTTTTTTTGTTTTCTATCAAGGGTGAAAGCCGCTACTGTCATATTTGTTAAAAATTACCACTATATTACGTTTCTCTTTTTGGGCACCACTGGTATAAAAGATTCGTCACAGCCGAATTTAACACTCTCACTTGTTACGTTTAGAAGGGTTTTTTTTTTGTTAATACAAAAGTTCCGACAATTTTAATTACAGTAAAAACAACTGTAATTTGAAGTTGTTCTTACCATTTTTTGTAGTTGTTAATCAATAGTTAAAAACAACAATTTTTGGTTGATTTTACCGTTAAATGTAGTGGACGCCTAAACAACAACAAATGTAGTTGTTTTAACTGTCTTTTATAGTGGAATCCACCGTCATAATTTTTTGAGTGTAGGAAACAAGTCCCCTAAGATGTTTTCTATAGGTAAAAGGTCTCAGAATCTGAGACTTTTTCCATAGGAAAAATGACTCAGAATATGATTAGAATTATAATACATAATTATAATTAGAGCATGAGCTGTCTGTCTTTATAGAAACCAGAATTTAAAACTGATTGTGAGACTTTTTCTTTAGGAAAAATATCTTAGAATCTGAGACTTTTTCTTTATAGAAATGGTCTCAAAATCTGAATTTTTTTCTATACGAAAGAAATCTTAAAATTTTGAGACCTTTTCTATAGGAAAAATATCTCAAAAATGCTTAAGATTATACGATTTTTTCTACAGTAAAAGGTCTCAGACTCTGTGACTTTTTTGTGGAAAACCGTTCTTAAAATCTGGAAAAGGAAAAAAGTTCCAGATTCTCAGACATTTTTTGTAAAAAAGTCTCAGATTCTGCAACATTTTTTGTAAAGAAAAATTCTCAAATTCTGAGTCGAAAACGGCCATATGAGAACCCTCAATTAAATTGTAACATGAGATTAATTTATTAACCTTTTTTATGTTGTTGTTTCATTTTAGGAAATTAATCGCAGCAATCGTCGTATTATGAAACAAACTTTTGTGTCTGATATCTTACAAATTCCTGACCATATTGATGAGGAGGAAAACGACACAAAATCTAAAACAGCAAACAGTGTTAATACATCAGGACTAATAACAAACTCCACCATTCAACGCACAAACCAATTTGATAGCAATACCGAAGAAGAGGAAGAAGATGATTGGGAAAATATGTTTAACGACAGTGGAGACTGTTTGGATCCAAAGATTATGCAAGAGCTAACAGCATCCGTGGGCAAATGTAAAATTGAATTACCCAAAATGGATTACAGCGTAAAATAAATTTCAATATCCTTTTTTTAAGGCCTGTTCTTAAAAAAATAAAAAAAATCCTACGCAACGTACCTTAAGTTTGACGAAAGTAAAATGTTTAAACAAAAACCAATTTTCTGAATTTTTAAGAATATGCCTTTTTTAAATGCAACATTTTATAAATTAATTTAAATTACACACCCCCCTGGGATTTCCTTTTCAGGCATATTTGACGAAACAATCCATTTTGAATGAAGAAGAATTTCCACATGTACTAGAAGTATCAAATTTTCCAGTAGAATTTAAAAACCAAGATTTGTTGATGGTATTTTCCCAGTACAAAGAATCTGGGTTCGATATAAAATGGGTGGATGATACTCATGCTTTGGCTGTGTTTAGCAGTTCTCGTATAGGTTGGTTTGTTATCTATTATAATGCATACACTGAAAAAAAAACTTCGTGAAAATAATGAAAATTGGCATAAGCTTAATGAAAAAAGAATCATGTTTTTAACCGAAGACAGGTTTAATTTTATTGATGAAATTGGTGTCATTAAAGTTCCTTTCAAGGAAAACTTACATGGAAATAATGAAAATATTCCTTATTAACTGGAACTGTCCGAAACTGGTGTAGGAATACCAGAAATGTCTATAGCTTTTAGAAATTAATTTTTTCTTCTACATTTTTCAACTCGAACCCTTATTCCTAGACCTTGTTTGAAACGTTTTATGAAGTTTTTTAAGAAATGAATGAAAGTATTTATTGATTAAATGTAAAATTGCTGTAGGTAAGTGAAGGAAAATTGCAACCTTTAACTGAAATTTATGAAAACAATTTTTGGTAAGTCAGGTGAAACTGTCACAAAAAAAATATCATTTACGTGATTGCTGTATAACACTTAAGTAAAACCATTAAATAATATAAAACAACGCGAATTTTTAATTAATCAATTATAGTTGTGTTCGCGAACTCAATAATTTGTACGAATTTGTACAAATTAGGTGTGTTCCACAACGTTACCGCGGGTGCCCGCGGGTACCCAAACCAGCCCGAAAAGCGTTCCCGTACGCAAAAATTGGGTAAATGAGAGAGTTTTTGAGAGAATAAATTTGTTTCTCATTTTACCGAACTTACCCGTACTATTTTTTCGTGTAAACTGGTAACAGTCAGCTGTTAAGAAAACAGCTGTTTTTTTTGTGAAACTAAATTGAAAATTTAAAATAAAAAAAGAACTTTCCAAAAGAAATGTTTAATTTCAAAACAGAAAAGTATATTTTGTTATTAAAATAAACTTTTACAACTTTTTTTCTTCTTTAAAGTACTTTTTCTGATGAAAATATTTTAGCGTTATCACATTGTTTACCTTTTTTTAGTTTTCGGGCTTGAAAAATGGTTTTTTCCGTTCCCGTACTTTTGTGAATTTTTGCGGTATCGTGAGAGTTTTTTTGATTTTCTCTCATTTTACCGAACTTTACCCGGAAAGTTGTGGAACAAAGCTATTATCACAAATTTTGTCTAAAAGTCGTTCGCGTACTTTAAAAACCTAGTAACGAGAGAGAAAATGAGAGAAAAAAGTGACAGTTCTATTTTAGAAACTTGCAAGTTTTTACTGGATAAATTTTTGAAAGCAAGAATTATCAAGCAAAAAAAACATATGTTTTGAAAACATATGATTCAATTTTTGTAAACAAAATACAAAATATTCTGCAGTTACATTTTTGTGTATAAAATAAGATTAAATATCAACGAATGATTAAAAAAATACATCGTAAAATTAAATTTCTTTTATTAACAAGTTAAAAAAATGAATACCATCAAACTAAAAATTTACTACTGAAGACAAAATTTTTTATAAGCTGATTTAAATCAGCTGTTTAAATAATTGCAAATTTTTACGGATTTCTGTTCGCGTACTTTTTACAATTTTTCCTTTTTGAGAGCGATTTAATTTTTACTCTCCAAAATTTTGTTGCTTGATAATTATTACTGGGAAAGTACGCAAACAGACTTTATATTTCATTTTGAATTTCGTATAAAAAGTCTAAATAAATAGCAAAATAAATTCGTGCCGCTCTGATCAGCTGTTTTTTATCTGTCTACATTTTGTGCATTAAAGCTAAGTATTCTGTTTTTTACGGTGAAAATTTCACTTAAACTTTAAATGCTTCAAATAGCAATAAAACATTTAAAAATCAACAACTTTTGACAATTATAAGAAAGAACCGATCATAACAAAACTGAAATGTCATTTTTTTCACGGCAATTTAAATTGTCTCGTATAATAAAAATGCGTGAAAACTTTTTTTTATCAATTTCCTTATAATTCCTCGCGTTGCCAAAATTTATTTTTTTTATATGGAGTTTGACAGATTTTTTCCCGTGAAACCGAACAGAGTACTATGCTTAAGGTGCGTAAGTTGTTCGTGTTCACGTGAAAAAATCTGTCAAACTCCATATAAAAAAAAAAAATATTTTTGGCAACTCGGCTATATAGTAGGGAAATCGTTTAAACTGGTTTTAAATATATAAAATGCCTGCGAATTTTGTACTCTTGCCCAAAACATTAAATCATGATAATGTTTTGCGGAAGATTTGGGTGTATTTGCCAAAGCAAAGTTTTTTTAGAAAAAATAATGTTATATTACATTGCTATTCCATGCAAAACGATTTGAAATATCAGTCGAGGACCCCATTAAAAACAAAAAGAGCTGTACATTTCGTAAGTGAGTGCAAAAATAAGTGCAAAAAAGTGTTTTTACATTTTGGAGAGTATGAAAGATTCGGCACCAAAGAATATAACACTCTCACTTGTTTTATGTACATTTGATAAACAAATGGAAAGTTTTTATGAAAAATTTTATGAAAAAAAAATGTTTTTTGTTGAAAAATAATTATGTACTTTTTATTCACCAGATGGTGAAAAACGGTTTTATTCACCACGAGGTGAATTATTGTCCAAGTTACAAACCCAAAATATTAAAATTTTTGGTTTTAAGAAAATGAAAATAGTAATTCTTGTTTTCTTTTTCTTTAATTGTTAGCCAAACTCAGGTGGCGTCCTGCAACTTTTTTAAAATTAGACACCAGCCCAGTGTTGCCACCTCATGTGTAATTACACATATCATGTGTAATTTTTTTTTTTCATGTGTAGCCCATGTGTAATTGTCTGCATGTGTAATTTGAAATTTTTACTTTTTGGAACATTTTTTTTATAATTTGTTTTAACGAAACTTTTAGCAGATTTTTTTTGCAGAAATGGATATTTTAACGAAATTCTCTGTCATTCAGTTTTAAAAAATAACAGAAGTTTTTTAATTATTTTGCTGATTCTGTTTGCTGAGTTTACAAAAATATTTTTGTGAACATTTCAGCTAATTATTTTAAAATTTTACAAAATTTTTTTTTGATTCCGTGAAATTTTAACGATTAAAAATTGTCAAAATTAAAAATAGCAGACTATTTTGCTAATTTTACAAAAATACTTACTTATCAGTAGTATTTTTCTAAATTTTATTTAAAAAAAAATGACGATTTGAAAAAAAACGAAAAAATACAACAAACTGTTTCTGTGAAATAAGCAACCTTTTCTGCCGTTTTTTGTCTTTAAAATTTAGCAATATTTTCGTTTATGTTTATGCTTAAAATTTTTTCGAGCAGATTTTCAGCTGAAATCAATATATTTTTTTTTTGCTGTTTTTTAGATTTTCTTCTGATTTGACTTAGATTATCCAGACAGAAATTTCGCAAAAAAATATTAATCGTAGGTTTTTTGTGCAGTAAAAACCAGACTTTAGTTAACCGTTATATTTTGAAACTTTACCAAAAAAAAACGCATGTGTAATTTCATGTGTAATTTTGACATGATCCATGTGTAATTCGTGATTTCATGTGTAATTTTGGCATGACCCATGTGTAAATTTCGATTTTGTTGGTGGCAACACTGCACCAGCCTAAAAACATTATCACAGACTAAATTCAGACTCGACAGTAGAGTTTTTTAAGAAAAAATGGGGAAAAACTAAGCGATTTTAGGAGAAAACACAGCGGTTTTTAGTCCGTTTTACGCTAACATGGCAACACTTTCTACGACTTAGGAGTTAGTGAAACAACAAAAACCGATCTGGCATCCATTTTTCTTATGGCGCGTTATATCAGTTTTCTCTTTCTAACCTAATTCGTAGAATAATTTGAAAATATTAACCATATGGTTAAAGAATACTTTTTTGACACCTGTCACTTTTGTCGAGTCTGTATTAGTCTGTGACATTATCATGTTTAAACAGCATATATTTTGCAATAAAATAGGTATTTGAGATTTGTTATGATTGTTTCTTTCTTTTAATATTTAAAAGTTTTTGTTTTTAATAGTTTTTATTACGATTTTAGGCGTTTTCACGTGAAAAACAACTTACTTATCTTTAACACCAAAAAGGTGTCAAAAACAACAAGTTTTATTAACGAAATTTAATGAAATTTTTTAATTCAACTACGAAATCTAATAAAGCAAATTTTATGAAAGTTGTTCCCAATATTCATGATATTTTAATTAGTTTATGAATTCCTTCATTGGGTAAATGAAAACAAAATAATGAATCGGTTTCATTTATATCACTCAGGTTTTATTTTTCAGTGTATGGGTATTTCACACCAAATGCCTCGCTACAGAAAAACATGTCAAACCAGGGTAAAGAAAGCCAAATATATATATCCTCAAAAAAAAAATTTTTTTTTGTCAATTAATTTTCAAAATTTTCACTGTATTAATAAGTACCCTCCATTTCCCGGCTCTCGGTATTCCCGGGAATACCGATATTCCCGGAAATCGAGGATCGATACTTTCAAGGAAGGTCTTTCACAGGGCACCAACCGATTGTCCTGAAACTTGCATATAGGAAAGAGGGAAGCAAAATAAGAGTAACCTGTTTTTTATAGCTGCCCAATCTCACATTTAGCTGGTCAAACGGGAGGGGGAAAACGGGATTTTTAAGGATTTTTCTCATTTCTTCAAAAGAAACTATATGAACATTTTATACAGGTCGAAAGGTTTTTTTAAGGCCTATCCAATGGTGTATCGGTCGTGTCCACATTTGGCTTCGTTAAGATCGTTATTGTCTAAAATGTATAATCGTTGGGGTAGTTTATATGGAGATTCATATACGTACGACCGCCAAAATCATACAAAATAATTTCTATCAAAATTAAGCTGCCCCATACTTTTTCGTTTGGCGAAATTCCTATCAGTTCGGCTTTTATACGGATTTTCCCGAAAGCCCTTAATTTTTCATAAGGTGGCAACCATTTTTTAAATTTGGGATTGGGCAGCTAAAAAAAAAACAGGTGACTCTTAGGGTGCCCTGTGAAAGACCTTTCTTGTTAGTGAAATGATTGAATCGCTTGGTTTAGTGATATATAACGAGGGAAACAGTGCGACTTACAGAAGTGGTCATAGAACAAGTGTGAAGTATAATATTCGTAGCAACGGATTTTTTCAATCAGTGTATGAACGGGAGAGTACTTGAACCCTTACGTTAAGTGATCATCAGTACATAACGTTCAACATTAGAAGAAACGTCACGATGAGCCCTGTGGAACTTAATCTCCCTAAGTGAAAAACAAAGAAGCTACATACTGGAAGATTCACTAAAGCTTTATGGAAAGCTAAATAGAGAGGCTTAATACAAAACACAACCGAAGAAAGGGTAATAAAATTTACTACAAACACGATTACGAAGTGTTGCAAAGCCAGTATGCCAAAAGTCAAAGAATACAACCAACGAAATAAAACATTATACAGGTGGACGTCTAAGATAGGAGAACTTCAAAAGGAAGTTCAACCCTAAAGATGCCTCACTCAAAGAGGAATACAGGAACACGCGAAGAATTTTTAGACTAGAATTTTTAGATAAATTTAGAAGGTTCTGCGTAATGAAATATACACAGACCCGTGGGGAAAATGTTATAAAATAGCAATGAAGAAGATTGGAATCAGAAAACCTATACCTGGGATAAGAGAACGATCTTGGGCTGCCGAGAATTTATCTACACTATTTCCGTTGGATGAACGTTGGCATGCTAGGAACATCTAAGCTGGTAACCAGTGGTAGTTGTATACCGTGAGGAGCTCCTGACTTTCTACTTAACACTTTAAATATTTGTTTTGAAGGAGGTACATATTTTCCAAGCTCTTTGAAAATATTGTTGTATTAGTACAACTACGAAAGGGTAAAAAACACTAAATGAAGCTAGTTCATACAGACTTTGCGTCTGTTATATACTCTGGAAAAACTGATAGTCTTCTGTTACACGAATCTCGCCCACACAATATGGTTTTCGGAAAGGATGCACCTTAGATGCCCTTAAAGAAGTCGTGGAAATTGCAACAACACAAAAAATAGCAAATAAAGGCGCAAAGATTACAATGTAATAGGGGGTATACCACAAAGATCAGTATAAGGACCATTTCTGTGGAATGTAATGTACGATGGCCTCCTAGATATGGTATTACAACCTCAAGCTACCCTAATACGATGATACGATGATGATATTACACTAGTTGTAAGAAATTTTACACCAGCGGTGTTAGAAATCCTCGTTAACGAGACTCAGTTTCAGCCGATGGCTTAAAAAACATGGTCTCCAACTAGAACTCAACCAATTTCAGTTACAGATCGAAGGGAAGTCTCCCTGGTGTCGACGCCGATTTTTATAGAATTGGTTTTATTTTGTAGGACAGGAAAAATAAAAGGACATGTATTTTTTTTTTTCTAGCGGCCCAAATTTATATTTAGAGGGTGAAAATGAGGCGGTAGAAACGGTAATTTGTCAGTTTGTTGTGTTTATATTTTTTGGCACGTTGTTGGCATCACGGGATAGGTATTTTAAATACCTTTAATCTGATACCAAATATGTAAAAAACTGAAAAAGGTCAATTTTTTTCTGCTGTCTTAACAGATTTGTCTGATTCGACCAAGGTTAAAAAAACAAAAATTTAGCAAACCGCGTCTACTTAAATTAGCAGATCTTTATATTAGGAATCAGCAGAAAAATATGCTTATAGGATAGAGATTTTATTTTAGGTTACTAATTGAATTTTCTACAAATTATTTACAGCTGCTGAAGTTCTTACCATGGGTCATCCGTTTGTAGTTTTAAAGCCGTTGGCAGAGGCCACTGTTGAATCTCGAATTAAAGCCAAAAAGTGTGCTGCCTCATTGCAGCCGTATCGTCCCCGCCCACAAACCTGTGCTGCCTTAGCCCGCCGTCTAGTAACCGGAGCCTTGGGTGTACGTCTGAAAACAGCTGCTGCTGAACGTGAAAATGAAAAACGTGTTTTACACGAAGCCAAAGGTAAATATGTACTGATTTAATTGCTTTCCAAAAATCTAATTACGAATTTCTATTTTTCATACAATTAATGTAACTTTATCTTGTTTTTCTTTTTTTGCAGAACGTAAACTTTTAGCTGCAAAGCAACGCGATGAAGTTTGGGAAAGCTAAGATTTAATGTACAAAAGTTTTGAGATTGAAAAAAATTTTACACCATTTACTATTTACTTTTTTTTAATGGTAGCTACATACGAAGCTATTCTTCTGCCATCCTTTTAAACAAAAAGAATGTCTTCTTCTTAATACAAAATTAGTTATAATTTATGTGTAGTATAATAATGTAATTAATAGTAAGTTAAAAAATATATCTTTGTAATTTATATAATTTTAAAACAAAAAATCTACACCTATATAAACTCATTATGAACTACATGCATAATGCATAAATAGCTTTAGGTGAAAATTATGCAAAATAAAAACGCAATCATACTTTAAGCATGTGAATAAAAAAATATATAACAGAATTCCGAAGAGTTTTCTTAAAATAGTGGTATTCAGAATCTTACTTGCCAGCCCTGTCACTGGAAACAAAAGAGCACTTTTTAAAAATACCTTTCAGTTTGAAGGGTATTTTACATGTATTTTAACATGATAATGTTTTTAGACCGGTGTCTAATTTTAAAATTATAAATTTTCTGCAGAAAGTTTATAATCGATAACAAATTTTTTATCGGTTTTAAATTTTCAATAGAAAATTTGTTATCGATTAAAAATTTGCTAAATTTGTTAGCGATTAAAAATTTTCTGTAAGGAATTTTTTTATTGATTATAAATTTTGTATAGAAAATTTTTTATCGATTATAAATCTATATATATAAAAATGGATGTATGTATGTGAGTATGTTCCGTATGGACTCGAAAACGGCTTGACCGATCTTGATGAAATTTTCAGGGAATATTTAAAATAGCCTAGGGAGTAACACTGTGCAATCAGATTTTTGATTTTTTGCGTGTGGGCGGAAGGGCGTGGCAAAATCGAATTTTTACATTGCACAACTAATGACATCTGTATATAAAAAACGGATGTACCGATTTTTATGAAATTTAAACCAAAGATAGTATTAACCGAGTACTAACTATATGCCAAATTAGAGCGTGATCGGACAAATGGGCGTAAAATGCCATGCTTTTTGTCTGTGTGCGGAGGGGTGAGCAAAATCGAATTTTTACATTGCACCACTAATGACATCTATATATAAAAAACGGATGGACCGATTTTAAAATTTAAACCAACGATAGTACTAACAAAGTACTAACTTTGTGCCAAATTAGAGCGTGATCGGACAAATGGGCGTAAAATGCCATGCCCCTTTGAATTGAATTGAATGTTATTTCTACATTTTAATTAAATTTTCAGCACTTATAATGTTAACCGAGTGCGGAACTATAGGCCATGTTATACTACGATTGGAGCGTAAGGGGCGTAAAATGCCACGCCCCTTTGTACTGTACTGGACGTCGTCTGCCTGTTTCGCAATCACGCAAAAACAGCTGAACCGATTCTCTTGACATTTTCACTACAGATAGTGCTAACCAAGTGCTTATGTAGGCCATATAAGATCGTTATTAGAAAAAGGGATCAAAATTGCAACGCCTTTTGTACTATACTGACTGAACAAAGAGGCGTAAATTGGACAAAGAGGCGTAACTTGGCACGCCCCCTTTGTTTAATACTGAACGTTATATCTGCCTGTTTAAAATTACGCAAAAACGCATAAGCCGAATTTGTCACTACTGATAGAACTAACCGAGCGGGAACTGTAGGTCATATGTGGAGCGCGATTCGCCCCTTTGTGCTATACTTAACGTTATATCTGTCTGTTTTGAAATCACGCAAAAACCGCTGAACCGATTTTATTGAGATTTCTCTATACACTCATAGAAATATCTTAGTAGAAAAATTAGTAAACCCATTGTAGATCAAGTATTACAGAATAATGCCGTATTCAACAAAAATTATACTATCTGGACCCAGACCCGTGCTTTAATTTTGTCCGACTCTATATTTAAATTAAGATGGAATATAAAACAGTTTTTTGCTTAGGGCCAGCAACGCGGACCGGGTATAGCTAGTTTTATATAGAAAATTTTTTATCGATTATAAATTTATACAGAAAATTTTTAATCGATTATAAATATTATATAGAAAATTTTTTATCGATTATAAGTTTTCTATGGAACATTTTTTATCGATTATTTTTACATTATAATTTATAATCGATAAAAAAAAAATTATAGAAAATTCATAATAAAATTATAATCGATAAAAAATGTTCCATAGAAAATTTATAATCGATAAAAAATTTTCTATATAATATTTATAATCGATTAAAAATTTTCTGTATAAATTTATAATCGATAAAAAATTTTCTATATAAAATTTATAATCGATAAAAAATTTTATAACACTGTAAGTAAAATTTAAACTTTTGAAATGACACACAAAAACCCCGAGACACCCCCAACTAATTTTTGGGTCATAGAATCCAGTGGTAAACTCCGTTTTAAAAAGTTAGCTCAAAATAACGAGATATTTTGATTTTAAATTTGCAAATGTACAGTAAAAAATTAATAAATCAAAAAAAAAAATATATAGAATTAATCAAAATATGAGCAATATTGTTCCATGCCCGCTTGAAAATGGACGTATATTATTTCCAGATAATTTTGACAAATAACAAGTTTTTTAAGTTTTTTCATTCAAATAAAATGAAAAATCGCCTTAAATCTCTATAAAGTGGTTTTGGATAATTTACCTAAGTTTTTTAGAGCAAAAACTTTGGTAAGGTATCTAAAACCACTTTATAGGTTGTAATTAAACCAAAAGCTGGCACAATTTTTTTAATTTTTTTTTGTGTGTATAACAAAAAAAATTAATCGAACCACGCACACTAAAATACAAAATGAAAATGGCGATCTGTATTTGTGTTTTTCTGTTTTCTTTCGTTAATTTTATTGTGCAAGTAATTTGCGTTATTGTGCAAGTTACTTGGTTGTTTTACATAAAAAATTAATTATGTTACTTTAACATCGACAAGCATAATTTAAACAAAAATTTGGTAAACATTTTTTTTGGTATGAAAAAAATTTTACCATGTAGGATTGCTCAATCTGACACAGATTTTTTTTGCGTGTACTGAGTAACTATTTATGAGTACTGAGTACCCGAAAAATGTGTCAGTATTGAGTACTCAATACCCAAATACTCATTACATTTACAACACTAGAATATATCATGCTCGGAAAAACTCACTCAAGTCGGAAAAAAAATACATTTTCTCGGTATATAATTTTATAAAAAATTAAATATTTTATATAAATCATATAATTTAAACATCTGTTAATGTGTGAATAAAGTTTTTTTTTATAAATTCAAAGTATTTAAGTTGAAATAATGTGTTTGAAAATTTTAATTTCGCCTAAAACGGCTTCTCTATGCAACGTTTAATACGTTGTTGTTTTTTTAGTGGTGTTTTCATTTCATATGCTGGATGATGCTCCCAATTCATTTGAGACTCCTCTGAGAAAACATACAACAAAAAAAACTTGTTCGTATTAAAAAAAATATTGCTTGGCTGTCATAAAGCCGCTTAGCTGGTAGTTGCTGCTTTAAAAAAGAAACAACGTAATAATTACGAAAAAAATGGCAAAATAATTAAAAGAAGCATAAAAATAAATACGGCAGGAAGTTATATCTAATTGTGGTGTCTATTTAAAAGAAAAAATAATAAACGAGAAAAATCTGCCGCGCTATGTTTTTAGAATATTGTTAAGTTTTTTTTTTTTGTTACTACATATTAACTTTGAAGCTAAAAGTTAAATTAACAATTTGCATTTTTTGTTTTAAAGCTATTAAGTTGTGAAACATACAACAACAATATTAACAAAATAAATACAATGGCAGCTGCAGCAGTAGCATGCGCTGCAGTTTCAGTTAATGAAATAGATGAATTCATCAATGGTGCACTTGTTTCATGGGTAAGTATTTTTTTATGAAATGAATTAACCAAGGTTGGCAATCGAAACGAATAACGGTATCGATATCGGTATTGGTATCGTTTTTTTATTTATTTCGGTATCGGTTACGGTATTTGAGTTGAACCGGTTACGGTATTACCGATACCGAAACGTCAATACCGGTACGTACCGGTATTATCGAAAAAATGCTAAAAATAAAAAAAACGTATAAAAACTTAAAAAAAATTTGTAAAAACAAGTAGTAAAGTTAAATTCGACTTGGACGAATCCATCAATACCCTCCACAATGCCCTTCTAAATTGATAGTTAATTTTCTAACGTGAATTAAATATTTTATTTTGAGTAAAAATCTTTTTTTAATCATTTTTGAAAAAAAAAAATAAAAAATTGGCAAAATTTTATTTTTTTTTTTGAGTGTAAATTTTTTTTCGAGTGTAAGTTTTTTTTTGTTTCAGTATAAAAATGTTTGTTAGTGACAAGAATAACTTGTAAAATATTTTCCTGACTCATCAATGTTTTTAAAGCTGGTTTAACGTTTTTTTCAACAAGTGAATTTAAGGTGAAACCAATCTGAAATTCACGGACATTTTTCAAGATTTGGAAAGTCCTACTAAGGGTTAACAATGGGAAAAATACAACTCTGTTAAAAAAGTTAAGATGGATTAAGTTTCTGCCAAATGAATACAACACGAATTAATGGTGAATAGGGGTTATTCAACACAAAGAGGAGTAATTCCAATTCTTAATTTCTTCAAAAGTTTCATTTAAATGGCTAATTTTAATCTGACACACATTAAGTGTGTGGCAATCGAAGGAGTGCTGATGATGGAAGGGTGGCATCTTCCGAAAGCTGTCGACATCTCCACTTAGCCTGTGTTGTCACTTGATTTTTTTCAGATTTTCTCATTGTACAACAATTATTATTTCTCAGAAATAATTAATATGGACTCAAACCGAACTAAATTAAAATTCAGTTATAAAATATACAGTCCAACAATATATAAACACAATTAATACACAACTCATAAGGTACATTGCAATTTAGTAATATTTCTAAGAATTAGAAATATGAAACAAAAATTCAAACCTAACGGACATTTTTCAAGATTTGGAAAGTCCTACTAAGGGTTAACAATGGGAAAAATACAACTCTGTTAAAAAAGTTAAGATGGATTAATGGCGTTTTCTTTTCTGGCAAAAAATGTAGCATTTTGTAACATTTTTTTTATTCTACGAATTTTTTGTGTTCTTTTCTAAAAAAAATGCACACTTATAAAAAAATATTATGTTCTTTTCTTAAAATATTGCCTGCATTTGAGGTAAAAAATGCATATTTTCCACCCCGAAATCAAATGACGGGGTGAAAAATTGCCCTGATATTCTCTCATGTAGCAAAACTCAAATTAAGCGAACAAGTTAACTGGTGCTGTTGTGGTGCAGAGGATGTGTCGTGGCATGTGACACCGGAGGTCCGGGGTTCAAATCCCGGTATGGACAAATTTTTTTTTTTTTTTTTTTTATTCTGGTATTTTTTTTTATTCCATTACGTATTATTTTTTATTTAATAATGTTTTTTTTTTTAATAATTTAATCATTTTTAAAAAAAAAAAGAGTAAATTTTCATATAAAATCGACAAAATTTGTTAATTTTTTGGGGTTTTTTTTTTTTAAAGTTTAAATAATTAAAAAAAAATAATTTAAAGCAAAAAAAAAAAAAAATAAAAAATATGTAATGGCCATCGCCGGGATTCGAACCTGAGCTGCCAGCAATATAAGCGAAACACACATCCATCGAACCAGCAAATCAGGGCAATTTGCGTACAAAAGAGCATTTTTTGTGTTCTTTTCTGAGTGAAAAAAATGCAACATCGTTTCAGGGCCATGTCAACATTTTAAAAGTAAACATTTTAACAATGCAAAATTTTTTGTTCAGAAAAGAAAACACCATAAGTTTCTGCCAAATGAATACAACACGAATTAATGGTGAATAGGGGTTGTTCAACACAAAGAGGAGTAATTCCAATTCTTAATTTCTTCAAAAGTTTCATTTAAATGGCTAATTTTAATCTGACACACATTAAGTGTGTGGCAATCGAATGAGTGCTGATGATGGAAGGGTGGCATCTTCCGAAAGCTGTCGACATCTCCACTTAACCTGTGTTGTCACTTGATTTTTTTCAGATTTTCTCATTGTACAACAATTATTATTTCTCAGAAATAATTAATATGGACTCAAACCGAACTAAATTAAAATTCAGTTATAAAATATACAGTCCAACAATATATAAACACAATTAATTCACGGTTTTCTTAATAACTTTTGAACCACTAGACCGATTTGGCTGAAATTCAATACGAACCAGGCCAGGGGAAAATATATCTGCCAAGCTTCAGCATCCTCAGAAATGCCTTTCGAAAGTTAGCGTGTTTTTTTATCTCGAAAATTCACGAATAACCGGTGCCGAAATTCAGTCTTTTGTTCATAATTTTTGAAGCACTGGACCGCTTTTGTTGGACATTTTCATTTGTCTTTAGTACATAAATATAAGGCCGTATAGATTTTTACCCTTCATTTTTGTTTGAGCTGAAAAGGGTCCAATAAGTTTCTATTGGGTGTCAAAATGACTCCATAAAATATATTTCCCTCCCGCATCGCGGTTAAAGTAAGAACCCCAACAAATTACATATTTCATCCAATTTCTAGGCAACCAAGTTTTTTTGTTGGTGTCATCTATTTGGAAAAAAAAGGTATTCCCTGTCTAGACAAAATCACATTCAAAAATATTGCAAACAATTTTTTTCGCGAATTATGGGACCTTTATGGACGATTTCTACGAGTTAAGCCACTTTAAAAATTATGTTATGGTGAAAAACCTTCTGCTAGTATTCCAAATGCCTTCCCCGAAGTCCTGTAAATATCAAAAAAATCCTTGGATACCCACATCACGGATTAAATAAAAATCCCCAAAAAATATACTATACAAAAGGGGTCCAGAAAGTTTCTATTGGGAGTCAAAATGAATCCATAAAAATTTCGTGAAAATCAATAATTTTCTTTTGCTCTCGCATCGCGGTTGAAGTATGGATTTTTTGAAATTTTAATTAATTCAGGATGTGGGTGCCAAAAGATTTTTTTGATTTTTATGAGACTTCAGTGAGGCATTTGGAGTACGATTTTTTATTTACAAAAACCAAAAAATTTACAAACTTTCTATTAATTTTTTATTTTTTTTTAAAACATGCCCAGCCAGAAATTGCCAACCGTACCAAAAAAATAGTACTGGCAAAGCAATTTATTTTTTGTATAGCAAGCTCTTTTTAGTAAAGTACTTGGTTTCACCGAATTAAGTACTTTGCTAGTACTTTTTTTTTACCAAACTAAAGGCGGTTTATTTATTTGAAATATTTTTTTTTTTTAATAACCCGGCTAAAAATAAATGTGTATGTTCATATATGCTTATATATAAATCTTTATATGATCATATATGAAATATATGGAAACATATATGTGACCATATATGCAAGAAACGATCCCATATATGTGGCCTTATATAAAATATGTGCCATATATGATATCATATATGGAAACATATATGTTATCATAAAATGTTAAATTTTAGTGCATGTGTATGAAAATATCAACCGGAATTACAAAATAAAAGTTTTGTACGATTGAAATTATATTTTATTACCATATTTGTATCTTAATACCGATTCGTATCAATAATTTAAAAAATATTGTTTCCTAGTTGCAAAATATTCTGATTAAAAAAGTTACTTTTACATAAAGAAAATGGAAAAGGTAAGTTTTTATTAGAATTTTAAATGAATTTAGAATTTTAAATGAATTTAGAATTTTAAAATCATATGTATTATTTTTTTCCAGTTCATCGTCATAACAAGTATAAGCGTGGACATTTTATTCCAAAACAAGATCATATTCAAAATGAGTAAATGAACATATGTCGCAAATACAATAATATAGAGTGCTTTGATGTTGAAGAAAATTAAACTACGCAGCTTCGTTAATCTCGTGCAACTTCGTGGAGAGGGCATATGCACCACCATTATGTTTTCACTGCGATTGCAATACTGCAAACTATTTTGAAATCCCTTAATGTCGCCATAACAAATTGGAAATGATAGATCGTATAAGCAGTTTTGAGGCCAAGTAACGTTAAGCTCACTCAACTTGGAGAAGAGGACATATGCACCACCAGAAATGTTATCACTACGATTCCAACACTATAAATTATTTTGAAATCCCTTACTGTAGCAAATTGGAAATGGAAAGAATGTATGTATAAGAAGTTTGAAGGACGAGTTACTAGAAAATTCAACCATGCGGAGGTACGTTAAGCTCGCTTAACTTGGAGCAGAGGGCATATGCACGACCATAACGTTATCACTACGGTTCCAACACTACAAACTATTTTGAAATCGCTTACTATCGCCATAGTAAATCGAAATGAAAAGAACGATCAGTTTTAAGGTTGAGTAACGATTTAGGAAGGACAAAGTTTTTATACAATTACAAGAAAGCTGTCTATAAGCGAAAGTGACAATCTGGCACATTGTCACCATGATGTAAGTAGAAATAGTTTTTATCTTAGTCCTTCAAATATCCTTACAAACATGATGTAAGTAGAAATAGTTTTTATCCCTATCCTTCAAATATTCCTACAAACATAACCGAGCAAGATAAAATACATAAGTACTACTGAATATATTGCTTTTAATCGAAGTCTTAAGTAATTATTTGCTTGCTATGAATTTTGATTTTTTAGTATTTAAGTTAGTTTTTTAAGATTTACACACTTATTGTTAGGCCAGGAATGGGCAGATTCAATAATCAGAATAATAAAGAATTTAAAAAAAAAAAAATGAATTTTGATGCATGCATTTAGTAGTAGCAAGTTCTTTTTTGCTGGAATAAAAAAGAAATGTGTAATAATTTTTAATATTTTTTCAGATGGATTTCTGAAAGGCAATATATCTTTCCTTAAAAAGCATTCCATAGTCTTTAGCATCCAATGGGCTTAAGCATCCCATGGTCTTAACAAAATACACTCCAACATGTATGTTGGAGCAGTATCTAGCCAATCTTTAAAGCTACATGGTTGCTTCGTTAAATGACATCCGTGTTATCATTAACCTATTAGCACCAAATGCTATCGTTGGTAATACTTTAATACAATAAAAATTCTAGAAATATCTCAAATATTAATATTATTTTATATCCTTTTTTAGATTTTGACTATAAATATTGTAAAAAAAGAGGCTTATACCTTAACAAAAACGCTAAGTCTGAAGATAATCGGAATTAACACTAAAACAAGAAAACACAAAGGAAATCAACGTTCCTTTAATAAGCCCTTTGTTCGCATCTTTCGATATTAATTGAAAAACTTGATATATAAGATCTTTTATGTTCAATTTATTTTGTTGACTATCAAAATGTATTCTCATATCTATAAGTTAAATTATTTATTTTTATATGGTCACCAAAAATGCAAACGATAGTAACTAAAAAATTAAAATCATAAAATTAAAGGGTTATGAAAACACCAAAATTAATAAAAAAAATATTTTTAATTTTAAATTATACTTATGTACACCGTTTGCAATTCTGGTGAATATATACATAATAATCTATTACATAAAGTTTAAAATGAAAAAAAAAAATGAAAAAAAAAAATATGAAAAAGAATGTAAAACAAATTGAAAACAACATCATATATGATCCCATATATGATTCAATATATTATCCAATATATGATTCAATATATGATCTAATATATGATCACATATATTAGATCATATATGACCGTGTCTTATATAAGCGCCAATTTTGGAATATGTTCATATATGAGACCATATTTGATACTATGTATGATACTGTATATGGTCTCATATATGATATCATATATGATTATATACAACATTTTTAGCCGGGAATTTAATTAAATTTTAACATTTTATTTGAAAACACTTAATTATGTTATAAAGTTATGACAATGGTGTCATTATCAAATTTAGTATGAATACATTTTGATTTTACTATGTGGATACTGATTTCAATGTTATTTTTATCAAATTTGTTTAACATTGTAGAGTCCTATTTCTCTTGATGGTAGTGGAAATTTAAAAAAATCGCTACATTCAATGAATAAATTGCCTTTCAAAAATATATCATCACATTTGTATTTAGACAGCTTTCTATTTAAAATGTCAGTAACTTTAATTACATTTTCATTGTAAACATACGTTATCTGGATGAATTGGTTTTATTTTAAAACCATTAATGTTTACGAAAGAAAATACAACTCTCGATACCGAGCTTTCTTTTATATTCCTAGAGAGTATTTGGAACTTCTATTAAGAGGATGTAGCAATAAATTAGCGAATTTCTTCATTTTTTGACGTTTTTGCGAAATTAGCCCCTAAATTGGTCTTTGATAAAATACTTGCTTTTACCATCATGTTGAATTTTATCATCATGTTGTATATGGCCGCACCATTTTTCGAGATAATTTAAGAGTCCACCTTTAAGTAAATAATGTGGGAACCTTACAGAATTAACTGACCAAAAACTATTTTTTTTACAAATTTTTCGTCAGTTATTTGTTTAAGGTTACCACATTATATAGTTAAAGATGGACCCTTAAGTCATCTTGTAAAATGATTCTGCCATAAAAAAAAGTTTTTCGCGATTTTTAACATGATGGTCTATATCACATAGATGTTTTTTGTTCACTATTCGTAGTGTTAGGGAAGCCTTTATGATCCACTAAAAGCAAGTTTTTTTATCAAATACCAATTTAGAGGTTTATTTCACGAGAACCTCGAAAAATGAAGAAATTCGCGAATTTAAGGGCTTAAGATGAAAAGCTTTAAACCAAATTTGCATAAGAAACATTGCTACAAGTCAAGAAAACTGTACCATGCATCGAAAAACGGAGTACGCCATTTGACTCAGCATGTCTCAAATAGATGGAAATGTTGGTCATACCTCTTATTTTCTATAATAGTGGTCACTTTTGTCATGCTGTGTAATTAATATAATTTATTTAAAATAGAAAAAAATAAAAAAAAAGATTTCTAATGTACAAATTATTAAATTAAAAAATTATTTTATTAAATACATTTTTAATTTTGTAATGGATTGTTTTAGTTAAAAAGCTATTTTAAACATTCTCGGATAGTACTTTTTAAAGTACAGGGAAAGCGCTTTTAAAAGTACTTTGCCACTACTAAATGGTGTTATCATTTAGCATCTTAGCAATTACTAAAAACCCAAAAAAAAGGTACTTTGCCAGTATTAATACTACCTTATTAGATACTTTGCCAGATCTGGCCCGTATGTATTTTTCTGCCTGGGTGGTTTTTAAGAAAAACCGTTTCAATACCGGTACGTACCGATACCGAAGGAAAAGGTTTTTGGATACCGGTATCCGATACCAAAACTGAGTTTCGGTATTGGTACCGGTATTCAATTTAAAGGGTTTTGAAACGGATAACGGTATTGAAATGGTATCGATTGCCAATATTGGAATTAACCCTCTTATTTACGGTTCACACTTGCTGTTTTTAGCTAAAGTAGGCACGAATATTTTGGCAAAAAAAAATATGCCACCCCTTTAGAATTAGAAAAAGAATTTTAGGGGGCTGTGCCCCGATGAACCACCTGGAGCCAAAAAACCGCCCGTATGTATGGGTGCTCAAATCAAAGTTAATATGCTCACGATTGCAAATATGTATTTTTTTATTTATTTTAAGAATATTGTTCCCCCTAGATTCATTTTAGTATCTCTCAGTTCAATAATTTCGCCATTCTGTAAACAGGTAAAAGGATTGATACACTCAAAAACTTTATTTAGCGATGCCGCTAAATTAATTTATAGAGTTTGTAATTCCTAAGCTTGGCCGAACCTTTATTTTTATTTTTCTTAAACAATTAACTTTAATTTAAGTACCCACACAAACTTGTAAGCGTTGGCAGTTTTTTGGCTCCAGGAGGTTCCGGGGACCAGCCCCCTTAAAGCCTAGTCCCGCCTTTATTTTTATTTTTCTTTTTTAATTACCTTTAATTTAAGTACCAACACTAACCTGTAGGTGGGTGTAGCGGTTTTATGGCTCCAGGGCACCGGCGCCCAGCCCCCTTAAATTTTAATTTTTAATTGCAGGTGGTCCAATTCCCCCCCCCCCCCCCCAAAAAAAATGTTCGTGCCCCGTAAAGTGCACTTTTGCCAAAAAGTCTTTGTTCTGTGTCCATGAGGGACTTTACACAAAGACTTTTTTCCTTGATTTTATTTCAATTCCCTTTTGAAATTTCTTCGTTTTTTTCTCTTATATTGCCACTTGCCCACAAATTTGAATGCAGTGGAACACATGCAAGGAAAAAGACTTTACACACTCCCTACTAGTGCCTACGGTCAGTACCGTAGAACCGGGAATACTCGGATTTCCCGGGAATTGGTACCGGTTTCCCGGTTCTTAATTCACTCCCGCTATTCCCGGTTCCGGTTCTGACGGTATTCCCGGTACTACCGGTATGTATATTTTGTAATATTTTGTACAATCAAAATGTTTTCTTTGCTTATACCAAAAAAAATACAAAACTTGTAAAAAATACCATTTCCAATTTGCATGAAACTTGAAATATATATAAAAGAGACAATTCTAAGGTTGGAGTGTCTCGGCTTATAGACCATATCAATGTTTAAAAATTTCACTGTCCCCTTATGAATCAATGTGGGCCTTAGGGAAATTTTCGATATCTCCAGAACTCACAATTAACTCCTTAAGTGCCAAAACACGGTTTTTCGTCATAAAAAAAATTTAAAGGCAAAACAATTTTTTTGAGTTTTGACACTTAACGGTTTAATGGAATTATCCCATTTAATATAATAATATTGAATAAAATCCGTTTATGAAATCCGTTCGTGGGTTTTCATTTTTTTATTACTTTAACCTATTTGTTGTGTATCAAACTGTCTGGGCTTACGTCATTATAGTATAACTCTAGCAATATGTAAAAACTTCTTCAAACAAATATTTCATGAAGGTCTTAAAAATATATTTCGGTTAAAATAAATGGCTATTGTAAGCCTGGCCAAATTTTTAATTCATTGCCACCACTATAAATTTGTCTAACATCTTTTTATGCGCTTAATCCGAATCTGCCTTTATTTAGGGTTTTCGATTTACCATACTGCCAAAAATAAAAAAAAATCTCATGTGTTCGGGAACCTATAAAACCTTGATTTTTTAACCTCAAAAATTTTCAGCACATCTGAAATAATCTTTTTTTCTTCAGAATGCTTTTGGGATCTGTCAGATATCTTTTTTCATCACGGAGATATCGATCAAAGAAACTTGCAATTTCAGCCCTAAATATATTTCAATAAGAAAAAAAAAGTTTTAAGTCGAGCTCATCCGCCAATATTTTTCAAGCAATGCCACCAAAGATACACAGAAAAAAATATTTTTCAATGAACGAAATTAATAGTATTTATGAACAATTACATAAAAATTATGAACTTTTTTTGAACTTTTTCATAGTATTTATGAAACAATATTAAATAGTTTTTAATTTCACATATTATGATTTATTCATAAATACTATGAAAAAGTTTATAAGTATTATGAAAAAGTTAATAAATTTTATGAATTTGTTCATAAATACTATGAAAGTCGTTTATTGTAATTTTTTTTTTGTGTGTAATTTTTTTAAATATTTTGTCACACTGAAGACTTTGAATGATATCCGTGTATGAAACCCGTTGGTGGGGTTTCACTGTTCTATAGGGTTTTACTGTACTTTACTGTACGGATTTATAAAAAAATCTTTACTTAGGTTACCATTTTGGAGGGCATTTTAATTAATAAAAGTGCATAAAATTCGGGGTTTGATTTTTAATTGGAATATAAAATTTATTTTATTCAGTTAATCGAATAATTTAAATTTATTCGATTAATAACCGATTAAATCTGAACCGCGATTAATTATTTGCTCGATTAACCGATTAAACAAGAAAGCCGATTAACAAGAAAGTAAAACTCGTTGCTTTTGGGAACGAAAGATCCGCAGCCGTGTTTAAGGTTGCCATTAGCCAAGTGGGAGAGTTATGGCCTGGAGCCAGACTGGACGTTGTGGAAAAACATGATATCCCCTCGCAACCCAGAGCTCATGCATGGATCCCAATGGCTACAAGTGACACTGCGGTGATTCTAAAGATGATAAAAGTCTGCAATCCTGACCTTCCAACTCAGAATTGGCAAATTGCCAGATTGGGTGAGATGGAGGGCGCTCGTCGTCAAGCAGTGGTCTTGGTTAATGAGGAATCGCTTCCGCTTTTAGCCAGGACTGATGGCATTATTAGATTTGGCTTTTTTCATATAAGAGTCAATGTCTACAAGGGCGACCAGAAGCCTATTTTGGACGCAGACAAGCCAGTGGCAGAGTCGGCCAGGGAGGAGAATCTGGAAAAGGTTGATATTCAGCTGACCGATTCTAGGCTGATGGGAGATGCATCTGGCATTTTCGAAACCGAATCTGGTAACGAATGCGACCTCTGTGATGGCACGGAGGATAAAGCTGATGCCATAATGGGTGACATTCAGGACGAGGCCCATGCAGTGAGGAATTCGGAGAGTTCTGTTGCCTCCGATTCAGAACAGATGGGACACATATCTGGCTTATTTGAAACCGAATCTGGGGACGAATGCGACCTCTATGATAACACGGAGGATGAAGCCAATAACACGGTGGTGGAAAGGATGGTGGAAAAAAAGCAAGATGTTGCGGTACCTACAAATAAACCTCCATCACTGTAAGGCAGCCTCAGCTGCACTATTGCTGCGCCTGACGACAGGAGCAGTTGACTTGGTTTTTATCCAAGAGCCCTGGGTGCGGGGTGGCAGGGTTTGCGGATTGAAGACCCCTGGGTTTAAGTTGATGGTTGCCAAAGGTGAGGGCTCACCAAGAGCCTGCATCTTGGCGAAAAATGGCTTAAATATGTTCTTTTTATCAACTTTTAGTGATATGGATGTTACAGCGGCTAGCTTAGAGCTTCATGGGAAATCTATTTGGCTCGCCTCTGCGTATTTTCCTAATCCGGGGCCAATACCCCCGGAGAAGGTTGGCGGTCTAATTCGGGAGTCTGAATCTAGGGGACACCAGTTACTAGTGTGCTGTGATGCTAATGCACATCATTCGATATGGGGAAGTACAGACACAAATGATAGAGGCGAATCACTTTTGGGGTTTTTGTTAAGCACTAACCTGTATATTTGTAACAAGGGTAGTGAACCAACTTTCGTTACAAGTACGCGGCAAGAGGTTCTTGACGTAACACTTGTATCAGATACATTGTCTGATAGAATTGATGACTGGAGAGTTTTGGAAGAGCATTATTTCTCAGATCATCGCTACATTGAGTTTTTACTCTGGGAGCGTGCCCCGGTTGAGACAGTCTCTAGAAATCTGAGAAGAACAAACTGGGTGAAATATAGGGAGACTTTTTCTTTGCTTTTGGATGAAGTACCCCTATCTGAACCGCATAGTTTAGCGGAAATTGACTGTCTGGTTGACCATATAACAAATGTTTGTAATAGGTGCCTGGATGCGTCTTGCCCTTCTGCAAAGCCCAGAGGGAAAAAAAAGCCACCTTGGTGGTCAAATGAGTTGCAGACGAGCAGAGATTCCTGCAGAAAGCTCTTTAATAAGGCTAAATTTTCAAGAGCGGACGAGGACTGGTCTGCATACAGGCTGCAACTTAAGAGTTATAAAAAGATGATCAGAAATGCAAAATGTGATTCTTGGAAAAACTTCTGTGGAAACATAGAAGACGTCTCTGAGGCATCCAGGCTGCGCAAGGTTCTGGCTTCTTCTCCTTGCACCCTAGGATACCTGAAAGATCCTAAAGGGGTGTGGTCTTCCTCCAGTGGAGAGTCGCTGGACCTCCTTTTAAACACGCATTTTCCGGGCAATTACATGACGCCGTTTCAAGCTTCGGAACGTTCTGACGCCCAAGCATCTGAAATTGCTTCGGAAATAATAAATATGCCAACATTAATCTGGGCGATAAAAAGCTTCAGGCCCTATAAATCCCCGGGACCTGATGGTATAATCCCGGCTGAGTTGCAGCAAGTGTTGGACTATATAGCCCCGTTGCTGTATAATCTATACACAGCATGCATCAACTGGTCGTATATTCCTTTAAAATGGAGGGATACCAGAGTCGTATTTATCCCGAAGGCTGGGAAAAGTTCCCACACAGCTCCGAAGGATTTCAGACCAATTAGTCTGTCTTCTTTTTTGTTAAAGACAATGGAACGAATGATAGACTCATATTTGCGTAGAGTGATTGACCCGAGGTTGCTTTCGACAAAGCAACATGCATACAGCAAGGGACGATCAACGGAAACAGCTCTTCATGAGCTCGTTGGTACCATCGAGAGATCGCTTTCGGTAAAGGAGTACACTATGGTGGCCTTTCTTGATATTGAGGGGGCTTTTAATAATGTCATCCCAGAATCGATAATATTGGCATTGTCTGGTCTGGGAGTAAAGCCTGAAATCGTTTTAATGGTGGAAAGCCTACTTGCCAATAGGCGTCCGTCATATCTCGATTTGTCAATAGGGGCACACCACAAGCAGGTGTTCTTTCGCCGCTTCTTTGGAACCTGGCACTGAATTCAATGCTACTATCTCTAGAAGCACGTGGTTGTTATGTTGTCGCATATGCTGACGATGTCGCGATAGCGGTAAAGGGGAAGCATCTGCCAACATTGTGGGACATTCTTCAGGGTTCTCTGAAAGATCTGTCTAAATGGGCAAGAGACTGTGGTCTAGGAGTTAATCCTAGTAAAACAGAGCTTGTTTTGTTTACAAGGAAAAATAAGATTCCTGCTTTTGATCCTATTTCTCTGGACGGTACTGAAATCACCTTCTCAGATGGAGCCAAGTATCTTGGAGTATTTCTAGATAGGAAGCTGAATTTCAGGCGTAATATTGAGGAACGGGTGAGAAAAGCAACGATTGCTTTGTATTCCTGTAAAAGGGCCATTGGAAAACGATGGGGTTTTAGCCCTCAAGTCGTTCATTGGATCTATACAGCAGTGGTGCGTCCAATTTTGCTGTATGGAATAATTGTCTGGTGGCCTGCTTTAGAAACAAAAGCGAACTTTGTCTTTATCACGAAGGTACAGAGAATGGCGTCGATGTGCATCACTGGTGCTCTTTGTACTACACCTACGGCTGCATTAGAAATCCTCCTTCACCTGATACCCTTGGACATATTGGGTAGCCAGTATGCGGCTGCGTCGGCAATTCGACTTAATAGCACGCTGCAATAGATGAGCAGTGATTGTGGCCATAGCGCGATCTTTAAAAAGATAACAATACCACAAAATGTGGACTGTGCTTCCTCTTTGAGCCTCTTTGAGCGCCACTTTACCACTATGATACCATCCAGGGAGTCTTGGATGGGGGATACTCCGGGTAGTGGAGCTACCATAAATTTTTACACAGATGGATCGAGGCTGCACGAACAAGTGAGCTTTGGAGTCTATTCGGAAGAGCTTGGGTTGAGCCTGGCTCGGAGATTGCCAGATCATTGCAGTGTTTACCAGGCAGAGATGCTGGCAATAAAAGAAGTGGCTGACTGGTTGAGCTGCAATGTCTTGTCTACAACCGCAGTCAACATCTATACTGACAGTCAAGCCGCGGTCAAGTCCCTGGATTCAATGTTTCTGAAAACAAGATCTGCCCTTAACTGCCGCACGTCTTTAAATGTGATGGCCAAGCAGTTTAACATACGACTCATATTGGTCCCAGGGCACAGAGACATTCCAGGGAATTGCAAAGCCGATGAGCTTGCAAGACTAGGAACTACCTTACAGGTTCCAACAGAATTGGAATGTGTTGGTATGCCTCTAGAAACTTGCAAGCAAAACCTACGGCTTTGTTCTGCGACGGAGACTAATCAAAGATGGGCAAATAGATGGACGTGTGAGACAACACGACTGATTTGGCCTTCTCTTAATCAGGGGCGCACAAGTGAGCTGATATCGCTTCCAAGAGGAGAGATTTCGACGGTGGTTTTTATAATTACCGGACACTGTCTTATAGGGAAGCACGCTGAGCGGTTAAATGTGCCGTCGAATGACTTTTGCCGAAGTTGCATGGATGAAGAGGAGTTGGAAACTATCGAACACTTTATTTGCCATTGCCCGGCACTTTCTGGTCAGAGACTTGCTTCACTGGGATCTAGGGAGCTGTACGATCTTTCTGATTTGTCGGATGTCAAAATTCAACATCTAAGGAGTTTTATAAGAAGCTCAAAATGGTTTAACGACAGGGACTAGTAGGGAAACCTATTACGGTCCCGTGGTATCACAATGGACCTCAGAGTCTACGTGTGTTGACGTAAAAACGTCAGCAGCCACTTACAACCTAACCTAACCTAAGCCGATTAATTGAATACCCTAGTATATACGTATGACCGCAAAAATTTATATAATCTCTATTAAATTAGTTTTTGCTTTTGCCGAAATTTCTGTTAGTTCGGCTATTATTGGAATTTTTCCAAAAGCACATATTTTTTCATAAAGTGGCAACCCTTTTTTAAATTTGAGATTTGGCAGCTAAAACAAATAGGTTACTATTATTTTTTTCCCCTCATTCCCATATTCAAGTTACAGGACAATCGGTGGGTGCCCTCTGAATGACCTCCCTTGTAAGCAGAGTAAGTAAATGGTGATTTTGATTTTATCAATCTCATTGAGAAAAAAATTTTTTGTTTGTTTTCATTTTCTTTGCTCTGAAATGATTGTGTTTCTTGTTTGCTCGTTTTGTGTTTTTTCGAAAAATGAATTTCATAGCAAAGCTCAACATCGTGATAATTCAAATGGTGTTCGGTTTTCTTTGAACAGAAAACGAGATGAGCTGAAATTGAAAATGAAAAATAAAATGAGCTGATAGATGAAACGAGATTGAGATGAAATGAGCTAGCAATGAGATCTCGCGAGATTGATATGAATTGAGCTATCAATGAGATCTCGCGAGATTTCATATCAAACAAAATCATATTTTTTTTTTTTGTTTGCAAGCATGAATGGAAATGTGGTTGTTTATTGCTTATGATGTGTAGGAAATTCCTACTAGGAATACATATAAAAAAAGCAAAAGACAAGTAAATTCTAATAATGAATTAGAATTTTTACAGAATTATTTATTAAAATAAATGCCGTTTAATGTTAAATTGTGTCTAACCATTTTTTGGGTTTTTTTTGTACGTAACACGTAATAAGACAATAGTGGTGTTTTTGGTTAACTGTACATTAGGGTGGAGCAAATATAGCTTTTTTCGAATTTCGAAAACGTCGGAGTCGAGAAAGTTGCCTTTTGGGGTCGATATTAACACACAAAAATATTGGACCTGTAAGGCAATCTTTAGGTACCTTTTTTGACTTGAAAATCGGAAAGTCCCGAACAAAGTGAAAAAAAAAAATCGAACTTTTTTTTTTGTTTAAAATATTAGTTTACTTTTAGACATTACTAAAAAAGTGTTTTTATGGTAAAAAATTTTTTTTTGGTCTGTAAATTTTTTTTTGTTTCTTGTTTTGCAAAAAAAAAAAATATTTTTTATTAGTTTTTAACTGAAAATATAACGTAATATTAACTCAGTATTTAAAAGATGTATATTTTTAATTACACTGTGCAACAAATTTTGGGTCATCGCATTGAGCCTCAATGCCTTCAACGCCATATAAAAGTAGACCATCTAGTGGACAAAATCACCAAAGGGTTTTGCAAAGTCAGTTCGGATTTCTTTTTTATAGCCCACTGAAGTTTTCATTTTTTTATCAAAGGCGTTTGGAAAACATCAAAAATACTATAATAAGAACACATCTGAGCTTCAAAATATGATTTGATGTCTGCAGTGAAATTTTATGGCGGTTCTTTTCTTAGAACATTTTAACCCTCTAACTGCCACTTTAAGGGGTCATTTTAGTCCTTTTTCAAAAACTAAACACAGAAGTCTAATAAAACGTCCATTTAGAGGGTTAAAATGTTCTACAAATATTTTCCTCATAAAATTTCACTAGGGGTTGTCAAATGGTAAAAGTTTGTGCGACATGCGCAAAGTGCTTAAAAAGGGTCAAGTATAAATAATCAATGTTTGTTATTTTTTTTTACCAAAGCAGTGTTAAAAAATATCGACAAAATACAGTGCAAATATACTTTTGAGCTAAAAATGATGTTCTGATGTGTTTTATAAAATTGAAATGATTCTTTTCTTTGACCAAATTAACCCTCTAGCTCCCGTTTTAAAGGGTCATTTTTGTCCTTTTTTAAAAGAAATACAAAAAAGACTATTAAAAAAAGCAGTTAGAGGGAATTTAAAATATTCAAATTTATTTTTTTTTGTGGCCGAAATAAAAAAAAGTAGTTTGGTATTGCATTTGAGCGAAATCGGTTCAGCGGTTCAAAAGTTATGAACGAAAATATATAAAAATACCTCGAAAATTGTGGTACATTCAACATAACCTAAAAACACAAAATGCTTTAATTTGGCTGCTGGTTGACACATGTGAACAGAATTGATCACCGAATGGTATTTAAACACTCAAAAAATTATGTTAGTAAAATCAACTGAAAATGTCAGTTAAAATAACTACTTTGTAAGTTATTTTGGGGTCAACTACTTTTTCAGTTAAATCAACTAGCAATGTTAGTTATTTTAACTGACAAAAAACAACTGACTTATGTAGTAAAAACTACTTACATTTGTAGTCAAAACAACTAAAATGTAGTAAAAATTAAAAAATCTATAAATAATTTTTTTTTTTTTTAAATTTTTCAGAAAAAAAATTAAGATCAAATTTTTGCAAAGTTTTTTTTTTTTTTTAAAAAAAAAAAAAAAAGTTGTGAAAAATAAAAAAACGAAAATTTATTTTTATTTTTTGGAAAAATACTTTGAAAATTTTTCAGAGAGAAAAAAAAATAAAATTAACTATTTTAAATAACTGTTACTACATCACAGTACTTTTTTGTTAGTTATTCAAAAAAAGTACTTAAAATAACTAACAGAAATAGTTGTTGGATATTTTTCATACAAAAACAACTGACTTTGTATTTGAAAATAACTAAATACTGTAAAATATACAAACAACTAACATGTAGTAACTTACATAATTTTCTGAGTGAACAAGTACGAACATATTAAAAAAAAAACATTTTCGTCGATTTTTTTTATCAAAAAATTTTTTTCGCAGTTTTTTTTATATTTTTTTTTTTTTGTTTTTTTTTTGCAAATAAACTTTTTACATCGTGGAGGGTATTAATCTATTCGACAAAGTCGAATATAACTTTCTTACATGTTTTTTTTTTATATTTCGGCCCAAAAAAAATATAAAAAAAAAATTTTAATACTTTAAAATTTTTAATCATTTTCTATATGCTGGGCGAACTTTATTTCTTAAACGTGCCCTAGTAAAATTTGATGCAGAAAACATTTGTAAAACATTTTAACCCTCTAACTGCCTTTTTTTATAGACTTTTTAGTATTTCTTTTAAAAAAGGACAAAAATTACCCTTTAAAACGGGAGCTAGAGGGTTAATTTGGTCAAAGAAAAGAATCATCATAAAATTTTTTAAACCACATCAGAACATCATTTTTAGCTCAAAAGTATATTTGCACTGTTTTTTGTCGATATTTTTTAACACTGTTTTGGTAAAAAAAAATAACAAACATTGATTATTTATACTTGACCCTTTTTAAGCACTTTGCGCATGTCGCACAAACTTTTACCATTTGACAACCCCTAGTGAAATTTTATGAGGAAAATGTTTGTAGAACATTTTAACCCTCTAAATGGACGTTTTATTAGACTTCTGTGTTTAGTTTTTGAAAAAGGACTAAAATGACCCCTTTAAATGGCAGTTAGAGGGTTAAAATGTTCTAAGAAAAGAACCGCCATAAAATTTCACTGGAGAAATCAAAACATATTTTGAAGCTCAGATGTGTTCTTATTATAGTATTTTTGACGTTTTCCAAACGCCTTTGATAAAAATATAAAAACTTCAGTGGGCTATAAAAAAGAAATCCGAACTGACTTTGAAAAACCCTTTGGTGATTTTGTTCACTTGATGGTCTACTTTCATGTGGCGTTGAAGCCATTGAGGCTCATTTTTCCTGTTGCACAGTGTTATTGTATTATGTTGTTGGCCTTTTGACCGCAATTTGAAATTAATCTTTAGAAAATTAAAAAAAAAAAAAATAAATAAAATTTTATTGACAAAAAAAAAATTCTTTTACCATCAAAACAGTTTTTCAGTAATGTCCAAATATAAACTAATATTTAAAGCAAAAAAAAAAAAAAAGTTCGAACATTTTTTTTACTTTGTTCGGGATTTTCCAATTTTCAAGTAAAAAAAAAAAAAACGAAACCAAAACCATTGCCCTATAGGTCCAATATTTTTGTGGGTTAATATCGACCACAAAAGGCAACTTTCCCGACCCCGACGTTTTCGAAATTCGAAAGAAAGCTATATTTGCTCCACCCTAATGTACAGTTAACCAAAATCACCACTATTGTCTTATTATACCATATTCGCCTTCGTTTAAACTAGTTTAATTTTGTGCTTTCCCCATACAATTTTAAACACTTTATCTGTTAAAATTAAACGCCATTTAATTTTGACGTTTAAAATGTATGGCGAAAACCAATAATTAAACTAGTTAAAAATTAATGCGAACACCGTTTTACGTGTTACGTGAAAAAAAAAATACAAAAAAATGGTTAGAAACAATTCAACATTAAACGGCATTTATTTTAATAAATAATTCTGTAAAAACTCTTATTCATTATTAGAATTAACATGCCTTTTGCTTTTTTTATATCCCTACACATCATAAGCAATAAACAACCACATTTCCATTAATGCTTGCAAACAAAAAAAAATATGATTTTGTTTGATATGAAATCTCGCGAGATCTCATTGATAGCTCAATTCATATCAATCTCGCGAGATCTCATTGCTAGCTCATTTCATCTCAATCTCGTTTCATCTATCAGCTCATTTTATTTTTCATTTTCAATTTCAGCTCATCTCGTTTTCTGTTCAAAGAAAACCGAACACCATTTGAATTATCACGATGTTGAGCTTTGCTATGAAATTCATTTTTCGAAAAAACACAAAACGAGCAAACAAGAAACACAATCATTTCAGAGCAAAGAAAAAAAGAAGCAAACACAAAAATATCAATTTCTGTTAATGATAAAAGAAAGAGATGAAATGAGCTGTTCATGGTGAGATAATACTTACTCTGCTTGTAAGCGAAGGGTATAAAAAAGAGAACCAATACTTTAAACCTTAATATCTCTTATATTAGTTTTAAGGTAAAACTAACTTTTTTCGCGTTTTAGCATTTAACGTGTTTTTAACCCGTTTAGAACCTTATATCAGGTTCACACTTGCTGTTTTTGAGTGTTTCCTAGATCATGCTTTTTACCGAACCGTGTATATTGTATGAAATGAGTAATACGGCGTTCACACTTGCTGTTTTGAAGTGTTCAAGAGTGAGATGTTTAAAAAAGTCTTTGTTCTGTGTCCATTACGTTTTTATTCTGCTACTAGTGTTTTGTTGAACAACTTGTTTAAGGTCGCTAGTGTGAATGCCATATAAGTAATTGACAACTTAATTGTTTACCAGATTAGTAATATATTCTAAGCAGGAAAATGTTATACGCATTATTAAAATTAGAATACTATATATTGAACTTTGTGGGCTACTTGTTTTGTATACCTTTGTACAATACACACTACGATAAAAGAAAGATTGAAAGAACCATGGAAAAACAGAGTAATCAGAGGTGCGAACAAAAAAAATAGAATTATTCTAAACAAATGAAGAAACGTACAAATAATAACAACATTGTAGATTGTTGAACGTAGAGAATGTATCATTGACCTTGTATATTTTATACATTCTAAGTTGTTGCTTTTATTATTAGCAGGGACAGGAACTGTATGCACTAAAAAACTATGTGTTAAGCACCTAAAATATGCACTAAAAATTTAAAATATGCAAAAAAAAACTATAAAAATATGCACTAAAAATATAAAAGTTAATATAAAAATAGTTAATTTTTACTTTTATGATAAAAATTCTCCAGTCATTTCAAAATTTTTTTTTGGATTTAAATGTTAAACTTTTTTATGGCTAAAATGGTGCAAAAAATTTGCTATTTCATTAAAAACATTAACTTGGCTTCACTTTTTTCGAAGCTTAAAATAACCTCGATACAAGCTAAAAATAAGCGTGGATAATTTAAAATTTGTGTGGGTAAGCGTCAAATGTCAATGTCAAAGTTGACATTGAAAAATAATTTTAGGTCCAGTTGGACATCAAATTTAGGATGGTCCAAAATAAGCTCACAAATGTTATGCAAAACATTTATGGCAAAACATGCAAAAATAAGAATTTTCGACAAAATATGCACTAACGAATCAATTCCATTTTCAAGCAAATTCTTTGATTAGCAAAAATATTTGGTTTATGCTGTTCGAAGACTAACGGGAAAAAATATGCATTTGCATTAAAGTCCTCTCCTTGGTTATTAGTATTAATATTATTATAAAAATTGTTGTAGAAAGAACAAAAAAGGGAATAAAAACAAACAATTACACACCACATACATGTGTATGTGTTACCATAATGGGAAAATGCCAATAAAATGCATAAAAGTTTATAATTTATGCAAATAAGTCGAAAGACTTATAGAGACGAAACATGCGATTAAATTAGATTTTGATTTTTAAATTGTATGGGAAGTAAATGTAAATTAGTGATATAACTTTTAAACATTTTTTTAAAAATATCGAATCGGCCCTATGCAGGCAGCATAGAGCATGAAAAACTATGAAGAATGGCGGTCTCCCCTTTTCGCTGGCTTATAAAAAGTTTCCGCATAAACCTCTTTAAAGTTTGGAATATACACATTTTTTGAAAAAAAATTAAGCATCAATATTAATATAAAAACACAAACTTTTCTTTGGTTTCAATATTTTTTCTTGTTTAACATGTAATTTTTCTACCAAATATCCAGAAAAAAAAATAAGAAAACGTACACACAGTGGAGTAAGATGAACTTTTTTGTCAAATTTTTTTGTAGAGCGAAATTTTTATCTGATTTTAAATAATTTTTTTTTGCTACTTGCAGTCTATTTTTTAGCGTTTAGCAGCAAAAAACCGAAAACATATTTACAATATTGTAAATTTTAATAATATCCATGAAAATTTTTTTTTTGAAAATAAAGAAAAAAAAAATTTTTTTTTTCTGGATAGGGTTTTAGAGAACAGGTTTATGCGGAAGGTTTTTGTTTCGAAATGTCACATTAAGTAGGGATAGGGCAGAAATTCAGTTATACCCCTAACGAAAACTTTCCGGGTAAAGTTCGGTAAAATGAGAGAAAATCAAAAAACCTCTCACGATACCACAAAAATGCACAAAAGTACGGGTACGCTAAAAACCACATTTCAAGCCCAAAATAATAGAAAATGTTAACAAACCAATAACGCTAAAATATTTTCATAAGAAAAATTACTTTAAACAAGAAAACAAATTGTAAAAGTTTATTTAAATAACAAATTATATTTTTTTTTTGTATTGAAATAACACATTTCCTTGGTTTAGTTCTTTATTTTATTTAAATTTCCAATTTAGCTTCACAAAAAAAATCAGCTGTTTTTTCAACATCTGACTGTTACCAATTTACCCGAAAAAAAAGTGCGGGTAAGTTCGGTAAAATGAGAAAGTAATTTATTCTCTCAAAAACTCTCTCATTTACCCAATTTTTGCGTACGGGAACGCTTTTCGGGCTGGTTTGGGTACCCGCGGACACCCGTGGTATCGTTGTGGAACGAACCTATTATTACATTTTTAGTACAAATTATTAGTGTCCGACCGAATACACCTTTTTTGGCCGAAGCCGAAACCGAATATTCGGCCAAATTTTCAATATTCGGCCAAACCGAAGCCGAAGCCGAATATTACAAAAAAAATGTTTTTAGTTGCAAAAACACTTAATAAAATGTTTTTGTGGCTTACAATTGTTATTCAAAGTTAGTTTAGTGTGTTTTTCAACACGTGACCACAAATATTATACAATTATTCGCTATTCGGCCTGTCCGCCAAAATTGTGGCCGAAGCCGAATAGTGGCCGAATAGTGCTTTTTGGCCGAAGCCGAGGCCGAAGCCGAATATTCGGTCGGACACTACAAATTATAAAGAAAACTCATTTTTTTCCTTTTAAGAGTAAATACGCCAATTTTCCCAAACTTAAAGTTGATTATTGATTTTAAAGGCTAAATTTAAATAGGGCAAAGTTGTTTTAATAAAACAAAAGCAAAAAATAAAAAATAATAATAAATCTTTGAGGATGCTTTTTAAGGTTAGGAAAATTTTGTTTTATCTGTAATTTTTAGAATCTTCAAAATTTTTTAACGCCCATCCGATTTTGCAATAAGGCATTGAAAAAGCTTTAGATTTTTTTTATTTCAAGTGATTTGATGCAGCGCCTTGGATGTGCCATCGCAAAATGTCTAGAGATAAAAGTGAAGATAAATATTTCCGCTAACAATGACTTTTATGACAATGCTATGCACGAAATCAATTATTTGCATCGCCGCATTACTTCCTAGTCACTTAACATCAAATTTTAGCTTTGCTTGCAATGCAAAATGCCAATACAAAATTTGCGAATTTTGTAAATTTTTAAAATGTCCCCTAAAATTTTTGCAATTCTAAATTTTAAGATGCCCACTTGACTCGGACGTGTTAATAACGAAAAACTTTTACCTCAAAAGTCGCTGGCCAATTTGAAATAAAATTGCGAATGTGCCCGGCGAAAAACAGCTGTTTTCAAAAAAAATTCGCTCATTCTCTTAATTTTTGAGGAGACGGTACAACGCCTCTAGCCAGGGCATATTAAGTTGTTCTTCCATAAGTTGTAGGTTATTACAACAGCTATTGAATACTTTGATCGGAATTCAATTATGTTAATGCGCACACATTCCATGGCCAAAAAACCACAAAAATTATAAAAAAAACACTCAAATTTGGTTTCAATTTTGGACCCCCCTATATTTTTTGATTAAATGATATTCTGGACGGTCTATTAATGTCAGATTTATCTCTTAGGTATAATCAGTCTATGCTGGTTGACATCAAAAACAAAAACCAAGGACGCAAATTAAAAAAGAATGAAAAAATATCGGTTAGTTTCAAGTCGGTTTTACTCAATTTTTAGACTTTAAATGGCTACAAATTTTGCAGAAAAGAACTTTTGGGTAAAAAAAAAATTGGGACTAGTTTTTTTATATTATTGATCTTTTTGTATTCACAGATTCATATAAATGTGTAGACAAAAGAAATAATTGACAGCTAAACTCAGGTATCAAGAGGTGCAAAAGATTATGTATAATTATATATAATTTGATAAAATACTATAATAAAATTATATAATGAGGATTCAGTTTTCTAAAAAATTGGAAAAAATAAGATGAAGTTTTATAAAATTTGATAAAATTATATATAAATTTATCCGAAAGTTTTTTTTTTATAAATTTGTATTAAATTAGATCAAATTATATCTGTTGTCCTATAAAAAAGTCTTCGATTTTAAATTATTTTTCTTGAAAAATTCATAAATTCTAAGGAATTTTAAAAATGGATTAAATTTCAGATTCTAAGACATATTTTTGCAGATAAAGTCTTAGAAGTTGAACATTTTTCCTAAAGAAAACCTTTTTCAGATAGTGATACTCACAGATTCTAAAACAGCTTTTCAATAGAAAAGGTATCAGATTAGGGAAATCCCAGTCGGCAAAAATCACCCCTGACATATGTACAGCTGACCATACTTTAATGAAATAGCTAAAATCTTCATACAATTTTTCGAACTGTCACCAAGGACAAGTCAGCAGTGCCCACCCACCAGCATCAGTGAGGTTGCTTTTAGGCAACCTCTGACTTGTCCTTGGGAACATTTAGATAAATTGTGTGATGATATCAGCAATTTTATAATGGGAGCGTCAGCAGTATGTCAGTTGTGATTTTTGTTGCCGATTGGGATGTTTCATCCAAAAATGTTTCTGTTTTTAAAATTTATTATCAAAAAAAAATCTAACATTTGGAAATATTTTCCCATAAAAATTTTTCTGAGAATGAAAAAATAATAAAAATTCAAAACAGGCTTCTTAGAATGATCACGTGTGCTCCCTGGTATATAAGAAACTCCAACATACATAAGGATCTCAACGTATACCTTGTTAGAGATGAAATCAAAAGACATAGCGAAAACTACTTATAGAAACTACACCATTTACAGATGTAATTCGAAAATTCCATTTGTAATTCGAAGATTTTATTTGTAATTCGAAGATTCCATTTGTAATTCGAATATTCCAATTGTAATTCGAAGATTCCTTTTGTAATTCGAAGATTCCAATTTTAATTCGAAAAATATCAATTGTAATTCGAAAAAGATCAATTGTAATTCGAAAAAGATCAATTGTAATTCGAAAAAGATCAATTGTAATTCGTAAAAGATCAATTGTAATTCGTAAAAGATCAATTGTAATTCGAAGATTCCAATTGTAATTCGAAAAATATCAATGGAAATACAGTTGATATTTTTCGAATTACAATTGGAATCTTCGAATTACAATTGATCTTTTACGAATTACAATTGATCTTTTACGAATTACAATTGATCTTTTTCGAATTATAATTGATCTTTTTGGAATTACAATTGATCTTTCTCGAACTACAATTGATCTTTTTCGAATTACAATTGATCTTTTTCGAGTTACAATTGGAATCTTCGAATTACAAATGGAATCTTCGAATTACAATTGGAGTATTCGAATTACAAATGGAATCTTCGAATTACAAATGGAATCTTCGAATTACAAATGAAATCTTCGAATTACAAATATAATCTTCGAATTACAATTGATCTTTTTCGAATTACATCTGTAAATGGTGTAGAAACCCATCCGAATACACTAGCCCGGAATCTACTAAATAGCAGTGGTCACCTGCGACTAAGAAGGAGACATACTGCTGACTTGGTCCACTTATAAAGAATAAATTAAAATGAAACCACAAAATTTTGTCTGGCACTGGCTGGACTTAATACTTTTATTTAGTCTTAAGATTTGAATACTTATTGTTAGTTCACACATATTTAGTGAAGATTCAATAAATAAATAAAACATGGAAAAAAAAATTCTGAGATGTTTAAACTACACCAACGTTTTCATATTCCGATTAGAAAAATTAAAAAATTTACTGCTTTTACCTTTTTAGGCAATTTGATAGATTCTTAGAAAATATTCCTACTAACATATTCTCGATTTTTTCCGTTTCTTTTTCATTTTCGTCTTCCCATTTTTTTTCTTTTCCTTTTTTTTAAATTCGGTTTTATAAGGAGAAAGTTTCTTTTGCTTTACAAAAACGGGTTAATCTTTAAAAATTTTGTTTATTTCGATTTTGTAGAAAGTTAAATCATATTTTAGGAACACATTAAATCTCCTAGAACAAAAAAAAATATTTTTTTTAAAAATGGTATACTTTCTTAATTTTTATATTAGTTGGAATCATGCCTCTCACGTCCAGAAATACTAACTGGCTATTTGTCTCTGCTCGACGGTCACATAATACACAGCGTATGGCTTCAAATCGATCCTGAACCCCAAAATAATCCCACAGATATAAATGAACATACAGATGATGTTGCTTTATGCATAGCAAGAGCGAAAAACTTTGAATGTATTGTGCGAAATTTAAAATCACTTTTTGAAGAAGAATTTGGACAAACAATCCTTGTTCTACCCGATTGTTATATACTCGGCTATCATCCTGAGACCAAACAAGGTTTAGAACAAATGAAATTCTTACTTACACTCCTATTAGGTGCTGCTGTGCAGTGTCCAAATAAAGAACTATTTATTGCTCGAATAAAAGAGTTGGATGTGGAAACACAACATGGCATAGTGGAGCTTATAAAACAGGTAAATTTACTTGCTTTATGAAGCGGAATAGTCATTAAATACTTTTCCTACTTTCTCGCAAATAGGTGACTGACAATCACAGTTTAGTCTTGACGGAAGAATCATTAGATTTGTTAACACCACAAGCCATGTACAATCATATTTTAAGATTGACCAAAGAACGTGATAACATGTATTTAAAGTGGATATCATCGGTATGTACGGAACGTGAATTGAATACGACTGGCTGTGGAGAAAATTCGTCTAATTTATCACTGTCACCTTCAAGTGGAATGAATTCAACACCGATTTCATCTACATCAAATACGGACAACAATCATATGGCAGTTGAGTTAGCTGATTTAAAATCTAAATTAAGGAAAATACGCCAAGAACTGTAAATATTTTTGTTTTCCTTAAATTTTATGGTATTTTGATTAATATAGAAATTATTTTTTTTTATTTAAGGGAGGAAAAATCAGAAGGTCAATTGGAATTGCGTGAGGAACTGGAACACAAAAATGCACAATATGAGAAATTACGCTTAGAGGTACGTAGAATAAGTAGCACTTAATGACCACCTGTTTTATTTTCTATTATACTTCATTATAGAGCCAAGAATGGTATGCCGAGGCAAAACGGGCATCAGCATATCGCGATGAGGTTGATGTATTGAGAGAGAGAGCAGAAAGAGCAGATCGCTTAGAAATTGAATTGCAAAAATTCAAAGAAAAATTAACCGATTCTGAATTTTATAAGACTCGTGTTGAAGAATTGCGAGAAGATAATCGAATGTTGTTGGAAACAAAGTAAGTACCATACAAGAAACTATTTATTAATTAAGGTTTAATTGTTTTTCCGTTTTGCAGGGAGATGTTGGAAGAACAATTGCAACGTTGGCGTAAAAGGTCTGAACATGTTATGACTTTGGAATCGGAAATAATAAAATACAAACAAAAATTAAATGATATGGCTTTGGAAAGGGATTCAGATCGTTCCAGATTAGAAGAGTTGATTGAGGAAAATACTCAACTGCAATTGGTTGCCAAGAATCTCAATAGCACCATGGATATGGACAAATCGTTTTCTGATAATGATGATGATTGTAATTCTGGCGACAATAGTTTATCAGAACAGTTGACTAACAATGCCCAGGTAAGTACCTACATATATGTAAGAAACAACCCAGACAGAAAAATACATTCAGGAAGATTGCTGGCAACAGTTGCTCAAGTGTTGGGAAAACATCTCACATACAATTTTGTATTTTCTTCCCAACGACTAAATCATGACATCGGATTAGAGATGGGCGCTTGTCACGTGATTGTGAGTTAGCTTGAGATGAAAAAATTTGCGTGAGTTATTAGTGAGTTTTTTTTGGTAAGAAAATTCAACAGCGTGAGTATAACTTGCTTGACTCACGCGTGAGCGTGATTGAATTTAGCCTGAGTCACTAGTGAGCAATTCTTTTTTTATTCACGTAATAATTGCGTGAGCGTGAATAAACAAGAAAATTGCGTAAGTGATTAGTAAGTGATTCGATTAAAGTTTGAGCATGCGTGAGTGTGAGTCAAAATCCACTCACGCGCCTATCTCTACATCAGATAGTAATTGTCGACGCTATTTTCTGTGTTTTGCAAAGCCTCGAATTTACTTTTTTGTACTGGTCTCAGAATATTTTGGGAATTTTTCAAGAATGTCGAATGAAAGGCTGAATTATTTTATTTACAGTAGGCCTTTTTTGTTGGCAAACTTTGATTGTTAAATCGAAAAAAAAGAAACGTTAACTTCAATAAAATTCTCAATTAAATTTAGCATCGTTTGGAATAGTTTTGTAAAATATTACACATTTTCGATGAAATATTGATAAAATTAGCTTATTATATGCAATTTAGCTTGAAAGCAACACAAAAACACTTCCAGAATTTTGAGCGTTAACACTAACGTGAACTTTGTATGATAGAACACTGTTAATTATGCCAACAAAATACGCCTAGTATTAAATTAATTGCTTACAATTTATCCTTTTGATTAAGTAACAAGCAATTCATTAAATTTTGGTACCTCTAATAAAATTCAAAATCATAATTTACTCAATCGCATTTTTTTCTCATGCTTACCTACTCACTATTAACGTGAATAACCAAAACACCACTCACATGTGACTCACGCATGACTCACGCTTTTAGACTCAGGCAAATTTTGAATACGATCACAACATAAAAAACAAACTATTGATTTTATATTGGCAGATCGTTAATTTGGCACTGAACCGATTTTAAACACGAAATTGTAAAAACTTTAAATGAAACTAAAAAAATACAATTAAATAATTTTGACTCACGCAAGAAAAACGGCACTCACTACGAATCACTCACGAAAAAAATTTACTCACTTATCACTCACGAACAAACATTTTTACTCACGCTCACGTGAGTAGCTAGACTTTTATGCGGACACATTTATGCGATCGCACTTTAAATATTATTTATATATATTTTATATTAAAAAGGAATTTATAAAAACTTAGGAATGTAAACATTGTATATTTTTAAAAAAGCTTTATCCTTCATTTGGATTCGCCATTTTTATTTCAAAAAATCTGAATTCATATTCGCGATTAACGTTGCCCAATCAATTCCTAGTGATAATATGAAACATTAATTAATAATTGAAAAATCATGTCTGCCATATTAGATCCGCCATTTTGAATTTCAAATCTTTGATTCCAAAATCAAAGTTTTTTGTTGACATTCGTTATTACCTACCCCTATTGGATCCGCCATTTTGATTTTTTTTTTAGAATCGTCATAAGCGAACTTTTATAATGTAATTTTTTGACATATAGTAGTAGTTTATTAGCGATCCATTTATGGCCAAAATTCAGGAAAGCTCTGAAATAAAAAAAAAAACAAGTAAAAAATTCAATTTCACTAAGACGAATGCATAAATACCATGTCGCTAGCCCATATCATTAAAAGCGAGTTAAGTGTGTTTTACAGCACGTGAGTTCGCAATAAACCTCGTCTAAATTTCACGCTTTTTCTTATGACTTTTGAACCACGGACCGATTTTGCTGAAATTCAATACAAACCTGAACAGTAAAACTACAAATATATATGTTAAGCCTCAGTAGCATCAGAGTTGTCTTTCGAAATTAAGTGTGTTTTCTACACACAGAAACTAGGTCGAATTAAAATCAATCGAGAATTATTCATATACTCCATATACTTTATGGAGTCCTCCACTGATAATGCGAGGTTTTACAAGCGGGAATTCCTTTGGCCTTAAGGAATTACAAGCTACATAGGTTTAGAGAGGCCTTTAAGTCCTTCTAAACATACATTTTTATTTCTGTTGGATTTTTCCCAAAAAGTAAAATTCAGACAAAAGTGTTAATTATCTCTTGACCACGTTAATTTCGCAATTTTCCCCGAACTTTTTGTATTTTAACCTAAAAAATTGAATACATTTCAAAAACTAGTATAGAGACTACATATACTATTTAAAACCGTCGGCAATTTCTGTCTGGGTACGGTCAATGGCAATAATTGCTACTTAATATAATTTACATAATATTACAGACACGTGCTATAAAACTAGAACTTGAAAACCGCCGACTTGCTGCTGCCTTAGATCAACTTAAAGAATCTTCTTTCCACGAATCTACAAACAAAATATTGGATTTGGAAAAAGAAAAAAAGAAACTCAGTTTAAAACTTGAACAAATGCAAGAAAATATTGAACGATTATCCCAACAAAATACCGAACTAGAAAATGTATTCAAAGATGCTTTAGAGGAAAATAAGAAAATGCAAATTACTTTAGATCAACGTCAGAAAGCCTACGACAAACAAAGTCAGGAACGTGAGGTGGAACGTTCAAAAACAATCGACTTGGAGAAACATGTAGAAACGTTGAATAAAGAAAAGCAGCGTATACAAACACTTAATGATAGCATACAGCGGCGCGCCGATGACTTAGAACGTATGGTGGATACACGCACAAAAGAAATTGAACAATACACAGAAAAACTTGAAACATTTGAGAATACAAAAGAAACAGTATACGAGCTTCAAGCCAAACTTAATACATTCGAACGTGAAAATGCCAGTCTTGCCAAAGAAGTGGCCAAACTTAAGGAGAATCTGGAAGAGAAATCAGTGTTATTGGATAGACAGTGCACGATGGTAGCAAATCAAACTAAAGAACTAACACGCTTAACAAAGACGTTAGAGGAGGCTGAACATACTCAAGTGCGCGTTAATGAATTGGAAATTCAAAATCAAGAATTAGTATCTCAGCGTGATATTGATTTGCAAACAATTTCAACTCTACGTCATGATTTAGTAACTGGCACTCTAGCCACAAGTAAAGTAAGGCAAAATTTGGAAAAACTTGGCTTAAATGTTGATCCCACCGACGACAAACCCGAATTAAATGTAGAGACAGTAGTAGAGAAATTGGTACGGAATCCAGAAACATTTAAAACTGTTCGAGAAATTATGCTGAATGTATCTAGAGAGCAACAGGAAAATGGCAATGCAAAATCAGATATTTGTGTCTTGTGCCATCGCAAAGAAGTATTTACTGTTGAAAAGAACATTGAACTTTGCTCGATATTGGATATAGATCTAGAAACAGCTGAAATGTCAAAGCTGTCCGAGGCAAACACTCAATTGAATGCATTAAACGTTGCTCTTCAATCGACATACGATCAAATACAGGCGGAAAACGCACGCTTTAAGGTAGACGTTGCCACTTTGGGATCTCAAATTACCTCATTAAATACACAGCATGTGGCTTTACAATTGGCTAATTCCCAATTGGCCGCCGACAAAGATGTATTGTTGAAAGAGAATGAACAACTTAAACAGCAACACAAAAATCTGCTACACGATCAGGTCACGCTACAGTGCTTGCACGATCAACTGTCATCTGAATACGAGTCGCTGAATAAGGGCAAAGAACAACTAAAGGTTGTGGTACGCGATTTGCGTAACGAATCGCGAGAGCTCCGGGAACATATTGTATGCTTGGAGACACAAATTGATGATTTAAAACAACAAAATACATCAATGAAATCATGCGCTGAAGATCTTGCCATTCTACGTACTGAACATTCAAAACTAACCGATGATTTCCGTAACCTGTTTGCTACCAGTGATCGATTTAAAAATGAATACAAAAATATTCAAGAACAATACAAAATGATACGTATGGAAAATGGTAAATTAAAATTACAAAATAGTGATCTTAACGGCGAGTTGGCCAATAGAAATGATCAAATGAAAATGTTGGAAATTCAGTATGCTAAATCATCACAACGTTGTGAGGTAATAACCATTTTTTTTTGTGTTTAATATATAATGTTTTTCTAATAATTTCTTTTAAATCTTTGTCTTTTAGATGTTAATGACGCAAAATGTCGATTTAGATGCCGAACGTAAAACATTAATGGAAAATGTTTCACATTTGCTCAAACAATATCATGAATTGTTAACTCTATCGTTGGAGGATAAAAAACATTTCCACGAAGAAGAGAAAAGTTATACGGAATGTGTACACAATTTAAATCGTCAAAAGGAAAAACTTGAAGAAAAGATTATGGAGCTATTCAAAAAATCGGAAGCAGTTGTACCAAAAAAGTAATATGCATACTACGTAGTATTTACTATAATTCAGAAAAGCTATTTAAAATTCAATTGAAATTAAATTTACAATTATATTAAATGAAACATAATTGTAATAGAGGTATTCGGAGTTTTGCTGCCAGCCCTGGCAATGTAGCAAAAGAGTACTTCTTTTAAAAAATACATGTGTTTTGAAAGGTAATTTGAAAAAGTGCTCTTTTACCACCAGTGCCATGGCTGGCAAGTATGACTCTGAATACCTCTAATGTTTAAATTTTAATAGATATTTTATGATTTTTGACTTTAAATCAACATTTCACTTGATACACACATTTATTTTTTTTACAGAAAACCATTTGCGAGTAATTTGGTAAGACGTGTTAAAAAAGCCAGCTCAGATTTAATGAATAAAGTTCCCAGTCGTGTAAGTTATATTTTGTATTTTTAAATACATTTTTATTTTATAATTTTTATTTTTAGAATCGCCGTTCTTGGATTGACGATTCGCGTTTAACGCAATCACAATTTATGATTGGCTCAGAATCAGGGGGCAATGATTCTGACAACAGTACCGAAGAACCCTTATCTATAAATTCCGATACCCATTTGCTACAACGTAATATGCCAATACGCCAAAGTCTTCAACGGTATGTTATTTATATTTATATTTCAATTTGTAATGATAGGTGATGGTTAACACAAGAAAAATTATATACAATTTTTTATCTGGAATCGTGACGGAAATTTTAGGTAGTCGCGTGATTTTCGTGGCACTGGTGAATCACTTACGTGAGCGTGCAAAAGTGTAAGCAACATAAATACTTTGTGCGTGATTAAATTTTTTTCGTAAATTTATCGTGACCTAGGAAAATTTTTTGGAACAAATTCCTATAACAATAGATTCTTAAATATATTCTACGGTAATCAAAACAAAATTTTTCAAAAAAACTACTTGCTCTAAAAAACGATTGCTTTCGGGACAATTTCAAACAAAAATCATTGACTCTGGAACGTGAAGTAGAATCGGTTGCAGGGTAATATGATGCGTTCTGGAACCGATTATTTGGAACGGAAAATTATGCTGGGGACTTTAAAATTTTGCTAAACAATGATTTATATCACAATTAGTATGTGAAAGAATGTGGTCAATATCTTAAATTAACTTAATGCTTAATTTTTTTTTTCATATGTATGTAGAAATAATATTTTTTAATTTGTGAGTGTTTTGTGAACGTGAGTTATAGTGAATGAGCGAGAGCAAAACACTGCAACAAATTTGGGGTCACCGAGTGTATCTTGAATGGGACCAAAAAAATGAAAATATATCATTAGTAGACCAAAAACCCCAAAGGGGTTTAAAAACTTAGCTCGGGTTCTTTTTTATGGCCCACTGAAGTTTTTCATTTTTTTTTTTTCAAAGGAGTTTAAAAATGTATTAAATCTAATTCTGACTTTATTTTATGAGCGTGCGTGATCGTAAATGAAAACTCACAATCCCATCTCTAGCATTAACTATTCTTATGGCGTTTTATTTTCTGGAAAATAATGTCCGACTTTCTCTGCTCAGTTTTTTTTTTTTTTTTTAATGTTTTCGAACGGTCCCACCTCACACTTACCCACCCCAACCGACCGAGAGGGCTCGTTCCCATGACTTCGGTATAAATTTCGAAATTTTGTGTATCAAAAATTATAGGCATAAGTTAAAAAAAGTATATATTACACTTTTGCTTGCGTTATTTTTATGATAATATCATCCATACAAACATTTATTTATTTTTACTTTAATGATTTTTTGAATTTAGTGATGTGTTGGACAATTCCATTTCTCGTGGTGGTACTATGAGGAGTAGTTTACAGACTCAAAAACGTACGGATTTAAATAATTCACGTAGAAATAGCGTGCACGGGTAATGTTGTTTTCTTGATGTTTATTAATATTTATTTTTATACATATTTTTATTGCCCTTTATTTATTTTTTTGGTTGAGGCAACAAACATACATTATTTTTATAATTTAAAAAATTTAGTAAAATAATATTTAAATTCTGGAAATGTTTTATGTAATTGGGGTAAATATGTGTTATTGTACAGTGATAGACCACTATATTATCTTATTAGTTTTAACCAAAATTTTTTGCTAATCGAATTTTCTAACAAATAACAGCTTTATACTAAAAATTCAAAACCTTTCAGCAATTTGAAAAATTAATTTGTGTATATGCTGCTAATGCTGGTTTAGGATGTGTTTTTGAAATGTTGCCGACTAAACTTAATTTGAATAGTGGATTAAATAAAAAGCAAGTTTGATCAAACATTTTGATTGTCAGTTCAAGTTTAGCAAATGTTTATTAATATTTTATTCCAATAACGAGGTAATACAAAATTCAGTTATTAAAACGAAAACAGAAAGTTATTGTTTATGTTTTGTTTTTTTTCACATTTTATTTTATAGAATTTCTCGACGTTGTTAGTTGACATAAAATACAATGTGTAAGAAAAAAACAAAACATAAACAAAAACTTTCTTTTTACTAACTGAATTTTCTATTAGCCCTGGTTACAGTACAGTACGTTGAGAATGCCCCGGCCTTTAGTGGAAAGGCCACATCAGACGAATAATAAATCGTTTGATAATTTGTACTTCGATTATTATTTACAGTTAAAAAATGCGAAAAAAATTTCGAATTTTGCATTTTTTGATAACTTATGCCAATAAAAATTCAATGTAAATCAAAAATTCCCATTCATGTACTATTGTCTCCGGTCACTGGATAAGTATTTTTGAGACATTTAAGCGATATGCCCCGTTTTTACTACAATGATTTTAAATCGACCAATATATGAAGGGCTTCCTGCAAGAACTTGATAAGCAACATTTTATTTTTTCGTGTTTTTCGCCTTCCGCTGATGTTCCATTGACAGATTTTTGGCAGAAGTCTTGCTTAAACCCTTCGTTCAAGTATATTGAGAATGAAAGATCTGCAAAAGTTCTATTTTCTACATTATTTAAAAAGTTTTAAGGCAAAAACTTTTGAAATGTTGCTTATCGAGTTTTTACAATAAGCCCTTCATATTCATTATATCGTCACCTTATTATTGTTTTGCTCCATACGCCATTTAAAAAAAAATGAGTTAGGAATGGAATATATATAATATAAATATCCTCTTTCTTATTCCGAAGTCCGTTTTTTAAAACATATTTTCAAATTTGGGATATCCAGCATTTTCTAAGAAAAAACACACCATTTTGACGTTTTTTGAAAATTTGCGTTATAGAAAGGCTCTAGATTATTTAAAAATTAACGGATCTTGCATATTTTTGGAATGAAGATTAATTATGTTGGTACTATTCTACATACCAAATTTTAATACCGTAACTTCTAAACATTTCAAGTAATGTCATATTTGCCATTTAGGTTGTGTGGGAGGTAGGCGTGTCCATTGACCGATCATCCTCATTTTTAATACCATGCAACCTGACTATATAAGTGTTCTAAATACCCAGTTTTGTCGATCTAGCTCTTTTTGTTTCATTGTTATTTTGTTTGGCGTTGAGAACTCATTTGCTCCATATCTAGGGTGACCATTTTTTCCTGAACTCAAATCAGTACGCTTAAGTTTTTATGTTTAACTTGGGGTCAATTTGAATTTTAGTGAAAACAACTGTTCAAAAAACAACTGCCATAAACTGTTGTCATTATTTTACAGAAAATTTAGTTGAATTCAAACAACTTTATCTCAATGTTTTGATCGTTTCAGTGCAAATTATATAACAAAAACCCACAGGTTTTGAGAATAACAAAATTTCTCAGATTCACATGACCCTTAAGTTTTGATAACTCTTTCTTTTAGAAAACTTCCCAGATAATAAGCACATGTTATTATTAAACAGCCAAATGTCAAATTCAGATGACATTACTTCATTAAACATCCTAGAATCATTTGGATTCATGCAATTACATTTCTAAAAATATAGAAAATCCATCATTCAGAAACATTTTGTTACAGAAAATATCAAAATAACTTCATGCTCAGATACATACATTTTTGCGTTAAGGAACCTTTAGATTAAGCTCCTTAGAATAATTTCATTGCCAAACTTAAATTATAGGTCTATTCGATTACCTTACTACAATCTACTATTTTTTACTCATTTTACTACAGTTGGAAATTTTCATTACAAAAAGTAAACAAGCCTTTCCAGTTGTAGTAAAAAATAGTCAGAAATTTGGGTAATCGAATAGACCTTATATAAAACTACTCTGACGACTTATTTAATGGAAATTCATGTTTTGTATAGAATATTTGAAAAAAATATTTTTTATGTTGAAATTAGAGAATGCATCCCGGGATTTCCCGTCCCGGGATTCCCGGGAAATTCGTCATTTTTCATTTCCCGTATTCCCGGGAAATTTGTGCGGGATTCCCGGGAATTTTAAAAAATGTATATAAGCAAGTTAACTGCTGTATTAAGGTAAATAAATGTTTAAATATAAGTTCTCGGATTTTCGCTCACTACAAAATTGAAAATATGTGCTTAGAATATGCACTTAAAAATCAAAAATATGCACTAAAAATTTGAAAATATTTAACAAAAACAATTAAAAAATTGTTTTTCATAAGAAAATGTTTTACTAAAAGCAAAACATATGAAGTTTATGACCTTGTACCGACACAGAAGTTGAAGATTTTTAAGTTAAAAAATTGTATAATTAAAAAAATATTTTCATAGTATTTATGAACAAATTCTTAAAAATGTATAAACCTTTCATAAATTCTTTGAACTTTTTTATTCATCAAAAAAATTATTATCAGGCCGTTCATGAATTCACAACGAAATTGGATTGGAAACGAAATTCAAATCCGTTTCCAATTTTCGAAGCGTTCATGAAACCGTGACGAATTGCTTTGTTCGAAAAAAAATATCTATTGCGTTCGAACTTAGCGGAGACACAAGTATTTACAAAATACGACTCTGTTTTTGCAAATACAGAGTCGTATTTTATAGTAACTCTGTTAGAAAGTCAAAGTCAGAGTTGTTATATAATGCAGTTTGTAAAAAGAAAAATAATTTAACAAATAAACTGTCAAGCATTTGTTTTGAATTAATTAATTAACGCTTTATTTTTATAACCGTCATGAATTTCTACTTGGGAAATTTTTTTGATTATTGATCCACTAAGCAAGGGATTTTATACAAATCCATCTTTTGTTTTCCTTAAGTCCAATATATACTTAGGATCTGGTATTTTGTATGGAAAAATACCAGTTGCTTCAGTTTGTTCCTTTTTTATGATTTTTTTTTAAAATATCGGTAACTTTTTGCCCATTTGGACTCTTATTATTTTTTGCGCCCAATTTCGGAATCGAAATACTTGTCCGACTAAAGATTTTTTTTCGTTATAAAAACTAAAGTGTGTATGATACTTTTTTCAAGAATTTTATTAAGGGCTTTTTGCCATTGAAAAAGTTCGTAAAAAAGCCATTCATAACTTTTCAATTCACATTTTCCGAATCACATGAAATCCAATTTGGTGTTCTGTTGTTTACGTTTTCACTCAAAGTTAAAATCGAATAACTAAAATGTTAAAATTATAGAAAAAAGTGCATTCGTTTTACTTTTACGGAAGTTAAATCTAGGACACAAAAAAAATTTGGAAATTTTATTTTCACATTTTTTAATATGAATTCCTTTGGTTTATATTTAAGGCCTTAAAACACAAATCCCTTCGATATATCGGGATTTATTTCCACAAACTCATGAAGAACTAACTGCATTTTGCTCATTAATTTTGTACCTTCCCCTTATAAAAAAAAGAGGAAAAATATTTTTTAAAAAAGTCGAAAACAAAAAAGAACATCTTACTCACATTTTTTCATTTAAGTTTTGTTTTTAATTTTTTTTTAAATTAATTATTCTTAACTTTTCTTACAAATCCCCGAAGCCAAACGTTGACGAAAATTTTCCAACTGTCAAACCAACTGAATAGAATTCATGAACGCACATTTTCGTTTTCGAACGGAAATTTTCTCATTTTCTCTTTGATTGGAATTGGATTGGATTCATAAACACACACAGCTGATTTCCGTGAAAAAGTGTTGTCAAACCAATCCGCATTGGTTTCATAAACGCCCCGTATATTTTTCAATTCCACTGTTATGGTAACCCTACCAACAGATAAATCGTCATCTTAGCCGGTCATCTGGCAACGCTATTTTTTAGCTGAATGAACAGACGCCATCGCAGTAGGCTTTGAGTTTTTATATTCTATTCTATTATACTCTCTTCGTTAAACACTTGCCTTGTGCACTTTTTATAACTACAAATTTAACCTTTAATAAATAATCTTTTTAGCAGTAAATACATATTTTATTCATTGAAACGTAACAATTGTGGCGACGAGGATTTGTCTTCAAAATTTCGTAAAAATTTTGATAATTACTCACGTAATACTGCACAAAAAGGAAAATTAATTAAATGGCTGACGACAGAATTGTACAATTACTTGCAGAGCACCAAGCGGCTATGCAAAGGCAGACAGAACTAATGTTTCAACTTACACAACTATGTCAAACGCAAGAAGCAAGTTCATCATCATCAACTGGTCCTCAAAAACGGGAGCCAGCTACATCAAAAGCTGCACTAATGGAATCATTGGCAAATTCCATGTCAGATTTTTCTTATGAACCGGAAAGTGGGTTAGTATTTGAATCATGGTACAATCGATACAATCAGGTTTTCGAACGTGAGGCTGATACACTCGAGGACAAAGACAAAGTATCTCTGCTATGGAGAAAAATGTCTAACCAAGTACATGAACGTTTCAAAAACTATGTTTTACCCAAGCATCCAAAGGATATGAGCTTGAAGGACACAATAGAAAAGCTAACAAAACTATTTGGCAAAATGGAAACAGCAGTTAGCCAACGATACAAGTGTCTTCAACTAAGTAAATTTGAAAACGAAGATTTTAAGGAATACGCCAGTCGCGTAAACCTTCAATGTGAACTTTTTAAGATAAATCAACTCAAAGTTGACCAATTTAAATGTTTGATTTTTGTATTGGGTCTCAGATCGAATAGAGACAGCGATATTCGTACTCGTTTGTTGAGAGTTCTTAACGAGGAAAACGACGCAACAAATTTAGACAGCTTGGTAGATGAAACACAGAAAATTCTAGATTTGAAAAGTGACACAACAATGATTGAGCAACAACAACAACAACAGCAACCAAGGGTTTTACAAGCATCAGCTAAACCAAAAGAACAACAAACCAGAAAAGTCCCTAAAACACCATGTTGGTTCTGCGGAGATCTTCATTACGTTAAAGATTGTCCTTTCTCCAAAAACAAATGCAATAAGTGCCATCAAATAGGGCATAAAAATGGGTATTGCAACACTGCGAAAACGGATAAACCGGCCAGACCGCACCAAAAACCGTTCAAGCCGAAAGGAAAATTTCAGACAAAGGCTGTTTATTCAACAAAACAACTTTCTTTTACAAATTTGCGTAAGTATGTCAATATACACATTAATGATCATCCTCTTCTATTGCAAGTTGATACTGCCTCGGACATTACACTCATCTCGATGTCAACGTGGAAAAGTATTGGTGAACCGTTAGCTTATGAAACAAATGATACAGCTAATGACGCAAATGCCAACTCTATACAACTTCTTGCAAAATTCACAACAGAAGTTTCAATCGGAGAGTCTACACAAACGCTCCAGTGCTACATTTCCAATGTAGACAAACTCAACGTTATGGGTATTGATTGGATCCAAGCATTTGATCTTTGGGACAAACCTATAACAGCATGGTGCCGTCAAATTAATTTCGATAATGATATTTCAGACCTTAAACTCAGCTTTAATACAGTTTTTGACAACAAGTCTTTGGGCAAATGCACCAAGACACAAGTACACATCAAACTTTTACCAGATGCTAAAGAGGTTTTCGTACCAAAACGTCCAGTTCCATACGCTGCACGTGCGGAAATTGAGAATGAATTACAACGTCTTCAAAATGCTGGTATCATAACACCAGTAGACACTTCAAAGTGGGCAGCACCCATCGTCGTAAGTAAACGTAATGGTAAAATCAGAATTTGTGGGGATTACTCTACAGGGTTGAACAACGTTATTGAATCAAATCAATATCCTCTCCCTACCCCCGAAGACATTTTTTCAGAATGTTACAACTGTACAATATTTACTCATCTGGATTTGTCTGATGCATACCTTCAGGCAGAAATCGATGATGACAGCAAAGAACTCCTCACCGTAAACACACACAAGGGCTTATTTCGATTCAACCGTTTAACTCCTGGTATAAAATCTGCACCAGGAGCCTTTCAACGAATTATGGATCAGCTATGCACAGGCATAGAAGGCGCAAAGGCGTATATCGATGATATTATGCTGGCAAGTAAGTCCGTGACGGAGCACAAATCTAATTTACGGAAATTGTTACAACGTATTCAGGAATTTGGTTTCCGTCTTAAATTTGAAAAGTGCCAATTTTTCAAAAATCGTATAAAATATCTGGGTCAGATCATCGACAAGACCGGTATTCGCCCAGATCCTGAGAAGATCAGTGCCGTACAAAATCTCAAAATTCCAGAAAATATTTCTGAAGTGAGATCATTACTGGGCTCCATAAATCACTATGGCAAATATGTTCCCAACATGAGAAAATTACGTAAGCCTTTGGATGATCTTCTCAAAAAGGAAAATGTTTTTATATGGACATCAGAGTGTCAAAAGGCTCTTGATGAATTTAAGAAGATTCTTACATCGGATCTACTTCTTACACATTTCAATCCATCACTTCCTATCCATGTAGCAGCCGACGCATCAAGCCATGGTATAGGTGCCGTAATATATCATACATTTCCTGATAAGAGCATCAAAGCCATACATCATGTATCAAGATCGCTAACCGCTCCAGAGAAAAATTACAGCCAGATCGAAAAGGAGGGTCTCGCTCTAATATTTGCGGTTCAAAAATTTCATCGTATGATCTTCGGTCGTAAATTCACATTACATACAGATCATAAACCTCTTCTTACAATTTTTGGATCAAAAAAGGGTATTCCTGTATACACAGCCAATCGTCTTCAAAGATGGGCGTTAACGTTACTTGCATATGATTTTGATATTAAATACACAAATACACAAGATTTTGGTCATGCAGACGTTCTCTCCAGACTCATCAGCTCTCACGAGAAACCGTCAGATGACTACATCATAGCATCAATAAACCTGGAAAAAGATTTTCAACATGAATTAAATCAATCTTTATCAACACTTCCAGTTACTCACAACATGATCGTCAAAAGTACCGAAAATGATGAAGTTTTACAACAAATTATACATTTTATGAACAATGGTTGGCCAGATAAATCCAACAATATGGATCCTGATCTGGTGCCTTATTTTAATCGTAAGGATTCGCTATCGTTTGTCGACGGTTGTTTACTATTCAACTCACGTATAGTCGTACCAAGATTTTATCGTAATCGCATCTTGAAACAACTACACCGTGGTCATTTCGCTATGGAACGTTGCAAATCCCTAGCACGAAGTTACGTATACTGGCCTAACATCGACAGGGAAATTGAAGAATTCATCAGAAAATGTCAGAATTGTCAACTAGCAGCGAAAAATCCAGTTAAAACTGATTTACATTCGTGGCCTGTTACAACACGAGTTCTTGAACGAGTTCACATTGATTACGCAGGTCCAGTTAAAGGTAATTATTACTTAGTCGTCATTGACGCACATTCTAAATACCCTGCTATTTATGAAACCAAAACGACAACAGCATTTGCAACTCTCAAATTGTTAAATGAGTACTGCTCACAATTTGGAAACCCTGAACAACTGATATCCGACAACGGAACTCAATTTTGTTCCAACCAATTTCAACAGTGGTGTAAGGAACGTTGTATACTACATACAAAAACAGTCCGTTTTCATCCAAGCTCCAACGGTCAAGCGGAGAGATTCGTAGACACTCTCAAGCGTTCTTTTAAAAAATCGGAGGGAGAAGGAACTACTACAGAAGTTCTCAACACGTTCTTAGAAGTTTATCGCTCTACACCGAATCCCAATTCACCTAATGGTACATCTCCAGCCGAGTCGTTCATTGGTCGTAAAATGAGAACAACTTTGGATTCTCTAAAGAAACCTCAAACATCTTTGCCTATCGGAAACGATAAAATGGAGTGTCAGTATAATTCCAAACATGGAACAAAGTCAAAATGTTTTAAACATGGAGACTTGGTATTCGCCAAGGAATTCAGAAATAACAAAAGCTTCTGGGTACCTGGTGAAATTATTGAAAAAGTTGGTAATGTAATTTACAACACATTTATCCAAGTCGGAGATCGTAAGAAACTTGTTCGAGCACATGCTGATCAACTCCGACCCAGAACATGCAATGATAATGATCTGAAAGCAACATCAAGTACGAATTTACCACTTGACATGTTGCTACAAGATTTTAACATCTCAACATCAACATCAGAGGAAACTTTTGAAACACCTCCTAGTACACCAGTCATGCCTAGACGTATAACGACTAGAAGACAACCAGTGGAAACCTTATCAAGGAGTCCGTCTTCAACTTCAGAAGGGAGATGTTATGGTAACCCTACCAACAGATAAATCGTCATCTTAGCCGGTCATCTGGCAACGCTATTTTTTAGCTGAATGAACAGACGCCATCGCAGTAGGCTTTGAGTTTTTATATTCTATTCTATTATACTCTCTTCGTTAAACACTTGCCTTGTGCACTTTTTATAACTACAAATTTAACCTTTAATAAATAATCTTTTTAGCAGTAAATACATATTTTATTCATTGAAACGTAACATCCACATATTAAGAATTATTCATAAATACTATGAAAAAGTTCATAAATATTATGAAAAAGTTAATAAACTCTTAAGAATTAGTTCATAAATACTATGCGTTTACTTTTGTGCAACACAAATATTTTTTAAACATAAATTATACCTCTATAAAACTTCTTTTCGATTACTTTTAATTTATATTTGAATTTGTGTAATATTTTCAGTTTTCTTATCTATAACGAAATGAGAAAAAATATGCATTTTCGTAAAAATCTGAAAAATAAGCAAAAACAAACATTTTTTAAACTGTTTTAAGATTAAAAAAAAAACTTAACAGGACATTGCTTATTTTTTTTTAAATATAGTTTTTAGCATAATTTGTTGTTTTTGTTTTATTACACTGAATTATTATTGTATTTTGTTTTTAAATGTACCCTGCAAAAAAAGTCATTACCACTTCCTAGTGGAGTGCTTTAAAACTATAACAAATGTAATGAAATACAACAAAAATAACAAAAAACACAGGACAAAAACACACAAACATTCTTTTCTACTCCAGAATTCATAGTTATTCAGTTCTTAACTCTTACAAATGTAAGTAGATATTCAGTAGAAAAGAAGTACTCCGGGAAGTAGTTGGAAGTTGTTTGAAAACTCGGAGTACTTCTTATCTACTGAATATCTACTTACATTTGTATGGGAGTGTCGCGAAAAGTAATGAGTTATCAACTTTTTATGGAGTAGAAAAGAATGCCTTTGCGATTTTTCCTTGTGTTTTTTGATATTTTTGTTGTATTTCATTACATTTGTTATAGTTTTAAAGCACTCCAAATAGAAGTACTCCGCACTTTTTTTGCTGGGGTATGTTATGTATTGGCCTTGTTAGACGTACCAATTTCGCAAACAAAAATATATAAAATAAATTGATAAAAACTAAAAAAAAAATATTATTGGTTTTTAGTGCGGGATCCCGGGAAATTCAAAATTTTTTCCCGCTTTCCCGGGAAATGGAAAAGTGCGGGAAATTGCGATCCCTAGTTGAAATGTTCAGAAATCAGTATTATCAGTACATATTTCAAAAAATCAGTACAAATCAGTACAACGTTTTTTGATCAGTACACGTGATGAAAAATCAGTACATGTACTGATCAAATCAGTACGAATGGTCAGCCTATCCATATCACACAAAAGTCCCAAATGTGTAAGCAAAATTGGATATGGAGCATAATACCATAAAATCTTATTTTCTTAAAAGCTTAAAATCTTTTAATCTATTGTATGTAAAAGTCTGAAAACTAGAAGCTTTGTTAACAATATATGTAGCAATAAATGGTAAACATTAAAACAAAATCCATCGATTACTTTTCGAGAAAATTTGTGGTAAACCTATTTTATCGTTTTTCTCGAAACCGAGTTGTTGGCGTATGGAGCAAAACAATAATAAGCTGACGATATATCGTTATAACTATATAATTCACACCAAAAAATTTAACAAATAAAATTAAAAATAATAATAAATTCGGTTATATTATTTATAATAATAATAAACGGCAGTATTATTTTTGTAAAAAGCACTGGTAAGGCACATTTAGGGTTATTATTTCCAACACCAAACTCTATTTTCAAAAAAAAAGAAACTTTTACAGTACTATATTTTTTGTACCGCTGTCAATTTCTGACAAATTTGGCAAGATCGAATTAAACTGTTTTACTTTTTTTTTAGCTACTATAGATATTACTAATATAACCCGTTCATGAGCAAAAAATATTTGGAGAAACATGTTGGGATACCTTCCTTGTTAGACCAAAACCTATAAATTTGAATAACGTCATTTTGCAAAAATAATATTATTGTTTTTCTTGCCAAGAATTTTTCAAAACTAATTAATTTGAAGCAAATGCATTAAAACGCTTGGTCTGCTTTGTAATTTATTATTTTTATTAGTTTTCGTAGTACTATTTTATTAACTCACTTGTTTTTAATTATCTCAAATTATGTTTGCAAAAATACATTTTTAATTTATATATTTTTTTCTTTATCATTTAAACTATAAAATATCAAACACAGTCTGGAAGCGCCTGATGTAACAGGAAGCAGTTTAACGTTAGGAGCTGCTGGCTCAAGACGCACAGTCTATCTTATTGATGAGAATCAAAAAATTCCAGAAACAGCTGGTGGTGGTGGTGGCAGTGCAAGTAACAGCAGTTCAACTGCTACTTTAAGCGGTACAAATAATAACGCGGCGGCAGAACCTCAAACACCAACTGCTACACCACAAAAACCCGACAATCCTGCCACTTTTCTAATGTACAATCGCATTAATAATATAATCGGTGGAAATGCTGTAAATCTAAGCAATAATGAAACGTCATCTCCAACCCCCTCTGTTGCTGGTAGTAGTAGTAATCGTGACGTGGATGGTCAGCAAGATGAAAATAAGTTAGTACGTAATAAACGCACAGAAGATAAAAATAATAGTATTTGGTATGAATATGGTTGCGTTTAATCGCACCCAAACATTAAACAAAAAAATCTTCAAAATTATGCCTTAAAAAAAAGTATTGAACAATAACTAACCGAATTTATATACACACACTCGAAATTACACACAAGAAATTATAGACTCATATTAATTAATGACTGAAAATATATTTACACTTCATGATTTTATATAGAATTCATTACAAATTTTTTGGCACAAATATTTTTTTTACAAAGCATTTATTTATATGTTTGTATGTATAATTTTTAAATCACAATCATTTAACAAAAAATGCATTAAGCATTTACAATTTATTCAAAACAAAAGTGTTCCATAAATTACAAAATAGTGCTTAACAAAATTTAATTTTTAAATTGTATATTTTTAATATGCGAACGTATTATTTATTAAAATAAATGGTCTAATTAATTGACGATTTCATTGGCATTATATTGAAACTAATGCCAATGAAATTTTTAGCATTGGCATTGTTTCAACCAATAATACTTTGACACCTGTTATAAGTGTCGAGTCTATATTTGTCTGTGAAGTTCAAGTTCAAGCTTTGAACCATATGGCTTTTTTTAACTCTTCTGTTGTGTCTGTATTAGTCTGTGGTAATACGTCCAATTGTATTTTGTAAATGTATACAAAAGTTGTCATATGTGCAAATTGCAACACCATTTTCAAAATAGTGACAATAGATTACAAGCCACGAAAAATAACGGGAGATCCTTTTATTTATGATGACGCCACGCTAAAGCCTAGACACTCAAGTTGGCTCTGCACACAAAAAACGAATATTGCCGTTGCAATGGAAGCAGTGAAACGATGCTGCCAAGTGTCGATAGACACATAATCAGACCACATGTGCCAAGCGAACTAGCAGGATCAACAAAAAAAACACGTGCTCAAAACACGCACTTAACTTGCAAAGTAAATGCTTGAAAATCCCCCTACTTTCCATTTTTGTAAGTACTATATTATGTTGATATTACCCATTATTTTGGGTGATATCTCTGACAACGGCAACCTTCCCTGTCGAGAGAGACCGTGGTGGAAATGAAATTAATTTAAATTTTTTGCCGTCATGGTTACAAACAATCATCGTTTTGTTCTGTTTATTCAAATGTTTTATTAACACTTATAAAAATGATTTGAATTTCTGAAATTCTTAATAGTAGTTTATGTAGATAATTTTGAAATTAACCCCCCTATTCTAAGAAAATTGTCATCTATAATAAATGACAAAACTATAACAAGGCAAATCTTCACAATTAGCGAATTTTGCAAAACATTTTTCATGACAAAGGCTTTGCCAAATTGTATTTATGTATTTACACATTTTTTGAATCAATAAAAACTATTAATATCGCGAGAAATCAAAATACAAAATTCTATAACAAATTGTTATAATGACAATTTTTTCTAGAATAGGGGGGTAAATATTAAAATTGATATAAATTATTTTATTTCAATAATTTCCGAATACTAGTTTTTTTCATACCGAACAAAAAGTGCCGCTACAAAATTTTTAATCATAAAATTTATTTGCAAAAAATATTTCTCTTAAAGCCAACATTGTCCATTAAGTAGTAGGCAGTTCACAGAGCACAATTCCGTACGGAAGCCTGGCTAAGTTTTTCTTAAGAAATTTAGCGGTAAAATATATTTGGAATGAAACCATATTCGAAAAGCTAAGAAAAATTGTTATTCGACTGGAAAGATTTTCAGTATTGCAATTCATCAAAAGATATCCCCATGTTTTTGATATATTTGTAAATTGCTAACTAAAAACCCCTAGTTTATGATAAAGATAAAATTGATAATATCTCAAAAACCTAATTTTTATTTTAAGCTCGATTGGTTAATTGCATTCCCTATTCTTACAAGCTTTAAAATTTTGTTGTGCAGTGTAATTAAAAGTGATTTCATTTCGAAAACTATTTTGTTCTAAGTTTTTTGAAGAAAAAAAAAAATAATACTACTTCCAAACGGAATTGAGATTTGTGACATAAACCTCTAAGCCTGTAAACTTGTGATTATATTTACAACTCAAATCAAAATCTTAACATGTGCATTTAAATAATCATTAAACTGTCCATTTATGTATTTATTAAAATTAAAATATAAAATATTTACAAAGTGTCTTACTACCATTAGAATGTAAGTTTCATTTATTTTTTATTATTATTATTATGTATTAGTTTTCGTCAGCATCGAAGTACTTCTAAATTGAAAAAAAAAAAAAAAAACAAAAAATATATATTGTACATTATGGCTAACAATAAGAAATTAATTTAAGTAAAATATATTAATTTATTATTATTTAAAAATATGTTTGTATGTAATACATGCTATGTATACAATTTGACATAAATGCATAAACATTATTTTATTATTTAATAAAAACTACAAAGAAAATATAATTATTTCGCACAAATTTAAAGCATTAACATTAATTACACAGTGCAACACCCAAAATCGGAATGGGATGAAACCAAGAGCAAATGAAAGTTGACATATTCCATAACAAACCCCTCAAGGCTTTTTTCTAGTTCAGAGCTAGATTTTGTTTTACACGCATTTGAAGTTAGTGCACTTTTATTATAATTACAATAATAAGTGCTTGAAAACTGTATTAGTGGCGAATGATTAATATTGTAATTGCCTTTAAATAACAATCATACGCAACGGTGTTCAGTGATTTATATTAATAATTGCCTTTAAATAACAATCATACGCAACGGTGTACATGGTTTATTTTAATAATTTGGCTATTCAGTAAATAGGTACTGGACCGATTGCAGCAAAATTCATACCAGTCATAGCTGAAGTAATTTTGAGCTTAAGTTTGGAAACTGGACCCTACATGTCTAATAAGGGCACCACCAGGGGTCTTTAAAGTTGGACACGTTTAGTACACAAAAACTTTAAATGCTTTAAAATCACCAACTTTAAATGCGTGTAAAATAAAATCTAGCTCTGACCTAAAAAAAGGCCTTGAAGGTTTTGTTATGGAAAACGTCAGCTTTGATTTGCTTTTGGTTTCATCCCATTCCGATTCCGAAAGTTCGATTTTGTATCACTGTGTTATTGCCGCCGTCAAATGTTTAATTGAAACATAAAATTCCTATATTACATATAATTTAAATAAAAGGTATTTTAACTTACTAATGCAATTATTTTATACATTCTAGGGTGGAACGATTTTTTTTTCGATTTCGCTTAGGTAAAGGCCAAAACAGTTCCACTTTGGGTCAATATTAACACAAAATTAGTAAAAAAAGTTATATTCGGCCTTGCCAAATGTATTAATTGATACCCTTCACAATGTAAACAAGATTGTTTGCGAACAAAAATTTTGGAAAAATATTTCAGCGAAAAAAATTTTTGGTAAAAAAAAAATTGCGAAAATATTTTTTTTTAAATATGTTTGTTCTTGTTTTAATTTTGTTCAAATATATTAACCAGCAGTAGTGTATTCAAAAAACCGGCCATTTTCAAAAACCGGTTTCCGGTTTATTCAAAAAAGCTTATTTTTAAAAAACCGGTTTCCGGTTTCGGTTTTAGCAAAAAAACCGGTTTTTTCGGTTTTTAATTTTCAGGTTAAAAATTAATTAAACTTGATTATATTTTTACAAAACAGGCATAACCCAATAAACACAAAATCGATAAGTCATAGCGAGTATCATCTGTATGACACCGTTTACGTCGCACAATTTCACTGGAAACTTCGAAAGGAAGTAACAACTAAATTTTAATTCTTTGCAATTGCGAGCGGAAATCCGTAGAGATTTTATTTAAAAATTTGTTTTTATTGAATTGTTTAAAGAGCACAATTAATAATAAATTCAGACATCGGAATTGGAAATTCCGATTTCAACAATTTCAAAAGAATAATTTAATAAAATGGTTCGCCATAGAATTCCAAGGTGCCAAATGTAAAAAATATATATTGATTTCAATATTAAAGGAAGAGACGGACTTCCGGAACTCGTTGATATATATATATTGATATTTACATACCAACATATCCACAAGCTGATTATGGAAGTACCGCTAAGTTTTGTGAGTGTTTCTAAAAAACTGTGTAATATCAATACATATTTTAACTCATTATAGTAAAACTTTTTTTTTATTTATTTATTTATTTATTTATTTATTTATTTATTTAGTCTATGGAACATTAATTCCTTACAGACCATGACTAATATATACAAAAGTTGTATAAATTTTACAAATACATATATAATTATTTAAAAAATTTAAATTGTCGCACATTTACATCTTCCGGCCATAAAGACGGTTTGAAGAGCTCCTTATACAGGTTAGCAGTGATTCCAAGTTTAAATGAAATACTTCTTAACATTTTTAAATCAGTGTTAACTTTAACGAGCTTATAGCATTCTAAGTGTTCCGCTTCAATATCAAAATATTTGACAACATAATCAATAATTTGTTCACCCGTTACGTTTGGTTTAAACGAGGACAGATGAACCCACTTTTTTTTGGCAATAACTTCAAGATCATTGTTGTTGTGGCCTCCAACAATAACTTTCTTACGTTTCTTCTTAGTAACATTAATCCATTCGGAATTGTTTACTGGGATATCAATATTAGCAGGAGATGTTTTTAAATTCTCATCTGTTGTTTCCGAAAAACAAAGACTTTCTCTTCTTATACGCTCACTAGCAGATCTTAAAACATTTGCATTATAATTATAAACATCATCATGATTATAATCATTATCCAGGCTCTTTACATGATTACTTGGTTGAGTAGTAGCAACTGCATTAAATGCTTTATTAAACTCGGGAACAGAATTAGAAATAACACGATCACCATCAACGAGATTAGCAGCAGAATGTGAAGAAATAAAACCACACAAAGGTGAACGAACTCTTTGTTGTTTTAAATCATTGTTCGACTTTTGACTTGTTTCAGCTGGTGTTTTTTTATTTTTAAATGAAACACTCTCACTAGCATTGTTGTTGTCCTTGATATATGCATAAAAAAGACTTTTTAATTCTTTTATTTCACTTGTTAACATTGATATTTTAGCATTTAAATCATAAAAAGAATAAGCACACTTATTGCAATTGTAAAAAATATTATTGTTACAATTCAAAAGCTCAAAAACACGATCACCATTTACTCCAGCACATGATTTGTGAAAATAACCACTGCAATTTTTGCATTTGATGAAAACATCGCCGACGGCTTTACAGCACGCAACACAAAATGTGTTAGGCATTAGAAAAAAAAAAAAAAACAACTTGTTCAACCGACAGTCACTACTGAACTGAACTTTTTATAAAAACCGGTTAACCGACACAAAAAAACGGTTTCTCGAATATTCGAAATTCAAAACTATTCGAAACCGGTCGAGTTTCTAAAAATTAAAAAACCGGTTAACCGGTTTTCGGTTTCGGTTTTGAATACTCTAACCAGCAGCCGAATTAAAGCGTTTTGTATTTTTAGGTTATGTGAAATGTACCAACATTTTAGAGGTGTCCTTACATTTGCGTTCATAACTTTTGAACCGCTAAACCGATTTTGCTCAAATGTACATATCGCTCATTTACTTGTATAGTGTCATGATTAAAAAATGTGGTTTTTGAGTTAATGATACAAAATTATTCGTTTAATCATGCTTTAAACTCACAGCTTGAAAGAGAACATTCCATTATTACTAGAGTCCGACCAAAACCAGTTTTCGAGGCCGAACCGAACTGAATATTCGGCCAAAAAAGTAATATTCGGCCGAAACCGAAACTTAAAAAAATTACCGCCTGGCATGAATAAAATTATTAAAAAGTTGTTAAAGATTAATATACAGCATATAATGCTTTTAAACCATAGGAATTGTTGTATTTTTGAAAAAAAATGTGCTCGATTCTGGAATACGATTTCACCATTCACCCAATTTTTCAAAAATTTATATTCATTCGAATTTTAAGATTTTTAAATTTGTTCTTGTAATTGTTAAAGATATTAACTAGATCTTTAATTGTTACAAGAAAAAATGTTAAAACTTGGAACTTGAAAGGATATCAAATTTTTAAAAATAATCGTATTCCAAAATCGAGCACAATATGTTTTTTAAAAAACTTACAAAAAAAATTGTACATTTCATTTGCAGATTAGGAGAAAATAATTTTTGAACTGAAACAGTTTTACATTTATTGCATAAACTTGTTACATTTTCTTCAATTGAACTGAAAGAAGTGTAATGAAATACGAAATCAAAAAATTTACCGACTTTCTTATATATTTTTAACATACCAAAAAGTTTCGGTTTCGGCTAATATTCAGCCAAAATTTTACCGAATACCGAATAGAGGCCGAAACACCATTATTCGGCCGAAACCGAGACCGAAACCGAATATTTGGTCGGACTCTAATTATTACATTTTCTTTGTATCGGCCTTTTCCAATGGAAACTCAGTTTTAATTGTGAACTTTAAACGCGTTTTCTGCAAAATTAAATATTTTTAGTTATGACACTATACAAGTAAATGAGCGATATGTTAAGTTTCATTCATATCTGTTTATTATTGTGGCAGTGATCGCCATTTCAACAGACAGACGGACATCGCTAGAATGTTTTAGAATCCAATAGTACTTTATGTGGTCCCAGACCGATATTTCGGCCTGGCCATAATGTATAGAAGATTATTGCAAATATTTTATTTGAAAAAAAAAATGTTGAACAAATTTTTTGAGAGTTGCCAAATGGCATTTATACAAGTGCAAACATATTTTTTTACAAAATTTTTTTTTCGCGAATTTTTGTTGTCACAAATTTTTTTTCCGCGGAATTTTTTTTTTTTTTCAAATTTTTTTTTTTTTTAAATCATGTTTTTACATTGTGGAGGATATCTACACATTCGGCAAAGCTGAATTAAAAATTGTAACTTGTTTTAGGTTAATATTGATCATAAAAGGCAACTGTTCCGTCCCCGATTATAAGCGAAATTGAAAAAACAATCTTCTCCATTAAAACAAATATCGAAATTGTGCAGCTCTCGTGTTTCTTAACAATGCAACAGCAACAGCAAAAACATAAAAGTTTTGTATTTAATTTGAATTGCTGAATTTTTTTGTTTCTTCATATTGAAGTTTCAATTATGTAATTATATTTTTCCTACTGCTGCTGCATTCTGATAAGACACTTAAAAAACTTTTTATTTTGCTAATAAGTACTATTGTTGAATTTAGTGACAATAAATTAAATTACAAAAATGCATAATGAAACATCATTCATACATACTACTATTTATTATCGAAACAATAATTACATACAAATTTTATATTTATTTATACTTTAAAAAACTTGTAACTTTATTATGAAAAAAGAATCTTAATAAAATAAAAACAAAGCATTTTTGATGAATTCCTTGAAGATTTGTTTATTTGACTACCCAGCAAAACTTTCCGTCCCAAATAACACTGTTCAACACGAAAATGTATTTCGAACCCTAATAGTAGACTAATATGGCGTTCACACTTGCGACCTTAAACAAGTTGTTCAACAAAACACCAGTAACAGAATAAAAACGTAATGGACACGGAACAAAGACTTTTTTAAACATCTCACTCTTAAACACTTCAAAACAGCAAGTGTGAACCCCGTATAAAACCCCCAAAGGATTTTGATCACGTACTGACAGTTTTTTTTTTTTGACCCACAGAAGTTTTTTCAAAAGCGTTTGGAATAAGTGAAATAAATGATGTAAATAAACTTCTGAGCTAAGTAATCTTCTTAGATGTCTTCAGTGAAATTTTATGGTGCTTCTTTTATTAGAACATATTAACCCTCTAAGGCTCATTTTAATAAAAATTTATAGATATACACAGACCTTTGAAGAATTAATTCAATTTGTGAATTAATTCACATTATTTTTCATTAATTTTTTAATTAATGAATTAATTCATGCTTGAATTAATTCTTTGAATTATATAAAAAAAAGAATTAATTCATTTTGTGAATAATTCAATTTCAATTCAAAGAATTAATTCAAGCATGAATTAATTCTTTTTGAATTAATTCATTTTTTGAATTAATTCTTTTTTTGAATTATTTTTTTTTTTTTTTGGTTTAATTCTTTTTTTGAATTAATTCTTTTTTTGATTTGATTCTTTTTAATTAATTTTTTGGAAAGCACACACATACTATAAAATTTATGCTTGTGCGAAAGTAGCAAGAAAAAAATCAACTAAACAAGAACATTTTTTTTGTACATGATTCAACGTCGCTAAAGCAGCATTTTGTAGCTTATAGCATATTATGGGCAATTATAAAGACTGTTATAAACCAAAATGTTTGCATGAGAAAACAAGTTTTTTTTTCTTTTTTCCCCGAATCCCGAATGTGTGTGCTTTCCAAAAAATGAATTAAAAAGAATTAAATCAAAAAAAAGAATTAATTCAAAAAAAGAATTAATTCAAAAAAAGAATTAATTCAAAAAAAGAATTAACTCAAAAGAAGAATTAATTCAAAAAATGAAAAAGAATTAATTCAAAAAGAATTAATTCATGCTTGAATTAATTCTTTGAATTGAAATTGAATTATTTACAAAATGAATTCAAATTTAATTCAAAGAATTAATTCAAGCATGAATTAATTCATTAATTAAAATTTTTGATTTGAGAAATTGAATTGTGAATTAAAATTTCGAAGGTCTGGATATAAATGCAAACCAAAAATTATGTTGATTCTTTTCTTAGACCAAATTTACCCTCTACCATTTTAGAGGGTATTTTTTTCCTTTTTTTTATAACTAAAAGTCTATTTAAATGGCATTTAAAGGGTTAAAATGTTTCACATAAAATTTCACTAGGAGTCTATAGAGGCAGAACGTTCATCTGGCCTATATAAAATGCTTTAAAAAGTAAAGTTTCAAAATTAACCCATTATTTTTTTTTTTAAGTTAATACTTTCAAATTTTATTATCTAAGGTACCTCCCCAGGCAGAAACTGCCAACCGTTCCAAAGAAAAAGGCTCGGCAAAGCACTCATTTTTTGTGTAGAAGGTAGTATGAATTCGAAAAAGTGCTTTCCAAGCGCTTTGCCAATGTTTTTCTATTTAAATCCGTTTAAAATATAAATTGTTTATTAAAATTTATTAATTTTCATAAGAATTGGAATATTTTTTATTTCCCCTGTAGGATTAGTGGTCGGTCCTTGATAGTTCTCATGATATGTCATGCACAATGACCCACATATTACAAACTTGACACCTTTTATATAAAAACACCTGTTTCTTTCGTGAGGAAGTGTTTTAAACTTCTGATATGAAATGTCACCGGGCCTATCCCTTTGGAACACAACCCGTTTCGGTTCAATACACCACTTTTTTCGGGACTTTTCCAAAATTTTTCCTAAAAGCATTTTTAATAAATTTTTTATTCCAAAATTTTTTATTCCAAATGTTAAAGCCATGATGGTTCATTCTTTAGTCATGCCAATCTTTTTATATGGTATTGAAGTGTACTCTGGTACTCTAGGTTATAATATGAAGAAACTTGAGAAGTTGTTTAATAGAGTTATTCGTTATCTCTACTCATTGAGAAGACGTAGTCATGTATCGGTGTATGTTTCTAGATTTTTGGGTAGTTCATTTTTGAACTACGTAAAATCTAGGATTTTGATTTGTTTTTATAATGCGTATAAAAATAGAAACATGACCTACTTGATTTCATTTTTCACTTTTAACCGTTCTAGACGTAATTGCCAACTTCGGATTCCAAAATTAACCTCAATTTTGGAACGATCATTTCACGTAAGAGTAGCTCGTATTTTTAATAAATTGCCTACTAAACTCAAGACCTTTAAATTTTCATACTGCACCTTTAAACGCAAAATTTTGATTCATCTTAAAGATAAAAATTTGTAAAGTTCATTTTTGTTTTATAGATTTTTTTTGTTATGTCATGTTTTTTATCGTTACTAAACAGTGCTTTTTTCTTTCTTCTCTTTAATTCTTTATTACTATCTCAAATTCTTTTTCTTCTTTCTATAGGTTAATTTTAAATTTTCTGATCTTTATAATATAAATTTAAGTGTTTTTATTATTACATTTTATTATATCGTTGTAGTATTTATTTACATAAAGCAGTATTTTTGTAACTACATATGGCCCTTTGGGCTCAGTTATTTTTGAAGAATAATAAAATAATAAATAAAAATAATAAATAATAAAATGCAAAGAAAACGGAAAACAAAATTTTCCAGGAAAATATTTCAAAGTTTGTCGAATTTTTTTTTATCCTAATAAATTAGTCAATCAATTTTTTATCCTAATTTAATAAATTTCTTTATTCAAATAAACACCAAAAAAAGTTGTGTCTTATGGACTTATACAATTTTGATACGTCCCATTTTTTTGTTCTAAAAGTGCTATAATAGTACCATATTTTTTGTTTTTAAAGCGCTTTCAAAGCGCTTTAAAATAGCAACGGCATACCGTTTACCGTGGTTATCATTTTGGACGCTGGGAGGGTACTAAACTGTGATGCTTTCCCAGCACTCAAGCGACCATAAAAAGTACTTTGCCAGCGCTCTCCCGTTCGTATTTTTCTGCCTGGGTTATTTTATATTTATTTGAAAAAATAACTGTTATACCTGTTATTTAAAAAAAATCAATCAAAGTTTATATCTATATAAATCAATAATTGAAGTATTAGCTATCAATAGGATTCCTTTGCGTGCGATTATTTAAGTTTTATTTTAATAACTCAAGTTTTTTAAAGCTCAAAGAATTTTTAATAACAGTTATAAAAAATAAAAGTTTTTTATTTCTGTTATTTTGAACAGATATTTATATAAATTGTTTCAAACTTTTATTTTGAATTTTTATTTGAAAAAATATTTTTAAATAGTTAAGTTTGACTTTTTTCAATACATCTCATAACAGTTATGGTCTCTGGGTGTTATTCCAATAATTGTGATCAGCATCTGTGGACCAAAACCGCTGATCAGCACATTTGGACCAAAATCGCCTTTCTATATTATGGAAATATTTTTTTCGATAATATATTTAGCATTTTCCAACTTTTGGGACCAATTTAGATAAAAAAAAATAGTTTTTATATATTAAAAAAATCAGCATCTGCGGATTAAAATCTCTTTTTTTGAAATTTTTTAAATATTTTTCTCATAACGTACGCGAAAATTCCTAATTTTTGAGCCGGATTTGGTCACAAAATTCGAAAAAAATTAACTTTTTCCAACCTGGACCGCTGGTTGCCGACTGAAGATACCCTTGGAAAATTTTTTCATAAATTTTCCCACAATCAGCTCTTTCGTGTCATCGTTTGACAGGTATTACGACACGAAATTCGAAAGTTCACATATATGGGACGCCCTAATACACAGTGGAACACTCAAAATTTGATACGCTTGAAACGAAAAAAAACTTAAAGCTACTGATGAGAGAACAAAAACCCTAGCTGGGTTTGGTCTAATTGACTAAGGTTTTTTTAATTGACGTTTGAAGTTTTAGGCTTAGAAATGAATTTTTGATAACAGAACGCTTTTTGTAATGCCTACATTAGAGTGCCCAGAAAAAACTTTTTTTCTTTTTTTTAGGTCTTACCCCCTAAATTTGTTCCTTTTAATAAAAACAAATTTCGGTTTTTTTTGTGGATTTTTAAAATAAAATCTTAAGGTCGCGCTCGCGGCTTTTTTACGAAAATCTACGAATTTACGATTTTTAAATTATTTAAATTGTTTAAATGCTTTAAATTGGTGAAGTAAAAAAAATTTCATCAAAAAGGAGACTTACGCTAAAAATATGTATCGTCCATTCCATAAGATATTGCACATTCCATGAGATATATCCCATTCTTTAAGAAATTTTACATAATGTCATGAAATCAACCTTACGAATTGAAGATAGGTTGTTGGTATATTCAGAAAAAATTTTTGGGGGTAAAAGTTAAGGGGGGTCGGTCTTGCTTTTTACCCCTCTAGGAGGCCCCCTTGAAGCAGTATGAGTGGATTTAATAAAAAAAAGTTGAAAAAATAAATAGCATTGTATGGGGACCGCTTTAATGGTTGAAGATAGATGGAAAGTGTGTTCTGAAAAAATGTTGGGGTGGAAAAACTATTGGGGGTCGGTCATATATTTGACTTCTCCAGAGCCACCCTTAAGATAGTTAGAGGTAGGAGCAGTTTTATCGTTGTAATCCTTGTATGGAAGCCCCCTTAGGAATTGGAGATAGGGCCTTGGTATATTTGGAAAAAATGTTTGGTATGGAAAATTAATGGGGGTCGGTCTCACATTTTACCTCTTTTTAGGCAACTCCTGGATAGTTGTGAGGCTTTTTCTGTTGGGCGTGTAGGTGTAAGAATTCATAAAAAGCCCCACAACTGCCCCAGAGTCGCCAAAAACTGGGTTAAATGTGAGATTTTGCCACCCTAACCTTTTTTACAAACATACCTAAGCCCTATCTCGACTCCCTATAGGGGCTTCCATACGAAAATAACATTTGAATAAAAAAAATTTCCTACCGGTCCTAAGGTGATCCACTTACAATTATTGTTTTTTTTATAACTTTGTTTTATAAATCCGCTCCTACCGCCCTCACGGGGCCTCCTAGAAGGGTAGAAAGCAAGGCCGACCCTCCTTAGCTTTTACCCCCCAACATTTTTTCTGAACATACCAGCAACCTATCTTCAATTCCTAAAGGTGTTTTCATGCAATATTTCATGGCATTATGTAAAATTTCTTAAAGAATGGGATATATCTCATGGAATGGGCAATATCTTATGGAATAGACGATACTTATTTTTAGCGTAATTCTCCTTTTTGATGAAATTTTTTTTACTTCACCAATTTAAAGCATTTAAACAATTTAAATAATGTAAAAATCGTAAATTCGTAGATTTTCGCAAAAAAGCCGCGAACGCGGCCTTAAGATTTTATTTAAAAAATCCACAAAAAAAACGATTTTTTTTTTCATTAAAAGGAACAAATTTAGGGGGTAAGACCTAAAAAAAGAAAAAAAAAATTTTCTGGGCACTCTAGCCTACATCTCGAAAACTATTCAAGATTTTTCTTGAGGGTCTTCGGCAAAGTTGTAGCTCGTAAACTGCCCCACAAAAAACTTTCAAAAGTTTATTAAAAAAACTCCACCTTCATGATCAAAAACCTAAAAATGTAAAAAATTAAATGGTATTTTTAAAAATTTTTAAGGACATGAAGGTGGAATTTTGTTAAATAAACGTTTGAGAATTTTTTGTATGGCAGTTTAAGAGCTACAAAACACTCGAGCAAATTTGTGAATAGTTTTCGAGATAAAGGTATTACGAAAAGTGTCCTCTTATCTAAAATTAAACTCTTAGCCTAAAACTTCAAACGTCAGTTAAAAAAAAACTTAGTCAATCAGACCAAACCCAGCTAGGGGTTTTCTTCTCTTATCAGTAAATTTCAGTTTTTTTTTGGTCTCAAGCGTATCAAAATATTTATGTTGCAAAATGTTGCATAGTGATATACATGTAAACCAAAAACTAATTTCAGAAGTTTAATATAGAGTTTCAAAGATATTCTTTAGTTCGGCCAAACTAACCCTCTTACATTTAAGGGGATAATTTCTGTTCTTTTTTTTTAAATACCCAAAGATCTAAAAAAATTACATTTAATGGGTTAAAATGTTCTACAAATCAAATTTCACTGGGGTCCACTATAGACAGACCCAGGCAGAAAAATACGAACGGGAGAGCGCTGGCAAAGTACCTTTTATGGTCGCTTGTGTGCTGGGAAAGCATCAAAGTTTAGTACTCTCCCAGCGTCCAAAATGATAACCACGGTAAACGGTATGCCGTTGCGATTTTAAAGCGCTTTGAAAGCGCTTTAAAAACAAAAAATATGGTACTATTATAGCACTTTTAGAACAAAAAAAAAATGGGACGTATCTAAATTGTATACATAAGTCCATAAGACACAACTTTTTTGGTGTTTATTTGAATAAAGAAATTTATTAAATTAGGATAAAAAATTTATTGACCCATTTATTAGGATAAAGAAATTTTGAACAAACTTTGAACAATTTTCTAAGTCCCGGAAAAAATTTGTTTGCAGTTTTCTTTGCATTTTGAAATAAAAAAATTATTAAAAATGCTTTTAGGAAAAAATTTGGAAAAGTCCCGAAAAAAAAGTGGTGTATTGAACCGAAACGGGTATGTATCCGGAGTTTAAGGGTGATGTATCCGGAGTTTAAGACACTTCCTCAGGAAAGAAGTTTGTAATATGTAGGTCATTGTGTATAAGTGACATATCATGAGAACTATCAAGAACCGGCCACTTATCCTGCAGGGAAATAAAAAATATTCCAATTGTTATGAAAATTAATAAATTTTAATAAAAAATGTATACTTTGAACGGATTTAAATAGATAAACATTGGCATAGCGCTTGAAAAGCACTTTTCGAATTCATACTACCTTCTACACAAAAAATAAAGTGCTTTGCCGGGACTTTTTCTTTGGAAAGGTTGGCAGTTTCTGCCTGGGCGGGTTTTTATATTTTTTAATACTTTTCACTTAAAATAATTTTATGTTTCAAAATAAGCATCTGCGAACAAAATCGCTATTTTAGAATTTTTTAAAACGCAATTTTAACTTGGAAATTTATTCCCCCATACGCACCCCATATGAGAGGATCATGGGAACGTTTGATTGGGTGCTTTAAACGGGCAATTGAAATAGTGCTTACAAGGGAAGTATCTCAACCCTTCACTCAAAAAATTATGTTAGTAAAATTAACTGAAAATGTCAGTTAAAATAACTACTTTGTAAGTTGATTTGGGGTCAACTACTTTTTCAGTTAAATCAACTAACAATGTTAGTTATTTTAACTGACAAAAAACAACTGACTTATGTAGTAAAAACTACTAACATTTGTAGTCAAAACTACTAAAATGTAGTAAAAAAAAAAATAATCAATATATATTTTTTTTTTTTAAATGTTTCAGAAAAAAAAATGAAGATCAAAGTTTTTTTTTTTTTAAAGTTGTGAAAAATAAAAAAAAAAACGAAAATTTATTTTTATTTTTTGGGAAAAAAAACTTTGAAAATTTTTCAGAGATAAAAAAATTAAATTAACTACTTTAAATAACTGTTACTACATCACAGTACTTTTTTGTTAGTTGTTCTAAAAAACGATTTAAAATAACTAACAGAAATAGTTGTTTGATACACTCAGAAAATTATGTAAGTTACTACATGTTAGTTATTTGTATATTTTACAGTAGTTAGTTGTTTTCAACTACAAAGTCAGTTGCTTTTGTATGAAAAATATCAAACAACTATTTCTGTTAGTTATTTTAAGTCGTTTTTTTGAACAACTAACAAAAAAGTACTGTGATGTAGTAACAGTTATTTAAAGTAGTTAATCTTATTTTTTTTATCTCTGAAAAATTTTCAAAGTTTTTTTCCAAAAAATAAAAATTTTCGTTTTTTTTTTTTTCACAACTTTTTTTTTAAAAAAAAACTTGGAAAAAATTTGGTCTTCAATTTTTTTTTTTGAAAAATGTTTTGAAAAAAAAAAATATGTATTGATTATTTTATTTTTACTACATTTTAGTTGTTTTGACTACAAATGTAAGTAATTTTTACTACATAAGTCAGTTGTTTTTTGTCAGTTAAAATAACTAACATTGTTAGTTGATTTAACTGAAAAAGTAGTTGACCCCAAAACAACCTACAAAGTAGTTATTTTAACTGACATTTTCAGTTGATTTTACTAACATAATTTTTTGAGTGTATTTTTCATACAAAAACAACTGACTTTGTAGTTGAAAACAACTAACTACTGCAAAATATCCAAATAACTAACATGTAGTAACTTACACAAGTTAAACTCCAGAAAATAATGAAGATCGGAGTATATAGCTTTAAGCTCTGCCGTTTCAGAGGCTCTGTGGCTACGTGGTTTGATGCAAGATCTACATGAAATCCAAAATGAAGCTATTATAATTTTTGAAGATAATAGAGGTTGTATTAGAATGGCAAATACAGCTGAAAGCAAAAGAGCAAAACACATAGACATAAAACATCACTTCATTCGTGACAACGTTGAAAAAGGTTACATTAGAATAGAATCTATTGGATCTAAAGATCAAGAAGCCGATATGTTTACAAAGTCATTGGATATTAAGCGAATTAGTTTAGAGTCAACGATTGAGAGAGGGTGGTAAGATACAAAACTGTTGTTGTTGCATAGTGTAAAAATACTTATATGTAGATATTTTTATTTTGTTCAAAGCAATCGTTTCTAAAAATGTATTTTGTTGTGGAAAAAAATCTATCAAATTTATTCATTCCAAATCAAATCTTTTCATAATAAAGAACTGAATTTACTTTTATAATTAAATACCACAAGTCAATAATTGTCATAGATTTTTTAAGTTTTAATTGGGTTTTCTAAATTTAAATAGGGTTTTTCTAAATTTTAATAGGGCATTTCTGAATTTCTATTGGGCGTTTCCAAATCTTGTGGTAAGCAAATATGTACATATATAAAACAAGTGAGTGTTAAATTCGGCTGTGCCGAATCTTTTATACCCTTCAACATGTCAAAAAATTAAAAATACCTTGGAAAAAAAATAGAGTTTTTTAGAGGTTGGTTTAGTTCTTCAAGGGGGAAATTTTTCCCCCCTGGGCCGATTTAGCCCATCTCCGAACTTAACCAGCCTATGACTATAAGCCATATTACCGCCAAATTCAGGAGTCTATGACTTTTATTTTGGACTGTATCGTGTCCTTCACTGATGTACAGACACACAGACGGACGGAAATCGCTAGAATGTCTTAGAATCGATCACTGATCAATAATATATATACTTTATGTGATCCCCGACCGATATTTCGATGCGTTACACACGGAATGAAATTGTGATTATACCCATACTGTGTTTCGATGCTATAAAAAATTAAGACTAATGAATACAGCAGAATATAATGTATGGATTAATCATCATTAGCAGAATAATTATCAGTATTTTAATAATAATTATCTCAACCCCCATCGCATCATCTATCCATTCATAAACATAATCATCATTCATATAATATGTATTTATATTTTTATTTTTTTGTTTATTTACTATTTTTTTGTTTAGTTTACATGTCTTATATCCATTCATCCATACACATAAAACATTTAGGCATAAAATCTAACAATTACGACATCAAGTCAAAACTATATACGCAGATGGAAATTGTGTCCATTGACTACGCTCGACTTCCCCGGCACACTGTATGTTGGCAATGGTGAATAGACAAACTGTGTGAGAGGAGAAACAAGAAAAAAAAGAATACAAATACAACAACAATAACGATAAGACAAAAACAATAGATTGACACAAACTTTTGGTGTTTTCTGTTGCGTTGACATGTAACCCACGCAAAACGATTTAGTTGTGTGACTCCACAACACCTCCCCGCTATTTGTTTTCGGATAGTAAAGCAGTGAGAGGGCTCCCCCGTATAAGCCTTGATCGGCCGGAAGAAATGGTGATTCCAAAAATTTACTTTTAAACGTTTTATGCAGGCTTGTCACAGCGCAATCGGCAGTAAAGAGATCAGCACATATTTCCTTGGCGAGGAACGTCTTCATAAGATATTCGCCGTTGCCTGTAGTGCAGGTAGCAACGGAAAGATCATCGGTATCGGTGGCCCAGCAGCCTGCACCATATGTAGCTGCCTGTCCCACACGACCAGGAACTTTTAAAATTAAACCACCGGAACTGCAGCCGGCTGCCGAGTTTCCAGTGCTATCAACACATACAGCCCCCACCGTGTCCAGAGCACTAACTGTCTCTGCTTCTGATGAGTTCGACACGGGAACTATAATGGAGTTTTCCACTTTCGTACTGGAAGCTTTTGTTAAATTTCCCACTTTCGATTTGTAATGATTAAAGGTAAACTTTGCTTTCGATGAGATCAGTCCACTGGCTTCAATCATGGCGCAACCCAATTCTTCGGCATATCGTTCTGCTCCGGGCCCCGCCATTACCATGGGCGGTATTCGTTCCATCGACAGCATACGGTCTTGACCGTCACACAACATTCTTGCCAGTTGTATGGGATTTTTAACTGTTGACACGTTTGTGCACGCACCAAAGTGCAAATTAGAACCATTCATAATAGATGCATCACATTGGACATAGCCGTCCCAGCAGAGATTTGAACCTAGGCCCGCATTCGTATTTCCACAGTTTTCCAGACGTACAATGGCCGCTTCACAAGCATCCATTGCAGAGCCACCATTTTTAAGAATATCCGTAGCTCTTACGCACGCTTCCTTGATGACCCGTTGATATTTTGTCTCATCCACTATATTGCCAGCACCTTAAACCAACAACAAATTAAATAGCGTACATATTTTCATTTCAAGTATATTTTCACCTACCCGTATGAACTGCTATGAATCCAGACATTTTTAAATGGAATATTTAGTATATTTTTTTCAGTTTTTATTGATTATAGTGCAACAATTGAAATGCTAATTAACTTTTTAATGCATTTTGGTATATTTTCAAGTCCTCGCCCAAACTCAAAATGTAAACATTTCAAAAAAAATTAAATAAACAAATAATTTACTACAGATGATAAATATAATGTATGCTCTAGAATTATCGATTATATACATATGTATGTTATCGAATGCATTACGTTTAGTGTCGATAACTAATTTAACAGTGTTGGGTAATACATAAACGCAATTTCGTGCGATTTTTAAACAAAACTGACAAAATTTGAATATTACACGCAAAAAAAATCTGTGTCGGAGTGAGCAAACATCCGGCATAAATTAAACAAAAATGTGCTAATAGTGCGTTTACATTGGAATTCTAATCTAGTAAAGTACGATTTTAATCTACTTTGTAATCTGTACCGTTTACATTGGCATTTTTTACATTTAACATTAACAATGTCGGCGGCATAAACATACTTTGCGGCGTCATCAAAATGGTAGGCTTTGTGTCAGTGTTTTTCAGTGTTGGAAAATGAAAATAACAGAAATACAGAGTTGTATCAAACTTTGCTGATTTGCGTTTACCGATTATAGTGCGTTTACATTGGATTTCTAATCTAGTAAAGTACGATTTTCATCTACTTTGTAATCTGTACCGTTTACATTGGCACTTTTTACATTTGAGAAGATTAGGATTGGCATTTAAAATAACAAGTTGGTAATAAATGTGTGTGACTGCGTCAAAAGACAGCGACGGTAATTGGTCGCCGTATGATTAACAAGGACAGTGACGGCGTTTACAATTAACAATTTCGGCGGCATAAACATACTTTGCGGCGTCATCAAAATGGCAGGCTTTGTGTCGGTGTTTTTCAGTGTTGGAAAAGGAAAATAACAGAAATACAGAGTTGTATCTAACTTTACCAGATTGCATTTGCCGATTAGAGTCTAAACTACTAGATTGAAAAAAATAAATTTGTATGGGCAATCTAATAGTGCGTTTACAATTTCTAATCTAGTAAATTGCGATTTTAATCTACTTTGCAATCTGTACCGTTTACATTGGCATTTTTTACATTTGAGAATATTAGGATTGGCATTTATAACAACAAGTTGGTAATAAATGTGTGTGACTGCGTCAAAAGACAGCGACGGTAATTAGTCGTCGTATGATTAACAAGGACAGTGACGTCGTTTACAAATAACAATGACGGCGGCATACACATACTTGGCGGCGTCATCAAAACGGCAGGCTTTGTGTCGGTGTTTTTCAGTGTTGGAAAATGCAAATAATAGAATGTTGAAGATTGAGAATGAACTCCCTTAATAATCTACTTTGTTTATTTTGGTTTTTGGAAAACAAAATAGTTTTGTTTATATTGTTGTTTATTTGTTAAAACAAAATAAAATATTTTTTCATTCTTTGTCAAACCTTAAATCGAATATCACCTATTAACAGGTTATGGGCCCTTCCGCGTAAAAAAAGGGTAGTGCAAATTTAAAATAAAATTATAAACACGTAAAATTGTAATAATAGTGGTATTTTGTGAAATTTAAAACAAGAATCAAGACTCAAAAATCAAGAATGTCAACGAATAATCAAATCGAGAAGCTTAAAGGTAGCGAGAACTACGAGGATTGGAAATTCACCATAGAGGCGTATTTTCTGATGAAAGGTCTATGGAAAGCTGTTGAAGGAACAGAAGAAAAAGACGAAAAGAAAGTTCAAGCCAAAGCTGAATTGATTTTGTCCGTTGATAAGTCGGTGTATCCGCATATTCGGGAGTGTAAAAGTGCTAACGAAATATGGATCACATTAGCGAAGATTTTTGAGGATAGCGGACTAGTAAGAAGAGTCGGGTTAATTCAAAAACTTTGTTCAACAAAATTGAATGATTATCGTAATGTTGAAGATTACGTTAATGAAATCCTGACAACAGCTCATAAGTTAAGAGCGGCTGGTCTCAATGTCGACGAAGAATGGGTTGGTTCAATGCTATTAGCTGGATTGCCTGATGAATATAAACCAATGATCATGGGTATACAAAGTTCGGGAATCAAAATCACAGGTGATGCCATCAAATTAAAATTGCTTCAAGATGTGAAAACCGAAACGAAGGATGTTGCTTTAGCAGGTCAGAAAAAACCGTTTAAAAACAAAGGGCCTAAATGCTACAATTGTAACCAATTTGGCCACATCGCAGCCAAATGTCCAAGTAAGTCAAAACCAAATTTTAAGAAAAAACCAAATGCAATGTTGGGATGTTTCGCTGTGAGTGAATTGAACAAAAGTGATTGGTTCTTCGATTCTGGTGCGACAGCACATATGTGCTCTGATGCAGAATTTTTCTCCAAAAACTTTCAACAAAAGAATGCAGAAGTCACAATTGCAAATAATTCAACAATGCAAGTAAGAGGTGTTGGCGATGTTGACATGGTTGCTAAGGTTGGAAAATTTAAGAAAGAAGATGTTACCTTCCGTGAAGTTCTGTATATTCCTGGTCTGTATATAAATTTGTTATCAGTTTCAAGAATTGTTGAAAGCGGTTATGAAGTGCTGTTTAATAAAAGAGGATGCAAAGTTTTAAACAGTGATGGTGATGTTATCGTAACTGGAGAACTAATGAATGGTATGTTTCGTTTAAATATATCTAATAATAATGCACTTGTTTCTGATGTAAGAACTCAAGAGTCTGGTCTGTGGCATAAACGTGTGGGTCATGTTAATAATGAAATTCTTAAGAACATGAATTCGGGTGCCGTTCTTGGCGTAAAGTGTGATGTCATCAAGCAAAGTTGTATAACTTGTTTGAAAGGTAAATTGTCAAGAAGCCCATTTAAGGATCCTGGAAACCGTGCAACAGAGGTACTTGGTCTGATTCATTCAGATCTGTGTGGACCTATGGAAGAACCCTCAATAAGTGGTTCAAGATATATGCTAATTTTTATTGATGACTACAGCAGAAAAGTGTTTGCTTACTTCATAAAAAGAAAGGATGAAGTTCCAGAAAAATTCTATGAATTTAAACAATTTGTCGAGAATCAAACAGGTAAAAAGATAAAAGCTTTGAGAAGTGACAACGGAACTGAATATTGCAATAGACGAATGAAGACAATGATGATTCAAAGTGGAATTGAACACCAAACGACAGTACCATATACACCACAACAAAATGGTATGTCTGAAAGAATGAATCGAACAATAATAGAAAAAACAAGATGTCTTTTGATTGAATCCGGCTTACCTAAGAAGTTTTGGGCAGAAGCGGCCAATACAGCAGTGTATTTAATAAATCGTACTCCGTGTAAAACTTTAAAAGATGTTTCTCCAGAAGAAATTTGGACAGGTAAAAAGCCAAGCTTAAAATACCTTAAAGTTTTTGGATGCAAAGCCGTTATACACATCCCTAAAGAAAAGAGAAAGAAGCTGGATGCTAAAGGTAATGAAGTAGTGTTTGTTGGCTATTGTGCTCACTCGAGGACCTATCGTTTTTATGATCATGCTCGAAAAGAAGTCACGCTAAGTAGAGATGCTAAATTTTTGGAAGACCAATTCTGTGATGAAATGCCTAGAGATGATTCGATATTTTATATCATCCCCGGATGTGATTCAGTGGGGGATAAGGATAATCCTGTACAAGAAAATGATGTTGATATTGAAGATGCTAGTGGTATTGAAGATGGTATTGATGATGTTCAAGATGCTAATGATAATACTGAAGTTGCCATTCAAGATGCTATTGATGATGTTATTGATGATGTTCAAGATGCTAATGATACTGAAGTTGATATTGATGATACTGAAAATACTAATGATGAAAGTTCAGGTAATATAGATGTAAGTTATGAAACAACAACAGAAGATATGCGATCAGAAGAAGAACAATACTTTTCTGATGAAACCGACGATACGCCATTTAATGGATTTGAAGATCAACCTGAGTGCAGTTCAACTGGATTATCTAATGCTAGAATCACATCACCTAACGTTTTAAGAAGATCAACAAGAGTTTCAAAACCAGTAAAGAGGTACGGATTTGAATGTAATTTGGCACATGCTGAAGATGAACCCAAAACAGTAAAGCAAGCTCTTGAAAGTGTAAATAAAGAAAACTGGCAAAATGCTATAGAAGATGAGTTAAACGCTTTAAATGAAAATGGTACATGGGAAGTTGTAAAGTTGCCTAAGGGAAAGAAACCGATCGACAGTAAATGGTGTTTTAAAATAAAACGAGATTCCAAAGGTGAAATAGAACGGTACAAAGCACGACTGGTTATTAAAGGTTTTTCTCAACGATATGGAATAGATTATGAAGAAACGTTTTCTCCCGTTGTAAGATATTCTTCTATACGTCTTCTTCTAAGTTTGGCTGTACAACATAATCTTGATATAGATCAAATGGACGTAGTGACTGCATTCCTTCAAAGTGAATTAGATGAAGAAATTTATATGAAGATTCCTGAAGGTTTAAAGGCAAAAGAAAACATGGTATGTAAACTAAAGAAATCATTATATGGACTCAAGCAAGCTAGTAGAGTTTGGAACAAAAAGTTAGACAACACCTTAAAGAAGATTGGTCTTACACAATCCAAAACTGAGCCTTGCGTGTATTATAAACTAAAAGATGATGAAATTACATACGTTGCAATTTACGTTGATGACATTTTGATTTTTACTAATAAATCTGAAAGCAAACTACACATAAAGAAAAGTTTAGCTAATAATTTCAAAATGAAAGACATTGGAGAGGCACATTATATTCTGGGTATGAAAGTGACTAGAGATCGTTCTAAAGGAAAGCTATGGTTAGATCAAGAACTTTATATAAAAAATATATTAAAGAAATTTAACATGAGCGATTGTAAACCAGTAGCAACACCGTTAGATGTAAACCAGAAAATTTCAAAAGAGATGTGTCCAAAAACAAAAGAAGAAACTGATGAAATGAAATCTATACCGTATCAAGAAGCCATTGGTAGTATAATGTATGCAGCACAAGTTAGTCGACCAGATATATCGTATGCAGTGGGGGCTTTAGCCAGATACAACAACAATCCTGGTAAAGCGCATTGGCAAGCTGTGAAACGTGTGATGAGGTACCTTAAAGGCACAATAAATTACAAGCTACAATTCTCAAAAGATGAAAACGAAAATTTACAAGGCTTCTCTGATGCTGATTGGGCTGGTGATCAAGATGATCGAAAATCAACATCAGGTTACGTTTATAAGTTTCAAGGTGGTTGTATATCTTGGAATTCTAAGAAACAACAAACTACTGCGTTGTCAACAACAGAGGCGGAATATATGGCTTTGTCTGCAGCTGGCCAAGAAGCTTTATGGTTGCGATCTTTGTTCAATGAACTTGGCCGACCATCATCCGTCATTATCAAATGTGATAACAAGAGTGCTATAAATTTATCACAAAACAGCACTTATCATTCCCGTTCGAAACACATCGATATAAGACATCATTTTATCAGAGGACTCGTTGAAGATAAAAAGGTTATCATTGAGTATCTAAATACAGAAGAAATGGTGGCTGACGTTTTAACGAAATCCTTAACTACTTTGAAGCACTTACATTGTTGTGAGCTTATGGGACTAGGAGTTCAATCTAGTGGGGGTGTTGAAGATTGAGAATGAACTCCCTTAATAATCTACTTTGTTTATTTTGGTTTTTGGAAAACAAAATAGTTTTGTTTATATTGTTGTTTATTTGTTAAAACAAAATAAAATATTTTTTCATTCTTTGTCAAACCTTAAATCGAATATCACCTATTAACATAGAAATACAGAGTTGTATCTAACTTTGAGAATAATCACAATTGGAGCGGGAAGCGGAAAAACGCAATTGTCCTCATAAAAATAGAATTGAATCTAGTTTGGCGGAAAAACGCGGCGGAATTTTGTTGTCATATAAAACGTATGTGAACAGTTGCGGAAAAACGCTTCCCGCTCCAATTGTGATTATTCTCTTTACCAGATTGCGTTTGCCGATTAGAGTCTAAACTACTAGATTGAAAAAAATAAATTTGTATGGGCAATCTAATAAATTGAAACTGGATTGGAGCCACAATCTACTTTAAGCTAGCTTATAGTGCGTTTACATTGGAATTCTAATCTAGTAAATTGCGATTTTAATCTACTTTGCAATCTGTACCGTTTACATTGACATTTTTTACATTTGAGAAGATTAGGATTGGCATTTATAACAACAAGTTGGTAATAAATGTGTGTGACTGCGTCAAAAGACAGCGACGGTAATTAGTCGTCGTATGATTAACAAGGACAGTGACGGCGTTTACAAATAACAATGACGGCGGCATACACATACTTGGCGGCGTCATCAAAACGGCAGGCTTTGTGTCGGTGTTTTTCAGTGTTGGAAAATGCAAATAATAGAAATACAGAGTTGTATCTAACTTTACCACACGCAAAAAAAAACTTGTGTCGGAGTGAGCAAAAATCTGGCATAATTTTACCAAAAATATGCTAAAACTACAACCGACGAAGTAGTTTTCGTAATTTAGCCAAAACACTTATGTAAAAAATTTTGAAGAAAATGCTAATGCTATTTAAGTTAAAACTTGGTAAAATATGCCAAAAGAGATATGGTGAAATATTCCAAAATTATTAGAAAAGGTGACTAAAAATAATGCTAAAAATTACCACATTTATGCTAAAATAAATTTTCAATAAATTTTTGTAAAAATTTGTATATTTGTTGAATTTAAAATGTTCACAGAATAAATCCATATTAATGTAATAAATGTTGTGTAGGATTTAATTTACCACCGACCAACTGACCCTTTTTGTACAATTTTCTCGAGTGACTGCTGCCTACGCTTCTTCTTGAAGTAAAGGATCCGCTATAGCTTCACGAATTTATTTAAAAGCATCCTGTAAAAATAGAAAATTATTACAAAACATAAATTTTTAATTTAAAAAATTGGTAAACCCCATTGGTCTCTTGGTAAGGAGGAACACTTACTTTGTCATTTGTAACTCAAAACAGGTATGGACTCCCTTGGCTTTGGGTTTTTAGGTTTTAATTTTATACCTAAAGGCAGGATTGGTGTCCACGCTCTTTATTGTAGTGAATGATTCGCCATAGCTTCAAAAATTTATTTAGCAGTACCCTGTAAAAATAGAAAATTATTACCAAACACTAATTTTTAACTAAAAATCTATTAAACCTTATTGGTGTCTTCGGAATGCGGGTATACTCACTTTATCATTCCATTTGTTATTCATCGAAACATACGTCTGGGACTCCATTGGTTTTTCTTAATGAATGGTGTTTTAAGTGATGAAAGCAAAATTAACTTTAACATTCTTTTATCTTACATTTATTTATCTTTTAGAAAACTAATTATTTATTTTTATTTTATTTATCAATTTCCTTTTTACGTTTTTATAACACAAAAAATAAACAAACAACGCACACAAAAAAAATGAAAATGGCGGTCTGTATTTGTTTTTTTGTTGTTTTCTTTCGATAAAGTTTTGTGCAGGTAATTTGCGTTATTGTGCAAGCTACTTGGTTATTTTACATAAAAAATGAATTATGTTACTTTAACATCGACAAGCATAATATTAGCAAAAATTTGGTAAAAATTTTTTTTTGGTATGAAAAAAGTTTTACCAAGTAGGATTGCTCAATCTTACACAGATTTTTTTTTTGCGTGCAGATTGCGTTTGCCGATTAGAGTCTAAACTACTAGATTGAAAAAAATAAATTTGTATGGGCAATCTAATAGATTGAAACTGGATTGGAGCCACAATCTACTTTAAGCTAGCTTAGAGGACCAGTGTAAACGCACTATTAGAGGACCAGTGTAAACGCACTATAATAGATTGAAACTAGATTGGAGCCACAATCTACTTTAAGCTAGATTAGAAAACCACTGTAAACGCACTATTAGAGTCTAAACTACTAGATTAAAAAAATCAATGTTGGCAATCGATACCTTTTCAATACCGTTATCCGTTTCAAAACCCTTTAAATTGAATACCGGTACCAATACCAATACCGAAACTCAGTTTTGGTATCGGATACCGGTATCCAAAAACCTTTTCCTTCGGTATCGGTACGTACCGGTATTGAAACGGTTTTTTCTTAAAAACCATGTTTTTTTAAAAAAAAAAAAATTAATAGAAAGTTTGTAAATGAAAAATCGTACTCCAAATGCCTCACCGAAGTCTCATGAAAATCAAAAAATCTTTTGGCACCCACATCGTGAATTAAGCAAAAATTTCAAAAAAGCCATGCTTCAACCGCGATGAGGGAGCAAAAGAAAATTATTGATTTTCACGAAATTTTTATGGAGTCATTTTGACTCCCAATAGAAACTTTCTGGACCCCTTTCGTATAGTATAGTTTTTGTGGGGATTTTTATTTAATCCGTGATGTGGGTGTCCAAGGATTTTTTTGATATTTACAGGACTTCGGGTGAGGCATTTGGAATACTAGCAGGAGGTTTTCCACCATAGTATAATTTTTTGAAGTGGCTTAACTCGTAGAAATCGTCCATAAAAGTCCCATAATTTGCAAAAAAAAAAATTGTTTGCAATATTTTTGAATGTGATCTTGTCTAGACAGGGAAGACCTATTTTTCAAATAGATAACACCAACAAAAAAAACTTGGTTGCCTAGAAATAAGATGAAATATGTAACAAGTTGGGGTTTTTACTTTAACCGCGATGCGGGAGGGAAATAAATTTTATGGAGTCATTTTGACACCCAATAGAAACTTATTGGACCCCTTTCAGCTCAAACATAAAAGAAAGGTAAAAATCGATACGGCCTTATATTTATGTCCTAAAGACATAGGATTTAGGACAAAAGCGGTCCAGTGCTTCAAAAGTTATGAGCAAAAGACTGAATTTCGGCAAGGGTTTTTCGTGAATTTTCGAGATAAAAAAACGCTAACTTCAAAAGTCAATCCTGAGGATGGTGAAGCTTGGCATATATATTTACCGTTCCCCTGGCCTGGTTCGTATTAAATTTCAGCCAAATCGGTCCAGTGGGTCAAAAGTTATTAAGAAAACCGTAAATTTCAGATTGGTTTCACCTTAACCTTTAATATCCTGCTTTTTTGTTTTGAGCCGAAAAAATATATGTGTTTTATAATATTTTAACTCGCAATTCTAAACAACTTTTGTTCTACGACTTTGTTTATAGGTTACATTTACCTGAACTATGTGAAGAAAACCTGGTTGGACCCTTGCGAATCAATCAGGCACCCGGAAGACAAAATTTGACCAAAGTCTTTTTCTACCACATTTTTTTGTTTTAAACATTCTGAAAATTCAAAAAATTCACGGAAATATTTTTTTCAGCTTCTATTTCGATGTATTTAACACAAAAAATGATTTTTCGGAAAAACGTAATTTCACCAAATTTTTTGGTTTTTTTGAGGTTGGGACACTGTGATGAGCATACGGGTGTCAAAAAACTGTGCTTATAAGTGGTGAAAGGCGAAAATGTTAGATATTGTATTAATTAACATTGTTTAAGTCACAGAAGGAAGTTTCAACAAAATTTGTTTAACAAAGTTACCGATTTTTTTGGTTGGTTCCTTGCGGAACCAGTAGGATATTAAAGGTTAAATTCACTTGTTGAAAAAACCGTTAAACCAGCTTTAAAAAAATGATGGGTCAGGAAAATTTTTTACAAAGTATTCTTGTCACTCACAAAAATTTGTATACTAAAACAAAAAAACTTACACTCGAAAAAAAATTTACACTAAAAAAATTTAATTTTTTTTTTTCAAAAATGACTTAAAAAAGTTTTTTACTCAAAATAAAATATTTCTAAACAAAATTGTTAATTTGATTCACGTTAAGTGCGTATGATACCTGCTTTTTTCAAGTTACTTGTTGCTGCATTTATTAGGGTTTTTCTATAAAAATTTCGAATTTATCGAAATTCCCATAGAAAAACCCTAATAAATGCAGCAACAAGTAACTTGAAAAAAGTAAGTATCATAAAGGCATTAGAAAATTAACTATCACTTTAGAAGCGCATTGATGGATTTGTCCAAGTCGAATTTAACTTTTCTACTTGTTTTTAAATTTTTTTTTTAAGTTTTTATACGTTTTATTATATTTTTAGCATTTTTTCGATAATACCGGTACGTACCGGTATTGACGTTTCGGTATCGGTAATACCGTAACTGATTCAACTCAAATACCGTAACCGATACCGATACCAAAATAAATAAAAATACGATACCAATACCGATATCGATACCGTTATTCGTTTCGATTGCCAACCTTGAAAAAAATAAATTTGTATAGGCAATCTGATAGATTGAAACTACACGCAAAAAAAAACTTGTGTCGGAGTGAGCAAAAATCTGGCATAATTTTACCAAAAATATGCTAAAACTACAACCGACGAAGTAGTTTTCGTAATTTAGCCAAAACACTTATGTAAAAAATTTTGAAGAAAATGCTAACGCTATTTGAGCAAAAACTTGGTAAAATATACCAAAAGAAATATGGTGAAATATACCAAAATTATTTGAAAAGCTGACTAAAAATAATGCTAAAAATTACCACATTTATGCTAAAATAAATTTTCAATAAATTTTTGTAAAAATTTGTATATTTGTTGAATTTAAAATTTTCACAGAATAAATCCATATTAATATAATAAATGTTGTGTAGGATTTAATTTACCACCGACCAACTGACCCTTTTTGTACAATTTTCTCGAGTGACTGCTGCCTACGCTTCTTCTTGAAGTAAAGGATCCGCTATAGCTTCACGAATTTATTTAAAAGCATCCTGTAAAAATAGAAAATTATTACAAAACATAAATTTTTAATTTAAAAAATTGGTTAACCCCATTGGTCTCTTGGTAAGGAGGAACACTTACTTTGTCATTCCATTTGTAACTCATCAAAACAGGTATGGACTCCCTTGGCTTTGGGTTTTTAGGTTTTAATTTTATAACTAAAGGCAGGATTGGTGTCCACGCTCTTTATTGTAGTGAAGGATTCTCCATAGCTTCAAAAATTTATTAAGCAGTACCCTGTAAAAATATAAAATTATTACCAAACACTAATTTTTAACTAAAAATCTATTAAACCTTATTGGTGTCTTCGGAATGCGGGTATACTCACTTTATCATTCCATTTGTTATTCATCGAAACATACGTCTGGGACTCCATTGGTTTTTCTTATTGAATGGTGTTTTAAGTGATGAAAGCAAAATTAACTTTAACATTCTTTTATCTTACATTTATTTATCTTTTAGAAAACTAATTATTTATTTTTATTTATGTATTAATTTATTTTTATTTTATATATCAATTTCCTTTTTACGTTTTTATAACACAAAAAATAAACGAACAACGCACGCACACAAAAATACAAAATGAAAATGGCGGTCTGTATTTGTTTTGTTTTTTTGTTGTTTTCTTTCGATAAATTTTTGTGCAGGTAATTTGCGTTATTGAGCAAGCTACTTGGTTATTTTACATAAAAAATGAATTATGTTACTTTAACATCGACAAGCATAATATTAGCAAAAATTTGGTAAAAAATTTTTTTTGGTATGAAAAAAGTTTTACCAAGTAGGATTGCTCAATCTTACACAGATTTTTTTTTTTGCGTGTAGATTGGAGCCACAATCTACTTTAAGCTAGATTAGAAAACCACTGTAAACGCACTATAAAACTACAACCGACGAAGTAGTTTTTTCAATTTAGTCAAAACATTTATGTAAATAGTTATGAAGAAAATTATTATGTAATTTACGCAAAAAACTTCGTAAAATAAACCAAAAACTTATTAAAATATACCAAAAGGAAAATGGTAAAATACACCAAAATTATTATAAAATTAACCCGTATTCTACATTCATAGAAATATCTTAATAGAAAAATTAGTAAACCCATTGTAGATCAAGTTTTACAGAATTTAACAAAAATCAATGTTTATAATAGGCCTGGTTTTTGCATACCGGATTAAGATTAGGATTAACTCTATTTAGTTAAAAAATGGGTCAAATCAAGTCCAGAAATTTTTTTTATATTTTTTTTCTGAATTTACATTCAATTAGTTAATACACTCAACCAAAAATCATTGTATTCCCAAAGAAAATCGCTGTAAATTCAACAGAAATCATTGTTGATTTTGACCCTACAAATATTTATGTTGATTTCAATAAAAATTGTTGCCAGTTTTTGTAAAAGTTGATCAACTCGTTTTTTTTGTAAATCAACTCGTATTTTTTGTAAACTCAACTCATATTTTTGTTGATATAAGAAATTTTATTAAAAAAAAAAGCTTGTTGTTATTTGTAAATATTCTTTTAAGTATAAATCACAATATTTTTTAGAATTATCACCGGCTTTTTAAGCTGCAACATTTAAACAAGATTTTCACACACACTTCGTTTATTTATGTTATGCACTCGTAAGCCATTCTCCAGTTTTCTAATGACACCAAATCAAAAACCTTAAAAAAAACAAAAAAAAAAAAAATATAATATAGAATGAATACATAAAGTAACCAATGTATTTTATTACTTACCAAATATTTACAGATCAGAATCTGATCATCAGATCCTATTTTTATTTATTTTTATAATATTAAATATTTTTATAAGAAACAAACACATAAAATAATTTTATAAGAGACAAACAAATTTCACATTGCAATGCATTGCTACCAACTTGATAATACAAAATTGAACGAACAGGGTTGTTTTTTCTTTTTTGATTTTATCTATTGAATTCTGTATAAGCGTTGTAAATAGTTGATTCAAATTTACTGATTATTCAACGACATCAACATTAATTTTTGTTGAATACGGCAATATTCTGTAAAACTTGATCTACAATGGGTTTACTAATTTTTCTACTAAGATATTTCTATGAGTGTATAAACAGGAAAAAAAATTAAGCGTTGTCCAAAATGTAAAACGGTGGATTTAACTAAATTTTTCATTCCTTGCATTTTGGACAAAGCTTAATTTGTTTTTCTGTTTATATTTACTAATTGTATATAATTTCAGAAAAAAATTATAAAAAAAAATTCTGGACTTGATTTGACCCATTTTTTAACTAAATAAAGTTAATCCAAATCTTAATCCGGTCTGCAAAAAACAGGGCTATTATAAGCTTTTAAAAAGGGTCAAAAATGCCCTTTTTTGGTACTTTAACCGCGAATTACTCAAAATCCTGACGTGATAGAGAAATTTGTGCTCCGGATTTGGAATCAGCGCAACAGACACTATCCAAATCACTAACCAGAATCCAATACGCATTTTCTTGTTGAGCTGTGTTATTTAACTAATTCGAAAGTTTTCCGAAATGTATCATTAAAATAAAATCCTTATTATGATTGATCAGCATTATTCGAATTTACCAAAAAGCTTTTACAAACACAAACATTTGAAAAATTATAAATTCATGAATAAAAAACATTCTGTATGGAGTGAAAATACGCCAAGGCAAATACGACAATCCTGATAAAGTACAATACCACAGACTAAATACAGACTCGACAGTAGAGTCACAGACTAATACAGACTCGACATAAGTGACAGGTGTCAAAAAAGTATTCTCTAACCATATGGTTAATATTTTCAAATTATTCTACGAATTAGGTTAGAAAGAGAAAACTGATATAACGCGCCATAAGAAAAATGGATGCCAGATCGGTTTTTGTTGTTTCACTCACTCCTAAGTGTGCAATTACAATTCTGGCGTTGGCTTTGAATTTTGTGTAAAGAGAGGGCGTTTGATTTAAACAAAGGCTTTGGCTTTGAATTTTGTTCTGGCGTTTGTTTGTATACACACACACAAAGAAGAACAGAAATATAATTATTTGGTGGAAGAAAAATAAATTTGTCCTGAAAATTATTTTTTTTTCGGTGAAACATAAATTTCCTTTGGTTTTTTTATTGATATCGTTGGCTTAGTCGGCAAATCTGTCAAGTCCATTTTTATAAACATTGAGATTTCAACTTAGTATGTATTGTGTAACTCAAAATACATCATTTGAAAAACAATTAATAAATATAAATTTAAATATGGTGATCTAAAGAAAAAAACTGCGTTTATAAACTTAAAAAAAGTCAACCTAAAAAAAAGTTAGAACGTTTTTTTGTCCCTCCTAAAAATGGACTTGACAGGTTTGCCGACTAAGCCAACGATATTTGTTTCTATTTTTTATAATAATTGGCGGTAAATTATATTTTCACTTTCTTTTATATGTACTTTTCTTATAATTTTCCGATACACAGATGTGTTTCATAAACAAGATGTGTTTCATAAACAAAATCAACCCTTTTTTTATTAATGACTGGCAATGCCATAACAAAAAAAAAATACTCACGAGAGAGCAAAGCCAAGAAAATAGAATTGATTCTATTCTGGCTTTGAAACGCTAGCGTTGGCTTTGTATTTTGTTCTACATACAAAATGTATGGGAACAAGCAAAATTCAAGGCCAACGCCAGAATTGTAATTGCACACTAAGTCGTAGAAAGTGTTGCCATGTTAGCGTAAAACGGACTAAAAACCGCTCTGTTTTCTCCTAAAATCGCTTAGTTTTTCCCCATTTTTTCTTATAAAACTCTACTGTCGAGTCTGTATATAGTCTGTGGTAGAGTTTTATAAGAAAAACTGGAGAAAAACTAAGCGATTTTAGGAGAAAACACAGCGGTTTTTAGTCCGTTTTACGCTAACATTGCAACACTTTCTACCAGGGATGTTAAATGGGGTTTTCAATTTTGTACCAACTTTCAAAAAAAATTGTACTTTTTGGACACTGACGGTACCAATTTTTTTTTTTTTTTGAGAGTGTTAATTCGGTTGTACTAAATTTTGTATACCACCCAAAATCGTATATACCCCCCCCCCCCCCAAAAATTAAAAGGAAAAATTTATATGGTTGCGTAAACACGAAAAATGTATCAAAATCTGAGAATTCTTCTAAAGATAAAAGGTCTCAAATTTTGCAATTTATACTATCTTCATTAATTGTCTATAAATAACTGACTGTTAGTATTGTGGAAAATTGTGAGACCTTTTTTTGATAAAAGTGAGTAAGAATTTTTCCAAAAGTGTCTAATTCTGATACTTTTTCTATAAAAATAAGTTTTTAGCATCCGGAAATTTTTGTAAAAAAATTTTAGAAAAATTTTATTTGAAAACTTCTTTAAACTGTTTTAAAACAAGGGGTAAAACTTAAAAAATGTCTCATATATTGTGTAAATCGGTCTGAAATTAGTAGCCTTGTGAGCATTTCTTTTTTTTTGTTAAGAAAAAAGCTGGGTTCTTTTACCGATATTTCGATGAGTTATAAAGAAAGAATTTGAAAATTTTAAAATTGTACCAAATGAGTCGCGGTAGTACCACGGTACTTTTGAAGATCAAAATGTACCAAAAAAAGTACAATTGTACCAACTTTAACATCCCTGCTTTCTACGATTTAGGAGTGAGTGAAACAACAAAAACCGATCTGGCATCCATTTTTCGTATGGCGCGTTATATTAGCTTTCTCTTTCTAACCTAATTCGTAGAATAATTTGAAAACATTAACCATATGGTTAAAAAATACTTTTTTGACACCTGTCATATATGTCGAGTCTGTATTAGTCTGTGACAATACTTTCTCAAAAATTAGATTTTTGTGAATTTTATACGTTTAAAAAAGAAGTAAAGAAAACTATTTTACAAAAGAAAACATCTGTGGCACGGTTGGGAAATGTGGCACAATAGGGCCATTTTTGGCACTATTGAATGGTCAGTGGCACCACAAATAACAGTTTTGGCCCTTGTTCATATTCTCCAAATATTGTCAAAATTTATTTAAAATAAAAATATTCGTACTAAAATTTAATTATGTATTACAAACACGAAAAACTATCAGTTGGTTCCCCTTACAACAATGTAAGTTTCTGTTTCCTTTAAATTAAGATTTTGAAGTGTCTAATCCCTGAGGGAAATTGATTGGTCCTACAGGAAAAATTGATCCTAAAAACCTATCCCATGACTTATTCAATGCGAACTGGTCATGGAATACTAGTTCTAATACCAGTAAAAATGTGTCCGGAGATCTGAAAGATCAGTTCGACACAAGTCCTGGAACATATAACAAGGTGTTAATTATTGACAGGTCCGTTTTGTACAAAAAAACACTCTATGCCCGGTCCTCGACTGGTCACCTTTCCCGCAGAGATGATTTTACTTTCAAAACCGTCATTTATAAAAAAAGTTATAAGTTGTGTGTAAAAAATACTAAAAAATATTTAAAAAAAAAAAATTTGTTGGCCCTTTTCAATATATTTTGGCCCTTTTTAGCCTTCAACTTGGCACTACGTTTGCTTATTTTTGGTATGACCCAAAGACCATTTACTTTGTTTTGAGAAAAACGAAAAAGAAACTTCTCATCAACTTTATTAAAAATCTACACGATAGATTTGTTTTTTACTTTTGGTATCGATTGCTTAAAATGTTTTAAGAAAAAATATAAATTTTTATACGTTTTTGCACAAGATATCGAAAGTTATTATGATTTTAACAAAAAAAGACTTGGTCGCGTTTTGCTCCATATCCCGTTTAAATGAATATTTTCTTAAAAAAATTTAATTTTCTTTCACGTGGGTCAAAGTCAACCTGAGTTTACCTTATTAAATTATCTTTAATTTTGGCTATAATTAGCAAAGTTGGGGCTGGATATCTTTAAATTCTTACAATAAATTCATTCCGGATGAAAATAAAGTGCATAACAATCATAAACAATTGATTTCTAATTCCATTTGGCAAATGGTTTATGGGTCACACCAATAACCAAGCGTCAATTTTTAGTTTGTTTTGATATGCACGCTTTCAACGTTATATGCATCAAAACAAAAGTAGAGAAAAATATTTTAACTTTTAGGTGTAAAATTTGCTGCATGTGCAGAAAATTGACGTATGCAGCAAACCAATGTTAAGACAATGTTAATATTGGGGACACAGACTAATACAGACTCGACATAAGTGACAGGTGTCAAAAAAGTATTCTGTAACCATATGGTTAATATTTTCAAATTATTCTACGAATTAGGTTAGAAAGAGAAAACTGATATATCGCGCCATAAGAAAAATGGATGCCAGATCGGTTTTTGTTGTTTCACTCACTCCTAATTCGTAGAAAGTGTTGCCATGTTAGCGTAAAACGGACTAAAAACCGCTGTGTTTTCTCCTAAAATCGCTTAGTTTTTCCCCATTTTTTCTTATAAAACTCTACTGTCGAGTCTGTATTTAGTCTGTGTTGGGGATATGAAGCAAAGTTAGGGCTGGATATCTTCTAATTTATACGATATATAAAAAAATAGATTACGGATTTGGAAAGAGGACATATTAATCATATACAATTGATTCCTAACTCCATTTTCCCAAAAATGGTCTTTGGGTCATACCAAAAATAAACAAACGACTAATTGAAAATTCACAAATACCAACACTGATCTGTGGGTGTTTGAATAAATATATGCTGACATATTTTGAAAACTAACACTGTGCTACAAAAATCACAAAATCGAATATACTTTTGAAATGAGGTAGTTAAGGTTGTAGGTCTCGTTGAAAAGATCACAAAAATGCCCATCAAACTTGCCAGACACCGTCAAATTTTAAAGATATTGTCAAAAAACGATTTTTTGGCACTTTTTTCACTAAACCACGTGTAACTTAAACATTTTTCAACCGATTTTCAATTTTTCAACTGTTTTGGATAGAAGAAGAATGGGGCTTTTTATGTGTGCGAATTGGTCTATACATAAAAGAAAGATATGTATGGATTTTTTCAACAATATCTAATTTTTTTGGTATTTTTTGAAAAATTTTTGAGTTTATCATTTTTTTTTCTGCTATAGTTCGTTCAACAACAATTATATTTATAAACGTATTCTTACACACAAAAAAATAAAAAATGAGTTTTGATTAAAAATTGCTCATATCGATTAAAATGTTAATTAGATTTGCTCTAATTAAAAAAATGATAATAGTAATTAAAAAATTTAATAAAAATTTAAAACTGAAAATAATTAAAAAAGTAATTAATAGTATTAAACAAATTGATAAAAATTATTGCTCAAAATGAGTACAAAATTACGCCCACTTAAAAAAAAAAAAACAAATATGAATTAAAAACAAAAATGTGTTTATTATTAACAAAATAAAAACTTATTAAATATAAAAAATAAATACATATTTAAAGCATCAAAAATGTGTTTGATTAGATTTTTGTGTCATTTTCCTCTGTTGTTGTTTGCCGTTTACCAAGATCTTCTTGTGGAGCTTCTTTGTTTTATTTTTATACTAATATTCACTTTTTTCATTTATTTATTCAATTTCAATTGTTCTCGTTCTTTTTAAATAACAAAATGAATACCGATTCAGATATAAATTTAATAAAAACGCATTTTCATTGATTTAAACTTATAAAAATATATTTTCACTTTTTCTGTTTTGTATTGCATGTGTAAGAAGAAGCATGCAAAAAAATCAGAGATGTTTACATACAAAACAATTAAACATTTTAATCATATCAAATTTTGAATTCTATTAAAACTTTTAATTAAAAAATGTTCCTTGTTATTTTTTTCTGTGTAAAGAAAATTTAATTGTGAATACGATAAGCTTTATGCCGAAAAAATCGGATAACAATTGACAGAGTTGTGATAATTTTTCTAAAAAAGAAAATTAAGATTTTGCTTGAAATTGCCGTTCGGATAACCCAGGCAAAAAAAATAAAAAAATAAACGAACATACTAAGAGGTCGCGTATCATTATTTTTAAGGTTTTTGGCCTCCTGAATTCGAATTTGACCTTTAAATTGCGCTATCTTATTTAGTTTTTGATATATTAGTTTATGTTAAATATCTCAAAAACATGACGAGATAGAGCAATTTAAAGGCCAGATTTGGATTCAGGGCGCCAAAAACCTTTAAAAATATTGTACATGACCTCTTATGATAAAATTATTTTTTTTTGCCTGGGATATCTGAACGGCGATTTCCTGCAAAATCTTAATTTCCTTTTTTAGAAAAATTATCACAACTCTGTCAAATGATATCCGATTTCTTCAGGATAAAGCTTATCGTATTCAAAATCAATTTTTCTTTAAAAATACTTTTATAAATATAAAGGTTGTTAAATGAACTATAGCAGAAAAAAATCGATAAACTCGAAAAATTTTCAAAAAATAACAAAAAAACTAGATTTTATAGAAAAAATCAATAAATATCTTTTTTATATGTATAGACAAATTCACACACATGGAAAGCCCCATCCTTCTTCTATCAAAAACAGTTAAAAAATTTAAAATCGGTTGAAAATTTTCTGAATTACAAAAGGTTTAGTGAGAAAAGTCCCAAAAAAAAGTTTTTTGACCATAACTCTAAAATTTGAGGGTGTCTGGCAAGTTTAATGGGCATTTTTGTGATCTACTCGACAAGACCAACCACCTATACTATGTCACATCAGATGTATTTTTTCACTGTAGCACAGTGTAATCCCTATTAATATTAGGCGTTTTTTGTTGGCATAATTATCAGCGTTCTACCATTCAAAGTTCACATTAGTATTAACGCTCAAAATTCTAGAAGTTAAAAATTAACTTGCATACATTGTGAATGATTCTCTTATTGTTAATGACTCTCTTTGGTATTAATAAAAAAAGATAAATGTTTTTGTGTTGCTTTCAAGCTAAATTGCATCTAATAAACTAATTTTATCAATATTTCATCGAAAATGTGTAATATTTTACAAAACTATTCCAAACGACGCTAAATTAAATTGAGAAATTTATGGAAGTTAAGGTGTCGTTTTTTTCGTTTTGATGCATGGTAACTAGTGTTTGGGGTCCGGGAATTCCCGGGTCGGATTTCCCGGGAATTCCCGGGAAAAGGCTGACGGGAATTCCCGGGAATTTTTTTAATTTTTCCCGGGAAATCCGAGAATTTTACAAAATAAACCATTTTACATAAAAAATGTTAATTTTAATTTAATTGTTAAGAAATTATTTTACATACAGGTATAATTACATTTGCTATTTTTTGTATTTTTTTTTCTATTTGGGAGAACAGTGCAATATATATTCATAGGAAAACTGACCAAGTGTAAAAAGTATGACAATATCATGAAAAAACTTAAAAAGTCAAAAAATATACGTCGGTTAATGATAATTTTGCTATGACTGTCAAAAAAATATAAAAATTTTGAACCTAGAATTTACATTTCCTGAAAAAATATTAAAAGTACTGCCAACTATATTAGTTTTTGCTCAAATAACGCAGTTTTAAATTTTCTTGCGATTTTTAGCTATTTTTTGCGATTTTTTGTGGGGAAAAAAGTTGTAATATTTTTTTGTTTTGTTTTATTGTATTTCAGGATTTTTAACTTATTTTTTTTGATTTTTTATGTTTTAATTAATTGTTTATCTCTAAAAGAACTGTTTTTAATAAAAAGTTGGTAAAATTTTAACGCTTTTTATGATTTATATTAATAATGAATATTTCCCGGGATTCCCGGGAATCCCGGGAAATAAATTATTTTTTTCCCGTTTCCCGGGAAATTGAAAAGTCCGGGAATTCCCAAACACTAATGGTAACAATCAAAGTTTGCCAACAAAAAAGACCTATTATAAATCTGATTGTTGGTTTGTCTGTCTGTCTGTCTGTCTGTCTGTCTGTTCCGCAATAAGTACAGAACGGCTTAACCGATTTTCATGAAATTTTCACCACAGATAGTACTAACCGAGGCGGGAACTATAGGCCATAAGCGAACGCGATCGGATAAAGGGGCGTAAAATGCCACGCCCCTTTGTACCATGCTAAAGCTATATCTACCTGTCAGACAATAACGGAAAAACGGCTGAACCGATTTTCATGAAATTTTCACCACAGATAGTACTAACCAAAGCGGTAACAATAGGCCATAAGCGACCGCGATCGGAAAAAGGGGCGTAGAATGCCACGCCCCTTTGTACCATGCTAAAGCTATATCTGCCAGTCCGGCAATAACGGAACAACGGCTGAACCGATTTTCATGAAATTTTCACAACAGATAGTACTAACCGAGGCGGAAACTACACTGAAAAAAATAATCTTCCCGATATTAATGAAACGGATTCATTATTTTGTTTTCATTACTTAAATGAAGGAATTCATAAGCTGATTGAAATTTCATGCATGTTATGAACAAATTTTATGAAACTTGTTTCATTAGATTTCATAATTTCATTAAAAAATATCATAAGATTTTTTAGAACTAAATACAACTCTGCGTTGCGAATAAGAGAAAGAAAACAGAAAAAAAACATACGACGTTTTATTATACCACGCGTGTTTAGTCTAGTTGTAATTTTTACATGTGTGTTAACTTTTTTCTAATAAAATAAAATAATTTTATATTTTTTTTGCTTTGTTATTGAAACTTGTGTGTGTGTTATGCTGGTTATATCTAATTGAAATTACAAGTGAAAAGTTCCGTATAAGTGTTTCTTTTGACTGTTTCTTATAAATTATAATATAATTTGCAACAGAAAAATAGTTTTTTAAGTCATTAAAATGTTGTGATGAAATGTAGGGTAATTTGTGTTGTTCCATTGCTACGTTGTTGCTACGTTTTGGCAGCACGTGTTTTTAAAGTCATCGCGTTTTTGTCTTTTATAGTTTACATTATATGGCAATTCAGACCAATTTAAGTTTGGAGTAAAATTTTTTTGTGTGTAAAAACTAGGTGAAAACCATAAAAAGTGTGCAATTAAGGGTCATCTCACAGACTCAATAACGTTCGGAAGTGGAATAAGTGGTTCACTAGTAAAACGCAAAGCAAATACTTTTTTCGGAATGAAACCACTTTTAGCAATTCAATTCCACTTTGATTTTTGAAAGTGATTTCATTCCGAAAAAAAAATTATTTTGCGTTTTACGAGTAACAACTTTTTTTCAAATCCGATCGGAATTGAGTCTGTGAGATTCCCCTAAATAAAATATCAGTGATGGTTACATGTGACTTACCAAAATTGTTATTAATGCAAATTTTCACTTATGGGTGCATGATACGTGCTGTTTTTAGGTAACTTGTTCCTAACTTGATTAAGAGCTTTCTATGGAAATTTTGATAACTTTAACCAACATGAATTTATCGTAATTCCCATATCAAAACCTTAATAAAGTTAGTAACTAGTTACTTGTAAAAAGCAATTATCATACGCTCATTACCAACTACTGTTCCACATTTAATCAATGGATATTTTCATACATTTTATGAAAAACTTCATAAAACGTTTCAAACAAGTTCTACGAATATTTTCATTATTTATATGCAAGTTTTCATTGAAAGGAACTTTAATGACACCAGTTTCATTAATCAAATGAAACCTGTCTTCGGTTGAAAACGTGAGTCATTTTTCATTAAGGTTAAGTCAATTTTCATTAATTTCACGAAGCTATTTTTTTCAGTGTATAGGCCATAAGCGAACGCGATCGGACAAAGGGGCGTAAAATGCCACGCCCCTTTGTACCATGCTAAAGCTATATCTGCCAGTCAGACAATAACGGAAAAACGGCTGAACTGATTTTCATGAAATTTTCACCACAGATAGTACTAACCAAAGCGGTAACAATAGGCCATAAGCGACCGCGATCGGAAAAAGGGGGCGTAAAATGTCACGCCCCTTTGTACCATGCTAAAGCTATATCTGCCTGTCCTGCAATAACGGAAAAACGGCTGAACCGTTTTTTATGAAATTTTCACCACAGATAATTTTTTTTTTTTTTTTTTTTTCTTCTAATTTTTTTTATTTTCAAAATAATTTTAACATTTCATCTTAACTAACCCTGCGAAGCCAGTTGGCTTATCTGCAGGAAAAAAAATGTGATTAATAAAATTCATTTAATTTGCTTTCATTGCTTGCTTATAAAGTTATGTTTTACTAGTTTTTTTCTTTTATGTTGGTTTGCTGTGTCTACAATTTCCTTCGGTAACATATTCATGACTGTTGGAAGTGTGACCTTGAGCGTATTCTTGCCATAGTTGTTGTTGTATTTGGGTATTTTGTATTTTCCTTGCGCTTTTCTTCTTGTGTTGTAATTGTGATCTATAGGATGAAGGTATCTAACATCGTTATAAAACTCGTTGACTAAAGTTGTTTTGTAGATACTGTTAATGTTGAGTATATTAGTTTCCTTTGCAAGATTAATTTTAGCGTTTTTTGATTTTTTTCGTCTACGTGAATTGTTGGTTGGATTGTGCCTTTGGGTATTGTTGTTGATAGTATTGTTGTTGATATTATTGTTGTTCGTTTGATTAACAATGTTGTTGTTTGTAGAGCTTTGTTGTATTGCAGTTGTGTTTAATTGTATTGTAGTTGTTGTGTTATTTACGTTGTTGTTGTAGTTTTGTTTTTTCAATAGGATCTTTAAGATTCTATCTTGAGATTTTTGGAGATTTGTGCAGTGTGTTGAGGTGCCCCATGCTGTAATGCCATGACGTAGATGTGATTCTACTAAAGCGTAATAGGCTTGTCGTAGGACATTATGTGTTGAGCAATTACATAAATGATGTAACATGTATGCAGATTTACGTAGCTTTTTTTGAAGATTTTGTATATGTGTCTTCCACTTAAAGTTGTTATCTACGCTGACACCAAGATATTTGTATGTTTCAACCATTTCAATGTATATCGAACATTTATTATTTAGATTATTGTATGTTTGTTGGTGCAAGCACTCATGTCGTGAAATTTTATTTTTATGTGTTCATAATTGAGGTTTGGCGTTCTAATATGCATGATTTTTGTCTTGTTTGCATTTATTGTTAAACCGTAATCATGGCACCATCGTTGAGCAGTAATAAGTTGGTCTTGCATAATTTCAACAGCTGTTTGAATATTTTGGTGGACAACGACAACAGCGGTATCGTCAGCGTATGCAAATGTAGTGCTTTTATTTAAGGTGTTCAACATGTCATTGGCATATATTATATATAATATCGGCCCTAATTTGGATCCTTGTGGAACACCATACTCTATCGAAGTTTTACAGCTGAGATTGTTATTAATTTTTACGCAATATGATCGGAGCTGCAGGTAGTTTTGGAACCATTTTAAACAATTTCCTCGAATTCCACATTTTTGTAGCATCAGTAGTAATTTGTTATGAGAAAGAGTGTCAAAAGCCTTACTGAAATCAATGAACAGTGTCAGGCAATGATTGTTTTTACTAAGACTTTCATTGATATAATTTGAGAAATTTCCGAGTAGCTTATTTATGTTTTTGCCCTTTTGGAAACCATATTGATTTTCATCAATAATTTTATATTTTTTTATAAATTTTGTTAGTCTCCTGCATACAACTTCTTCCAGTATCTTCTCAATGACAGGTAGAATAGATATCGGCCGATAATTATTATAATCAGTTTTGGTTCCATTTTTGTATATAGGTCGGATCAGTGATATTTTTAACAATTCTGGGATTGTAGAGTTATCCAAGCTGGCGTTTACGAATTTGGTTACAATTGGTGTTAAGAATCTGGCATTATTTTTAATATCTTTAGGCCTTATTTCATCTATACCAGGTCCTTTTTGTATGTTTAAGTTGTTAAGTATTTGAAATATTTCCTGTTCATTTGTACTCTCCATAAACATTGAATTTTCTAAAAACAACGTTCTGTTAAAAATTGTTTGAACATTACAGTTATGTACAATATTTTGGACGTTATCTTTAAATTTTATTGCGAAGTTGTTAGCTATTTCATTAAGGTTTTCGCTTTTAAAATTTTTTAATATAGATTTATCAATGTTACTTGTTTGTTTACCCATAATTTCGTTAATTAACTGCCAGGTGACACGAATGTTTTTCCGATTTTCAAAGAATTGATTTTTGTAATAGTTGTTTTTGGCATAAAAAAGTTTTTTATTTAACAAATTTCTATTTTTTTTGTATTCTGTTTCATATTTTTTATTAGTTTTATTGTTTAACCATTTTTTATAAAGTTTATCCCGTGTTTCGCACATTTTTATTAATTCGTTATTCATCCACTGTTTTGAATTTCTTGTTTTTTTTATTTGTTTTGTTTCTGATTTTAAGTAAATATCACTAAAATTGTTTTTAATTTTTTGGTATATTTCGTTTGCATTATTTAGTTTTAATTCTTCACTCCAATTAAGATTTTGTAACTGGCGGTTTACTTTGTAACAGCTTATATTAACACCCTGTAGTAAATTGTTTTCACAAGTATTTTCTTTTTCTTTGTTTGAGAGACAAAAGAAAAGAGCATAGTGGTCTGATATGCATGTTGTTATTATTGTTGCATTGACTTGTGTAGTTGTTTGTTTATTCCTTACAAAGATATGATCAATGCATGTGTGTGTGTCATTGCTAATATCAACTCTTGTAAATTCATTTATTAGGCATTGTAGCCCATTTGCAGACATAGTGTCAAGGTATTTTGTTGTTATTGCATTTTGTTGAGTAATGTCAATATTAATATCGCCAATAAGCAAAACATTTTGTTGTTTTTTAATTTCGTTTATCTTTTCATCAACTTCTTCTATGAACTTGTGTTTATTTAGATGTGGGGGTCTATATATTGATATTATAGAAAGACTCTCATTGTTGATGTTAGTGTCAATTTGCAAACATTCAAAAAAGTTAGAGCTCATTTGTTTTTGTGTGAAGCCTATGCTTTCTCTGATGTAGATTGCTATACCTCCCCCTTTTCCTGTCCTATTTATGTAAAGTGAGAAAAAACCATTTATTTTTTTTGTATTTTGGTTTTTTCTCGATTTATTTATAAAATTAACAAATTGAACAAAACAAGTATTTATAAAAAAAGTGATAGAATGAATGAAATTCCAAATCAAAGTAAATGACAAAATACAAATAAAATACATGATTGTCGATGAAGTTGTTTTCCGTAAAGTTGAATAATCACAAGTAGATTTCATATATAACATTTATCTCTTCCTTCTTGAAACTCTATGGTGAAAACAAAACTCTAGGCTTCCGTGTTCTTGATGATCGCCGTGGTATTTGACCATGTTGTCCAGTTAATTTTTCTTCTGCATGATCTGAATTTTCTTCAAGCTGTGCTCGTGGTGTTTCAAATTCATCATCAGTTTCTCTTCCCCCCGTTGGACTGTTAATAGTTTCTTCAATTACCGGAGTGCTGTTGCCTTCATTATTTGTCGGACTGTTGCTATTTTCCTCATTCGGTTGTTCATTGCTGACCATTTCTTCACTAGTGGAGCTATTTTTTTCGATTGGCTGCTCGTTAGTTGATGCCTCATCCCTATTTCTATTAGATTCACCTTGCGTATGTGCCACATTCGATGCCGGAGTCACATTTCTTTCTAATTCCACATCAGGATAGATAACAGGATCTGCTACTCTTCTCATTTGCTTTCTTTCATAGACGCTGTTTGGTTCATCGGTGCCTTGCTTGTTAGTAATTGTTTTATTTCCCCCTCGAATCTGATCAACATGCCTCCTCAAAACTTTATTTTGAAATTGAATCTCGTAATGAATGTCACCCAACCGTTTCCTGATTGTACCCTGTAGCCACTTGCTTCCTCTTGGATTACCGGATAAGAAATAAATGGCATCATTCACATTGAATTCTCTAAACATTTGCCCCTGTTTCATTAATTGCTTAGCTGTTACTTTTGTAGAAACATTTTCTGGACGTACTAAATCCAAACGTGTGCGTAATTGACGTCCAAGAAAAAGTTTTGCAGGTGATACGCCAGTTGTAGCATGCGGTGCATTTTTATACTGTCTCAAGAATTCATTCAGATTTTGTTGCAAAGTTTGTCTTGTCGTACACATCGCCTTTAGGGCATTTTTCACTGTTTGCACGCTTCGTTCAGCCTGTCCGTTTGTTGATGGATGATATGGTGCTGTATACTTATGATACCTAACTCCAACTGATGTGAGGTAGTTGTTAAATTCGACCGAAGAAAAGTTGGTCCCGTTATCAGATACTATCATTACTGGTACCCCATAATCAGCAAAAACTTCATCAATAAGAGCGATGGTTGCCGCAGCATTCATTGACTTCGTTACTTTCACATCTAACCATTTGCTATACGCGTCGGTTACAATCAACAACATCATTCCTTCGAAAGGACCTGCATAATCTATATGCACACGTTCCCAAGGTCCTTTTGGGTATTCCCAGTGGTGATCAACATATTTTTTAGGTCGGTTAGCTACCATTGCACATTCACTGCAATCTTTTGCAATCGCTTCAATGTCTGAGTCTATTTTTGGCCAATATACAAACGAACGCGCCATACCTTTCATTTTAACCACTCCTAAATGTGCTGCATGTAAGTTTTGAAGGATGTCCTTACGATATTTTGCAGGTATCACAACTCTGTGTTCAAATGTAAGGCAGTCTGCTGTCAGCTTATAGTTACATTCCGGCGACTTATATCCATTTTTGATTAAGCAATAACCTTTTTCTAGAATTGTTACAATTTTCCCAAGTTCTGGATCTTTTCGAGTTTCTTTAGCTATTTTTTCTGCTGTAACTGGGAGTTGGTTAATCTGTCTAATAATAAAGTTGTCAAATTCATCATATTCGGCTCTTGATTTAGAAACTTCTCTGTTGTGGTTAATTTGTACAACACTTGACCTCTTTGGTATTATCCGGGATAAGTAATCTGCATTGGCATTCTGTTTTGATGTTTTATAAACGATATCAAAATCAAAATTGCTAAGAAAATCAGCATAATTTGCCATACGCGAAATGCAAAGAACGGGGAGAGATTTGCTAGGATGTAGGATTTGAGTCAAGGGCTTATGATCCGTTATCAATGTCCAATGCCGGGCGTATAAGTATTTAAAAAACTTTTGAACAGCCCAAATGATAGCCAACGCCTCTTTATCAATCTGCGAGTAACGTTGCTCTGTTCCACTCATCGTACGACTTGCGAAAGCAATTGGTCTTTCCTTACCATTGCCCAGCCGGTGAGACAACACTGCACCTAACCCTGTTTTACTGGCATCCGTTGCTAACAATAGCGGAAGTTTTGGATCATAAGGCATTAACACCTCTGGCGACACTAGAATTTGTTTTATGTCGCTATACGCCGCATCTGCCCCAGTGTTCCAATAAAACTTTTTTGATTTAAGTATATCACGCAGTGGTCTTTCACGAGTCGCCAGATCTGGAATAAAAGCACTGTAGTATGATGCTTTACCTAAAAACAACTGTAGCTCTTCCATCGTACTTGGCTTTGAAGCATTCAACACAGCCTCAATATGTTTGTTTGACTTGTGAATTCCCTTAGAATCAATAACATGTCCTAAGAACTCCACAGACGACGCCGCAAAAACACACTTTGCCTTATTTAATTTAAGGCCACACTGTCGCATTCGAGCCAAAGTCAATTCTAAATTTTGCTGTAACTCATTGAAATCTTTTGCAAACAACAGTATATCATCAAAGAAGTTGAGAACGTTTGGTAACCCCTGTAAAACTTCTTCCATTTTTCTTTGCCAAATTGCTGGGATGTTTGCCGCTCCGTAAACCGCGCGCGTTGGTTGTATAAGCCCGTGAGTAATCGTATTTAGCGTAAGAATGTGCGCAAATTCTTCATCAATGGTCAAATGAGTATACGCATCTGTCACATCCAAGTGAGCAAAAATGGTAGCACCTTTTATTTTATTGAACAAATCCTCTGCTTTTGGAATGGGATGTTCGTCGATTATCATTTGAGGATTGACCGTAGGTTTGTAGTTTCCTGTTATTCGTATTGCTCCATTCTTCTTGGTTACTACATGGGTTGTGGATGCCCATTCAGAAAACTCTACTTTCTTGTAAAACCCCGCTGCAATTTTTTTATCAATTTCTTTGGCATATGATTCCCTTAGCGCTAAAGGAACATCCCGTGGTCTAGCAAAAATGGGTCTTGCACTTGGCTTCATGTGTACCTTAACAGGTGGACCTCTTAGTTTTCCTGCTGATTTCCCAAACACATCATCAAAGCGATCAATAGTTTGTTGAAGTTTAGATTTTTGAACTAAATTAAGAGTCGGTACCTCAGAAATAATATTATGACATGTTGTCACATTCAACCCCTCGTCTTGAACACACATTTCCCGTTCAGGGAAGGAAAACAAATCAGTAAAATTAATATCATGTGCGAAATGCGCTATCCATTCGCGACCACACAACGTGTCCAACTCATCGTCTACTACATAAAGATTCAAAACACGAGCTGTTTTCCCCAAACTCACGTTTACTATTACTCTACCGATACAATTGATTTTATGTCCAGTGTAGCTCGAAAATTTTCTATCGGATTTATGTACTTTGCAGTTAGGTTTAATAGCCCGTAAATTTTTCTTGCTGATTATACTACAAGGTGCCCCCGTGTCTAACTCCATTTCTAAAACCCTTCCATCAATCGTGAAGGAAATCATTTTTTTATCATACGCTTTTGTATGTTTAACGTTATTAACCAAAAATAATTGTTCCACTGGAGGATTATCATTGTCCTCTTCCATTGCTACTTGACCAGTTTTAGCTCTACATACCTTTGAAATATGTCCTAGCTTCCCACATTCGAAACATTTCGAGTTTTTGAACTTACAATCTTTTCTCATATGGTTTCCGTTACACCCATAACATTTTAATTTATTAGATGAACTAGATTCTTTTTTGAAATTATTTTTGGTTTTTACCGGACCAAACCCCAATTTACATGTTTGTTCAGCGGGAGATGTATCTCCAGCGTTTACTTCTTTTGTAGCATGATGTGTCAATTCTCTCGTATAAGCAGCTTCATACGCTTCGTTAAACGTTTTTGGTTTTTTAGCAATTAAGTCGTCACAAATACTTCTAGATTCTAATCCCATGAGCAATTGCTCAATAAGCATTCTATCTAAAAATTCTTCATACTCACAAAAAGCCGCTGCATGTTTTAATCTTAAACTGAAATTTGCAATTGACTCGCCTGGTTCCTGTTTAATCTGCCTGAATTTCACACTTTCAGCGTATTTATTTTTCTTTCCATCAAAATGTTTAATAAGTGTATCCTTAATCTCTACATAATTTAAATCTCCTGGAAGTTTTGGATGAGATAGTAACTTTAAAGCTGTATTTAATTGAGAGCCCATATGTACGCGAGCATAATTTGCATAGTCGGTTTCGGAAATTTTTGATAACTGCAACGCCCAATCGAATCTTGTGAAATAATCTGCAACTGTTGCCCCATCTGCCTGTCTATATTCGCCCATGGAAAATTGTGGTGCCTTTGAAGAAAATTCGGTTGATGATGTCGAAGGTGAAGGACCTGTAGATACCGCATCAGCGACCGCTGAACGGATCGCTTCAGCCAGCATTGACATGACCGATGCTAATTGTTCTTGTGGGATACTCATTCTACGTTTATTTTTAATCCCACTTCTGACACCAATTTTGTATTTTGGTTTTTTCTCGATTTATTTATAAAATTAACAAATTGAACAAAACAAGTATTTATAAAAAAAGTGATAGAATGAATGAAATTCCAAATCAAAGTAAATGACAAAATACAAATAAAATACATGATTGTCGATGAAGTTGTTTTCCGTAAAGTTGAATAATCACAAGTAGATTTCATATATAACAATTTTAAAGAAATCATTTTCGTTGTCTGTTATGTTTGTTTCAACCAAGACGATTATTTTAATTGTATGTATAATATTGTGGATTGTTGCTAAAAACGATGCGAAATTAGTTCGTAAGGACCGAATATTTAAGTAAACTAACGACAGGGGATAACTTAAGAGTTGTTTATCAATTTGATTAAAATTGTCTATTTTTTGTGTGTTATTCATTTTATTTTTATATATTGTACACATGAAAAAGAAAGTTTTTTTTTTTATTATTTTAAATTTGGTAATAATTTGATTTTAAATTTGGTAATAATTTGATTTATATATTTAAGCAATGGCTTCAATATCAGCAGCATTAGCTATTAAAATTGTAGAAGAGTTTTCGTTTTTCTTTGCGACAACATGTCCATTGCGTATCCATACGAAGTTCCATTCGCAACCCTTCGCCTTATTTTTTGCCATCCATAACAAGTGACGGTTGTGTGCTGTGAGATGGTCGTTGATGTAAATAAATTCTTTATTTGTTTTGGAGGTTTCGTTGTTGTTGTTGTTGTTGCTGTTATTACTCCCACCAGGAATATTGCTGTTGTTGGCTGTAGAGGTTTTGTTGTTTAAAACTTCTGCCTTAACTCTATGCCTCTTTATCTTGCTCATCAATTCTTTTTTTTTATTTAGCGAGCAAAACTCAATAATGACTTTTTCTTTACTTTTAATATGATATGCATTGCTTATGTCGTTATTGTTGATTTCGACATCAACAGATGCAGCAATTGTTTTTATTATTTCCGAAGCATCAGTTTCTTTGTTTTGTATGTTATTTATTTCAATGTTTTTGTTTAATATTTGTTGCTCAAGAGAGTTGACCTTGACTTCCATTTTTTGCATACGCGTTTCTTTCTCTATGTTTTGTTCTTTAAGGTCATTAACCTGGCTTGTGAGAGATTTAAGGGAGTCCGTAATCTGTGCAAGAGATTGTATTAGGGAATGATTGAGCTGTTGAATGCTGTTTTTGATCTCTTTCATATCGGATTTAAGCTCCGATACGTCTGTTTGTACACTGCAAACATTGGCATACACAGAGTTTACTGATATTGTGTCTTTAAATCTCTTATTTTTATCATTATCGATATTTCCATCATCATCTTCTCTTTGTTTTTTCCTGTTTTCATCATGCACTTCAGCCACATATAGGTTGTTAGGAGATTTACTACAAACCGAGATTTAATACAAACCGAGGCGGGAACTATAGGTCAGAAAAATCAGCGATCGGAAAAATGGGCGTAAAATGCCACGCCCCTTTGTACCAATCAGAAACTATGTCTGCCTGTTCCGCAATCACTGAAAAGTGATTTAACCGATTTCACTGAAATTTTTACCACAGATACTACTAACCGAGGCAAAAACTATAAGCCACAATAAAGGGCGATCGAAAAAAGGGGCGTAAAATGCCACGCCCCTTTTTGTTACACTGAAAGCTATTTCTGCCTTTTCCGCAATTACGCTTAAACAGTTAACTTGATTTTTATGAAATTTTCACCACAGATAGTATTAACCGAAACGAAAAGTATGATCCACAATAGAGGGCGATCAAAGAAAGGGGCGTAAAAAGCCACGCCCCTTTTTACTATACTGAAAGTTTTTCTGCATGTTCCGTAATCATGATAAAACAACCATACCGATTTAAAAAAAATAAATAAAATAGCACGCCCCTTTTTATTCAATTGAATGCTATTTGTGTCTGTTCCGTAATCTAGCATAAACTGCTAAATCGATTAGAATGAAATTTTTACCACAGATAGTAAGTACTTACCGAGGCGGGAACTATAGATTGAAATAGAGCGCGTTTGGACAAAGGGGCGTAAATTGACACGCGCCTTTGTACTATACTGAAAGTGTTTCTGCCTGTTCCTTAATAACGCTTAAACGACTAAACCGATTTTGACAACATTTTTTCCATAGATAGTACTAACAGAGGCGGGCACTTTAGTATGTGTCAACAGCCACGCCTTTTGCAATGTACTGAAAGTTTATTCTGCCTTACCATAATCCATAATTACCGCGATCGGAAAAATGGGCGTAAAATGCCACGCCCCTTTGTACCATGCTAAAGCTATATCTGCCTGTCCTGCAATAACGGAAAAATGGCTGAACCGATTTTCATGATATTTTCACCACAGATAATACAAACCGAGGCGGGAACTATAGGTCAGAAAAATCCGCGATCGGAAAAATGGGCGTTAAATGCCACGCCCCTTTGTACTAATCAGAAACTATGTCTGCCTGTTCCGCAATCACTGAAAAGTGATTCAACCGATTTCACTGAAATTTTTACCACAGATACTACTAACCGAGGCGAAAACTATGAGCCACAATAGAGGGCGATCGAAAAAAGGGCCACGCCCTTTTTATAACACTGAAAGTTATTTCTGCCTTTTCCGCAATTATGCTTAAACGACTGAACTGATTTTAATGAAACCGAAGCGAAAACTATGAGCCACAATAGAGGGCGATCGAAAAAGAGGCGTAAAATGCATTGAAAGTTATTTCTTCCTGTTCCGTAATCACGTATAAATGGCAGAACCGATTTTAATGAAATTTTTACCAAAGGTAGTACTAACCGAGGCGGAAACTATAGATTATTATAAATGCTATGCACCTTTGTACTATACTGAAAGTTTTATCCGCATATTCCGTTATCATGCTTAAACGACTATACTGATTTTAATAAAATTTATTTTATTGAACGCTATTTCTGTCTGTTTCGTAATCTAGCATAACTGCTACACCAATTAGAATGAAATTTTTACCACAGATAGTAAGTACTTACCGAGGCGGGAACTAAAGATTAAAATAGAGCGCGTTTGGACAAAGGGGGCGTAAATTGACACGAGCCTTTATACTATACTGAAAGTGTTTTTGCCAATTCCTTAATAACTTTTTCCATAGATAGTACTAACAGAGGCGAGAACTTTAGTCTGTATCAACTGCCACGCCTTTTGCAATGTACTGAAAGTTTTTTTCTGCCGTACCGTTATCACGCTTAAACAACGAACCCGATGTTGTTATAATTTTCACCACAGTTAGTAATTATTGAGGCGGAAACTATAGACACCACCAGACAAAGGCGTGAATTGACGCCCCTTTGTAATACATTAAAATTTATTTTTGTCTGATCCGTACTCACGCGTTAACGGTGAAACCAATTTTAAGCAAATTTTCACCACAGTTGGTACTTACCGTGGCGATCGGACAAAGGGGCTTAAAATTCCGCACCCTTTTGTATTAAATTAAAAATTTTTTTTTTCCTGTTTCGTAACTATATTCCATATAAAATGCGATGAGACAAATTAAAGTAAAATGCCACATCAATTTGTAATATACAGAACGTTATTTCTAGCTTATTTGCTATCATGCAAAAACGGCTTAACCAATTCTTTTAAACACTACTGCCATTTTAGAACCTGAAAACAGTCAAGCCGATTTCAATGAAATTTTCAACACAAATAGTGCTATAGGCAATATTAAACAGCGATGGATGCAAAAGGCATATAATGGCACACCCCTTTGTACTTTAGTGAGAGTTATGTCTGCCAGTTCCGCAAACGTGTAAAACCTGCTGAACAAATTTAATTGTAATTTTCTTTACGTGCTAACCAATAGGGGAACTATAGGTCACATGAGATCAAAATTGAACTAGATGCGTTAAATGCCAGACCCACTTGAACTATTGTGAAAGTTATATCTTTTTTGAAGTTTTCACCACATAAAGTGCTAACCGAGGAGGGAACTATAGGTTCCTTTTAAAAGCCATTAAAGAAATACATTAATTTTGGTGTGGGCGATTATTCGATTTTCCTATTTAGCTTTGCATCGGGGTCGTAACAGTTGCCTTTTATGGCCAACATTAACTCACAAAAGTATTGCACCTGCTGGGCAATGTCTTTGGGTTCTTTTTTGATTTGAAATCGGGAAGTTCCAAACAAGGTGCAAAAAAACGTTTTGATTTTTTTTTTTTTTTAAAACGTTTTTGATTTTTTTTTTTGTTAAAAAAGATTTTTATGATGGTCGAATAACTTTTTTTGAACGGCCCGCATCACACACTCCAGCCAACCAAGAAGGTTTATTCCCATGACGGAAGAACACGTACGCACAATGTTCCCGACGATAAGCGAAGTCGAAAAAAATCGACCAAACCTCAGGAATAAGTTTATATTCACCAGTGAAAAGTCATGAAGCAGTAGCTAAATTGACTAATAAAAAACTCATCATTACATAATATTTTTTCAACCCGGGCAACGCCGGGTACAAAACGGCTAGTATTTTATATATGATAAGAATCAGAATTTGTGTTAACCAAAAAATTCAATTTTTTAAAACGCTTTCCCGGGAATTGGAGAAGTCCGGGAATTTAGAAACCCTAATCTGGAATTATAGAAGAAAAAAATTATATTAATAAAATGTTAAACAAAATAAATTGATTGTATTTACCTTTGTTTTTTTAATAGTTTATTTCAAATTTTCACCGCTACTGATAAAAATTTATCTGGAATAAAAAAAAAAAAAACGAAATGCTTTAAAAGAATTAATTTGCAATGTTTCAAAAAAGTATGTACCTGTTCTGTTGTGTATACAAAGAAAAGATGGCACGCTCATAAGAAAACAAAACTGCATACATTTTATTTTGTTTTTTTCCGGAAAAAAAGGAATGAAATTTACATGGAACGAAAGATGGAATTGGAATTGAAATGGAGTAGAACGGGGAACGAAATGGAATAGAGCAGGGAACAATCCCGCATGTGATGAAAATCGTTCGATTTCAAATCGATCGTTTGTGAATTTTCAATTTCGATGATTCTGAAATATTTGTAAGAAAAATAAGATAAAATTGTATGAATTTATTTATTTGATTATACTCAAGCCTTTAAAAACAATTTCAAGTTATTTTGGCTTTTCTGTTAACTGTTCGAATTTGGATTTTTTATGAAATCGATCGAAATTGAAATCGTTTGATTTTCATCACATACCAGAATATGGATGATACTTTTTACTCAAATTTTTCGTATTTAACTTTTTTTACTCCATATTTTTTTTCTCTATATGTTTTTTCACTTAAACTTATTTTTATTCCAATTTTCCTTTTTCACTGAAATATTTATTCACTCAAAATCCAAAAACCCGATATAAGGGCTCGAAAATTGTCAATAAATTTATTCACCGGAACGAACATAATTGATAACGTACCAGCGAAGTTACTCAAATTCTATTGTTTAAATCAGCGGTTACCAACCTTTTTGGCTCGCGTACCCCTAATTTAAAATTTTATAAGCCGCGTACCCCCTAACGAGTTTTTTGTTTTCGTTACAAAATACTTCACATATAAATATTAGAGTTAATTTTAAAATATTTTATCTGCGGTATTATAATTTTTTTGAAGGATTGAGGGAGATCAAAACAATGGTGGTATTTTTTTGAAAAAATGTTCGCTCCTTGGTCTAATGCATCTGAAAACTCGGATTTTGAGCTGATTTTTCTGCAGAACAAAAACGGATGAAAATATTGCAAATCTGATTCCACCAGTCAATTCTTCATCAAAAATTAAAACAACGGAGTTTTTTGAACTCTTAAAAAAAAAAAATAATTTTTTAATGTTTTTTTTTATACGAGGGCAGATCAATAATTCCGTGACTTTTTGAATGAAACACCCCCAATAACAATGAAAGGGCATTTTGAGCTTAACAAAATGATACCAAAATTTCCACTCTATTACAACCCGTCTCAAAAATGCCCAAAAACATGTTTTTTGAGAACTTTGACATAAATTTGCTCAAAAACCTGACATCATAGAAAAATTTGGGAACCATATTCGGAATCAGCATCGAAAGGTTAATCGAAAACAAGTGGTCAGATCTCAAAATATCATCAAAAAATCGAAAAAAATGTTTTCTAAATTGCACAAAAATACGTTTTTTGTGAACTTTGACCTCAACTTTCTTGAAAACCTGACGTTATGGAAAACTTTGGAAGCCAGATGCGGAGCCAGCATTGAAAGGTTAATCTAAAACGAATGTCCAAATTACTAAAAATTTGGCGTACCCCCGCGGACAGTTTCGCGTACCCCCTAGTGGTACGCGTACCATAGGTTGGTAACCGCTGGTTTAAATTATTCATTGAAATATTATTTTATGAAAGACTTAAACGTCCACAAGTAAACTAAACAAAGACTTCCTAAGTGAGTTTTTTTTGAAATCAATACCACCGGTAACGAAGTACCGGGATGGTAAGCTAGTATATCATGGGCTTTAAGGAATTGCAAATGTTCAGCCTTACTACAAGAAAATATAATAAATTTAAAATGAGCTTTTAATTTTATTTCCATACAAATTGTTTTTGTTTTTAAAATCGACTTTCAAAAAATGTATAGAAAATTTGAAATTTAAAATAAAACTTTTGTTAAAATAGACTTTTTATTTTTCTATGGTACGGCCATGACTTTTAAAACAGATTTTTAAAAAAATTCAAATGAATTTCGAGGATTCTATTTGTAACTACTAGAATCCATTTGTAAATCGTATATTAATTGAATTTCAAAAAAGATCAAATATAATTCGTTAAAAACTAATTGTTATTCAAAGATTTCAATTGTAATTAAAAATAATTTGTAAAAGATCAACTGAAATTAAAAAAAAAAAAAAAAAACATTACAATTAAATTCTTCCAACTATTTTTTACAATTGATTTGTAACGAATTAAATTTAGAGCCTTAGAATTACAATTGGTATTTAACGAATTACAATTGTCATTCTTCAAATTACAGTTGATCTTTAACGACATACAATTTATCTTTCACAAATTACTAGTAAAATCTTTTTAATAAAACACAAGTATACTTTATTTTAGTAAATTGTTAAGACGAGATTCGCAAAGAATATAAATCGTTGACCGAACCTAAAATTATAAAAACAACGCAAAAAATATTCTCTTATAGAGTAGTGTATCTATATAGAATTCATCTTATTTTAGTTAAGCATATAATTATAGACTTTTTTATTTTAAAAATGATAAGATTTAATTCTTTTCAGTATAATTTTTTAAGGTAAGCACATATTATGTTTCATTCTTATTTTTTGTTTTTCTTACTTTATTAAAACAGTCTCAAATACATATATCTGTTATCTTTCTTCTGATAAATCTCTCTCTCATTCTTAGCCATTTTTTTAATTATATATTTAAAAAAGATTTAAGTTGTTTTTCACTTTTTTTTAAATATATTTGATAAAAAATACAAATTTTAAAGGCCCATGATTTTTTGTTGGTTTTTAGGATAAACATACATACATTTTAGTATTACGGTGAAAATTTTTCTTAAGATTTGATTTACAAAAAACTAGAGCAAAAGAGATTAAAACTTGAAAATATTTATAATGATGATGATGTATTTTTGTTTGTGTTGCTTTTTAAAGGAATTTCAATTTATGTGTAAAGTAGCCTTTGGCGGGCCGAGGGAGATGTCTGCTGTTGCGGCTGTGATGGGGGTGGTGGTGGCGGAGAGGGTGGTGATCGCAAAGGTATTGCTGGTTGTACAAAACGTACACGTTCTGCATCTGTAGCTGCAGCAGCATTGGAAGCTGCTGCTGCCGCTGAAGAAGCCGCATTAAAAGCAGACGTAAATGCTGTGGCGGCTCAAAGGGTGTGATAGTTACGTTCATTGCGAGCCTTGTAAAATTTATAAGCTACCAATCCAATGGCTAATAGACCTAAAGTTAAAACAATGCCACCGATAAATGAGGGACCATCAAAATGACGGCAAGCTGGATCAGGACTTGGGTGTGGTGCTGGTGTGGTTGTAGGTGCTACAGTTGTAGTGCTATTGGGAGCGACTGTTGTTGTGTCTGGTGCAACAGTTGTAGTAGTAGTTGTTGTTGTATCGGGAGCTTTGGTAGTGGTAGTTGTTGTATCGGGTGCTTTAGTTGTTGTATCTGGTGCTTTAGTAGTTGTATCTGGTGCTTTAGTAGTTGTATCTGGTGCTTTTGTAGTTGTTGTAGTCTCGGGAGGTGAAGTTGTATCTGGTTTTACTGTAGATGTTGTTGTGTCTGGTTCTTTGGTGGTTGCAGTAGTTGGTAATGTAGTTTCAGTAGGGATTGTTGTCTCTGCATTTAACGGTAAATGGGTGGTAACTTCAGCTGGTTTATCATCCGTTTTTATTACATCTAAACACAAATATTAATTAAAATTTTTGGTTAATAAATTATTTCTATAGTATTTAATCATTATTAAATCTCATAAAGATTAACGTCCTAACGAAAAACTTTGTGCCTTCGTAGAGGTGTAATAAAACCTCTAATTTTTCGAATTAAATAAATATCTATAATTTTGTTCTTTCCTTATTTCTCTTCATTTTTCCATATTTTTTATACCAGTACTGGCCCTTTTATAAAATGCAAAATGTTAAAATCTATTCCATTATTGGTTCAAGAATAATAATAGTAGCTGCTCAAAATTTGAAAGAAAAAAACGTAATTTTTCTAAAATACAATTTTTTTGCGAGGCACCTTCGATGATTCTTTCGAAATATGGCGGACTGTTGGTCAAACTAAGTTTTTGTGATTTTAGATCACAACCCAGCAAAATTTTCTGTTCCAAATAATCGGTTCCAGAACGCATCAAACTACCCTGCAACCGGTTCTACTTAACATTCCGGAATCAATGATTTTTGTTTGAAATTGTCCCGAAAGCAATCGTTTTTTAGAGCAAGTAGTTTTTTTGAAAAATAATTTTACATAGAAAATTATCTTGTGATTACCGTAGAATGTATTCAAGAATCTATTGAACCAGGAATTTGTTCCAAAAAATTTTCCTGGGTAAAGTCAAAGGCTTTTTAAAACAAAAAAATTTTTAGATATTGCTCATATTTGTTTTAGTAGCAGTTAATGCATAACCTTCAAATTAAATGCATAAAACTACATGTCGTACGTACGTACTTAATTTAAGAACCGACTTTTTTTAATTTTTACTTTTAGTTATTGTGATCGGAAAGCACGATGTATTTATATAATCTTATTATGATCTAGTACATCCAAGGCTTTGCACGAAATCTGTCGAAATGGTTTTTAAATGCAAGACCACTTGATGTGTTATCATAAAATCAGAAACGGATTCAAAAATGTTAATGATTATGGATTTTTTTTGGACCAAATACAATTTTCTTCTACAATGATACGAACGCTATGTTTGCCTGTTTCCTTATCACGATAAAACGATAGACACATAGTGATAACCGAGGGCGAAACTATAGGCCAAAAAAGATCACTATTGGACAAAGTGGCGTAAAATGCCAAGCCCCATTGTACACAAATGTACACATAAATCTTAATTTTTCACAAAATATCACTTTTTTATAAAAATTACACTGCGGAACACTAAAAAATAAACAAGAGTTACGACCATCATTTCTATATATTTCGGACATGCTGGTTCGAATGGTGTACTCCGTTTTTCGATGTATGGTACAGTTTTCTTGCAAAATTTCGTTAAAGATTTGCTGATTTCGAGCCAGTTTTTTAACAAAAAAATTTGCAAAGTAAATGGTTTATAAATTTTATGACATGGAAAACAAAGATATGACTTGTAGCTACATTTCTTATGCAAATTTGGTTTAAAGCTTTTCAATTTAAGCACTTAGGTTAGGTTAGGTTAGGTTGTAAGTGGCTGCTGACGTTTTACGTCAACATACGTAGACTCTGAGGTCCATTGTGATACCACGGGATCGTAATAGGTTTCCCTACTAGTCCCTGTCGTTAAACCAGTTTGAGCTTCTTATGAAACTCCTTAGATGTTGAATTTTGACATCCGACAAATCTGAAAGATCGTACAGCTCCCTAGATCCCAGTGAAGCAAGTCGCTGACCAGAAAGTGCCGGGCAATGGCAAATAAAGTGTTCGATAGTTTCCAACTCCTCTTCATCCATGCAACTTCGGCAAAAGTCATTCGACGGCACATTTAACCGCTCTGCGTGCTTCCCTATAAGACAGTGTCCGGTAATTATAGAAACCACCGTTGAAATCTCTCCTCTTGGAAGCGATATCAGCTCACTTGTGCGCCCCTGATTAAGAGAAGGCCAAATCAGTCGTGTTGTCTCACACGTCCATCCATTTGCCCATCTTTGATTAGTCTCCGTCGCAGAACAAAGCCGTAGGTTTTGCTTGCAAGTTTCTAGAGGCGTACCAACACATTCCAATTCTGTTGGAACCTGTAAGGTAGTTCCTAGTCTTGCAAGCTCATCGGCTTTGCAATTCCCTGGAATGTCTCTGTGCCCTGGGACCCATATGAGTCGTATGTTAAACTGCTTGGCCATCTCATTTAAAGACGTGCGGCAGTTAAGGGCAGATCTTGTTTTCAGAAACATTGAATCCAGGGACTTGACCGCGGCTTGACTGTCAGTATAGATGTTGACTGCGGTTGTAGACAAGACATTGCAGCTCAACCAGTCAGCCACTTCTTTTATTGCCAGCATCTCTGCCTGGTAAACACTGCAATGATCTGGCAATCTACGAGCCAGGCTCAACCCAAGCTCTTCCGAATAGACTCCAAAGCCCACTTGTTCGTGCAGCCTCGATCCATCTGTGTAAAAATTTATGGTAGCTCCACTACCCGGAGTATCCCCCATCCAAGACTCCCTGGATGGTATCATAGTGGTAAAGTGGCGCTCAAAGAGGCTCAAAGAGGGAGCACAGTCCACATTTTGTGGTATTGTTATCTTTTTCAAGATTGCGCTATGGCCACAATCACTGCTCCTCCATTGCAGCGTGCTATTAAGTCGAATTGCCGATGCAGCCGCATACTGCCTACCCAATATGTCCAAGGGTATCAGGTGAAGGAGGATTTCTAATGCAGCCGTAGGTGTAGTACGAAGAGCACCAGTGATGCACATTGACGCCATTCTCTGTACCTTCGTGATAAAGACAAAGTTCGCTTTTGTTTCCAAAGCAGGCCACCAGACAATGATTCCATACAGCAAAATTGGACGTACCACTGCTGTATAGATCCAATGAACGACTTGAGGGCTAAAACCCCATCGTTTTCCAATGGCCCTTTTACAGGAATACAAAGCAATCGTTGCTTTTCTCACCCGTTCCTCAATATTACGCCTGAAATTCAGCTTCCTATCTAGAAATACTCCAAGATACTTGGCTCCATCTGAGAAGGTGATTTCAGTACCGTCCAGAGAAATAGGATCAAAAGCAGGAATCTTATTTTTCCTTGTAAACAAAACAAGCTCTGTTTTACTAGGATTAACTCCTAGGCCACAGTCTCTTGCCCATTTAGACAGATCTTTCAGAGAACCCTGAAGAATGTCCCGCAATGTTGGCAGATGCTTCCCCTTTACCGCTATCGCGACATCGTCAGCATATGCGATAACATGACAACCACGTGCTTTAGAGATAGTAGCATTGAATTCAGTGCCAGGTTCCAAAGAAGCGGCGAAAGAACACCTCCTTGTGGTGTGCCCCTATTGACAAATCGAGATATGACGGACGCTCCCAATTCAGACGTTATACGTCTATTGGCAAGTAGGTTTTCCACCATTAAAACGATTTCACGCTTTACTCCCAGACCAGACAATGCCAATATTATCGATTCTGGAATGACATTATTAAAAGCCCCCTCAATATCAAGAAAGGCCACCATAGTGTACTCCTTTACCGAAAGCGATCTCTCGATGGTTTCAACGAGCTCATGAAGAGCTGTTTCCGTTGATCGTCCCTTGCTGTATGCATGTTGCTTTGTCGAAAGCAACCTCGGGTCAATCACTCTACGCAAATATGAGTCTATCATTCGTTCCATTGTCTTTAACAAAAAAGAAGACAGACTAATTGGTCTGAAATCCTTCGGAGCTGTGTGGGAACTTTTCCCAGCCTTCGGGATAAATACGACTCTGGTATCCCTCCATTTTAAAGGAATATACGACCAGTTGATGCATGCTGTGTATAGATTATACAGCAACGGGGCTATATAGTCCAACACTTGCTGCAACTCAGCCGGGATTATACCATCAGGTCCCGGAGATTTATAGGGCCTGAAGCTTTTTATCGCCCAGATTAATGTTGGCATATTTATTATTTCCGAAGCAATTTCAGATGCTTGGGCGTCAGAACGTTCCAAAGCTTGAAACGGCGTCATGGAATTGCCCGGAAAATGCGTGTTTAAAAGGAGATCCAGCGACTCTCCACTGGAGGAAGACCACACCCCATTAGGATCTTTCAGGTATCCTAGGGTGCAAGGAGAAGAAGCCAGAACCTTGCGCAGCCTGGATGCCTCAGAAACGTCTTCTATGTTTCCACAGAAGTTTTTCCAAGAATCACATTTGGCATTTCTGATCATCTTTTTATAACTCTTAAGTTGCAGCCTGTATGCAGACCAGTCCTCGTCCGCTCTTGAAAATTTAGCCTTATTAAAGAGCTTTCTGCAGGAATCTCTGCTCGTCTGCAACTCATTTGACCACCAAGGTGGCTTTTTTTTCCCTCTAGGCTTTGCAGAAGGGCAAGACGCATCCAGGCACCTATTACAAACATTTGTTATATGGTCAACCAGACAGTCAATTTCCGCTAAACTATGCGGTTCAGATAGGGGTACTTCATCCAAAAGCAAAGAAAAAGTCTCCCTATATTTCACCCAGTTTGTTCTTCTCAGATTTCTAGAGACTGTCTCAACCGGGGCACGTTCCCTGAGTAAAAACTCAATGTACCGATGATCTGAGAAAGAATGCTCTTCCAAAACTCTCCAGTCATCAATTCTATCAGACAATGTATCTGATACAAGTGTTACGTCAAGAACCTCTTGCCGCGTACTTGTAACGAAAGTTGGTTCACTACCCTTGTTACAAATATACAGGTTAGTGCTTAACAAAAACTCCAAAAGTGATTCGCCTCTATCATTTGTGTCTGTACTACCCCATATCGAATGATGTGCATTAGCATCACAGCACACTAGTAACTGGTGTCCCCTAGATTCAGACTCCCGAATCAGACCGCCAACCTTCTCCGGGGGTATTGGCCCCGGATTAGGAAAATACGCAGAGGCGAGCCAAATAGATTTCCCATGAAGCTCTAAGCTAGCCGCTGTAACATCCATATCACTAAAAGTTGATAAAAAGAATATATTTAAGCCATTTTTCGCCAAGATGCAGGCTCTTGGTGAGCCCTCACCTTTGGCAACCATCAACTTAAACCCAGGGGTCTTCAATCCGCAAACCCTGCCACCCCGCACCCAGGGCTCTTGGATAAAAACCAAGTCAACTGCTCCTGTCGTCAGGCGCAGCAATAGTGCAGCTGAGGCTGCCTTACAGTGATGGAGGTTTATTTGTAGGAACCGCAACATCTTGCTTTTTTTCCACCATCCTTTCCACCACCGTGTTATTGGCTTCATCCTCCGTGTTATCATAGAGGTCGCATTCGTCCCCAGATTCGGTTTCGAATAAGCCAGATATGTGTCCCATCTGTTCTGAATCGGAGGCAACAGAACTCTCCGAATTCCTTACTGCATGGGCCTCGTCCTGAATGTCACCCATAGTGGCATCAGCTTTATCCTCCGTGCCATCACAGAGGTCGCATTCGTTGCCAGATTCGGTTTCGAAAATGCCAGATGCATCTCCCATCAGCCTAGAATCGGTCAGCTGAATATCAACCTTTTCCAGATTCTCCTCCCCAGCCGACTCTGCCACTGGCTTGTCTGCTTCCAAAATAGGCTTCTGGTCGCCCTTGTAGACATTGACTCTTATATGAAAAAAGCCAAATCTAATAATGCCGTCAGTCCTGGCTAAAAGCGGAAGCGATTCCTCATTAACCAAGACCACTGCTTGACGACGAGCGCCCTCCATCTCACCCAATCTGGCAATTTGCCAATTCTGAGTTGGAAGGTCAGGATTGCAGACTTTTATCATCTTTAGAATCACCGCAGTGTCACTTGTAGCCATTGGGATCCATGCATGAGCTCTGGGTTGCGAGGGGATATCATGTTTTTCCACAACGTCCAGTCTGGCTCCAGGCCATAACTCTCCCACTTGGCTAATGGCAACCTTAAACACGGCTGCGGATCTTTCGTTTCCAAAAGCAACGAGTTTTACTCGCCCCTGATACCAACCTGCGTTGACAGTAGTAGGGAGAAAATCAGGCATACTCTCAAGAAGCCTATAGTAGATTTCATTTAGTTTAGTTTCAACTAAACTCCACTTGTCCCTTGGAATACTACAATCCCCATTTTGCCTGTTTATCACAGCCCTAACGAAGTTACCTTTCACCACTTCACTAAAAGACTGAGTCCAGACGTTGCCGGTCACCTTAGATCTTTTAGGTAAAGGTTTCTCGTCGGGCGAGCGCAACCTTTTACCAGACTTCGATGACGAGGCCGAAACAGCGCTCTGTTTGTCAGATGCGCGCATTGCCGAAAGTTTGTCCTGTTCTTCAATGACTCCTTTCGCCCATGATAGCGACGCCTTCTCACGTTCGGAGAGCTTCGTTCCATCGAGTTGGCTTAGTCTGTTAATTATTTTCAAACAAAGCCTTCTCTGGTTGTGCCTGACCTTTGATGGCTTAAGTTTCTTTTTCTTTTTACCACCAATATTAGGCTGAGCACCCCTACCAGAATCAAGGCCGGACTTCAAGGTCGCAACCCTAAGACCAGTGCTAGGACCAGCACCAGTCGGTGAGGCAGAGCCTCGAACTAAATCGGTATCATTTGTGTCCATATTTTCATTTTCCTTGATGTGGTAATGAAAATATCACAAAAATACCTATTACGAACAAACCTATTACGAACAATTTTAGTAATTCAATTTATAGCACGGAGTTAAAATAAAACACGTCCACACTCGTCAACAGTTGAACGATTTAACGATTTAAGCACTTAAATTCGCGAATTTCTTTATTTTTTAGGTTTTCGCGAAATTAACAGCCAAATTGGTCTTTGATAAAAAACTTGCTTTTAATGAATCAAAAATGCATCCCTAACAATACGAATAGTGGACAAAAAACAGCTATGTTATATGGATCATCATGATGAAAATCGCGAAAACCGTTTTTTTGTATATGCCAGCATCACTTTACGAAATGATTTAAGGTTCCATCTTTTAGTATATAATGTGGGAACCTTAAACAACTAACTGACCAAAAATTCGGCCAAAAAAGTTTTCATTTGCAAAAGTTATCTTAACAAAAACTATTATTTCAGAGTTTGCGATACAATAATTACAATTTTGTAATTTGCTTGTATTTTCTTGTTTTAATGTTGCGAATGAGTAAATATTTAATCAAGGCAACTCGCCACAAATTTTACCATTTTTCCAATATTTGACCACGCCTCCTAAGCCCAGTTTTTTAAAAATTGAAAAACCAAAAACGCAATTTTCTAAGTTCCATATAGGGCTATCCATACAAAATATTCAGAAGTTTACGGTACACGTGTTTTTTTCGCTGGACATTTGGTGTGGAATGCCTCATTTATATAATAAATATTGATGTGGGACTTTTTTTATATATCGCCATACATAACTATATGTTGTAACATCTGGTCCCATGCATCATTCCAAATTTCTAAGTGTTTTAAATAAAATTTTATATGCCTTCATTATTTTTTAATTTTTGTAAGTTTTTTTCAAGAACATTTTTTTATCGCGAATATTTTCAAAGTGTCTTATATAAAATTTCATACGACTTTATATATCTTTATTTTTTCTAAGTTTTTTTCAAGCATAACTTTTTTCTCACGAATATTTTCTATGTGTTTTATATAAAATTGTATATGACTTCATTTTTTTAAATTTTTTCCTAGTTTTTCCAATGACAAATTTTTTATGAGAATATTAAGTTTTTTTTTTTAAATTTTACATGACTCCATTTTTTTGAAATTTTTCTAAGATTTTCCAAGAACAAAACATTTTTATTATTTTAATTTTTCAACTTTTTATTAAAAACTAAAAAAAAACATCCTATTTATAAAATTGTATAAATTTTAATATAATTGGATATAATTTTATATCATTAAATTAGACTAAAACTCGTGTCAAAATCGATATAAAGTTATATAAACTGATATTATATAATATAAGATCAAATCTTATGAAACCATTTTTCGTATAAGATTATATCAAAATAGACACGAACTCATATTAAATTATATATTGCGTCATATCATTTATTTACTCGAGTTAAGAATACAAAGAGGAACAAAATTGAACGAATGACGAACGTCAAAATTTTGCATGTATTTTGTTGTTCTTCTTCTTCCTTGGTGTAGACAATGCTACACCGTGTCCACGAATGGACTGATAAAAAAGTGACCGAGACACGGAGTCTATATGCCACCTTTGTGGGGTTTTGATTTATGTGGGGTTTAACACGTGGAAACTCCGGACACAATACGACCATTGCCCTTACAATGGAAGAGTGAAACGACGCTTCCTTAACTCGTGCGCGTGTTTGAGTTTGGTTAGACACCGTTGTCTAACGGTACTCGCGGAGAAATAACCCATACTAGCGACCGACAAACACAAACACGTTTCTAAATTTATAAAATAATTTCAGCGACGAATAGATGCTTCTCCGACGCGATCTCGATTAAGACTCCCACGTATTTTGTTATCAGAAGGTTTTAAACTAACACTTCTATCCTATTCTCCTGTCTGAGAAATTTCCTTTGAAATAACCAGACCTTACCCCCTATTACTATTCAGTACAATGTCCCCTTTGTTCCTAAATGACCCCCCCCCGCGAAAATGAAATCCGAAAAAAAAATTTTGTACTCCAAGAAAATTAGAATATTTTAAAAAATTTAAAAACTTAGGCCCTTACCACAAGAAAACAAAAAGTCTATTTTAACAAAAGTTTTATTTTAAATTTAAAATTTTCAATACATTTTTTGAAAGTCGATTTTAAAAACAAAAACAATTTGTATGGAAATAAAATTAAAAGCTGCTTTTAGCGTCCAACCTGAATCAAATTACGTCGCGTAAGGCGTAACGCTCAATAATTTTTTGTTTCTAATATTTAAATGTGACGTAAAAATTTCAAATTTGATGTGTTTGTTTTTGTTTTTTTTTTACGTCTTGCGCTACGCATTTAATTCTGGTTCTACCCTTAAATATATTTTATTTTTCTATGGTAAGGCTGTTAGAAAATTAAAAAAAAATCTATAAACATTTTTAATGTTTTTTTTTTACTTAAAAAACAAACAAAAATTGAAAAAAATTGTTATTCAAAAATAGTTTCGGAACTTAGAAATAACAAAAAAAAATCTAAAAGGCTTTTCGAATACGCTCGCAAAGCGTTCCAAAAATAGTGCTTTCAGAACACTTTTTAAAAGGCGTTTGATAATAGCATTTTGAGAATGTTTTTTTTTTGTTGTTACAGTGCTTTCAGAACGCTTTTTTTAGAACCGTCGTCAATTTCTGCTTGGGTAACTTCATTGCTATACCGAAAAAATGCATGCCTTATATGAACGAAATGTTTCGTATATTGTACGATAAGTTTCCTAGTTCCTTTGAAGAGCTACAGGGTTAAGACTGGTTCCAAGTGAAAGCTTGTTTTCTTGGCTTTAATACAATATGCGTTAGTTTTAGATAAATACATTTTTATTTTTTTAAACTTCGGCTCGCAACCCTTAGGTATATTGAAGTTACCTTTCCATTGGCACCATATTTATTCCGATCGGGTCATAACAAGCGATATCGTTGTAAACTTTAAAACGATATATCTCGCATATTTCTCCAAGAAATTTTCTCGCCGATTCTCATTTTTTATTTCGTTGGATTCTTTTTCAAAAGGACTTAAAAAAAAAATTGGGCAATGCAAGTAAAATTGAGTTGTTCCCACTGTCCCAATACGGAATTAAAAACAGGATTTATTCATTTGTTTATTTAATGCTTTTGGGATTAAATCAACAAATGAATTCATTAAAATGTTAAGTTATTCGATACATATTATGAAAAAAAATAAAATTTTTTTGCCATCACATTACACACAAATATTATAAACATACACACACATATCATTGTTTAAAGATAACGAGACATGCATCTACAATACATATCACAAAAAAATGCTGTGTATGCACGAATTTTAATTTTGTTTACAGAAGTCTTTTAATTTTTTCCATAAAATGCATTTTTTTTATTGCGTACAAAAAATAAATTGAACGAACGGATGGAGAAAATACACAATAATTCCTTTAGTGAAATAATCAATGGTGGGGGATTTTTTTTTTTCAATTCTTTTGTGATATACCCTATACACCCAACAGGGATAATGCAGCTTTAAAAATATACTTGTGTGTACATATATGAAACCGCATCTCAACCCACAAATACCAACATATACAACTAATGTATTATTTATTATTAATTTAAATTCCCTACTAAAACTTATATACATTTATATAATAAATATAAACAATAAAATTTTACAATTATTAGAAATAAATTCAAAATGTCAGTGGATACCACCTACCTTCACAATTAAAGGGGACGATGAAGAGTCCCACGAACAGGCATAAAGCAAAAATAATGCTCGACGATGATGACTTCATTTCTTTTTACGGTTGCACTTTTTTTCTGCTGCGTATTACAAAGGAAAAAACACTTTTAATTTTAATATTTTCTTTAATTTATAGAGTAAAAATCAAGAAAATAAATTCCCCAACAAATAAATTTGTTTACTTATCGTATCGAATAATACGAGTATTTTTTTGTGTAGAGGTAGTAGTTAAATATTCTTATGTGGTATGTGGCGAAATTCAATGTAGAAAAAATGGCTGAAAAAAAAACAAAAACTGGTGGGTTATCGTTATTCAATAAGTAATCAATAATATAAATTGATTTTCGAAAATATGTTTTTTTGTCAATTTTTACCTTAAATTGTTTTAAAATAAAACACAGATTTCAATTAACTTTTTACTATTCGATACTAGACTGAAAAAAACTTATATTTCCGTGTTTTTCACAGAAATCTTTTCAATTGATGACTGGTTTATCCACTGTTGCCAATTCAGTGATTGTATCGGTTTTTAATTGTGTCCATTGGAGAAAACTTTTTAGCTTTAAACGGGAAATCTAGCGATTTTTTATCATCAGAATAGTGTTTGTCGTCCGTGAATTCCCGGGTTGGATTTCCCGGAATTTTTTTTTAATTTTTCCCGGGAAATCCAGGAATATTAAAAAATAAACCATTTTTATATGGAGTTCACACTAGCGACCTTAAACAAGTTGTTCAACAAAACACCAGTAGCAGAATAAAAACGTAATGGACACAGAACAAAGAAAAAAAAAATAAATAAAAAGACTTTTTTAAACATCTCACTCTTGAACACTTCAAAACAGCAAGTGTGAACGCCGTATTAATAAAAAACGTTTGTTTTAATTAAATTTTTAATATTTTTTTTACATACAGGTATAATTATATTTGCTATTTTTTGTATTTTTTTAATTTGGAAGAACAGTGCAAATATATATTCATAGGAAAACTGACAAAGTGTAAAAAGTACACTCATAGAAATATCTTAGTAGAAAAATTAGTAAACCCATTGTAGATCAAGTTTTACAGAATATTGCCGTATTCAACAAAAATTAATGTTGATATCGTTGAATAATCAGTAAAGTTGAATCAACTTTTTACAACGCTTATAAAGAATTCAATAGATAAAACCAAAAAAGAAAAAACAACCCTGTTCGTTCATTTTTGTATTATCAAGTTGGTAGCAATGCATTGCAATGTGAAATTTGTTTGTCTCTTATAAAATTATTTTATGTGTTTGTTTCTTATAAAAATATTTAATATTATAAAAATAAATAGAAATAAGATCTGATGATCAGATTCTGATCTGTAAATATTTGGTAAGTAATAAAATACATTGGTTACTTTATGTATTCATACTATATTATAATTTTTTGTTTTGTTTTTTTTTAAGGTTTTTGATTTGGTGTCATTAGAAAACTGGAGAATGGCTTACGAGTGCATAACATAAATAAACGAAGTGTGTGTGAAAATCTCGTGCAGCTTAAAATGCCGGTGATAATTCAAAAAAATATTGTGATTTTTACTTAATAAAAGAATATTAACAAATAACAACAAGCTTTTTTTTATTAATAAAATTTCCTATATCAACAAAAATATGAGTTGAGTTTACAAAAAATACGAGTTGATTTACAAAAGAACGAGTTGATCAACTTTTACAAAAACTGACAACAATTTTTATTGAAATCAACATAAATATATGTAGGGTCAAAATCAACAATGATTTCTGTTGAATTTACAACGATTTTCTTTGGGAATACAATGATTTTTGGTTGAGTGTATGACAATATCAAGAAAAAACTTAAGCTGCCCATTCACTTGCAATAAAATTGCTCAACTTAAAAAAAAAAATATTTTACAATAGCGGTTTTCACCCTTGATAGAAAACATTTGAGGAAATTTCCTACAAGAAAATTTTCTACCGATTTTTTCCACTAAAGAGTGAACAACTATTTAAACAAGTTTTCTCACACTAACATTTTCTATAACCTCAAATTATTTTACATAATCAAAACCACGAAATAAAAATAAACAACGCGATTTTTATTAAAAATATAATTAATCATTTAAGTTTCATTTTAAATTTCGTACAAAAAGTCTGAAAATATCACAAAATAATTAAATGCCTCTCTAATCAGCTGTTTTGTTGGTCTAGAAACTTTTATTTTTTTCTATACTTCAACTTACTCAAGCATCAAGTCGAAGAAATTTTCTATGTAGAAAAGAAGAAACCAAGAAAATGAGAAAAACGAGCCGCCATGCATTTTGTTGTTGTATCTGTCAAACATTTTCTTGTTTTCTTCGATTCTCCGATTCTTTTCTTGTTTTCTATCAAGGGTGAGAACCGCTAATATTATTGTCGTTTTACCCTACACAGCAAATAAAATTGCTCAATACTTAAACCCAATATATTGTACAAGATATAAACATAAACATAACATAATAAAAGTTGTACAATATAGACAACACACTGATAAAATATATTGCAGTATTCTTGTTTGTACAATAAATATCAAAAGTGTTTTGATATTCTCCAATATATTGCACAACCGTAAATATTACATACACACAAGCGATATTATTGTACAATTTGAAAAGTTGAACAATAATATTGCAAGTGAATGGTCAGCTTTAAACACACCGTCTAGATTAGCAACCACCAAAGTTATAAAGTAATACATCGACCGTTTTGTAGATCTGGCATCACCAAAGACAATTGGAAAATTCTGGCAATGCCAAACTAAAGTTCAAACGTAAAGCAAAGAGAGACAAAAAACAATCTGCATTCTCACTGTAAAACTGGGCCACAGACTTATACCAAATTCACATTGGCATGTTTAAATTTAAACATGTGTTTTCCCATACATTCAAAACAAAACATCGTTTAATTTTAAACATCTCGAAAACATCTCGAAAACATTTCCAAAACATCTCGGAAACACGAAATAACAACCCTGTGTTAAGTTGTCATTAAAAAAACAGCCGCTGCTAAACGAACCAGAAGAAAAGCGGCTGCTTTTTTAAACACTTGGCAATGCGAACACTTTCGTTTAATTTTAAACACAAAAGTTAAACGATGTTTTAAACATTGAATGCGAATATGGTATAATACCAAATTCGCATTCATTTTTTTAAAAATGTTTAACCACTTAAACATGTTTAAATTTAAACTTGTTAAGGTACATAAACATGTTTAAGTGCTTAAACATGTTTAAAAAAAAATGAATGCGAATTTGGTATAATACAGACTCGACAAATATGACAGGTGTCAAAAAAGTATCCTTTAAGGGCCATTTAGATTGGCAGACTTTTTGAAAAGATTTTCAAGATGAAAAAGTCTTTTCATTTAATCCGCTTGTCAAAAAGTATAAACAAAACTCTCTTGAATGTCTTCTGTGTGTTTAGACGTATACGTGTAAATAAAATTGTAAAAAATAAACAGCTGTTCATTACAAACACACACCCAAACAAAATTCTGCAATTGTAAAATTTACAAATCAACCATAGAATTGAGGTAAAATATTCTCTTCAATTCGCGTTCCTTAACCAAAAGATGCATAAATCTAAATCTCCACTGATTCCGATATCTCTGATTCCAACATCTCCACTGACTCCATATTCCTTGTTTCGCAGAAAGTTTGGTTAAAGTCTAGTTGGTAGACATTCTCTGATCCAAAAAAAAAAAAAAATAACGTCTAAAACTTTTAGTGCTATGTCCAAAAAAAAAAAAAAAAATTGTCGGTGGCCCATGGTTTCAGAGTTATGGGCCTCCAAAGTTCGGATATCGAATTTGATATATCTTCTCCAATAATTGTCCTATCAGACCAAGATTGGTTTCATTTCAAAGCATAATCAAATACCTTTATTTTGAAATTAAAAAAAAATTTGGTTCCATTAACCCATTGTAGCACAAAACCAAATTTTAGATTTTTAAACCAAAGTTTTTAGAGAAAATGCGTTATATTGCAAAATTGTGTGTTATTAAGGCATGTATTTATACGACGAGATTTAAAGCTTAGATATTAAGCTTTCATTTGAGCTTTTAATGGACCTTTTAACCCTTATAGAACCGGAGTTATTGACTCATAACCATTGAGCCCGCTTATATTTTAACAAAAAAAAAAACTTTATTTAGCGAAGCCGCTTAATTAATATATGAAAATTTAAATCCCTAAGCCCGTCCGAAGGCCGGCAACGCAGAAAACCTTTTAAGGCAAAAAAAATAAACTACACAGAGGTCTGGTATATATATTCAAATATGTTTTCTAATGTTTAAACGTAAATAACTCCGGTTCTATAAGGGTTAAAAGGTCAAATGAGAGCTCAAATCAAAGCTTAATATCTAAGCTATAAGCCTAGTTATAAAAATAAATACCTTAATAGTGCATAATTTTAAAATTTTACCCCATTTCTTCAAAAACTTGGGGTGGAAAAATCTAAATTTTAGAGTTGTTTCACAATGGGTTAATGAATCCAAATTTTTTAAAATGTCAAATTAAAGGTATTTGAATAAGCTTTCGAATGAAACCAATCTTGGTCTGATCGGACCATTATTAAAGAAGATATATTAAATTCGATATCCGAACTTTGGAGGCCCATAACTCGGGAACCACGGGCCGCCGACAATTTTTTTTCTTTGTTGAACTTACAGACTAAAGTGCGTATGATACTTGCTTGTTTCAAGTTACTTGTTGCTGCATTTATTAGGGTTTTTCTATAAAAATTTCGATAACTTAAACCAAAAATTTTGAATTTATCGAAATTCCCATAGAAAAACCCTAATAAATGCAGCAACAAGTAACTTGAAACAAGCAAGTATCATAAAGGCATAATACAGACTCGACATACATAAGTGACAGGTGTCAAAAAAGTATTTTTTAACCATATGGTTAATGTCATAGAGAAACATAGAGGCGAAGGCGTCAAAAATTGAGTTGTCAAAGTACAACTTGTATACATGTATTTGTTGACAAAGTACGACTTGTAAACATGTATTGTGTGGTGAATTCACATCGACAACGTACGTGTGAGAAATTAGAAAAAGATAGCAATATTGTTTTTTCTTTCACCTTCGCCTCTATGTTTCTCTATGGTTAATGTTTTCAAATTATTCTACGAATTAGGTTAGAAAGAGAAAACTGATATAACGCGCCATAAGAAAAATTGATGCCAGATCGGTTTTTGTTGTTTCACTCACTCCTAAGCAGTGTTGCCATAAGTTGAAACTGAGAGGGTGCTAGATCTCAAAGAAATGGGTGCTAGATTGTTCTACAGCTATAAAATCGGGTGCTCCTATACCCTGCATTTGTTAAACGACCTGGTTAATCGTTTAAAGTTTCCAATTTCGGTCAAAAATTCATTAAATTTAAAAAAAAAATATTTAAAATTTTATTGAATCTACACACGTAAAATATATAATACTTTTTTGATATCGGTAGTCTATATATTAATATAATTTAATATTTTTTTAAAGAAAAAAAATTCTCAATATCTGAAACTATTTCTATAAAATATCTTATATTTTTAAACAATTTTTTAAAGAAAAAATTCAAAATCTAAGAAATTTTTTTATAAAAAAGTCTGCGAATTTGAGACACCTTTCTATAGAAAAAGTCATAGATTTTGAGACATGTTTTCTGTGGCAAAAGTCGCAGAGAAAAAATAGAAAAAGTCTCAGATTCTCAGACATTTTTCTTATAGAAAAAGTTTCAGAGACTGAGATGTTTTTCTTATAACAAAAGTCTCAGATTCTGAGACATTCTGAGTCTGAATGTTTTTCTATGAAAAAATATATCTCAGAATCTAAAATAAATGTCTTAGAATCTGAGACTTTTCCATAGAAAAAAGGTCCCAGATTCTGAGATATTTTACATGGAAAAAAATGTCTCAGAATCTTTTTCTATAGAAGATCTCTGAGAATATGAAAGTTTTTGTTAAAAAAAATGTCTCAAAATTTCAAACTTTTATGAAAAATGTATTTGATTTTCAATAGAAAAAAGGCATCAGTTTTTGGAGCATTTATAGAAAAAAAATCAGTCCTTAAGATTTGAGACATTTGTCTTGCGTTGTCAGATTATTTTTTCTTATATTTTTTTTATAATTTTTCGTAGGTTCAACAGATAATTCAGTTGCTTGATCGTGAAATTTGATATATATACCAATCGATTCAAACGAAAGTCATTGGATCGGAATAAAATTATTATATTATCACAACTTATAAAAGTGTTAGTTGGCTGGTCTACAAAAACTTTATTGGTTCTTAATTTGGTTTTCTGTGTGCGTATATCAGAAAATATTGTATTTAAAAAACAAAATATTTAAACAAGGTGGTGAAAAATTCAAAAATTCTGAAGTGGGTGCTAGATTATTCAAAAATTCTGAAGTGGGTGCTAGATTATTGTCTACACCCAAAAAATTTTGTAGTTGATTTCAACTTAAATATCAACTATTTTGTAGGTGAATTACCACTAACTAAAGTTTAGTTGATTTTCATAAGTTGCTGATAACTACAAATAAACCAAAATGGAAAATCAACTACAAAAGTCGTTACTGTTAGCAATATTTAGTTGATGTCAACTAATATTTGACATATTTAAAAAAAATAGCTGAAAACAACTACATGAAAAGTTGGATATAACTTAAAATAGCTAAATTTAACGATCAAATAAATAATTTTATCTTTAACTACCTTTTTAGTTAATGATAATTATTTAATTGTTGAATTATAGTTCCTTGCTAATTAGAATAAGGTAAATATTTTTTTTATTTCAAATAAAAGTCAATCTGTAAATTTTAAGATATTTTATTAAAGTAATTCAGCATCTAACTTTTTTATAGCCTTAGAGCCTAAGAATTTTTCTATGGAAAAAATGTCTCTGAATCTGGGAATTTAAAGAACCTGAGAATTTTTTAAAGAATCTAAGAATTTTTCTATAGAAAAAATGTATCAGAATCTGAGAATTTTTCTATAGAATTAATGTGTCAGCACCTGAGAATTTTTCTATAGAAAAAATGTTTCAGAGTCCGTGAATTTTTCTGTAGAAATGTCTTGGAATCAGAAAATTTTTAATAGAAAAAATGTCTTAGAATCTGAGAATTTTTCTATAGAAAAAATATCTCAGAATCTGAGAATTTTTCTATAGAAAAAATGTTTCAGAATCTGAAAATTTTTCTATAGAAAAAATGTCTCAGAATCTGAGAATTTTTTTATAGAAAAAATGTCTCAGAATCTGAGAATTTTTTTATAGAAAAAATGTCTCAGAATCTGAGAATTTTTCTATAGAAAAAATGTCTCAGAATCTGAGAATTTTTCTATAGAAAAAATGTCTCAGAATCTGAGAATTTTTCTATAGAAAAAATGTCTCAGAATCTGAGAATTTTTCTATAGAAAAACTGTCTCAGAATCTGAGAATTTTTCTACAGAAATAATGTCTCAGAATCTGAGAATTTTTCTATAGAAAAAATGTCTCATAATCTAAGAATTTTTCTATAGAAAAAAATTTTTTAGAATCTGAGAATTTTTCTATAGAAAAATGTTTTAGAATATGAGTATGTCTCAAAATCTGATAAATTTTCTATAGAAAAAATGTCTCAGAATCTAAGAATTTTTCTATAGAAAAAATGTCTCAGAATCTGAGAATTTTTCTATAGAAAAAATGTCTCAGAATCTGAGAATATTTCAATAGAAAAAATGTCTCAGAATCTGAAAGTTTTTCTATAGAAAAATGTCTCAGAATCTGACAATTTTTCTATAGAGAAAATATCATAAACTGAAAATTTTTCTATAGAAAAAATATTTCAGAATCTGAGAATTTTTCTATAGAAAAAATGTTTCAGAATCTGAGAATATTTCTATAGAAAAAATGTTTCAGAATCTGAAAATTTTTCTATAGAAAAAATGTCTCAGAATCTGAGAATTTTTCTATAGAAAAAATGTCTCAGAATCTGATAATTTTTCTATAGAAAAAATGTCTCAGAATCTGATAATTTTTCTATAGAAAAAATGTCTCAGAATCTGAGAATTTTTCTATAGAAAAAATGTCTCAGAATCTGATAATTTTTCTATAGAAAAAATGTCTCAGAAACTGAGAATTTTTCTATAGAAAAAATGTCTCAGAATCTGAGAATTTTTCTATAGAAAAAATGTCTCAGAATCTGAGAATTTTTCTATAGAAAAAATGTCTCAGAATCTGAGAATTTTTCTATAGAAAAAATGTCTCAGAATCGGAGAATTTTTCTATAGAAAAAATGTCTCAGAATCTTAGAATTTTTCTACAGAAATAATGTCTCAGAATCTGAGAATTTTTCTATAGAAAAAATGTCTCAGAATCTAAGAATTTTTCTATAGAAAAAATTTTTTAGAATCTGAGAATTTTTCTATAGAAAAATGTTTTAGAATCTGAGTATGTCTCAAAATCTGATAAATTTTCTATAGAAAAAATGTTTCTTTAGAAAAAATATCTCAGAATCTGAGAATATTTCAATAGAAAAAATGTCTCAGAATCTAAGAATTTTTCTATAGAAAAAATGTCTCAGAATCTGAGAATTTTTCTTTAGAAAAAATATCTCAGAATCTGAGAATTTTTCTACAGAAATAATGTCTCAGAATCTGAGAATTTTTTTATAGAAAAAATGTCTCAGAATCTGAGAATTTTTCTATAGAAAAAATGTCTCAGAATCTAAGAGTTTTAGAGTCTGAGAATTTTTCTATAGAAAAAATGTTTAGGAATCTGAGAGTTTTCCTATAGAAAATCTGAGAAAAAATGTCTCAGAATCTGAGAATTTTTCTATAGAAAAAATGTCTCAGAATCTGAGAATTTTTCTATAGAAAAAATGCCTCAGAATCTGAGAATTTTTCTATAGAAAAAATGTCTCAGAATCTGAGAATTTTTCTATTGAAAAAATTTCTCAGAGTCTGAGAATTTTTCTATTGAAAATATTTCTCAGAATCTACGAATTTTTCTATAGAAAAAATGTCTCAGAATGTGAGAATATTTCAATAGAAAAAATGTCTCAGAATCTGAGAATTTTTCTATAGAAAAAATGTCTCAGAATCTGAGAATTTTTCTTTAGAAAAAATATCTCAGAATCTGAGAATTTTTCTACAGAAATAATGTCTCAGAATCTGAGAATTTTTCTATAGAAAAAATGTCTCAGAATCTAAGAGTTTTAGAGTCTGAGAATTTTTCTATAAAAAAAATGTTTCAGAATCTGAGAGTTTTCCTATAGAAAATCTGAGAATTTTTCTAAAGATAAAATGTCTCAGAATCTGAGAATTTTTCTATAGATAAAATGTCTCAGAATCTGAGAATTTTTCTATAGAAAAATGTCTCAGAATCTGAGAATTTTTCTATAGAAAAAATGTCTCAGAATCTGAGAATTTTTCTACAGAAAAAATGTCTCAGAGTCTGAGAATTTTTCTATTGAAAAAATTTCTCAGAATCTGAGAATTTTTCTATAGAAAAAATGTCTCAGAATCTGAGAATTTTTCTATAGAAAAAATGTCTTAGAATCTGAGAATTTTTCTATAGAAAAAATGTCTCAGACTCTGAGAATTTTCCTGTAGAAAAAATGTCACAGAATCTGAGAATTTTTCTATAGAAAAAATGTCTCAGATTCTGGGAATATTTCTATAGAAAAAATGTCTCAGAATCTGAGAATATTTCTACAGAAAAAATGTCTCAGAATCTGAGAACTTTTCTATTTATAAAAAAATGTCTTTGAATCTAAGAATTTTGCTACAGAAAAAATGTCTCAGAACCTGAGAATTTTTCTACAGAAAAAATGTCAGAATATGAGAATTTTTCTACAGAAAAAATATTTCGGAGTCTGAAAATTTTTCTATAGAAAAAGTTTCTCAGAATCTGAGAATACTTCTATAGAAAAAAATGTCTCAGAATATGAGAATTTTTCTTCAGAAAAAATATCTCAGAATCTGAGAATTTTTCTACAGAAAAAATGTTTCAGAATCTGAGAACTTTTCTACAGAAAAAATGTCTCAGAACCTGAGACTTTTCTATAGAAAAAATGTCTGAGACTGTTTCTATAAAAAAATGTTTTAGAATCTGAGACTTTTTCTATAAAAAAATTTCTCAGAATCGGAGACTTCTTCTATAAAAAATGTCTCAGAATTTAAGACTTTTTCTATAAAACAATGTCTCAGAATCTGAGAATTTTTCAATAAAACAATTTCTATAGAAAAAAAATCTCTATAGAAAAAAAAACTCTATAGAAAAAAAAAAATCTCTATAGAAAAACCAAATTTCAGATTTTAATTTTTCTGTAGAAAATAAAATTTCAGATGAGATTCTGAGACAGTTTTCTATAGAAAATTTTTCAGATTCTAAATTCTGAGACAGTTTTTCCGTTGAAACCTTTTTAGACACTGATACATTTTCGATAGAAAACTGTATAAAAAAATTTAGATTCTAAGAAAGTTGGTGCAAAAAAAGGTTCTGAGATCCTGAGAAAATTCTTCTTTTCAAAAATTGTACAATTCTAAAGGTACCTACAGACGACGCAATATTATGCACAATATTTTTGACGTTTACCCACAAATGGCATACATAAAAATACTGTATAAAATATTGTACTGAAAAAAATACATGCAGATTGTGTATAATATTGAATCGTCTTAAGGTTTTTTCTATAGGAAAAGTCTCAGACATTTTTGCTACAAAAAAAATCCCAGATTCTTAGACATTTTTTCTATAGAAAGAAAAATGACTTAGAAATTTCAAAGCAGCAACTAAATAATCATTATAATTAAGAAAATTTCCTCAAAATTTTCCTCTTCCATCGTTTATATATGTTGGACGTACAGTTAAAGATGCTCCAAGGGCAGTAGAAGTTGAATTTCTGACTGTTGGAGCTGTAGACATTGAAGAGTTTGTCGTTGAATGAATATCAGAAGATGTTGAAGTTATTAAAGTCGGGAAAGAAACAGTTGATCTTATTACTGGACGTGCGTTAGTTGCCACAGATAAAGATGTACTTGGATGTTCAGTTGAAGATACTCTAAAGCTAATATAAGTTGAATTTCTGTTTACTGGAGCTGTAGACATAGAAGAGCTTGTAGTTTAACGAATATTAGAAGATGTTGCTGAAGTAATCGAAGAAGTAGTAGTAACAGCAGTAGATCTTATTACTGGAGCTGATGAAGATGTGCTTGTATTCTTTGTTCAAATGTTGTATGCTATGTGTGGTCCTTATAGATTCATTTACATTCGGCATATTTCTAAAAATTAACACTTTCAATACAATTTATATATAATTTATAGCAAATTTTTCATTTAAAACTTACCTATCTTTAAACAAATTTATAATATAAAATTAAAAATAATTAAATGTGTATGTATTTAATAAAAACAGATCATTTTCGCTTTGGCAGATATTTTTTTTCAAATTGTTGATTGTCAATCGAATAAAAATAAATTTAAAAAATACAGGAGCGGCTCTCACCCTTGATAGAAAACATAAAAAGAATCGGAGAAATGAAGAAAACAAAAAAATGTTTGACAGATACAACAACAAAATACATGTACTTCTGTCAAACATTTTCTTGTTTTCTTCATTTCTCCGATTCTTTTTTTGTTTTCTATCAAGGGTGAAAACCGCTAGGGTAACTAAAAATAATTATTCTCAACGAAATTAATAGTTAGTATTGATTACAAATAGTTATTTGGAATTATTTTTATTTCAACTACAGAAATTCTTAACTACACAACTACAAATTTTTTTGGGTGTAGCACCCAGTTCTTAAATTTGGGTGCTAGATCACTAACGCAGGTGCTGGATCTAGCACCCAAAGTGCTGACATGGCAAGCCTGCTCCTAAGTCGTAGAAAGTGTTGCCATGTTAGCGTAAAACGGACTAAAAACCGCTGTGTTTTCTCCTAAAATCGCTTAGTTTTTGCCCATTTTTTCTTATAAAACTCTACCACAGACTAATACAGACTCGACATAAGTGACAGGTGTCAAAAAAGTAATTCTGAACCATATGGTTAATATTTTCAAATTATTCTACGAATTAGGTTAGAAAGAGAAAACTAATATAACGCGCCATAAGAAAAATAGATGCCAGATCAGTTTTTGTTGTTTCACTCACTCCTAAGTCGTAGAAAGTGTTGCCATGTTAGCGTAAAACGGACTAAAAACCGCTCTGTTTTCTCCTAAAATCGCTATTTTTCCCCTCATTTTTTCTTGTAAAACTCTACTGTCGAGTCTGTATTTAGTCTGTGACTCTACTGTCGAGTCTGTATTTAGTCTGTGCCACAGACCATATAGACATGCAACACGAGTGCTTATTTTGGTACTTTCAATATGGACGCATACAAAATACTACTATATTTACTTCTCTGCCTAGAATACGTGTGCCTGTACGTGTGAGCTTTTGCATCTGTATTTTCGTTGTTTGTGTACGTTTTGTATGAAACGTCAAAAGTTACACGCGCGTGCCGTCATTAATACATACACATATGCGAAACTTGTTCGTTTCACCCCTATGGTCTGTGCCTTCACTACAATAAAAAGCGTTGGCACCATTCCTCCCTTTAGTCATAAAATTAAAACCTAAAAACTCATTTATATAGCAAAGCCAATGGAGTCCAGACCTGTTTTGATGAGTTACAAATAGAATCACAAAGTAAGTGTTCCTCCTAACCAAAACACTAATGGGATTTACTAGTTTTTTAAATTAAAAATTTATTTTTTGTAATAATTTTCTATTTTTACAGGATGCTTTTAAATAAATTCGCGAAGCTATAGCCACAGACTAATACAGACTCGACATAAGTGACAGGTGTCAAAAAAGTATTCTTTAACCATATGGTTAATATTTTTAAATTATTCTACGAATTAGGTTAGAAAGAGAAAACTGATATAAGAGAATAATCACAATTGGAGCGGGAAGCGTTTTTCCGCAACTGTTCACATACGTTTTATATGAAAACAAAATTCCGCCGCGTTTTTCCGCCAAACTAGATTCAATTCTATTTTTATGAGGACAGTTGCGTTTTTTCGCTACCCGCTCCAATTGTGATTATTCTCTATCGCGCCATAAGAAAAATGGATGCCAGATCGGTTTTTGTTGTTTCACTCACTCCTTAGTCGTAGAAAGTGTTGCCATGTTAGCGTAAATCGGAGTAAAAACCGCTGTGTTTTCTCCTAAAATCGCTTAGTTTTTCCCCATTTTTTCTTATAAAACTCTACACGCAAAAAAAAATCTGTGTAAGATTGAGCAATCCTACTTGGTAAAACTTTTTTCATACCAAAAAAAAATTTTTACCAAATTTTTGCTAAAATTATGCTTGTCGATGTTAAAGTAACATAATTCATTTTTTATGTAAAATAACCAAGTAGCTTGCACAATAACGCAAATTACTTGCGCAAAAATTTATCGAAAGAAAACAACAACAAAAAAAAAGCAAATACAGACCGCCATTTTCATTTTGCATTTTTGTGTGCGTTGTTCGTTTATTTTTTGTGTTATAAAAACGTAAAAAGGAAATTGATAAATAAAATTAAAATAAATTAATAAATAAAAATAAATAATTAGTTTTTTAAAAGATAAAAAAATGCTAAAGTTAATTTTGCTGTCATAACTTAAAACACCATTCATTTAGCAAAACCAATGGAGTCCCAGACCACAGACTAATACAGACTCGACATAAGTGACAGATGTCAAAAAAGTAGTCTTGAACCATATGGTTAATGTTTTCAAATTATTCTACGAATTAGGTTAGAAAGAGAAAGCTAATATAACGCGCCATTAGAAAAATGGATGCCAGATTGGTTTTTGTTGTTTCACTCACTCCTAAGTCGTAGAAAGTGTTGCCATGTTAGCGTAAAACGGAATAAAAACCGCTGTGTTTTCTCCTAAAATCGCTTAGTTTTTCCCCATTTTTTCTTATAAAACTCTACTGTCGAGTCTGTATTTAGTCTGTGCCCAGACGTTTGTTTCAATGAATTACAAATGGAATGATAAAGTGAGTATACCCCTATTCCGAAGACACCAATAAGGTTTAATAGATTTTTAGTTTAAAAATAGTGTTTGGTAATAATTTTCTATTTTTACAGTACTGCTAAATAATTTTTGAAGCTATGGCGAATCCTTTACTACAATAAAGAGCGTGGGCACCAGTCCTTCCTTTAGCTATAAAATTAAAACCTTAAAACTCATTTATATAGCAAAGCCAATGGAGTCCAGACATGTTTTGATGAGTTACAAATGAAATCACAAAGTAAGTGTTCCTCCTAACCAAAACACTAATGGGATTTACTAGTTTTTTAAATTAAAAATTTATTTTTTGTAATAATTTTCTATTTTTACAGGATGCTTTTAAATAAATTCGCGAAGCTATAGCCACAGACTAATACAGACTCGACATAAGTGACAGGTGTCAAAAAAGTATTCTTTAACCATATGGTTAATATTTTTAAATTATTCTACGAATTAGGTTAGAAAGAGAAAACTGATATAAGAGAATAATCACAATTGGAGCGGGAAGCGTTTTTCCGCAACTGTTCACATACGTTTTATATGAAAACAAAATTCCGCCGCGTTTTTCCGCCAAACTAGATTCAATTCTATTTTTATGAGGACAGTTGCGTTTTTTCGCTACCCGCTCCAATTGTGATTATTCTCTATCGCGCCATAAGAAAAATGGATGCCAGATCGGTTTTTGTTGTTTCACTCACTCCTTAGTCGTAGAAAGTGTTGCCATGTTAGCGTAAATCGGAGTAAAAACCGCTGTGTTTTCTCCTAAAATCGCTTAGTTTTTCCCCATTTTTTCTTATAAAACTCTACACGCAAAAAAAAATCTGTGTAAGATTGAGCAATCCTACTTGGTAAAACTTTTTTCATACCAAAAAAAAATTTTTACCAAATTTTTGCTAAAATTATGCTTGTCGATGTTAAAGTAACATAATTCATTTTTTATGTAAAATAACCAAGTAGCTTGCACAATAACGCAAATTACTTGCGCAAAAATTTATCGAAAGAAAACAACAACAAAAAAAAAGCAAATACAGACCGCCATTTTCATTTTGCATTTTTGTGTGCGTTGTTCGTTTATTTTTTGTGTTATAAAAACGTAAAAAGGAAATTGATAAATAAAATTAAAATAAATTAATAAATAAAAATAAATAATTAGTTTTTTAAAAGATAAAAAAATGCTAAAGTTAATTTTGCTGTCATAACTTAAAACACCATTCATTTAGCAAAACCAATGGAGTCCCAGACCACAGACTAATACAGACTCGACATAAGTGACAGATGTCAAAAAAGTAGTCTTGAACCATATGGTTAATGTTTTCAAATTATTCTACGAATTAGGTTAGAAAGAGAAAGCTAATATAACGCGCCATTAGAAAAATGGATGCCAGATTGGTTTTTGTTGTTTCACTCACTCCTAAGTCGTAGAAAGTGTTGCCATGTTAGCGTAAAACGGAATAAAAACCGCTGTGTTTTCTCCTAAAATCGCTTAGTTTTTCCCCATTTTTTCTTATAAAACTCTACTGTCGAGTCTGTATTTAGTCTGTGCCCAGACGTTTGTTTCAATGAATTACAAATGGAATGATAAAGTGAGTATACCCCTATTCCGAAGACACCAATAAGGTTTAATAGATTTTTAGTTTAAAAATAGTGTTTGGTAATAATTTTCTATTTTTACAGTACTGCTAAATAATTTTTGAAGCTATGGCGAATCCTTTACTACAATAAAGAGCGTGGGCACCAGTCCTTCCTTTAGCTATAAAATTAAAACCTTAAAACTCATTTATATAGCAAAGCCAATGGAGTCCAGACATGTTTTGATGAGTTACAAATGAAATCACAAAGTAAGTGTTCCTCTTAACCAAAAGACCAATGGGGTTTACTAGTTTTCTAAATTAAAAATTTATGTTTTGTAATGATTTCTTATTTTTACAGGATGCTTTTAAATAAATTCGTGAAGCTATAGCGGATCCTTCACTTCAAGAAAAAGCGTAGGCAGCAGTCACTGGAGAAAATTGTACATAAAGGGTCAGTTGGTCGGTGGTAAATAAAATCCTACACAACATATATTATATTAATATGGATTTATTCTGTGAAAATTTTAAATTCAACAAATATACAATTTTTACAAAAATTTAATAAAAAAATTATTTTAGCATAAATGTGATAATTTTTAGCATTATTTTTAGTCATCTTTTCTAATAATTTTGGTATATTTCACCATATTTCTTTTGGTATATTTTACCAAGTTTTTGCTTAAATAGCATTAGCATTTTCTTCAAAATTTTTTACATAAGTGTTTTGGCTAAATTACGAAAACTACTTCGTCGGTTGTAGTTTTAGCATATTTTTGGTAAAATTATGCCAGATTTTTGCTCACTCCGACACAGATTTTTTTTTGCGTGTACTGTCGAGTCTGTATTTAGTCTGTGACTTAGGCACAGACTAATACAGACTCGACATAAGTGACAGGTGTCAAAAAAGTAGTTCTGAACCATATGGTTAATATTTTCAAATTATTCTACGAATTAGGTTAGAAAGAGAAAACTGATATAACGCGCCATACGAAAAATGGATGCCAGATCGATTTTTGTTGTTTCACTCACTCCTAAGTCGTAGAAAGTATTGCCATGTTAGCGTAAAACGGACTAAAAACCGCTGTGTTTTCTCCTAAAATCGCTTAGTTTTTCCCCATTTTTTCTTATAAAACTCTACTGTCGAGTCTGTATTTAGTCTGTGACTTAGGCACAGACTAATACAGACTCGACATAAGTGATAGGTGTCAAAAAAGTATTCTTTAACCATATGGCTAATATTTTCAAATTATTCTACGAATTAGGTTAGAAAGAGAAAACTGATATAACGCGCCATAAGAAAAATGGATGCCAAATCAGATTTTGTTGTTTCACTCACTCCTAAGTCGTAGAAAGTGTTGCCATGTTATCGTAAAACGGACTAAAAACCGCTGTGTTTTCTCCTAAAATCGCTTAGTTTTTCCCCATTTTTTCCTGTAAAACTCTACCACAGACTAATACAGACTCGACATAAGTGACAGGTGTCAAAAAAGTAGTTCTTAACCATATGGTTAATATTTTCAAATTATTCTACTAATTAGGTTAGAAAGAGAAAACTGATATAACGCGCCATAAGAAAAATAAATGCCAGATCGGTTTTTGTTGTTTCACTCACTCCTAAGTCGTAGAAAGTGTTGCCATGTTAGCGTAAAACGGACTAAAAACAGCTCTGTTTTCTCCTAAAATCGCTTAGTTTTTCCCCATTTTTTCTCATAAAACTCTACTGTCGAGTCTGTTTATAGTCTGTGACTCTACTGTCGAGTCTGTATTTAGTCTGTGACTTAGGAGTGAGTGACAGCGTTGCCAGTTTTTGTTGTAATTTGTCCCCAAAAAATCGCCAAATCGACTTTAAAGCTGCCCATTCACTAGCAATATTATTGTTCAACTTTTCAAATTGTACAATAATATCGCTTGTGTGTATGTAATATTTACGGTTGTGCAATATATTGGAGAATATCAAAACACTTTTGATATTTATTGTACAAACAAGAATACTGCAATATATTTTATCAGTGTGTTGTCTATATTGTACAACTTTTATTATGTTATGTTTATGTTTATATCTTGTACAATATATTGGGTTTAAGTATTGAGCAATTTTATTTGCTGTGTAGGGTAAAACGACAATAATATTGTAAAATAATTTTTTTTTAAGTTGAGCAATTTTATTGCAAGTGAATGGGCAGCTTAACTTATCATAACTTTCTAAATAAGTGCCGGATATCTTTTATTTTGGTCAAATTGGGTTCGCGAACATTTTTTCTATAAGACTGATTCATAAAAAAAGTAAGTGTTCATAGTAATATAACTTTAAATGTGTTGACTACTTAAAGAAAAGATCCACAATTTTCTATTCAACATTTTGCTACATAATTTTTTTGTACGTGGATCTGGACTTTGTTTAATTGGTCAGACTTACAGAAAACATGTTCACGAATCCAATTAGACCAAAATAAACCTTATCCCCCAATTATTATAAAAGTTATGATGAATCAAAGTCGATTTGATGATTTTTTGGGGACAAATTACAACAATAACTGGCAACGCTGGTGAGTGAAACAACAAAAACCGATCTGGCATCCATTTTTCTTATGGCGCGTTATATCAGTTTTCTCTTTCTAACCTAATTCGTAGAATAATTTGAAAATATTAACCATATGGTTAAAGAATACTTTTTTGACACCTGTCACTTATGTCGAGTCTGTATTAGTCTGTGCCTAAGTCACAGACAAAAATTAATAAGATATATAATACCATATTCACATTGGCATGTTTAAATTTAAACATGTGTTTCCCCATACATTGAAAACAAAATATCGTTTAATTTTAAACATCTCGAAAACATCTCGACAGTTGCAATCGGTCAGTCAATGATTAAGGACGTGTAAGCTGCGGCGTTGTAGTTGATTAAAATTAAAGACAAAACTGTACCGCGTGTTTTTTTGTTGAGCCTGCTGGTTCACTCGGCATTGCGTCAGACACTTGTGGTGTCTGATTGGATGTCTATCGGCACTTGGGAGCATTGTTTCACTGCCTCCATTGTAAAGGCAATGGTCGTGTTTTGTGTGCAGAGCCAACTTAAGTGTCTAGGCTTTAGCGTGGCGTCACAGACTAATACAGACTCGACATAAGTGACAGATGTCAAAAAAGTAGTCTTGAAACATATGGTTAATGCTTTCAAATTATTCTACGAATTAGGTTAGAAAGAGAAAGCTAATATAACGCGCCATTTGAAAAATGGATGCCAGATCGGTTTTTGTTGTTTCATTCACTCCTAAGTCGTAGAAAGTGTTGCCATGTTAGCGTAAAACGGACAAAAAACCGCTGAATTTTCTCCTAAAATCGCTTAGTTTTTCCCCATTTTTTCTTATAAAACTCTACTGTCGAGTCTGTATTTAGTCTGTGGTGGCGTCATCATAAGTAACGGGGTCTCCCGTTATTCTTCGTGGCTGCTAATCTATTGCCATAATTTTATTTAATACGTTCTTTGGTTGGAACGTCGTGGAATAACCTGGCAATCTGTGTGTTTTTATAACACCGCCATTAATCATTAAAACCAAAAAAAAAAAAACATCTCGAAAACATTTCCAAAACATCTCGGAAACACGAAATAACAACCCTGTGTTAAGTTGTCATCAAAAAAACAGCCGCTGTTAAACGAACCAGAAGAGATGCGGATGCTTTTTTAAACTACTGGCAATGCGAACACTTTCGTTTAATTTTAAACACAAAAGTTAAACGGTGTTTTAAACATTGTATGTGAATGTGGTATAAGCAATGCTATATCAAAATAATGTAAATAAAAACCATATGTTTTTGTTTACATTTCCTCATTCGGCACAACTGTTAAAAAGAGTCAGCTATACAACAATTTATTTGAGCGAATGTATTTAAAAGAAAATAGGCAAAAAAACAAACAAAACTTTTATCAACAAAAAATAATAAAACGTGTTTTGCAAATTTTGCATATCGCCACATAATTATGTGCATTTTTAGAATAGAGGTAAGTAAAAGTTTGTTTTGAAACAAAAAAGAGTTTTTATTATTTTTTTTTTGCTAGATATGCTCTAAAGGCCACAACAAAACATCCCCATAAAACTTTAAAAATTAGTGATGACGATACCGAATTATTGTTTATAATTGGTGGCCAAGTTACCTACAATCACAATTCACCAAACTTCTGATTTTAATTTGCCGGTGAACCAGATTACATAGAACTGAATTAATATTGGATAGAACCCGTATTAGCTGATGGAGGGGAGTCTTTTGTGGCCTTTGATGATTATAAAAAAAATATAGATATCAAGTGGTAAGTTAAATTTTTAATGCATGTTTTTGGAATATATTAATTGTATTATTCTCTTTTCAGTGTCCTGTAACTTCCTACTTTACCAGTAATGAAAAAGTCCATCCTCCTCCACCCACTACTATTATTAAAGATTTCGCCGATTGTGTTAAATGGGTGCCGGTTTAAAAGTGCTTTTGGTGGATCCAAATGTATGACCGACCCCATAAACTTTTGCTGCTCAATATTTTTTCCAACCTTACCTAAGCCCTATCTCCACTTCCTAAAGGAACTCCCACTCAGAAGTAAACTTTTTTAAAAAATGTACTTCCACTGCTCCAACTGTTTTAAAAGTGTTTCTAGGAGATCCAAATGTTAGACCGACCCCCATTAACTTTTACCGCTCAACATTTTTTCCAACCATACCTAAGCCCTATCTCCATTTCCTAAAGGAACTCCCACTCGGAAGCAATTTTTGTTTAAATATTTACCTTTACCGCTCCAACTGTCCTAAAAGTGCTTCTAGAAGATCCAAATGTATGACCGACCCCCACTAACTTTTACCGCTCAACATTTTTTCCAACCATACCTAAGTCCTATCTCCACTTCCTAAAGGAACTCCCACTCAGAAGTAAATTTTTTTAAAAAATTTACTTCCACCGCTCCAACTGTCTTAAAAGTGTTTCTAGGGGATCCAAATGTATGACCGACCCCCACTAACTTTTACCGCTCAACATTTTTTCCAACCATACCTAAGTCCTATCTCCACTTCCTAAAGGAACTCCCACTCAGAAGTAAATTTTTTTAAAAAATTTACTTCCACCGCTCCAACTGTCTTAAAAGTGTTTCTAGGGGATCCAAATGTATGACCGACCCCCACTAACTTTTACCGCTCAACATTTTTTCCAACCATACCTAAGTCCTATCTCCACTTCCTAAAGGAACTCCCACTCATAAGTAAATTTTTTTAAAAAATTTACTTCCACCGCTCCAACTGTCTTAAAAGTGTTTCTAGGGGATCCAAATGTATGACCGACCCCCACTAACTTTTACCGCTCAACATTTTTTCCAACCATACCTAAGCCCTATCTCCACTTCCTAAAGGAACTCCCACTCAGAAGTAAATTTTTTTAAAAAATTTACTTCCACCGCTCCAACTGTCTTAAAAGTGTTTCTAGGGGATCCAAATGTATGACCGACCCCCACTAACTTTTACCGCTCAACATTTTTTCCAACCATTCCTAAGCCCTATCTCCACTTCCTAAAAGAACTCCCACTCAGAAGTAAATTTTTAAAAAAAATTTACTTCCACCGCTCCAACTGTCTTAAAAGTGTTTCTAGGGGATCCAATTGTAAGACCGGCCCAATTAACTTTTACAGCTCAACATTTTTTCCAACCATACCTAAGCCCCATCTCCACTTCCTAAAGGAACTCCCACTCAGAAGTAAATTTTTAAAAAAAATTTACTTCCACCGCTTTAACTGTCTTAAAAGTGTTTCTAGGGGAGCCAAATGTAAGACCGACCCCCATTAACTTTTACCGCTCAACATTTTTTCCAACCATACATGAGCCCTATCTCCATTTCCTAAAGGAACTCCCACTCGGAAGCAATTTTTGTTTAAATATTTACTTCTACCGCTCCAACTGTCCTAAAAGTGCTTCTAGAGGACCCAAATGTATGACCCACCCCCACTAACTTTTACCGCTCAACATTTTTTCCAACCATACCTGAGCCCTATCTCCACTTCCTAAAGGAACTCCCACTCGGAAGCAATTTTTGTTTAAATATTTACTTCTACCGCTCCAACTGTCCTAAAAGTGCTTCTAGAGGACCCAAATGTATGACCCACCCCCACTAACTTTTACCGCTCAACATTTTTTCCAACCATACCTAAGTCCTATCTCCACTTCCTAAAGGAACTCCCACTCAGAAGTAAATTTTTTTAAAAAATTTACTTCCACCGCTCCAACTGTCTTAAAAGTGTTTCTAGGGGATCCAATTGTAAGACCGACCCAATTAACTTTTACAGCTCAACATTTTTTCTAACCATACCTAAGCCCTATCTCCACTTCCTAAAGGAACTCCCACTCAGAAGTAAATTTTTAAAAAAAATTTACTTCCACCGCTCCAACTGTCTTAAAAGTGTTTCTAGGGGATCCAAATGTAAGACCGACCCCCATTAACTTTTACCGCTCAACATTTTTTCCAACCATACCTGAGCCCTATCTCCACTTCCTAAAGGAACTCCCACTCGGAAGCAATTTTTGTTTAAATATTTACTTCTACCGCTCCAACTGTCCTAAAAGTGCTTCTAGAGGATCCAAATGTATGACCCACCCCCACTAACTTTTACCGCTCAACATTTTTTCCAACCATACCTAAGTCCTATCTCCACTTCCTAAAGGAACTCCCACTCAGAAGTAATTTTTTTTAAAAAATTTACTTCCACCGCTCCAACTGTCTTAAAAGTGTTTCTAGGGGATCCAAATGTATGACCGACCCCCACTAAATTTTACCGCTTAACATTTTTTCCAACTATACCTAAGCCCTATCTCCACTTCCTAAAGGAACTCCCACTCAGAAGTAAATTTTTAAAAAAAATTTACTTGCACCGCTCCAACTGTCTTAAAAGTGTTTCTAGGGGATCCAAATGTAAGACCGACCCCCATTAACTTTTACCGCTCAACATTTTTTCCAACAATACCTGAGCCCTATCTCCACTTCCTAAAGGAACTCCCACTCGGAAGCAATTATTGTTTAAATATTTACTTCTACCGCTCCAACTGTCCTAAAAGTGCTTCTAGAGGATCCAAATGTATGACCGACCCCCACTAACTTTTACCGCTCAACATTTTTTCCAACCATACCTAAGCCCTATCTCCACTTCCTAAAGGAACTCCCACTCTATCCTCTAAATAGAAAAATATTTAAACAAAAATTGCTTCCGAGTGGGAGTTCCTTTAGGAAGTGGAGATAAGGCTCAGGTATGGTTGGAAAAAATGTTGAGCGGTAACAGTTAGTGGTGGTCGGTCATACATTTGGATCCTCTAGAAGCACTTTTAGGACAGTTGGAGCGGTAGAAGTAAATATTTAAACAAAAACTGCTTCCGAGTGGGAGTTCCTTTAGGAAGTGGAAATAGCGCTCAGGTATGGTTGGAAAAAATGTTGAGCGGTAAAAGTTAGTGGGGGTCGGTCATACATTTGGATCCTCTAGAAGCACTTTTAGGACAGTTGGAGCGGTGGAAGTAAATTAAAAAAAAAAAAAATACTTCTGAATGGGAGTTCCTTTAGAAAGTGGATAGGGCTTAGGTATCGTTGAAAAAAATTTTGAGCGGGAAAAGTTAATGGGGGTCGGTCATACATTTGGATCCTCTAAAAGCACTTTTAGGACAGTTGGGCGGTGGAAGTAAATTTTTTTAAAAAAAAATGTACTTTTGAGTGGGAGTTCCCTTAGGAAATTGAGATAGGAGTTAGGTATGGTTGGAAAAAATATTAAGCAGTAAAAGTTAATGGGGGTCGGTCATACATTTGGATCCTCTAAAAGCACTTTTGGGACAGTTGGAGCGGTAAAAGTAAATTTAAAAAAAAAATGTACTTCTGAGTGGGAGTTCCTTTAGGAAGTGCAGATAGGGATTAGGTATGGTTGGAAAAAATATTAAGAAGTAAAAGTTAGTGGGGGTCGGTCATACATTTGGATCCTCTAGAAGCACTTTTGGGACAGTTGGAGCGGTAAAAGTAAATTGTAAAAAAAAAATCACTTCTGAGTGGGAGTTCCTTTAGGAAGTGCAGATAGGGCTTAGGTATGGTTGGAAAAAATATTGAGCTGTAAAAGTAAATGGGGGTCGGTCATACATTTGGATCCTCTAGAAGCACTTTTAGGACAGTTGGAGCGGTGGAAGTAAATTTTTTTTTAAACATTTTAAAACAAAATTTACTTCTGAGTGGGAGTTCCCTTAGGAAGTGGAGATAGGGGTTAGGTATGGTTGGAAAAAATATTAAGCAGTAAAAGTTAATGGGGGTCGGTCATACATTTGGATCCTCTAAAAGCACTTTTGGGACAGTTGGAGCGGTAAAAGTAAATTTAAAAAAAAAAAATACTTCTGAGTGGGAGTTCCTTTAGGAAGTGCAGATAGGGCTTAGGTATGGTTGGAAAAAATATTAAGCAGTAAAAGTTAGTGGGGGTCGGTCATACATTTGGATACTCTAGAAGCACTTTTGGGACAGTTGGAGCGGTAAAAGTAAATTGTAAAAAAAAATCACTTCTGAGTGGGAGTTCCTTTAGGAAGTGCAGATAGGGATTAGGTATGGTTGGAAAAAATATTGATCTGTAAAAGTAAATGGGGGTCGGTCATACATTTGGATCCTCTAGAAGCACTTTTAGGACAGTTGGAGCGGTGGAAGTAAATTTTTTTTTAAACATTTTAAAACAAAATTTACTTCTGAGTGGGAGTTCCCTTAGGAAGTGGAGATAGGGGTTAGGTATGGTTGGAAAAAATATTAAGCAGTAAAAGTTAATGGGGGTCGGTCATACATTTGGATCCTCTAAAAGCACTTTTGGGACAGTTGGAGCGGTGGAAGTAAATTTTTTTTAAACATTTTTAAAAAAAATTTACTTCTGAGTGGGAGTTCCCTTAGGAAGTGGACATAGGGGTTAGGTATGGTTGGAAAAAATATTAAGCAGTAAAAGTTAATGGGGGTCGGTCATACATTTGGATCCTATAGAAGCACTTTTAGGACAGTTGGGGCGGTTGAAGTAAATTTTTTAAAAAAATGTACTTCTGAGTGGGAGTTTCCTTAGGAAGTGGAGATAGGAGCTAGGTATGGTTGGAAAAAATATTGAGCTGTAAAAGTTAATGGGGGTCGGTCATACATTTGGATTCCTTAGAAACACTTTTAGGACAGTTGGAGCGGTGGAAGTAAATTTAAAGAAAAAAATACTTCTGAGTGGGAGTTCCTTTAAAAAGTGGAGATAGGGCTTAGATATGGTTGGAAAAAATGTTAAACGGAAAAAGTTAATGGGGTCGGTCATACATTTGAATTTTCTATAAGCTCTTTTAGGACAGTTGGAGCGGTAGAAGTATTTTTTTTTTTTTAATGTACTTCTAAATGGGATTTCCTTTAGGGAGTAGAGATATGGCTTAGGTAATGTGATGCTTTCCCAGCACATAAGCGATCATAAATTGTACTTTGCAAGCTTCTACAACACAGTTGGAGTTTGTACCTGGGTTTGTATGTTTTTAATATGTTTTTTGTTAATTTTTTTAGGTCATGAAATTGTCTATCTCATCTGTGCGTGTTGCTGTGGAACCCAAGAATCCTGCTTGCTAATTTGTCCAAATTGATAGAAGGCCTAACACGTTTGGCCAAATTTTGATTCTATTGTACAATGTATCTTTGATGAATCTGGTGAACACATTATTATATTTGGAAATTTGCCCAATAGTATTTTGTGCAGAAAAAATGTCTGAGAATTTTTCAATAGAAAAGATGTATTTATTGTATATCTTTAAATATACACTCAGAAAATTATTGCAGTTACTACATGACGGTCGTTTGTGTAGTAAGTAGTAGCTGTTGTTTTTAACTACACGCAAAAAAAAACTTGTGTCGGAGTGAGCAAAAATCTGGCATAATTTTACCAAAAATATGCTAAAACTACAACCGACGAAGTAGTTTTCGTAATTTAGCCAAAACACTTATGTAAAAAATTTTGAAGAAAATGCTAATGCTATTTAAGCAAAAACTTGGTAAAATATACCAAAAGAAATATTGTGAAATATACCAAAATTATTTGAAAAGCTGACTAAAAATAATGCTAAAAATTACCACATTTATGCTAAAATAAATTTTCAATAAATTTTTGTAAAAATTTGTATATTTGTTGAATTTAAAATTTTCACAGAATAAATCCATATTAATATAATAAATGTTGTTTAGGATTTAATTTACCACCGACCAACTGACCCTTTTTGTACAATTTTCTCGAGTGACTGCTGCCTACGCTTCTTCTTGAAGTAAAGGATCCGCTATAGCTTCACGAATTTATTTAAAAGCATCCTGTAAAAATAGAAAATTATTACAAAATATAAATTTTTAATTTAAAAAATTGGTTAACCCCATTGGTCTCTTGGTAAGGAGGAACACTTACTTTGTCATTCCATTTGTAACTCATCAAAACAGGTATGGACTCCCTTGGCTTTGGGTTTTTAGGTTTTAATTTTATAACTAAAGGCAGGATTGGTGTCCACGCTCTTTATTGTAGTGAAGGATTCTCCATAGCTTCAAAAATTTATTTAGAAGTACCCTGTAAAAATATAAAATTATTACCAAACACTCATTTTTAACTAAAAATCTATTAAACCTTATTGGTGTCTTCGGAATGCGGGTATACTCACTTTATCATTCCATTTGTTATTCATCGAAACATACGTCTGGGACTCCATTGTTTTTTCTTATTGAATGGTGTTTTAAGTGATGAAAGCAAAATTAACTTTAACATTCTTTTATCTTACATTTATTTATCTTTTAGAAAACTAATTATTTATTTTTATTTATGTATTAATTTATTTTTATTTTATATATCAATTTCCTTTTTACGTTTTTATAACACAAAAAATAAACGAACAACGCACGCACACAAAAGTACAAAATGAAAATGGCGGTCTGTATTTGTTTTTTTGTTGTTTTCTTTCGATAAATTTTTGTGCAGGTAATTTGCGTTATTGAGCAAGCTACTTGGTTATTTTACATAAAAAATGAATTACGTTACTTTAACATCGACAAGCATAATATTAGCAAAAATTTGGTAAAAATTTTTTTTTGGTATGAAAAAAGTTTTACCAAGTAGGATTGCTCAATCTTACACAGATTTTTTTTTTGCGTGTACAATTTCGGTCGTTTTTGTATGAAAAAATCTCAAACAACTTTTTTTGTAGTAGTTTCAAAAAATAACTACAAAAAATATACTACACTGTAGCAATAGTTGATTTATGTAGTTGTTTTTAGTTTTTTTTCTAAAACTCGTTTTTTTCTAGAAATTTTTATTGCAAACGAATGTGTCGAGCGAGTTGGTCGTGCGGGATGCGGAAGGAATTATTTTTATACCAAATAAATAATATCTAAATAAATTAAATTACAATTTATTAAATTTAATTATAACAAAAAATATGTTTTTGGAAAAATATTCTTGAGCGAAAGAAAATTAGTGGATAAATGAGATAACAAGTGTGTATAATATAGCGCTCACATAAGCGTGCGTAAAAACCAATCGGAAAAAAACAAAATAAAATGTGTGCAGTGTTTTGTTTTCTTATGAGCACGCCATCTTTCTTTTCTTTGTATACACAACAGAGCAGGTACATACTTTTTTGAAACATTTCAAATTAATTCTTTTTTTTTATAAATCAATTTTGCCAAAGCATTTCGTTTTTTTTTATTCCAGACAAATTTTGATCAGTAGCGGTGAAAATTTGAAATGAACTATTAAAAAAACAAAGGTAAATACAATCAATTTATTTTGTTTAACATTTTATTAATATAATTTTTTTCTTCTATAATCCAGATAAATACATCAAAAAATTGTCATCATGTCGAAATTCTATACAACCAACTGAAATGTATTGCTTTTTAAATAAATAAATATCAATCATTTAAACGTTTAAGAAATTTTTTAAATAAAATTTCAGGCAATTGTAGAAAAAACAACTGTATTAAACAGTTTTGTAGTAGTTTTTACTACATTTTGTAGTTGAAAATCAATAGTTAAAAACAACAACATGTTCAGTTGTTTTTACCGTTTATGTAGTGGACGCCTTTTCAACGACAAAATGTAGTCAAAACAACTGTCTTTTGTAGTAGATTTTACCGACATACTTTTTTGAGTGTAAACTAAATAAAATGTACATATTTATTATTACAAACAAATTATTTTGTTTTTTGTGTCGATTTATTTTTTTATGATGCTGCTTGCTATGCATTTTCTTTTGTTTTTTGTTTATTCTTCTTTATTCCTCTATTTGGCAGAATTGAGTGAATGAAAAGAATTTGACGTCTTCATATAGTTGTCCCTCTCGCACAGCTGTACCAAGATGGCGGATTTGTTTATGTTTTATGTTGTAATCAGAGGTGCATTTTGATGTTTTTGTTGTTGTATATTTTGGCGTAATAGTGCGTTTACACTGGCCCTCTAAGCTAGCTTAAAGTAGATTGTGGCTCCAATCCAGTTTCAATCTATTAGATTGCCCATACAAATTATTTTTTTTCAATCTAGTAGTTTAGGCTCTAATCGGCAAACGCAATCTGGTAAAGTTAAATACAACTCTGTATTTCTATTATTTGCATTTTCCAACATTGAAAAACACCGACACAAAGCCTGCCGTTTTGATGACGCCGCCAAGTATTATTATGTCGCCGTCATTGTTATTTGTAAACGCCGTCACTATCCTTGTTAATCATGCGACGACTAATTACCGTCGCTGTCTTTTGACGCAGTCACACACATTTATTACCAACTTGTTGTTAAAAATGCCAATCTTAATCTTCTCAAATGTAAAAAATGCCAATGTAAACGGTTCAGATTGCAAAGTAGATTAAAATCGGAATTTACTAGATTAGAAATCCAATGTAAACGCACTATTAGAGATCTTGTTAATCTTTGGTCACAGACTAATACAGACTCGACATAAGTGACAGGTGTCAAAAAAGTAGTTCTGAACCATATGGTTAATATTTTCAAATTATTCTACGAATTAGGTTAGAAAGAGAAAACTGATATAACGCGCCATAAGAAAAATGGATGCCAGATCGGTTTTTGTTGTTTCATTCAGTGTGCAATTACAATTCTGGCGTTGACTTTGAATTTTGTGTAAAGAGAGGGCGTTTGATTTAAACAAAGGCTTTGGCTTTGAATTTTGTTCTGGCGTTTGTTTGTATACACACACACAAAGAAGAACAGAAATATAATTATTTGGTGGAAGAAAAATAAATTTTTCCTGAAAATTATTTTTTTTTCGGTGAAACATAAAACTCCTTTGGTTTTGTTATTGATATTTTTTTGATACTTGTTTTTTTTTTATAATAATTGGCGGTAAATTATATTTTCACTTTCTTTTATATGTACTTTTCTTCTAATTTCCCAATACACAGATGTGTTTCATAAACAAGATATGAAACACATCACAAAATCAACCCTTTTTTTGTAAAAGACTGGCAACGCCAAAGCAAGAAAAAAATACTCACGAGAGAGCAAAGCCAAGAAAATAGAATTGATTCTATTCTGGCTTTGAAACGCTAGCGTTGGCTTTGAATTTTGTTCTACATACAAAATGTATGGGAACGAGCAAAATTCAAGGCCAACGCCAGAATTGTAATTGCACACTCACTCCTTAGTGTGCAATTACAATTCTGGCGTTGGCCTTGAATTTTGCTCGTTCCCATACATTTTGTATGTAGAACAAAATTCAAAGCCAACGCTAGCGTTTCAAAGCCAGAATAGAATCAATTCTATTTTCTTGGCTTTGCTCTCTCGTGAGTATTTTTTTCTTGCTTTGGCGTTGCCAGTCTTTTACAAAAAAAGGGTTGATTTTGTGATGTGTTTCATATCTTGTTTATGAAACACATCTGTGTATTGGAAAATTAGAAGAAAAGTACATATAAAAGAAAGTGAAAATATAATTTACCGCCAATTATTTAAAAAAAAAAAAAAGTATCAAAAAATTATCAATAAAAAAACCAAAGGAGTTTTATGTTTCACCGAAAAAAAAAATAGTTTTCAGGAAAAATTTATTTTTCTTCCACCAAATAATTATATTTCTGTTCTTCTTTGTGTGTGTGTATACAAACAAACGCCAGAACAAAATTCAAAGCCAAAGCCTTTGTTTAAATCAAACGCCCTCTCTTTACACAAAATTCAAAGTCAACGCCAGAATTGTAATTGCACACTTAGTCGTAGAAAGTGTTGTCATGTTAGCGTAAAACGGACTAAAAACCGCTGAGTTTTCTCCTAAAATCGCTTAGTTTTTCCCCATTTTTTTCTTATAAAACTCTACTGTGGGGTCTGTATTTAGTCTGTGGTAGTAGACTCCCTGCATTCGAGTGTGTGGTCAAAAGAAGTCAAAAGGGAATTGAAAAAATCAATAGCGGTTCTCACCCTTGATAGAAAACATTTGAGAAAATTTCCTACAAGAAAATTTTCTACCGATTTTTTCCACTAAAGAGTGAACAACTATTTAACCAAGTTATCTCACACTAACATTTTCTATAACCTCAAAATATTTTACATAATTAAAACCACGAAATAAAAATAAACAACGCGATTTTTAGTAAAAATATAATTAATCATTTAAGTTTCATTTTAAATTTCGTATAAAAAGTCTGAAAATATCACAAAATAATTAAATGCCTCTCTAATCAGCTGTTTTGTTGGTCTAGAAACTTTTATTTTTTTCTATACTTCAACTTACTCAAGCATCAAGTCGAAGAAATTTTCTATGTAGAAAAGAAGAAACCAAGAAAATGAGAAAAACAAGCCGCCATGTATTTTGTTGTTGTATCTGTCAAACATTTTCTTGTTTTCTTCGATTCTCCGATTCTTTTCTTGTTTTCTATCAAGGGTGAGAACCGCTAATGAGAAAAGTCTGTGTGTAAATTCCCACTCAAAAATATCGGAAATTTGACGATTTTTTACAAAGCTTATGTGGCAGCCCTGGTTACCAGCTGTAAAGGAATGGTAGAGGAATTACGACAATTTTACTTTGCCACAAATCAATTGAAATTTGTTTATTATTGCAAATTTTTGTACCAGACAAATATTAATGAAAGAGTGCTGATAGGAGTTTAAACACAAAAACAACTGCACACAAAATCTAAACATCAAAATTACGGACTTGCAGTCGATAGGGTAAGTTTATTATATTTAAAATTTCTGTTGTTTTTTTCGTTTGTTACCGCATAAAAATTGTGTATGTGCCACATGTATAAATGCAAAAAAGTGGTCCACAGAAGTGAATAACATTAAAGAAACCTAATTCTGTTGCTCCATTTCAAAATGGCATTGATATTTTGAAGAAACAGCCGTAATTAAGGTTGTAAAATGATTTTTCGTTCAATGTTAGCGACAGGTCAAGGTTATGATCTTGACTGGGTGTTTTCAATTGGAAGTTGCTCAAGTAATTCAAAACAAAAATGTCACATTGGAATTTGTTAAAATTTCTAATTGGATAAAGCATATTGATTTACAGTGAACCATAACAATGAACTCGTACCTTTTCGGATCCAACATTTAATTCGAATTAAGAGATGTACGCATACATAAATAAAATTTTAGTGAGTGTGAAATTCGTCTGTGCCGAATCTTTGATACATACCATCCAACATGGTAAAAAACATTTTGGAATAAGACCAGAATTCTGAAATGACTCCCAGCATATTAAAACTTTGTGTATCGACTAAGGGGTCTTTCCTCAGCTGCTCGAATAAGGGGTCACGCCCTAGGGGCTTCAAAATTAAAAAGTTTTTTCTTAACATATCTTAAAAAGTATTAATCTAATTGGGTAAATTGGTATCATTCGATAGCAATTTCTGTTGCAAATAGTCTGTTCCAGAATGCATCATTTTGCGCTGCAACCGATTCTACTTAACATTCCAGAATCAATGATTTTTGTTTGAAATTGTCCTGAAAGCAATCTTTTTTTATAGCAAGTGGTTTTTTTGAAAAATAATTTTACATAGAAAATTTTGTTGTGATTACCGTAGAATATATTGAAGAATCGATTGAACCAGGAATTTGTTCCAAAAAATTTTCCTGGGTAGGTTCAGCCCAAAAAATAGCACCAATACTTTAACCCTTTATATCTCAGGGGGGTAATTATGTGACTTGATAAGCGTCAATCGTATCGTTTCCATTGTTATTCCATTACCATATAGTGTCATTTTATGGTAAAAGAATAATAAGCTAACGATGACGATTGACGATTATCAAGTTACATAATTACCCCCTGGTGTTATACCCTGTGGGCTAATTATGTAACTTGATAGTCGTCAATCGTCATCGTTAGCTCATTATTCTATTACCATAAAATGACCGTTTTTAGCAACATTATCTGCCAGTATACTGTAATAGAATAAGGAAAGTGCTAAAAATATTGTTGCTAAAAATGGGTTTTAGATGTAGGTGTGAACAGGGTATTAGAAGAGTTATACCATACAAATTAAAATTTTCTGATATACAATTGAAGGGCTTACTGCAAGAACTTGATAAGCAACATATTTTTTTTTGTGTTTTTTGCCTTCTACTGATGATCCTGTGACAGATTTTTGGTCGAATTTTTGCTTAAACCCTTCGTACAAGTATCTTGTGTAAGAAAGTTCTTCAAAAGATCTATTTTCTACATAATTTCAAAAGTTTTAAGGCAAAAACCACCATAAAATTAAATGTTGCTTATCAAGTTTTTACAATAAGCCTTTCAATTGATAAATTCTGAAATACATTTGATAATTTCTGAAATACATTTGATTATTTCTGAAATACAATTGATTAATTTTGAAATACAATTGATAATTTCTGAAATACAATGGATAATTCTGAAGTAAAATTTTTTGTTAACTTCTGTATAACAATTGATAATATCTGACCCAGCAAAACTTGCATGCTTTCCAGAACTAGTGCTAGAGTACTTCTTTTTTGCTCGACTAGTTCTCTATCTCGTTCTCAGAGTCATGATTTTTGTTTGAAATTGTCACCCTCAGAACTAGTTCTGGGAAGTAGTCTAGGAACAATCACCCCTTTTATGGAACGGTTCCATCACTACTTCTAGAACCAGTTCTTTATCCAATTCCTTAACCCATGATTTTTATTTTAAATTCTCACGACAGGAACTAGTTCCAAGAAGCTATTGTGGCACTAGGGGTGGGATACCCAGTCGGCAAAAAAAAATCACACCTGACATACTGCTGACTCGCCCTTTATAAAATTGCTGACATCTTCATACAATTTTTCAAAATGTCATCAATGACATGTCAGCAGTTGGTCAGCGGTTGTTTAAACGAATTCTTAGTGGCCACCGATACTGGTGGACTCTGCTGACCTACTGCTGACATGTCATTGATGACATTTTGAAAAATTGTATGAAGATGTCAGCGATTTCATAAAGGGAGTGTCAGCAGTATGTCAGGTGTGACTTTATTTTGCCAACTGGGTAGTGCACGAGTTTTCGATTTCAACACGCTAGAACCGCTTATTTTGTGAGGTTCGTAAAAAAAATGCATGAGCCAAAAAATGGGGCAGGTCGGATAGGATCTAGGGGTCGCTCATCGGGGTCAAAGTTGGGCATAGAGGGGAAAAAATCCACAAAAAGCCCTACAGCTCTCCTGGTTTTGCCCCAAGAGGGGTCAAATGTGAGACTGACTCCCATTATTTTGTTCCCCCAAACACTTTTCCCAAACATACCTAAGCCCTATCTATACTCCCTAAGGGGGCTCCCATACAAAAGTTCAATTTTAAAAATATTTGCTCCTACCTCTTTAGATTTCTCAGAAGTGACCCTAGAGGAATCAAATGTATGACCGACCCCCAATTTTTTTTTCAACCCCAAAATTTTCTTAGAAAATACCTACCCTCTATCTTCAACCCTTAGGGTGGTCCCCATACATTTTTTTATTTTTTCTTAATTTGTTTTATTACATCAACTCCTACCGGTCCAATGGTGCCTCCCAGAGGGGTCATTATCAAGACCGACCCCCATTTATTTTCCACCACCAACATTTCTTCTGAATATACCACTTCCCTATCTCTAATTCCTAAGGGGTCTCCCATACAAAATGAAATTTTTATAAAATTTGCTCCTACCGCTCTAACTGGCGCAGGGGTGACCCTAGAGAAGTTAAATGTATGAGTGACCCCCAATATTTTTTCAGGTCCAACATTTTCCCAAAACAAACCTACCCTCCAGGGTTGTCAGATTTTTTTTTACGCTCATCGCCAAATCGGATGTCAAAAATCGCCAGAAATCGCCAAAACTCAATTTTTTTCAGTTTTTGTTAAAAAAAATAATTATTTTTATTTAAAAAAATATATATTTAGTTTTCTGTATAGTGGATAGAAAATAATAATACTTAAAAATCGCCAAAATCCTAGAAAAATACATAAAAATCGCCAAAATTATTTTTTTTTACTTTTTGTATTTTTTTTACTTCAATCGGTAATTTATAAATTACTGCATTTAAAAATGTTGCTTATTACTTCTTAAATCTGTCTAGGCAATAAATTTCACTCAAAATTTATTTATGCTTGTTTTCTGCATAAATTCAAAAACCCCAATCGATCCATGATCATCGGTCTTGAATATTTCTTAATTTTCTTATCGCTATTTTTACTCAACAACAGTGTAAAATAGGAGAAAAAAAGTAATTAATTTTTTTGTTATTCGCGTATTATAGTTTTTGACTTTCCTGGACACTGGAAAAATTTCCCTAATGTGTTTTGTTTTGTTTTAATTCATAAAGAGCCACTTATTGTTAGACTAGCAGACTTGTAGAAAGCCTGTCGAAAATGTTAAAAGTTTTAACTGTCTAAGCGCAGCAAAAGTAAATAAAATTTGATAATTTGAAATAATGGCTCTACTAAACCTTTGAAAATATTCAGGAAATAATTTGACAAAATCGCCAAAGAAATCGCCAATCATTTTGTAAATCGCCAAAAAATCGCCACGTCGCACATTGGGTTCAAATGGTGCCAAAGTGGCGATTAATTGAAATTTATAAATGAAGTTTTTGTTATAAAATTTGGTATGGGGTAAAAGTAGATAAAATTCTGCAACACTAGTTATCAAAATCAATCAACTAAGTTGTTTACTTTTTTTTCGGTGAGCTGTCAAAGTTAACAAATTATTGCAGTTTTTGATAAAAGTAAAAAAATTGGAATTTTTTACAATTCAAGCGATTATTAGTGGTATTAAGTCTTTTAAAAGAAAATCTTTTATAATGGAACCTTAAACACCAGGGATTAAGCTAAATTTTTAAATTTTTTTTGTTTATACAAATTGTGTCTCAACGTTTTTAATAATTTTTTTAAAAATTATAATAGTTGGATTTAGTTTTGTGGATTTTAAAAAAGTATAGGATATCAGCTTTTATTTAAAAGAAAAAAAAGTACGGACAATGCCCGGCCCTTTTTTTTTATTCCCATTTTTGTGTAAAAAGTCTGGGTATCATTTATTAAACAAATCCATTATATGTGTGCTTATACCCTTCAACTACAGTATGGGCTTACACTCACTTTGTCATTCCGTATGTAACGCATCGAAATATGGGTCTAGGACCCAATAAAGTGTATATTATTGATCACTGATCGATTCTAAGACATTCTGTGACTAACCGTGTGTCCGTCCGTCCGTCTGTTGTTGAGCACACCATAAAGTACATAAAACAAGAGCTAGAATCCTAAAGTTTGGCACAAATATGTATAATGATCATAGGCTGGTTAAGTTCTTGAACGAGCAAAATCGGACCAGGGGGGAAAAAGTTCCCCCTTGAAGAACTAAAACTACCCCAGAAAAATATTTTTTTACAAGTTTTATATTTGTATATTTGTTCAAAAATTGAAACATTTTAATGCCATGTGAAGTTCATCGACCTGAATTTGAACCAAGGGGGATCAGGAATGCCAATTTTTTCGGTCCGCCCCTTTTTAGGGGCGTGTATAGAAAAAATAATTTAAATAATGATAAATTTGTATTAATTAGGTGCAAAAACTGACATCTATTTTTTTGGCAACGTTTATCGCGAGGGGAAGGTGTCCCCCATAGTCTCCCGGTAAACCCTCCCCCCTACGCGAAAAAAACGTCCCCTCCATTTGTTTTTTGTAGCTTTATTACATGTTCAAGGGTTTCGTGCTTTTTTCCAAAAACATAATAAACGACTAAAAGATTAAAAGAATTTTTTTTTTGTTAAATTTTTTTTTCTAAAATGCTGTGTTTTTATGTATTTGTGATAATTCCTTAATAAAAAACTATAATATTCCCATAAATCACTTTTTTCAGATAAATTTGTACATTTATGAGATTTTGTGAAAAACAAAAATTGGATTTAAAAAAAAAATTATAATAATATAAATACATATTATGCGTTCTTTCTTTAATTACTTTGACAGCACATTATGTGCACTTTAATTTAAATTTTTTTTTATTAATTTATCGCTTTTCATTCCAAAGTTACAGCAAAAATTGTGAACTATAACCATTTTTTCCGAAAAACAAAAAAACGCCTAACAGGTTAAAAAATTTTTTTTTTTCAAATTTTTTTTTTCCAAAATGTGTATTTTTACGTGTTTATATTATGTCATCAATAAAAAAATATAATATTCTAAAACTACTGCTTATCTGAATTAATCGCCATTTTGGGTACCATCGAACCCACTGTGCGTCGCCAAATCGAAAAACTCGTCGCCAAACACATTTCAAAATCGCCACGTTTGGCGAGAAATCGCCATATCTGACAGCCCTGCTACCCTCTATTTTTAAGCCTTAAGGGGGTCCCCACACATTTTTTTTTATTTTTTATAAAATCAGATGTTATCCCATGGTGCCTCTTAGGGATAGGGAATGCAGACTTACCCCCATAAGTTTTTGCCCCCCACATTTTTTCCGAACTTACCTACGGCGTATTTCCACTTTATAAGTGTGCTCCCTTAGGAAAACCAAATTCGTAATGGTACTGGAACCCAACGTTGGAGTTTTCAGAATTTACAAAAGTTCAATAATTAGCAAAACTTTTATTTATAAATTCAGCTCTTACCGCTCCCATAGTGCCTCTTAGGGACGGGAAATGCAAACTATTTCCCTATATCTGCCATGCAAACATCATATTAATGAACTTCAAAAAAGAAGTGTTTGAAACCAAATTCGGCAAAACGTCTGGACCAGGAGCTCCAATGTTTGAGCGTTTTAAAGAGTAATGGGAAAATATAAAACACAAACCATACAGTCCTGGCATAGAAGATTAGAAAATGGCAGGCAACATACCAGCTCTAGTCCAACCTGCATCAAGTTGTTTTGTTGGGCTCAAATAAAGGAAAAGCGACCCAGAGACGACTTCAAGGAGTCGTATTATACCTTGGTGAAAATATTCCTAATAAGCATTTTAGCCCACCAGGACCCATCAGTCATGCTCGATGGATGGCAAAAGGCATATATTGCCTGAAAATGTTTTAGGTTTGACCAAAAACAATTTACGTGAAATTTTGGTTTAGTATCCGCTACAGATGATAGTTTTAGTCTATCATCTGTAGCGGATACGGCTTCAAAAAACTGATTAGTGTCAATAGTGCTTTGGGCATATGCTACCAGAATGTTAGGGGCTTGAACACTAAATTGACTAGGTTGTTTGTGGACAGTTTTAATTTTGACTATCAGGTAATCACATTTACGGAAACGTGGTTAAATGGTAGGATATTAAATTCTGAGATTTTGTGTAATGATTTTAGGATTTATAGGAAAGACCGCGTATGCGAGGAGGTTGTTGGTAATTCAAATATAAGTGGTGTTGAGAAAGTTCGGAACGTTGACAAAATTAAAAAGACTGAGAAGATTGAAAAGATAAAAAAGGGTGGCGGTGTTTTAATAGCTGTAAAAAGCTGTTTACCATCGGAGGAAATTGTATCTGATAAATTCGTGAAAATAGAGTTTGTTGCAGTTAGTATCAAATTTGGGCAGAGATCTATTTTTGTTACTTGTTCTTATATTCCTCCTCTGTCTGATTCATTAGTTTATGACACTCATTTGGATGCTATTGGATTTGTTGTTTCTAGGATGAAGAATACTGATTCTATAATTGTTTTAGGTGATTTTAATTTACCTTACGTCTCATGGCATTCTTTGCCTGATACACAGTCATTAATTCCATTGACTTCAGATGATATTTCGCTAAAATTTTTATCTCCACTGACTGATTTAAATTTATTTCAATTGAATTATGTTTTAAATTCCAAACGTAGAACTTTGGACTTAGTTTTAGTTAATGACCCATCGTTATGTGAGGTGAGTAGAGTTGATCCCGTATCAACTCCTGAGGATTGTTATCACCCAACTCTAGGTATTACTTATTCGTTTCCTTTTGGGACTTTGCCATTATCTGTTTCGTCTCACAGAAAAGTTTTTTGTTTTGAGCGCGCGAATATTGCGAAGTTAGATTCGCTTCTTTCAAATGTTAATTGGTCGGCATTTTGCACTGATATTGAAGGGGTGCGTGATTTTGATAAAAGGTTGAATATGTTTTATGAAATTTTGTTTCACTGCTTTTTGGAATCAGTTCCAAAAATACAGATTCGATCTGAAAATGGTCCCCCTTGGGGGTCTAGGCTTTTATCTAAACTGAAAAATGTTAAGAGTAAATGGTTTAGGAAATATAAAAAATCGGGTTCTAATGTAGATTTTAGTAGATATGCAGTGGCTAGAAGTTCGTTTAATGTGGAATCTCGTAGGGCGTATGCAATTTATTTAGATAAGGTTAGGGAGAATTTTAAACGTGATCCTAAATCTTTTTATCGCTTCGTTAAGTCAAAGCGGAGTTCTTCAACTTACCCCACAGTGGTTAAATTAAATGATGTTGAGTTTTCAGATGATTATTCAATTTCGAACGCATTTGCGGATTTCTTTGCTACTACATACTCTGATAGGGAGTATGACTTGGACTCTCTGTATCCGTTTGAGATTCAGAGAGCAAGCTCTCTGAGTCTTCCTTTATTGGACGTAGCTTCTGTTCACTCAAACATGAACAAGTTAAGGATTACGTATAGCGCTGGTCCCGATGGGGTTCCGGCCTCTGTTTTAAAATTTTGCTCGGGGACTCTGTCAGCCCCATTGACCTTTTTGTTTAACTCTTCATTGAAAATGGGTTACTTTCCTTCATTTTGGAAGAAATCCTTTTTAATTCCGCTACATAAATCTGGAAGTGTTGTGAACGTTTCAAATTATCGGGGAATTGCTAAATTGAGTGCAATTCCTAAACTATTTGAGAAACTTGTCACTGATATTGTGTCCTACCATGTATCTTCAATTTTAGTGCCATGTCAACATGGTTTTCGTAAGGGTCGATCGACTAATACTAATTTGCTTCAATTTTCTACTAATATCATTAGTGGTTTTACTTCAGGTCTACAGACTGATGCGATTTATACTGACTTCAGTAAAGCATTTGATAAGGTCAACCATAATCTTTTGCTATATAAGTTGAGTGTAATTGGATTTAATGGTATCGTATTGAAATGGTTATCTTCATATTTGAGAAATCGTGAGCAATGCGTTCTTTTTAGGCAGACACATTCTAGATTTATAAGTGTTGCTTCTGGTGTCCCACAGGGCAGTCATCTCGGTCCTATCCTATTCTTGTTGTTTATAAATGATCTCCCATCTTCTATTATTCATTCTAATATTTTGATGTTTGCTGATGATGTTAAGCTTTTTCTGTCTTACAGTTCTCCTGTTGGACAGGTATTGCTGCAGCATGACTTGAATAGATTTTACAATTGGTGCGATTGTAATCTCATGGAGCTGAACTTGAAAAAGTGTAAGCACATGACATTTGCTAGGTCGAAGTTTTTGACTTCTCAGTACTTATTAAATGGTTCAATTTTGGAATCGGTTGATTCTATTTTGGATCTTGGTATTCTTTTAGATAGAAAGTTGACTTTTAATGCGCATGTGGAGACTATGGTAAATAAGGCCTATGGTGTTCTTGGATTCATGAAACGCTGGGCGAAGGAATTTTCTGACCCCTATATAACGAGGCAATTATTTACTTCATTGGTAAGACCAATTTTGGAATTTGGTTGTATTGTTTGGGATCCATATTATGCAGTTCATAGTGATATGATTGAATCCGTACAGAAACAGTTTTTACTTTTTTGTCTTAGGAACCTCAACTGGGGTCCGGACTATAGCAATCTTCCATCATATAATGCAAGATTGGCGTTGATAAAACTTCCTACTCTGAAGAGTAGACGTATTATGTTAAATACTGTGTTTATTTTGAAGATTATTAAGGGCGAAGTTGATTCTGAATTTCTTGTTGGGAAGTTGTTTTTTAACGTCCCTTTTCGGCCTACTAGATATTACAGCTTTCTTTATATTGATATTTGTCGCACGAATTATGCGTGTGCAGATCCTATTCGTAGGATGTGTACTGATTTTAACTCGTTATACAGGTTTGTTGACTTTTCGGAGAATTATGCTCTTGTGAAATCAACTATTTTGACATATTTGAATAGATTGCGTGACGATGATTATTTTAATTTCTTTGAACGTTTATAGTTAATTTAGGATTATTAATACTAAATTATCTGTAGAAATTTTGTAGTTGTAGTAATTGTATATAAATGTATTAAGTGTCCATTTAATAAACCGACTGATGACTAAGAGTTTGTAGTTGGTTTATTACTATCCTTACTTATCCAGCCTAATCCGCTATGGTTCGGACCATGGTGTGTACGTGTTCCCCCGTCATGGGAACGAGCCCTCTCGGTCGGTTGGGGCGGGTAAGTGTGAGGTGGGATAGAATAGAATAGAACCTCCAAATAATGATTTGAATTTTTTTAAAGCGATTGCTAATTATGCTTCAATTAATAAGATGTCTCAACGATTGGAGAAGAGATTCTCTGACATCTTTGGTATCTCAGTGGTGAAGCTGTTGCACTATTTGATCCGAATATCTCTTGTGAAATAAAATGAAAAATGGCAAATGCAAGGAGGAAGAGTTATCTGACAGCGAAGAAAAATAAGACGATGATATCGGGGAAGATTATGACTCGGGGGATAGCGGCGAAGGTGGCAACAAAGATCGTGATCATCCAGTACACGTGGTTGGATTCGAAAGTGTGAAAATAATTAACATGGAATCGAAACAAGTAAATCCAGAACTCATAATATAAAGAATGATTTAAGCCACTACGTCACAGCTGAGACCCCAAAATTTTTTTCACGCTTCGGATTAACAACAAATTTCATTGGTTCCGGTCCAAACACTTGGGAAAATTGTGAGGACTACCAGCAAGCGCTGCAAATATTACTTCAATTACATGTTTTCAACGACGCTGCCGAAAGAGGCGTAAAATTAATAGAGGACTATAACAACGTGTTGTGCCGTAATGGAGAGGAAAAAATATTACCCTAACAAAGTGAAAATACGGCGTAGGTATGTTCGGACAAAAAGTAGGGGGCAAAAATTATTGGGGGTCAGTCTGCATTTCCCGTTCCTAAGAGGCACCATGGGAGCGGTAAGAGCTGATTTTATAAATAAAAATTATAAAAAATGTATGGGAACCTCCCTTAAGACTTAAAAATAAGGAGTAGGCTTGTTTGGGGAAAATGTTGGGGCTAAAAAAATATTGGGGGTCAGTATAAGACCTGATATTTAAAAAAAATAAAAAAAATGTGTGGGGACCCCCTTAAGGCTTAAAAATAGAGGGTACACTAAGAAAATTATGTCATTAACTGTTTGTAGGTTATTTTAAAAAGTTATCAGTAAAGTCATTTTAAAAGAAAAATCACTTATTTTATAAAGGATTTAATTTTTTTACTGTTTCTGTAGTTTAAAAAAAATAATTTACTGTATTAAAAACGAATTTTCTGTTACATTTAATTTCGGCAGTAAAAAAATTCTTCTATAGTTTTACTGTTTTTCATTACAAAATAACTGAATATTCATTAGTTTTTTAATGTTTTGGTTAGTCATTAAATTAACATTTAAAATTGACTGTATTGTGTTTTTATTTTAAAAGAAAAAACACTGGAATGGTTTTTAAATAAAAGTTCATTAGTTTTAAGTGAATATTCACTGGAATTTACCTACATAATTCTTTGAGTGTAGGTTTTTTTGGGGAAAATGTTGGGGCTGAAAAAATAGTGGGGGTCAGTCATACATTTAAATTCTCTAGGGCCATCCCTGCGCCAGTTAGAGCGGTGGGAGCAAATTTTATAAAAATGTCATTTTGTGTGGGAGACCCCTTAAGAATTGGAGATAGGGAGTTAGTATGTTCAGATGAAATGTTGGGGGCTAAAAATAAATGGGGGTCGGTCTTACTAATGACCCCTCTAGGAAGCACCGTTGGACCGGTAGGAGGTGATTTAATAAAAAAAATTAAGGAAAAATAAAAAAAATGTATGGGACCACCCTAACGGTTGAAGATAGAGGGTAGGTATGTTATAAGAAAATTTTGGGGATGAAAAAATATTGGGGGTCAGTCATATATTTGATTCCTCTAGGGTCACTTCTAGGACAGCTAGATAGGTAGGAGCAAATATGTTTTCACATTCAACCTTTGTATGGGAGCCCCCTTAAGGATAGGAGATAGGGCTTAGGTATGTTTGGCAAAAGTGTTTGGGGCAAAAAAATAATAGTGGCCGGTCTAACATTTGACCCATCTAGGGGCAAAACCAGGGGAGTTGTGGGGCATTTTGTGGATTTTTTCCCATGTACGCCTAACTTTGACCCCGATGAGCGACCCCTAGATCCTATCCGACCTCCCCCATTTTTTGGCTCATACACTTTTTTTATGAACCTCACAAAATGAGGGGTTCTAGCGATTCCAAATACTGCTGCTTAAAATCTCACACAACACTATCCCACCCTTATTGTGGCACTAGTTCTCTATCTCGTTCTCAGAGTCATGATTTTTGTTTGAAATTGTCACCATCAGAACTAGTTCTAGGAAAGTAGTCTAGGAACCCATGTGTGGTACGGTTCTTTAAGTCATTCTAGAACCATTTCTTTATCCCATTCTTTAACCCATGATTTTTGTTTGAAATTGTCACCATCAGAACTAGTTCTAGGGAAGCAGTTTAGGAACATTTTGTACATTTTTTTTTGCAAAAAAAAAAAACATTTATTTTTTGTTGAAAATATAACGCAATATCAGCACTTTACTGAACAAAATTAGTAGTATTTTTTGTTTTTTTAGTCATTAATGCAATTGCAAATTATCTAGAAGGAGAATAAGGGATTTTTTGAAAAAGAAAAAAAATTATTGTAGGGACGAAAACATATACAATTATATGCTTAGTTGGATTACTCATATTGCTTACTATTTTTGCTACAATTGGAAAGTTTTGTTTACTTTTTGTAATAAAACATTCCAGCTGTAGTAAATAAAGTAGTTTATTGCAGCACTTAGTAATATGTACCAAACAAATTACCCAATACTTAATAATATTTTTAGCCCCTCTGTACATATTTCAAAAGGTTTGCCTTTTTTCAAATAGAAGATGCAACAGAGAAATGCGTAATCAAATATATATGATGAGTTCCGTCTAATACTTAAATTTTGAGGTAAAAAAGATGTGATTTTTTGTTTTGATGGACCATCGATGAAAGTTGGCATGAATATTAGAAGCTATTTAAGAATAAGAAATTCGTTCGCGTCAATTAAATCGCGCAAGGGGGTCAAAAGTTATGGCGGTTTTAAGATTTAGCGGTTTTAAAAATCTTGAAAAATTTTTTAAGATTTTTCTTCTACACATTTGTTCCATGTATCATTGTACCAGTAGTTTAAAAAAAATCGGTGATGCTGTTTTATAACAAGAAAATTTAATATGGTCCAAAAAATCTATAATCATCAACATTTTTTAACCCGCCTCTGATTTTATGATGACACATCAAGTGGACTTTCATTTAAAAAAAATTTCATCCGATTTCGTGTAAAGCCTTGGATGTGCCAGATCAAAACAGGTTTAGATAAAATCCTCGCGCTTTCCGCTCAGAATGGCTTAAAGTAAAAAGTCAAAAAGCAAATCAGTTCCACTCGTTAAGGCACGTCTTTTGGTGTATTAAAATGAACATGATGCATTAATTGCTACTAAAAAAATAGGAAACAGATTTGAAAATTTCGCACAATTTTTAAAAATGCCATAAAATTTTTGCAATTTATTTTTTAAAAACCCGCCATTGATTTTGTTATGTAAACTCACAAAAATTTTTCAAAATTTGTCAAAAATTTTTGTTTCCCAAAATCAATTTTAATTATTTTTTTTTACTCAAAAAGTCTTCAAGACTTAGACAATTTTGATAATTTGATACGACCTATTTTTTTGTTCTAAAAGTGCTTTGAAATTAACTAAACTTTTTGGTTTTAAAGTGCTTTCAAAGAGCGGGCTGTTTATAAAATGATATAAAAATATAATCTTTATTATTTTACGTTTATATCACTTTTTTAACCAGTTAACAAACTTTTCTTACTCATGTTAGCTGTCGTATAAGTTTATCTACCGAAATGATGTTTATAGTTCGATATGTATATCGTATTTTGTAATAAAATAATTTTTATTTCAAAAGCAAATAATATTTATTAAGTGTTAGTTAGATACCAGACTTAACAAAAATGCTATGCATTTATACATGCCAATTATTCGACTTCCGTGTAATAATAAAATTACAGATAAAATTTAATTTTTACAGTATTTGTAAATATTTTTTTTCTTATTTGCAATAAACAGATTTTAACTTTTCCATTTAACCTTTAACTGTCGAGCACTCAAAAAAGTATGTCGGTAAAATCTACTGCAAAAGTTGTTTTGACTGCATTTTGTTGTAGAAAAGGCGTCCACTACATATTACTGTAAAAACAACTGAACATGTTGTTGTTTTTAACTATTGATTATCAACTACAAAATGTAGTAAAAACCAAAGACGGTAAAAACAACCTATGCCAAAACTACTACTAATACAATAAAAACAACTGTTTATATTCAGTTGTTTTTACTACAAATGCCAATTTTTTTTTTTTTAATTCTTAAACGTTTAAATGATTTTATAATAGTTTATTTCAAATTTTCACAGCTCCTAATCAAAATTTGTCTGAAATAAAAAAAGAAAATGAAATGCTTTGGTAAAATTGATTTATAAAAAAAATAAATTTTTTGCAATGTTTCAAAAAAGTATGTATGTAAAGTTTACAAAGAAAAGAATAATGGCACGCTCATAACAAAACACAGCATACATTTTATTTTGTTTTTTTTTTTTTCGATAGATTTTTACGGACGCTTATGTGAGCGCTATATTATGCGCACTTGTTATCTCATTTATCCACTTATTTTTTTCACTCAAGAATATTTTTCCAAAAAATATATTTTTTGTTAATATTAAATTTAATAAATTGTAGTTTAATTTATTTAGATATTATTTATTCCCGAGTAAAAATAATTTAATATGATCTTATATACTTTTATATAGTCATATTATTTTATATATGATCATGTTTGGCACTATGCATTGCGAGATAAATTTATATAATAAATTTTGATGTGCGATTTTTGTAAGATATCGCCATACATAAATATATGTTGTAACATCTGGTCCCATGCATCATTCCAAATTTCGAAGTGTTTTATATACAATTTTATATGCCTCCATTATTTTTTAATTTTTCTAAGTTTTTTCCAAGCATTTTGATTTATATAAAATTTTATAGGACTCCATCTTTTAATTTTGTTCTAATTGTAAGTTTTTTTTTTCAAGGGCATTTTTTTTATCGCAAATATTTTCTAATTGTAAGTGTTTTTTATATAAAATTTTTTATGACTCCATTTTTAATTTTTTTTTTTCAAGAACAACTTATAAAATTAGATAAATTTATTTATAAAATTTTATAAATTTTAATGTAATTGAATATAATTTTATATCATTGGATTATACTAAAACTCGTATCAAAGTCGATATAAACTGATATTATTAGATAACACAGCGTGACAAAATCGTGGATGTTAAAAGTAACCTGAGATTTGACGATAAATTTTATATATTTCGGGGATGCTGAATACAATGGTAAAAACCATTTTGAAATCTAAGTTACAGTTTTTTTTCGCGAAATGTCTTTATAGATTTTCACGTCCCCGTGAACTTTTTGAAATAAAAAAGTTTTTGTATGCAAAAAAGTCGGCTTTTGGTAATTGAAATTGAAGGACTATAACTGTAGCTACATTTTAAGTACCATATTCGCTATCAAATGTTTGAAACTCAAGTGGTATTTCGCGTTTTATCCCATTTTTCTAATTTTTTATCATTTTCGCGATTTTAAATGCTTAAGTAAATACCGTCCTAAACAACCGCTTCTATGAGAATACGTTTCAACTATCAAACGCATCACTCGAAAAATGAGCGATTAGTCAAAATCTCTCTATGACAGCATCACTTTCCAAGATGACCACAAGGTCCAGCTTGGGACACATTGTGTTAGATCCTCTAAAAAAGTAATTGTGTTAAATTTCAAACAAAAATGTTTTCATCTTCAAAAGTTATTGTAGAAAAACATTTATTCGATTGATAAATGAAAAATATTTTAATGGGAATATATTTCTTTTGGTGCAAATATACTAACAATAAGCTGAAACGGTTGTTTAGGTCGGTTTTTATTTAAGCATTTAAAATCGCGAAAATGCAAAAAAATTAGAAAAAATGGGATAAAACGCGAAACGCTATTAAAGTTTTAAACTTTTTGTAGCGAAATTTGTGTTTAAAATGTACCTACAGATATAGTCCTTTAATTTCAACTATAAAACTGCGACTTTTTTGCATACAAAATATTTTTTATTCAAAAAACTTCAAGGGGACCTGAAAAACGTTGAAGACGTTTTGCGAAAAACTGTACCTTAGATTTCAAAATGGCTTGGACCATTGGAATCTGCATGCCCGAATTATGTAAAATTGATGGTCATAACCCATGTTACTTTTTCACCGTCACACAGTGTAATATTCGATCAAATCTTATAAGTTGGTCCAAGGACAAATTTTTTATGAAAATATTTTCCAAGTGTTTTATATAAAATTTATCATGGCTCCATTTTGTGAATTTTTTTTTTCAAGAACAACTTATTTTTTTAATATAATTTAATTTAATCAATATAATTTAATCATAATTTAACAAATCAATAAACTAAGAATTTCACAAAGACTTTCCCATGAGAAATTCAAGACAATACAAATCATTTACCTTGAATTTCTCATCGAAAAATTCCTGAGCATAGTACATAATACATTCATCTTATTTTTATTATTTTAATTTTTCAACTTTTTATTAAAAACTAAAAACAAAACATCCGATTTAATAAATTTTATAAATTTTAATATTTGTTTGTTTGTTAGTTCTTAAATTACTCCATTGACCGTAACCAATAAAGGAATAATTATTAAACAATTATAATTATTTGGCCCTAAGGTAAAGCCATCACCAATATTGCAGCCATGCTGCCATTTTCACAAATTATTTTAAGTTTCCATTTAATATGCAGCCGTGCTGCTCTTGATACAAAGCCGGCTATAGATTAGCAACCACCAAAAACTAACGGGACAATCCCGTTACAAATAATGACGCCACGCTACGGCCAAAAAACACCTAGGCTAACACCGAACACGATACACCATTGTCGTCACAATGGAGGAGTGATGCAATGCGACCAGGTGGAATAGACATAAATTCAGGCAACGATGCCCGAAAAATGCCGAGCGCACCAGCAGGACCGCAAAAAAAACAAAAGGTACAGTTTTGCTTTTAACGAATTAACAACAACGCCGATGCCGATGCTTAATCGACGGATGCCAGTAGAACACTAAATTTTAATATAATTGAATATAATTTTATATCATTGGATTATACCAAAACTCGTATCAAAGTCGATATAAAGTTATATAAACTGATATTATTAGATATTTGATCAAACCTTATGAAACTATTTTTCGTGTAATACTGTATACAGACTTGCGTAATTTTAAAATCACTATGTGATTTTTTTTTTTTGAACAAAATCACAAAGTGATTTACAAAATCTCAAATTGTACTAGCATAAAGGAAAATCGTAAAATCATCTCAACTTACCATGGTAAAGCCACGTTCACACTACAAGAACTTACCATGGTAAGTTGAGATGATTTTGTGATTTTTCTTTATGCTATTACAATTTGAGATGATTTTGTAAATCACTATCCCAGCAAAAAATTTTCAAGATTTGGAAGCAGTAAATTTAGTTAGAAGCTCTTTACTGCTTCCTGCTTCATAAATGCAACAATATAAGACATTGAATTTGACATTGAATAAGCAGGATTTGAATGTCATTTTGATGCGCTTCTAAGAAGCGATTAAACTTCGATTTTTTTTAGCATTGTCGCTTACAGGAAGCATTAAAATCATCAATTAAAAAAAAAACTTTACAACGCACTTTTGCTTTGGAGTATTTGAAAGATTCGGGGGACTTTAATTGTCGCAAGAAAAAAAGTTATGTTTTATAAAAATGCTTAAAATAATTGATTGAAAATGGTATCTAATATAACCTAAAAAAATATAAAAAATTTGAAGTTGTACCGTGTTAACACAGAAAAAAATATGGAGGAAACAAATTTGAGTAATCACTTGTTTAATTTTTTAAAAAAAATTTGAGTAATTTTTTAATTAACGCAATTAAAAATTTACTCAAAAATTTAAAATAAAATTTGAGTAAATAATTTAATACAAATTTAATATTTTTTTTTATTTTTTTTTTATTCTCTTGGTGTTTTGAATTCTCATTTAGTTTATTGTTTTTTGTATATGTATATGAAAGTTTGAAATCATCTTTATAAAATTTTCCTTTGTCTTGAAGACATCTTGAAGACAAAAGTATATTTGGTAAAGTTTGTAAAAGCTATTTTGTTGGAAAAAAGCTATTTTTGTTGTTAGAAATTTTTTAAACTTTTAAAAAAAATTAATTGATACATTTTGAGTAAATTTTTACTTGACACAATTAAAAAGTTACTTAAAAATATTAAAAAATTTTAAGTAAAGATTTAATTGTGTGAATTAATAATTTACTCAAATTTTTTATCAAGCATTTAATAATTTTTTATTAAAAGTTTACTCAATACTATTAAATCGTTTACTGGTGGAAAATTGAGTAATTTTTTACTCAATAGTATTAAAAATTTACTCAAATTTTTTTTTTATTTTTTTCTGTGAAGGACTGTTAACAGTTTTATAAATCATTTATAAAGGTGCTAAAAGTGAGTAAAAACTTAAATACGGAATATTTTAATGTTATAAACAATAAACAGGTACGTTTGTATTTATAAAATTTTATGAATATAATATTTAAATATAAATTATATACATAAATAATTTTATTAAATTTCTTTTGTTATCGTTTTTATGTACACTCAAAAAAATACGTCAGTAAAAAAATTTGTAAAGTGGTTTGTATCTCAACTTTACTACTTTTTTACTAAATTCTACTAAAAAATCAATTTTTAGTAATTCTTTTTAGTAAACTCGCTTTACAAACTATTAATTTTATACTGATTTTTTAATAATTTTTTCAGTTGATTTTTTAAAAATTATCGTACTAACTTTTGATAATTATTTTGTAAATTTTACAATATTAGTTAGTAAATTTCGTTTTTTTTTCTCTAGAAAACCTGTACACTATAATTAAAAAAAAATTAATTTTATTAAAATATTTGGAAATTAAAAAAAATATATATTTTTAGTTATTTTTTTTAATGATAAAACTGCGCATTGATGAGTATGAATATGTTTATTATTTTTAATATTCATTTACGCTTCATTAGTTTTTTTTCAATTAAAAAAATATATATTAAAAAGGAAACAAAATAGAGTAAAGAGAAGACATGCAAAATTTAAAAAACAATGCCTTTTCAAATGGAAAATTTCCATGAAACCATCAGTTTTTTTTTTTCTTTCTTCTTTACTTGCGGAATTTTTTTGTTTATGCTATCCACGAATATTTTTTTTCTCACGCACATAAAGGGTTGATTTTTGTGTAATTTACTTTATGCCTTTCCTTGAATACTTTAGTCACAAAATAACATTCGATCGGTGAACATCGCGCGACGGGTAAAATGAATAAAAAAGTGTACAAAAAAAATATTACAACAAAAAAAGCATAGCAGGTAAAAATTTTAAAGTATTTTTTGTTTAAAATTATGTAACTCGTTTTTTATTTTTAGAATAATAAAGCAAAATAGAAAATGATGACAACAGGTAACAATTGTATATTTATGTGATCTATTTAAAACACTATGTTGATATTTTTTTTTTATTTTTGTTCACCGTACACCAATTTATTCAACATCAATCTTCAAAGAATTAATTTTATATGGTAGTATGTATATTTTGTATTAAAAAAATGTGTTCAATATTTTCTCTTTTTTAGATCGAAAATTCTAACAAAAACTGACTTGCATGGAAATAGTTATTGGCGACAACAAGTGCAATACGCAATTTACATGATGTATACAAATACCAAAAATTAAAAATACACAATTTACAATTTTTTTACAAAAAAAGTTTATATTATTTACAAACGCGTTTTAAAATCCATTTTACAAAAATTGTACAAAAAAATTTAGTAATACTAATTTTTTTAGTATTTTTAAGATTACTAATTTTTGAAAACCAAAGTTTGTAATGGTAACTGAAAAAGTTATCGGGCACAAATTGAAAACTTTATTAGTAATGGTAACAGACTTTTTTGTAAGGAATACTAAACAAATTTTTATGAGTGTATATGTGTTTTTCGTGTCAAGAAAACATTAAAAAGGGGATGAAAAATTTAGTTGAGCATTTCAACTTTACAGCCTATGCGAAGCACTAATATAAGGCAGAGTATTATCAAATTCAGAAGAAACACTTAAAAATGGGAGAGATTTTTAATAATTAAACTTAACTGCTTATAAGAAGCACTTAAGTAAGCCAGAGATTTTAAAAAATTTAACTTTACTGCTTACGCGAAGCACTAAAGTAAGGCAAACTATACCTCTCTTCTCTTTATAATCGTCTACGATAGTTTACGAAATGAACAGAAACCGGTTTTATTAAAATTTGTAGTAAAATATTGAGATGATGAAATAACAAAAAAAATACAATTCAGTTGATATTGAGTCTTGAGACTGTTCTGTTGTGTTCGTGTCTGTTAAAATATCAAAAGTGAAAAATGTTAAAACGTGATAAGTGTAAAGCGTACCAAAAATATAGTTATATACATAAATACGGTAAAATTAAAATAAAAAAAGTATAACAATTATAGTGAAATATAAGTTCTGGGATAGATAAATAAAAAATACTATTTTTTCTTTTGACGCGTATAAAAACTAAAATGGGGGGTAAACGACAAACATACAGAAACATTAAACAAAAAAAGATAAAAATAGAGCGTTGCTGCTTCCTCTTCTTTCAAAAATGAAACAAAAATTACAATACCTTAGAAGAAATTCCAACATTAAAGTAAATTCCAACAAATAAAACATTTTATGAAAAAGTTCCTGAAGATGAGTTTATAAATGAAATAAATGACTGGTTTATCCAATATCGCCCAACAGTTGAAATCGCAACAGCATTGCTTAAAATATTAAAAAAAAAACATCCAGAAATTCCTTTTAGTGTAGTTGGCTTAATTGGAAAACACCAAGTACTTCAAAATAGAACTCTTGCTCTACGGACTTATTTTCTTGTCGGCATAAGTAGGTTCGCTGAAAGAATTAATAAATATTTTGATAATCTGCAAGTAAACTTGGACGGTTTTGCCATCGAAAACGCAAATATTAATCATGGAATGGGTTCAACAAATACTTGGACCAATTTCCCATTAAAACTAAAGCAGAAATTTTAAATATGGATCGAGAAATGTAAATGAAATGTAAGGTACAATAGTAAGTAAACTAAAAAAAATATTGTTATTAAAAAGTTTGTAAAATATGTACTTGTAATCCAAAATTCCACATAAAAAGCTTAAATTAACACATTTGTGGTAAAAAGATTTACAAATATATTCAAATTAAGACACGAAAATATTAGTAAATTTACAAAAAAAAATTAAATTGTAAGAAAATTTTGTATTTTTTATGATAAAAAATTAAAAGAAAAGTCTTGTCTTTTAAAGGATTTTTGCAAGTATATTTTTAACAAGATATGTCCCGTAAAATAACGGTACTTTTAGTAATTTAACTAACATATTTTTTTGAGTTTTATACTAGTTATCTTTTTACTATTGATAAGAAACTCTGTTCTGTATTTTATTTCAGATTGCCACTAAAAATAACACAAATTTTTGCACCCGACCAAGTTTAAAGTTTTACCTCGAGTGGAAGGCAAAAATGGAATAAGCTTTTGGACTATCCAAAATTATTAAATGTGATATTAAGTAAGTGTTTTTTGCATTTTAAGTTTAGGAATTGCTCCAACCTAATTTTTAAATTTATGTTTTATTAACTAAGGACAAATTTATTACAGAGTTAAAAAACGGAATTGGACCAACAAAAAATAGATACTACAAGGAGAACTACTATAAAACAAACTAATAAAAAGTCTAATGATGAAAGTAAAATGCAAGAAGATGAGGATAATACTGAAGATGAAACCCATTATTCAACAGTCAAAACTTTTCTGGATTTGTAAATGACGACGAAAAAGTATTAGATTTATTTAAGGTAGGTGTGTAAACATAAAGGTAAACACACAATTCATTTTTAGCCTTTTTATAAATTAACTATTAAAAATAAACATTATTTTAAATATAAACAAATATAAAAATACTATTATTAAACAGAATTAAAAAAATGTTAAATAATAAAAAACAAAAGTCTAAATTTGAATTATATTGTAAATTCGCTGAGCGAATCCGAAAAAATCTTCTACATAGAAAATCGATCCATCCAAATGTGCAAATGTGTATTAAAATTTAAAGTAAAATTCTTCAATTAATGATAAAAAATATATGTTTTTCTTTCAAATATAAGTTGTATAATCTCTTAATATAAATTTAAGAAAAATAACTCAAAAAATTAAAAAAGAAAAAACACATATAAAAATATATTTTGTTTTATTTTTGTTACAAAAAAATAAACAAACCTTAATTATAATAAATATCAGTATGTTGTTTGACCAATTTTCAATAGATATTAATTATTTCAAATTATATTTGTTTTATAGATTTTTTTATTTTATATTTTATGTTAAAATAACAAAGGAAATAAAACATTAGATTAATAAATGGAAAATAAATTGCATTTTATTACATGACAATACGCATTTTTTGGGGTTTGCAGTAATGCTTGAAAAAAGGCATGAATACTGCAAATTCTAGAAGGCATTAAAGTTACGCTTTCTAGAATGAGTTAGTTATGCGCATTTATGAAGGCCTTGATGACGGTATATTGAATGCTTAATAATAATCGACTCTGAGAAGCAATGATTTTACAACATTTTTAGTGCTGGTTAATAATCGATTATGAACCGATTCTGAGAAGACATGATTTTACAACGTCTTCTGTGCTATCTAAAAAGCTCTTACTTATTGCAGTTCATTTAGCGCTTTTTGGATTCCAATGCTACTGCATTTTTTTGTGACATCTCATATAAAAATCATGGCTTCTGTGGTTGCATTCTCATGTGCTTCTGAACTTTTTCTAACTTATAATCGTGCTTCTAGGAAGCAACCGTTTTTGCTGGGTATGTGATTTTGTTGAAAGGAAAATCACATAGTGATTTTAAAATCACGCTAGTCTGTACACAGTATAAGTTTTTGTAGTGTGAAGGTGGCCTTATACCCTATTCACACTTACAGTTTTAAACCGTTTTTAGCAATTATTTTTAGCATTTTCTGTCAATATGCTGCTAAAAACGATTATTAGATTATATCAAAATAGACACGAACCCATATTAAATTATACATTGCGTCATATCATTTTTTTTACTCGGGTTTTGTATAAAAATAATTTCTTCCGCATCCCGCACGACACACTCGTTAGACACATTCGTTTGCAATACAAATTTCTAGAAAAAAAAACGAGTTGAAAAAAATAACTAAAAACAACTACATAAAACAACTTTTGCTACAATGTAGTATAATTTTTGTATTTATTTTTTGAAACTACTACAAAAAAAAGTTGTTTGAGATTTTTTCATACAAAAACGATCGAAATTGTAGTTAAAAACAACAACTACTACTTACTACACAAACGACTGTCATGTAGTAACTGCAATAATTTTCTGAGTGAGGTGAAATTTTGGAGCTTAGTTTGTGACATGATGGTAAATTTTACCCCTTTTTAATTTATAAAACAAAAATTAGTAAAAAAAATATTTTTTTATAATTATTTGGTTTTTAAAACTAACAAGGAAGGTCTTTTACAGGGCACCCACCGATTGTCCTGAAACTTTAATATGGGAATTAGGGGGAAAAATAAGAGTTACCTGATTTTTTTAGCTGCCCAATCTCAAATTTAAAATAGGGTTGCCACCTTATGAAAAATTAAGGGCTTTCGGGAAAATACATCTCCATTAAACAACCCCAACGATTATAAATTTTTGATAATAACCAACTTAACGGAGCCGAATTTGGACACGACCGATACACAATTGTCCCACTAAATTTGAGATTAGGCAGCTATAAAAAACAGGTAACTCTTATTTTGATGTTTGTTTTTTTACAGTCAAATGTAAAATAAAAGAGATCGTAGAGAAAAAAATTGTGGATGTGGAATTTTATTAGCTAAAATACAAAAAAAGAAAAACTAAAATCGGATTGCGACCTGTAGGCAAAATTGGATAAAAAAAGTCAATTTTTCCCCACTGTGCGTCTGTCCTTGTACACAAGGACAGCGCGATACACCGCAACTATCAATCGCTTTGGCTGAAATTCCAATTTATATTAAATTAATATTATTAATTGGAAATCATCGGTTTGTGTTTAGATTTCGTCACCCATTGTTGTATTTATAAAAAAAATATATTTTTTAAAAAATTGTAAATTGCATAAGAGGAATGTTTAAGCTCACCCTCGACTTATTTTTAAGTCGCAATCACATTGGGGGCATCCCCTATGAGTTGTAAAAAATGCTCAAAACGGCGATTTTTTTTTTAACCTTGCCCTCAATTTTCTCAAAAACCTGATGTGGTGGAAAAGTTTGGAGACTATATTTGTGATCACTAGAACAATTGCAATTAACTGTGTGATGTTGCACCCTAGTCGCATCAAGTTTTTTGCAAAATGTTCAGTAGTGTTATTAATACAATAAGGGTATTCATTTCAGAAAATGTAAAAGTGGAAAAATGAAAAATGCAAGATTCCACTCTCATTGATGTGAACGGGTACATAAAAAACTATGATAGAAAGTTTCCAAAAATAATTAAATTATTCGATGAATGAACCAATTAACTTATAAATTACACTTTTTACTCATTTTGTTAGGCTTTTCTTGTTGTTTAATTCTTAATGTCTATTAATATAACCAAAATTATTTGTATACATATTTTTTTCTAAGAAAATTTTCAAACACATGTTCTATAAGGGCTGCCGTGGTAGAAAAAACTGACATGACAGTTGCAAATCTTGGTACTTTTTCTTTGGCTAGTAATGAATGGCAACGCTTTAAATAATTGGAAAAATGTAACTTTTTACTCTGATAATTTTACACTTGGATATAGGTTGTTTAAATTGCAACTTTTAAGTGGAAAATTTTTTCATGTGTTTGTTGTAATAAAAAGTTAAATTTTTACAATTTTTCATTTTTACAACTGAAAAAAAGCTGAAATGAATACCCTTAATAAGTAAATTATATAAAAAAATATATAAATAACCATAACCATGAACATTGTAAAATGTGTTATTCACAATTAAACTTCTGATAATAGAACATTGACCTCTTGAAACACCCATCCTATAAGTTACACAGTAATTATACCGTCAACATTGTATAGCTGCAAAATTAACAGCGTTTTTTTAACTGCAGCCAGCCGACTTTATACTCCGACAGTCAAGCTGGGTCCGTATCTCGGTTATCAACGTTCCTGGAAATTCCGAATGTTGTAATCAAGGTTGGCAACCGAAACGAACTACTCTATTCCATTATTCTAAATGAGCGATATGTACTATTTGCGATGTTTGTTTATGTTTTGTATGAAACTTTAAAAGTCATGCCAGAAACTTCCTAGTTTTACCCCTATGACCAAGACTGCATAACTTTACACCATGTTTTATGTGAGTCACTCAGGGTATTCACTTCAGGAATTTTATACCCTTGCAATAATGCAACTTAAAAAAAAATTTAAATCAACTTTTTATTTTTCTATTACTTTTTACATGATGCGTCGAAGCAAGAAATGAATTGCTTCTATTAAAAAAGTAACAAACAAAAAAAATTTCGAAAGACAAAATTTCTGACGTGAATTCCATTACTGAAAAAATGTTTTTTGTATTAATTGTAAAATTTTTTCATAAAATCTTTGTAAGTTTTATAAGAAAGAAGTGGGCCAATGATTTTTTTCTATTATTTATTTAGAAAAACATGTAAAAAAATTATAAATCTAATGAAAAAATATTGACTCAATAGCCCTGTTTTTTGCAGACCGGATTAAGATTTGGATTTACTTTATTTAGTTAAAAAATGGTTCAAATCAAGGCCAGAATTTTTTTTTAATTGTTTTCTGAAATTACATACAATTAGTAAATATAAACAGAAAAACAAATTAAGCTTTGTCCAAAATGCAAAGAATGAACTATACATTTAGTTAAATCCTAGGATTAACTCAAATTTATTTATACCGTTTTACATTTTGGACAACCCTTAATTTTTTTCCTGTTTATATTAACTAATTGGATGTAAATTCAGAAAAAAATATAAAAAAATTTCTGGACTTGATTTGACCCATTTTTTAACTAAATAGAGTTAACCCTAATCTTAATCCGGTCTGCAAAAAACAGGGCTAATATAATTTTTTCATAGTACATTTTACACACAAAATGACAATGTGAACATGCCCCCCATAATAATTTGCAAAACCTTTTTCTATAACAATAATGACGCGTTCTTTTGTTTTTTTTTTTATTATATTTTGTGAACTTTGATCAGAATATACATACATGTATTCACATTTTGTTTAATAACCCATTTACTTTAATAATGCTCCCGCAAAAACGAAAAAAAAAAATAGACTTTGGCAAAAAAAGAGAATTAAAAAAATATTTATAAATTTTTAATTTATGATTATTTCAAATTTTATTCACCCTTTGTGTGTGGCATAATGTTGTTTACTGACTTTCTTTATCTTTTTTTTACTATATCTCAAGTTGCTATTGGTGATAAGATAGATTTTTTTTATAAAACAAAATAATTTATCAATTGGTATTCTGTTTTTTATCACCTTTATTATACTCTCAAATAATTATTTCTACCGCTCATATTTTTAATTTTTTAACTGTTGCTACCATTGTATATTGATATGCATATGGGGCATTCTTTTACAAATGTTCCAATAAAAAAAGTTGTTTTGTAGTTTTGTGACATCCCCTTAGAAATATTTCTCCTTAGGAATCTAGTAAATATAAAACACCATAGTTGCAATTAGAGTTTTTTCCGCTTATTTTCATTTCCCGGTTAAGTGGGACATTTTTTTAATTTTCCCGGGATCCCTTGATCCCGCAGCGAAATTTCCACTCCATATAATATGGATTTTTATTAAGAAACATTTTTATTAAAAAGCTTAAAAAACTATCTAAAAATGTAAGTTTGAGAAATAAGTACACAAAAATGTCCACTTAAATTACGTATTAACTTAAGAACTTTGATTTTTTAAAATTTCTTACAGTATTTTTTTTATCACGAAGAGATATGAGATCGAAAACAAAAACGTAACAACAAAGAAAATTATAGTCATTGGTCGTAGTCCAACCAAGAACCGATTGGATCCATATCCAAAAAGAGTGTGGTTATGATCAGACTTAACAAGATCACCACAGAACCTACACGTAAACACCTACAAAGAAAATCGTAATGGAATTTGAGAAATTTATGTGAATATGGAAAGAGCGGTTTATATGGGGATTTGTAGTAAAAATGGTGCGATTCCTTCATAATTTGAAATTATGAATACCTGTAAAATTTGAAAGCACGGGTTTTATAGTATGGATATTAGCCTGTTTTCACTCGTGTTTTAAAAAATGTTTAAAGAAAATGTTTTATGTTTTATAAACGTTTTTGGTCTTAACATCGACTGATATTTTTTCCCAATTTAAAACACTCAGAAGAACAACTCTGTCGAAAAATCAGTAAAACAACTTTTAGTTTGACTTAGGAAACTTTTAGCATATTTTTCTGCTGAAATGGATATTTAAACTGAATTCTCTGTCATTTAGTTTAGATGATTATTTTGCTAATTTTACAGAAATTTATAGTTATCTTTATTCAAGAAAATGTTTTAAGATTTTTTTCAAAGACCCGTGACCCGTGCCGCAACAACAAAATACATGTAAAAATTTTGCTGTCTGCTGCTTGCTGCTGTATTGTGAAGAAACACGAAGGCTTCGACATCTAGGGGGACACTTGTACGTACACTCAAAAAATTATGTTAGTAAAATCAACTGAAAATGTCAGTTAAAATAACTACTTTGTAAGTTGTTTTGGGGTCAACTACTTTTTCAGTTAAATCAACACACAATAAAAAAATGAAAAAAATTGTGCCAGTTTTTGGTTTAATTACAACCTATAAAGTGGTTTTGGATAACTTACCAAAGTTTTTGCTCTAAAAAACTTAGGTAAATTATCCAAAACCACTTTATAGGTTGTATTATCCCCAAAACGGACACAATTTTTTTATATTTTTTTTTTTGTGTGAACTAACAATGTTAGTTATTTTAAATGACAAAAAAACTTACTTATGTAGTAAAAATTACTAACATTTGTAGTCAAAACAACACATATGTAGTAAAAATAAAAAAAACAATATATATATTTTTTTTTTTCAAAAAATTTTTCAGAAAATAAAATAAAGAACAAATTTTTTCCAAGTTTTTTTTTTAAGTTTTGAAAAATAAAAAAACGATTTTTTTTTTTTGGAAAAGACTGTGAAAATTTTTCAGAGATAAAAAAAATTAAATTAACTACTTTAAATAACTGCTACTACATTACAGTACTTTTTTGTTAGTTATTCAAAAAAACGACTTAAAATAACTAAAAAAAATAGTTGTTTGATATTTTTCATACAAAAATAACTGACTTTGTAGTTGAAAACAACTAACTACTGTAAAATATACAAACAATTAACATGTAGTAACCCAGGCAGAAAAATACGAACGGGAGAGTGCTGGCAAAGTACCTTTTATGGTCGCTTGTGTGCTGGCAAAGCATCACAGTTAAGTACTCTCCCAGCGTCCAAAATGATAACCACGGTAAACGGTATGCCGTTGCTATTTTAAAGCGCTTTGAAAGCGCTTTAAAAACAAAAAATATGGTACTATTATAGCACTTTTAGAACAAAAAAATGGGACGTATATAAATTATATACATAAGTCCATAAGACACAACTTTTTTTGGTGTTTATTTGAATAAAGAAATTTATTAAATTAGTATAAAAAATTTATTGACTCATTTATTATTAGGATAAAACAATTCTGAACAAACTTCGAACAATTTTCTAAGTCCCGGAAAAAATTTGTTTGCAGTTTTCTTTGCGCTTTGGAGCATACAAATTTATTAAAAATGCTTTTAGGAAAAAATTTGGAAAAGTCCCGAAAAAAGTAGTGCATTGAACCGAAACGGGTATGTATCCGGAGTTCCTCACGAAAGAAACAGGTGTTTTTATATAAAAGGTGTCGAGTTTGTAATGTGTAGGTCCAGAGACTCTATGTAGGTTATTGTGTATAAGTGACATATCATGAGAACTATCAAGGACCGGCCACTTATCCTGCAGGGAAATAAAAAATATTCCAATTGTTATGAAAATTAATAAATTTTAATAAAAAATTTATACTTTGAACGGATTTAAATAGAAAAACATTGGCAAAGCGCTTGGAAAGCACTTTTTCGAATTCATACTACCTTCTACACAAAAAATAAAGTGCTTTGCCGAGACTTTTTCTTTGGAACGATTGGCAGTTTCTGCCTGGGAACTTACATAATTTTCTGAGTGTACTGAACTCCTTACCAAATAGGATTCTCAGCGCCCCCTTTTAGGCTGCACAACAGATCATTCTGGTCGCAGCGCATAGGGCCTCTTTAATCTAATTATTTGGAGCTCTCGCAAGCCCGACTTTTCTTAATTTCCTTAAAAATCTGAAATTAATTTAGAAAAAAAAGTTGTAGGATGGGAGGAGATTTTTCGTAGGTGTTCCCATTTCAGTGGGTTTGGATTTTGGAGTATAAATTGAATTTAAAAATTTTTTAGCTTGCTTGCGTGGAATGCCTGATATGTACATATACTGTCGATCGATATCCATACATAAAAGTTTTATAACAATAATTGGTTTGTGCGATCAACCTACGGGTTATACAAACAAAACTTTAGTTTAGTTAAGTATTTTGAAAGGTGTACAAGAGTTCCATTAAAAAAATATTTCGACTCAGGAATAAAAAGTTCGTATTACTTTTAAATTTAAAAAAAATTATATTATCAGCTAAAATGTGATTAATTTGTTCGGCTTTATTAAGTTTTAACAGCTGACGTATGCAGTAAAAACAATCGAGTCATAACAAAAACAACTACCAAATCCATTTTTCTATAATTTGAATTTTGGAAAAATTTAAATATTTAATAACAAAAATTGTTCTTAACCCTCAGACGACCATATAATTTCGGCGATTTTTTTTTACGCCACAAATAACACTGTGCGACAAGTAAAGACTTTTTAAATAGCACACGGACTTGACCGTTTAGGTTCAATTTTACTAAACCCTACACAGAAAAAAACGAATTGTAATATTGACCCCCATATTTGTGAATACAATTAACTTTTTCACTGAAAGTGCTCCTATACGGAAATTTGTGATATCAACTAACGTTTGTAAATATAGATTGTTGTTTTATCACAACTTCTGAAGTAGTGATCCGGATGTTAATATAACTTGACCTTTTGAAAGCACTTTTTCATCACTTTTTTAGAAGTACATATTTCTTGTCATTTTGGGTGTGATTATGTCATTTTTATTTGGTGATTTAGAACTTCTAAATTAGAAGAGATTTTTTCACTTCTTTTTGTAAGATTGATTGAAAGAGTATTTTTTTGTAATATTTACACTAAAAACACTGACAGCAAAACCTGGCAGTGAAATTTCTAACTGATCCATATAGATTTTGGTCTCCTGCTTCCAAATCTACCGTCCAAATTTTTCTAGCACGTACCGTTTTTGAAATATTCGCTGTTAAAAAGTAAAAAAAAAACAATATTTTAACACTTATGTGGGTCCACTGTTACGTATTCTTACGTTGCTTCCACCAAATAGAACTTGATTTCATTTAAAATGGACCTCCTGATTCCAAAATTGCAATCCAAATTTTTCAAGCATGTTCTGTTTTTGAGATATTCGCGTTTGAAAACTTTGGTGTGATTTATTTAGAATAAAAGTGCGCAACAGTGGAGTTTGAGTTTTAAAAACGCCAATATTTCAAAAACAGTACGCGATAGAAAAATTTATATACAGGGTGGTCCAATAACTGGTATATTTTTAAAACATGCAATGAAATGAACAATACTCAATAGTTTTGGAACCTTATGGCTTTATTTGAAAGAGCAAATATTCCCATTATTTATGGCAAACGACTTCATTCATGCGGTTGCCTGGGTTAGCTCCGCAGTAGCTCATTCTCGGCACCCATTTTTCTAATGTTTCTGGTTCTATCTCACGAATGGCTTGAACGATATTCGTCGAATGGGCCTAGAACATTTCTGGATTTCCCATGTTGCATGAATCTTTAACGAGACCCCTCAAAAAAATGTTTAAAGTTTTTAATCGGCAGCTCTGAAGTGATCAATTGTCACCGCGAATATGGCGAAAAACACGATTTCCGAACTAAGTGCGCAAAATATCGATTGTTTGATGGACTGTGGGACATATTGCGACATCCTTCGGAAAATAAATGTCATCCAAGTTGGTATATTCTATTACGGCCAACAAAAAGTCGGTAATCATGGCTATGTAGCGCTCATCTTTGACGAAAATGGGAGTTTCAGCTGTATTTTTGAAAATATTGTGTAATGATGCTGATACTCAAATCTATTGCTTTCTATAGATGAATTGGATTCTTTACAATACCTTGCGAGTTTTACGATCCCAAGATGTACCAATTTGTTTGTTAACATAACCTCATTTGAGTGCCTTATTTCGGTTAAAAACTTTTTTTCGAAAAACGTGCAGTTTGGCAGCGCAGTACTGCACTACAACGCGACACAGCGGAGCAAGCCGAAGACGCATCAATGAAGTCGTTTGCCATAAAAAACGGGAATGTTTGCTCTTTCAAATAAAGCCATAAGGTTTCAAAACTATTGAGTATTGTTCAATTCATTGCATGTTTTAAAAAGATACCAGTTATTGGACCACCCCTTACCAGATTTGGAATAAAGATGTCTTATTTTTACTAAATCGAGTACTATTGTGTTTGAGCAACTTAAGAGTACGTTACAGAGGAGAGAGACCCAAATATTTCAATATTCAAACGCGAATATCTTAAAAACCTTACGTGATAGAAAAATTAATTTAATTGATAATCAAACTTATATACTTCGAATTAAAAGGAGTAATTATAAAGATCACAAAACTATAAAAATTTACGGCAAATCGATTCACCAGTTTGTTGTGACCACAAGCCTAAACCTCACCCCCATTCTAAGTGTTAACAGTTGAAAAGGAAGTTCATATGTTGTGGTGATTTAATTTAATTTTATTTAATTCCTAAGAACATATGAAAGAGGCACTTCAAAATCAAAAATTTTTAAGATTTTTTTCTGTGAAAAGGCATTATAATTTAAACATAATATTACCTTTAATCCCTTTTTTTAATCATTTCAGATTTGATTTTTTCTTAAATCAGAATAAACACATTCATCATCATGTCTTCACTGGAAAAATTAAAACAACAAAGACTGATACATTTATGTATAGCAATAACATTTTTTACATCGGGTTTAATCATTAATTTTGTCCAGCTATTACTGCATCTGACATTGAAACCCTTCAATATTGTACTCTTCCGTAAGATTATGTACTACTTATGCTATTCTCTATATTCACGTAAGTTTAACAATCTATATACATGAAATCCTCACTTGTATTTCAAAATAATAAATAACACTTTTTGCAGAATTAATTTTTGTTAGTGATTGGTATTCCAATTCAACCGTCCGTGTTTATATGGATGCCGATGACGAAAAGAAATATGCCGGCAAGGAGCATGTCCTATTGGTTATGAATCATAGTTACGAAATTGACTGGTTAGCTGGTTGGATGTTTGCTGAAAAAGTTGGTGTTTTGGGCAATTGTAAGGCATATGCGAAAAAAGTTATTTCATATATTCCAGTTATTGGCTGGGCATGGAAATTCGCTGAATTTGTCTTCCTTGAACGTTCTTTCGATAAGGATAAGGAAATCATTGCACACCAACTTAAGGAAGTTTTTGCATATCCCGATCCAACCTGGTTACTGTTGAACGCAGAAGGAACACGTTTCACACCGAAAAAACATGAAGCATCTGTTAAATTTGCCGAAGAACGAGGAATGACTGTTTTAAAACATCATTTAATACCTCGTACTAAAGGTTTTACTGCAAGTTTGGCAAGTTTACGTGGTCGCTGTCCAGTAATTTATGATATCAACTTGGCTTACAAGAAAGATGATGTGGTACGTATAAATTCATATTAAATGTAGTTTAAAGGATCATCATTATTTGAACATTTTCTGGAAATAATTCAGACTTTCAATTAGTTTTGGACTGATTACAATGTAATTATTAATAGTCACAACATGCTTTCTTTTGTAAATTTAAAAATTACAGGTCCAATAACTGGGCATCTTAAAACCTTTAGTTTGCAAAATTACTAAAAAACCCTGTACTTTTACGGGGCAGGTCATGTAAAAATTGTACTAGCAAAAATCCTTGTTTAATTACAAGGCTTGTCATGTAATTTTCATTATAAAATACATAGTAAGTTTTTATATTTTTTTGTAAAAAATTTAAAAATTATGTAATTAAAAAAAATCTTCTATTTTTGGATACATGCGCATTAGGGTAGCACGAATAATGACTTTTTTCGAATTTCGTCGATCGCCGGGCAAATTATGGTTCGTTTTGGTCTAAAACTATATGTTTAAATTTTTAGCCAAATCGGACAAACTTAACCGTGCCTTTGGGGGTTAAAGTTTTGCCCTTAACATTTCCTCCCCTCCCCTCTGAATTTGAATAATTTGAATTTGAATAAAAATAAAATTAAAAGTTGATTTTAAATTTATTTTATTTTTCTGTGGTAAGGCTGATAATTTTTCTTTTTATTTTGCACTAATTGTGTTCTTACAAACTTAAACCGATCAAGATTATATTTTTGTCAACATGATATTTACCCTAAAAATCGAAAAAAAGCAAACTAAGGTCCACCTTAATATACATACAAACCTTTCTTTTTCAATAGTTAAAAAGTCCATGGAAGAACAACACTTGGACACAACCCATAATTTTTCATTATTTAGCAATTTCCATCATGATTTTATTGATATTACAAAAATTTTATTTATTCAATTATCTTAGAATTCTCCTACAATTTCTACACTTCTTAATGGCAAATCAGTAGAAGGTCATATGTTTGTAAGACGTATTCCATTAGAAAATGTACCAACAAATGAAGAAGAAGCCGCTGTTTGGTTACAAAATCTATTCCGTGAAAAGGATAAAATTATTGATAGTTTCCATACAACTGGCAGTTTTTTCAAAACATCTGGCATCAAAGAAACAGCAAACAAAGTCTATCCTAAGCGTCTGTGCTGTCTTGTAAACTTTGCTGTGTGGGCTTTATTCTCCGTTTCTTTGGTTATGTATTATTTAATTTCATCATTGCTATTGCAAAATTGGATTGGATTATCAATTGCTGTTGGCATACTAGTCACATGTAAGTACCAGCTTCTTAATTTGTATATTTTCAAAATAAACTCTTATATCAACACATCAACATATCTTCTAATGTTCAAGTATCATATGAAATTTAAATTTATACCACTTGAATTTTGAGAAATCTATTTGAAATAATTGGCTTTCGTCGCTGCGCCTAAAAATAAATACGCGATACCCGCGATTTAAAATTTTAATGCGTAAGTACAATAAAAACGGTATTTTTAAACTTTTGCGATAATTTTTAAATATAAAACCATTCAACTCTGTCAAATTAACACAACAAACCATAATACTGTGAATTTTTTCGCGAAAAATATTTTTTGTCCGCGAAAAATCATGATCATTGATTTGAATGGGTGTCGTACCATCTGGTAATGCTACTAATTGTAAGTGTACACTAAATCCCCTTGTAATATCCGTTTTTTTTTTAAAGTTAGCGAATGTATTAGCAATATTCGCGATTAAATTTTTTTTATTTTTAAGTAAAAAAACATTTTTTTTATATTATTTAGACAATTACAGAACTTCTATCATCTAAACTCTATTGAATATACAAAAAAAAATATAGCACTGAAAAGTTTGTTCGCGGAATTTTTTTTCGCCGAATTTTTTTAATTTTTTTTTAATTTTTTATACCCTCCACTTAGTGATAGAGGGTATATATAAGTTTGTCATTCCGTTTGTAACTCATCGAAATATCAATCTGGGACCCAATAAAGCCAACTCAAATTTGACCGAAATGAGTTTCCGATGGAAAATAGCTCCCCTATGCAATACCCATCTGTGGTAAAAATTTCAGAGAAAAAAAATAATTTTTTGTCGTTTTACATCCATTTTTGTTATTCTGCTAACTCAAAGTACATATTTTTTTGGTCAAAATAAATGCCAACTCCCATTGTAAATTTCCAAAAATTTTTCAAATTTTTTTTTTAAAAAAATAAGACCACATATCTTATTGCATTTGCCTTTCTGAACACGAATCTGGTAAAGATTTTGATATCTAATGCCTAGTTTTCGAGATATCGCCATTTTGAAAATATCGGTAAATAGTGTTTGCAAAAAAAAAATTGCTTATATATGTGTAACTTTCAAACTATTTATCAGATTGAAACATTATGAGTGGGCCAAATAAAGTAAATGATATAAGCTTTCAAAATAGCTAGTTTGGAGTGAGCCTTCTACAATAAAGCGTGAGTTACAGAGTGCCAAAGTTGACCACCCTGAGATTAAAAGGCTTTCGGAGCTAGTAACTTTTAAAAATATGCAAAGATTTTTAATTTTTTTTAGTTTTTGCAATTACCACACTAAGGAAAACAAAATCAAAAAAAAAAAAAATTTATAAAAATTTAAAAAAAAAAAAATTATTTTTAGTTTCCGACAAAATATGCCAACTCTAAAAAATATTTGTTTTTTGATATAGTAATAAATGCCATCTCAAAAAAATACGCAAACCAGTGCAAAATATGAAATTTTTGGCATAGGTAAAAATTATTTAGAATATTTAAATCATCTTATGGAAGGTACATTGTTTATTTTTACAATAATATGCAAAATAACTAGTTTTTTAGCTCTCCTGAAAAGTAAGCTTTTTCGAGTTGGCATTTATTGAATATAGTTCGACGATATATTCATGATGCCCGATCGATTTTAAGACATTCTAGCGATGTCCGTCTGTCCGTCTGTCTGTCTGTCTGTGGAAAATGCTGTCACGGACAAAATATTGCACAGAGATGACTGAAACTTAACATATTTATTGGAAGTTCTCCCGAGAAGTTTGGTATTGCATTTGAGCGATATCAGTTCAGCGGTTCAAAAGTTATGAACGAAAATGTAAGCACGCCTCAAAAATTTCAGTACATTCATCATCATCATTAGCTCTACAACCCGGGGTGGGTCTTGGCTGCCTCCAGTTTTGCTCTAAATAAGTCACGGTTATCTGCCATCGTTCTCCAGTTGCTTTGACCAATAGCTTGGAAATCATTATTAATCCCGTCACACCATCTCAACTTGGGTCTTCCTCTACCTCTTCTTCCGTCTGGCACTATTTGCATTACTTTTTTCGTTGGATTTGAACTATCGAGTCTATGTACATGTCCAGCCCATCTCATGCGTGTTATTTTAATACGTTTAACAACACTTATACCGTTGTAAAGTATGTTAAGTTCATGGTTATATCTGGCTCTCCAAACACCGTTTTCACATACGGGGCCATATATTTTGCGTAAAACTTTACGCTAACATGTTTGAAGTTTTGATTCATCCTTCTTTGTTAAAACCCAGGTTTCACAAGCGTATAATAGTACAGGTAATATAAGGGTTTTATACAACCTCGTTTTTCTGGTTCTCGACAGTGTTTTTGATGTTAAATGTCTTCTCAAACCATAAAAACACCTATTAGCTGTTGTAATGCGTTCACTTATCTCTTCATTACATGGAAAGTTTGCGTTGCTTACTTTCGACGAAAACGAAATTATCTGTCACTTTGTAGTTAATATCTCCTATCATTATACTTTGACCAAGTTGTTGTCTGCGGCTCGTATTACCATAGGCAAGCATATAGTTGGTTTTATCTAGAGTTTGCAAATAATCGAGATATTTCATAAGCTGTGTTCGCGAATTCAATAATTTGTACGAATTTGTACAAATTATTACGAATTTTGTCTAAAAGTCGTTCGCGTACTTTAAAACCCCAGTAACGAGAGAGAAAATGAGAGAAAAAAATGACAGTTCTATTTTAGAAACTTGCAAGTTTTTACTGGATAAATTTTTGCCAGCAAGAATTATCAAGCAGAAAAAACATCTGTTTTAAAAACATATGATTATATTTTTGTAAACGATACACAAAAATATTTTGCAGTTACATTTTTGTGCATAAAATATGATTAAATATCAACTAATTAATAAAAAAAATACATCCCAAAATTAAATTTCTTTTATTAACAAGTTAAAAAATAAATACCAACAAACTAAAAATTTACAAATGAATGCAAAATTTTTTATAAGCTGATTTAAATCAGCTGTTTATCTAACTTGCAAATTTTTGCGGATTTCTGTTCGCGTACTTTTTACAATTTTTCCTTTTTGAGAGCGATTTCTTTTTTACTCTCTAACATTTTGTTGCTTGATAATTTTTACTGGGAAAGTACGCAAACAGACTTATAATCGCGATTACGATTAAAAAAATTATCGATTAATAGAATTTTTTAATTTAATTTGAGTAGCAGTTGCTTTAATACAAAAATATTTTAAAATTTATATTTCAAAACGCACGAAAATACAAAAACTAATTCCCAGCAAAAATAAATCGAGATTTTGGTACTTTAGGTATTTTTAATATCATCGAAATAGCGCTCTTGTGAAGTTTTTGTTAAAATTTTTTTGTTTTAAAACTTATAATATAATTTTTTTGATAAAATTTCAAAGACCGTATTTACATTAGGCAATTTTAATTGCGGCAATTCTGATTTTATCGTGTATCAGAGAGAGATCTAAAATTCTTCCCTCTCTCTCTGATACACTAGAAAATCAGAATTGCCGCAATTAAAATTGCCTTATGTAAATTCGGTCAAACATACTTTCCTTTTTGACATCTTAAACACTTTTTAAATTATGAATATTGATTTTTGGAAAAAAAATACAAGATTTAATAAACTCTACAAAGGGAGCTTCAGTATCTTTATCTGTGCTACCAAAGAGCGCTGTAAACTGTGAGATTGCCAACAGAAATCATACCGGAACTCAGGTGGTTTGGACGCGTTTTTTGACTTGGGATTCCTTTGCAAAAGCTGCTTTCAGTTCAGCAAAAGTTTTTCAAGGGCCTCTTCAGTTGGCAAACAACGGACAAGGTTTGAAAAAATTATATATTTCGACAAAATGTCATGTCCAAATTTTTTGACCAGATTCGGCTAAAGCTTTTTAAATATACACTCAGTTACCAAAATATACATACGGTAAATAAAATGATGTTTTCTTTGACAAACGTGTCAATTTTTGACATTTTTGCAGATGAAATTAATTAGTAGCCATGTAAATAGAATTTCGACTACATTAAACAAAATATTTTTGCAATTGCATCCAAAGAACATATTCTAATATAGCTGTATTGCTAGCTTCTAAAAATTTCGCAGATACGCAATTTATGTGCTAAAACTAGCCACCAATTGGCCAAAACGAATATTATTTTAAGGATGCTTACAGATTAGTCTTAAAATCGCCTTATAATGTCTAATATCTGACAAAAATTGCTCAAAAAGTATATTAAAACAACAAACAACTCAAATTATCATCAAAAACTTTAATGATAATTTTTATTGTACGCCCAAACCACTAAAATATCATCCTTCAGAGCATAGCATCAGGATGAAAAAGGCTGGTATTTGGACCACAAACAAAAATCAATAAAAATGTATGGTCCGCATTATTAAGGGAATATTGCCTGATCATGTTGTGGTGGTACGGTATCAAAAAGTTTACTGGCGTCTTCACAAAATGAGTGCAAAGTTAGACTTGCTAAAAGTAGGGTATTTTAACATTGAAAAAGAGTGCTTTTTAGTAACTCTAACTTTGCTCTCGTTTTGTGAAGACGCCTGTAAACTTTTTGGTACCGTACCACCACAACATTATCTGGTATTATTCTCTTAATAATACGGACCATGCATTTTCATTGATTTTTGCTCGTGGTCCAAGTAACAGTCATTTTCATCCTGATGCTATGCTCTGAAGGATGATCTTTTAGTGGTTTGCGTTTAAAATAACCATTCTCATTAAAGTTTTTGATGATAATTTGAGTTGTTTGTTGTTTTAACATACTGCTTGAACAATTTCTGTAAGATACTGGACATTATAAGGCGATTTTAAGACTAATATCTAAGCATCTTTAAAATTATATTCGTTTTGGCCAATTGAGGGCTAGTTTTAGCACACAAATTGCGTGTCTGCGAAATTTTTAGAAGCTAGCAATACAGCTATATTAGAATATGCGATTTCATCAAACTCCGAGCGATTGCAAAGACGGTACATTGAAATAAAATCGGCGTATGTATATTTATGTAACTTTGCTTATTTGTATTTTAGAGGTTTTTTCTATGTTCTTTGGATGCAACTGCAAAAAGATTTTATTAATCGTAGTCGAAATGCTATTTACAAGGCTACTAATTAATTTCATCTGTAAAAATGTCAAAAATTGGCACGTATGGCAAAGAAAACATCATATTATTGACCGTATGTATACTTTGGTAACTGTGTGTATTTTAAAAACCAAATTTATTGGTTACTAAGATAAGAATTTAAATTTTACTTTAAACTTGTATGACTTACGAGAAAAATACAAGAATTGGAAACAATGGCCAACCCAGCAACATTTTCCGTTCCAAATAATCGGTTCCAGAACGCATCATATTATCCTACAATCGATTCTGCTTAAAATTCCAGAATCAATGATTTAGAAGTTGTGCCGAAAGCAATCGTTTTTAGAGCAAATAGTTTTTTTGAAAAATAGTTTTACCTAGAAAACTTTGCAGTGATTACCGTAGAATATATTTATGAATCTATAGCAAAAGTAATCAGTTCCAAAAAAAATTTGAAACTGATTTAAATTCGTTATAAAAACAGTGTATTTCATAGAAAATTATTAATCGTAATCGCATGATTTTTTTTGTCGATTACGATTACGATTAATTGGTGCAATTAATCGCGATTACGATTAATTGGTGCAATTAATCGCGATTACGATTACGATTTTAATCGTTTTGCAAACTCTAGTTTTATCAACATTAACTTCTAGGCCAATTTCCCCTTCGCTGTCCTGGATTCTAAGGAATGTGTTTTCAAGATCGTTTTTATTTCTTGCTATGATGTCTATATCGTCAGCGTACGCCAGTATCTGTTTCATCTTGTTAAAAATTGTACCGTCTGTGTTTATATTCGAATCTCTTATAACCTTTTCCAACGCTATATTAAAAAGAGTACATGCGAGACCATCTCCTTGTCGGAGTCTTACATTGGTGCTAAAGATTTCGGATGTATCATTTTGTATCTTTATTACACATTGTACTTTTGACATGGTAAGTTTTATAAGACTACCCAGTCAGAAAATGCCAACCGTACGAAAAATTTTGTGTTGGTACAATATCGGGCTAGGCAAAAATACAACATTGTATAATGTAAAACAGTTTTACTAAAAATATTGTGTTGGCACAACTTTGTGTTTACATAAAACACTACACTATAGATTATAATTTAAAAGTTTAACATTGTTGTTTTTTTAAAAAGTTTTCGATTTACATAGACCTCAACTCTTTAATCTAAGCGAACACTTGATTAGTTGCTTTTTCAACCAATTTGTACAAAATGGTAACTAAAAGCACTACATCGAGATTTTCAATACACCCCTAAGCAAAAGTTAAATCCAATGTCGTAAATTTGTATAATCAATGTTAACCCAACGTTAAAATAAAAGTCGAGCTATCGTTGGCCACTGTTATCATTTCAACCTCGGAATGACGTCGTAGACTTAGAAACGGGTATGATTCGCCAACGTTGGTACCGTCGCCGCCAACTTCATTCCAACGTTGGCCCGTTTGTATTTTTCTGCCTGGATAATTAATTTAGCAGGAATTCCAAACTCGCCTAATGCGCTGAATAATTAGTGCGGTCTATAGAATCGTAAGCTTGTTTGAAGTCAACGAATGATGATGAGTGCCGTTTTTCCATTCGGATGCTTTTTCTAAAATTTGTCGCAGAGTAAAAATTTGGTCGGTTGTTGATTTTCCACTACGAAATCCGCACTGATAATGACCTATGATATTTTCGGCGTATGCATTGAGCTTTTGATTGAGTATATTCGATAGAATTTTATAGCCTATGTTTAAGAGTGTTACCCCACGGTAGTTACTGCATTCCATCTGGTCCCCTTTTTTGTGTAATGCGCAGATAAGGCCCACATTCCATTCGTCTGGCATAATTTCGTTTAACCATATTTCGGATATAAGATTGTGGAATGTCGAGACAAATTGGTCACCGGCATGTTTTATTAACTCAACTGTAAGTTCATCACTTCCTGGTGCTTTATTATGTTCTCCTCGTAGGCTTTCTTCTTTGTCTTGTGAATCTTCTTTTCTTCCCATCTTTTAGCACGGTATGCTTCAACTGATGCGTTGGTTCGGTTTCCTTGTATCATTAATTCATAGCATTCATTTTTTTCATTCGTTATCAGTACATCCAACATAACCCAAAAATACAAAAAATACATAATTGAACACCAAATGGTATTTAAACAAGTACGAACATATTTTTTGACAAAAAAAGAAAAAAATCGCGGATTTTCTTTTACCAAAATTTTTTTCGCGGAAATTTTTTTTTCAAATTTTTTTTTTTTTTTAAGTACCCAGGTAGAAAAATACAACCGTAAAAATGCTTTTAAAGCGTTCTGCATGGTAGTACGAATGCTTTCAGATCATACGGAAAACCATCCTCAGAGCGCTTTCAGATAGTCCTAATGATAACACCGTTAAACGGTTTATATAAAACGTTTTTAAAGTCATTTATAATGGTGATTTGAGAACGCTTCGTTAAAGCATTATTAAAGCGTTAAAAAGCAAAAAAAATATAGCAGTTTTAAAATTTTTGTAAACTTTGTCGTACTGGACGATATAAGTTGTATCTTGGTATAGGCAAGAATTGCTGCAAAAATTAGTAAAGTTTGCAACAAAATTTTAATAAAATATCTGATGACATAACTTTATAGTTTCGGAGGAAATCTTTCGTTTTAATGGATATTGAAAATTGGAAAATTAGATATTTTTGTTATATGGTTGAGCAATAATTCTAAAAAATGTAGTGGAATTTAAGCAGTACTAACACTTGAAATTCTTTATACAGTTTGTCGTATTTTTCCATCCAGAAAAATAGATACTTCAAAAGCGATTAATGCGAAGACAATTTTAAGAAAATTATTAGAAACAAACAATGAAATTTCACAAAATTTTTCACATCGCAGATGATGAAGCTAATATGGAAGCTACAATATCTCAGTTTTCTGACTTCGATTTTGAAACCAGTTTCTTAAAATCAATTGTAAATGCTTCATACAAATTCTCAAAATTAAACGCCATTGGTACAAGAATAGAATCCAATGCAACAAAATTGGTGTTTTCTTATGGCTGCCTCTCATCCTGATAACGTATGCCCAATTTGAAATGCAAAACCTATGATTGTAAATCAAATTTTTATCACAAAGATATCCAATATCTTCAATGAAATGAACAACATTTTATAACCCAATTTCATCAATAGATACAGGACATAATAGGATATAACGTTGAAAATACTTTGTAATGGGAAAATCATGATAGCAAACCCAATTTTTTCAAGACAAAAACAATTTTGACAGTTCTTGTTTTTTGATTGGCAGTGAAATAAAATCATAGGTTTGGTTGAAAAGTATTCTCAAAACGCTTTTACGAATCGTTCGAAAAGCGTTATGAAGTTATGCTTTAAAATTGAATTATTTTTGATAAGTTTTGATTTTATTTTATAACCATCATGAATTTATACTTGGGGGTGTTTTGAAAACGTTTTTTCTTATTACCGTCATGAATTTCTACTTAAGAGTGCTTTAAAGACGCTTTATTTTTATAACCGTCATGAATTTCTACTTGGGTAATTTCATTTAAATAAAGTTTTTTGCAATAATCTTTTTGAAATTTTTTTTCGCGATTTTTTTTTTTCGGGGAAATTTTTTTTTGGGAAAAAGACAATGCATTTTCTAAATTCATGTTTAAAGACAATCCCAAAATCAAAAAAAAAATAATTTTTGTGGTACTTTAGATTTACAGTTTTAATCCCGAACACGATCAATAACTTAGAAAAACGGTTAGCACCATTGAACTCAGCGTACCCGAATTAGCTTTACCAGCAAGGTGCCCAGTTTGTTAGTTTTTGCGACTTGCACAGTGTAATTAACGAATTTGTTAACCTTGTTAGCGAGTGGGAAATCCATTTTTTTAATTTTTACACCAAATCCATTTTTTTTGAATTTTCACACTTTGGAGGGTATAAAAGATTTGGCAAAGCCGAATTTAACTCGTTAACATTCAAACGACAACTTTAATTGATATTTTTTCAAATTTCAAATGAATTTTAAAAATTACAACTAGAATTTTGATTTTCAAATGGTATATTTGATTATGATATGATATTTAAAATAATAGTGGTATTGACGTCAGAAATTTTTAGCCTTGCAAAATTGCAAAATGCTAAATTTTTACAACAAACACATGGGATGAAATACAACAAAAAATAATTTTATGTGTGTTTGTTGTAATAAATGTTGCATTTTGCACTTTGCAAGGGCCAAAATTTCTGACGTGAATACCGTCAATACTTAAAATGAGCAGTAAAATGTTTATCTAACAAACCTTTATCAAACTTTTGACAATATACAAAATTATGCCTTTAATGTTAATGAAATTAAAATTAATAAAAAATATTTTTTCTCTTTTATTTTTTTTTTAGTCTATGTTTTTATGGTAAAATCTATTAATATGTCCAAAATTAGTAAAGGTTCTACCTACGGAGCTGATGTGAAAAAAGGCACAAAATAATTGAACAATATCCAAACGCACACCTTAAATAACAATTTAAAATTTAATAATTCTTGTACATTAAAAACAAAACAAAATGCACAATTCCCTCTTATGATGATCTTTAAAAAACAAGGAACGTACAAAGGGTTAATTTATATTATTATGTTTAAGTTGAAACTTGAAACAAATGTTGACACATATTCTATAGGCATACATATGTATATACTTAAGTTATTTATATTTTAAAATGGAAAACATAGCACCATAAACACCAGGTACTCATAAAAACATTAAGCCCCTTATTCATATTCAAATTTGAACACTTTATAACAGGTTTATAAAACAGACTTCCATACGAAATTCGTTTTATAAACCTGTTATAAGTTTGTTACTTTCAATATGAATAAGGGCCTAAATATACACAATAGGTTGAAGCAAATTTCCATTTTTTTAATTTTGAAATCGTTGTGGTCGGAATAGTTACCTTTTAGGGTTAGGTAGGATAATCTCTTTTTTTCACTTTGTTCGGATCTTTCCGGCTTTCAAGTCTAAAAAGGAACCCAAAGACATTGCCCTACAGGTCCAATATTTGTGTGTGTTAATATTGACTCTAAAACGCAACTATTCCGACCTGGACGATTTTCAAATTCGAAAAGGAAATGCAAATTTACTCCACCCTAATACACAATTGGCCTAACCAAGTGAATCGAGCCGAGTTTTAAACTAATATTGTATTTTTCTTAATTTTAAAGAAAGTATTACATATATGGAGCTTTTACTTTCAAACGTACCGCGAAAAAAATATTTTTGGATCAAAGTCAAATTTACGCAGCTTATTGATCTATATGCTGGACCGTCTTAATGTAACACGGGGGCCTTGGACACACAAGAATATGGGGCCCACTGGAGAGTAAAAAGTCGCATATTTTTTATGGTTAATTGGTACAAAAAAAAATATTTTAAAGAAAGTTATTCAAGTTTGAGGTAAATTTTGTTTATTAATTAAAACCATGATATTCGCATAAAAATATTTTTATGAAAATTATTTATCTGTTTTAAATTTATTTGTTGGTAATTTTTGGCTAATAACACAGTCCAACAACTAGAATCAGAATGGGATGAAACCAAAAGCAAATGAAAGTTGAAATTTTACATAACAAAACCATCAAGGCTTTTTTTGGTTTAGAGCTAGATTTTTTTTACACGCATTTGAAGTTTGTGAACTTTTATTAATAATTGCTTGAAAACTGTATAAGGGGCGTATGCTTAATTGTGTAATTACCTTTAAATAACAATCATACGCAACGGTGCACAGTGATTTATTTTTAATAATTTGGCTATTCAGTAAACTTTTTAAACTTTTTTAAAGGAAAAATGTCTTAGAATCTGAGACTTAAAATGTCTTAAAATCTGAGACTTTCTCTGTTCGAAAAATGCCTAAAAATCTGAGACTATCTAAAAATGTCTCAGAAAATAACGGCCGTATTCAAAATGAAAAACGATTGCCTAACATTGAGTGTCGTATCTTTTTAATATCAAGTTTTCCAGTTGATGAACTTTTTAATCGATGTTATTATTCTTTTATCTTCATTATAATGATAAAATTATTGACTTTCATCCAGTTCCTTACTTTCCCTTATCGAAAATTAGGAATAAAAAAGTTAGACACTCGATGTAAGTCTCGTTTTTCATTTTGAATTCGGCCGTAAGACTTTCTATATGAAAAATGTCTAGGAATCTGAGACTTTTTCTATTGGAAAACGTCTAAGAATTTGAAATGAGCATTGATGATTTTTGTTTGGGATGAGACTCAAAATAATGGTTAAGTATTACGTAATGCATGCAAAATACAAATGAGTAATGCATATGGTAAGCGGTTGAGAAAAACTAATGAATATTTTTGCATTTTTTTTGGGATACGTGGTAACGCATTACATAACTATTACCATTTTTAAGGTTTTGCGGGGTGTTGACAAAATTAAATACGTATAAAGCGATTTCATGCAAAAATTGCTTAATTTTACTATGCTTGGACACGCCTATCTCGCCCATTTTTTCAAAAAACAAAAACTTTGTTGCACGATTTGTATGTGCCATATAGGGCAATAAGCTCCGGAAGTTTGACTTTAATCCAACAATATTTTTTCGTTGTACGTTTGATATATGAGGCATTCCACACTAAATGTGCAGCAAAAAAAACATGTGTACCGTACATTTCTAAAAAGGTTCTATGGGTAGCCCTACATGGAACTAAGAAAATTGCATTATTGGCTTTGCAATTTTTCAAAAACGGGGCTTAGGAGGCGTGATCAAATATTGGAAAAATGGATAAATTTGTGCCGAGTTGCCTTGTTTAAATTTTTATCAAATTAAAACGGAATGCATCACAATCTCAAAAATTCACATTCTTGTACAGTTTTGTATGGGCTATCGACTGAGTTTTTTTTTTTTTGAAAATTTTCTGAACCTGTTCTGAAATTTTCAATTTTTAAAAAAAGTAAATTTATTAAAAATCCAGCCACTTTTGTTTTTTTTTTTTTTAATTTTAGATGTTTGTCTACACAAACATCTGAATTCAGATGTGTTTTTCGTTTTTTTTTTCGAGAAAATCGCATTTGAATTTCAACGTAGCGTATGAGTAACATTTATGCAAATATTTAGTACTCATTCGCCATGTTACAACAAGAAAACACAAGCAAATTACAAAATTGTAATGAAATTTAATATTCAAAAGCGATTTTCTCAAAAAAAAAAAAACGAAAAACACATGTCTGAATTTTTTTTGTGGATAAACAAACATCTAAACTTTCAAAAAAAAAATTTAAAAAAAGTGGCCAGATTTTTGATAAATTGACTTTTTGAAAAATGGAAAATTTCGGGGCATGTCTCAGACTTAATTCCATTCGGATTTAGAATAAGTGGTTTACTCGTAAAAAGCAAAACGAATATTTTTTTTCGGAATGAAATCACTTTCAAAAACCAAAGTGGATTTGAATTGCATAAAAGTGGTTTCATTCCGGAAAAAATATTATTTTTCCGTTTTACGAGTAAACCACTTTTTCCACTTCCGAACGAAATTGAGTCTGTGAAATGCCTCTTCAGAACAGGTTCTGAAAATTTTCAAAAAAAAAAATTTAGTCGATAACTCATACAAAACTATACAAAAATGTAAATTTTTGAGATTGTGGTGCATTCCGTTTTAATTTGATAAATATTTAAACAAGGAAACTCGACACAAATTTGACTAAGCCCATTTTTTTGAAAAATTGAAAAACCAAAAACGCAATTTTCTTAGTTCTATGCAGGGCTATTTATAGAACCTATTCAGAAATTCACGGGACACAAGTTTATCTGTAGCGGGACATTTGGTGTGGAATGCCTCATATGTAAACAAAACAACATGTATTAACTCGAATTCTTGGTACGGATAAATTGATTCTCTTAGGGCGGATTACTCAATGAAAAGTAAGCTGCTAACTGCCGATTTAACGGAGCCTTATGTCAAAATTTATATGAAAAAGTTAAATTTAACGGAGAGTTATTTTTTAACGGAGCATTGAGTAATCCAGCATTAATGTATATTTCTAAAAGTATATTTTATTACTTTAAAAATCTTAACATATATAAAAAATACATATTCAGATTTTTTTGTTTTAAAACAAAAAAAAAAAAGATAACAATAAGTTTAAAGTAGTCAATTTCAATTTATTATTGTGTAGAGAAGAATATGTAATAATCATACAAGTAATTAGCTTACAAATGGTCTAATTTTGTTTTGTAAAACATTTAAGAAACCGTGAATTGCACTCTTGAGTTTTTATTAATACATTTTTTTATTATTTTATAAATTGTTGGCGAATTTATTTTTTCTTTTTTTTTTTAATAATTGTTGGTATTGTACTAATAGTTTTTTTCTTTCTTTCTATTTTTTTTTTTTAATTTTTATCCAAGCGGGTCTATAAAGTTTTATTAATATAATGAAATATTCTTTAAAAAATCGATATTAAAACATCTTAAAAAATGTTGAATATTTTTACAAATTGATTTTTTTATGATAAATGTTGTCTATTTCTAAAAATAAACATTTTTATTCAAAAACAAATTAATATGGAGTTTTTTTTTTTGTGACACAATTTTTAAGAAATCGAAAATAGTTTATTTTTATTTCAAAATACCGTTAAGGTCTTCAAAATGCAGATAAACGGGTTTTATTAAAAAAAATAATAAAAATTAACTAAATATGACAATTAAAACAACTACTTTTTAAGTTATTTTGGGATCAGTGATGCCATTTTAGCACTTTTAGTGCTAGATCTAACACTTTTTTTTTACTTAGCACTAAAGATTTGGAAAAAAGTGCCATTTGCACTTTTTTTAATTTTTTTTTTTAACATTTAAATTTTTGTTAAAATCTCTTTTAAAAAAATTTTAGCCTGCGGCGCTTTCTTTACAGCCATATGTATTCAAATCTTTTCAAAAGAACCATCGCATTCCAATAATATACTTACTTGCTTGTGGGCCTTCAGTTAGCTATTATATATTGCTTTGAAGATCTCGACGTTTTTAGCAATTACTCGCGGAGTGCATTTCGCTTTGCAGAAAACGTTATATTTTCTACTGATATTGATTGACATTGTTGTACTTCTAAATAATGATTGATCTGATATACATAATGTGCTCGATTCGGGAGTACTCTTTCACCATTCACCAATATTTTAAAAATTTATATCCTTTAGAATTTTAAGATTTTTAAATTTTTCCTTGTAAATATTGAAGATATTAACTACAAATAATATTTTAACAAGAAAAAAAATTTAAAATCTTGAAATTCAAAAGAATATCAAATTTTTAAAAAATTGGTGAATGGTGAAATAGTACTCTCGAATCGAGCAAAATATTTCAATAATTTCAAAGTAAATAATTATAACTGGATAATATGAAACTAGTAAGAAACAAACCAGGATGTCTAAATTTTTAGAAAAATTAAAATTTTTCTTTCACACTTTTCTCAATTCAAAACCATATATAACAAATCAAAAAATTATAATACATAATTATAATTAGAGCCTGAGCTCGACTGTCTTTACAGAAAACAATAATTTAAAAATAACGACCCGAGTAAAAAGGAATTTATATAAATGTGTATTATTTTATATGTTTTCATAAAACCATATACAACTATATGAGTCAAAGTATAAAATTATATCTCACTTTGAAATTTTCCAATTTTTTTAAATGATGTCATATAAAATCATATCTAATTATATTGTTCATAATATATTAATATAAATGGTAGATGTAATCATACGTTGCACATAAAACTTAATCCGATTTCATACATTATTATACGTGACTTTATATCTAATTATGTATAGGACTTTTCTAAACAAAAAATCCAGTATCAATTTATGTATAATTATATATGACTAATATAATACCATTTAAAACTATATATGGTTCCATACTAAAAAAATTTCCAACAAAAATAATAGATATAATTATATGTGTCTTAAACGATAACATATCTGTGTTTGTATGGTACTATATATACGCAAATTTCGTCTAAACTCAATATATATTTATAAATGGTAGCATATGTAATGGAATATATATTTTGATATAATCATGTATAAAAAAAATATTTTTTTGACCAAACAACTAGCCATATATAATTATATATGCCAGTATTTCAAAATTTATTTTTGTGTGTCAACATATATTGTTATACAAAACTTTTTATTGTATCATATAAGATTACATATGATTTTTGGGAACCCGAGTTCGATTCCCGGCCCAGTCGAGAAAAAAAAGTTTTTTTTTATTTTTTTTTTAAATAGAAAACACTTTTTTATTGCGTTTAATTTTTTTAGAACTAAAAAATTTTCATTTTTGGAATTTTTGCAATCATTTTTAAAAAAATATTTTTCTTTTATATAGTTATATATAACTATATTTGATTTATTATAAAATTATCTATAATTTTTGGGAACCCGAGTTCGATTCCAGAAAAAAAATATATTTTTTTTTATTTTTTTTAAATAGAAAACACTTTTTTATTGCATTTATTTTTTTAGAACTAAACATTTTTCTTTTTTTGAATTTTTGCAATCATTTTTAAAAAATTATATTGCTTTTATATAGTTATATATAACAATATTTAATTTATTATAAAATTATCTATCATTTTTGGGAACCCGAGTTCGATTCCAGAAAAAAATATATTTTTTTATTTTTTTTTTAATAGAAAACATTTTTTTTATTGCATTTGTTTTTTTAGAACTTAAAAAATTGTACTTTTTGAATTTTTGCAATCATTTTTAAAAATTTATATTGCATTTATATAGTTAATAATATCTATATTTGGTTTAAATTATCAAATTATCAATGATTTTTGGAACCCGATCTCAAATCTAATTCTTATTTCCTGATTCCATGAAAAATTTCAAACTTATAAGCCAAAGTCCTTTTTCAATTTGGAAGCCTATGACTTGGAAATAAGGTATACCGCTACATTAAAATTATTGTTTAAGCTTACCATGGAAGCCCCTAATAGCGCTGTACGTCATTCCAATTTTTTTTTTTTTGCAAATTTTATCAAAAATTTTCTAAGTCTTTTTGAAAATTGTGTACAAGTGAATAACATATTTAATTGGATGTAATCATATATTACTATATGTTAGGTCAATTTGATATAATTAGATACGATCAATTTATTTAAAACTAAGTCTTTTAAAGTTGTTATTTGCTAACAACGTCCGCTGGTCTAGAGGGTAGAGATTGCGATTACAAAACGGAAGACTTGTGGTTCTAATCCCCGTCCGTTCGAAGTTTTTTTTTTTTTTTTTATTTATTTTCAGTTTGACATTATTATATCTAAAAATAAATCTAAAAACAGAAACTTTTTTTGGATAAAAATGTATCCAATAATTTTTTTATAAAATCAAGATATCAGATATTATAAGATAACTTTGGCGCGGCCAAATTTCGGATGAAATTACATTATATAATATCCAATTTAATATAAAATCATGATATTGGATGTTTTAAGATAACTTTGGCGCGGCCAATTTCCGGATGAAATTACATCATATCATATCATATTTAATACAAAATCATGATAATAGATAATTTGGGATAACTTTGGCGCGGCCAATTTCCGGATGAAATCACATACAATCAAATATTAAACTGTAACTTCATATATTATAAGATGTTATGAGATAACTTTGGCGCGGCCAAATTTCGGATGAAATTTAGCAAAATCAGATCCAATAAATTATATATAATTTTATAAGATAACATGTTTTACCATACAATTTTTTTTTACTCGGGGACTATAAGTCGCCCTAAAGGTGCCTTCAGACTATAATATTTGTAATAATATCTGTCAAAATTTTGTGTAAAATCTATAAAATAGTATGGTGTAAACACAAATCGGTATAAAACCAAGAGAAATACAGATTGAAAAATGACAAGCGGATACGTATTCTCATTTTTAGAAATTTCTCTAAAAATAAGAAAACGTATACGCTTTTCATAAGATGCAGGGTTGTATTTTTTTCGATAATATTTAAGATGTGATGGTGTAAATACGCAAAGGACTTTTTAAACGATTTTTTGACAAGCGTAGAGAGTTTTGTATTATTTAAGATACGTATTTTCTTACGACTCAGTATTATCGTCTGAAGTGGGCTTAAGTGGCAATCAGTATCTTTGGAAAAATGGCAACACCTAACATTTGTGTCTAAAATATAGACCATGTCTGGCAATGTTTGCAAAAATAAGTGCTTAGATCAGAATTGATGAAGGAGAGGAAGAAGAATAATGATTACTAAAAAAAAGTTTGTTTACACAAATTACAATAACAAACTCTTCTGTTAGAAAAAAACAACAGCAACAACCACACTCGAATTGAAAAAATCAGATTTAGTTGATACTTGCTTAACAGCCTACTTGGCGTATCGGTCTAGAGCAGTGGTCGGCACAAAGAGGCATATGAAAGTATTAGTGTTTTAATAAAAATATGCATGTGTTGGTGTATTTCTTCAACAAAGCGACATCAACCTGCTTTGAAGAAAGTCAGCTTGCTACTGAATAAAATATTTGTTTTTTTTATGCTCTTTGTTGATTTTTTGTTGACATTCGTGTTGTATACATGTGAATTGCCGATTGTGTTCGGCTCCAGCGTGCAATGGGTGCCGATCACTGGTCTAGAGTGATTGTACGTTACAAGCAGTTAATAGCAAAGTATTACAGATGATGATGAGTTCAATCCTTGTCGGCTGCGATCTGTAAATAATTTTCACATATAGAGTTTTATTGACTATTAACTAAATAAATTTGACATTAAAAGTTTTTCTGAAGATTATTATAACTGGATAATATGAAACTAGTAAGAAACAAACCAGGATGTCTAAATTTTTAGAAAAATTAAAATTTTTCTTTCACACTTTTCTCAATTCAAAACCATATATAACAAATCAAAAAATTATAATACATAATTATAATTAGAGCCTGAGCTCGACTGTCTTTACAGAAAACAATAATTGTAAATAATTTCTATTTTCATAATTCGCTATCAAATTGTTGAGATAAATTGTTAAATATACTTAAAAATAAAATAGGTCCAGCAGATTCGGGAGTTATTTAAAAAAAAAAAATAACTCCCAAATCGTATGGAATTTTTGGGCTTTATTTCATTGTTTTCTTGGGACTTATTTCATAGCGCCCAATTGAAATTCTGGAATCCCAAGAAATTAAGAGAATATAAATTGAAATACAAAAACTAATATAGCATTCACACTTGCGACCTTATACTGTATACAGACTTGCGTGATTTTAAAATCACTATGTGATTTTCCTTTGAACAAAATCACATAGTGATTTACAAAATCACTTCAAATTGTACTAGCATAAAGAAAAATCACAAAATCATCTCAATTTACCATGGTAAGTTCTTGTAGTGTGAACGTGGCATTAAACAAGTTGTTCAACAAAACACCAGTAATACGGCGTTCACACTTGCTGTTTTGAAGTGTTCAAGAGTGAGATGTTTAAAAAAGTCTTTGTTCTGTGTCCATTACGTTTTTATTCTGCTACTGGTGTTTTGTTAAACAACTTGTTTAAGGTCGCTAGTGTGAACTCCATATAACAGAATAAAAAACGTAATGGATACAGAACAAAGACTTTTTTAAACATCTCACTCTTGAACACTTCAAAACAGCAATGTGGACGCCACATAAGATAATAGGCGTATGGCATAATTATCAGTGTTCTACCATACAAAGTTCATGTTATAAACTTGTTTAATTATGTGTTTTCCCCATGCAATTTTAAACACTTTATCTGTCAAATTAAAACGAAGTTCAATTTTGTCGTTTAAATTGTATGGGGAAAACCAATGATTAAACTTGTTAACAATGAATGCGAACACCGTTTTAGTGTTAACTCTCAAAATTCTAGAAGTTAAAAATTAACTTGCATACATTGTGAATGATTCTCTTATTGTTAATGGCTCTCTTTGGTATTGATTGGCTCTTTGCCCGCAGGAGATATTAAGATATTTTTGGGTGACTTCAATGCAAAAGTAGGAAACAACAACGACAACCTACAGGCGGTAATGGGCAAGCATGGCCTGGGATCCTCACGAAATAATAATGGTGACAGATTGGTTGATTTCTGCGCTCGTAATCGACTTTTTATTGGCGGAACCAAATTTCCACACAAAAATATCCATAAATATACATGGGAATCTCCAAATGGTCAAACTTTTAACCAAATTGACCATATTATTGTCAGTAGGCTTTTCTTGGGCTCTCTTATGGATGTTAAAGCTAGGCAAGGTGCCGACGTTGCCAGCGATCACTCCTTACTCGTAGGTGTTTTCCGTCTTCGACCTGCGGCCGTAACTGGTGCAAGAGAAAAAGTCGATAAATACAACATATCGCGCCTTCACGACCCAGTAGTCTCAACCGTATTTAATCAAAACTTAAGATCCAACCTGGCACAAAACGTCCAACATACGTGGTCAGACGTAGTTACAGCCTGCAAGAATACCGCAAAATCAACTCTTGGACTTAAACAGAATAAAATTAAACCGTGGATCAGCTCCGAATCATGGGATGAGATTGAAAACCGCAAACGTCTTCGTAAATCACGAATGCAAGCTAAATCTGCTAATGCAAAAGAACAAGCAAAATTAGAATACCGCCAGTCTGCTCGAAAAGTAAATTATATGGTACGGGCCGACCGTGAAAAATATTTTAACAATATATTTTAACAATATTTTAACAAGCCGAAAAAGCATCAAATACAGGCAATCTACGCGGAGTTTACTCTGCTATAAAACAGATGAGTGGCAACAACATCCGAGGTACTATGTCATTAAAAGCAAATGATGGTTCAGATCTAACAACAACTGAGCAACAGTTAGATCGGTGGCGCGAACATTTCTCATCACAGCCTTCAACTGTAAACAATACCAACCACGATGAGCCGGTAATGCTTTCTACACGACGCAATCCAAGAAGAGATATTTCAACTGTTCCTCCGACTTGTTCTGAAGTTGCGGCGGCACTAAACAAGCTTAAAACTTGTAAATCGCCTGGTCCCGATAACATACCTGCAGAACTATTAAAATATGGTTCCGATACATTAGCAGAAGTTCTCACCCCACTGATAAGAACTGCTTGGCTCAACAACCAAATTCCTGCAGAATGGAAAGAAGGTGTCGTAGTCACAATTCCTAAAAAGGGTGACCTAACTCAGTGTAAAAACTGGCGTGGTATTACTGTGCTTAACTCAATAGGGAAAGTGATGGCAACTTTAATACAACAGCGGATTTCACCAGTTGTTGAGCAAATTGTGCGTAATGAACAAGCTGGTTTTAGGCCTGGACGATCATGTGTCGATCACGTCAATACTCTACGCATAATTATTGAACAATCAGCAGAGTACAACACACCCCTATACCTGCTTTTCGTAGATTTTGAACGTGCTTTTGATACAGTAACCCGAAGCTCTATGTGGTCTGCGTTAATTGGTAAAGGAATACCTGAAAAAATCGTCACCCTAATACACGAGCTGTACAAAGACGCCGAATGCAAGGTCCGATTCAACGGAAGAGAAAGCCAACCGTACACAAACGTTACAGGCGTTAGACAAGGGTGTATCCTTTCCCCTACATTATTCATTCTTCTGTTAGACTGTGTTATGGAAAAAACCAACATGGAGGCTCCTACCGGCATTTGGTGGAACATGATGGAGTACCTTAATGACATAGACTACGCCGACGACATATGTCTTATGGCCCACCGCTTTGTAGATATTGAAGCAAAGATTAATAGACTCTCCGAAAATGCCAAAAACGTAGGATTGAGAATTAACTTCAAAAAATCAAAGCTGATGCGTATTGGTACCAATATTTCGTCACCACTTATTGTTGATGGTACGATTATGGAAGATGTTGAATCATTCAATTATCTGGGATGTAAAATTGCGAAAGACGGTGGCTCTGCAGCCGATATTGGTGACCGAATCAACAAGGCCCGTGGTGCGTTCCTAAAATTGTACAAAATTTGGCGCGCTAACAACATTTCACAGAAAACGAAGTTACGGATATTCAATTGTAGCGTTAAATCTGTCCTACTATATGGCTGCACTACATGGAGCCTTACAAAACTGACCTTGAAGAAAATTCAAACGTTCGTGAATCGGTGCCTGAGACAGATATTACGTGTATACTGGCCGAATTGGATATCCAATGAGGATCTTTGGAATCGGGCAGATTGTAGTTCCATCGAATGTGATATACGGAGACGTAAATGGACATGGATCGGTCATATTTTAAGGCGACCTGCAAGTGATATTGCTAGAGCTTCACTAGAGTGGAACCCTCAAGGTCAACGACAACCAGGCCGACCACGAAATACATGGATCAGGTGCATAAGACACGAACATGAAACAGCTCGAATAACCTGGAACGAAATTAAACTACTTGCCAGAGACAGAATTAGATGGAGAGAATTCGTTGACGCCCTATGTTCTTCGTGAACAATTTATTTAAGTATTTTTATGTTACATCGCTGTATCTATATTGTATTTAAATAAATAAAGGACATATATATATCTTTGGTATTCATAAAAAAGATAAATGTTTGTGTTGCTTTCAAGCTTAATTGCATTTAATAAGCTAATTTTATCAATATTTCATCAAAAAATGTGTAATATTTTACAAACGACGCTAAATTAAATTGAGAAATTTATGGAAGTTAACGTTCCGTTTTTTATTTTTTGATGCATGTTAACAATCAAAGTTTGCCAACAAAAAAGGCCTAATATTATTGAACTTTCGAAATCCCAGTTAAAATTCACACAACCCAATTGAAATTCAGAAATCCAAATTGAAATTAATAAAAGATTAATTGAAAAATTAAAATTCAGAAAACCCAATTGAAATTTAGAAAACCCAGCCGAAATTGAAAAAAAAAATTTAAATTTAGAAAACCCAATTGAAAAACCTTTTTGAAATTCAGAAAAAGCAATAAAAATTAAGAAAACCCTGCGAAATTCAGAAATCCAAATTGTAAATAAGAAGTGATTAAATAAATTCAAAAATTATCAATTAAATTCAAAAAACCTAATTGAAATTAAGAAACCGCAATTGAAATTCAGAAAAAAATAAATTAAAATTCAGAAAACCGAATTGAAATTAAGAAAACATGTTTTTTCACAACTTTAAAAAAAAAAAACTTGGAAAAAGTTTGGTCTTCAATTTTTTTCAGAAAAAATTTTTGAAAAAAAAAATTATATATGCATTGATTATTTAATTTTTACTACATGTTAATTGTTTTGACTACAAATGTAAGTAGTTTTTACTACATAATAGTACGAACAGAACAAGCACGGCACGGGGGGACGGTTTCCAATTACAATGAGTTTTGCCACCTTTAAAAAATAGAACAAGTTTTATTTCACACCGGCGCCGGCCACCGGCCACCGGTTTTCTCTCTCAAATCGTATGGAAAAAGTCGTGCCGGGCTTGTTCTGTTTCTACTCTAAGTCAGTTGTTTTTTGTCAGTTAAAATAATTTTCACATATCGAGGGCCTATATTCAAAACCCTCTATCTTAAAAAACACAACTTTTCAGGAGAGCCAAAAAACTGTTTATTTCGCGTATTGTTAGAGTAATTAAAATTCGATATTCTACAATATTTTTTTAAATCAACTACTGAATCTCACATATAATTCGTTTTTTAAATTTTGCACTATTGGGGATATTATGAAAGATAGAGTGTTTTGTTTCTCAAAAATATTAAGTTCATGAATGAAAATGATCAGATAGAGGGTTTTGTATTTTAATAAAAATGAATTATTATGATTTCATTTATGACACCGGTAAATTTTTAACGTGATTTATTAATGATAACGGCTTATAAAGAATACCGAAATCGCGGTTTTGGTCCACAGGTGCTGATTTTTGGGACAAAAAATATTTTTTTACCGACTTCATCTTAAAAGATGACAAACTGTTGAGTATGTTATGTAAAAAAAATTAAAAACGCGATTTTGGTCCACAGATGCTGATCAGCATCCCGATTTTTAAGATTAAAATTTTTGTTTCATAATGTACACAAGACATCCAAATTTTGAGCGATATTTTTCAAAAAAGTCAAACAAAAATTTTGAGAAAAAAATTAGCATCTCTGGACCAAAATCGTGATTTTGGAATTTTTTTGACAAATTCATGTTCAGCATGCAAAAATTAGTATGAAAACATGTAATGCATGATAAAATTATTAAAAAAAAATATTTATAAATTAATTATTTGAAAAGATAGAGGGTTTTGCATTCAGAAAAATTATTTGTATAAGAGATAGAGAAAACCAAAAATGCAAATAAAATAGCAAAAAAAAATATTTTTGTTCTGAATTTTACACCATAGATGAGGGTCGTTTTACTGAATATTTTGCCATCAAAAAGTCATTTTCGTGAAAATGGAAGATAGAGGGTTTTGAATATAGGCCCTCGATATAGAGTTTTATTGACTATTAACTAAATAAATTTGACATTAAAAGTTTTTCTGAAGATTATTATAACTGGATAATATGAAACTAGTAAGAAACAAACCAGGATGTCTAAATTTTTAGAAAAATTAAAATTTTTCTTTCACACTTTTCTCAATTCAAAACCATATATAACAAATCAAAAAATTATAATACATAATTATAATTAGAGCCTGAGCTCTATGTCTTTACAGAAAACAATAATTTAAAAATAAAAGAATTCCAAAATTTTTGACTACAAAAAAACACTTTTTCTGCCTTACCTATTTTAATTGTCTTAAAAATTGGTATATATGTTATTCTGATTTTTGTTGAATTTCGGTTTTTGTTATTTAGTAAAAATTGTGAATGGTTCGCGTTTTATCGCTGTTCAAAGTTGGTATTTTGCAACACTTGTATGATAAATACACAATGTTTAAATGATCATATCTTTGGAACGCATCATCCGATTGCCACGAAATAAAGCGCAAAATAATGGTTATGTCCTGTACTTAAAACAGAATTTTGAAAAAGGATGGGATGCTTTGCAAAAAGGATATTGAATTTTAAAAAAATGTCCTTAGTTTGCAAATATCTCAAAATGCGTATCTTTAATTTTCCTATATTTTTTTGCACATATATCCCAAAATGTACTTAACAACATATGCAAATCCCAAATTGGGGTGATAAGCGGTTTATTTATAAACGTGGTTACATGAAAGGACTTATTGATTTTTATTAATAATTCTTGTTTACAAATGAAAAACAATTTCTGCGCGCTAACCGCGAATAATTTTTTTTTATGTATTTTGGATCGCTAAACTCAAAATTTTCATTAAAACGACATTCCGCGAATACATTTTTGTTTAATTATTTTTTAGCGTTTTTTGGAGGTATTTTTACTATTTTGCTTATATCTTAAGTTCTGTTTATCTGATCTTCTCGCAATAAAAACCAAACTAAAGACAATCGAATTTCCAACAAATCCTACATGCATCATTTTCTCGTCAGTTCAAAGCTTTACGCGCAAATAATTTTTTTTAGCGTTATTTGAAGGTATTTTGACTATTTTTCTTATATCTTGAGTTCTGTTTATCTGATCCTTCCGAAATAAGAACCAAATTAAAGACAATCAAATTTCCAACAAATCCTACATTCATCATTTTTCCATCAGTTCAAAGCTTTCCGTTCAATATGCAAACATATGACTAAAATAAGTTTTTTGATTAACGAATTATTTAAAAAAAAGTTTAAGAAATAGAAATCTTTGCAATTAATTACGTCTTTTTATTTATCTGCAAAGCCTGAACATTAAGAAATATAATAAAGTTGATTTGATGAAAATCTATAGGTTTACTCCGAAGTTATCACAAATTATATGAATATACATGATAAAATACAAAAAAAAATTGGTAATTTTTTACGAATTCTGTTTTTAAAATTTTTAAAAAATGAGTTTTGTTAATAAAAAAATAGTTTTTCCTTGTTTGCCTATTGCGCGTAAAGTTATGAACTGTTATAAAAATAATGAATGAAGGATTTGTTGGAAATTTGATTGTCTTTAATTTGGTTCTTATTGCGAAAAGATCAGATGAACGGAACTCAAGATATAAGAAAAATAGTCAAAATACCTCCAAATAACGCTAAAAAAATTTATTTGCGCGTAAAGCTATGAACTGGTGAAAAAATGATGAATGTAGGATTTGTTGGAAATTCTATTATCTTTAGTTTGGTTTTTATTGCGAGAAGATCCGATAAACAGAACTTAAGATATAAGCAAAATAGTTAAAATACCTCCAAAAAACGCTAAAAAATTCATTTAACAATAATGTATTCGCAAAATGTTGTTTTAATGAAATTTTTGAGTTTAGCGATCAAAAATACATATAAAAAAATTATTCGCGGTTAGTGCGCACAAATTGTTTTTCATTTGTAAACGAGAGTTATTAACAAAAATCCATAAGGCGTTTCATGAAACCGCGTTTACAATTAAACCGCTTATCACCCCAATTTGGGATTTGCATATGTTGTTAAGTACATTTTGGGCTATATGTGCAAAAAAATAAAGGAAAATTAAAGATACGCATTTTGAGATATTTGCAAATTAAGGACATTTTTTTAATTTTAATATCCTTTTTGCCAAGCATCCTATCCTTTTTCAAAATTGTATTTTAAGTACAGGACATAACCATTATTTTGCGCTTTATTTCGTGATAATCGGATGATGCGTTCCAAAGATACGATCATTTAAACATTATGCATTTCTCATAATATTGTGGTAAAATACCAACTTTGAACAGCGATAAAGCGCGAACCATTCACAATTTCGACTAAATAACAAAAACCGAAATTCAGTAAAAATCAGAAGAATGGATATGTTAATTTTTGAAAAAATTTAACCACCATCGGCTGATTGCCTATGCTATTTTAAATGGAACCAGTCAATAACGACTATAAGTCGCCCTAAGTGGCAATCAGTATCTTTGGAAAAATGGCAACACCTAACATTTGTGTCTAAAATATAGACCATGTCTGGCAATGTTTGCAAAAATAAGTACTTAGATCAGAATTGATGAAGGACAGGAAGAAGAATAATGATTACTAAAAATAAAAATTTGTTTACACATTACAATAACAAGTCTTCTGTGAGAAAAAACAACAGCAACAACTACACTCGAATTGAAAAAATCAGATTTAGTTGATACTTGCTTAACAGCCTACTTGGCGTATCGGTCTAGAGTGATTGTACGTTACAAGCAGTTAATAGCAAAGTATTACAGATGATGATGAGTTCAATTCTTGTCGGCTGCGATCTGTAAATAATTTTCACATATAGAGTTTTATTGACTATTAACTAAATAAATTTGACATTAAAAGTTTTTCTGAAGATTATTATAACTGGATAATATGAAACTAGTAAGAAACAAACCAGGATGTCTAAATTTTTAGAAAAATTAAAATTTTTCTTTCACACTTTTCTCAATTCAAAACCATATAAAATAACTAACATTGTTAGTTGATTTAACTGAAAAAGAAGTTGACCCCAAAACAACTTACAAAGTAGTTATCTTAACTGACATTTTCAGTTGATTTTACTAACATAATTTTTTGAGTGTACTTATCCTAGGAAGCCACAAGTTATAAAAAATTAAAGAGGTGGATCTCCTCTAATATTTCAAAAATTTTGTGCTCCATTTGATCTCTACTTTCAGACGTATATCATCCGGTTCATGTTTAATATTGGCTGTCGGACGGTGTTATGTCACTTATTGTTCACATATGAACACGATATTTTATAATCTAGTTTTGGATTTTCCACAAAACTGATTAGTATTGTTTAAACAGGATAGTGTTCTTTTTATTATTTACATATAATGACCAAAATTCCCAAATTGTGATATGTTACTTTTTATTATCATGTTTTCAAGATTAATACTTAAGGATGTAGATAGGAAAAAGATAACATAACACATGTTTATTTAATAAAGATATTGCTGGCACACATGCGCCCGGCAGGTAGGGAATATTCTAGTTCTAGGTTAGATTTAAGATTATTGTAGTTAGCTCTTAAGGTTTTTAATTTTAATAAAATAATCAGTGTCTTACAAACATTCGTAGTACGTGTATTATTTAATAGTAATTCCGCGTACATTTGGTCCTTCGAACCGGATCTAGTGGGAAATACTAGTCCAACAATCGTTCCATCAACAAAACCATTGTAGGTTTTGAGCACAGGTTAAAAAATACTAACGGTTATTATACCTACATAATGAGTGTCACCAAAGATGCTCCGGAATTGCTTGAAAGAAAAGCAAGTGGTAGTAAACCTGTGAAAGACGCACAAGGGCTACAGCATAACTAAATTCAACTGGTTAAAAAGGAACTGCAAGAACAAATGCAGCAGATGTCCAATAACCAGGATGCAAAAATGCAGCAGATGTCCAATAACCAGGAGCAGTTTTTTACCAGATTAATGTTGGCAATAAACTCTGGTGGACATAAACAAAATAATGAGGAAACAGTTTCAAATGTGGGGGAACAATTGCCACAGAAACAAGATGAGACTCAAAAGAAACAGCAAAAGGCTGTAAATGAGCAAGTAAAAGCTCAGAGAGAGCAAGAAAAAGCTCGAGAAAAACTAGAAAAGGCTCAAAACGAGGAAACCGTTTCAAATGTGGGGGAACAATTGCCACAGAAACAGGATGAGACTCGGCAGGAACAGCAAAAAGCTGTAAATGAGCAAGCTCAGAAAGAATTAGAAAAAGCTCAAAACGAGGTATCAGTTTCAAATGTAGGGGAACCATTGCTACAGAAACTTGATGAGACTCAACAAAAGCAGCAAAAGACTTTAAGTGAGCAAGAAAAAGCTCAGAGAGAGCAAAAAAAAAAAATGCTCAGAGGAAGTTAGAAATAGCTCAACATGAGGTATCAGTTTCAAATGTAGGGGAACCATTGCTACAGAAACTTGATGAGACTCAACGGAAACAGCTAAGGACTGTAAATAAGATAGAAAAAGCTCCAAACGAAGTATCAGTTTTAAATGTGGGGGAACCATTGCCACAGAATCTTGACTTCACTCAACATAAGCAGCAAAAAGCTGTAAGTCAGCCAGCTCAAAGAAAGCAACTAAAGGCTCAATTAGTATTTAAACTGAAGGTTGCGAAAAATATGATCATCATATATAATCAAAAACAAATATTTCAACATGAGCTCACAAAATTAAAAGGGCATCGAATTGTTAATAAAAACAACAAAATCGTTAGTTTTTATCCTTTTACGCACAAATATGGTATGCGTCGTGGTCAATTAAAAAATTCAAATTTACCATTATTAGCATCAAGAAAGATCTTCAAGTTTATTCCCCCGGCAGACCCTCCTTTTCGAGGGATTTGGGAGGCTGGTGTGAAGTCGTTTAAACATCCTACGCCAATATATGACTGCCCAAAATGTACGTCCTTTTCAAATGTTATTTGCTTCGATAGATGGAAGTTCATCCAGAAATACTTTTGGATCCGATGGAAAGAAAAGTATTTGACAACCCCACAACAACGTCAGAGGCATTCCAAAATCAATTTGAAAGAAGGTACAGTCGTTATTACAGAAGTTCATGATGGCCGAGACGGAAAAGTAAGAGTAGCAACGTTGAAACTTCAGAACAATAGTGTGCTTTAGCGGTCCATTCATAAAGTATGGCCTCTGATAATATTCGAAGAAGAAAAGATAAGGCAACACCAATGAACTCCGACATTTCAACAACAACACAAGATATCGGCACGAATATTTAACTTTATTTATGTTTGTTATTTTTAATTATTCTGTATTTATGTTAAAGATAAATATTATTAGTAGTAAAATTAGATTTTAATAATCAATTGTCATTTAGTGCCCGGCAGAATGTTCACATATGAACACGATATTTTATAATCTAGTTTTGGATTTTCCACAAAACTGATTAGTATTGTTTAAATAGGATTGTGTTCTTTTTATTATTTACATATAATGACCAAAATTCCCAAATTGTGATATGTTACTTTTTATTATCATGTTTTCAAGGTTAATACTTAAGGATGAAGATAGGAAAAAGATAACATAACACATGTTTATTTAATAAAGATATTGCTGGCACACATGCGCCCGGCAGGTAGGGAATATTCTAGTTCTAGGTTAGATTTAAGATTATTGTAGTTAGCTCTTAAGGTTTTTAATTTTAATAAAATAATCAGTGTCTTACAAACATTCGTGGTACGTGTATTATTTCTAATTTAAAAGTAATTCCGCGTACACTTATATCTAGTCTGTAGTAGTCACTTATGTCGAGTCTGTATTAGTTTGTGATAATATCATATCACAGACTATAAACAGACTCGACAGTAGAGTTTTATGAGAAAAAATGGGGGAAAACTAAGCGATTTTAGGAGAAAACAGAGCTGTTTTTAGTCCGTTTTACGCTAACATGGCAACACTTTCTACGACTTAGGAGTGAGTGAAACAACAAAAACCGATCTGGCATCTATTTTTCTTATGGCGCGTTATATCAGTTTTCTCTTTCTAACCTAATTAGTAGAATAATTTGAAAATATTAACCATATGGTTAAGAACTACTTTTTTGACACCTGTCACTTATGTCGAGTCTGTATTAGTCTGTGATCATATTCTCATTCATTTAAACTATACTTTAATTGTTCGTTTTTCACGCACAATTTAGCTGCCAAAATTAAACGCCGTTTAAACTTAAACTTGACGTTTAGATTGCATAGGGAAAACAAATAATTGGTTTAATACCATATTCGCATTCATTTAAACTAGTTTAATTGTGTGTTTTTCCCATTCTGCCAAATTCACATTCATTTTTTTAACATGTTTAAATTTAAACTTGTTAAGGTACATAAACATGTTTAAGTGCTTAAACATGTTTAAAAAAATGAATGCGAATTTGGTATTCAATTTGAAACACTTCATCTGTCAAAATTAAACTAGTTTAAATGATCGATGTGAAAATAACAAACGCAAAAAAATCTAACAAACAACTCCAACAAACACCTTGTCTGAAAATGAATACTGCATGATAATACAGTTTATATTGTATTCGTATGCCGGCAACAATTTTTATTTGTAGAAACAGAGTGGCATCAATGCAAGTTCTTTTAATAATACTGGCAGCACTTTGCCGCAAGACAGTTATTGTGAATGTTTTATACTTTTTCTTGCAAAATATTCTAACAAACAGTTTCCACAAGATAACAAACAGTTCCCACAGACAAAAAATTTAATAAATTATAAAAATAATATACATATTAAATAAAACAATAAATAAAAAAAATATTAAACAAATTTAAAATTTTGAAATTATTATCTATGTCTTCTTACTTGCAATGTTTTAACAAGACGAACTTCACTCATGGTCACTCATGTCCAGGTCACTTTTTCCCCTCTGGAGCTTAAAAAAAGTCGGAGTGCAGAAAAAGTAATGATAAGGTTCGATAGGGAATCAAAAAAGCAACAAAATGGCATTTTTGGAATATTCAAAAATTGTTTTTTGTAGAAGTTTCTCTTACAAAAACTATTTAACTTTTGGTGTCCTGGGAACTTTCCCCTCTGGAGCTTAAAAAAAGTCGGAGTGCAGAAAAAGTAACAATGAGGTTCAATAGAGCATCAAAAACGCTATAAAATTACTTTTTTGGAATATTCAAAAATTGTTTTTTGTAGAAGTTTACCTAACAAAAACTATATAATGTCTTAAAAAAACAAATTTCACCCATGGTATCCAGGTCACTTTTTCCCCTCTGGAGCTTAAAAAAATTCGGAGTGCAGAAAATGTAATGATGAGGTTCGATAGGGAATCAAAAAAGCTACAAAATGGCATTCTTGGAATATTCAAAAATTGTTTTTTGTGGAAGTTTGCCTTACAAAAACTATTTGACTTCGAAAATTTTCTGTAGAAAAATTTACTATCGAAAATTTTCGAAAGAAAATTTTAATATCGACAATTTTTTATAGAAAAATTTAGTATCAAACATTTTCTATAGACAAATTTAATATTGAATTTTTTTTTTAATAAATAATTTAGTATCGAAAATTTTCTATCAATTATTAAGTGTAGAAAAATTTAGTATCAAAAATTTTCTATAGAAAAACATATCGAAAAATTTCTATAGAAAAACATAGTATCGAAAATTTTCTAAAGAAAATTGTTTTTTGCACAAGTTTTCTTAACAAAAACTATTTACTTTTGGTGTCCTAAAAAAAACTTTCCTCTCTTTATAAAAGTTTTCCTAACAAAAACTATTTTAACTTTTATTAACAAACATTTTCTACCTTTTTTTTGGAAAATTTATTATCAAAAATTTTCTATAGAAAAATTTATTATCAAAAATTTTCTTAGAAAAATTTATTATCAAACATTTTTTATAGAAATATTTATTGTCGACAATTTTTTATGGAAAAATTTATTATCGACGATTTTTTATAAAAAACTTTATTATAGAAAATTTTTATAGAAATTTAGTATTTATGGAAAAATTTTTTATGGAAAAATTTATTATCGACGATTTTTTATAAAAAACTTTATTATAGAAAATTTTTATAGAAATTTAGTATCGAATATTTTCTACAGAAAAATTTAGTATCGAAAATTTTCTATAGAAAAATTTAGTATCGAAAATTTTCTATAAAAAAATTAAGTATTGAAAATTTTCGATAGAAAAAATTAGTATCGAAAATTTTCTATAGAAAAATTTAGTATCGAAAATTTTTTATAGAAAAATTAAATATCAAAAATTTTCTTAAAAAAATTTATTATCAAACATTTTCTACAGAATAATTTTGTATAAAAAAAATTTCTATAGAAAAATTTATTATAGAAAATTTTATTATAGAAAATTTTTTTTAGAAAAATTTGTTATAGAAAATTTTCGATAGAAAAATTTAGTATCAAAAATTTTCGATAGAAAAATTTTCTATAACAAATTTTTCTAAAGAAAATTTTCTTTAATAAAATTTTCTAAAGAAAATTTTCTATAATAAATTTTTCTATAGAAATTTTTTTTATACAAAATTTTCTATAAAAAAATTAAATATCAAAAATTTTCTAAAAGAAATTTATTATCAAACATTTTCTACAGAATAATTTTGTATAAAAAAAAATTCTATAGAAATATTTATTATAGAAAATTTTCTTTAGAAAAATTTATTATAGAAAATTTTCTAAAGAAAAATTTCTATAGAAAAAGTTATTATAGAAAGTTTTCTTTAGAAAAATTTATTATAAAAAATTTTCTTTAGAAAATTTTATTATAGAAAATTTTCTTTAGAAAAATTTGTTATAGAAAATTTTCCATAGAAAAATTTGGTAACGAAAATTTTTTCTGTAGAAAAATTTGGTAACGAAAATTTTTTCTGTAGAAAAATTTAATATCGAAATTTTCGATAGAAAAAATTAATATCGAAAATTTTCCATAGAAAAATTTTGTATCGAAAATTTTCTATAGAAAAATTTTGTATCGAAAATTTTCTATAGAAAAATTTAGTATAGAAAATTAAATATCAAAAATGTTCTTAAAAAAATTTATTATCAAACATTTTCTACAGAATAATATTGTTTAGAAAAAAATTTCTATAGAAAAATTTATTATAGAAAATTTTGTTTAGAAAAATTTGTTATAGAAAATTTTCCATAGAAAAATTTGGTATCGAAAATTTAATATCGAAAATTTTCGATAGAAAAATTTAGCATCGAAAATTTTCGATAGAAAAATTTTGTATCAAAAATTTTCTATAGACAAATTTTGTATCGGAAATTTTCTATAAACAAATTAAATATCAAAAATTTTCTTAAATAAATTTATTATCAAACATTTTCTACAGAATAATTTTGTATAAAAAAAAAATTCTATAGAAAAACTTATTATAGAAAATTTTCTTTAGAAAAATTTATTATAGAAAATTTTCTTTAGAAAAATTTATTATAGAAAATTTTCTTCAGAAAAATTTATTATAGAAAATTTTCTTTAGAAAAATTTGTTATAGAAAATTTTCCATAGAAAAATTTGGTATCGAAAATTTTTTCTATAGAAAAATTTAATATCGAAAATTTTCGATAGAAAAATTTAGTATCGAAAACTTTCGATAAAAAAATTTAGTATCGAAAATTTTCGATAGAAAAATTTTGTATCGAAAATTTTCTATTGAAAAATTTTATACCGAAAATTTTCTATAAAAAAATTTAGTATTGAAAATTTTTGATAAAAAAATTTAGTATCGAAATTTTCTATAAAAAAAATTTAGTATCAAACATTTTCTATAGAAAAATTTTGTATCGAAATTTTTTTTATAAATAATTTAGTATCGAAAATTGTTTTATAGAAAAAATTTATTATCGAATATTTTCTATAGAAAAATACACGTCCAGTCCACTTATTTTCCTCTGGAGCTAAAAAAAAAGTCGGAGTGCAGAAAAAGTAATAATTAGGTTTAATAGAGAATCAATAAAGCTGCAAAATTACATTTTTGGAGTATTCAAAAATTGTTTTTTGTAGAAGTTTCCCTTACAAAAATTATGTAATGTCTTTAAAAACAAATTTCAGCCATGGTATCCAGGTCACTTTTCCCCTCTGGAGCTTAAAAAACGTCGGAGTGCAGAAAATGTAATGATATGGTTCGATAGGGAATCAAAAAAGCTACAAAATGGCATTCTTGGAATGTTCAAAAATTGTTTTTTGTGGAAGTTTCCCTTACAAAAACTATTTGACTTTTACATAGTGTTCAGGACACTTTTCTCTTTGGAGCTTGAAAAAGTCGGAGTGCAGAAAAAGTAACAATGAGGTTCAATAGAGAATCAAAAACGCTACAAAATTACATTTTTGGAATATTCAAAAATTGTTTTTTGTAGAAGTTTACCTAACAAAAACTATATAATGTCTTAAAACAACAAATTTCACCCATGGTATCCAGGTCACTTTTTCCCGTCTGGAGCTTAAAAAAAGTCGGAGTGCAGAAAATGTAATGATAAGGTTCGATAGGGAATCAAAAAAGCTACAAAATTGCATTCTTGGAATATTCAAAAGTTGTTTTTTGTGGAAGTTTCCCTTACAAAAACTATTTGACTTTTACATAGTGTTCAGGACACTTTTCTCTTTGGAGCTTGAAAAAGTCGGAGTGCAGAAAAAGTAACAATAAGGTTCAATAGAGAATCAAAAACGCTACAAAATTACATTTTTGGAATATTCAAAAATTGTTTTTTGTAGAAGTTTACCATACAAAAACTGTAAAATGTCTTAAAAAAACAAATTTCAATCATGGTATCCAGGTCACTTTCCCCTCTGGAGCTTAAAAAAAGTCGGAGTGCAGAAAATGTAATGATAAGGTTCGATAGGGAATCAAAAAAGCTACAAACTGGCATTCTTGGAATATTGAAAAATTGTTTTTTGTGGAAGTGCTTTTTTTTTGGATTTTACTTGGAAAAATTGGTTTTAAGGGCTTGTTACTCAACTGGTAACGCAACAGAGTAGCAGTAACAAATCAGCTATTCGTTTTTCTCATATGGCAATACGGAACAAGTTGAGTTTACTGGCATTGGCCCAAAAAAGAAATAAAAAAAATTGAAAATAGCCCTTTTAGCAATGATTTCGAAAAAAAATAAAAAAAATGTCGGCGACAATTATTTAGCGAGTATTTAGCGAGTTATCTCGACTTGAAGTTTTTTGTTATTTATTGTTTGATTCAAAAATATTGGTGTCATACGAAAGGTAATTGAAATATCTTTCATTTTGGTAAAAAAAATATTAATCCATAAAAGACCAAAATTTTTTTTTTTTTTGTGAATTTTTTTTTTCTTGTTACTTGATTACTTTACCAGTTGACTAACAAGCCCTTTAGCGGGAAAATCTATAGCATACATTTTTCTATAATAAATTTTTCTATACAAATTTTTTTATACAAAATTATTCTGTAGAAAATGTTTGATAATAAATTTTTTTAAGAAAATTTTTCTATAGAAAATTTTCGATACTAAAGTTTTCTATAGAAAATTTTCGATACTAAATTTTTCTATAGAAAATTTTTGGTACTAATTTTTTCTATCGAAAATTTTCAATACTTAATTTTTTATAGAAAAATTTCGATGCTAAATTTTTCTATAGAAAATTTTGGATACTAAATTTTTCTGTAGAAAATATTCGATACTAAATTTCTATAGAAAATTTTCTGTAATAAAGTTTTTTATAGAAAATTGTCGATAATAAATTTTTCTATAAAAAATTGTCGATAATAAATTTTTCTATAAAAAATGTTTGATAATAAATTTTTCTAAGAATATTTTTGATAATAAATTTTTCTATAGAAAATTTTTGATAATAAATTTTTCCACAAAAAATGTTTGATAATAAATTTTTCTATAGAAAATGTTTGTTAATAAAAGGTAAAATAGTTTTTGTTAGGAAAACTTTAACAAAGAGAGGAGTTTTTTTGGACACCAAAAGTAAATAGTTTTTCTTAAGAAAACTTGTGCAAAAAACAATTTTCTTTAGAAAATTTTCGATACTATGTTTTTCTATAGGAAATTTTCTACACTTAATAATTTATAGAAAATTTTCAATTCTAAATTATTTATTAAAAAAAAAATCAATATTTAATTTTTCTATAGAAAATGTTTGATACTAAATTTTTCTATAGAAAATTGTCGATATTAAATTTTTCTTTCGAAAATTTTCGATAGTAAATTTTTCTAAAGAAAATTTTCGAAGTCAAATAGTTTTTGTAAGGGAAACTTCCACAAAAAACAACTTTTGAATATTCCAAGAATGCAATTTTGTAGCTTTTTTGATTCCCTATCGAACCTTATCATTACATTTTCTGCACTCCGACTTTTTTTAAGCTCCAGACGGGAAAAAGTGACCTGGATACCATGGGTGAAATTTGTTGTTTTAAGACATTGTATAGTTTTTGTTAGGTAAACTTCTACAAAAAACAATTTTTGAATATTCCAAAAATGTAATTTTGTAGCGTTTTTGATTCTCTATTCAACCTTATTGTTACTTTTTCTGCACTCCGACTTTTTCAAGCTCCAAAGAGAAAAGTGTCCTGAACACTATGTAAAAGTCAAATAGTTTTTGTTATATGGAGTTCACACTAGCTGTTTTGAAGTGTTTAAGAGTGAGATGTTTAAAAAAGTCTTTGTTCCGTGTCCATTACGTTTTTATTCTGCTACTGGTGTTTTGTTGAACAACATGTTTAAGGCCGCTAGTGTGAACTCCATATAAGGGAAACTTCCACAAAAAACAATTTTTGAACATTCCAAGAATGCCATTTTGTAGCTTTTTTGATTCCCTATCGAACCTTATCATTACATTTTCTGCACTTCGACTTTTTTTAAGCTCCAGAGGGGAAAAGTGACCTGGATACCATGGCTGAAATTTGCTTTTTAAAGACATTATATAGTTTTTGTAAGGGAAACTTCTACAAAAAACAATTTTTGAATATTCCAAAAATGTCATTTTGCAGCTTTATTGATTCTTTATTAAACCTAATTATTACTTTTTTTGCACTCCGACTTTTTTTTAGCTCCAGAGGAAAATAAGTGGATAATAAATTTTTTCTATAAAACAATTTTCGATACTAAATTATTTATAAAAAAAATTTCGATACAAAATTTTTCTATAGAAAATGTTTGATACTAAATTTTTCTATAGAAAATGTTTGATACTAAATTTTTTTATCACAAATTTTCGATACTAAATTTTTCTATAGAAAATTTTCGGTATAAAATTTTTCTATATAAAATTTTCGATACAAAATTTTTCTATAGAAAATTTTCGATACAAAATTTTTCTATAGAAAATTTTCGATACAAAATTTTTCTATCGAAAATTTTCGGTACTAAATTTTTTTATCGAAAATTTTCGATACTAAATTTTTCTATCGAAAATTTTCGATATTAAATTTTTCTATAAAAAAAATTTTCGATACCAAATTTTTCTATGGAAAATTTTCTATAACAAATTTTTCTAACCAAAATTGTCTATAATAAAATTTTCTAAAGAAAATTTTCTATAATAAAATTTTCTAAAGAAAATTTTCTATAATAAATTTTTCTAAAGAAAATTTTCTATAATAAATTTTTCTAAAGAAAATTTTCTATAATAAATTTTTCTATAGAAATTTTTCTTTAGAAAATTTTCTATAATAAATTTTTCTAAAGAAAATTTTCTATAATGAATTTTTCTAAAGAAAATTTTCTATAATAAATTTTTCTAAAGAAATTTTTTTTTATACAAAATTATTCTGTAGAAAATGTTTGATAATAAATTTCTTTAAGAAAATTTTTGATATTTAATTTTTCTATAGAAAATTTTCGATACAAAATTTTTCTATACAAAATTTTTCTATCGAAAATTTTCGATACTAAATTTTTCTATCGAAAATTTTCGATACTAAATTTTTCTATCGAAAATTTCCGATATTAAATTTTTCTACAGAAAAAATTTTCGATACCAAATTTTTCTATGGAAAATTTTCTATAACAATTTTTTCTAAAGAAAGTTTTCTAAAATAAAATTTTCTAAAGAAAATTTTCTATAATAAATTTTTCTAAAGAAAATTTTCTATAATAAATTTTTCTAAAGAAAATTTTCTATAATAAATTTTTCTGTAGAAAATGTTTGATAATTAATTTTTTTAAGAAAATTGTTGATATTTAATTTTTCTATAGAAAATTTTCGATACTAAATTTTTCTATAGAAAACTTTCGATACTAATTTTTTTAATCGAAAATTTTCAATACTTAATTTTTTTATAGAAAATTTTCGATACTAAATTTTTCTATAGAAAATTTTCGGTACTAAATTTTTCTATAGAAAATTTTCGGTACTAAATTTTTCTATAGAAAATTTTCTACACTTAATAATTGATAGAAAATTTTCGATACTAAATTATTTATTAAAAAAAAAAATCAATATTAAATTTTTCTATAGAAAATGTTTGATACTAAATTTTTCTATAGAAAATTGTCGATATTAAAATTTTCTTTCGAAAATTTTCGATAGTAAATTTTTTTACAGAAAATTTTCGAAGTCAAATAGTTTTTACAAGGGAAACTTCCACAAAAAACAATTTTTGAATATTCCAAGAATGCCATTTTGTAGCTTTTTTGATTCCCTATCGAACCTCATCATTACATTTTCTGCACTCCGACTTTTTTTAAGCTCCAGAGGGGGAAAAGTGACCTGGATACCATGGGTGAAATTTGTTTTTTTTTTTAAGACATTATATAGTTTTTGTTAGGTAAACTTCTACAAAAAACAATTTTTGAATATTCCAAAAATGTAATTTTATAGCGTTTTTGATTCTCTATTGAACCTCATTGTTACTTTTTCTGCACTCCGACTTTTTTTAAGCTCCAGAGGGGAAAGTTCCCAGGACACCAAAAGTTAAATAGTTTTTGTAAGGGAAACTTCTACAAAAAACAATTTTTGAATATTCCAAAAATGCCATTTTGTTGCTTTTTTGATTCCCTATCGAACCTTATCATTACTTTTTCTGCACTCCGACTTTTTTTAAGCTCCAGAGGGGAAAAAGTGACCTGGACACCATGAGCAAAGATTAACAAGATCTCTAACGCCAAAATATACAACAACAAAAACATCAAAATGCACCTCTGATTACAACATAAAACATAAACAAATCCGCCATCTTGGTACAGCTGTGCGAGAGGGACAACTATATGAAGACGTCAAATTCTTTTCATTCACTCAATTCTGCCAAATAGAGGAATAAAGAAGAATAAACAAAAAACAAAAGAAAATGCATAGCAAGCAGCATCATAAAAAAATAAATCGACACAAAAAACAAAATAATTTGTTTGTAATAATAAATACATTTTATTTAGTTTATATTTAAAGATATACAATAAATACATCTTTTCTATTGAAAAATTCTCAGACATTTTTGCTGCACAAAATACTATTGGGCAAATTTCCAAATATGTATAATAATGTGTTCACCAGATTCATCAAAGATACATTGTACAATAGAATCAAAATTTGGCCAAACGTTTTAGGCCTTCTATCAATTTGGACAAATTAGCAAGCAGGATTCTTGGGTTCCACAGCAACACGCACAGATGAGATAGACAATTTCATGACATAAAAAAATTAACAAAAAACATATTAAAAACATACAAACCCAGGTACAAACTCCAACTGTGTTGTAGAAGCTTGCAAAGTACAATTTATGATCGCTTATGTGCTGGGAAAGCATCACATTACCTAAGCCATATCTCTACTCCCTAAAGGAAATCCCATTTAGAAGTACATTTAAAAAAAAAAAATACTTCTACCGCTCCAACTGTCCTAAAAGAGCTTATAGAAAATTCAAATGTATGACCGACCCCATTAACTTTTTCCGTTTAACATTTTTTCCAACCATATCTAAGCCCTATCTCCACTTTTTAAAGGAACTCCCACTCAGAAGTATTTTTTTCTTTAAATTTGCTTCCACCGCTCCAACTGTCCTAAAAGTGTTTCTAAGGGATCCAAATGTATGACCGACCCCCATTAACTTTTACAGCTCAATATTTTTTCCAACCATACCTAGCTCCTATCTCCACTTCCTAAGGAAACTCCCACTCAGAAGTACATTTTTTTAAAAAATTTACTTCAACCGCCCCAACTGTCCTAAAAGTGCTTCTATAGGATCCAAATGTATGACCGACCCCCATTAACTTTTACTGCTTAATATTTTTTCCAACCATACCTAACCCCTATCTCCACTTCCTAAGGGAACTCCCACTCAGAAGTAAATTTTTTTTAAAAATGTTTAAAAAAAATTTACTTCCACCGCTCCAACTGTCCTAAAAGTGCTTCTATAGGATCCAAATGTATGACCGACCCCCATTAACTTTTACTGCTTAATATTTTTTCCAACCATACCTAACCCCTATCTCCACTTCCTAAGGGAACTCCCACTCAGAAGTAAATTTTGTTTTAAAATGTTAAAAAAAAAATTTACTTCCACCGCTCCAACTGTCCTAAAAGTGCTTCTAGAGGATCCAAATGTATGACCGACCCCCATTTACTTTTACAGCTCCATATTTTTTCCAACCATACCTAATCCCTATCTGCACTTCCTAAAGGAACTCCCACTCAGAAGTGATTTTTTTTTACAATTTACTTTTACCGCTCCAACTGTCCCAAAAGTGCTTCTAGAGGATCCAAATGTATGACCGACCCCCACTAACTTTTACTGCTTAATATTTTTTCCAACCATACCTAAGCCCTATCTGCACTTCCTAAAGGAACTCCCACTCAGAAGTAAATTTTTTTTTTAAATTTACTTTTACCGCTCCAACTGTCCCAAAAGTGCTTTTAGAGGATCCAAATGTATGACCGACCCCCATTAACTTTTACTGCTTAATATTTTTTTCCAACCATACCTAACCCCTATCTCCACTTCCTAAGGGAACTCCCACTCAGAAGTAAATTTTGTTTTAAAATGTTTAAAAAAAATTTACTTCCACCGCTCCAACTGTCCTAAAAGTGCTTCTAGAGGATCCAAATGTATGACCGACCCCCATTTACTTTTACAGCTCAATATTTTTTCCAACCATACCTAAGCCCTATCTGCACTTCCTAAAGGAACTCCCACTCAGAAGTGATTTTTTTTTTACAATTTACTTTTACCGCTCCAACTGTCCCAAAAGTGCTTCTAGAGGATCCAAATGTATGACCGACCCCCACTAACTTTTACTGCTTAATATTTTTTCCAACCATACCTAAGCCCTATCTGCACTTCCTAAAGGAACTCCCACTCAAAAGTACATTTTTTTTTTTAAAAAATTTACTTCCACCGCCCAACTGTCCTAAAAGTGCTTTTAGAGAATCCAAATGTATGACCGACCCCCATTAACTTTTCCCGCTCAAAATTTTTTTCAACGATACCTAAGCCCTATCTCCACTTTCTAAAGGAACTCCCATTCAGAAGTATTTTTTTTTTTTTTAATTTACTTCCACCGCTCCAACTGTCCTAAAAGTGCTTCTAGAGGATCCAAATGTATGACCGACCCCCACTAACTTTTACCGCTCAACATTTTTTCCAACCATACCTGAGCGCTATCTCCACTTCCTAAAGGAACTCCCACTCGGAAGCAGTTTTTGTTTAAATATTTACTTCTACCGCTCAAACTGTCCTAAAAGTGCTTCTAGAGGATCCAAATGTATGACCGACCCCCACTAACTTTTACCGCTCAACATTTTTTCCAACCATACCTAAGCCCTATCTCCACTTCCTAAAGGAACTCGCACTCTATCCTCTAAATAGAAAAATATTTAAACAAAAATTGCTTCCGAGTGGGAGTTCCTTTAGGAAGTGGAGATAAGGCTCAGGTATGGTTGGAAAAAATGTTGAGCGGTAACAGTTAGTGGTGGTCGGTCATACATTTGGATCCTCTAGAAGCACTTTTAGGACAGTTTGAGCGGTAGAAGTAAATATTTAAACAAAAACTGCTTCCGAGTGGGAGTTCCTTTAGGAAGTGGAGATAGCGCTCAGGTATGGTTGGAAAAAATGTTGAGCGGTAAAAGTTAGTGGGGGTCGGTCATACATTTGGATCCTCTAGAAGCACTTTTAGGACAGTTGGAGCGGTGGAAGTAAATTAAAAAAAAAAAAAATACTTCTGAATGGGAGTTCCTTTAGAAAGTGGAGATAGGGCTTAGGTATCGTTGAAAAAAATTTTGAGCGGGAAAAGTTAATGGGGGTCGGTCATACATTTGGATTCTCTAAAAGCACTTTTAGGACAGTTGGGCGGTGGAAGTAAATTTTTAAAAAAAAAAAATGTACTTTTGAGTGGGAGTTCCTTTAGGAAGTGCAGATAGGGCTTAGGTATGGTTGGAAAAAATATTAAGCAGTAAAAGTTAGTGGGGGTCGGTCATACATTTGGATCCTCTAGAAGCACTTTTAGGACAGTTGGAGCGGTAGAAGTAAATATTTAAACAAAAATTGCTTCCGAGTGGGAGTTCCTTTAGGAAGTGGAGATAGGGCTCAGGTATGGTTGGAAAAAATGTTGAGCGGTAAAAGTTAATGGGGGTCGGTCTTACATTTGGATCCCCTAGAAACACTTTTAAGACAGTTGGAGCGGTGGAAGTAAATTTTTTTTAAAAATTTACTTCTGAGTGGGAGTTCCTTTAGGAAGTGGAGATAGGGCTTAGGTATGGTTGGAAAAAATGTTGAGCGGTAAAAGTTAGTGGGGGTCGGTCATATATTTGGATCCCCTAGAAACACTTTTAAGACAGTTGGAGCGGTGGAAGTAAATTTTTTAAAAAAATTTACTTCTGAGTGGGAGTTCCTTTAGGAAGTGGAGATAGGGCTTAGGTATGGTTGGAAAAAATGTTGAGCGGTAAAAGTTAGTGGGGGTCGGTCATACATTTGGATCCCCTAGAAACACTTTTAAGACAGTTGGAGCGGTGGAAGTAAATTTTTTAAAAAAAATTACTTCTGAGTGGGAGTTCCTTTAGGAAGTGGAGATAGGACTTAGGTATGGTTGGAAAAAATGTTGAGCGGTAAAAGTTAGTGGGGTGGGTCATACATTTGGGTCCTCTAGAAGCACTTTTAGGACAGTTGGAGCGGTAGAAGTAAATATTTAAACAAAAATTGCTTCCGAGTGGGAGTTCCTTTAGGAAGTGGAGATAGGGCTCAGGTATGGTTGGAAAAAATGTTGAGCGGTAAAAGTTAATGGGGGTCGGTCTTACATTTGGATCCCCTAGAAACACTTTTAAGACAGTTGGAGCGGTGGAAGTAAATTTTTTTTAAAAATTTACTTCTGAGTGGGAGTTCCTTTAGGAAGTGGAGATAGGGCTTAGGTATGGTTGGAAAAAATGTTGAGCGGTAAAAGTTAGTGGGGGTCGGTCATATATTTGGATCCCCTAGAAACACTTTTAAGACAGTTGGAGCGGTGGAAGTAAATTTTTTAAAAAAATTTACTTCTGAGTGGGAGTTCCTTTAGGAAGTGGAGATAGGGCTTAGGTATGGTTGGAAAAAATGTTGAGCGGTAAAAGTTAGTGGGGGTCGGTCATACATTTGGATCCCCTAGAAACACTTTTAAGACAGTTGGAGCGGTGGAAGTAAATTTTTTAAAAAAAATTACTTCTGAGTGGGAGTTCCTTTAGGAAGTGGAGATAGGACTTAGGTATGGTTGGAAAAAATGTTGAGCGGTAAAAGTTAGTGGGGGTGGGTCATACATTTGGGTCCTCTAGAAGCACTTTTAGGACAGTTGGAGCGGTAGAAGTAAATATTTAAACAAAAATTGCTTCCGAGTGGGAGTTCCTTTAGGAAGTGGAGATAGGGCTCAGGTATGGTTGGAAAAAATGTTGAGCGGTAAAAGTTAATGGGGGTCGGTCTTACATTTGGATCCCCTAGAAACACTTTTAAGACAGTTGGAGCGGTGGAAGTAAATTTTTTTTAAAAATTTACTTCTGAGTGGGAGTTCCTTTAGGAAGTGGAGATAGGGCTTAGGTATGGTTGGAAAAAATGTTGAGCGGTAAAAGTTAGTGGGGGTCGGTCATATATTTGGATCCCCTAGAAACACTTTTAAGACAGTTGGAGCGGTGGAAGTAAATTTTTTAAAAAAATTTACTTCTGAGTGGGAGTTCCTTTAGGAAGTGGAGATAGGGCTTAGGTATGGTTGGAAAAAATGTTGAGCGGTAAAAGTTAGTGGGGGTCGGTCATACATTTGGATCCCCTAGAAACACTTTTAAGACAGTTGGAGCGGTGGAAGTAAATTTTTTAAAAAAAATTACTTCTGAGTGGGAGTTCCTTTAGGAAGTGGAGATAGGACTTAGGTATGGTTGGAAAAAATGTTGAGCGGTAAAAGTTAGTGGGGTGGGTCATACATTTGGGTCCTCTAGAAGCACTTTTAGGACAGTTGGAGCGGTAGAAGTAAATATTTAAACAAAAATTGCTTCCGAGTGGGAGTTCCTTTAGGAAGTGGAGATAGGGCTCAGGTATGGTTGGAAAAAATGTTGAGCGGTAAAAGTTAATGGGGGTCGGTCTTACATTTGGATCCCCTAGAAACACTTTTAAGACAGTTGGAGCGGTGGAAGTAAATTTTTTTTAAAAATTTACTTCTGAGTGGGAGTTCCTTTAGGAAGTGGAGATAGGGCTTAGGTATGGTTGGAAAAAATGTTGAGCGGTAAAAGTTAGTGGGGGTCGGTCATATATTTGGATCCCCTAGAAACACTTTTAAGACAGTTGGAGCGGTGGAAGTAAATTTTTTAAAAAAATTTACTTCTGAGTGGGAGTTCCTTTAGGAAGTGGAGATAGGGCTTAGGTATGGTTGGAAAAAATGTTGAGCGGTAAAAGTTAGTGGGGGTCGGTCATACATTTGGATCCCCTAGAAACACTTTTAAGACAGTTGGAGCGGTGGAAGTAAATTTTTTAAAAAAAATTACTTCTGAGTGGGAGTTCCTTTAGGAAGTGGAGATAGGACTTAGGTATGGTTGGAAAAAATGTTGAGCGGTAAAAGTTAGTGGGGTGGGTCATACATTTGGGTCCTCTAGAAGCACTTTTAGGACAGTTGGAGCGGTAGAAGTAAATATTTAAACAAAAATTGCTTCCGAGTGGGAGTTCCTTTAGGAAGTGGAGATAGGGCTCAGGTATGGTTGGAAAAAATGTTGAGCGGTAAAAGTTAATGGGGGTCGGTCTTACATTTGGATCCCCTAGAAACACTTTTAAGACAGTTGGAGCGGTGGAAGTAAATTTTTTTTAAAAATTTACTTCTGAGTGGGAGTTCCTTTAGGAAGTGGAGATAGGGCTTAGGTATGGTTGGAAAAAATGTTGAGCGGTAAAAGTTAGTGGGGGTCGGTCATATATTTGGATCCCCTAGAAACACTTTTAAGACAGTTGGAGCGGTGGAAGTAAATTTTTTAAAAAAATTTACTTCTGAGTGGGAGTTCCTTTAGGAAGTGGAGATAGGGCTTAGGTATGGTTGGAAAAAATGTTGAGCGGTAAAAGTTAGTGGGGGTCGGTCATACATTTGGATCCCCTAGAAACACTTTTAAGACAGTTGGAGCGGTGGAAGTAAATTTTTTAAAAAAAATTACTTCTGAGTGGGAGTTCCTTTAGGAAGTGGAGATAGGACTTAGGTATGGTTGGAAAAAATGTTGAGCGGTAAAAGTTAGTGGGGGTGGGTCATACATTTGGGTCCTCTAGAAGCACTTTTAGGACAGTTGGAGCGGTAGAAGTAAATATTTAAACAAAAATTGCTTCCGAGTGGGAGTTCCTTTAGGAAGTGGAGATAGGGCTCAGGTATGGTTGGAAAAAATGTTGAGCGGTAAAAGTTAATGGGGGTCGGTCTTACATTTGGATCCCCTAGAAACACTTTTAAGACAGTTGGAGCGGTGGAAGTAAATTTTTTTTAAAAATTTACTTCTGAGTGGGAGTTCCTTTAGGAAGTGGAGATAGGGCTTAGGTATGGTTGGAAAAAATGTTGAGCGGTAAAAGTTAGTGGGGGTCGGTCATATATTTGGATCCCCTAGAAACACTTTTAAGACAGTTGGAGCGGTGGAAGTAAATTTTTTAAAAAAATTTACTTATGAGTGGGAGTTCCTTTAGGAAGTGGAGATAGGGCTTAGGTATGGTTGGAAAAAATGTTGAGCGGTAAAAGTTAGTGGGGGTCGGTCATACATTTGGATCCCCTAGAAACACTTTTAAGACAGTTGGAGCGGTGGAAGTAAATTTTTTAAAAAAATTTACTTCTGAGTGGGAGTTCCTTTAGGAAGTGGAGATAGGACTTAGGTATGGTTGGAAAAAATGTTGAGCGGTAAAAGTTAGTGGGGGTCGGTCATACATTTGGATCCCCTAGAAACACTTTTAAGACAGTTGGAGCGGTGGAAGTAAATTTTTTAAAAAAATTTACTTCTGAGTGGGAGTTCCTTTAGGAAGTGGAGATAGGACTTAGGTATGGTTGGAAAAAATGTTGAGCGGTAAAAGTTAGTGGGGGTCGGTCATACATTTGGATCTTCTAGAAGCACTTTTAGGACAGTTGGAGCGGTAAAGGTAAATATTTAAACAAAAATTTCTTCCGAGTGGGAGTTCCTTTAGGAAGTGGAGATAGGGCTTAGGTATGGTTGGAAAAAATGTTGAGCGGTAAAAGTTAATGGGGGTCGGTCTAACATTTGGATCTCCTAGAAACACTTTTAAAACAGTTGGAGCAGTGGAAGTACATTTTTTAAAAAAGTTTACTTCTGAGTGGGAGTTCCTTTAGGAAGTGGAGATAGGGCTTAGGTAAGGTTGGAAAAAATATTGAGCAGCAAAAGTTTATGGGGGCCGGTCATACATTTGGATCCACTAAAAGCACTTTTAAACCGGCACCCATTTAACACAATCGGCGAAATCTTTAATAATAGTAGTGGGTGGAGGAGGATGGACCTTTTCATTACTGGTAAAGTAGGAAGTTACAGGACACTGAAAAGAGAATAATACAATTAATATATTCCAAAAACATGCATTAAAAATTTAAGTTACCACTTGATATCTATATTTTTTTATAATCATCAAAGGCCACAAAAGACTCCCCTCCATCAGCTAATACGGGTTCTATCCAATATTAATTCAGTTCTATGTAATCTGGTTCATCGGCAAATTAAAATCAGAAGTTTGGTGAATTGTGATTGTAGGTAACTTGGCCACCAATTATAAACAATAATTCGGTATCGTCATCACTAATTTTTAAAGTTTTATGGGGATGTTTTGTTGTGGCCTTTAGAGCATATCTAGCAAAAAAAAAATAATAAAAACTCTTTTTTGTTTCAAAACAAACTTTTACTTACCTCTATTCTAAAAATGCACATAATTATGTGGCGATATACAAAATTTGCAAAACACGTTTTATTATTTTTTGTTGATAAAAGTTTTGTTTGTTTTTTTGCCTATTTTCTTTTAAATACATTCGCTCAAATAAATTGTTGTATAGCTGACTCTTTTTAACAGTTGTGCCGAATGAGGAAATGTAAACAAAAACATATGGTTTTTATTTACATTATTTTGATATAGCATTGCTTATATATCTTATTAATTTTTGACCATGAGTGAAATTTCTTTTGTTAAAACATTACAAATTAAAAGACATTGGTAGTAATTTTAAAACTTAAAATTTATTTTGATATTTTTTTAGTTATTTTGTTCAACATTTTCTTTTTATACATAATTTATTAAATTTATTAACTATGGGAACTGTTTGTTAACTTGTGGAAACTGTTTGTTAAAAATTATTTGCAAAAAAAAATAAGATATTCACAATAATTGTCATTTGGGGAGAGTGCTGCCAACATTTTTAATAAATCCTCCATTGATGCCACTCTTTTACTGCAGATAAGAATAGTTACCAGCATACAAATGCTACGAAAACTGCATTATCATGTCATGGTAACGCAGTTTTCGCTGTCTCTGATGATTTTTGAGCTGTTTGTTGGAGTTGTTTGTTAGACTTTTTTGCATTTGTTATTTTCACATGCGCGTTTAAATGAATGCGAATATGGTAATAATCGACATCTCAAAAACTCACCTAAAAGTTTTAAAACTTGGTAGCACTGAAGATATAAGAGACAGAGCTGCCAGATTGTTGTATACAATTTCCTTGGCAGCACAGAGCTCCAAGCCGATACTAAACTTTCGGCGGCGGCTTGATTTTTAAAGTTTTTTAACTTGGTAGCACTTAAGATATAAAAGACAGAGCTGCCAGATTGTTATTAGAAGTTTACTTGACAGAACCATAGAAAAAAATAGAAGTGTAACAGAGTCGTATTTCGCTTGAATAAGTATTAAGGCTCCCATACATTTCAAACAAATTGGATGACTTGTTGGATGACCAATGTAATTTTTCTCGTGTATGGGGCTGTCGGATGGTCGGATGGCTGGTCGGATGAAAAATCAAAAAGTTTTGATTTTTCGATGGTCGGATGAAAAGTTGGATGACATGTCGGATGGTGTATTGACTTGTCATCCGACCGTTGTACGAACAGAGACGTTTTAATTCATTATTTGTTATTGTTTTTCACAAAGTGATGTTTTTGTATAAAGCAATGATGTTAAAAAGTAAATTTTAACCTAAATATATTAAAAAAACATAAAAAAGAGTTGAAAAATAAAAAAAAATTTCATGTTACTCCTTCAAGAATTCTAAAAAAATGAGCGGTCATCCAACATGTGTATAAATTTGTCGGATAAGTGTATTTTGAAAATATTTTTTCGTCAACTAACAAGTCATCCAACATGTATTGTGTCTCTGGGCGGCTTTAGTGACAGCACATTATGTAACTTTTGACGTTTAATAAAAACAATGCAACATAAAGGAGAACAACAACAAAGAAAACAACAAAAGAAAAAACAAAAGGTTTTAAACTATCAATAGTGCGGTATTATCTTTAAAAAAACGTTGAATAAAGCTAAATAAATAATAAATTTAATTAAATGAAAGACAAATTCCATTTTTTATAAACAAATAATATAATTTGATATTAAATACGTGTGAGATGAGGAAGAACAAGCATTTTGCTACCATATTGGAAAATACATCAAATACAACACTGCGTACCTTCTAATCTTTTCTATGGACAGAACACATATTTCTAGAATACGAATTCAAAGTTCTAAGCCGATAACAAACTTCCTGCGGCGGCGGCTTGATAATTTGAACTCGGCGGCGTACAGTGGGAAAAAATATAATTCTGGCGGGTAATTTTGTAACTTGATATTCATAGAAAAGATTAGAAGGTACGCAGTGTTGTATTTGATGTATTTTCCAATATGGTGGCAAAATGCTTGTTCTTCCTCATCTCACACGTAATTAATATTAAATTCAATTCTTTGTTTTTAAAAAATTATATTTGTCTTTTATTTAATTAAATTAATTGATTATTTTGCTTTGTTCAACCTTTTTTTTAAGATAACCCTATAAGCAATTTTAAAATTCAAGTGCAAATCAAGTATAAATCAAGTGTAAATCAAGCCCCTATTTCCAGTCTATGCTTGAATTACAATTGAATTCAATAGCATTCTCCAGCAAAACGGATACTTGAATTCAAGCGCTGTTTTTACACTGTAAAAGCAGTGATAAGGCTGTAAAAACAGGGCTTGAATTCCAGTGTCCGTTTTGCTGGAGTATGCTATTGAATTCAAGTGTAATTCAAGTACAAATCAAGCAGGGGCTGGAATTTAGGGCTTGATTTACACTTGATTTGCACTTGAATTTTAAAAGTGCTTATTGGGAATACGCACAATTGATAGTTTAAAAACTTTTTTTCTCTCTTTTGTTGTTTGATTTGTTGTTGTTCTCCTTTATGTTGCATTGTTTTTATTAAACGTCAAAAGTTACATGAATTGCTGCCACTAATACTTATTCAAGCGAAATACGACTCTGTTTCAATTCTATTTTTTTCTATGTTGATATTCGTCAAATCGTATCGTTAGCTTATTATTTTTGTTTGGATTTAGCGGGAGAAAATTGGTTTTAGCGGGAACGGTGCTTTAGCGGGAAAATCTAGCGCTTTTTATTTGGATTAAGTGGGACAAATTTAGAGGTTTTTTCCAATTTTTTTTTTTTTTTTAATCGAAAACGCTAAGTTTGTCGAATTTTAGCGCTTTTTTTGTAATTTAGCGGGAGAATTTTGTATTTTCCCGCTAAAATTTGTTCGACCGTTTCTTGCGCGTTTTTAATGAAAAGTAAATTTTCGTAGAAAAAATATTTTGGAGGTTTTTTTTTTTTAAATTTTTCTTTTTTGTCAATCAAAAATGTCAAGTTTTTCGGTTTTCAGCGCTTTTTTTTGTAATTTAGCGGGAAAATTTTAAATTTTCCCCGCTAAATTAATTTTTAGCGGTTTCTAGCGCTTTTTTCGTGAAATTTCATTGGCGTAGGAAGCCAACATTTCTGGGGGGGGCTAAAGCCCCCCAGATTTTTTTTAATTTTTTGTATTTTTTAATAGAAAACCTCAGACCTATTTCTGAAGCGTTCCCTTCATCATGTGTCTAGGTGTCCTAGAAACGAATGCTCCCCGAAAGCGGTTAAAAATTCATATTTTTTTTAAACAAATTTTGATTCTGAAGATTTTTCGGAAATTTAGAACTCCCAGATATGTTATGAAAATGAAAGATTTTTAATGATTTTCCTATAGTAAAATCATTAGATTACTATGATTTTTTTCAAGAAAAAGTTCTGATGATTGCAAAAGTTGATGATTATTAGTCAAAATTCTCAGATGCTTTCTTCCAATAACTTTTGTCTATAAAAAACCACTTAGAATTTTTAAACTTTTTTAAATCAATGAAATTAAAATGTTTTCCTGAAGTTAAAATCCTAAGATTCGGTGAAGTTTTTATTACTGACAAAAATATAAGATTCATATAAAAACTTTTTGCAATAATTCAGAATATTTTTCAATGGGAAAAACTATTAGATCTAATATAATAATCATTACGAGTCCTTAAGACTCGTAGAATAATTATAACGAGTCCTAAAGACTCATTATTATTTATTGTTGCAAAAATTAATGAAATCATTAAATTATTAAAAAAAAAATTGTGAATGATTAAAATTCTGGGGGGGGCTAAAATTATTCTGGAGGGGGCTAAGCCCCCCCTAGACAGGGCTATCTACGCCAATGTGAAATTTAGAGGTTTTTGGTTAAAAATAGTTGGCAACAGTGGACCCAGGCAGAAAAATACACGCAAAAAAAAATCTGTGTCAGATTGAGCAATCCTACTTGGTAAAATATTTTTCCTACCAAAAAAAATTTTTTACCAAGTTTTTGCTAATGTCGATGTTAAAGTAACATAATTAGTTTTTTATGTAAAATAACCAAGTAGCTTGCACAATAACGCAAATTACTTGCACAAAAATTTATCGAAAGAAAACAACAAAAAAAAAACAAATACAGACCGCCATATTCATTTTGTATTTTTGTGTGCGTGCTTCGTTTATTTTTTGTGTTATAAAACGAAAAAAGGAAATTGATAAATAAAATTTAAATAAATTAATAAATAAATATAAATAATTAGTTTTTTAAAAGATAAATAAATGTAAAAAAAGCTAAAGTTAATTTTGCTGTCATAACTTAAAACACCATTCATTTAGCAAAACCAATGGAGTCCCAGACGTTTGTTTCAATGAATTACAAATGGAATGATAAAGTGAGTATACCCTTATTCTGAAGACACCAATAAGGTTTAATAGATTTTTAGTTAAAAATTAGTGTTTGGTAATAATTTTCTATTTTTACAGGGTACTGCTAAATAAATTTTTGAAGCTATGGCGAATCCTTCACAACAATAAAGAGCGTGGGCACCAGTCCTCCCTTTAGTTATAAAATTAAAACCTGAAACGCATTTATATAGCAAAGTTAATGGAGTCCAGACCTGTTTTGATGAGTTACAAATGGAATTACAAAGTAAGTGTTCCTCCTTACTAAAAGACCAATGGGGCTTACAAGTTTTTTAAATTAAAAATTTATGTTTTGTAATAATTTTCTATTTTAACAGGATGCTTTTAAATAAATTCGTGAAGCTATAGCGGATCCTTTACTTTAAGAAAAAGCGTAGGCAGCAGTCACTGGAGAAAATTGTACATAAAGGGTCAGTTGGTCGGTGGTAAATAAAATCCTACACAAAATTTATTATATTATTATGGATTTATTTTCTGAAAATTGTATTGCTTTATATGGGTTTACCAAAACTATAAATTTTTATACATTTACTTGCAAGAAATCAAAAGTTTTAATGGTTTTACTAAAATATCATTTGGTCGTTTTGTGCTCCATATCAAATTTTATTTTTAAAATACAATATTGTCTTTGACGTGGAGCAAACTAAATGCATGGAACGGAAACACCCTGTAGACATAGAGCCGACGCAATATTATGTACAATTATCCAATTATATTGATGGTGTGTGGGTAAGATTGTCCATTGTACAATCGTCAATATTACCAATACACCATCAATATAATTGCCTATTGTACACGCAAAAAAAAATCTGTGTCGGAGTGAGCAAAAATCTGGCATAATTTTACCAAGAATATGCTAAAACTACAACCGACGAAGTAGTTTTCGTAATTTAGCCAAAACACTTATGTAAAAAATTTTGAAGAAAATGCTAATGCTATTTAAGCAAAAACTTGGTAAAATATAGCAAAAAAATATGGTGAAATATACCAAAATTATTAGAAAAGGTGACTAAAAATAATGCTAAAAATTACCACATTTATGCTAAAATAAATTTTCTATAAAATTTTTGTAAAAATTTGTATATTTATTTGAATTTAAAATTTTCACAGAATAAATTCATATTAATATAATAAATGATGTGTAGGATTTTATTTACCACCGACCAACTGACCCTTTATGTAGAATTTTCTCCAGTGACTGCTGCCTACGCTTTTTCTTGAAGTGAAGGATCCGCTTTGGCTTCATTTATTTAAAGCATCCTGTAAAAATAGAAAATTATTACAAAACAAAAATTTTTAATTTAAAAAACTAGTAAACCCCATTGGTCTTTTGGTTAGGAGGAACACTTACTTTGTGATTCCATTTGTAACTCATCAAAACAGGTCTAGACTCCATTGGCTTTGCTATATAAATGAGTTTTTAGGTTTTAATTTTATAACTAAAGGCAGGACTGGTGCCCACGCTCTTTATTGTTGTGAAGAATTTGCCATAGCTTCAAAAATTTATTTAGCAGTACCCTGTAAAAATAGAAAATTATTACCAAACACTAATTTTTAACTAAAAATCTATTAAACCTTATTGGTGTCTTTGGAATAGGGGTATACTCACTTTATCATTCCATTTGTAATTCATCGAAACATACGTCTGGGACACCATAGGATTTGCTAAATGAATGGTGTTTCAAGTTACGACAGCAAAATTAACTTTAGCATTTTATTATCTTTATTTATTTATCATTTAAAAAACTAATTGTTTATTTTTATTTATTAATTTATTTTATTCATCAATTTCCTTTTTACGTTTTTATAACACAAAAAATAAACGAACGACGCACACAAAAATACAAAATGAAAATGGCGGTCTGTATTTGTTTTTGTTGTTTTCTTTCGATAAATTTTTGTGCAAGTAATTTGCGTTATTGTGCAAGCTACTTGGTTATTTTACATAAAAAATAAATTATGTTACTTTAACATCGACAAGCATAATTTTAGCAAAAATTTGCAAAAAAATTTTTTTTTGGTATGAAAAAAGTTTTACCAAGTAGGATTGCTCAATCTGACACAGATTTTTTTTTGCGTGTACATAATATTGCGTCGTCTGTCATTTTTTTTTTTAAATGGCGTATAGGCTAAAGCAATAATAACCTGACGAAATATTTTCAAAAAATTTTGTAAATAAATAGATTTTTTATTTTTTGATTTTGGCATTTTTACATTTTCTCTATTTCTTATTGTCGCACAATGGTAAAAATATGAAAAAATTTTAAATTTATAAGGTTTCGATCGTACTTTCGGGATTTATAAAATCCAGAATCCCAGGATCTTTTTTTAAAAATCCCAAAATTTAAAACAATGAAATTTTTCACCAAAAACAAATCGGATTTGGATGAATTTAAATATCACTTATTAGAATCAAGTTCTTAATGTTTTTACAAAGCAAAAAAAAAAAAGGCAATATTGCTGTTAATAATCATAAAAGCCTAATTAAATCTGCAAAATGACAAAACAAAAATGTTTGTAAATAAATTTGCTGATTACCAACCAGAGCTACGAAGGATTTCATTCCTTAATTCGATATGTCATTCTGAGTGAAAATTTAGTGATTGCATTCCCCAATCACATTTTAGCGAATTGAATGAATTCACTTTAGACTCAATCGATTTATAAATATCGAATGCATTCGTTTTATTTTTCATTCGACTTTCAAAAATCGAATGCATTCGATTTTTTTTCATTCGACTTTTAAAAATCGGATGTATTCACTTGCGAATGCAATCGATTTTCTTTTCATTCAATTTGAAAAATCGAATGGCTTATTCATTCATTGCATAAAAAAACCTAAAAAAACTAACCAAGATAGAGCAAAACGGAAATAGATAGAGCTACTTGTAAAATAACCAAGTAGCTTGCACAATAACGCAAATTACTTGCACAAAAATTTATCGAAAGAAAACAACAAAAAAAAACAAATACATACCGCCATTTTCATTTTGTATTTTTGTGTGCGTGCTTCGTTTTTTTTTTGTGTTATAAAAACGTAAAAAGGAAATTGATAAAAAAAAATTAAAATAAATTAATAAATAAAATTAAAATAAATTAATAAATAAAATTAAAATTAATTAATAAATAAAAATAAATAATTAGTTTTTTAAAAGATAAATAAATGTAAGATAAAAAAATGCTAAAGTTAATTTTGCTGTCATAATTTAAAACACCATTCATTTAGGAAACCAATGGAGTCCCAGACATTTGTTTCAATGAATTACAAATGGAATGATAAAGTGAGTATACCCCTATTCCGAAGACACATATAAGGTTTAATAGAGTTTTAGTTAAAAATTAGTGTTTGCACCGAACCAAATACGGCAGTAATATTTACGAAAAAGTAGTGGTATTCATTTAACAGTATATTTATACGCGACTCGTATTTGTATAATTATACACGCAAAAAAAAATCTGTGTAAGATTGAGCAATCCTACTTGGTAAAACTTTTTTCATACCAAAAAATTTTTTTTACCAAATTTTTGCTAAAATTATGCTTGTCCATGTTAAAGTAACATAATTCATTTTTTATGTAAAATAACCAAGTAGCTTGCACAATAACGCAAATTACTTGCACAAAAATTTATCGAAAGAAAACAATAACAAAAAAAAAAAAAAACAAATACAGACCGCCATTTTCATTTTGTATTTTTGTGTGCGTGTTTCGTTTATTTTTTGTGTTATAAAAACGTAAAATGAAATTGATAAATAAAATTAAAATAAATTAATAAATAAATAAATATAAATAAATAGTTTTTTAAAAGATAAATAAATGTAAGATAAAAAAATGCTAAAGTTAATTTTGCTTTCATCACTTAACACACCATTCATTAAGAAAACCCAATGGAGTCCCAGACGTATGTTTCGATGAATAACAAATGGAAAGATAAAGTGAGTACACCCGCATTCCGAAGACACCAATAAGGTTTAATAGATTTTTAGTTAAAAATTAGTGTTTGGTAATAATTTTCTATTTTTACAGGGTACTGCTAAATAAATTTTTGAAGCTATGGCGAATCCTTCACTACAATAAAGAGCATGGACACCAGTCCTGCTTTAAGTTATAAAATTAAAACCTAAAAACGCAAAGCCAATAGAGTCTAGACCTGTTTTGATGAGTTACAAATGGAATCACAAAGTAAGTGTTCCTCCTAACCAAAAAACCAATGGGGTTTACTAGTTTTTTAAATTAAAAATTTATGTTTTGTAATAATTTTCTATTTTTACAGGATGCTTTTAAATAAATTCGTAAAGCTATAGCGGATCCTTCACTTCAAGAAAAAGCGTAGGCAGCAGTCACTGGAGAAAATTGCACATAAAGGGTCAGTTGGTCGGTGGTAAATAAAATCCTACACAACATTTATTATATTAATATGGATTTATTGTGTGAACATTTTAAATTCAACAAATATACAAATTTTTACAAAAATTTTATAGAAAATTTATTTTAGTATAAATGTGGTAATTTTTAGCATTATTTTAAGTCACCTTTTCTAATAATTTTGGTATATTTCACCATATTTCTTTTGATATATTTTACCAAGTTTTTGCTTAAATAGCATTAGCATTTTCTTCAAAATTTTTTATATAAGTGTTTTGGCTAAATTACGAAAACTACTTCGTCGGTTGTAGTTTTAGAATATTCTTGGTAAAATTATGCCAGATTTTTGCTCACTCCGACACAGTTTTTTTTTTTGCGTGTAGATAAAACAAAAAAGAAAAAACCAGAGTCATAGAGTAGTCCAACAAATGGCGTTTGAAAAATTAGTAAACAAAAACCATATGGTATTGTTTACGAAATTTTATCACAAATCGAAATGTGAGCGAGATGGAAGATACCAGTTTTACAGTGAGAATGCAGATTGTTTTTTCTCTCTCTTTGCTTTGCGTTTGAACTTTAGTTTGGCATTGCCAGAATTTCCAATTATCTTTGGTGATGCCAGATCTACAAAACGGTCGATGGATTACTATGTCACTATGGAAAAAACAACACTGTTCGTTCGTTTTTTTTTTTATTATAACGAGTGAACGAGTGAGTTGGTAGCAATGTGAAATGTCTCTTATAAAATTATTTAATGTGTTGGTTTCTTATAAAATTATTTAATATTAGAAAACTAAATAAAAATAGGATCTGATCTGTAAATATTTGGTAAGTAATAAAATACATTGATTACCTTATGTATTCATACTGTGTATTGAAACGTTTTTTGTTTTTTTTTTAGGATTTTGTTTTGGTATCATCAGATAACTAGAGAATGGCTAATGGGTGCATAACATGAATAAACGAAGTGTGTGTGAAAATCTTCAAATATTGCAGCTTAAATAGCCGGAAATAAAAAAAAATGTTGTGATTTATACCATATTCACATTGGCATGTTTAAATTTAAACATGTGTTTCCCCATACATTCAAAACAAAACATCGTTTAATTTTAAACATCTCCAAAACATTTTCAAAACATCTCGGAAACACGAAATAACAACCCTGTGTTAAGTTTTCATCAAAAAAAAACAGCCGCTGCTAAACGAACCAGAAGAGAAGCGGATGCTTTTTTAAACTACTGGCAATGCGAACACTTTCGTTTAATTTTAAACACAAAAGTTAAACCACAGACTAAATACAGACTCGACAGTAGAGTTTTATAAGAAAAAATGGAGAAAAACTAAGCGATTTTAGGAGAAAACACAGCGGTTTTTAGTCCGTTTTACGCTAACATGGCAACACTTTCTACGACTTAGGAGTGAATGAAACAACAAAAACCGATCTGGCATCCATTTTTCTTATGGCGCGTTATATTAGCTTTCTCTTTCTAACCTAATTCGTAGAATAATTTGAAAACATTAACCATATGGTTAAGAAATACTTTTTTGACACCTGTCATATATGTCGAGTCTGTATTAGTCTGTGGTTAAACGATGTTTTAAACATTGTATGCGAATATGGTATTATACTTAATAAAAGAATATTTACAAATAACAACAAGCTTTTTTTTTAATAATAAAATTTCTTATATTAATAAAAATATGAGTTGAATTTACATAAAATACGAATTGATTAACAAAAAAACGAGTTGATCAACTTTTACAAAAACTGACAACAATTTTTATTGAATTCAACATAAATATTTGTAGGGTCAAAATCAACAATGATTTCTGTTGAATTTACAACGATTTTCTTTGGGAATACAATGATTTTTGGTTGAGTGTATGCACTCGTAAGCCATTCTCCAGTTTTCTAATGACACCAAATCAAAAACCTTAAAAAAAACAAAAAAATGTATAATATAGTATGAATACATAAAGTAATCAATGTATTTTATTACTTATCAAATATTTACAGATCAGAATCTGATCATCAGATCCTATTTTTATTTATTTTTATAATATTAAATATTTTTATAAAAAACAAACACATAAAATAATTTTATAAGAGACAAACAAATTTCAAACATTGCTACCAACTTGATAATACAAAAATGAACGAACAGGCACAGACTAATACAGACTCGACATAAGTGACAGGTGTCAAAAAAGTAGTTCTGAACCATATGGTTAATATTTTCAAATTATTCTACGAATTAGGTTAGAAAGAGAAAACTAATATAAGGCGCCATAAGAAAAATAGATGCCAGATCGGTTTTTGTTGTTTCACTAACTCCTAAGTCGTAGAAAGTGTTGCCATGTACATCGAGACCTTAGAACAACAAGGTTCTATTTGCTTAAAGAAATAGGCACAGATAGAACCTTGTTGTCCCAAGGTCGCGATATATCATTACTTACATAAAGTTTTGTTTTCACATGAAGTTTTGTAGAATTTGAAGACGCTTTTATAATGCCAAAAAACATGACAAAAACTTAAAAGCTTTAGCAATTGCATGAACAAATAAATAAATTTTAGCAAAACATAATTTTTTTATGACACTGCACAATGCAAAAAGCAATGGCGTCCAAACTAATAATTTTAGTCAATTTGACGAAATTTAGTCAATTTGATGAAATTTCGTCAATTTTACTTTTTTAGAGGATGTTAAACTGTATACAGACTAGCGTGATTTTAAAATCACTATGTGATTTTCCTTTGAACAAAATCACATAGTGATTTACAAAATCATCTCAAATTGTACTAGCATAAAGAAAAATTGCAAAATCATCTCAACTTACCATGGTAATACTGTATACAGACTAGCGTGATTTTAAAATCACTATGTGATTTTCCTTTGAACAAAATCACATAGTGATTTACAAAATCATCTCAAATTGTACTAGCATAAAGAAAAATTGCAAAATCATCTCAACTTACCATGGTAAGTTCTTGTAGTGTGAACATGGCCTAAGTTCTTGTAGTGTGAACATGGCCTTATTAACTTGACGAAATTTTGTTGATTTAAATAAAATTTGTTGAATCTTAGGCCATGTTCACACTACAAGAACTTATACTGTATACAGACTAGCGTGATTTTAAAATCACCATGTGATTTTCCTTTGAACAAAATCACATAGTGATTTACAAAATCATCTCAAATTGTACTAGCATAAAGAAAAATTGCAAAATCATCTCAACTTACCATGGTACCCTTGGACACCAATCCTGCCTTTAGTTATAAAATTAAAGCCTAAAAACCCAAAGCCAAGGGAGTCCATACCTGTTTTGATGGGTTACAAATGGAATGACAAAGTAAGTGTTCCTCCTTACCAAGAGACCAATGGGGTTAACCAATTTTTTAAATTAAAAATTTATGTTTTGTAATAATTTTCTATTTTTACAGGATGCTTTTAAATAAATTCGTGAAGCTATAGCGGATCCTTTACTTCAAGAAGAAGCGTAGGCAGCAGTCACTCGAGAAAATTGTACAAAAAGGGTCAGTTGGTCGGTGGAAAATTAAATCCTACACAACATTTATTATATTAATATGGATTTATTCTGTGAAAATTTTAAATTCAACAAATGTACAAATTTTTACAAAAATTTATTGAAAATTTATTTTAGCATAAATGTGGTAATTTTTAGCATTATTTTTAGTCAGCTTTTCAAATAATTTTGGTATATTTCACCATATTTCTTTTGGTATATTTTACCAAGTTTTTGCTTAAATAGCATTAGCATTTTCTTCAAAATTTTTTACATAAGTGTTTTGGCTAAATTACGAAAACTACTTCGTCGGTTGTAGTTTTAGCATATTTTTGGTAAAATTATGCCAGATTTTTGCTCACTCCGACACAAGTTTTTTTTTTTGCGTGTAGGATTGCTCAATCCTACACGGCGGCGGCTATAAATAAAAAAAAATAACCGTAGACGGCACGCTACCGATTTTAAGCCGATCGACTTGGAACTTGTTAGTGACTTTTCATATCGAAAAAAATACATAATTGAAACGGGAATTTTTCATTTGCAATTTTAATTTATTTTAGTGAATATTTTTGTGTTGTAATTGAAATTAACTATTTAAAAGTGAAGTAAATATAAAATACTATTGTTAATAGTCCGGTTATTATAAAAGAATTTGTAAGAAAAGAATAATATGTGCATTTTGAAGGTGTGTAATAGTTGAGAAAAAAAAATTTTTTTGGTGACCAGACAAAAGGCAAAAAACTGAAAAGCAAAAGTGAAACGTAACAAAAAAGTTTGTAAAAAAAAAAGTTAAAAAAGTTATACATAATTAAATCAAATTTAGGCATATTCGTTAAAAAATATGCGAAGAAAATGAAAAATATTGCAATATTTTATAAAGATTGAAGAAAAATTCCATAAAAAGTATACATCTGCTAACATTTTTTTATCTGTGCTTGTGAAATTTCAAGTTAATGCAAGGCAGCGCTGCTTACGTTGACTTTTTTCATAAACTTTTCGTTGTTGGCAATTTGATTGGTTTGAGATTGTATCATAATGTTGAGGGTGATGATATTGTTGGTTTCGTTTTTGTATTTCTCGGTTGACACCTCCCGCACCGCCTTATTATAATCATCATAAAAATCTTTTTATAAGTCCTACGCATCTTTCATTTCGTCTTTTTTTATTTTTTTTTGTTCAATACTCAAAATTAACCGAATATATTCGAGCTAATTTTCAGTTTTTCTTTTGTTTATTATCTATCGGTTCAGTTTGATATTTTCTATTTTTTAAATCGTTTTTTGCTTTGCTTCAAAAAAAGTAAAGTGGAAATTTTTTTGTTAAATATTTTTAAATTTCTTTTTCTTTATTATTTTTTTTTTGTTAGATATTTTTTATTAATCAGCTGAGTTAATTTTTCTCTTCGTTTCATTTTGTTTTTTTATTTTAATGTTACCACTGCTTGTTGCTCTCTTTTTGTTATAGTGAAAAAAAGTTGTCATTCATTAACGTCTGACGTAGACGTTTGTTATTTGTGCTGCTGCGTCGCAAATTGCTTACGTTTTCGAAATGCAGATCTTGGAGGAATGAATGGTTGTGATTTTGCTTAAAATAAATTTTCTTTTTATAACAAATTACATTTTATTTGCATATTTTGTTAGCATTCAAATAATTTTTTGGTGTATTTGTAATAAGCAGCTGATTTTTTTTATACCCTCCAACTACAGTATGGGGGTATACTCAAAATATCGGTCTAGGACCCTATAAATTATATTTATGATCAGTGATCGATTCTAAGACCTTCCAGCGATGTCCGTCCGTCCGTGTTTCCGTCCGTCTTTCCGTCCGTCTGTAGTTAACACGATACAGTCCAAAATAAAAGAGCTAGACTCCCGAAATTTGGCACCAATATGTCTTATTCTCCTAGACAGGTTAAGTTCGTAAACGAACAAAATTGGGCCAGGGGGAAAAAAAAGTTCCCCCTTGAAGAACTAAACCAACCTCTGAAAAATAACACTTTTTTACATGATATTTTGTGTTTTTGTTGAACAAATGCAACATTTTTATGCTCCAAGAAGTTCAAAGTCCTGCATTTGGACCCAGAGTATTAGAAAATGTCGTTTTTTCGGTCCGACCCCCCTTTTGTGGGCGTGGATAAAAAAAATTGTTTACATATTGATAAAATTGTATTTCTTTAGCACAAAAATTAATTTTTAAACATATATTACGAGAGGAAATTTCCCCTTGCCCCCCCCCAAAAAAAATTAAAACGCCCCTGGATTTTTTTTATTTGTTGCATGTTGGAGGGTATAAAAGATTCGGCACAGCCGAATTTAACTCTCTTACTTGTTTTTTTTTTTAATAAGTAAATTGTGAAGTAAACTAAGTAATTCTTAATGGTGACACGAAATAACTCCTATATGAAGCAACTCCCACGAAACAATTCGAAATGAAAGATGAAACGATTCTCAATGGAAATAAAATGCATTGAATACCAACGCCATTGAAATATTCGAAAATTTAAAGAAATTCCATTCGAAGTTTCATTTACATGGAAAAATTTCATTAGCCCGTTAAGCGCCAAAACGCGTTTTTTATTTATTTTTTTTTTTAAATTTTCAAATATCTCAAAAATGTTACGTATATAGGGCCATAAAAAGTATACATATGTGTGTAGCTAAGCTTTCATTTGGACTTTTATTCGACATTCTAACTTTTCTAACACCAGAGATATAAAGGGTTAAAGTTTTGGTGCTCTCATATGTTCAGCCCAAATGGCTTCGCTAAATAAAGCTCTTCTGTGTAGGGGCCTTCGGCCGGGCTTAGGGATTACAAATTCCATAGATTCCTTTAGCGGCTTCGCTTAAGAAAGTTTTTTTTGCTCCACAGGTTCAGCCAAAAAAATAGCACCAATCTCAGTTGTTAGAAGATTTAGATAGTCGAATAAAAGTCCAAATGAAAGCTTAGAACCTTGGCTACAAACCCATGTATACTTTTTATGGCCTTATATACGTAACATTTTTAAGATATTTGAAAATTAAAAAAGAACAATAAAAAACACGTTTTGACGTTTAACGGGTTAATCAATTTTTTCAATGTAAAGGAATGTTCGAATGGAATTTCTTTAAGCTTTCGAATGATACCAATTTCATCCAAATAGGATAAGTATTTTTTAAGATATTTAAGAAAAACGTTTTAACTTTGAAGGCCCGTCCACTCGAAAGAGGGCGTGACCCCTTCAAAGTACGAAGTTTACGCGACTTTGTATATCGCGATATAGTCGATATACAAAGTTTTAATATGCTGGGAGTGATTTCAGTATTCTGGTCATATGCCATAGTTTTAAAATAAAAAAATTTTTGAAATACTCTTTTGCTACATTGCCAGGGCTGGCAACAAGACTCTGAATACCTCTAATATTTTTTTCAAAAATAATCAAATAACAGATTATTTAAATATTTGAAAATGAATAATATTTATTTTGATTTTAGCCGTGTTTTTTTGCTATCGGTAATACGTTAACATAAAAAGTTAGGAAAAAAACAAAATTTTTACTGACTTTTGTTTTCAAACAAACTTGGCATCACTTACATTTTTTGTAAACAAGACGTTTGTCATTAAAAAAAATATAAAAAAAAATTAAAAAAATTGTTTGCTGTTAAATTTATTTGTATAATGAAGAACAACATTTTCAATAGATTTGATTTCTGTGGAACAAAATGGAACAGGTAAGTTCTTTGTCATACATCAATAATGATTTATTGCATGAAATTTTATCATATATTTTTACTTAAAGAATTTGTTATGGGATAATGGAGACGCCGCTGATATGATGGAAGCGATAGAAACTCTTATGAGTGCCACTGATGAACTGTTTAGTTCAAGAAGCACTAGTAGTTGTAACGATAGCAGCTCGAAATCGAAAGATAATGAATATCAAGTGGATTTTTTCAATATTTTAGATGGTATTAAGGACCCATATGAGAATAATGCCATCAACAGCCATATATTTAATTGGTATGTACATATATTATAATCAGACCACAGTAAAAATCTGTTTAGATGAATTCTTATTTATAACGAACTTATCCCCAGGCTTCGACGCTTTGGTATAATAAATGCAACATGGAGAAGTTCTGCCTCTTTAACATGACCAAACTTTAGAGCGCGTTTGTTTAGGTATGTATGTTCTGAGAAAATGTTGGGGTTGAAAAACTTTGGGGGTCTGTTCATAGTTGGGAACTGGCATTACTGTTGTATGATAAAATGTCTCAGAATCTGAGTATTTTTCTATAGGAAAAAAATTTTTAAAGTCTGACACTTTTTTACAAGAAAAATTGTTCAGAATCTGAGACATTTTCTATAGGAAAAATGTCTCAGAATCTGATACTTTTTCTATAGGTAAAATGTCTTAGGATCTGATACTTTTTCTATTTCTATAGGAAAAATGTTTTAGAATCTGAGACTTTCTATAGAAGAAATGTCTAAGAATCTGAGACTTTTTCTATAGGAAAAATGTCTCAGAATCTGAGACTTTTTCTATAGGAAAAGTGTCTCAGAATCTGAGACTTTTTCTGTAGGAAAAATGTCTCAGAATCTGAGACTTTTTCTATAGGAAAAATGTCTCAGAATCTAAGACTTTTTCTATAGGAAAAATGTTTCAGAATCTAAGACTTTCTATAGGAGAAATGTCTCAGAATCTGAGGCTTTTTCTATAGGAAAAATTTCTCTGAATCTGAGACTTTTTCTATAGGAAAAATGTCTCAGAATCTGAGACTTTTTCTGTAGGAAAAATGTTTCAGAATCTGATACTTTTTCTATAGGAGAAATGTCTCAGAGTCTGAGGCTTTTTCTATAGGAAATATGTTTCAGAATCTGAGACTTTCTATAGAAGAAATGTCTAAGAATCTGAGACTTTTTCTATAGGAAAAATGTCTCAAAATCTGAGACTTTTTCTATAGGAAAAATGTCTCAAAATCTGAGACTTTTTCTATAGAAAAAATGTCTCAATAGCTGAGACTTTTTCTATAGAAAAAATGTCTCAAAATCTGAGACTTTTGCTATAGAAAAAATGTCTCAAAATCTGAGACTTTTTCTATAGAAAAAATGTCTCAAAATCTGAGACTTTTTCTATAGAAAAAATGTCTCAAAATCTGAGACTTTTTCTATAGAAAAAATGTCTCAGAATCTGAGACTTTCTATAGAAAAAATGTCTCAGAGTCTGAGACTTTTTCTATAAGAAAAATGTCTCAGAATCTGAGACTTTTTCTATAGGAAAAATGTCTCAAAATCTGAGACTTTTTCTATAGGAAAAATGCCTCAAAATCTGAGACTTTTTCTATAGGAAAAATATCTCAAAATCTGAGACTTTTTCTATAGAAAAAATGTCTCAAAATCTGATACTTTTTCTATAGGAGAAATGTCTCAGAGTCGGAGACTTTTTGTATAGAAAAAATGTCTCAGAATCTGAGACTTTTTCTATAGAAAAAATGTCTCAGAATCTGAGATTTTTTCTATAAGAAAAATGTCTCAGAGTCTGAGACTTTTTCTATAAGAAAAATGTCTCAGAATCTGAGACTTTTTCTATAGAAAAAATGTTTCAAAATCTGAGACTTTTTCTGTAGAAAAAATGTCTCAGAATCTGAGACTTTTTCTATAGAAAAAATGTCTCAGAATCTGAGACTTTTTCTATAGAAAAAATGTCTCAGAATCTGATACTTTTTCTATAGAAAAAATGTCTCAGAATCTGAGACTTTTTCTATAGAAAAAATGTCTCAGAGGCTGAGACTTTTTCTATAGAAAAAATGTCTCAGAATCTGAGACTTTTGTATAAGCAAATGTTTCAGAATCGGAAAAATTATTTTAGGAAGAACTTTTCAGAATCTCAGAATTTTTCTATAGAAAAATTCTCCCCCCAGAGTCGACTTTGGAGTGGTCAAATGTAAAAGCAACATTAATTTTACCCCCCAATTTTTTTTTCCAAACATGCCGTTCCCTTGTCGCCCTCCCTTTCAGAATTGACATTTATGAACATACTTATCAAATAGCCATTATTTTATTCCATTTAACCAATTGTTCTTATCTTTTTTAGATGAGAGTAGGCAGTAGAAAACGGAAACTGGAGAAATTAAAAATAACAATCAATTTGGTTCAGTATTGCGATTTGTTAATTGCTGAATTATTATATTCTAAATTAGCGTTATAAGACTTTTGACTAATTTTAATAAAATCTTTTAAAATTTCTAAAGACTTTTATTTTAAAATAAAAAAAATATATATTCTGCAAGAACAGGTAATGACTCGACAAGACCATGTGCCACTCGAAGCTTATGGAATTTGCAGAAAATTGGGCTATCACGAAATACATGGTGAAGCACCCACCTGCCTAGCATTATCTTTATCAGCGTTGTATGCCACAAAGAGAGTCCTCATCCTAAATTAAACAAAAAAATAAGTATCGGGGTTTAAATATTTATGTGGTCCCAACAAACCGTTAATCCTTCCGAATGTGAGAAAATTCATCTTTTCACACCAAAAAGAATTTGGCTGGAAATATAATATCTCTTGCTGCAAATATAATTCATATTTAAAATAATTTCAACAAAAAATTTATAACTTACCTTTGCTCTGATGACATTTTATGTATATTTTCCCATTCACAATATGTATAAATTTTTTCAATAGCATTCACAATTGTATAAATAATTAAACTAGGCAGCATTTTTATCGAAGTGAGAAAGTTAACGTCTAAAATTTTACGAGTTAAAACTTAACTTGCCCAATGTCAAAATTGTATGAGTAAACATTAACGAGGGAGCAAAAAAACACAGCTTTTATTTGAATAACGAAAAATTTTAATAATTTTGTCTGACAATTAATTTCCATTTTTCCTTTTTTAACGTAAGTTTTGACCATTAAGGTCTAATTGTAAGTAGTCTAAAAACGTAAATGTACCGCATACTCTATGAAATATGAAATTTCTCTATAGCTTTTCGTTTTCGAGATATTTGGGATAGAAATTTAAAAAATGTTATTTATAAGCGTTTTTGTGGCACCACTGTTAGACATTATTGCGTTAATGTCAAAAATTAATAGTGCGTTTACACTATTAAATTGCGATTTTAATCTACTTTTTTTACAGTTGAGAAGATTAAGACTGGCATTTATAATAAGTTGGTAATAAATTTGTGGGACTGCGTCAAATGACAGCGACGGTAATTAGTCGTCGTATGATTAACAAGGACAGTGACGGCGTTTACAAATAACAATGTCGACGGCATAAACATACTTGACGGCGTCATCAAAACGGCAGGCTTTGTTTCGTTGTTTTTCAGTGTTGGAAAATACAAATAATAGAAATACAGAGTTGTATTTAGCTTTACAAGATTGCGTTTGCCGATTAGAGCCTAAACTACTAGATTGAAAAATATAAATTTGTATGGGCAATCTAATAGATTGAAACTGGATTGGAGCCACAATCTACTTTAAGCTAGTTTAGAGGACCAGTGTAAATGCACTATTATAGTGCGTTTACATTGGATTTCTGATCTAGTAAATTGCGATTTTAATCTACTTTGCAATCTGTACCGTTTACATTGGCATTTTTTACATTTGAGAAGATTAAGATTGGCATTTATAACAACAATTTGGTAATAAATAAAGACAGCGACGGTAATTAGTCGTCGTATGATTAACAAGGACAGTGACGGCGTTTACAAATAACAATGATGGCGGCATAAAAATACTTGGTGGCGTCGTCAAAACGGCAGGCTTTGCGTCGGTGTTTTTCAGTGTTGGAAAATGCAAATAATAGAAATACAGAGTTGTATCTTACTTTACCAGATTGCGTTTGCCGATTAGAGTCTAAACTACCACACCGTTTCCAATTGAAATTCAGAAAAGATCAATTGTAATTCAGAAATCACATTTGAATTTCAGAAATCCCAATTGAAATTCAGAATATCCCAATTGAAATTCAGAAATCATAATTGAAATTCAGAAAAGCCCAATTGAAATTCAGAAATCACAATTGAAATTCAGAAAAGCACAATTGAAATTCAGAAATCACAATTGAAATTCAGAAAAGCCCAATTGAAATTCAGAAAAGCACAATTGAAATTCAGAAAATCACAATTGAAATTCAGAAAATCACAATTGAAATTCAGAAAAGCCCAATTGAAATTCAGAAAAGCCCAATTGAAATTCAGAAATCGTAATTGAAATTCAGAAAAGCCCAATTGAAATTCAGACAAGATCAACTGAAATTCAGAAATCGTAATTGAAATTCAGAAAATCACAATTGAAATTCAGAAATCGTAATTGAAATTCAGAAAAGCCCAATTAAAATTCAGAAAAACCCAATTGAAATTCAGAAAATCACAATTGAAATTCAGAAAAGCCCAATTGAAATTCAGAAATCGTAATTGAAATTCAGAAAAGCACAATTGAAATTCAGAAAAGCACAATTGAAATTCAGAAAAGCCCAAATGAAATTCAGAAAAGCACAATTGAAATTCAGAAAATCTGAATTTCAATTGTGCTTTTCTGAATTTCAACTATGATTAACTGAATTTTTATTTAGTTCGGTTTGAGTCCATATTAATTATTTCTGAGAAATAATAATTGTTGTTCAATGAGAATATCTGAAACAAATTAAGTGACAACACAGGCTAAGTGAAGATGTCGACAGCTTTCGGAAGATGCCACCCTTCCATCATCAGCACTCCTTCGATTGCCACACACTTAATGTGTGTCAGATTAAAATTAGCCATTTAAATGAAACTTTTGAAGAAATTAAGAATTGGAATTACTCCTTTTTGTGTTGAATAACCCGTATTCACCATTAATTCGTGTTGTATTCATTTGGCAGAAACTTAATCCATCTTAACTTTTTAACAGAGTTGTAGGACTTTTCAAGTCTTGAAAAATGTCCGTTAGGTTTGAATTTTTGTTTCATATTTCTAATTCTTAGAAATATTACTAAATTGCAATGTACCTTATGAGTTGTGTATTAATTGTGTTTATATATTGTTGGACTGTATATTTTATAACTGAATTTTTATTTAGTTCGGTTTGAGTCCATATTAATTATTTCTGAGAAATAATAATTGTTGTACAATGAGAAAATCTGAAAAAAATTTTTATGATTTTCTGAATTTCAATTGTGATTTTCTGAATTTCAATTGGGCTTCTCTGAATTTCAATTGTGCTTTTCTGAATTTCAATTGATTTTTTCTGAATTTCAATTAGGCTTTTCTGAATTTCAATTGTGCTTTTCTGAATTTCAATTGATTTTTTCTGAATTTCAATTAGGCTTTTCTGAATTTCAATTGTGATTTCTGAATTTCAATTGGGCTTTTCTGAATTTCAATTGTGATTTCTGAATTTCAATTGGGTTTTTCTGAATTTCAATTGTGATTTCTGAATTTCAATTAGGCTTTTCTGAATTTCAATTGTGCTTTTCTGAATTTCAATTGGGATTTCTGAATTACAATTGATCTTTTCTGAATTTCAATTGGAAAAGGTGTAGATTGAAATAAAAAATTTTTTATGGGCAATCTAATAGATTGAAACTGGATTGGAGCCACATTCTACTTTAAGCTAGCTTAGAGGACCAGTGTAAATGCACTATTAGGGTTAAAAAATGTAATTAAAAATGCTTTTAGAATTTTTTTTTGACAAATTTTAATTTTTTTTTTTGTTTAATTAAAACAAAAGTTAAGTTCCGAAACAGTTTTTGTCTTCAGTTTACATTGCCTAAGTTATACAACCCATTTTTAAGCCTTTATGAAAACCAGTAAGGTCCCACGTTTCTCGCATTGAATCCAAGGATTTTCGCTGCTTTTAAATATTAAACAATTTCATGAAGATAGGGGAATGCCTCCTTAGTTAAAACGAGTTTCATAAAATTAGATAACAATTTAACAAGAGAGTTTTTTTAAACCAATTCTTGAATCTTAGCCGTTTATACAGTGTAAACTAGATGTTGCAAACAAAAAACCATAAGTTTAGTAATACATATTTTCAAATAACTGAGCCTTGTTTTTTTTTATTTTGTTTAGAATGCCGTTTCAGGCGCCATCTTGGACAGAATTTTATACCTGTCCTATTTGTGAGAATGAATTTTCTACAAATCAACGTTTACCAATAAGTTTGGGTTGTGGTCATACTATATGCCGTGTATGTTTAGCTACCGTATATAGCCGCCAATGTCCATTTGATCAGGTGAGTTTTTTGTTGCATCTCTTATTTTTCTCATGCACATATTTAGATTAATGCAATTGAATTCGTATATAATTTTATTTACCTATATTCATTTTATGCAGACTTCTATATCAACAGACGTTGATAATCTACCCATTAATAATGCTTTACTACAATTACTTAACTCAGGGGATGGTAATGAGGGGGGAAATGGAAATGAAAGATCTAATAATTCCACTTCTTCTAATACAACTTCCAATTGTAACAATGCAAATAACAACAATAAAATGTTGTTTAAAAGTGATAATGACGATGCGTCAGGAGCAGGTGATCAACAACAGATGCCACCCAGTGTTCGTAACTTAAAACCAGAGGATTTAAAATGTTATAAATCTTCAAAAAAATGTATCGAAGAGCTTGCCCAGTATCTTAAATCGTTTGTAACAAATAGTGGAAGCAATTTGCTAACGCGACCGATGCTACGAAAACTGGTAACGTTAGTAAATTGCCAACTAATGGAAGAGGAGGGTCGTATACGAGCAGTACGAACATCTCGATTTTTAGGTGAACGTACCGTCACCGAACTTCTTCTGCAACATCAAAATCCTCAACAGTTGAGTTTATGTCTTTGGGCTGCGGTGCGTTCACGAGGTTGTCAATTTTTAGGTCCATCGATGCAGGAAGAAGTTTTAAAACTGGTTTTACAAGCTTTAGAAAACGGTTCAGCTCTGTCACGCAAAGTGCTGGTCATGTATGTTGTACAACGTTTGATTGATAATTTTCTGCCAGCTTCAAAAACTAGTATTGGTCATGTCGTTCAGCTGCTGTATCGAGCTAGTTGCTTTAAAGTTTCTAAACGAGACGGCGATTCATCATTGATGCAATTGAAAGAAGAATTTCGTGACTATGAAACATTGCGGCGTGAGCACGATGCTCAAATTGTACAAATTGCTACCGAGGCCGGCTTAAGAATTGCCCCAGATCAATGGTCATCTTTGTTATATGGAAATACATCTCATAAGTCCCATATGCAGAGCATATGCGATACTCTACAAACGCCATCATCGTTTGCCCAATCTGTCCAAGAGTTGGTTTTAGCGTTGCAGCGCACGGGAGATCCAACAAATCTATCAAATTTGCGTCCTCATCTGAAGCATTTGGCCAGCATTGATCCATCACTTGAAGGCGCAGCCCCATCGTGGCAAGATGTTGAACGAGCTCTAGATGCTGTGCGTCACGTTGTGTTGGGCTTAGTTAAATTTATGCAATACCATAGTAATCGAAAAGTACAAGATTACCCTGTGCCACCAGTCAATGCAAATGGAAAGTATAAAATTAGTTTATGCCGTGATTTAACGGAAAGACGAATGTGTCCGCGTGGCACAAATTGTACATTTGCTCATTCGGCCGAAGAACGTCAAAGATATCGGGCTAAGCATCGTAGAACTGGCGGACCGGTTGAAAAAACAATAACACGACCATCAAATGGGGGTGCTTCAGGATCTGCGGCTGCTGGTGGTTCACAATCACAAACGTTGGAACATTTAACAAAAGATTTCAACACTAACCAAAATCAACAACAATTGCAAGCGATGGGTCACATGCAACATCCTAGTCCAGCCGATAGTGTAAATTCGCCCGCTAAAGCTAAAACTTCTCCTCTGAGAAAATATGCCAACAACAATAGTGATGGCAACGGCAATATGATGCGGTCCAATATGATAGATGGCACATTTATTGGAGATTTATCGAATACAACATCACCATTGCATATGCAGGGCTCATTAAACGTCGCGCTACATCCTAGTCCCATACCACCACCATCAAGACATATGCTAGGTATTAATGCTCCAGCACCGATAATAAACGTGCCTCCTATGCACCACCACCAACTCCACCATCAACATCATAGCTACGAAAATATACCATTTGGTTCTCTAAATTATGGTGGCGGTACAGCAAGTGGTGGCAAATTTGTGCGTATGCCAAACATGGCAATGTCTTTGCCCCCATCGCAATCACAGCAGCATATACGTCCTAATTTAAGAGGACCCATTAGTAATACCGGAGGGGGTGTTCAAGGACTTTCACCTAGAAACTCAATGCATAATCCTATAAACATGACCACCGTTGTAAACCCACCGAATTTACCGGGCACAAACTCGTCTTCAAACAAACCGCCAGCAAGTCCTCTTCATAAAAATCATCTTTACAATAACTCCAACATAACAGGAGATTTTTATACAACTGGTCCACCATATTTTGCAGCTAATTCAAATCTAGAACAAAAATTGCAAAAGCCGCAAATTTCTTCAAATGCCGCAAATCCAATATGGGATCCCCAACAGCTTCAACATCAGCAGCAGCAACAACAACAACAGCATCACCAACAACAGCAGCAGCAACAACATCAGCAGTGCCAACCTATGATAAACCCAACAGATTTCCCCCAAAATCAACATCACCTTATGTTTTTGCCACCACCGCCTCAACTAACATCTAATAAACATCCCTCACAATCAGAGTCCAGTGTATTTTTTGATAAAAACACTATGGACTTTAATAAACCCCTATTACAACAACCATCTAATTTAGATGAATCTACAATTCATTTAAATGACAACTTTATGTTTAAAACAAAAAATAATTTCTTAGAAACTGCCCCTGGCCATCACCCCAACCATCACCATCTAAAAGATCCAAACAAAAAGCCTAATATTTTTTGGAATGCAAACATGCAAAACAATGCAAATTTCAATGCAAACACTGCGGCTGCAATGGCCAATAATAACAACAACAATATTGAACCCTCTCCTTCGTCGCTGTTCCGTGATCGCGATAGCTTTGTTCGTTCCGATTCTATACTAGATGATGATGCTGCAACTTTTGATGTACCTCCCACGTCATCGGCTGCTCTAGGCAACAAATACGGTCCCATTTGTCCCATGTACAAAGGACTTGCCACCTCATCTACATCACCTAGTAATCATCATCATACAACCAATTCATTTGTTGATTCTTGGAATGCTCTTATTGCGCAAGATAATGAAAATCAACAATGTACTGCTACTAATAATCCTAAGGATTTCCGTTCAGTATTTTCATTGGACAATGACATGCAACATACGTCTGATATGATTGTTCCTGCTGCTGCATCAACTCAAACTTCATCGGCATTCGATAATTATAATAATATGCATGCTGCCCTTTCAAAATTATCTTTGGATTTTATCAATGATCCTAGAAACGAACAACAACAACTTAATCACTTTAATTTTGATTTCGATCATATATTGAGTGAAAACAATTTTCAAACTGATATAGGAACGGTAAGTAAAAATAAATGTAACGCAAATTATTTATTCTGTATAAATTTGAACATAATTCGTTAGTTTTGAATATTAACATGTTTCTCCATGTTTAGAAAACTTAATTTTTTACAAGTTTTCATATTTTAATCCACCATTTAGTGGTACATACAGGGTTTTCATTCCGTTGTTAACACCTCGAATTATCGTTCTAGGATCTTATAAATTATATTTATTTTTAACCCGATTGAATTAAAGATAATCTAGAAATTACTGTCTGTCTTTCTGTTGAAAACACATTTTACTTTCTAAATACAACTTCGAGGGGTCCTCTATAACGGAAATATGAATTGTGAGCAAACAGATCGCGTTCATAACCGTTCATATTTGTTATGGGCCACTTTCAAAACGATTATAATGCCATTTGGGATTTTATCGGTTTTCTGCGAAGATTTTGACCGAAATAGGATAGGTCATAATAATTAACAATATGGAATCTCTAAGCCCAACCGAAGCACAGTGCGACATTTGGCCAATCTAGGTGGACAAAAATCTAATTTAAAATATCCTGGCTTAAAATTTGGTTTGATAATAATGAAGGACATAACTAATATTGACAACAAAATTTGGAACAATCGAACAATTGCCACGCCCATTTTTGGGAAATTAACTATTATTTAAGAAATTGTTTAAATAATTTGATGAATTTTTATGAAATTTTGTAAAAAAAATTATTATTTGTGTACCATTTTGTAAAAAAAAAATTGTACACAATAACCTCAAAGATAATTATTGATGGGCGGTATACGCCCACTTTTTTATAACTGATATTTAAGCTGTGTTGGACAACCTTGGGCTAGATTTCATTTTTTGACTTATGTACATTGTAAAATATACTCTATACTGTAACAAAAAGGGGCGTGGTCCACCCACTATTTGCAGTTTTATATATTTATTACAGACAAAAAGATTTAACAAAACTTGACAGCAAACGCGTTGCAACTTTTTAAAATTAAAATAGAAATAGCAGTACAGCAATTTATTGAAATCGTATCACTCATATTTTAGAATTTCAAACCAAAAAATTAAAGTTAATTGGTTTTCATTATTTTAATTCCATTGCGAATTCTACGAATTTAACAATTATCCAATTTTCCTAATTTTATACAGAAACTAAACATCGCTAAAAAAATGTAATGCCGTTAAACAATGGTTTGGTGTAATAACACATTACATTTTATATTATAATGTATTCTTACATAAGCATTCAATTTTATATGCAATATAAGTGTATTTTTCATATAGTTTAAAACTAAAAGTCTCTGGAATTAAAAAAAAAAATCAAGCAAAAAGTCCATTTTAGACGTTCACTAAACTTTAAAATTCTTTATAAATCGTAAAAAATCGCCAGCAAACATCCCAGTCAGAAAAATACAAACGGGCCAACGTTGGAATGAAGTTGGCGGCGACGCTACCAACGTTGGCGAATCATACCCGTTTCTAAGTCTACGACGTCATTCCAAGGTTGAAATGATAACAGTGGCCAACGATCGCTCGACTTTTGTTTTAACGTTGGGTTAACATTGATTTTACAAATTTACGACATTGGATTTAACTTTTGCTTAGGGATGTATTGAAAATCTCGATGTAGTACTTTTTAGTTACCATTTTGGTTGAAAAAGCAACTACTTAAGTGTTCACTTAGATTAAAGAGTTGAGGTCTATGTAAATCGAAAACTTTTTAAAAAAAATAAAAATGTTAAACTTTTAAATTATAATCTATAGTGTAGTGTTTTATGTAAACACAAAGTTGTGCCAACACAATATTTTTAGTAAAACTGTTTTACATTATACAATGTTGTATTTTTGGCTAGCCCGATATTGTACCAACACAAAATTTTTGGTACGGTTGGCAATTTCTGACTGGGATGGTTTAATCTCTTACTAGAGACATTCCAACACCTGCCACATGTATAGGTTGTGTGAGGGAGCGTGAGGAAACTATAGTTTTATTCCAACGAAGTTTCCTTTTTTTTTTTTAATTTTTAATTTTTGTTTTTAATAAATTACAACAATAAGTTTTCGATTAAATTGAAAAATGAGCACAGATTTAAAAACTAGATTAAAAATGCTGTATTTAAAAAAAAAAAATGGACTTATAACTAGGGTGACCATTTTTTTCTGAGCTTAAATCAGTACGCCCAAGATTTTATGTTTTTGATGTTTTTCAAGACTCAAAAAATTTTGGTTAAACTAACTTGACTCCATGTATTTTGATTAAAAGCAACTGTTAAAAAAACAGCCGCAAAAAACAACTGCTAAAAAAAACTGCGAAAAAAGCTATTTTGCAGAAAATTTAGTTGGTTTTAAACGACTTTATTTAAATGTTTTGATCGTTTCACTGCAGAAAATATAACAAAATTCCACAGGTTTTTAGAGTAAGAAAATCTGTCAGATTTTAAAGAATTTTTCCGTAAGTTTTGACAACTTTTCCTGTAAGAAAACTTCACAGCTAATATGCACGTGTTTTTTATAATGGCCCTGATTTTCTAAGCGCTTTTTCGAATAAGCTCTGATGACATTATCTCATCTAAGATCTCAGAATCATTTGGATTCATGCAAATTACATCATCTTTCTAAAAATATAAAAAATCCATCGGCCCATTGAACTTTTCGTTATAGAAAACCTTAAATATTCTCTGCCCATTTTCATAAAAATTTAGGGAGATCAAAATAACCTCATGCTCAGATATATTTTTGCATTAAGGAACCTCTTGATCTCCTTAGAATAAATTCATTATAAATTATTCCATTGTCAGACTTAAGTTATAAAAAACAATTTTGACGACTTATATTATGGAAATTCAAGTTTTTGTATAGAATTTTCGAATAAAATTATTTTTTATGTTTAAATGTTCAAAAATCAGTACAATCAGTACATATTTTAAAAAATCAGCACAAATCAGTACAACGTTTTTTGATCAGTACACGTGATCAAAAATCAGTACATGTACTGATCAAATCAGTACGAATGGTCAGCCTACTTATAACTCCAAAAACAAAAAAGTTATAGGTGTTTGAAGTTGGGATGGTGCTCAAAAATATATTTTATTTCTCAAAAGTCTATTACAAGATGTGACTTTAAACTCCTGTATCAAATGAAACAGGACTTTTTTCGTCATATTATGATTATTTCCATAGTATATGGATTGTTTGCTGTCACATTCATTTAAATTATAACAATCCGCCAACTTTTACTTTTCGATTTTTGTCCACCTAGATTGGCCAAATGTCGCACTGTGCGAAGGTTACACAGACAAACTTTTGAGACAAAAACTTTTAAGACAAAAAAAATTCATTTATATTTTGGGGTCATTATCCCAATGGGAAATATGTCTACTCCCTATTGGAACTACGACTAAATTTTTTTCGGTTTTTTGGGTATTATGACCGAATTTATTTCAGTCATAATCCCCATAAGGGATTTCGAAATTTTTATAAGTAAAAAAGTCAAATACTGCCTTGCCGAATGTATGTAGGGTATCAAGGCAAGGCCGAATTTAACAATTTAAAAAAGTTCATTGCAAAAACTTTATTTAAAAAGAAATTACTTTTGAGAAAAATATTTTTTTTTTTTTTTAAATGTTTGTTAAAAAAAATAATCAACGATTTTTCCTTTCTTTGTCATAAAATATGTTCGTACTTGAATTGAAGCATTTTGTATTTTTAGGTTATGTTGAATGTATTAACATTTTTGAGGTGTCCTTACATTTTCGTTCATAACTAGAGTTGTCAAAACCGGTTTCCGAATTATTCGATAAACCGGTTTTTTTCCTATTTTGACGGTTTTTTAAAACCAGTTTTTTGAAAAAGGCGGTTTTCGAGTTATTCGAGAAACCGGTTTTTTTGTGTCGAATTATTTGACATTTTTGAATACTTGATTTTTTATGGAATAATTATGGAATAGTCATTTCCCTTCATTTCCTTACTATTTTATTTTGAGATACGCGTCTGTCGTCTAATTGTCGTGATTAACTCGTGATCGTAAGAACTTTTTTTCATTCACGTTAGCGAGAGTACCAAAAAAAGAGCGTAATAAAAATTCTTCTATGAATTTTTCGTAATTTTCAAAATTTATTCATGTAAATCAAATTCAGAATGTCAAATGCAATACCAAACTTCTCGGGCAGCAACAAGTAAATTTGTTAAGTTTCAGACATCTCCGTGTAATATTTTGGCCGTGATCGCCATTTCCACAGACAGACAGACGGACATCGCTAGAATTTCTTAAATCGATCACTGATCAATAATATATATTCTTTATGGTGGGACCACATATTTCGAGGAGTTACAAACGGAATGATATGTGCCCTCTAACACTAACAATAAGTGGAGGGTAGAAAAAAAAAACGGTTTAATGTAATACAAAAATAATTTTTGTTTATTTTTAGAATTCTATTAACGATGATTTATTATGGAATAGTTCTGGAGTCAATAATAGCTCAAAGCAACAGTCAACCATGAATTTAGGTTTAAATAGTTTTTGGAGTGATAACACAGCAGACGCCATCACTGCTTCAACCTCAGCATCTTTAGTTAACAACAGTATGCCACTAACACAACAACACCAACATCATCAACGTATGTCACAAAAATTAGATGACACCGAGCTAGATATCACCGAAATTGTTGATAAAATATGGCCGTGTGCCGATGACAGCGGCATTAAACTGGATTAAAAAGGTAAAGGTAAAACAAAATGAAAATTAAACATTTATTTTTATTTTTTTAAATTTTAAAATCTAAAATTACACACAAATTTAGAAAAACATGTCCCTAAATGTGATGTAATAAGTGTATTAGAGTATATTTGCAAAGTAATAGTGATAGTAGTGAATGAGTTTTGATTATGTTTTCAGAAAGAGAGAGATTTCATTTCTTAAACGCAAAATGTTAGTGTTGTTATTTCGTTTTCTGTGATTTTTTTTTTCTTATCTCTTCTCTCTGGAAAAACTCAAAATATGTCCTCAAAATTCCTTTTGTCCTAATGTTAACACAATGACTTTGTAGTTGTATATTTTATATAAATATATATTTATTATATAATAATCTTTTTTTATTAACAAAATTATGAGATTGTAAGGAAAAATTTTAAGTGGCTCCTGTCTTTTTAGAAACTTGTTAAATTCACACAAGTTTGTGAAGTTTTATTTTAAATGTACTATACTAGTGTTTTTGTTTGTTTTTAGTTTTAAGGGTGCAACCACAATTAAAAACGATATTATTGTTGTTTTCTTTCTATTATTGTCATTAAAAAAAAAAAACAAAAAAAAATAATATACATTAATATTTAAACTATAAAACAAAAGAAAAATATGCAAATATATTTGCATATTTATATAATTTTTTTTAAACACTTACACACATACTTTCACACTACTCTCAATTCTCATATCCCATATCTTACAAAATTATAAATATTTTTATTGTATAACAGGTATAAAAAATGCAGTATACTAAATTAAGATGATCACTATTCGAAAAAAAAGTTTTAAAAATTTTCAAAACTACGACGGTTTTACAAAATACACTAGACTTTTCATTTATTTGCAAGACTTAAACCTTTAGCATATTTTGGTCTTTCAAACTTACAATACTTAACATTTCTTACCCCCAGTTTCTGTAACACAAACATTATTCGTCTGCGAAGAATTTTCATGTATTTTGTTATTGTAACAAAAACAAAATACATACAAATTCTACGCAGACGAATGACGTTCGTTTTACTGGGTGTAAGCGGACTGTTAGCAAGTTTAATTAAAAATTAAACAATTCTTATAATAACAATTTACTCAATTTATTAATTAAAAGAACTTAAGTCAAGATTTAGCTCAACTTTTTTTTAATTGTTAGCAAGGGCTTAGAAGTTTATTATGAATAAACCAAGAAGTTTATTATGAACAAATCCCCGCTAACTTTTCGTTATGAATATAGCCGTATCTATTTGGGCAATAGTAGAATGATCAGAGTATAAACTTGCAATACAAATAACTTAAAATATGCTTACGCTATGTAGCATATCGAGATTGAAAATTCGAAAACGATTGATTTCCATCACATGGGGAAATATTTTGTTTTGAGTATTTTAAAAATATTTTTCAGATGTTTTCGATCGCGTTTTTTGGAATTTTAAACTTTATTGCTCAATGTGTTGGTAATAGACCATATTGCCTTATTTCTCAATGTATTGAGACTTACCCTTCTTGCCTAAGTCTTTATTTCACACCGCCAAATTTTCATCAAATTTCGGTACCATAACAGAAATTCAAATTTTAAATTATGATGTATACTGTATTATTTTAGACCCAATTATAAAAGTCATATATATTTTGTAACATTCACCGTCATGGCTGGAAATAAATATTGATGGCATTTAGGATTTTCAAGATGTCGGACTTGTTGTGAAAACCCCTAATAACAGAAAGGTTAATGTTTATTTCTAGTGATGATGGGACATTAAGAGCAAGTTTTTGAGTTGACGATTATCTTTGTTTAAACAAAGTTAAAACTACAAATTCTGTTTTTGATTTATTTTTATGTTTAACTCACCAATCTTGATCAGCTTAACTAACTAACATTGGTCCTCTATCTAGTTTAAATTAGATTACAAGTCTAATCTAATTGTAATCTGATAGATTGACCATACAAATCTAAAATTTCCAATTTAGTAGTTTGTGCTTTAATCGTTACAAGTCTGTATTTCTATACATAAATTTTCCAACACTGAAAAATACGGACACAAAGTTTGCCGCCGAAGCTCTAATCGCTTTCCGTAGCCTGCGTTAGATCTGTACTATCAGAAAAAAACAAAAAACAGAATGTTTAGTTTTAACTAAAGTTTAATTAAACTGCCATTCAAACTAAGATTATGTGACATGTCAAAAACTCGCCCTAAGTCCCCTACATATAACAAAAATCATATAATTATAATCATTTATCAATATACACACATTCGGCCTAACTAAGAATGATTTTCATTTTATACATATGTGTAGTTCGGTTTAAGTTGAAAATAATTAAGATCTATTGATTTATTAAAAAAATATATAGTTTACATTTTAACAAAATTAAAAAAAAAAAAGATTTTTATCATCTTTGTATTTTGGATATATGAACCAATCAAAATTTATACCATAAAGTGGTATGATGCATAAAATTCGTATAAAATTTTAAAAATCTTTATGACATAGAGTAAAAAAAATTATGTTGGCATTTTCAATTTGAATTCGTTTTTTTGTGTCGCTTGGTAAGGCCGAAAGTAAGAAACAAAAATATTATACATTAAAACAAAACAAACATTAAAAATAAATAAATAACTTAAAAATATTATGTAACAAATTATTATTATACAAATATTTCTTAAAGAAATTTAAATTACGCTATTGTGCGAATGTTAACTATTACAATTTAAACTTTATAATATACATACATATAATATATATACAACAACAATACATACAACAATTATGATATGAATGATAAATACGATTATTAACTAATATCTATTATTATAACTATTATTGTTTTTTTTTTAAATTAGTTTTGAGGAAAGAAATTATAAAATTTGATATATATTTTTATAAAATCGATACGATGATATGTTATATTATATGCTATATTATATATTAAACAAATCAACAAACAACAAAAACACTAAAACAACAAACAATTATTATTGTATTTACTATATATTTTTACTAAAAAAATAACAAACAAAAAATAGTAAACTAAATTTAATTTTTTCAAAAAAAGAAAACAAAAAAAAAACCTCATTTATTTGGTGTGGTATATTAAATTATTCTATGTATGTTTTATTTTAATTAAACATTTTTAAAATTCACATTTAAATGTTTTATATATATATTAAAAAAGAAAAGAGAAAACAATTTTCTTAACCTCAAGTTCACATGAGTTTTTTACATGTGTTTTTAAACATTGAGTTTAAGTCTTATAATTTATTAATTTTATTTTTTATTTTATTATACATTTATAAAAATAAATCTTTTGATTTCAGTTAACTTTTGTCCACAATAGTATGCATGGTTATTAATACATAAATATATGTATTTTGATGAAATGTTTTTTTTTATAATACCTTTCAATTAGAACTTTATGTAATATTTACATAAAAAGAAAACAGTTAAACGGTTTACATTTTAAATTATAATACGCCATTAAGACTCTGGTTCTCTAATCTTATTTAAAACTTAAGATAAAGAAGAAACTTGGCAAACATAGCTATTATCACTCTTGGTAGCAAACTATGGATTCAACAGTCCAAGGATTGCTACATCAGTCAAAATTTCTCGAATACTACCTTTTAAAGCTTTCATATAAGAGTTCGGATTTTTTTGAAAATTTGATAGATATGCAGTAACGCGTTCGAAATTAATTTTTAACTGACCCCTGCTAATGATGCACATTTGGGACCATTTTACGATATAAATAGTCCCTGACGTAGAGGTTTTTCAACTTTTTTGTTTTATACTTTGTTTAAAACCAAAGAAACTCAATTTTTTTAAGTTTAACGTCTTATATTTTTTACTAAAATCCAAAATTTAAAAATCTGGCTACTTTAGGGACTAAATTTTTTATTATTCTACAAAATAAAATTAACAGAACTAAAATCGGTTCAACCGTTTTTGCTGTATCGTGGCAGCCAATTTGAAATGATAACCATGTCAACCCTGGCAGTCCATATATATATTTTTTTTAATACTTTCTAATACAAATATCAAATATTGTTATTTTAAAAGAGTTCTAAATTTAGAACCCTCTTAATCATAATAATGGAATTTACGTCAGAAATTTTAGTCTTGCGAAATTGCGTAATGTCAAAATTGCAACTTTATTTGGTTGTTATTTTGTAAAGAGTAGTAATAATATTACTATAAATAAAGTGCGAATCGCTATAACGAAAAAACAATCCATGCAACATTTTACGAAATAAAATTTCGTTCTTACTTGTTTCGTAAAATATACGAAAATTTACTTTAAGTCAGGATTTTCGTAAATTTACGAAACCTACAAAAAAATATTTCGTTATCATGAAAATGTTTAATGTTCCTGCAGGAAAAGCGAGCGGTCCTTGATAGGTCACGTGACATGTCACGCGGACCAAAATGACCTATTACAAAATTTTTCTAAGAAAAGTTATTTTTTAAAAAAGTAGATATTTTGGCAGCAGTTGAATTGAATGCTTTGTAGCATAAAATCATAGCATTCATGATAACCTTGCAAATAATACAAAAACTAAATTTTCGGTAATGGCTGGTGATTATATAATACATTACCAGGTAATGTATATACCTTATTAATAGCATATTTCGGATGTCTTATCAAAAATAGATTAATTAATACATTTTTTATTTTTTCCACTATGTAATAATTTGCATGCATTACTTTCAGTCTCATCCCATGTTAAAATCATCTGCATAGTATAAAATAAGTGATATTATACATTATTTTCTACATTATTTGGTAATAAAAGTTTTGCTGGCATGTATTCGGAATTTTTCAAAAATCATAAACAAAATAAGGAACTAATAAACAACGTATAGTTTTCTGTACTTTTAAATCTCGCATTTTTTAATGATCCAGAAATTTATATTAAATTTCAAAGGCAGATAAACATTGTAAATTTTTGTGAAAACCGAAAAAATATCTTTTAGTTTTCCCATGGCACAATTTTAAGTAACTCAAGACAGAAATTTCTGACGGTTCCAAAAAATATAACACTGCCTCAATCCTGATTTTTTTGTAATACCAGAGCTTTGTTGTCAGTACCGCTCCTGCAGTGCTGCTTCAGCACTGTTGTTACAATTTTTTTTTATTCGTTTTTAAATCGGTTGGATTTTTAAGTTTAAATACAAAAAGTGCTTGGTTTTTGCTTTTTTTTTTAAGACATAATGAAAAAAATATATGTATAATTGAGAAAAACCATAACTGAACAGAAACCGCACTCTGATTATTTCGAAGTTGGGAGGTCATTGTAAAACTTGTAAGTCCGACGCTTTGCCAAAGTCAGAAAATAGCAGCAACAACTACAACGTTATCATTTAGTCGTTTGGTAAACGTTGTAAAACTTTATAGCCGACCATATGCCAACACTTGGGCAACTGTAGCCAACATTTTGCCAACGCTGACCCGATTCTATATAATTACAACTTGGTTATGGGAAAAACAACAATTTTCTGCCGTCAATTTTCAATTTTCAAGAAGAATTCCATAGAATACATAAAATATATCATATCAATTTTTACTCCAGAATTTCAAATTTTGTTGGAACAGAAGTATTTTGAGAAAATCAAGATTACAAATGCATCAAAAGAGCTAGATCGATGCATTACCGCGAGTTAAGAAAATTGCCATAGATAGAACAAAATAATATGCAAAAATTAAATCCGATTTGCCTCAAATTTGTGCCACCTAATTTATTGGCTTACCCCTAATCGATACCCATGATCGATTCTAAGACATTCTGTGAATGTCCGTCCTTTAGAAACAACGATGAAGTCCGAACCGCAAGAGGTAAATCTCTGAAGTTTGGCACAAATGTGTGTTATAGTTATAGGCTAACGTCCAAATTCATAAAAACAAATGCGTTTAATAACAGGTTTATTAATCGAATTTCCATACAAAATTTTCTTTATAAACCTTTTATTAGCCTTTTGTAACTTTTATGAATTTGAAGTTTGTAAATGGGCAAAATTAGACCAGGGGGAAAGTTCCCCTTTAAAGAACTAAAACTTCATATTTTTACATGTTTTTTGTTTATTTGTTCCAGCGTTTGAAAGGCTACGTTAGCTACCCGTTTTTTTGCTTTTGCTTTTCATATCACTTCAAACAATTTCAATATTATAAGTTATAGCTTTTGTTTACTTTTCATTTTTGTGTTTGCTTAAACTACAACAACATGAAAAAAATAAAAACTCCAAACAGAGCAGTAGCGGAAAACAAATTTTATTGTTGTAGTCTACAAATATACTACAGTAGTATATTTGTAGGCTACAGTATTACTACAGTATTACTACAGTAGTATTACTACAGTAGTATTACTACAGTAGTATTACTACAGTATTACTACAGTATCACATTAGCGGTATTCGCTCTTGGTAGCAAACTACCCTTGCAGACCTTTCAAAGCTTGCAGATATTGTATAAATACAAGAGTATGCAAGACCACAACAACAAAATACATGAAATAAAAATATACAAGACTTTCATTTATATGCAAGACAAAAACCCATAGCATATTCTGGCCTTTCAAACCTTTCAAGCTTACAATACTTAACATCTTTTAGTTTTTCCGGAAAACAATAAGAAAAATTATCAAACTTTCATATTTTGTGTAAAAAAAAATAACAATAGATTTTTAGAACGAATTATAACAAAAAATAAGCAAAAATTAGAACAACACAAATGAAAAAATTAAATTATTTATCTTCTTCTTGAGCGCAGCACTGATGCCAACTAATCTTCCAACAGAAAGTCGCTAAATCCTACTAAAAAAATCGCTAGAAAAGCGATTTTCGATAGAAAATAGCTATTTTGACAACAGCAGAATATAATAACAACAGCTGTTTGAAAACTCACATAAAAATAAAAAAAGACGCTCACGCTTTGTAGCATAAAATCATAGCATTTATACTACCCTTGCAAAAATGCTATCAAGAGCGAATACCGCTATTGTAAACAAATGTTGCAATATAAAAACGTGATCATATTAAAAATTTCGTTAAGATGGTGTAAAATGAATACAACATCGAAAAAAGAATAATAATAATTTTTAATAAAATTCTTTTAATTTTGGTCAAAAAAATATAGAAAAATGTGGAATTTTGTCGAATTTTTCGATATTTTCGAATATATACGCGATTTTAATATTATCGGTCTAGACGCTCAGAAGTTATGAGAAAAACCGTGACATTAACATTGGGTTAGAGATGGGCGCTGGTCACGTGATTTGCGTGATTCACGCAAATCACGAGTGAGTGAGTCATTTATTTTTTGCGTGAGTTTGCGTGATAAGATTTTTAGATTAGCCCAATTTTTTTATTTTTTGTAAAAAAAATTTTTTGGAATTTTTTTTTTTGGTAAGAGAATTTTATTGCGTGAGTAGATTTTGCGTGACTCACGCGTGAGCGTGATTGAATCTGGCGTGAGTAAGATTTTTATTACTCACGTGAATAGTGAGTGAGCGTGAATAAAAAAAAAAATTGCGTGAGTGATTCGATTATTTTTGCGTGAGCTTGAGTGAGTGTGAGTCAAAATCTACTCACGCACCCATCTCTACATTGGGTTTTTCGAAAATTCACGTGGTGAAAAATACACAAAACATGGTTTTAATTAGAGATGGGCGCGTGAGTGATTTTTGATTCACACTCACTCACGCCCACGACAGGCATTTTTGAATCACGCACACTCACTCACGAGCAAATTTTTTCTACTCACACTCACAATCACGTGAGTAAATTTAATACAACTCACACTCACTCAAGCTTCACTCACACTCTCGTTGACTCACACTCACGAAACTCTTATTCATACAAAAAAAAATTAAAAACTGAAATTTGAAAAATCTTTTAAAATTTTCAACAAAATTTAAAGTTCAGCGTAACTTAAAAAATCGACTCACGCACACTCACGCAAAAATCTTACTCACGCACACTCCACTCACACGCGCGTGAGTAAAATTGAATTTAATCACACTCAAGCGTGGTCACGCGTGAATCACGTTCTAATCTGCTCATGTGCCCATCTCTACTTTTAATGACAAGGGAACACCACAACAATGTTTGCCAAAGTTTTTTTTTTGAGAAGTTGAATTATAATTTTACATTAAAACAATCCAACCCTATTCTTTATACACATTAAAATAAAACAGTTATGTTAAACAAGATTAGTGTGTGTGTGTGTTATAGTTTTATTAAATTTTTTCTTTGTAGGCTACAAAAACAATATTTGTAGGCTACCAAAAATAATTTGTAGGCTACAGGTAGGCTACCAAAAATAATTTGTAGGCTACAGGTAGGCTACCAAAAATAATTTGTAGGCTACTTGTAGGCTACACAATTCTAATGTTTTTGTTTTTTTTTCTACTTATTCATTTTTAAAAACAATCGTAAGCTCTCGCTACAAAAACAGAAATGTGCAAGTATTAGTAGCTATAGCAATTGAATGATTTACATATTGCTTGTTTTTAAAACTACACATATCGTCAATTTTGGTTGTTTAAGCTACTTTCTTCGTAGTAATTTAAACGCTGATTTGTTCAACAAATGAAACATTTGTATGCTAAGAGAAGTTTATCGACCTTCACTTGGACCAGGGCGGTAAAAAATTTTATTTTGTTACGTCCGGTTATAAAAATAATAAAAAAATATGATCAAATTTTGTTATTTAAGCTTTTAATTTGTAAACATCCCAGCAAAATAAATTCGAAGTAGTTCAAAACGAAGTAGTTCTAAACTACATCAAAAGTAGCAATTAGTGAATATTTTTTGTTGCAAAAAAAGTAGTTTAAAATAACATCCAAATATGTCGATAAGAAGGAAAATAATATGGATAACAACACTATATTTGGAATAAGTTTTTTTTTAATATTTTCTAAATGTAATAAAAAGAACATTGTTTATATTTATTCAAATTTATTTAATAGAATTTTAGTTTAAACTAATTTAAAGGCAACAAGTACATAATTGATAGGTTAGAGTTCCATGAATAAAAATATTTTTTTTATTTTTGATGGGCGTACCTTAATTTTTTAAATTGAAATTTGGTGCAAACACATTTTGTTCTTATTCCTTTTAACTACAGTATGGGGGGTACACACACTTTGTCATTCCGTTTGTAAAACATCGAAATATCGGTGAGGACCCCCATAAAGAGTATTGTCGCCTAAAATGCGACAATTAAATAAATAAAAAAATATAAAATAAAAATGCATTCGATCAAATCTAAACGATCAGTGATCGATTCTGAGAAGTTCTATGAATATCCCTCTGTCTTTATGTAACATGCTATCCACCTGAAGCTTGGCATGAATATTTCTTATAGTCCTAGGTAGGTTAAAATCGGACCAAGAGGGAAAAAAGTTTCTCCTTAAAGAAGCGAACCAACCTCTAAAAAAATATTTTTTTTTAACGATTTTGTGTTTTTGTCAGCAAATGAATCAATTTTCTGTCGGATGAATTTTAAATCCCTAAACTTGAACCCAGGGGATTAGAAAAAGCACGAATATATAAAAATAGTTAAAATAATGACAAAACTGTATTTATTATATTATGCGCTAGGTTAAAGCGTTTTAAAAGCAATGTAAAAAAGTGATTTTCAAATATGAAAAATATTGGTGTATTGCAAAAAACTTTTCAAACAAATTTCGGAACTTAGAAAAACTTTCAAAAATATTCCTCCTTTTTTTCTAAATCATTTTCAATGAAGCTCGTAACTCAAAAACTCTAAACAAAAGTGTGTCTTGGACTTCGAACACTTTTTTAACAATCATACACTTTGTTCTTCGAGTTATACACAACGATTTTAAGTAATTGAAAAATTAAAGTACTCAAAACGGGTTTCCAATACGATTGCAAAGCGTACGACCTCTTAATTTATATATAATAGTCCCTATTAAATTAGGCCGACACGCATTTTTTTGACGATATTCCTTCCAGTTCCAGTTTTATCCGAAATTTTTTGAATGCCAATACTTTTGCATAAGGCTTTCTTACCGCCGAGTTATGTTATAGATTTCTATAACATATTTAAATTTCAAAACGATCATACATACCATGGGATAAATATAAATGTCCGATATTCACTTTAATCGTTCTAATGACATGAGTTTTTCTCGCTCCAATTTGGTTTTTGGTATTTTCTGTGATACAGTTCCATACACTACTGAACATTTAAAAAAAGACTTGATGCAACTGGGACACAACCTTACACAGTTAATTGCAATTGTTCTAGTGAACACAAATCTGGTCTCCAAACTTTTCCATCACATCAGGTTTTTAATTATTTTTGCTAACTCATATCGGATGAACCCGATGTGATAGCGACTTAAAAATACGTCGAGGGTATAGCTCAAACATTGCTCTTAAGGATGTTGAACTCATTTGATTTTTCGCCTTAATCTGAGGGCACCAATAGTCTTTCAATAATGTCTTATTCCCCAGTATCGAAAAAAAGTTTTTTGGGGAAAAAACATTATTTAAAAACAATTGGTACCCTAAAGGTTAATGTGACTGACCAAATGAGTTCTGCATATTATAGAGTAAAGTTTAAGCTTTACCGTCGACTTATTTTTAAATCGCTAGCACATCGGGTTCATCCGCTATAAGTTGACTAAAACTGCGGTTTTTTTGAACCTTAACCTTAATTTTCTCAAAAACCTGATGTGAAGGAAAAGTTTGGAGACAGGATTTTTGACCAGCAGAACAGTTGTAATCAAGTTTATAAGGTCGCGTCCCAGTCGCATTTTCCATGTATAGTAGTGTTATTAGAACATTGGCATCGTTAGCACCGCTTGCTAAATCTACTTCCAAATGGGTTCTAAAAATACACTTTTTAATTAGTGCAAAAATGCTTTTAAATACTGATCTTAAAGATGTAGTTAAACTATACATACAAAATCTTAAACTAAGACAACATTATGAGTACTACTTTATATGTACTTCAAAAATGTTAAAAATACTACATATTTTGCGCGACACCGCTATGTTAAATTCACTAGAGTTTCAGCAGAGTTAGAACTACTCCAGCAGCAGTTGAACTACTTTTTATTAACATTTTAGTATGTTCTTTTTTTGCTGGGATTTATCGCGAAGGGGGAAGGTGTCACCGACGACAACCCTTCCCAAAACGTGCCTGTCAAAAAATTGTTTAATTAATAGTGCGTGAAAAGGTTTACCACGTCACACATACGCGATGCCGCTTTTCTTTAATTAATCTTAAAAAAAAAAAACATTTTATCAAAATATAATATTTAAACATCATCTTAAATAAACATTTTCTTTTTTATGAGCATATTTTATTGTACTAACTAGAAAAGCTAAGCTTTTTTAACTCCTAGGTCAACTGAAAACCGCCAGATTTAAATATGTTTTATTTTAAATAACTTTAAAAATTTATAGTTTTATATTTCGAAATATGCATGTGTGTTAGAAATTTTAAATTTTGTTTAATCTTTATGTTATGTAATTCAAATATTTCTTTTTTGTATTTTTAAATTATTGTTTAAATCAAAGCTGTAATGAATCTTAAAAAAATAATTGTTTAAACGACAAGAACCTATATGGTAAATAGCAATTAATGCATGATATAATGATTTTTTTAACAAATTCTACCAAAGATACTAGAACAAAACTAACCAATTTTTACCAAGTCCCTAACAAAATTTAAAAATTTTCTAAGTCCAGACAACATTTTTTTTGCGTTTAAAATTTCATAAAAAATTTTAAAGCCAAAAAAATTTAAAAATTTTCTAAGTTCCGTTTTAAAAACGTTTGGCATTTTTGTTTGGCGTTTTGGAATAAAAAATTCATTAAAAAATTCATTAAAAATGCTTTTAGGATTTTTTTAAATTTGCTAAGTAATTAAAATTAGAAAATTTCTGAAATACAACCCAATAAACCATTTCAAATAAACCCTAATTTCCAGCTCCTGCTTGATTTATACTTGAATTACACTTAAAATCAATAGCATACTCCAGAAAAATGGACACTGGAATTCAAGCATTGTTTTTACAGCTTTATCACTGGTTTTACAGTGTAAAAACAGGGTTTGAATTCAAGTATCCGTTTTGCTGGATAATACTATTGAATTCAAGTGTAATTCAAGTATAGACTGGAAATTAGGACTTGATATACACTTGATTTATACTTGAATCCAGGAATTTTTCATGTGGTTTATTCGAAATTGGAAATTTCTGAAATACAATTGAAGGGCTTACTGCATAAACTTGATAAGCAACATTTTCTTTTTTGGTGTTCTTCGCATTCTACTGATGTTCCACAAACAGATTTTTGGCAGAAGACTAGCTGGAACCCTTCATACAAGTATCGTAAATATGCAAGTTTACTAAAGTTATGTTTTCTACATTGTTTCAAAAGTTTTAGGATAAAAATCACCATAAAATGAAATATTGCTTATCGAGTTTGTACAATAAGCCCTTCAATTGGAAATTTTTAAAATACAATTGAAAATTTCTAAAATACAATTGCAAATTTCTGAAATACAACTGGAAATTTCTAAAATACAATTGTCTGTTTCTGAATTACAATGAAATACAATTGAGCGAATCTGTAATACAATTGCCTATTTCTGAAATGCAATTTAAAAATCTGAAATACAATTGACATTTTCTAAAAAACAATTGGAAAATTTGAAATACACTTCACTATTTCTGAAATACAAATGGAAAGTCTGAAATACAAATCACAGGGGGGTAGTTCTTGGATGTGTCAGATGGTGGGTACAGCTGTGATGTGATCTATGACATGTCACTATTAAACCGGCACGAGTTATGTTCCTAAGGAACATATCCAGTGAAATATTGATATATTCGGGGCTGAGACATTCCCTAACAAAAGTGATAGGTATTTTTATATGCATGGTGTCGAATTTGTGATAGGTTTTGGGTCCGGATGATATGCCACTTGACCTATCATAAACCTATCACTTTTACTGCAGGACGTTCTACAAAAGAAACGACTACAATAGTTTATTTCGTAAAATATTTCGCATGGATTTTTCTAGGTAAACAGATTCTTAAATTATTTTAACATAGTATTTATAAGTTATTATTCAGGTTTTTGTAATGAGCTTTAGTTCGGAAATTTTATATCAAAAGATTCTTAATTTCTCTTCTCTATACCAGTGATTATATTAATCAAACTTATCATGTAACGTCAACAAGAATACTTGTTAACATTTAAAAGTTCATATACTTTCGTATTTTCTGCGTGTATTGAAACGTTTACAAAGTTGAATCCTAATCACAAAAGCTTTTTACAATTTGTTTCACCATTTATAGCGTAAAACCATTTTATTTTCAAAATAATGAGGGATGGATGGTTCAAAAAAAAATATTTATTTTCAAAATCGAATTTCTTAAAAATAGCACGTTCTTAAAAATTTGTAGGTTGACTTTTTTTAATCAATTTAGTAAAGTGTTAATTTTTCTGAATTTGTAGGAACAGTGAGAATAATTAAAATTAAAAAAAAATGCTCATATTTAAAATTGAAAAGTTTCTATTTCTAGTGAAAAATATTTTTTACAACTTTAACCGCGAATCACTCAAAATCCGGATTGCAGATTTGGAATCTAAAAAACACTAACCAAATCACTATTAATATCGAATACATATTTTCTTGTTGAGCTCTGTAATTTAAAAAGCATTTTTTTGAAAATGTCAATGGCACTTTTTGTATCAAAAAGAGAAGCACATATACATTAAAAAATTATGACGGTAGATTCCACTAAAAATGACAGTTAAAACAACTACATTTGTTGTTTAGGCGTCCACTACATTTTACGGTTAAATTATTCAAGAATTGTTGCTTTTAACTATTGATTAACATCTACAAGAAACGGTAAAAACAATTTCAATTACAGTTGTTTTTACTGTAATTCAAACTGTATAAATTCTTTATTAACAAAAAAAAACTTCTAAAACATTAAAAACGGTTAAAATTGGTTGGTAATAATTCCTGCTACATCTGACACTTTCAACTCGTTCAACACATTCGTTTTTCTAAAAATTTCTAAAAAAAATTCAAGTTTTTTATAGACCAAAAAACAACATAAAAAAACTGTTACTACAATGTAGTAATTTTTTTGTGTTTATTTTTTAAAAAGACTACAAAAATAGTTGTTTCATATTTTTCATAAAAAACAACTGAAATTGTAGTTGAAAACAATAACTACTATAGTAGTTTGTGTAGTAAGTATACCTACTACACAAACCACCTTCATGTAGTAACTGCATTAGTTTTCTAAGTGTAAATATGCTTAAAACGGTGTTGTTGGTTATCTATAATAGCCCATTCACATCTAGCTAAAATATTGTAGATTTTAGCTGAAATCTGACTTAAAAATCTATGCCGTTTACATATACATTTTTTGACGTTAAGCGAGATTTTGTTTTAGCAACCCTGTTTATTTTTGTAAACAAAAAAAAAACTCAATCGGAATTATTCCAAAACAGCATTTATCTTCGACCGGAAGATGGAATTTTTTGTTTAAAGAGAGTATACAATGACAAAAACACCAAGAAACCTCTATTTGTCCAGAGATGCTTTGTTGATATCAAGATTTCTTAACCTTTTGGTCGGTGAAGGGCCGACATCATGGAAAGCGGATAGCACATTTCTTCTATGGCTCTAAATAAAATTCAATAATACCCATTATAACTATCAATAAAAAAACGTTTGTTTTATATCTGCCATTGTTTTAGTTAAGTTTTTTGATATATTAAAAATAAATTTTTTACTAATATTTGTAATATAACAACCCTGCTTTTCATATCCCATAGTTAAATAGACTTGACACAGACATTATTATTTTTTAGTATCTAAATTGGTGATATTGGAATGTTTCTAAACTTAAAACGCTGTTAAATATACGTTTGTATATAGATGTTAACGTTTTTAATTTTATTTTCTTAGTTGTCCACAAATTTTGGTAAAAAATAAAAAAAAATATGGCCGTGCTGCCAATACATCAACACTGTGACGTGTCTGTGTTTTCTGTGAGCTATCGAAATGTTGTTAAATCTCCTAAAAGTTATCGAAAATTTATGAGATTTTAGTAAAATCTCATTACGAACGAGATTTTACTTTATATGGGGAATCTCATTAAAATCTCATAAAATAACAGAGATTTTAATCAAGATCTCGTTTAAACGAGATTTTGCTCAGGTGTGAATTGCCTATAAGACTTTTTTGAGAATTACAATTTTTTAAACAAGCAGTACTTGTACAAAGTTGTTTGAATGTATTCTACGGTAATCACAACAAAATTTTCTATGTAAAATTATTTAAAAAAAAAACTACTTGCTCTAAAAAACGATTACTTTCGGGACAATTTCGAACAAAAATCATTGATTCTAGAATGTTACAGAAAACATGTTAAAATCATCAATGCAGCATGGTATAAAATAAGCTATCCTATACCTTATTTTATACCTTATTTGGTAATCAAAGTTTTGCTGCACGAATATTATTTTTTTCGGAATGAAATCACTTTCAAAAATCAAAGTGGAATTGAATTGCATAAAAGTGGTTTCATTCCGAAAAAAAATATTTGCTTTGCGTTTTACGAGTAAACCACTTATTCCACTTCCGAACGGAATTGAGTCTGTGACATGCCCCATAATTAGATCCCAAAAATGGAACGGTAAATTTCATCTGATTTGATATTGAAGATCACATTAGATCTAATAAGATACATTTATATATTTTTGGATCTTCCATTTTTGGGATCAAATGATATATGGCGCCGTATTACTTTTTTTTTAGTCGAGTATCTAACATTATTACATGTATGAGGGGGCCACGTAGGCTAGTTGGTAGCGTGCTAGCCTTCGAACATGGGGATCATGGGTTCGAGGCCCACCAGAACCCTTGGTTTTTTTTCGCTGCAACGAGACGACGGTCATTGTTACCAGTTCTCGGTTAGGGTGAAATTATTCAAAAATGAGTTGTAAATAAATAGAAAGAATAAATAAAAATAATTAATCATGTGATCAAAACTATTATAATATTATTAGTATTACATGTATGTATGAATATATATCGCTCATTTACTTGTATAGTGTCATAACTCAAAATATGTCGTTTTTGGGTAAACCATACAGAATTATTTGTTATATCCTGCTTTATATTGTGTCAAAAATTCGTATTAATATCTTCTAAACTCACCGTTTGAGAAGAGAACACGCCATTATAACATTTTCTATGTACGGGCCTTTTGCAATGTAAAACAAGTTTCAACTGTAAACTTTAAACAGGTTTTCTGTAAAATCAAACATTTTGCGTTATGACACTATACAAGTAAATGAGCGATATGAAAATGACTAATCATATATGTCAGACATACTCAATTTGATTTGTTTTAAAATTTTTTCAATAGTTTTAAATAAAATGCCACCTGACAGTGTCAGGCTTTTCATTTATAGTTTTTGTATGAAAAATTAGAGTTGTCAAAACGATTTCCCATTTTTTCTATTTTTCCGGTTTTTAAAACCGGTTTTTTAAAAAGGCCGGTTTTCGAAGTATTCGAGAAACCGATTTTTTGGTCTCGAATAATCGACTTTTTTTATATTTATTTTTTTATTTTGCAGGTTTTCTATGAAAATTTCGATAGCTTTACCAACAATTTTGAATTTATCGTAATTCCCGTAGAAAACCCCTAATAAAGTTAGCAACTTGTAACTTGAAAAAAGCAAGTATCATACACCCAAAACCCAACCTCAACGATTAGTGAACGTGTTTTATCAGTATCATCCACAATAAAAACTAAGTTGAGAAGTCGTATGTTCCTAATTCATTTGAACTGTGCCTTTTTTTTTTTAAATACTATTTAATAAAAATTCGGCTGTGCTGAATCTATTATAATCTCCAACATGCAAAAAGTTAAAAAAAAAAATTGCAGGTGCGTTTTTTTTTTTTTTGGGAGGTGTTTGGAATGGGTCATTGGGGGATACCTTTCTCTTCGCGGTAAATGTTTTCAAGTTCATTTATAATGCTTTTAGCGCTATAATAATACAATTATATCTAGAGTTTCTGTTTCGGTTATAGTGTGCAATTACAATTCTGGCGTTGGCCTTAAATTTTGCTTGTTCCCATACATTTTGTATGTAGAACAAAATACAAAGCCAACGCTAGCGTTTCAAAGCCAGAATAGAATCAATTCTATTTTCTTGGCTTTGCTCTCTCGTGAGTATTTTTTTTTTGTTATGGCATTGCCAGTCATTAATAAAAAAAAAGTTGATTTTGTTTATGAAACACATCTTGTTTATGAAACACATCTGTGTATCGGAAAATTATAAGAAAAGTATAAAATAAAAGAAAGTGAAAATATAATTTACCGCCAATTATTATAAAAACTAGAAACAAATATCGTTGGCTTAGTCGGCAAACCTGTCAAGTCCATTTTTAGTTTTTGATTTTAGGAGGGACAAAAAAACGTTCTAACTTTTTTTTAGGTTGACTTTTTTTAAGTTTATAAACGCAGTTTTTTTCTTTAGATCACCATATTTAAATTTATATTTATTAATTGTTTTTCAAATGATGTATTTTGAGTTACACAATACATACTAAGTTGAAATCTCAATGTTTATAAAAATGGACTTGACAGATTTGCCGACTAAGCCAACGATATCAATAAAAAAACCAAAGGAAATTATGTTTCACCGAAAAAAAATAATTTTCAGGACAAATTTATTTTTCTTCCACCAAATAATTATATTTCTGTTCTTCTTTGTGTGTGTGTATACAAACAAACGCCAGAACAAAATTCAAAGCCAAAGCCTTTGTTTAAATCAAACGCCCTCTCTTTACACAAAATTCAAAGCCAACGCCAGAATTGTAATTGCACACATAACCGTAACCGAAACCGCGGTTATTCAAGACGAAACCGACCCATATTTGTTCGGTTATCGGCATTTTATTAATATTATAGATTTTTTATATTTTTTTGTTCATTTAAAAAAGTAATTTAAATTAACAACTATTTTCATATATATTTCATGTTTTTCGTTAAAAAAATTTAAATTAAATTTTTTGATGACTCAAGTAAAATTTCACTGCTACGCAGTCACTTTAACATTTTAATGTTACAGTGAGTCTGAGTGACATGATTCGTATTATATTCCAATTTAAGAGAACTGCCAACATTTTTACTCGGAATTTTTAGTAAGGGAAAGTAAAGTACTCGTTTTATTTTTATAATAAAATGAAGTTACTAAAATCGAGTGCCAAGTTTTTCCTTTTAATTAAAATGAGTGTGAAAAAGTTAATTTAACGTTTTTTTGTTATGAATATAGGCGTTTCAGCTTAATTTCTTAATTTTTTTCAGATTCAAAATTGAAAAAAGGAGGAACCACCACTCAATATTTGGAAGATGGATTAAATTCAACTTTTTAAAAGACATAAGCGGAAGCTAAACCAAAATGGGAATTTAAACTGAATTCCATTCGAATAAAAAAACTATTCAAAAATAAAGTTTTTCTACCGAAATAAAATTTTTACTTGTAACCGAAAATAACCGAAACCGATCGGTTATTCAATTTTTGATAACCGAAACCGCGGTTACTAAATTTATCGGTTATTCAGAAACTCTAATTATATCCCTATTTAAACTTTTTTTTTTTTATATACACGCCCACAAAAGGGGACTAGCCGAAAAAAACAAAATTTTGTAATCCCCCTGTGTCCAAGTGATAGAAATTGAATTTCTTCTACCATAAAAATGTTTTTGTTTTACAAAAATTCAAAAACATGTGTCGTTTTTTATAGATTGGTTTAGTTTTTCAAGGTTGAACTTTTTGCCTCCTGGTCCGATTTTTTCAATTTACGAACGTAGCCGGCCTATGACCATGAGACATATTTGTGCCAAATTTCAGGGGTCTAGCTTTTTTATTTTGGACTGAATCGTGTTTTATACAGACGGACTTGCTTGTTTTGTTTTCCTTTTTTATTGTTTTGTTTTACTTTTTTATTAAAAAAAATTTTTAAAAAAAACCGAAAAACCGGTTTTAAGTTACAAAACCGAAAAACCAATTTTTTTAAAAGTCAGTTTTTCGAAGTATTCAAAAACTGGGTTTTCAAATAGACGAATATTTGACAACTATAATGAAAAATAGTATCAAAATGTTGGTACTTTAAATTGTAATATATTGTGATTTTAATTCGTACCGTTTGTACATTAGGGTTATAACTTTTTGCATTTTTTGCAAATATCTAGTCTCCCAAGGTAAAATCGTGTATATAAAATATTAAGAATTGCGTTTTTAGTTTTTCGTGATCGTTAAAAAAGTTCACGCACCAAACGCATTTAAGTTTTTAACCACACTACGTTACAAAAAACTGCCTCAAGATCATTTCTATATAATTAAGGCATGCATATTTCAATGGTGCAGTCCGTTATTGAATCAGTGGAAATGAAAAATGATGTTATTAAAAAAATAATGAAAAAAATCATTAAAGGCATTTTAGAAATCGCTTTCGGTGCGTGAGGTTTTTTACCAAATTGAACTGAAATAATTTTTTTTATCATAAATAAAATATCGCCCATAAGAAGACCCTTGGGAGAATGACATCGAAAAAAAGTTATAACCCTATTGTATTTATGTGCTGTTTTTTTTTTTTTTTTTTTTTTTAATTTCATTCAGCTTTGATTTAATATATTTGTTTAAAAAATGTTTAAATTTTATCCGTGATTTGTTAAATTATTGTCAAATAAAAAAAAAATATCTTAAAAAATCATTAAGTACCTTCAAGCTCAAGCTTAATAAAATCCGGTAAATGTTATTTACTGCAGAGAAAAAACTATACGGGTCTGTTTAATCGCTTAACGTACTTCTTATATATATATATAGAACAACCAAGATCAAATTGTATACTTTAACCGGACACCATCAACCAACAACCATCTATTTCAGAGTACTTAATTATGTTTTCTATTAAACAATTACTGATGAAAAGATTTCGGTTGTGAATCCTTTTTATAATTTGGATTTATAATAAAACAAAATAAAAAAAATAAATTAAATAATGATTAAATATAGTATATTTAATAAATGTCATTTAAGAAGTACGTTTCAAGTGGTTTCAGTTGTAATCTAAACCCAATGGGTTCATACGAAAACCGTTAAGATACAAAAAATATCATTAATTTCATTGTGAAGATTTTTTAATTTGTATTAAATATATATATTATACAAAAGTAAAACTAATATTTATTAATTAAATATCATAACATTAAAATAATTTAAAAAAAAAAATGTATAGGCCGTGTTTTATGTACATGTTTAATAGGGAAATGCTTATTTATTATAAAAACAAAAACAAAAACTATACATGAAAAAAAAAGAAATTGTAACAATTTTTTTTTTAATCATTATTATTTTAATTATTAATTTTGTTTTATATAGCCAATATTAAATTGTATGTTATTCTATATTCATTTATTTGAAATTATTATTAAACAAGAAAAAAGAAAAACTCAATAATTAATACAATTATAAATTAGTTATTTTAATTTTATCATTATTTCTTTTAGAATTTCAGGAAATTTTATTTCTTTCTTCTTAGTTGATATATCTATATTCTTCTTATTTCAATAGAAGTTATAAATTATTTTTGTATTTTGTATTAATTTCGAAATAAATATATTCATAATTTAAACACGAAATAACAAGTTATTTTATTTTATTTTTTTTTTTATTTTTTTTAATTAAATTAAAAATAGGAGATGTTTAAAAAAAAAAACAACTAAAGCAAAACATACAAAAATGTTAAAAGCCAATTTTGTAAGATAAAAACGCTATAAAACTATACCATTTACAGATGTTATTCAAAAAAGAACAATTGTAATTCGAAGATTCTACTTTTATATTTTAAATTCCTAGATTCTACTTTTAATTCGAAGATTACATTTGAAATTCGAAGATTACAGTTGTAATCTCAAAAAAAGATCAATTGTTATTCGATAAAGACCTATTGTAACTCAAAAAAATCAATTGTAATGCGAAGTTTCCAATTGTAATTCATAAAAGATCAATTGTACTTTGAAAAAGATTCATTGTAATTCGAAAAAAATTAAATGTAATTCGAAAAAGATTAAATTTATTTCAGAAATTCGAAATAGATGAATTGCAATTCGAAAAAAAGATCAGTTGGAATCTTCGAATTCCGATCTTTGTATTAAACTGAAAATTATTTTGTCTGTTTCGCACTCACGCTTTTACGGCTCAACCAATAGTCATAGTTTGTCACAATAATACTGAGTAAAATTAACTGTCAAAAAATCGTATAGAATTAAAAAGTGTTATCGTGTAAATACGAAATGTAAAGACACAAATGGTAATACGGAAGAAATTTCGACAGAACCCGTAATTTTTAAAAATATTTCCATAAGCTCAGACTTTTTATTTTATCAGGGATTTAGTTTCTTTTAATTTTATTGCCGCCAACATAACAAAAAAACTAAAGCTAGAAAGTTAAGATTTTCAATTTCTTTCTCTTATTTTAATGTATTTTTGAAAAATACACAACAAAATTCTTTTTCAGCATTTATTTTTCTGAACAGCTGTTTTCATATTATTTAAAATGTGATGGTTGCAAAGAGCAATGTTGTAGCTCTTGGCTCGTAGAACACTACTGCAAAATACCCGTAATCCATCCGAGTAATAGTTTTTGAGTTACCCAGTTTAAAAGATTCTTAAGACCCTATAAGCCCCTAATTCCCGCATCTCAAAAATTAAGACAGGTAGAGCGAAAAGGACAAAAGTCTTGGATCAATATGAATTTTTTTTCTCGACTTGGAAAATAGGCTACCCAAGGATTTCAAAAAAAGAAATTCTTAAACAAAATAAATTAATTTGTTAAAAATATCGTGAACTCTTAGCAGAATTTTTTCTGAACTGGAAGCAGCTTTTGGAAAAGAATCACGAGTAAAAGAGCGCTCAAAAACCACCTTAGTTCTTGCATGATTCTTGTGAGCGATTTCACAGTTTAGAGAACTATTTGGTAGCACTGATAGAGCGCTGTTAAGATGTGAAATCATGTGTCTTTTTGGCACTAATTGAAGCATTCTTTTCACACCTATTATAGGTGTGTTCCAGAACTTTCCGGGTAAAATTCGGTAAAATGAGAGAAAATCAAAAAACCTCTCACGATACCACAAAAATGCACAAAAGTACGGGAACGCTAAAAACCACATTTCAAGCCCAAAATAATAGAAAATGTAAGCAAACCAATAACGCTAAAATATTTTTGTAAGAAAAATTACTTTAAACAAGAAAACAAATTGTAAAAGTTTATTTTAATAACAAATTATCTTTTTTTGTATTGAAAAAACACATTTCCTTGGTTTAGTTCTTTATTTTATTTAAATTTCCAATTTAGCTTCACAAAAAAAATCAGCTGTTTTTTTAACATCTGACTGTTACCAATTTACCCGAAAAAAAAGTGCGGGTATGTTCGGTAAAATGAGAAAGTAATTTATTCTCTCAAAAACTCTCTCATTTACCCAATTTTTGCGTACGGGAACGCTTTTCGGGCTGGTTTGGGTACCCGCGGGCACCCGCGGGCACCCACACCTAATATTAGTAAGTTTTATGAAAAAAATCTTAACAACCCTGGCAGAAAAATACAAACGAGCCAACGTTTTTAAGAACTACGACGTCATTTCGAAGTTGAAATGATAACAGTGGCCAACGATCGCTCGACTTTTGTGTTGACGTTATTAGTAATGAGTTACCAATAACCTCATACATAACCGGTTACTGGTAAATACGATTAAAAATATCTGATAAGATGTCTAAAAAAAAAATTATTGAAATTCAAAAAATGCTAAAGAAAATTTAGAAACACATTTAGCTTAAAAAAAAATTAACATTTATCTCCTTTTTCTAATAAAACTCCGTTGACAGGAATTTAAATTCAGAAATTTCAATTAAAATTGCGACAAGGCTTTTTCCGATAAAATACCACAACATGGCAACACTAACCAGTATATTTGAAAAACATAGACGTTTTTGTACCTTAGTTTAACTCTCCAACATTGGTGAGTTAAACAAAAAATAAACCACATGTCAAAAACAGAATTTGTAGTTTTAACTCAACTAAAACCAATAAATTTAACAACTCAAAAACTCGCCCTAAATGTTCATTCGGAATGCCAAATCGAATTATAAAATGAAATCCATCGAAGCTCTGTCCAAATGGAACAAAATCAAAAGGTAAGTTTGTCATTACAAGATCAAGTACTTTTATTAAAATGCATATTTTTGAATTTAATATTTATTGCATTCAGGAAAAACGGTATTTTTTCGTTTTTTTTATTCTTTTCATATTTCCTGCAAAAGAACTACAGTAGAATCTCACAAATTAGAACCACTTTGTTCCTCGGGTAGTTCTAAATTCTGAAAAGTTAGAATTTCTGGACATTTTTTTTTTAAGAAAATGATAAAATAACAATGTTGGCAATCGATACCTTTTCAATACCGTTATCCGTTTCAAAACCCTTTAAATTGAATACCGGTACCAATACCGAAACTCAGTTTTGGTATTGGATACCGGTATCCGAAAACCTTTTCCTTCGGTACCGGTACGTACCGGTATTGAAACGGTTTTTCCTAAAAAAGCATTTTTTTTTTTTTTTAAATTAATAGAAAGTTTGTAAATTTGTTTGTTTTTGTAAATGAAAAATCGTACTCCAATTGCATCCCCGAAGTCTCATAAAAATCAAAAAATCTTTGGGCACCCACATCGTGGATTAAGTAAAAATTTCCAAAAAAGCCATACTTAAACCGCGATGCGGGATCAAAAGAAAATTATTGATTTTCACGACATTTTAATGGAGTCATTTGAACTCCCAATACAAACTTTCTGAACACCTTTCATATAGTATAGTTTTTTTTGGGGGATTTTTATTTAATCTGCGATTTGGGTGTCCAAGGATTTTTATATTTATATTACTTCTGGTGAGGCATTTGGAATACTAGCAGGAGGTTTTCCACCACAGTATAATTTCTTGAAGTGGCTTAACTAGTAGAAATCACTAACGAAATTACAATTTCGTGATTTTTTTATTACTTAAAAGTCACATAATTCGCGAAAAAAAATTTTTCCAAATAGATAACACCATGGTGCAACAAAAAAAACTTGGTTTGCCAAGAAATAATATGAAATATGTAAATTGTTGGAGTTTTTACTTTAACCGCGATGCAGGAGGGTAAGGAAATTTTTGATTTTCACGAAAATTTTATGGAGTTATTTTGACATCCAATAAAAACTTATTGAACCCCTTTCAGCTCAAAAAAAAAAAAAAAAAAAGTAAAAACGGCCTAATATTTATGTGCTTAAGACATAGGAACTTCCATAAAGATGATTTTAAAATTTCAAATACATACACAAAAAACTATAAACTAAATGGGAATTCCAAAAACTAAACAAGTAAAAAATTTAAATTCGGCGTTGCCGAATGTATTGATATCCTCCACAATTGCAAAAAACTTAAAAAAAAAAAAATTCAAAAAAATTTCAACGAAAAAAAATTTTCGAAAAAAATCCGCGATTTTTTCTTTTTTTATTAAAAAAATGTGTCCGTACTTGTTTAAGTACCTTTCGGTGTTCAATTATGTTCACATATGTCAACCAGCAGCCGAATTAAAGCATTTTGTATTTTTAGGTTATGTTGAATGTACCAAAATTTTTAAAAGTCACATAATTCGCGAAAAAAAATTTTTCCAAATAGATAACACCATGGTGCAACAAAAAAAACTTGGTTTGCCAAGAAATAATATGAAATATGTAAATTGTTGGAGTTTTTACTTTAACCGCGATGCAGGAGGGTAAGGAAATTTTTGATTTTCACGAAAATTTTATGGAGTTATTTTGACATCCAATAAAAACTTATTGAACCCCTTTCAGCTCAAAAAAAAAAAAAAAAAAGTAAAAACGGCCTAATATTTATGTGCTTAAGACATAGGAACTTCCATAAAGATGATTTTAAAATTTCAAATACATACACAAAAAACTATAAACTAAATGGGAATTCCAAAAACTAAACAAGTAAAAAATTTAAATTCGGCGTTGCCGAATGTATTGATATCCTCCACAATTGCAAAAAACTTAAAAAAAAAAAATTCAAAAAAATTTCAACGAAAAAAAATTTTCGAAAAAAATCCGCGATTTTTTCTTTTTTTATTAAAAAAATGTGTCCGTACTTGTTTAAGTACCTTTCGGTGTTCAATTATGTTCACATATGTCAACCAGCAGCCGAATTAAAGCATTTTGTATTTTTAGGTTATGTTGAATGTACCAAAATTTTTGAGGTGTCCTTACATTTTTGTTCATAACTTTTGAACCGCTGAACCGATATCGCTCAAATGCAATACCAAACTGCTCAGGAGAACTTCCAATAAATATGTTAAGTTTGAGTCATCTGCGTGTAATATTTTGGTCGTGATCACCATTTCCACAGACAGACGGACAGACGGACATCGCTAGAATGTCTTAAAATCGATCACTGATCAATAATATATATACTTTATGGGGTCCTAGACCGATATTTCGATGAGTTACAAACGGAATGACAAACTTATATATACCCTCTATCACTAAGTGGAGGGTATAAACATACAAAAATTTTAAAGTTATATTAAATTATTTACTCAAATTTTTCTTTTATTTTTGACTAAATTTTTAATTGCGTCAATTAAAAAACTAGTATTTTTTTTTTTAATTTAACCAAGTGATTACTAAAATTGTTTTTCTCAATATTTTTCCTGTGACGTGTGCACCCGTGCATTATGTTGATGAAAATAACTTTTTTCTTGGCCATATGGGGTCGTTTTTTTAAATCCTCGTTAAATCGGTCCAATAAGTTGGCATAATATTCGCCGTTTATTGTTTTTCCCTTCTAAGGTAATCGAAGTGGATTATTCCGCGTGCATTCCAAAAAACTGTTGCCATCACTTTATTGGCCGACAAACTTACCTTGGCCTACAGAAGCTTGTCATATATATTTGTAGTTAACCTAGTTTGATTGGTATTGAAAAGAAAATTCAGTCTAGTGGTTCAATAGCTATTTAGAAAGCCGTGAATTTCAAATTGGTTTCACCTTAAATTCACGTGTTGAAAAAACCGTTAAACCAGCTTTGAAAACATTGATGAGTCAGAAAAATATTTTACAAAGTATTTTTGTCACTCACAAATATTTTTACACAAAAAAGAAAATTACACTCGAAACAAATTTTACACTCAAAAAAAATGTTTGTTTTTTTCAAAAATGACTTAAGTTGTTTACTCAAAAAAAGTATTTCTAATCAAAGTGTGGAGGGTATTCATGGATTCGGCCAAGTCGATTTTAACTTTTTTACTTGTTTTTACATATTTTTTTCATTAAAATAGCCGGTTCTAATTTCTGGACAGTTCTAATTTGTGAGAGTTATAATTTGTGAGCTTCTACTGTATATGAATAATATGTATATGAAAGGAAAGTGTCGGAAAATTAGGCTTTGTTAAGTTGGTTTTTGTCAAGAATGTGTAAATGTTGAGGTACTTTATATGGGAAAGTATATACGTACGACCCCTAAATTCATATATAATATCTATTAAGTTTAAGCCAACACGTGTTTTTTGCGAAATTCCTGTTAGTTCGGCTTTTATTCAGATTTTCCCGAAAGCCCATAATTTTCCATATGGTGGCAACCCTATCTTAAACCTCCGAGATAGCCCCTAAAAAATATCAGATTAAACTTAGTTTTCGGTACTTATTAACATATCGCTCATTTACTTGTATAGTGTCATAACTCAAAAAATTTGATTTTAGAGTTAATAATGCAGCATTTTTCTTTATATCATGCTTTATATTGTGTCAAAAATTCGTATTTATATCTTTAAAACTCATCATTTGAGAAGAAAATACGTAATTATTACATTTTCTACGTACCGGCCATTTTCAATGAACAACCAGTTTCAATTGTAAACTTTAAACGCGTTTCCTGCAAAATGAAACATATTGAGTTATGACACTATACAAGTAAATGAGCGATATGTAAATTTCAGAACAATCGGAATGTTAGCTATGGGATACTTTCCTTGTAAGTGGAGGGTATAAAAAGTCGTTATTTGTGATTTTTTTATTAGTCCTTAAAGTGATGAAACTTTAAAAAATGCCATGCCGGGTTTAAATAGTTACATTTAAAACTTTATGCAAGCAAGATTTTTTTAGAAATTAAGACAATCTATAAAAAATTTAAAAGGAAAAAAAATAATTTTTCTTGTTTGCAAAATAAATTTTTAAAATAGTTCTTGAGGAAGAATAAATTTGTGTTTTATCTAATTTATGACAAAATATGCACATAGAAGTTGGAAATATGCACAAAATATGCATTTAAACCCAAAATATGCAAAAATATGAATTTTCACTAAAATATGCAAAAACAAATCGATGACATTTTAACGAATTGATCTAAAAAACTAGAAGAAACGGGTATTTTAATTTTGACCCTACTTTCAGAACTTGTTGTCTGGCTCAAGTTAAAATTTGTTGGACGGTGAAGTAATACTTACACTTTTGACGCCCTATGCTCCAGTAGGAGTTAAAGGAAATCATATATATATATTTATCGATCAAAAATTTGAAACTTATGCTCTTTTGGTTACGCTCAGTATTTTAATATTTCTTAGTATCGGGAACCCAGACTTTGATATCTACAAAATATGGCTAGTTAACGTATAAACAGGTTTTTAAGATTTTTTTTTTGGTAACGAGATTTAAATATTAGTCAATAAAATTTTAATACAAACAAATGTAAAACAAAAATAAAATAAATATACACTTTTTATTCCTTTTATTCAATTTTATTTGATCTATGTGTGTGTGTATGCAAATATTTATAATAAAGTATTAAATATTATTGTGAAATATTTCATGATTACACACAGAAAAATGAAAATGAGTTTCAATCACTAAAATGATGATATCAATTACTATTTTAATTGATTTTGCACCTATCACGAAAGTGATAGTATGAATTACTAAAATTTGTAAAAGTTTAATAAGGAAAAAGTGCATTTATTTTCAATTAAAAAAAGTGATTAAAAATTTTCAAAAAAATAATTAAAAAAATGATTGTATCAATTACATAAAATAATAAAATTTATAGCTTAAAAATGTCCCACTTTCTAAATAAAAACAAATATGGATAAAAAATAGGAATTGATTGTTTATTATTAACAAAATAAAATCAGAACATATAAAATAAAATAGCACTGAACTCGAAACTTTTAACACAATAAGTTAGCCTCTTCAATTAATTGTTTAAATTATATAAAAGCCGGCTAAAAGGCAAACAGCCATCACAGACAGTATTCCCATTAAAACCAAACTCACGCTTATAGAAGAAACAACTGTATATAGACTGAACTTAAGATGGTGTTTTAATGCGGTTTCCATGGGCTGAGCAGGAGTCTCTCCGGTATTTGCTATTGTCCTTACACTAAGCATCCAAACGTCCCTCTCTACGACGTTCCAAGATATCTTTGCGGTCATTATCTTTTTGGAATATTATAATCCAACATTTGTAGGAATAGATAAAAACGTAAACATTGGCTCCATTGACATTTCCACGTTGGATCTTTTGTGTTTGGTGGCATTTTTGTAGGCGTGTGGGTAACGAGTCACTTTGGGGCTACCGGTAGCTTATTAAATGTGTAACTAGCTACCACCATCTATTTTAAAGCGAAATCCTCATTACTTGGTATATATAATAGAAGTTTTTACAGGAATATCATAATGTTGCAAAATTCACTATTTTCTTTGTATTTTAATTCTTTTTTTTAATATTTTTTTTATCTTGTGCTTGTGTTAATTTCAGTAAGCGTCAGTGGTGTTTAAATGCGACTAAAAAAATCGTGATTTGACTTTAATAAAAACGTTTAAAAATTTAATAAATAAAGTAATATTACGCTACTTTTATCTTTTATTTTTTTGTTGTAAACAAATTTTGTCACTCGCTATATGTATTTTGAGTCCTAGAATTACGTTTTAAGAATATTTGAGCAAAAATTAAAAATAAACTTAAAATATGTTTGACGATTTTTTTGTTTTTATATGTTGTCGACAGTATTCACAAAAAATTTTAAAATCAATCAAAAAATTTAATTGCATCAATTAAAAAAATGATTAAAAACAAAATTGAACTTTTTAAAATTTTTAATTGAAATATTTTCCCCTAAAATTTTTTGTGTGTATTATTATCGATATTATTTAAAACAAAAAAAAAGAACAAGCTTCATACAATTTCAACTTGTGATGTGAAATTTAGAGTTAACATAATACTATTAATGATTTATAATAACCCCGTTCAATGGGATTAAAATAATTTAAGATTGCAAAACAAACATTAATATTTAATTATACTATAATTATAATAAAATAAATAAATAAAAAAAACCAAAAACTATACATATACACAACTACATACATACATAAAAAAGAAACAAACAAATATTTACAGTTAAATATTAGGTCTATTCGATTACCTTACTACAATCTACTATTTTTTACTCATTTTACTACAGCTGGATATTTTCAATACAAAAAGTAAACAAGACTCTCAAGTTGTAGTAAAAAATAGTAAGAAATTTGGGTAATCGAATGGACCTATTAATTGTATGTGTAGCAGCTATTTTTTTCCGAATGAAAAAATTAATATTATTATTCAGCTAAAATAATCAAATATATGAGCAAAAAAAAGCCTTGTTGGTATATACCGACTAAAGGATAGTTAGTCTACACCCCGGTAAGATACCCTTTAAAATTGTATCACATTCGCATACACGTATTTTTAAAGTCTTTATATGGTAATATTTCATTAATTTGAAACTATGAGCATTTGCATTTTTGACATTGGTAATGTAATCAATTATATTCATATATGGTTGATTTTATCTCAAGTGAAGACGTTTTTATAATCGATGTCATCCGATTAGACTCAAACTTGCACAAAGATGAAATCTATTGGGTAGTAGTTACCACACACAAAATCGGTTAAAAACTCGCTGAGTTAGAGAGGGTCGAATTTTGACGTTTTAGTCATCAGTCCCCTTTTACGTATCCATGCAACGTTTAAGCTATTGCCACAGACTAAATACAGACTCGACAGTAGAGTTTTATAAGAAAAAATGGGGAAAAACTAAGCGGTTTTAGGAGAAAACACAGCGGTTTTTAGTCCATTTTACGCTAACATGGCAACACTTTCTACGACTTAGGAGTGAGTGAAACAACAAAAACCGATCTGGCATCCATTTTTCTTATGGCGCGTTATATTAGTTTTCTCTTTCTAACCTAATTCGTAGAATAATTTCAAAATATTAACCATATGGTTAAAGAATACTTTTTTGACACCTGTCACTTATGTCGAGTCTGTATTAGTCTGTGCTATTGCGTTTAGAAATTTTTGTTCAAAACTTTTTCACGGATTTTTTCAAAATTTATGTTTACTCACGTGGTCGTGGGTGCGCGTGATTAGAAAAAATAGTTCCGTGTGTGAGTAATTTTTGTTTCGTGAGTTTGCGTGATTGTTTTGTGTTGTCTGAAACAGAAAACAATTAAAGCAAGTGAGAGTGTTAAATTCGCCTGTGCTGAATCTTTTATACCCTCCAACATGTCAAAAAATAAATCTGGGGCGATTTTTTCGGGGGAGGGAGGGGTTCGAAAGGGGTCATTGGGTACACTTTTTTTCTCGCGGTAAATGTTTACAAGTTCATTTATTATCCTTATTGCACTAAGGGCCACTTATTCCGTTCGGAAGTGGAATAAGTGGTTTACTCGTAAAACGCAAAGCAAATATTTTTTCGGAATGAAACCAGTTTTATGCAATTCTATTCCACTTTGATTTTTGAAAGTGATTTCATTCCGAAATAAATAATATTCGTTTTGAGTTTTACGAGCAAACCCCTTTTTTAAATCCGATCGGAATTGAGTCTGTGACATGCCCCTAAAGAAATACAGTTTTACCATTATTTAAATACATTTTTCATATTCACGCACACAAAAGGGTGCAGTCCAAAAAAAAAAAATTGAATTTTCTAATCCCCTGGGTCAACTGAAGGTTCTGAAACTTCTTTTGACAAAAAAGTTTCATTTGCTTAATAAAAGTATAAAAAACCTTGTAAAAAATTGAGTTTTTTTATAGGTATGTTTAGTTCTTCAAGGGGGAACTTTTTCCCACCTGGTCCGATTTTTCCCATCTACGAACTTAATCAGCCTATGACCATTAGACATATTCGTGCCAAATTTCAGGAGTCTAGTTTTTTTATTTTGGACTATATCGTGTCCTCCACAGACAGACGGACATCGATAGAACGTCTTAGAATCGATCTCTGATCAATAATATATATGAGGCATTCCGCACCAACTGTTCCACTACAGAAAAACCATAGTGGTTTCAATGGGATATCATTTGCAAAGTATTCGCTCTTAGGGTACTATTAAATAACAAAAATAAAATTTAAGTTTTTTTAAAAAGTGGGCCTTGTATGCGTGGTCAAATATTGAAAATATCAAACTTTTTTGCCTGAGTATCTTTACTTCAATATTTATGCAAATTAAATGAAACACAGTAAAGTCTTTAAGACTAAAGTTTTTTATAGATTTTTGTATGGGCTATCGATTAAAAAAATAAAAATTGGAAAATTTTCAGAAGAAGTTCTGAATTTTTCAAATTTAAACTTAAACTTTATTTATCAAAAAACATGCCGCAATTTTTTTTTTTTTTTTAATTTTTTAAAAAAAGTTAAAGTGCTTTTCTATCTGTTCTGAAATTTTCAGAAATGTGTTTTGCCTTGTTTTCGAGAAATCAAATGTCAAAGATTGCAATACGCTAATTTTATACAATAATGGTGTATAAAACGTGTGCGTACACTCAACCAAAAATCATTGTATTCCCAAAGAAAATCGTTGTAAATTCAACAGAAATCATTGTTGATTTTGACCCTACAAATATTTATGTTGATTTCAATAAAAATTGTTGTCAGTTTTTGTAAAAGTTGATTAACTCGTTCTTTTGTAAATCAACTCGTATTTTTTGTAAACTCAACTCATATTTTTGTTGATATAAGAAATTTTATTAATAAAAAAAGCTTGTTGTAATTTGTTAATATTCTTTTATTAAGTAAAAATCACAATATTTTTTAGAATTATCACCGGCTTTTTAAGCTGCACGAGATTTTCACACTTCGTTTATTTATGTTATGCACTCGTAAGCCATTCTCCAGTTTTCTAATGACACCAAATCAAAAACCTTAAAAAAAAAAACAAAAAAAAAATATAATATAGTATGAATACATAAAGTAACCAATGTATTTTATTACTTACCAAATATTTACAAATCAGAATCTGACCATCAGAACCTATTTTTAATTATTTTTATAATATTAAATATTTTTATAAGAAACAAACACATAAAATAATTTTATAAGAGACAAACAAATTTCACATTGCAATGCATTGCTACCACAGTACAGACATTGCTACCAACTTGATAATACAAAAATGAACGAACAGGGTTGTTTTTTCTTTTTTGGTTTTATCTATTGAATTCTGTATAAGCGTTGTAAAAAGTTGATTCAACTTTACTGATTATTCAACGATATCAACATTAATTTTTGTTGAATACGACATTATTCTGTAAAAGTTGATCTACAATGGGTTTACTAATTTTTCTACTAAGATATTTCTATGAGTGTATGAGTAATATCAATACTTAAAAAATATTTTAAGAGGCGATGGGAGCGTGAGTGAGTTTTTATTTACGATTACGCACGCTAAGGAAAGAAAAAAAATATTCAAGCACAATATTTTATTTTACTCATGCTCACGTGAACATCGTGACCGTGACTTTTTTTTCTACTCACGTGTGCGGGAATGAGCGTGAGCAAAATAAAATATCGTGCGTGACTAAATTTTTTCTTTCATGAGCGTGCGTAATCGTTATTAAAAACTCACTCACGCTACCATCGCCTCTTAAAATATTTTTTAAGTATTAATACACAGTGATACAAAATCGAACTTTCGGAATCGGAATGGGATGAAACCAAAAGCAAATGAAAGCTGACGTTTTTCATAACAAAACCCTCAAGGTATTTTTTAGGTCAGAGCTAAATTTTTTTTACACGCATTTAAAGTTGGTGATTTAAAAGCATTTAAAGTTTTAGTGTACTAAACGTGTCCTACTTTAAGGGCCTCTGGTGGTGCCCTTATTGGACATGTACACTGAAAAAAATAACTATACTGAAATTAAATAAACACTGTTATTAATTTAAGTAAACAAATTTTTTTGGATTTACTTCAACTTATCTTAATATAAGGTGGTTTTACTTAAAACAAAGAAAATGAACTTGAAGATAGTACATGCAAATACTTAAAAAAGCACAAGAGTTTTCCTTAATTTGTTTTTTTAAATTAAGTTAAATATTCTTTTCATTTATGGCGAATTGATTGCATTTAAGAAAAAGGGTTTATTAAAAAATTTGGTTTTACTTAAAAGAAAAAAATTTAAATTGTGTGCAAAAAAAATAAATAAGTACGTAGCTTACTTAAAAATAGTATAGACATTTTCAAGACCTTGTATCAAATAAGTACAAATCTTTAATTGCAAATCGCATTTTCTTTAATTTAATCAATTTTTGTTTTAATTTAAGACAAAAGTAATCTTTATTTTATTGATTTCATTGACTTTATTAAAATCCATATCTTCATCAGTTTAAAAAAGAATTTACTTAACTTAAGGAAAAAATACTTTAGGTATTTTGGGGACCCCATCTGGGGGCCCCATGTGGAGACCCCATGAGACCCTAACTTTAAATCCAAATTTCGATTTTCGCGGAATTTTCAAATGCCTATAACTCTGCAAATACTGCAGATACGAAAAAAAAGGCATTTTTGTAGTCCTTAACTTGTAGAATATGACCGCCGAAGACCCGAAAGCTCTCCGAGTTATAGTTTTCGAGTTATTTCATGATCAAATTTCTCAAGACCCCATTCCCATATCTCGAAAACTATGCAAGATAGAGCGATTCTGACCAAAATTTTGGATCAAAATCAATAGTGACCCTATAATAGTGTACGCATATACTCATGGGCGGACCCCATATATTGGGGGACCGTAGGGTCCTCACATTGGGACTCCATAGGGTCCACAGAATCCGTAAGTTTAAGGAAATTTTTACTTATTTTAAAAAAATATTTTTCCTCTTGATAAAAACAATTAAACTTATATTAAGTACAATTTTACTTACTTTTAAGATATATTTAAGTAAATGCATTACTATGTTTTAGGAAAAAATATACTTGGAAGAAGAATTAATATCTTTGGAGCCCTCGCATACCCTCCTTTTTTTAAATTAAGTGCAACATGCTTTAAAAATGGTAAATTTTTTTTTCAGTGTAGGGTCCAGTATCCAATCTTAAGCTCAAAATTACTTTAGCTATAACTGGTATGAATTTTTCTGCAATCGGTACAGTACCTATTTACTGAATAAATTTTATTATTTAAATTATTAAAATAAACCACTGTACACCGTTGCGTATGATTGTTATTTAAAGGCAATTATTAAAATAAACCACTGGGCACCGTTGCGTATGATTGTTATTTAAAGGCAAATAATTTTAATTATTACACTATTAATTATACGCCACTAATACAGTTTTCAAGCATTAATTATTATAATTATAATAAAAGTTCACTAACTTCAAATGCGTGTTATGGAAAATGTCAACTTTCATTTGCATTTGGTTTCATCCCATTCCGATTTTGGGTGTTGCACTGTGTTATTTGTCGTAGGTACTTGTTTTTTTCAAGTTACTTGATGATGCATTTATAAGGGTTTTTGTAAAAAAATTTCGATAACTTCAACCAAAAATTTTGAATTTATCGTAATTCCCATAGAAATCCCCTAATAAATGCAGCAACATGTACAACATTAAGGGCGGATTACTCAATAAAAAGTTAGCTGCTAACTGACGATTTAACGGAGCCTTATGTCAAAATTTTTATGAAAAAGTTAAATTTAACGGAGAGTTATTTTATAACGGAGCATTGAATAATCCAGCCTAAGTAATGGTACTATAATGATGGTAACGAAAATTTTTAGTGCTGAACTTCCGGTTAATAAATAGAATATTTACAAAACAAATAGTTTTAGTTCACACCAAAATATGTAAAAAAATTATGATATTAAGCGGTAAGATTTTTTGTTATAAAGTACTGGCACATTACTTTTAGGGTTGTTATTTCCAACACTGGCAAAGTACTCTATTTTCAAAAAAAAAGGTACTTTACCAGTACTATGTTTTTTGTACCGCTGGCAATTTCTGGCTGGGTGGTAAACTATTATTATTTTATATAAGAGGCGTATACTTAATTTTGTAATTGCCTTTAAATAAAAATCATACGCAACGGTGCACAGTGGTTTGGTTTTAATAATAATTTGGACATTCAGTAAGTACTAGACCGATTGCAGCGAAATTTATACCGGTTATAGCTAACGTGCTTAGTTTGGACGATGGACCCAACATGTCCAATAAGGGCACCAACAGGGTCCCCCAAAGTAGGGCATATTTAGTATACAAAAACGTTAAATGCTTTAAAATCACCAACTTTAAATGCATGTAAAAAAAAATCTCGCACTAAACAAAAAAAAAAAAAAATCGAGGATTTTGTTGTTGAAAATGTCTACTTTAATTTACTTTTGATTTCATTCCGATTCGGAAAGTTCGGTTTTGTATCACTGTGTAATTATTTAATACACTAAGAAAATTATGTCATTAACTTTTTGTAGTTTATTTAAAACAATAATATTATTTTAATAATATTATTTTAAAACAAGTAAAAAAGTTAATTTCGGCATTGCCGAATGTAGTGATACCCTCCACAATTTCAAAAAGATTATTGCAAAAAACTTTATTTAAAAGGAAATAACTTTTGAAAAAGAAAAAAATTTGAAAAAAAAATTCCGCGAAAAAAAAATTTTGTTAAAAAAAAAATCCGCGATTTTTTTTCTTTTTTGTCAAAAAATATGTTCGTACTAGTTTAAATACTATTTGGTGTTCAATTATGTTCACATATGTCAACCAGAAGCCGAATTATTTTTGTATTTTTAGGTTATGTTGAATGTACTGAAATTTTTGAGGTGTGCTTACATTTACATAACTTTTGAACCGCTAAACCGATATCTCTCAAATGCAATAACAAACTTCTCGGGAGAACTTCCAATAAATATGTTAAGTTTCAGTCATCTCTGTTCAATATTTTGTCCGTGATAGCATTTTAAACAGACAGACAAACGGACAGACGGACATAGCTAGAATGTCTTATACGGAGTTCACACTACGGACTTTATATGGAGTTCACACTAGCGCCCTTAAACAAGTTGTTCAACAAAACACCAGTAGCAGAATAAAAACGTAATGGAAACAGAACAAAGACTTTTTTAAACATCTCACTCTTGAACACTTCAAAACAGCAAGTGTGAACGCCGTATTAAACATCTCATGAGTGTTTAAGCGCTAAACAATCAAAATTTGACTTGTTCCCCCATACATTTGGTTGTTTAGCTAAACAATCAAATTCGACTTGTTTCCCTGTTGAACATTTCGTTAAACATTTCAAAGGCAGGGTTCGGTATATTTCCTTTTAATTTTTCTTTATTCTATGCCAAAAAAAAAGGTTTCATAGCAACCAGCTTCTGTATTTTTCTGCCATTTTCTTAGCAAAACATTGGAAAATTGAGAAATTATAAATATTTAAAAAACTAATAAAAACTACTGAAAATTCAGAAAAAAGTGTGTGTTTTATTTATAATTATATTGGAAAAGCTGCACTAATAGTGAATTTTGCCTTCCATCGAAGCATAAATATGCAAACAGCTTCGGAGAGGTCCGGAACAAAAAACAGAAAAATCTTCCTATTTACTTGAAATGAGTCAATAAAAAAGTGTTCCGTGTAGTGGTGTTATGTAAATGTTATAAAAAAATTAAATATCTTGTCTTCCGCCAAAGTTTAAAAGGTTTTTAGAAATATTTTTGCAATTTTTTTCAGAATTAGGTTATGTGCGTTTGTTTACAAACGTTAAACACTCAAAGTTAAACGCGCAAAATGTAGTGTGAACGATTTTGTTTACTTTTTTAAACAAGTGGCTTAAACGAGTACAAATTCTATAGTGTGAACTCCGTATTAAAATCGATCGGGCATCATGAATATATATACTTTATGGGGTCCCAGACCGATATTTCGATGAGTTACAAACGGAATGACAAACTTATATACAGTGCCGGTCAAAAAAATAGCACCAATGACAAAATCTCTATTCATTCAATTAAAACAAAATATTATGTGCGTATTCGTTTAAAGTAAATATGCAAAACTCTTATACTAAGTATATCGTCACCTAAAATGCAAAACGCCCTAACTAACAAAAAATTCAAAATCGCGTTTTTAATTGATTCTTATGTATTGGATCAAAATACATGTCCACAAAAAAATTTAGACTCCTTCGATCAAAAATGGAGATTTTATTAAAAAAATTCAAAAAGCCCTAACTACATGCTTTGATATATGTTAAATCAAAAAGCCCCAACTACACATTTGTTTACATATTATTGCCGACGCAACTGTTATTTTTTAAGATAATACATTTTTTGATGTTTCTTCTTCCAGAATGTCCACCAATAGAAAAAATATCTGTATATGTACACAAGAAATAAAGTTTAGAAATTTACCAATTAACCCCTTCAGGTCCGTACTCTTACGAGAATTGTTCCTTTTTCAGCTATAGAAATCGCAATTTATGCAGTATAATTAGTCTTAATTAAGATATAAATTCTACATAAAATTTAATAACAATATAATTAATGACGATAAAAAACATGATTGTAAGTTCTTCATTCCGATTGAATAAAATTCAAAGTAAATTTGTCATTAAATAAGTAAAAAAAAAATGTTTTCAATTATAAATTTATGCTATTATTACAAAAAATGCAGGGGGCTAATTATGTAACTTGACAATCGTCAATCGTAATGGAATAACGATGGAAATGATACAATTGACGACTATCAAGTTACATAGTTACATAATTATTGACGACTATCAAGTTACATAATTATAATTTCTTCATAAAAAGGGACAGAAATAAAAAACAAATTGATGTCTAATACCGCTAACATTAAATACAGGGCTTAGGAAAGGTAAAATAACAACCTGTGTCAAATTTCATCATTTGCATATGGGGGGTTTCATCTCAAGTGACACAACTTTTAAAACCGATAGTAGTTTAGTCACAACTTTTCAACGAGATCGGTCAAGAACTTTCTGAGTTAGAGGGGCCGTAATTTCACATTTTGGTCAAAAAGTTGTTTTTTTTAATCCATGTAACAGATTACCTTATGTTCCTAGCAAAATGTGTCCCGAGAGTTTAAGATAGCTATTTCTTTAATCTTTCAAAAAAAATTTCAAAAAAAAATTTTTTTCTTTTTTTTTTGCAAAATCAAAAATTTGTTTGCCATTTTTTTTAAACCGGCCCATTTTTAACTCAAAATAAAGCAAAGGTATTTTCCTTTAAGAGCTTTGTAGGATGCGAGTGAGATATCTATCAAATGCCCAATATTTACTGTAGATCTTAAGAAATTTTCCAGAAGCCGAGTAAACGCTTTACTACGACCATACATTTTTGGCCGAATTGTTTTTGATTTTCGTTCCATTTTCGTAATTTCTGACCTAATAATAGTTACGCATAAAAAAATTGGGCCCCTCCTTCCCCCTTATTACGTTGTTCTGGCCAAGGCTATTTTGGTACTCGCCGTGATCTTTAAGAAATGCAACTTAATAATAGTTATTCTACAAGAATTTGGATTTCTGAACCCCCTTCTTGACCATTATTTCGCCTGTCAAGTAAATATAATTTTGTCCCTTATATATTTATTACTTCGCAAACTTTGAGAACTTATAGTGAGTAAGTGGACCCAGTTAGAGACTTAATGAAAACAAAACTTTTGTTTCCCTAAAACTCTTCTATAATTCATATTTTAGCACATTTATCCTATATTTTACTTGAACAAAAAAAAAATTGCAAAAAATCATTTGGGAAGTATAGTTGCCTGTGGTCGTTAAAAGGTTAAAGCGTTTTGGTGCATTAGGTTAATTCGGGCCATACCCCTTGTCCTGTTCCACCCTCATTTTATATGGAGCTTTAAAATGGTAAATTGACATTCTGTATCGAATTAAGTGTGTTTAACAGAATCCGAAATGAGACATTTTGCAGTGTTAGGTTATATAGCAGGTGCCACGCCCCTTTTTCCAATGCCGCCCACATTTTGTCTGAGTTCTATATGATAAAACAACATTCAGTATAAAATTTTGTTAGCATGTTGTTACATTTTATAACACATCTGCTTGGTGTTTTTAAACATCTTCAGTGCAGTTAGGGCTTTTTGTATTTCTGAAAATTACAAGACAAAAGGGCGTTACTAACATAACTTTTCAAATATTAAATATTAAAAATTTATAATTTTTTTTAACAGAAATGAATTTGCTTGCGTGTTTTTACTAATATTTAAGAAATTTGTAATGAAAACTTTTATAGTTTTTATATAAACACGTTTTTTGCTTCTCCTGTAAAATTTATAAAATGTTAGATAGGGCGTTTTGCATTTTAGGTGACGATATACTCCTTAAATGTTTTTACTTTTTCCAAAAACTGTGGACGTTTCTTTTTTAATGATCGATATTTAAAAAAAAAAACTCTAAATCAGTGCAGTCAATAAAATAGCACCGAATGACAAAATTTCTTTAAAAAAAATATATTGTTTTAATTATTTAAATAAAAGTGTTAAATATTAAAGAAAGATTGTTTTTATTTATAAAAAAATTTAATTCATTACAAAATTTGACATTTATTTTCAAAAAATATGACGTGGAAGGAATTACACTCCTCAAAAGCGTGCTTTTGTAAAAAATATGATTTCTGAACATAAACCATATTCTGAAATAGGAAAATTGGTTGGATGCACTTATAAAATGATTGGAAATTCAACAAAATTAACTTTAGAGCTTGAAAAACTTAGTCACAAGCGATGTTTGTCACCATTAGTAGTTAGGTGTTTGTAATGACAATGGAAGCAAGCCCCATCTACAGCAGCTCCAGAGCTAAAAAAGGACAGCAAATGGCGAAAATGGTTGTCAAAGATTACAAAACAACAACATTAACGCTTGTAGATTCGGAAAAGTGCACCTACTCTCCCTTAAGTATGCTGCAAGTCGTTTGAAGTTTGCTAACAGTAACTCAGAATGACCAGCTTAAAAGTGGATCAATGTTCTATGGACAAATGAATCCATTGTTGTTTATTTTGAGACATAGGATCACATACCTATGTCATAAGACCCTATAACGCGGAATTCAATCAAAAATTCGAAATAAAAATAACTTAATGGTGCTTATGGTGTGGGGAATATTTTCCTACTGCGGAGTGGGGTTCATATATTGGATCATGGATCACATATTGGGCTAGATCAACCGTGGATATACACATAACGTTTATATCCTCCATAAAGTAATGTTACCATAAGTTTCTGAGTAAATGCCACTAATTTAGGTCTTTAGCACGTCAATTACACAAAGCATGATGGGAAATTGGCGAAAAATTGGGTCTGGACAATAAAGTAACCGTGATGGAATGGCCTGGTGAGCCCCCAGATCTAGACCAAATCGATAGTTAATGGACAGCTTTAGAGAAGGGAGTGTCTCGAATACAACCAACTTGTAATGAAGGTCTTTGGGTGGCTGTTCAGCAAATCTGGAACTCAATTTCGAATTAAAGATCCCAAAATCTAGCAAATTCGGTATAAAATAAAAACTTTGTACAGAGGCAATTGTCAACAATGAGCACTCGACATTTTTTTTTAATATTTAAAGATATCAAAACCATACTGAATTCAGTGGCGTATACAGGGGGGGGGCCCGGGGGCCCGGGCCCCCCCCGAAATGATTTCACAAATTTCAGTATTTTGTATTAAATATTATGTACAATGTAAAAAAACTTCTTAAAAAAAATGTAAAAACATTTCAGAATCTGAAAATTTTTCTGAAGGAAAATATCTCGAATCTGAAGATTTTTATGCCAGAAAATGTCTCAAAATCTAAAAATTTTTCTATAAGAATTTGGAAAGTTTCAACTTAAAATTCTAAGTTGAAACTGAAGTTTTATTTATACAAAAATGGGATCTAAATTTAAGTAATTTTTAGTAATAACTTAAAAATTTATTATTAGTTCATATAACAATCTTCTCAGAAGCTGGTATTTATTCTGACTTTTTCTACAGAAAAAATTTCTTAGAATCTAACAGCCGTATTCAATATGAAGTTTTAGACACGGTTTGTTCACCCTGAACATCGAGTTCGTAACTAAAATGTTTTTAAGGCTTGTTCACTGTTTGTTCAAGAGTCTATTCAAAATGATTTTAGTTAAGTCTGCTTAACAAAAAGTTGACCATCCCTGTTTTAGTCAATCACATAAGAAAAAACAAAAAAAATTATGAAAAACCACAAAACATATCTTATTTTTTTACTAAAAATGGTTTTAATTAAAAAAGCAAGTTGTGGAAATTGTTTTTAATAAAAGCAAGAGTTTTAAAATAACTTTAACTCTTTGGCGTTTAATTTGTTGTTGACATTTTACAAAAACAATATGGCGCCAGTTAGGCAAGAGATGTTCAGCGTATGTTCAAAGTTTAAGAAAATGTGTTTTGAATAAGAAATCCTTAAACAGTATCTAGACAGTGTCTAGAATTTCATTTTGAATACGGCCGTAAGACTTTGCCTTTGAAAAAATGTTCCAGATTCTGAGACTTTTTAGTATAGTATCTATGTATATAATGTCTCAAAAAATTAGACTTTTACTCAGAATCTAAGATTCTTTAGGAAAAGTCAGAGAAATCAGAGATTTTTTCTATATAAAAATATCTCAGAATCAGAGGCCTTTTTGAAAAAAATATCTCAAAATCAGACACTTATGCTATCTAAAACTTTTTTTATTTTAAAATGTCTTAGAATCTTAGACTTTTTCTTAGGAAAATGCCTAAAATTCTGAGACTTTTTTCATAAGAAAAATGGCTCAAAATCTGAGAATTTTTCTATATGAAAAATGTCTTAGAATCTGAGAAATTTTCTATAAAAAAAATGTCTCAGAATCTGAGACAAGTGTCTCAGAATCTGAGAATTTTTCTATATAAAAAATGTCTCAGAATATTAGAATTTTTCTGTAGGAAAAATGTGTCAGAATCAGATAATTTTTAAATAGGAAAAAATGTCTCAGAATCTTAGAATGTTTCTTCAGGAAAAATGTCTCAGAATCTGAGCTTAAAAAAAAAAACTCAGAATATGAGACTTTTTACAATTTCTGGGAATCTGATACTTTTTCTTTAGAACCTGATAGTTTTTCTTTAGGAAAAATGTATCAGAATCCGATACTTTTATAGGAATAGGATTGTATTAGAATCCAAGACTTTTTTCTATAGAAAAAAATACTTTTTCGATGGGAAAAATGTACCGGAATCTGAAAATTGTTCTATAGGAAAAATGTCTTAGAATCTAAGACTTTTTCTATTTGGAACATATCTTAGAATCTAAACTTTTTTATAGGCAAAATGTCTCAAAATCTAAGACTTTTTCTATCGAATAAATGTCTGAGAACCTGATACTTTTTCTAAAGGAAAAATGTCTCAGAACCTGATACTTTATCTTTAGAAAAAAATGTCTCAGAATCTGATACTTTTTCTTTAGGAAAAATGTGTTAGAACCCGAGTAAAAAAGTTCCTATATAATTGTATATAATTTTATAAACATCATATATGATTAAATAGAATTATATAGAATTTGATGCGAAAAATGAGTCGATAAAACTATATAAAATTTGATCAATGTTTCATATATTTTGATAAATTTTTTATGTAATTTTATGCGAAATTTGGACCCCTATTTTTATATGATAATAGCAAAATTATATAATTAGATATAATTATATAAAAATATATAAAATTGTATAAAACTGTATAAAACTATATAAAGTTACATAAAATTATATCAAGTTTTATATAAATCATAAAATTTTGTTTTAATTATATATAATTATATATAATTTTATGTAACTTTATATAGTTTTATACATTTTTATACAATTTTATATTTTTTTATATAATTATATCTAATTATATAAATTTGCTGTTGTTATATAAAAATAGGGGTCCAAGTTTCGCATAAAATTATATAAAAAATTTATCAAAATATATGAAACATTGATCAAATTTTATATAGTTTTATCGACTCATTTTTCGCATCAAATTCTATATAATTCTATTTAATCATATATGATGTTTATAAAATTATATACAACTATATAGGAACTTTTTTACTCGGGAATCTAAGACTTTTTCTATGGGAAAAAACCTGAGACTTTTTCTATAATTTTTTTTTTTCAGAATCTGAGACTTTTTCTAACGAAAAAATGTTTCAGAATCTGAGACTTTTTCTATATGATAAATATCTTAAATCTAAGACTATTTCTACTTGAAAAATGTTTCAGAATCTGAGACTTTTCCTATAGAAAAAATGTCTCAGAAACTGAGAAGTTTTCTATAGAAAAAATGTCTCAGAATCTAATGCTTTTTTCATAGGAAAAATTTTTCAGAATCTGAGGCTTGTTCTATAGGAAAACTGTATCAGATTCCGAGACATGTTCCATAGGAAAAATGCCCCAGAAACTGTGATTTATTCTATAAGAAAAATGTCTCAGAAGCTTGGACTTTTTTTATAGGAAAAATGTCTGGGAATTTGAGACTTTTTCTATTGAAAAAATTTCTGAAAATCTGCGACTTTTCTATAGAAAAAATGTCTTGGAATCTGGCACTTTTTCTATAGAAAAATGTCTTAAGTACGTACATATCTTAAAAAATTTAAAATTTTTGAAAGAAAAATTATCAGAATTTGGTTTCTCTTAAACAGTTACATTTTGTTTCAAGGGAAAGACGACGGAAGAAAAAGATATGTAAACAAAAAAAAAAATTTGGGCCCCCTGCGAAATAAAATCCTGGATACGCCCCTGACTGAATTCATAATCCATTCGTTTTTCAAATTTAAGAATTAAATTTTAATACAAAAAGTTCTGTGGTGCTATTTTTTTGACTGAGTCTTTTTGAAGTTTTTTTAAAAACTCTGAAAATTTTTAATAAAATAAAAAAACCAAATTAGCCTTTTCTTATGTAATATTGTTTCACACTCTTGTAAGTATCTTATGACACGTTGTCAGTGGCCTAAGTTGAAATTGTTAAAAAAAAACCAACGAAGAAAATTTTGTTTTATCCTGGTGATATTTTTTTGACCGCATGTATACTAGGGCGGATCGAGAAATGCTTTTTCACGAATTTCGCTTGGGCGCTATGCGGGATTGGTAAAACTAGATGCCAAAACTATGTGGTTAAAATTTCAGGAAGATCGCCCTTCATCTAGGGTTGCCCCTCCAGCGCTGAAGTTTCAACTTTTTTAAGCCAAAGAGCATTTTTTTAAAAAATTGTCAAAAATTCAAATTTGATCAGATCTTCTTAATTTTGGATTTTATGTGGTCTAGTTAATCACATCTAGTTATATTTTTAATATCAGCTTAATACGATATCGCTAACCTCCCAAAACCAGAGGTGGAAAAGTATACTTACATTTTGGAGAAACCCGAAAAGCAATTTTTTGCAATTATGTAAAAAAAAAACATAAAAATTGCAAAATATGATTTTTTTCTTTTCGACTTGGAAAATAGACTACTCAAGGATTTCAAAACCGTTAAAACCAAAAAATACGAAATTCTTGAACGGCGTGTGGACCAATCTCAACTTACGATATTTTCAAAAAATTTATTTTATACATTTTTTTTGCTATATTGTTCTATATTTTAGAATTTTTTTACTAAATTTGTCATATTTTCCTATAAAAGATAATTTCATTAAAATTTAAGAGATCATTAACCCTTGTCGACATGGGGTCATATATGTCCCACACAAAAAATTGTTTTTTACCAATTACAAATAGATTAAAATTGAAAACTTTTATGAGTTTAGCGGATCATATTACGTATACAAAAAATATTCGCGGTTAGTTCGCATTTTCATTTAGGAATTCTCTTTTCGAGGTAGGGACTTTATATATGCAGCTGCATGCGCACCATGTTACGCATTTGTGTGAAAATAAAGTAGGGTTGCCATTTCCATTTTAAGAAAAAGAGGACGCCAACCTCAAAAAAGGAGGACATTTGACCCAAAAAAGAGGACAATTTTTTTTAATAAAATTATTTAAAAAAAGTAAACTGCGCGACACAATATGCAAAAAAAATGCATTTTTTTTAGGAAACAATTTTCATTTCCACTAAAAAAATCACAAAAATACATAAAAGAAAATCTTCCAATTTTATTTCAGAAAGTACCAATTATATTTCAAAAATTTTCAATTTTAAAAAATGTTTAACAATATTTCCAATTATATATGAGAAATATTCATTTTTAATTCAAAAATATTTGGTTAATTTAAAAAATGTCCAATTATAATTCAAAAATTTTAATTGTATATCAGAATTTTCTATTTGTAATTCAAAATTTTCTAAATGGTTTTCATAAAATTCCATTTGTATTTTAAACATTTCCATTTCAAAATTTTCTCAATGATTATAAGAAAATTACTTTTGAATTTAAATAAATTCAATTGGAATTTTAGATAATTCAATTGTATTTCAGAAATGTCCATTTTTATTTAAAAATTATCTAAATGTTCAAATTCTGATTAATTTTTATTAAAAAATAAAAATTGTTGTACTCGACCTTTAAAATATTATATTTTGAGTAGGTTTTTTTCTAGCTCGATGTCATTATTTCCTTAACTAATTAAAACTATGATATTCTCATATAATAATTTTCAAGAAAATTTTTTTTGTTTTAAATTTATTATGTTTGTAATTTTTTGCAAGACTTTGTCGACACGTGTTTCGGGATGATGATCGTGACCTTACTACGATGGTACAATTTTCGTCTTCTAATTCCCAATGGAAATAGAGTTGAATATGTATTTTTATTTTAGTTTGATCATAAACGATTGTCATTAAAGACCCTTTGCTACTTGTAGTACAGGGTTTTTATTTTTTGCTAAATAATCTTGACAATGGGATTAGACAAATCCCGAAACACGTGTCGATTAAGTTTTGCAAAAAATGACCAACATAAATAAATTTAAACAGAAAAATTTTTTCTTGAAAATTATTATATGAGATTATCATAGTTTTAATGACCTCGAGCTAGAAAAAAAACCTACCCAAAATATAATTATCTAAATGCTTTTAAAAAAATTTTATTTGTATATCAAAATTTTCTGCAAAGCATTTGAAAGATTTTGAATAGAAATAGAAATTTTTGAAATATATTTAATTGGAATATTCTGAAAAGCATTTAGACATTTTTGAAATATAAATGGACATTTTTTAAATTTAATTGGAAATTTCTGAAACGGATTTTTCTTAAAAGCATTTATAAATTTTTAAAATACAACTGGAAACTTTTCAAATACAATTGGAAATTTCTGAAATACAAATGGAATTTTTGGAAATTCAAAGGAGTTTTCTTAAAATTATTATTTTTTTTTAAATTTGTAATGGAAATTTTCGATATACAAATCTTTTTTCGGAGACCAAACTTTAAGACACACAACAGCTGATAAGATTTGATGCTAACGGAGTTATTTTCGCACTACCTACACTGAAAGAATTATTGTTCATAATATCTATGAACATATTTCATAAAACCAAATTCATAGAATCTATGAAACAATTCATTGGCTGAATGAATATTCATTAGTATTTTGAAATATTTCATAGAATTTTATTCATAGATTTTGTAAGATTCATAGAAAAAATTCATAGAAAAAAAAAGTCATTAATAATTTTTTAAAAATTAACATAATGTTACAATAATTAAATAATTTGAATAAATATATTAAAAAAATATAAAAAATATAAAAAAACGTAAAAAAAAAAATATATTGCTGCCCAGGCGGGGTTCGAACCCAAGACCTACTGGCTGGGAAATTTTTAATCGACGCCTTAGCTAGCAGCGCCACCAAAAGAGGAAAACCTCGCCGACTAACACTTAGTTTTGTAATGTTCGTTATTTTTTTCTTGCAAATACACAAACATTTTGTTTTCTACAAACATACACAGAGATTTTGGCAGAGCATTGCAGCAGAGCATAATATTTTAAAGCAGGATATTTAACAAATTAGATTTTAAGTGTTATAACTTGTTTATTTACTTTAGCTCAGTGGTTAGAGACTATGCTTCACGAACAGTGGCGTATACAGAGGGGGGGCCCGGGGGCCCGGGCCCCCCCCGAAATGATTTCACAAATTTCAGGATTTGGTATCAAATAAAAAGTACAATGTTAAAAAACTTCGTAAAAAAATCTAAAAACATTTAAGAATCTAAAATTTTTTGAAGAGAAATGTTTTGAAACTGAAAATTTTTCTGTTAAAAAAAACCTTAAAATCTGAAAATTTTTTTTTAGAATTTGAAACTTTTCAACTTGGGATTCTAATGAAAAATAACTTAGAACCTGAAGTTTTATGTAACAAAAAATGGACCTAATTGTAAGTAAAATGTAGTCAAATCTTAAAATGCGACTTTGTCATTTAGAAAAATGTCTCAAAACCAGACTATTTCTTAAAAAAAAATTTTTCTCTGAATCTAAAACTTTTTATAAAAAAATGTCTGAGAATCTAACTAAATAAGACTTTTTCTATAGGAATAATGCCTTAAAATATTATCCTTTTTCGCAGAATATAAGACCTTTTCTATATGAAAAATGTCTCTCTGTTTCTATAAAAAATTCTCAGAATCTGAGGCTTTTCTAAATGAAAAAAGTTTCAGAATCTGAGGCTTTTCTATATGAGAAATGTTTTAGAATCTGAGAACTTTCTATAGGAAAAAGGTCTCTGAATTTGAAAAATGTCTCAAAATCTGAGATTTTTTCTAGAAAAAAAATCTTAGAATCTGAGGCTTTTCTATATGAAAAATGTTTTAAAAGCTGAGAACTTTCTATAGGAATAATGTCTCTGAATCTGAGAATTTTTCTTACAATCAGGAAAATGTCTCAGAATTTTAGACTTTTTTTACGAAAAATGTTTCAGAATCAACGAATTTTTCTTAAGAAAAATTATCTCAAAATCAAATAAAGGAAAAATGTCTCAGAGACACAAGGTGAGACATTTTGTATAGAAAAATGCTCAAAATCTGAAACTTTTTCTATTGTAAAAATATATTTTTCTATACGAATAATGTCTCAGAATTTGAGTATTTTGCTATGGGAAATATATTTCAAATCTGAGACTTTTTCTTTAGGAAAATTTTTTCAGAATCTGAGGCTTTTTCTATATGAAAAATGTTTCAGAATCTGGCAATTTCCTATAGTCAAAATGTCTCAGAATCTGAGACTTGTTCTATAGAAAAAGGGATTAAGCATCTTAGACTTTTTCAATAGGAAATATATGTCAGAATCTAAGAAATTTTCTGTAGAAAAAATGTCTGAGAACCTGAGACATTTTCTATAGGAAAAATGTCGAATAATCTGAGACTTTTTCTGTAAGAAACATGTCGAAGAATCTAAGATTTTTTCTATAAAAATCTGAGACATTTTATAGAAAAAATGTCTCAGAATTAGAAACTTTTTCAATAGAAAAAATGTCTGAGAACCTGAGACATTTTCTATAGGAAAAATGTCGAATAATCTGAGACTTTTTCTGTAAGAAACATGTCGAAGAATCGGAGTCTTTTTCTATAAGAATCTGAGACTTTTTCTATAGGAAAAATGTTTTAGAATCTAAGACTTTTTATACTGTTTTCTTTTTAAAAAGTTCTCAGAATCTGAATCATTTTATTTATAGAAAAAACTAAGATTTTCTCAGAATCTAAAATTTTTTTGTGTGGAATGTTGTAGAATCTGAGAAAATGTGCTAAACTAGAAATATCTCAGATTATGGGAAAATGTCTTACACAGAAAAAAATATGGAGGAAACAAATTTGAGCAATCACTTGTTTAAAATTAAAAACAAAAATTGAGTAATTTTTTAATTGACGCAATTAAAAATTTACTTAAAAATTTTAAAAACAATTTAAGTAAATAATTTAATAAAAATTTAATAGTTTTTTTAATTTTTTTTAACTCTCATAGTTTTTTGAATTCTCGTTTAGTTTATAGTTTTTTGATTATGTATATGAAAGATTGTAATCGTCTTAATAAAATTTTCCTATGTCTTTGAGACACAAATATGTTTGGTAAATTTTGAAAAAACAAGTTTTTGTTTTTTTTTGTAAAAAAATTTAAAACTTTTTTAAACTTAAAAAAAATAAATAGATAAATTTTGAGTAAATTTTTAATTGTGTCAATTAAAAATTTACTCAAATTTTTTTTCAAACATTTAATAAATTTTTATTAAAAATTTACTCAATACTATTAAATCGTTTACTGGTGCAAAATTGAGTAATTTTTTACTCAAAGTATTAAAAATTTACTCAAATAATTTTTTTATTTTTTTCTGTGTACAATCGGAGTCTTTTCTTTTGGAAAAGTATTTTATGAATATGTTTATAGAATCAGTTTCTAAACTGAATTTTTCCGAGAAACGTTTTCCATTGGATTAAGAGTCTTTGACTTTTTCTATTACAAAAACTGTCTTAACTGCAAATTGTAATAGAATCTTAGACTTTTCTTTGAAAAAATTTCAGATAATCTACTTTGTAAAAATGTTTCAGCATCTAATAAAATTCTCACTTTAAAAAAAAATGCTTAAGTCTCTCAAAAAATTCTAAAATATAAAAAAAATCTTAATTTCCCCCCAAACGGTGGTAAACTTACACAATCTCATTGTGTTACATTCAGTTCAAGGAAAAGATCGGGAAAAATTCTAAAACATGTGCTGTTATGTAAATTTTTTGTAAAAAAAAAAATTTAAAAATAATGATGGGCCCCCACCGAAATAAAATCCTGGATACGCCCCTGTTCACGAACCACTGGTATTGTGTTCGAATCTCGGTGGGGATCAGTTAAAAATAAATAAATTTTTAAAATAGAATATTGTAAATAAATAAAAATAAAATAATAAAGTAAATAAAAATTAAATAATAAAATAAAAAAAAAAATAGAATTGAACAATAAAATTTTTTTTCCATAGCCTATGAACTTTTTCATAGGTATCTGGTTTCTATGAATTTGTTTCATAGATTCTATGAAGGGCATCATTGGCTCACTTCTAATGATTTTTTTCATAGAATCAATGTACGTTTTCATAGCCGTAATGAACAAAATTCTTTCAGTGTAGAGTGAATTTTTACTCGAAATATAATTAATTTGAAGCGTTTTTTTTTAATTTTTGTGCGTTGTGTTCTCAAAAAGTTGACATTACTGCTGATAAGCGAAAATATGGCGATGAAAATAATTCAAAAGTTTAAAAGTAATAAAAAAAATGTTATCGGGTAAAGTGAAAAAAGTAGGACAACCCCGGACACTTTCTAAAAATGAAGTAGGACAGCCCCGGACGCCCTAAAAAAGAGGACGGTGTCCGGGGAAAAGAGGACGGATGGCAACCCTAGTATAAAGTGTGTGTGATACTTTTTTCAAGAATTTTATTAAGGGCTTTCTGCCTCTGTTCTGCCTTTCATAACTTTTCAATTCACATTTTCCGAATCACATGAAATCCAATTTGGTGTTCTGTTGTCATTGGCGTAGATAGCACTGTCTGGGGGGGGGGCTTAGCCCCCCCCCCAGAATTTTAATCATTCACAATTTTTTTTTAATAATTTAATGATTTCATTAATTTTTGCAACAATAAATAATAATAATGAGTCTTTAGGACTCGTTATGATTATTCTACGAGTCTTAAGGACTCGTAATGATTATTATATTAGATCTAATAGTTTTTCCTATTGAAAAATAGTCTGAATTATTGCAAAAAGTTTTTATATGAATCTGATGTTTTTGTCAGTAATAAAAACTTTACCGAATCTTAGGATTTTAACTTCAGGAAAACATTTTAAGTTCTTTGATTTAAAAAAGTTTATAAATTCTAAGTGGTTTTTTATAGACAAAAGTTATTGGAAGAAAGAATCTGAGAATTTTGACTAATAATCATCAACTTTTGCAATCAACAGAACTTTTTCTTGAAAAAAATCATAGTAATCTAATGATTTTACTATAGGAAAAACATTAAAAATCTTTCATTTTCATAACATATCTGGGAGTTCTAAATTTCCGAAAAATCTTCAGAATCAAAATTTGTTTAAAAAAAAATATGAATTTTTAACCGCTTTCGGAGGGCATTCGTTTCTAGGACACCTAGACACATGATATAGGGAACGCTTCTGAAATAGGTCTGGGGTTTTCTATTAAAAAAAAAAAAAAAAAAAAAATCTGGGGGGGCTTTAGCCCCCCCCAGAAATGTTGGCTTCCTACGCCAATGTCTGTTGTTTACGTTTTCACTCAAAATTAAAATCGAATAACTAAAATTTTAAAATTTTAGAAAAAAAAGTCCATTCGTTTTACTTTTACGGAAGTTAAATCTAGGACACAAAAAAAATTTGGAAATTTTATTTTCACATTTTTTAATGTGAATTACTTTTGTTTATATTTAAGGCCTTAAAACAAAAATCCTTTCGATATATCAGGATTTATTTCCACAAACTCATGAAGAACTAACTGCATTTTGCTCATTAATTTTGTACCTTCCCCTTATAAAAAAAGAGCAAAAATATTTTTAAAAAAGTCGAAAACAAAAAAGAACATCTTACTCACATTTTTTCATTTAACTTTTGTTTTTAATTTTTTTTTTTAATTAATTATTTTCAACTTTTCTTACAAATCCCCGAAGCCAAACGTTGACGAAAATTTTTCAACTGTCAAACCAACTGAATGGAATTCATGAACGCACATTTTCGTTTTCGAACGGAAATTTTCTCATTTTCTCTTTGATTGGAATTGGATTGGATTCATAAACACACACAGCTGATTTCCGTGAAAAAGTGCTGTCAAACCAATCCGCATTGGTTTCATAAACGCCCCGATAATTTGCAACAGAACAATAGTTTTTTAAATCATTAAAATTTTGTGCTGAAATGTAGGGTAATTTGTGTTGTTCCATTGCTATTCCATTGTTGTTCCATTGCTACGTTTTGGCAGCACGTATTTTTAAAGTCATCGCGTTTTTGTCTTTTATAGTTTACCTTATACACTGATAGAAATTTGTACATGACAATAATGAAAATCTACATTAATGTTATGAAAAATGGCGTTAAAAAGGAACCTATGTAGGGTTTCATTAAATTAATGAAATAGATATCATGATGAAAATAAAACAAGTTTAATTAATAAGAATTGTTCATACAAAATATAAATTTTATTTTATGAAAATTGTTTACAACTTTAATAAAAAAAATATTTAACTCTTTTGTGTCTGGGACTTAAAATTTTTTTTTCGGAACTTAAATTTTTTATAAAGCATTTTTAAAGCATGTCAAGCAATAATACATCAGTTGTGATGTGTCACTGGGTCTAGAAAACGCTTCAGAGTTTTTTTTTCAAAAATCATTTTAAATAATATTCTTAACTGCAAAACGCAGAAAAAAATTGTTTGTGATTTAGAAAATTGTGGGACTTAGAAAATTTTTTTTCGGGAATTGTAAAATTTTTCCTTTTCCTTGAAGCTTACAAAAAAAGTGTCAGGGATTTGGAAAATTAGAGACAGCAAATTTTAAAATTTTCAAATGTATTTCGTTACAAATAATTTGTTCTTATTGAAGTTATAATTTTTCAATAATCTAATGACAAATTTTAATGAAATTATGAAACCGTATGAATCAACATTTATGAAAATCTTGCACAATATGTATGAAATTTCATTCGTTGTAATGAAACAAAGTTAATTAATTCCATTCATTAGTGATATGAAGCGTTTTTCTATCAGTGTATGCACTGTCATTTAATGGTAATAAAATCAAAGATAGAAACGAGGTGATTATATAAACACGTGCATTCCAAACGTAGCTTATGACAAATGTTCGTTAAATTAAGATGTTAGTCTTAAAACCGAAGAATACATTCATAAATTTAATGACAAAACTTCATAAGTTTCCACAACACACTCTATGAATATTTTCATTAATTCTATGAAAATGTTCATTGATTCTACACCCAAAAAAAAACGTGGGTATTCAATACTAAAAATTTAACTAAATTTTAGTCCAAAAGGACCTAGTGCAGAAATTGGTAACCAATACTAAAACTGTTAACTAATATTCTTCAAAACCAGTAAAAATTACTAATTTTAGTACTTTGAAGATACTAAAATTAGTAACTTATCAGTAGATTTTGTTACAATATCAGTTACTAAACCTTTTACTGTAGAATTATTTTGAGTGTATGACAGTTTTCCAGTTTTCAGTTTTCATTAATACTATGACACCAGTTTCATTGATCAAATGAAACCCGACTTCCGTTGAATTTTTGAGTCATTTTTCATTAAGCTAATGTCAATTTTCATTGTCACGAAGCTTTTTTTTCAGTGTAGAAAATTGATTCTGAAAGTATAATTTTTAGATTCTGAGAAATGTTTCCTATTTTAAATGTTCCTATTCTGAAACATGCAGTACCGGTTTAACCATTAGGGCACACTAGGCACGTGCCCAGGGCCCCCGACATCACGGGGGCCCCGAAAGGGCAAAGAACGTATATTAATTTTTCATAATAATTTTTTCCTTTATACCGCATAAACGATTTTTAAAGCAAAAACTTTTTTTTAGATTGTTTTTAAAAGTAAATTTAAAATGTAAAAAATAATAAAATTGTTCGAGCTCGAGGTCAAGTGTTTTTAAATTTCTTTATTGCCATACAAAATTTACAATCACTTGACCTCGAGCTCGAACAACTTTATTTTTTACATATTGAATCTTTAATGTAAATTTAAAATTTTCGTAAAGAATTTCAGATTCAAAGACATTTAGCGTAGGAAAAAAGTCTAATTCTGAGAATTTTTCTATGGCAGAAGTTCTTAAACTCATTTTCCTGCATAAATGGTCTAAGAATCTGAGACATTTTTCGTATAGAAAAAGTTTCAGATTTAGATCTTTTTCTTATAGAAAAAGAATCAAATTCTCAGAATCTAAGAACCTTTTCTCATAGAACCATTTTCCTTTAGAAAAAGTTTCAGATTCTGAGACATTTTTCCTTTTTAAAAAGTCTCAGATTTTGAGACCTTTTATCTATAAATAGAGTCTTTGAGTCTGAGATTTTTCCTTACGAAAAATTCTCTGAATTTGAAACCTGTTTTGTGAAAAAGTTCTGAGACCTTTTTCAAATAGAAACATACTCAGATTCTTAGAAATTTTTCGTGTAGAAAATGACTCAGATTCTTAAATTTTTCCTATAGAAAAAGTTTCAGATTTTGAGACCTTTGTCCTATAGAAAAAGCCTTAGATTCTAAGAACTTTTTCCTACAGAAAAAGTTTCAGATTCTGAGTCTTCTTCGTAAAGAAAAGGTTTCTGATTCTGAGACCTCTTTCCTATAGAAAGTCTCAGATTCTGCGACCTTTTTCATATAGAAAAAGTCTCAGATATTGAGAACTTTTTCCTTTAGAAAAGGTCTCAGATTCTGGGCCTTTTTTTCTATAGAAAAAGCTTCAGACTATGTGAAAAAGTCTCTGATTCTAAGACCTTTTTTCTATAGAAAGAGTCTTAGATTCTGAGAGCTTTTTCATAGAAAAAAAACTTAGATTCTGAGACCTTTTTCCTATAGAAAAAGTCTCAGAAATCTCAGATTTTTCCTATAAGAAAAGTCTCAGATTCTAAAACCTTTTTCCTATAGAAAAAGTGTCAGATTCTGAAACCTTTGTTTTGGAGAAAACCCCTTAGATTTTGAGAGATTTTTCTTATAGAAAAAGGGTCTTAGGTTACCTTATTCCTATAGAAGAAGTCTCAGATCCTGAAAACTTTTGCCCATAGAAAAGGTCTCAGATTCTGATCCGTTTTTTAGATAGAAAAATTGTTTGCTTCTGAGACCTTTTTCTTGTAGAAAAGAAAAAAAATACCTCGAGCTAGAAAAACCCTACTTACAATCAGTGATGTCAACTTTTTACAGGTAAAACGCGCGAAACAGTGACTTAAAAAGCGCTAAATTTAAAAAAAAAGTAAAAAGCGCCAAAAAGCGCTAAAAACTATTTTTAATTTAACAGCTTTAATATAAATTTTTATAAAATCATCAGGACTATTCACAGGATAAGTCTAAAAAATTGCTAAATATAACTTTTTACTTAACTTTTATTGTAAAAACTCACACTCACTCACGATCATATTTTTTTTACTCACACTCACTCACAATCACGTAAGTAAATTTCATACAACTCACACTCACGTGCACTCACGCAAGCTTCACTCACACTCACGTTAACTCACACTCACGAAACTCTTATTTATACAAAAAAAATTTCAAAAACCAAAATTTCAAAAATCTTGCAAAATTTTCAGCAAAATTTTAAATTTTTTCTTGCTTTTTTCGGGACGAAATCTTAAGCTAAGACAAATTTTGCAATTTTTTTGTTGCTTTTTTTTTACGAAAAGAAATATGAAGAGAAAATTAATCACGCAAACTCACACAAAAATATCGACTCACGCACACTCACTCACGCAAAAAACTTACTCACGCACACTCACTCACGCAATTTTTTTCCCCGCTAACACTCACAATCACGTGAGTAAAATTGAATTCAGTCACACTCACGCGTGATCACGCGTGAATCACGCTCTAATCTGCTCATGTGCCCATCTCTAGTTTCTATTGTAAAAGGTAATTTTTCTTTAAGTGATTAGTTACAGAAAGAACGCTAAATAAAAAGTTGAACCGCGCCAGTTTAGCGCTTTTTTAAAAACGCGCTAGATTTAAAAAATGCGCTTTTTGGGAGGTCAGAAAGCGCTAAATCTAGGGCCTCCAAATTCTTGTGTGCCCAGGGCCCCCGCCATACCTTAAGACGGCCCTGGAAACATGTTACTAATCGTAAAGACAAAAATGTTTTCGAATTTAAGATTTTTTTACAGGATTTTTTTTATATAGCTTATGGCGTTTTCTTTTCTGGCAAAAAATGTAGCATTTTGTAACATTTTTTTTATTCTTTGAATTTTTTGTGTTCTTTTCTAAAAAAAAATGCACACTTTTGAAAAAATATTACGTTCTTTTCTCAAAATATTGCCTGCCCTTGAGGTAAAAAATGCATATTTTCCACCCCGAAATCAAATGACGGGTTGAAAAACTGCCCTGATATTCTCTCATGTAGCAAAACTCAAATTAAGCGAACAATTTAACTGGTGCAGAGGATGTGTCGTGGCATATGACACTGGAGGTCCGGGGTTCAAATCCCGGTATGGACAATTTTTTTTTTTATTCTGGTATTTTTTTTTTTTATTCAATTACGTATTATTTTTTATTTAATAATGTTTTTTTTTTATACCCTCCAACTACAGTATGGGGGTATACTCACTTTGTCATTCCGTGTGTAACGCATCGAAATATCGGTCTAGGACCCCATAAAGTATATATATTATTGATCAGTGATCGATTCTAAGACATTCTAGCGATGTCCGTCTGTCCGTCCGTCCGTCCGTCTGTCCGTCCGTCTGTGGAAGACACGATACAGTCCAAAATAAAAGTGATAGACTCTTGAAATTTGGCACATATATGTCTTATGTTCATAGGCTGGTTAAGTTCGGAGATGGGCAAAATCGGACCAGGGGGAAAAAAATTCCCCCTTGAAGAACTAAACAAACCTCTGAAAAATACCATATTTGTACAAGATTTTTTTGTGTTTTTGTTTAACAAATCCAACATTTTTATGCTACAAGAAGTTCAAAGCCCTGCATTTAGACCCACAGAATTAGAAAAAATCGTTTTACGGTCCGCCCCCCCCTTTTATGGGCGTAGAATGATTTTTTTTTTTATATAATGATAAATTTGTATTTCTTTAGTGCAAAAAGCATAAGAATTATTTTTTTAACACTTATTCGAGAGGAATTGCGCCCCCCAATTACCACCACCGACCCCCCCCTCAAAAAAAAATAAGACGCCCCTGCAATTTTTTTTTATTTATTTGCATGTTGGAGGGTATAAAAGATTCGGCACAGCCGAATTTAACACTCTTACTTGTTTTTAAATAATTTAATAATTTAAAAAAAAAAAAAAGTAAATTTTCATATAAAATCGACTTAATTTGTTAATTTTTTGGTATTTTTTTTTAAGTTTAAATAATTAAAAAAAAAATTTAAAGCAAAAAAAAATATGTGATGGCCATCGCCGGGATTCGAGCCTGAGCTGCCGGCAATATAAGCGAAAAACACATCCATCGAACCAGCAAATCAGGGCAATTTGCGTACAAAACAGCATTTTTTATGTTCTTTTCTGAGTGAAAAAATGCAACATCGTTTCAGGGCCATGTCAACATTTTAAAAGTAAATATTTTAACAATGCACAATTTTTTGTTCAGAAAAGAAAACACCATTAGTTAAGGTGTGGTCTTTTGCTTTTAAGTTCATTTTTGAATTGAAAATCAGAAAATTTCGAAAAAAGTGAAAAAACTATTTTAAAAATAAAAAAAAAAATTATTTAAAAATTACTTAGGCCGCTGTTCCAAAAAAAAGTAATTCACAAAAAAATGTGAAAATGAAAATTTACGAATTTTTTTGGTGTTCACGATACAATTGTTTACTTCAAAAATATTAAGTGACTCAAAAAAAAGCTTCTCTAGTAAATTTTATCAATTAAAAATATTTTTATCACAAAATGTGCCTATAAAAAAATAAATGTTTCCATTCAAAAAAAACCGTTGCTAAGAATTGTCAATGACCTCAAAGAATTTTGAAAATTTATGTTGACAAACCTATTTTTTTTAGTAAAATAATAATTAATAATAATTTAATGCATATTTTTAAAGTTTTTATTGCATATTTTTGATTTTTTGACGCATATTATAGGCACATATTTTCGATTTTTAAATGCATGAAATTATTTTCCATACTCATTACCAGGGCAAGGAAGTTCAAGCACTAAAAATCGCGTTTTTACCGCTAAAAATATGTTTCAAAAATCAAAAAATATGTAGCAAAAATTAAGAAAGTATGCATTGAAAAAATTAATTTATTTTAATATTTATTCATAAAAAAAAACGTAAAAAACATTAAATTCAGTCCCATTGTAAAAAATATTTATATGTGAGTGTAAATATTAACAAATATGTACGTTAGCGCCTCCCGAATTTAGCTTTTTCGTATTTGAAAATTCTTTCTCCCTTTCTTTTAATTTTTTTAGAGTTATAGAAAATATTTTTTTTTAATGTCATGGTTGTAATAAAATATTACACTTAAAAGAAAAGCTTTCAGTTCTCTGTCATTTTATTTTGGAAAATGACAGAAATCAGCAGATTAATTTGCTAACTTTACAGAAATATTTCTTTTCAACAAAATTATTTTTTTAAAGATTAAACTTAAAAAAAAAATATTTTTTTTGAAAAACAGCATAACTAAAAAGATTAACAGTTTGAAAAAAAAAATTGGAATTTTTTTTCGAAAAAAATAATGCTCAAAATTGTTTATAAGGGCCATTCCAAAAAATTTAGCTCAAATTTTAGTCATTTTTGGAAATGGTGTCTCAGATTAATTTGAACCTTGACACATAGATAGCCCTCATAAATATGATATATGTACCATATATCGTTTTTTTACATTTGGTGTATTTAACGAATTATGGCGGGTCAAGATTGACTTTTTAAGCAAAAGTAAGAAAAATACATCACGTTTAAAGAGCTGTAACTTCTTAACCAACATGCGCGGGTACAAGGGGGGGGGGGAAAAAGGGGAAATTTCCCCCCCCCCCCCCCAGACCAAATTTAAAAAACAAAAAAAAGGAAAAGAAAGAAAAAAAAAAAAGAAAAGAAAAAGGAAAGAAAAGAAAAAGAAAGAAAAGAAGAAAGAAGAAAGAATGAAGATTTTTAAAAAATTTTCCAAAGGAAAAAATTTTGTAATTCAAAAATTTTTCATAGACAAAAATTTTAAGGAAAACTCTAAACATTTTTTTAGGGAAAATCTGAAAATTTTTAAAGGAAAAATGTGACTTAATCAGAAAATTTTATGTGAAAAATATCCGTCAATTTAGAATTTCTTGTTATGAAGAGAAATTTTTTTTTGGGAAAAATTGTTGTGAACGTGACAATTTTGGTATAAAAAATGAATTAGACTTTTCCTATAGGAAAAATGTATAAGAATCTGAGACTTTTTCTATAAAAAATTACATTTTCTATAAAAAGACTTTTTCCATAGGAAAAATGTCTCAGAATCTGAAACTTTTTATATATATAGGAAAAATATCTCAGAATCTCGAACTTTTTCTATAGAAAAAAATGACTAAGAATTAAGGAATTTTTCTATAGGAAAACTGTCGCATAATCTCAGGCTTTTTCTATATGAAAAATGTTGCAGAATCTGAGATTTTTTAATAGAAAAAATATCTTAGAATCTAAGACTTTTTTTATAGGAAAAATATCTCTGAATCTTAGACTTTTTCTATAGGAAAAATGTCTCAGAATATAAGACTTTTTTTATAAGAAAAATGTTTCAGAATCTGAAACTTTTTCTGTAGGAAAAATGTCTTAGAATCTGAGGATTTCTTCTTCTTTTTTATAGCAAAAATATCTTAGAATCTGAAACTTTTTCTATAAGAAAAATTTCTCAGAATCTGAGACTTTTCTATAGGAAAAATGTCTCGGAGTCTGAGACTTTTTCTATAGGAAAAATGTCTCCGAATCTGAGACTTTTTCTATAGGAATAATGTCTCAGAATCTGAGACTTTTTCTATAGGAAAAATATATCAGAATCTCGAACTTTTTCTATAGAAAAAAATTACTCAGAATTTAGGAATTTTTTCTAAAGGAAAACTGTCGCATAATCTCAGGCTTTTTCTATATCAAAAATGTCTCAGAATCTGAGATTTTTTAATAGAAAAATATCTTAGAATCTAAGACTTTTTTTATAGGAAAAATATCTCTGAATCTTAGACTTTTCCATAGAAAAAATGTATCAGATTTTGAGTCTTTTTCTATTGAAAAATTTCTCAGAATCAAAAACTTTTTCTATGCGAATCAAATCTAAAAATCTAAGAACTTTTTCATAGGAAAGACGTCTCAAAAACTCTTTAGAGTGTGAGACTTTTTCTTTAGTAAAAGGTTTAAGAATCTGAGACTTTTTCTGTGGGAAAAAGTTCTTAGAATCAAAAAATTTTTCTATAGGAAAAAGTCTCAGGTTCCGAGATATTTTTCATATAGAAAAAGCATTTCTTTACAAAAACTGAATCAGATATTTTCTATTTAGGATGAATTTCTTCTATTAAAAAATTCTCAAATTTAGACTTTTTCATACGACAAATGTGTTAGAATCTGAGATTTTCGTCTACATAGAAAACGTAAAATTTCTTTTAAAACAATTAAAAAAAAAATTATCTAAACGGAAATACGATCATAAAAAACAAAGCTCTTTTAAGGAGGGCTCTGATTATTTAATTCAAAAATCGGCTGAAGTGTTTTTTTTTTTTGCAAAAAAAAAGGATTCTTGTTTTTGCTTGTCCGACCGACAACTTTGAATTGATGATTTTTTTTTTTATTCGAAGTAAAAAAAATTTCCCCCCCCAAACCCAAAAGCTGTACCCGCCACTGTTAACCAATGACCCGATTTTCACAAATTTAGGCTCATGTGAAAGCTGGGGTTCTTCTTTTAGAAAATATTTTTAAAATAACAGTTTTTTTTACAGAAATGATGCAAAAATGCAAAAACATTTTTTCTTTTCGAATATTTAAAAAAACACATCTTCGATTTTTTTTAAAAAATTCTGGTGAAAAATAACAATGTTTTGTATAACATATTCAAAATTCAGAGTGGGATCTCCATGGGATCAAAAAATATTCTGTTTTAAGTACGAGGTTCTCATATTTTTCCCTTAGAAAATTTAAATTTCTAATGTTTTGAATGTTTTCAAAATTTTAATAGTATAATTTTCTTTGAAAATTAAAATTTTTATATTGAAGAAACATAAAATTTTAATTTTCTAAGGTAAAATTTAAGAACTTCGTACTAAAACCAGAATATTTTTTGATCCCATTGGGATCCCACTATGAATTTTGGATACGTTGTACAAAACAGTATTGTTTATCACCAAACTTTTTTTTAAAAAAATCGAAGATGTGTTTTTTTAAATATTCGCAAAAAAAAATGTTTTTGAATTTTTGCAACACTTCTAAAAAAAACCGTATTCTTTTGAAAATATTTCCTAAAAGAAGAAGAATTAAGCTTTCATATGAGCCATTACTTGTGATAATCGGATTACTAGTTAAAAAGTTAGAGCACGTTAAACGTCATGTATTTTTCTGACTTTTGCTAAAAAAGTCGAACTTTGACCCGCGATAATTTGAAAACTACAGCAAATTTTGAAAATCCAAAAATGCAACATATCTCATATAAACGTGGCCATGAGCCAAATTCTCAGTGGCGTCCAAAGGCATGTTTCCGAACAGTGGGGCGAAAATTTTTGGAATTACCCATAAGTCTTTTTAGACAAATAAACCACATTTTTTATGTTTATATTGTTTATAGAAAGTGGCAGACGTTTTAGCTAAAATCATCCGATTTTTCTGCTCAATTCCGCAGATTTTTCGACTGAAATCAGCATATTTTTCTGCTGTCTTAGCAGAATTTCTCATATAGCTAAATATGGGTGTATTTTCAGCAGATTTTTGTAGTTGTTTTTCTATGGCAAATAGGAAAAAACTTTTTTGCTTGCCGTGTGAACTTTGACCTCAAAGAGGCATGGCTTAAAGTTATACAATTTGGCTCAAATTGTTTTTATATACATCAGTTTTAGACCATGTGTCACAATAATCCGCTCGGTAGATGGTGAAAATCGAAAGTTGAAATTTCACCGCATGTAAATTCAACAATCTCAAATATATGTATGTAAATGTGTGTGTAAAATAAAAAAAAAAAACAAAAACAGCGAATAATTCAACAAAAAAAAAAAAACTAAATAAAACTTGTTAAAAATAATAATAAACTCAAATGCGTTATAAGCATTTTTCAAATAAAATTATTAATTTAAAAGATAATGTATAAAAAAAATATGTTTGTTAACATTAAAAACTAAGCCAATATGTAATTCTTAAATATAATTAAATTATAAAGTGTATGTGGTAAAAATATTTGAAAATGTTAATTTAAAAATAAAATAACACATAAATAGACAATCATCTTAAACCCCGTTACACTAAATACACCATTATTGAAATTCAGACCTCATATAAATATTGAATTGATAACAAAAACTCTGATGTAATAGTTTTCACATAAATTTAAATAAAAACAAATGAAAAATATTGGAAAATGCTTAAAAGTTAAACAACAATAAATATATTATCACATACACAAAGAAAGACAAACAAACAAAAAGAAAGAAAGATTAACTCAAATTATCCCACTGAATTAAATTATACATAAATGTCCTTAAAAATTTATAAACATAGTTAAACATTAAATGTTAAAAAAAAACAACATGCATAAAATTTAAGTAAATTAGATGTTTGCAAAATTTAGTATTTTAATTGTGTTTTAGCAGAAGAATAACAAATGACAACAAAATTATTAAAAAAAAATTTGAATGTATATTTTTGTTATTTCCATTAAAAAGGCCTATTAGAACAAATAAATTCATTTGCTAAAATTTAATAAACAAAAATAAATAATAAAATACATACAATTTAAATTTTGAACAATATTTTATTTTATTTCTTACTACACACAAAAAAATGAAAATGAGTTTCAATCACTAAAATGATTATATCAATTACTATTTTAATTGATTTTGCACCTATCACGAAAGTAATAGTATTAATTACTAATTACACTGAGGGAAAAAATCGTACTCAAATCAAAAATTATCATACTCATTTTTAAAATCCCCAAAATTTTTAGAAAAATTTTAATAATGAAGTTGAATTTTATACAATTAATTATGTTTCGGTCTTGATTTTAAAATTATATTTTTATACCCTACACCACTCTGTGGTACAGTTTAAGTATACCGATCGACTCTGAATAACTTTTTGAGTCGATTTAGCGATGTCCGTCCGTCCGTCCGTCTGTCTGTCTGTCCGTCCATGTAAACGTTGTAAACACGATACAGGTCGCAATTATCAACCGATTTGGTTGAAATTTTAAGCTTAAGCCTATTGAAATTGGGAAAAATCGGTCCATGTTAAGACCTAGCCCCATACAAACGTCCCTTTTAATTTGACTCAAGTGACTCTTTTAAGCGTATTATAACAGGTATCCTTTCGAAATTTGGTAGGAAATCGTTTTTTGTATTCACAAATTATCATTCCAAATTTTAAAGGAATCGGATCAGTTCCTCTTGTAGTCCCCATTAGTGTATTCAAAAAACCGGCCAATTTCAAAAACCGGTTTTCGGTTTATTCGAAAAAGCTTATTTTTGAAAAACCGGTTTCCGGTTTCGGTTTTAGCAAAAAAACCGGTTAAACCGGTTTTTTTGGTTTTTATTTTTCATGTTAAAAATTAATTAAATATAAAAATATTTTTACAAAAAAGTCATAACCAGGGACAGGACCTTCATGCACTAAAAAACTATCAGCTTTACCACAAGAAAATAAAATAAATTTAAAATAAGCTTTTAATTTTATTTCCATACAAATTGTTTTTGTTTTTAAAATCGACTTTCAAAAAATGTATTGAAAATTTGAAATTTAAAGTAAAACTTTTGTTAAAATAGACTTTTTGTTTTCTTGTGGTAAGGGCCTATGTTTTAGGCGCCTAAAATATGCACTAAAAAGTCTTATAATTGCTTTAATGCAAAAAAAAAAATATCATAAAAAAATTTTAAAAAGGCTAAAAATACTAAAAAAATAGCTAAAATACTAAAATTTATACAAAATATGACCTAAAAATATGCATTTATAGCGAAATAATAGCAAAATATGCACAAATATGCATTTTAAGCAAAACATGCACTAACGAATCGATGCCATTTTAAAGCAAATTCTTTGATTCGCAAAGATATATTATTTATGCTGTTCTATTGCCAAAGGGAAAAAACATGCATTTGCATGAAAGTCCTCTCCTTAGTCATAACCTAATAAACACAAAATCTGTAAGTCATAGCGAAAATAGTATCATCTGTATTATACCGTTTACGTCACACAAACGTCGACAGCGAAAATGATTTCGTAATTTCCTACCGAAACGATATCGTTATCGCAAGGAATAACGATAGTTTTTCCATAAAATCTGAAATAAGGTGGTTTTACTATCGTTATGACAGGATTTTCGATAGCGAAAACGATATCATGTTTTCATTTAACATTTTATAATGAAAAACTATCGTTTTTGTATACTATGTGACTTTTAGGTAATATTGCTTTGCGTTTCAACAATTTAAAAAGTTTTATTAAAAAAAAACTAGCATATCCACAAACTGATTATGGTAGTACCGCTAAGTTATGTGAGTGTTTCTAAAAAAAACTGTGCAATGTCAATACATATTTTAACTCATTATATTATAACTTTTTATAAAAACCGGTTAACCGACACAAAAAAACCGGTTTCTCAAATATTCGAAATTCAAAACTATTCGAAACCGGTCGGGTTTCTAAAAATGAAAAAACCGGTTAACCGGTTTTCGGTTTCGGTTTTGAATACTCTAGTCCCCATACAAATCACCCTCCCGATATTCACATAAATCTTTAAAAATTCATCAAAGTTGGAAATATTTGATTTAAATTTTGTTTTTCGGTGCTAAATGTGTGCTTTGATAACTTACTTTTATCTGCATATATTCAAATCATTTTTGGACTTGGTCCCCTTTATACAAATTTCGACCGATATTAAGTTAAATCGGTCTATTGAAACAAAAATAAGCCAATTCCACTAAAATGTTGTATGTGTGTGTTTTCTACACTAATTAAAGATCTAACAAAAGATAAATCCAATCGGTCCATGTTTGGACTTGGGACCCATTTTTCGGAAAACACTGGTGTTGGGTATTATACACTCAAAAAATTTCTTAGGTAAAATAAACGAAATACTTCGTACATTGTACGAAATATTTCGTGGTTTTGCCGGAACGAAATATTTTGTAATATTTACCTATGGCACTTCGTAAATATTACGAAGTTTTTTTAGTAATATTTACGAAATAAATACGAAAATATTTCGTAAATTTACGAAATATTTAGTATAACTACGAAACATTTCGTGAAAAAACTAAATATTTTCGTACATATTACGAAGTTTTTTTTTTTGAAAATACGAATTATGTTTATGTTTTACGAAAATATTTCGTGAAGTTACGAAATATTTTGTATAACTACGAAATATTTTGTATAATTACGAAATATTTCGTGAAATTACAAAATATTTTTGTACATTTTACGAAGTTTTTTTTTTTGTAAATACGAATTATGTTTATTTTTTCAAAAATATTTCGTAAAGTTACGAAATATTTTGTATAATTACGAAATATTTTGTATAATTACGAAATATGAAAATACAAAATATTTTTTTATATATTACGAAGTTTTTTTGTAAATACGAATTTACTTTCGTTAAAGTACGAAATATTACGTAGAATTACGAAATATTAAGTAATTTAACGAAACAAATTTCGTGAATTTACAAAGTATTTTGTAAAATTACAAAATATTTTTCACATATTATACGAAACTTCGATTTTTTACTAATATTCACCTACTTTTTAGTAATTTACGTTTCCCGAGCAAAATTCAATTCCATTTTCAAACGGAATTGACTTAGTGACATGCCCCTATAACTTCTCATTAATGTCGCACCACTTAACAGACTGCATTGAAAAATATATCTTGGGTGAATTGACTTTGTGTTATGCTGGAAATAATTTAAAATTAGAAACCGTAAACAAAAATTAAAAAAAGAAGGAACAAATTTTTGTTATACGGTATTTACACCAACGAAAACAACTTGTTTTTAAATATTTTTTTGGTTTTTGGCAAAAACTACATAAATTTTCCATACAATTTAAAAACTGCGTTGCCAACTAATAGTATGTTTCCAGTGGCATGATTTGGGCAAATCAGAGTGTTTTGAGGAAATCATGTCATTTTCTACATGTTTTCCCATACATTTTTCATATGCGCAAAACATCTCAAATTGGGTGTTTTGGTACAAAACATGTCGACTTTTTAAACTCACCACTTGTTTTGGTCAGTGCAACACTGTATTTTATATTCGAAAATAAAAGCTACTCATTCGTAGTGAGTGTTCGTTAGAAGAAGAAGACATTTTATTTTTTTTATTATTAAAATAATTTGCAATCAGTCGTTTAAACACTTTTATTTAATTATAATAAACTACAAAATTAATTGTTTTTGGTAATTATTTTCTTAATTTTGTTGTTTTAACTATTTTGTGGAGAAAACGTCAAATTAATTACGAAAATTCGTAATTAGTTTGACGTTGCAAATCACTTCAACTTGAGTGGAAACAGCTCGAAGTGTTTTGCTCAAATCAAGTGTTTTTGATATGAATGGAAACATGGTTTAAAACTGAACAAAAACTAGAATTTAGGTTGTGGTCTATGCTACTATTAATTCAGTGTGAATGTTTTTTTCAATTTTCTTTTGGTAAAAACGAATGTCAAAATAAAAATATTTGTTTTTTTGTTAAATTAATATTCAAATTTTAAAAAAAAGTAAATAAATGTGTAATTTAATTTTTTTAATAACGTGTGGCTATTGTAATTTCGTGTTTTTTAGTGAATTTAGAAAATAATTAATTTGATTTGACAAACAAAAACTTTTTTTATTCGGTGTAAACAGTTTGGTTTTCCAAAATGCTTTTTTGCCAAAAACAAGTTAGTTTTTGTTTGGTCTAAACATAGTATTATTTAATTTTTTTAATTGTTAAATCTGTTAAATCTAGTAATTCATATAAATAAATCAAACCCCTTGATTTTGTGATTTTTTTTCCGAAAACTATTTTGTTAAATTACGAAATATTTCATTAAGATACGAAATATTTCGTATTTTTTGGCTACGAAATGTACTTCGTAAAATAAACGAAATTTGTATTTTTACGAAATTCCAAGTTTTCGTAAAATTACAAAAATTTCGTAATATGTACAAAAATTTCGTAATATGTACGAAAAAAATTTTACGAAATAATACTTCGTATTTTTATGCATGAAATTTTTTGAGTGTATGGTCGGTCTTGACCGACTATAACTTTCTTATAGTATGTTTCCAGTGGCATGATTTGGGCAAATCAGAGTGTTTTGAGGAAATCATGTCATTTTCTACATGTTTTCCCATACATTTTTCATATGCGCAAAACATCTCAAATTGGGTGTTTTGGTACAAAACATGTCGACTTTTTAAACTCACCACTTGTTTTGGTCAGTGCAACACTGTATTTTATATTCGAAAATAAAAGCTACTCATTCGTAGTGAGTGTTTGTTAGAAGAAGAAGACATTTTATTTTTTTATTAATAAAATAATTTACAATTCGATGTTAAAACATTTTTATTTAATTATAATAAACTGCAAAATCAATTGTTTTTGGTAATTATTTTCTTAATTTTGTTGTTTTAAATATTTTGTAGAGAAAACGTCAAATTAATTACGAAAATTCGTAATTAGTTTGACGTTGCAAATCACTTCAACTTGAGTGGAAACAGCTCGAAGTGTTTTGCTCAAATCAAGTGTTTTTGATGTTAATGGAAACATGGTTTTACTTGTTTTTGAATTAAATATGTAAGAACTGCTTTTTATTTCACGATGGCGCCATGATGGAAATTATCATTTTGATGATGAACATTTTAAAAATGAGTTTTCAACAATTTTAACAACGACAATGACGCCATTATTTAAAAAATTCTCGTGGTTTAACATCATAAGCGAAAATTTATAAATTTCAATAAACTCATATATGAGGCATTCCACACCAAATGTCCCGCTACAGAAAAACATGTGTCCCGTAAATTTCTGAATAGGTTGTTTGGATAGCCCTATATGGAACTAAGAAAATTGCGTTTTTGGTTTTTCTAATTTTCAAAAACTGGGCTTAGAAGGCGTGGTCAAATATTGGAAAAATGGTCAAATTTGTGCCGAGTTACCTTGATTAAATATTAATCACATTAAAACGGAATGCACCACAATCTCAAAAATCTCTATGGGCTATCAATTAAATTTTTTTTTTTGGAAAATTTTCAGAACCCGTTCTGAAATTTTCCATTTTTTAAAAATGTCAATTTATTAAAAAACATGCCACTTTTTTTTCTTTTTTAATTTTTTTTTTTTTAAGTTTAGATGTTTGTCCATCCACACAAATAATTCAGAAACACGTTCTTCGTTTTTTCGAGAAAATCGCATTTGAACTTTAAATTTCATAACAATTTTGTAATTTGCTTGTATTTTCTTGATTTAACGTTGCGAATGAGTAATATCAATTGCATAAATATTACTCATTCGCAACGTTAAATCAAGAAAATACAAGCAAGTTACAAAATTGTTATGAAATTTAAAGTTCAAATGCGATTTTCTCAAAAAAAAAACGAAGAACGTGTTTCTGAATTTTTTTCTGTGGATGGACAAACATCTAAACTTTTAAAAAAAAATTTAAAAAATAAAAAAAAAAAAATGGCATGTTTTTTAATAAATTGACATTTTTAAAAAATGGAAAATTTCAGAACGGGTTCTGAAAATTTTCCAAAAAAAAAAAAATTTAATCGATAGCCCACACAAAACTATATAAGAATGTAAATTTTTAAGATTGTGGTGCATTCCGTTTTAATGTGATAAATATTTAATCAAGGCAACTCGCCACAAATTTGACCATTTTTCCAATATTTGACCACGCCTCCTAAGCCCAGTTTTTGAAAAATTGAAAAACCAAAAACGCAATTTTCTAAGTTCCATATAGGGCTATCCATACAACCTATCAGAAGTTTAAGTTACACGTGTTTTTTTTTTTCACTGGACATTTGGTGTGGAATGTCTCATATGTAAACATCAGCTTAAAAAAAAAATAACTAATGAAATTTGAGTTAAAATTAAAAGGTGTCAACAGTGAAAAGAAACAAAATGTGAAAAAGAACATATAAATATAAGTGAAGTTGTGGAAATTTATAAGGATGAAGTACCTGAATCCAGGAGGTGATCTACAACATTTATAATACTTCCTGGAAATTGTTTTTATTATTCGATTTAATCGGGGCTGCTCTGACGAAAACCCCTAAGTGCATTAAAATTTGTTTAAAGAAACTTCAAATATTAGCTTAATTGTGAACTTTTGGATTGATTTTTATAAGTTAACTTAATACAAATTTGGCATTTGCAATATTATTTATGTAAATATTTGTAAAATATTTATAACTTTTAAAGGTCCCTGCAGACGACGCAATATTATGTACAATATTAAATTATATTGATGGTGTGTGGGTAATATTGACGATTGTACAATGGTGATTAAATAATAATAAATTGAAATATATAAATAACACAGCTCAACATTAAAATCCGTATTGGATTATGGTAAGTAATTTTGGTAGTGTTTGTTGCTCTGATTCCAAATCTGCAACCCAAATATGTCTATCACGTCAGGATTTTGAGTTATTCGCGGTTAAAGTGCCGAAAAAGACCATTTTGGACCCTTTTTGAAAGCTTATAATAAAAGATCCTGACATCCGATTGACTTGGTATCAAGCTCATTCAAAAGTATGTCATTTTCTCTATAAGACAAGATAAAATGTTCTTGGAATTTAATTTTCTAAAATGGTAAAAAAATCATTACCAAAAAACCTTCCATTTTTTAAATATTTAGTTTATTTACAGTGTTTTTTAACAAATTTCCATACAAATACACACAAAAATATATAATTTAAAGCATGCTTTAGTGCACTTTATCTAATGATTTTTTACCATTTTAAAAAATTAAATTCCAAGAAAATTTGATTCTGTCTTAAATAGAAAATTACGCACTTTCGAATGAGCTTGATATCAAGTCACTCGCATGTTAGGATCTTATTTTATAGGCGCTCAAAAATGGCCAAAATGGACCTTTTTTGACACTTTAACCGCGATTTTCTCAAAATTGTGACGTGACCTCAGATTTGACAAACCTCAGATTTGTAGAGCGGTGTAATTTATAATTCTTTTATTTCAAATAAAAAATTTTGGTACACTCAAAAAATTAGGTTAGTAAAATCAACTGAAAATGTCAGTTAAAATAACTACTTTGTAAGTTGTTTTGGGGTCAACTACTTTTTCAGTTAAATCAACTAACAATGTTAGTTATTTCAACTGACAAAAAACAACTGACTTATGTAGTAAAAACTACTTACATTTGTAGTCAAAACAACTAAAATGTAGTAAAAATAAAACAATCAATATATCGAGGGCCTATATTCAAAACCCTCTATCTTCCATTTTCACGAAAATGACTTTTTGATGGCAAAATATTCAGTAAAACGGCCCTCATCTATGGTGTAAAATTCAGAACAAAAATATTTTTTTTTGCTATTTTATTAGCATTTTTGGTTTTCTCTATCTCTTACACAATTAATTTTTCTAAATGCAAAACCCTCTATCTTTTCAAATAATTAATTTATGAATATTTGTTTTGAATAATTTCATCATGCATTACATGTTTTCATATTAATTTTTGCATGCTGCACATGAATTTGTCAACAAAATTCCAGAACCACGATTTTGGTCCACTGATGCTAATTTTTTCTGAAAATTCTTGTTTGACTTTTTTGAGAAATATGTCTCAAACTTTGAATGTCTTGTGTACATTATGAAACAAAAATTTTTATCTTAAAAATCCCGATGCTGATCAGCATCTGTGGACCAAAATCGCGTTTTTATTTTTTTTACTATTTCTTACATAACATACTCAACAGTTTGTCAACTTTTGAGACGAATTCGGTAAAAAAAATAATTTTTGTCTTAAAAATCCGCACCTGTGGACCAAAACCGCGATTTCGAAATTATTTATAAGCCGTTATCATTAATAAATTACGTTAAAAATTAACCAATGTCATAAATGAAATCATAATAATTCATTTTTATTAAAATGCAAAACCCTCTATCTGATAATTTTCATTCCTGTACTGAATATTTTTGAGAAACAAAACCCTCTATCTATCCTCTAAAATCCCCAATAGTGCAAAATTTTAAAAACGAATTATATGTGAGATTCAGTAGATGATTCAAAAAAATATTGTAGAATATCGAATTTTAATTACTCTAACAATCCGCGAAATAAACAGTTTTTTGGCTCTCCTGAAAAGTTGTGTTTTTTTAGATAGAGGGTTTTGAATATAGGCCCTCGATATATTTTTTTTTTCAGAAAAAAAATTAGAGACCAAATTTTTTCATTTATTTTTTTAAAGTTGTGAAAAATAAAAAAAAAAAAAAATTTATTTTTTTTTTTGGAAAAAAACTTTGAAAATTTTTCAGAGATAAAAAAATAAAATTAACTACTTTAAATAACTGTTACTACATAACAGTACTTTTTTCAAAAAAACGACTTAAAATAACTAACAGAAATAGTTGTTTGATATTTTTCATACAAAAACAACTGACTTTATAGTTGAAAACAACTAACTACTGTAAAATATACAAACAACTAACATGTAGTAACTTACATAATTTTCTGAGTGAACTCTTTCAATCAATCTTACAAAAGAAGTGAAAAAATCACTTCTAATTTAGAAGTTCTAAATCAAAAGTACTATAGATGGTGGTACAAGCGTTTCCAAAACATCATGGTTTTTATGTTAAGAGTGTTTTTAAAACGTCCGAATGATAACGTCGTTAAACGGTCATATGATTGTTTTTCAAAACGCTCGAAAAGCATTCGGAGGACTAAAAATAAAATGGTTTAAGTAAGCTTTATCTGCATTTTTTTCGAATTCGTAAACTCATATAATTAATATTTTTGATATATTTTCCCACAATCGACTAAAAAATAATTAAGTTTTAGCAAGAGGTTTTTTTAATATTTTCCAGCAAATTCCGTGTTTTCTTTTTTAAAAGAGAGGATGTGTGCCACAATCCCCTAAACAGAATGGCACAATTATCATGCCCTACTTTTTTGTGGAAGATATAAAACATTTTTTTAATTCGTAAAAATGTTGCTGTAAAAGCACTTTTGAGTTGGTAAAACAAACCGTCTTCAGAGCGTTTGGAAAATAGTACTTTTAAAGTGCTTAATTTTTTGTACCATCATCAACATTGGCGTAGATAGCCCTGTCTGGGGGGGGCTTAGCCCCCCCCAGAATAATTTTAGCCCCCCCCAGAATTTGAATCATTCACAATTTTTTTAATAATTTAATGATTTCATTAATTTTTGCAACAATAAATAATAATATGTAATGAGTCTTCAGGACTCGTTATGATTATTCAATGAGTCTTAAGGACTCGTAATGATTATTATATAAGATCTAATAGTTTTTCCCATTGAAAAATAGTCTGAATTATTGAAAAAAGTTTTTATATGAATCTGATGTTTTTGACAGTAATAGAAACTTTACCGATTCTTAGGGTTTTACCTTCAGGAAAACATTTTAACTTCGTTGATTTAAAAAAGTTTATAAATTCTAAGGGGTTTTTTATAGACAAAAGTTATTAAAAGAAAGAGTCTGAGAATTTTGACTAATAATCATCAACTTTTGCAATCATCAGAACTTTTTCTTGAAAAAAATCATAGTATTCTAATGATTTTACTATAGGAAAAACGTTAAAAATCGTTCATTCTCAAAACATATCTGGGAGTTTTAAATTTCCGAAAAATCTACAGAATCAAAATTTAAAAAAAAAAAAGGATTTTTAACCGCTTTCGGGGGGCATTCGTTTCTAGGACACCTAGACGCATGTTAAAGGGAACGCTTTAGGAATAGGTCTGGGTTTTTCAATAAAAAAAAATACCAAAAAATTAAAAAAAATCTAGAAGGGGCTTTAGCCCCCCCCAGAAATGTTGGCTTCCTACGCCAATGATCATCAATTTCTGCCTGGGTAATTTTTAGTTTGTTTGAATCAATTTTTCTATTATTTGTTTTACAATTTTTTTGTAATTTTTGTCAATTTATCTAATCTTATTAATGTTGAAAGTGACAACAACTTATAAATGCTTTATTTTATTTCTGAATATCAAATTTCCCCACTTTTTAAATGTATTAAATGTATTAAATGTATAATTTAAATAAATGTTGCTAGTATTGTTGATGTGTATTAATGCAATATATACCGGGTTATTTTACCGGTTTTTCACCAGTGAGCAGAATACCTCTTCAGCGAAATTTTTACGCTTTTGTAAAGCCAATGTGAAATTTATGTTTTTTTTATATGGACAGATTTTCACGTGAAAACCGAGCAACTTACCCACCTTTATCTAGAATATATTTTAAGTTGTGCACAGGTGAAATTTGCTTTGAGTCTACCGAATTGCTATCCCGTGTAAACGCTCCTTAAGGGAATAAGGGGTAAAAGAGGGTACTTTTTTAAATTTGTAATGAAGAATCTATAGCGTGTTGATTATTTTTCAAATATTTATTAGGCTTATATTTACTTATAATTACAAAAAACTTAACAATAAAAAAGAATGAACAAAAAAGCGTCACTTCAGAAAATTCTCGAAATTCAATTGACTGTGTTGTATAACGAAATAATAAAATAAAAAGAAAACACAAAAATGTTAGTGTTGATAAACGTAAAAATAAATTCAAATTTAATCGTTACACCACAATACCCCCCACCTAGTTACCAAGCCGGCTAACGATACTTAAGAGGGAATCTGACTCTGCGTCCAGAAGAAGTAACCCGTGGTTGATGCATTGGACTGCCGTCCTCAACTGTTGAATGATCATTGCCGACATTAGCTGGTACTGTTGGTTCTTCGTTGGTATTGTTGCTTGGCATTTTCACGTCGCTGCTTTCAGGAATTATTGGTTCCTGTCTGGTATTGTTTTGAGGTATTGTTGTTGTAGTATCTGGGTCATCATCATATATGTAAGCGGCTTTAAGTCGATCGATCGATATTTTTGATTCTCGCTGGTGGATTTTAACGGTAAAATATTTTTCGTGTTTAGATAAAACTTTAAACGGACCTTCGTAATTCGGCTCTAAAGGTGATTTTACGCGATCGACTCTTACGAAGACGAATTTGCAATCGCTTAATGCTGGCTGTACAAAATGTGGTCTTGTGCCATGACGTAACGGTTTTGTCAATGGTAATTCCAGCATTGACTTACGAAGTGATACCATGAATTCGGTCTCGCTGGTGGCGTTTTTACGAGGCATTAGCAACTCACCAGGGATTCTCAAAGGTGCTCCGAAAACCATTTCTGAAGGACTTATGCCAATATCGCTTTTGATGGTTGATCGCATACCCAACAGTATAAGTGGAAGGGCGGAACTCCAACTGTTTGTTTCAGAACACTTAATAGCTGACTTTAATGTTCGATGCCAGCGCTCGATGATACCGTTCGACTGCGGATGGTAAGGTGTTGTGCGAAAATGTTTAACACCGAGCATCCTCATCAGCTCCTCAAAAATTGCGGATTCAAACTGGCGACCTAAATCAGTTGTAATTCGTAATGGTACGCCGTAATTTGATACCCAACCACCCACAAGGGCGCTAGCAACATTTTGCGCTGTTATGTCAACCATTGGAATCGCAGCAGGCCATCTTGAATATCGGTCGATGCAAGTGAGGCAGTAGCGGAAACCATTTGATGTTGGTAGCGGGCCGACAATGTCAATATTTATGTGCTCGAATCGAACATCGACCGATGCATAATCACTCAATGGAGACTTTGTATGGCGATGCACCTTTGCCCTCTGACACGGAATAAAACATCGAACATATTCAGCGACTTCCTTTGACATGGAAGGCCAGACGTAATGGTTTGCTACCAGCTGCTTCGTTGCTCTGATTCCAGGATGAGACAGAGAGTGGAGTTTACGTATAATTGATTGTCGAAAATTTTTGGGTACATATGGCCTTATTTTACCCCGCAATACGTGGCAATATAATTCTCTTGTCGATTCTGGAATAAGTAATTTTGTCAGCGTTATTGATTCATCCTTACCTTTGCTCAACAGAGCTTGTAGTTCCTCGTCGGATTGTTGTTGTATAGCCATATCATCGAAATTCAAAGCGCCATCTTGTACCATATTGATGCGTGACAGCAAATCAGCAACGTTGTTGTCTGTTCCGGGTAAATGACGGATGTCCGTTGTATATTGACCTATGAAGTCAAGTTGACGGGCTCTCCTAGGTGATGCTTTTTCACTTTTCTGTTTGAAAGCGTAAGTGATCGGTTTGTGGTCGGTAAATATCACAAACTCTCGGCCCTCAATCGCGTATTTAAAATGATGTACAGCCTGATATATGGCAGTTAGCTCCCTATCGTAGGCACTATAGTTCCTTTGGGAGGGAGTAAGCTTCTTCGAGTAGAAACCGAGTGGTTGAACTTGACCATTGACACTCTGTTGCAAAACGGCACCAACGGCGTCATCAGATGCGTCGGTTGTGAGATTGAGTTTTGCATCTGGCGCCATATAGTTCAGAAGAGTTGCGTTTGCAAGTTCACCTTTACAAGCCTCAAAAGCCGCATTGGATTCGGTTGTCCAGTTTATAACGCTTTTATCATTTTTCCTGTTTCCAGGTATTAAATTTTGTAAAACTCGTTGATTCTTAGTCGCCTTTGGAATGAATGGACGATAAAAGTTGATCATTCCTAAAAATTTCCGAAGATCCTTTGCGACTTTGGGTTTTGCGAAACTTCGTATTACGTCAACTTTTTCCTCTGGGGGCTTTAAACCACTGGAGCTGATTTCATGACCCAAAAAGGTTAGTACGGATTTTCCAAAATGACATTTGTCGAAATTGATAGCCAGGTGTGCTTGTCGTAGGCGATTCAAAACAATGCGAAGGTGTTCCGTATGCTCCTCTTCAGAATTAGACGCGATGAGAATAAGGTCAATATAGGCGAAAGTAAAATCAAGACCTTTTAAAACCTCGTTTATATGACGTTGGAAAGTTTGGGCGGCGTTCCGCAGGCCAAATGTCATGTACAGGAACTCATATAACCCAAAAGGGGTTATAATAGCCGTCTTAGGGACATCGCAAGGCTCAACTTTTATTTGATGGTATGCCCTTTGTAGATCGATCGTTGAAAAAATTTTCTTACCATATAAAATGCTAGTGACGTCGTGCAAATAGGGTATCGGGTATCTATCGGGCACGGTTATATCGTTTAACGAGCGGTAGTCACCGCAAGGGCGCCACTCACCGTTTGATTTTCGAACTAAGTGAAGTGGGCTAGCCCAGTTGCTCTTCGATGGTCTACAAATACCCTTTTCCATTAAGTACTCGAACTCTTTTTTTGCTGCTAGTAACTTATCACCTGCTAGCCGACGAGCTCGAGCATATGTAGGAGGTCCCTTTGTAGTAATGTGATGCGTGACACTTGTATCGGTCGGATGCCTATTGGCATTGATTGTTGCAAGATCTTTGAATTCTTGCAACAGCTGTGAGTAACGATCGTGTTTGTTATATGCCAATATTCGAGCAACGTCACATCGCGTGGGACTTCCCTTCGACTCTAGCAGAGTTGTGCGGTCAATAAGTTTCCCTTCTTTCATATCAACTAAAAGATCATAATGTCTGAGGAAATCAGAACCTATAATCGCACAGTTGACATTGGCCAGCAGAAAAGTCCACGTGAAATTTCGCCTTAATCCAAACGAGAGCTTTATACGTTTTTCGCCGTAAGTCTGTATGGGTGAACCGTTGGCCGCAAATAGTTTAGTCAATTTTGTCGTTCCTATATTCGGAGTGTAACAAGCTGGTAGCACGGATACATCCGCGCCTGTGTCTATCAAAAATTTTATCCTGGAGTTGCTATCGTCCATAATGAGGCGAGCTATACGATAGCAGTCTTTAGATCCGCTCGCAGAATCAGAAGACGCCATTAGTTTTTTGTCGAGTTGTTGGGATATGTGCATGGCTCACGGCATTTTCGAGCATTAGCCCCGTACTTATGATGAAACCAACACAGTTGATCACCAACATTCGCTGACGAGTTTCGCCGTGTACTTATATTCTGACGTTTTGCCGATGCTGATCGTGAACGACGTTTCTTACCATCCGTGTTGATATTTTGGCAAAGACTGCTAATTTGTTGTTCAATACGAGCCAGTCGCTTATCAACATCAGAGGCGCCAGAGGACGATGGAAGCTGACATGAAGAAGATACCGCAGATAAATGTTGGTAATCGCCTACTTCCATTATCGAATCTGCTAATTTAGCCAGGTCATTTAAATCAACATCTGATGTCTGTAATATAGCTCTGACTTGCGCTGGTAAACGTTGTAACCATAATGATTTTAAAAAACCCCGTGTAACTTTATCCCCTGCAAGTGAACTTAATTCATTTAACAATTGTGTTGGTCGCTTGTCGCCTAAATCTATAACCGATAGCAGCTTTTGAGTCTTTTTCTGCTCACTTTCGCAATATCGTTCCTTAATACACTTTTTTAAATTGCCGTACTTATCCTTCTCGGGCGGATTTAAAATGGCATCAGATATTTGAACAAGAACGCTTGACTCTATGGCAGCGACCACGGTGTTAAATTTGGAGTCGTCACTCGTAAGTCCAGCGACAGCAAATTGTGCTTCGACTTGAGCCAACCATATTTCAGCATGCTCTGGCCAAAACGGTGGAACTTTGACCGCTACTCGATTCACATTTTGGCTCGTGCCGGCATTGGGGGTGGCGTTGTTATTGTTGTTTGATGCTGCGGCAGGTGTGTTGTTGCTGTTGTTGCCTGCCGCGTTGTCTGAACCCGATGGTTTTTGTTGTTTGTCTTCCCCAGCCATCGTTGTATGTTTAATGTAATTAAATTTACGAAAATTCTAAACCCAATCGTCGGGGTCACCAATTTATAGCGTGTTGATTATTTTTCAAATATTTATTAGGCTTATATTTACTTATAATTACAAAAAACTTAACAATAAAAAAGAATGAACAAAAAAGCGTCACTTCAGAAAATTCTCGAAATTCAATTGACTGTGTTGTATAACGAAATAATAAAATAAAAAGAAAACACAAAAATGTTAGTGTTGATAAACGTAAAAATAAATTCAAATTTAATCGTTACACCACAAATCCTTCGATAAAAAACCTTGAAAAATACATTTTGGAAATTCCTTTTCTAAGGGGGGTAAAGGGGGTAAAAGTGTCCTTTTCCTGACATATATTTTTTTAATTATATTGAATCATTACATCTTAAAAACGTAAAACACATACATTTGTTTTGTTTAAAGCACTTGTTTTTTTTAAGAAATCAAAAAACATACCTTCTTTCTTTTGAAAGTATTCGCATAATCTTTTGTGAGAAATACCAAATGCAGTCACCCTGGTAAAATTTAGGTTTTAGATGTGCAAAAAAAAATTTGACTTTTTCCACCTTCTCAATGTTTGACCACCGATTTGTATAAATAAGAAAAAAATATTTTATGGTAATACTAATTTAATATTTTTATATGTATATTGTTTTTTTTTATATTCATATGTTAGCATTTTTTTTTAATCCAATTGCAATGTAACACTGAAAAGAGATAGAGAAAACAATAGAGAACTGAAAAATAAATAAATATACATGTTTGGCTACAAAAAGAAAACAAAAGACATTAATGTAATGCAGCATTTGCAACAATTTAATTTGTAAATATGTCATCTGGCAGAGAAGAGAAAACTCCTAAGTTTCCACTTAAAAATGTATTCTCAAAAGTTGTTGTATTCATAACAGTATTTTGAGACGAATTGTTTGTATTATTAGAGTTGGTTAAATTGTTTGTTAAATTACGTTCTTCCTTAGGGTGTTTGTTAGCTTTGTTTTTTGTATTATCGTCGCCACCATCTGCAGCATCATCGTCTCCAATTTTTTCATTGGGTGGTTCGAAATTGGCAGAAAGAGCGCGACATCATTTATCCCATAAACCTAATTCACGCATTTTAGTCTGAAAATAACGTTCTAAATTGTTAGCACAACGATAATATTCAGTTTCAGGTGAGTTATAAAAACGACAATTCGAAAATATACGGGCCATATCGGCCATAAAAAGACGTCGTGTCACATAGTAACCCTTCTTTAAACGTTCGCCCATTGTTTTCAAATCCATTGGATATTTAATGTGATCATAATAATCTGGCACCTCAGCGGCTGTTACTGGCTTCAGGAAGGGCCAAGCCGAAGCATGATGACGTACTGATTGCAAAACGGCAGCAAAAGAAGCCCCTAATTTTTCAGGATCTGAAGATTCTTCCAATGGTCTTGCTGTTCTTTGCGCACGCATTTGTGGTTTCCATCCAATTTCACGCAAACCTGGTATCGATTCAACTGGTATAGATGGGAGGCCTTCTTTGAAGCAAGTCAAACCAGGACGAACTTTTTGTACTTCACTATGGCGTTGCGCAATTAGTTCCTTGAGAATTTCACTTTGTCGTCTTATAACTTGAAATTATAACAAAAATATACATTAAAACAATGTTTAGAAGTTTATTTGTAGTATTCCAATCTACCTGATATGAATTGGGTATTAACAATGTTCTTATGTAATTCACAGTGCATCAAGGTAGCACCAATATATTCTTTAATAAAGCCAGCATATACGGGTCTTGCCAATTTAATATCCTTTGAAAATCCTTGCTTTTTAAAATATCCAATGGCATCACAATCAGCGTAAGTTAATAAATGTTGAATGTTTTTCTGAATACTATAGTCCTTTAAATGATTCATTAGATGAGTACCATAACCTTTGACTTGTTCCGACATGGTTACGGCACAGAATACGATTTCAGTGAATTGTTGATCTGGAAATGGTCTAAAGCATATACCGCCAATGGGCATATTTTCTTTGATCAATGCCAGAGTTTTATGTTTCGTATCGAACACGAGCTGTGATATATATTCTCTAGGCATTTCCGGTAGTTGATGAGCAAATACACTTTGCAATCCTAATAGCCAAAGTATGGTTTGTTTATCTACTGGTTTGCTCAATGAATTACCCACAACATGAAACTCAATTGCACGTTTTTGCTCTTCAGCTTTGACATTTTCATCACGTGATACATTGACGGGAAATAGAATTTCAGTTTTATTGATAGCTTTTGATTCTGAAACAGCTTTTAAGACTCGTAAGATAATTTCATCGGAAAGATCTTCATAGGAGGTATCACTAAAACACAATATATGAAAATAAATTGCGAAAAATTATTATTTAATTAACACCATGTTTTTAGATTTAGACCTTAACTTTTATTAGAAATTTAAAAAAAAAAAATCGAACTGATTCTTAGGGTCGAACCAGAATTAAATTGCGTCGCGCAATACGTAAAAAAAATAAAAACAAACACATAAAATTTAAAATTTTCAAGTCCGTTTGATTAAGGTGTTCTGCTGAGATAAGCGAACTTATCCCCCGAGTACGGGTTTTTGTTCGGAATACTCGCTTGTCTAGTAGGGCTCATCACAATGCACTGCATTTATAGGGGACATTCCCTGAGTGTTGGTTAAGTAAAAAAGAGGCCGTTTAGATTTGCAGACATGTAAATCGACCTGTCAAAATTTTCTGAATAAAACTCTTGTTTTCACAGCTTTATCACTGCCAAAAAACTTTGATAATTTGACATACGGATGGCTCTCCTCATCTTTTGAAATTATTCAGAAAATGATTTGACAAGCGGATCAAAATTAAACATTCTCCGAAAAGACAAATCTTACCGAAAATACGTATTAACTTCCCTTAAATAAAACAAATGAGAGTGCCGAATCTTTTATACCCTCCAAAATGCCAAAAAAATAAAACAAGTGAGTGTTAAATTCGGCTGTGCGGAATCTTTTATACCCTCCAAAATGTAAAAAAAAAAAATTTTAAAAATTGTCATGGGCGTTTTTTTTGGGGGGGGGTTACGGGGTCAGTGGGGGACGTTGCTCTTCCCATTGCGATAAATATACCAAATGTTTCATTTATTTAACAAAAATACAAAAAAACATGTAAAAAGTGTATTTTTCAGAGGTTGGTTCAGTTCTTCAAGGGGAAATGTTTCATTTATTTAACAATTTTGCCCATTTCTGAACTTAACTTGCCTAGGACCATAAGACATATTCGTGCCAAATTTCAGGATGATAGCTCTTTTATTTTGGACTGCATCGTGCCATCTACATACAGACGGACGGACGGACGGACATTCACAGAATGTCTTAGAATCGATGGATCAATAATATATATACTTTGTGGGGTCCCCGACCGATATTGCGATGCCTTACAAACGGAATGACAAAGTGAGTATACCCCCATACTGTAGTTGGAGGGTATAAAAACAGGGGCGTTTTTTTTTTTTTTTTGGTGGGCGGTTTGGTAAAAGACGTCGAGGACACCTTCTGCTTTTGGTAGATGTTATCAAATGGATTTATTATGACTCTTGCAATTAATTAATCCAATAAATCATTACAAAAAATACATTTTTTATATCTACGCCCACAAAAGGGGCGGGTCGAATTCTAATGGTCCAAAGTTAAAGATAGGGGGTAGGTGCGTTCAGAGAAAATCTTTGGACTAAAAAAAATTGTGGGTCGGTCATACATTTGATTGCTCTAAGGGCACTCTTATGGCAGATAGAGCGGTTGGAGCAAATTTTAAAAAATGTCATTTTGTGTGGGAGCCCCCTTAGAAATTGGAGATAGGGTATTAGTTTGTTCCGAAGAAATGTTTAGACGTAAAAATAATGGGGGTCGGTATTGTAAATGACCCCTCTATGACGCACCATTGGAACAGTACCCAGTCAGAAATTGCCAACCGTACCAAAAATTTTGTGTTGGTACAATGTCGGGCTAGCCAAAAATACAACATTGTATAGTGTAAAACAGTTTTACTAAAAATATTGTGTTGGCACAACTTTGTGTTTACATAAAACACTACACTATAGATTATAATTTAAAAGTTTAAGATTTTTATTTTTTTAAAAAGTTTTTGATTTACATAGACTTTAACTCTTTAATCTAAGTGGACACTTAAGTAGTTGCTTTTTCAATCAATTTGTTCAAAATGGTAGCTAAAAAGCACTACATCACGATTTTCAATACATTCCTAAGCAAAAGGTAAATCTAAGGTCGTAAATTTGGAAAATCAATGTTAACCCAACGTCAAAACAAAAGTCGAGCGATCGTTGGCCACTGTTATCATTTCAACCTCGGATTGACGTCGTAGACTTAGAAACGGGTATGATACGCCAACGTTGGTACCGTCGCCGCCAACTTCATTCCAACGTTGGCCCGTTTGTATTTTTCTGCCTGGGTAGAAATGATTTTAAGATTAGAAAATTACAAAAAAAAAAAAAATTTAAAATAATAATAATCGTTATCCCACGATCCTACTGGGCAAAAAGTTTGTAGAATCGATAGAAGTCTTACACAAAAAAATTTCAAAAGAGTACATACATTTTCAAAAATAAGATTTCAATTTTAAAACTTAAAAATCGCATACTAGAGCACTTTTAAGAATTTTTTTGGATTTTTGTTTTAAAGTACGTAAAAAAAAAAATTTTTGAAAAAAAAAATTCAACTTCGACCATTATTGAAGAAGTTATGATTGAAAGAAGTTTGAGTAAAGGAACAAACTACCAATTTTTAAAAATTCGATATCTTTTGAACGGGTCATCAAACAAATCTGAAAATTTACCACGAAGGAGTTTTCAAAGGGTACTAAAAACTGTCAACAAATTGGGAAATTGGAAAAAAAAATGTTTAAAGTGTCCGATTGACATGAAAAAATCACAACGGACCTCAGAAAAAGCCCAAATACAGCCGAAATAAATGAGTTTATGTAATTTAACATGACGTACGGGTGGATCTCCTAATCTTTTGAAATTATGATTTGAAAAGCATATTAAATATTAAACTTACTCCAAAAAGACAAATCTTAATTTTTTTTTTGAGTATGTTTAATATTTGATCCGCTTGTCAAACAGTTTCCTGAACAATTTCAAAAGATGAGAGGATTCATCCGTATTTTAAATTTAATCAATTTATTTATTCTGGCTGTGTAGAAGTTGTGACAACAAAAGTTTTATATAGACATTTTTGACAGGTCCTTTTACAAGTCTGCTCGTCTAAACGGCTCCAAACATAGAGTATACATATCTTTTTCTAATTTCTTACACGTACGTTGTCTATGTGAATTCAAAACACAATACATGTTTACAAGTCGTACTTTGTCAACAAATACATGTATACAAGTTGTACTTTGACAACTCAGTTTTTGACGCCTTCGCCTCTATGTATACTCTATGGCTCCAAACCAAACGTGTTTTCAATTTTTTTTTTTTTACCTAAATATTTTTTCACATACTGATTGGTATTTAAGTCAGTTTGTATGATTTTTTATAAAATTTTTAGATCACGAAAAAATCAGGGGGTTAATCACGAAAACTATTGACGATGCATAAACGACCTCAAAATACTTATCGTTTTGAAGGTAAATTTTAAGGTTTTTCTTTATTATTTTATTGAAAAGTGTTGTCTAATCCAGAAGCACTAAAGAATATGGAAGTATTGTGTTTAGTTTAGGAGCAACAAGACTCTAAAAACCGACGATAGTTAACTATCGTTTTATCACAGTCCAGAAAAAAAATTTAATCACGCATGATCACGCGCAAACTTTTGTTCTTACGTTTACGTAAGTGAAAAAAAAATTCTCACGATCACGAGTAACTCAAGTTACTCACGACAATCATGTTCAGCACGAATCTGTATTACGAACACCCCTTAATAAGAGGAGGAATGGGTGGTATGCAAAAAAAGTATTTGAGGCCAATTGTAACGATACCCCTGATCCAAAACGTGTTTCGATGTTATATGGAAAAAAGGAGTGCATACTTTAAGACTCAAAGAAAACATAATTTATTTGTTAGTAATTTGGTATTTTAAATTTGTCTTAAGCAAATTGCACCTACTTTTTTTAGCTTTGTGTGAACACTTTTGTCCGGCACTGTATGTAATGAATATGAATTTCAAAACTAAATTTGTTACTCATTCACTTTATTCGTATGCCTTTTTTGTTGGCATAATTACACTACTCTACACGGTTTTTGTTGAACACATTTTACTAAAGAACTTTGGCCTCCTAAACACGAATCTGTCATCAGAATGGTTGTATCAAATCGACTTCTCGCGATATAGGCATTTTCATTTTTGTGGACCAAGCCCTCAAAACAGACAAATTTTTAAATATTCGAAAAGTGTATGTTAAAGTTATTCATATTTTTTTTGTTCGAATTTCTAATAAAATTATCTAACTTTTGCAAGAAATCCGGACTCGATACGATCAAGGATAACTTCAGGACATTATAAGGAAGTTTAAAATGTCCTTTTTCTGTTATGTTCTTATAAGTATCTGAATTTTCCTCTTCAAAGAAAGTTCTAAATAACTTTGGCTCCTAAACACGAATCTTTCATCAGAAAAGTTGATATAGGCATTTAAATTTTTTTTTTTTTGAAAAGTGTATGTTAAAGTTATTCATATTTTTTTTTTCGAACTCCCAATAAAATTACCTAACTTTTTCAAGAAATCCGGACTCGATACGATCAAGGATAGCATCAGGACATTATAAGGAAGTTCAAAGTGTCCTTTTTCTGTTATGTTCTTATAAGTATCCGAATTTTGCAAGAAACTTCCTGTTCAAAGAATATTTGTATATCCAGAAATATTTGAAAAGAGGCCAACTTTGTTGGTTTTGGGGTTTAATCCGCAAAACATTAATTTAATACGCATAGGCGTAGATAGCCCTGTCTGGGGGGGGCTTAGCCCCCCCCAGAATAATTTTAGCCCCCCCCAGAATTTTAATCAATCACAATTTTTTTTTTTAATAATTTAATGATTTCATTAATTTTTGCAACAATAAATAATGTAATGTAATGAGTCTTTAGGACTCGTTATGATTATTCAATGAGTCTTAAGGACTCGTAATGATTATTATATAAGATCTAATAGTTTTTCCCATTGAAAAATAGTCTGAATTATTGAAAAAAGTTTTTATATGAATCTGATGTTTTTGTCAGTAATAAAAACTTTACCGAATCTTAGGGTTTTACCTTCAGGAAAACATTTTAACTTCTTTAATTTAAAAGAGTTTCTAAATTCTAAGGGGTTTTTTTATAGACAAAAGTTGAAAGAAAGAATCTGAGAATTTTGACTAATAATCATGAACTTTTGCAATCATCAGAACTTTTTCTTGAAAAAAATCATTACTATAGGAAAAACATTAAAAATCTTTCATTCTCACAACATATCTAGGAGTTCTAAATTTCCGAAAAATCTACAGAATCAAAATTTAAAAAAAAAAGTAAGAATTTTTAACCGCTTTCGGGGGGCATTCGTTTCTAGGACACCTAGACGCATATTAAAGGGAACGCTTCAGGAATAGGTCTGGTTTTTCTATTAAAAAAATATACCAAAAAATTAAAAAAATTCTAGGGGGGCTTTAGCCCCCCCCAGAAATGTTGGCTTCCTACGCCAGTGTTAATACGGCATTCACACTTGCTGTTTTGAAGTGTTCAAGAGTGAGATGTTTAAAAAAGTCTTTGTTCTGTGTCCATTACGTTTTTATTCTGTTACTGGTGTTTTGTTGAACAACTTGTTTAAGGTCGCAAGTGTGAATGCCATATAATGGACAAAAAACAGACTTTTAAACACGTAGGCTTTAAACAATTAAAAACAGCTAGTGTAAAACCCACATCAGTGTTAACGTTAAAAATTTAGAAGTTAATATTAACTTGCATACACTGTGAATGAATCTTTCATTGCACACACCACTCTTCAAGCAAGTTTATACGGGGTTCACACGGGGTTCTGTTAATGGTGTTTTGTTGAACAACTTGTTTGAGGTCGCAAGTGTGAATGCTATATTAGGTTTTGCAAAAATGGTGACAAAATCACGTAGTTGCATTTTTTTATTTAAAAATCGTTAACACGAAAATCCTAGCTGATCCCGTTTTTGAGTTAGTGCTAAATAATTACATTGGACCTCCTGATTTCAAAACTGCATTTGAACGTTTTTTCACGCGAATATCTCGAAAACGGAACACGCTAGAAAAATGTAGATTGCAGTTTTAGAATCAGGAGGTCTATTTGATATGAAATTAACCCCCAGTTTCTGTATGACGAACGTCATAAATTTGTATGTATTTTGTTATTGTAACAAAAACAAATACAAAATACAGTAAATCCTATTTTTGAAAGCAACGTAAGATTATGTAACAGTGAATCTATTAAAGTGCTAAATTATTGGTTTTTTGACTTTTTAACAAAGAATATCTTAAAAACGGTACATGCTAGAAAAATTGGGATGGCAGAATTGAAATCAGGACAGCAAAATCTATAAGAATTGGTTGGATATTTCACTAGGAGGTTTTTGTTGTCGAACAGTGTAATTATTTAGCAATAACTCGAAAACAGGATCAGCTAGGATTATCGTGTTAATGATTTTTAAATTTTTAAATTAAGAGGAATGAAATGTCATAAACAGATTTTTTCCCCATTTTTACAAAACCTAAACTTGCTCGAAGAGGGGTGTGTGTATATGACCTCTGTTTGGTATTAATAAAATAATACTGTTTTTGTGATGCTTTTAATCAAAATTGTATTTAAATAAATTAATGTTACCAACACCTATTTGAAAATGTGGAATATTTTACGAAACTCTTCCAAACGATTAAATTAAGAAATTTATGTAAGTTAAAGTGTTGTGTGTCAACGAAAAAGGCCTTGTATTACAATTTCTGTCATATCTTTAATTCTATTGATTATAGTAGGTCCAATAAATAATAACAGATAAAATGATATTTCATCATTTTATTTAACTGGTCTTAATTACATAAGTAAAATAATTTATTTCATGATAACATACATTCAATGTTAACAAGTATACAGTCTTTTTGATATATTTCAAACTACAAAAATAATAAATAGATAAAAGGCAGCATAATAGAAAGAAAACAGGATCATCGTAAAACTTACCCAACAGCTCTTTCAATAATTTCTTTTTTTGCTCTTTTATGTACTGGTTCACCACTGATCCCTGTTCTTTTGGCAGCAGCTACAATGCTACTACCAGTTACTCCTGCTGTGGTACCAGCAGCAACAGCAGCAGCTGTGTCCTGCTGACGTTTTCGCTGTTGTAATAAAAAGGCAGTGGGTGGTCGATATGATTGATCCCAGATTGGGGAATCGTCTTTTAATAGTTCCGCCTTAAGGGCTTCTAAAAATTTGGGCATTTGTGTTATTATTGATTTTTTATCAGCCGGAAAACGATCCCGTTCAGATATACACTTCTTCTTCAACTGTTGAGCCATATACTGAAAGACGGTTCTCAAAAGGGTACGTCCAAAAACCAATGATGTTTCAAAATGTCTGAGGGAATTACAAAATGCGGGTACGTGACAGAATACCAACCATCGCGTATAATTGATTTTGTACGTTGAAGCATCTTCGTTCTTCAAATCGGCTCTTCGCATTGATGGTGGCTCAAAATTATAATGATTTAGGAAATTTAGAAATGTCTTGGCCACTTCGGTCATTGTCTGCAATTCATTTGGACTTAAGTGATTGTATTTGTAGAATACAAATGAGTAGACAGCCTTGGCAATGCAGGGTGATTCAAATGGTGGATCCCCTAACGGTCCACGAATTACAGCTTGTTGTCTTGTTATCACGCACTGGCGCAACAGACGAAACAGATACAAATATACTTTTTTAGTATCCTCGTCATCAACACGTTGCATAGACATAAACAAGTTTTCCATATCAATGATGGCACCCAAAAGATTATTCATTTCCGAACCGGAAATTCCATCCAGGTGGGCAATATGACTTTGCAACGAATGACGGCAGCTAGTATTGCGACACTCTTCACTAAACTCTGGACAATATGACGACTCAACATCGCGATGACGATTTTCTTGAGGTGTCTTCCAACCAGTGCAACGACAGCCATCAGATTGGCATGCTGAGTACATAGAGAGTTTGGCTAGTTTTTGGGCCACTGGCAAATTGAAAACCTTTTGTTTTCGTTGTTGAATGCGTTGTAAACTATTTTGCCTAGTTCCTTCTGCTGGAGCAGTTCCATTCGCGGTTGTGCCACTCGAACCTGAGGCACCCACATTTTGTTGTTGTGGGGCAGACGATTGCTGCTGCTGTACGCTACTGGCATTTGGTCCAGCAGCCGCTGCTGCAGCCGCGGCATTGCCATCAATTGGTTCTTCTTTTAATGTTATGAGAGACCCACCAGACATAATTCAATTTTATCGTAACTCTAGAGAATTTGTTTGGAAAATGAAGTGGTATGAATATATAAAAAAAACACTTTTTCAATTTCACAATATTACAAATCGGAATAGAATATAAACAATGCAAATATACTCCCAGAAAAGTGATGCCACCAATTGCGACGCTAAGTGCTGCCAAGTCTTCCAATACAATGTTGCCAGCTCTGAGATTTTCATTTCGCAGCTACACGCAAAAAAAAATCTGTGTCGGAGTGAGCTAAAATCTGGCATAATTTTAGCAAAAATAGGCTAAAGTTTAGTTGGCAGACATTGCTCTGATCCAAAAAAAACACTACAGATCAATGATGGGTACCAATACCTTTTCGATACCAATACCCGTTAATACCAATTCAAATTGAAAACCAATACCAATTAAAAATCAATACCTTTATTTGTGAGATACCAATACCGATAAAAAACCAATACCGATTCCCCACTACCAATACCTATTAAAAACCAATACTTTTATTCTTCAAAACCAATACCAATAAAAAACCAATACCAATTCATTTTTTTCTACTTTCGTATCGGTTTTGTTTCGGTTTTTATACCCTCCAACTAAAGTATGGGGGTATACTCACTTTGTAATTCCGTGTGTAACGCATCGAAATATCGGTCGGGGACCCCATAAAGTATATATATTATTGATCAGTGATCGATTCTAAGCAGGGTTGGCAACCGATACCCACCTAGAATAACGGTATTTGGCTATTGTACCGCAACCAATAAAGATATTGAAATTTTCAAAAGCGATTATGAAAGCTGATGAAATTTCTAGTATTTTAAATGTGTCACTTCGTGTTTCTACCGGTACGTTTTAGTTATATAGGCCAATACCGTTATAATACCGTTTCAAACGGTATTATAAAGGTAGTGACCTATATTTCGAAAACGAACCGGTAGAAACACGAAGTGACACATTTAAAATTATAGAAATTTCATCAGCTTTCATAATCGCTTTTGAAAATTTCAATATCTTTATTGGTTGCGGTACAATAGCCAAATACCGTTATTCTAGGTGGGTATCGGTTGCCAACCCTGATTCTAAGACATTCTACCGATGTCCGTCCGTCCGTCCGTCCGTCCGTCCGTCCGTCCGTCCGTCCGTCTGTAGTTAACACGATGCAGTCCAAAATAAAAGAGCTAGATCCCTCAAGTTTGGCACAAATATGTCTTGTGTTCCTAGGCAGGTTAAGTTCGGAAATTGGCCAAATCGGACCAGGGGGAAAAAAGTTCCCTCTTGAAGAACTAAACCAACCTCTAAAAAATGCACTTTTTTACATGTTTTTTTGTATTTTTGCTAAGTAAATGAAACATAAATGAAACATATTTATCGCGATTGGAATGTGCTCTCAACGTCCCTCACTGACCCTATCAACCCCCCCCAAAAAAAAAAAAGAAACGCCCCTGACAAATTTTTGTTTTTAATTTTTTGTACATTTTGGAGGGTATAAAAGATTCGGCACAGCCGAATTTAACACTCTCACTTGTTTGTATTCTTATTTTCGTTTGTTTTAATTGTGACGTCAAACATTTTCTTTCCATCACATTATTAGGTTTTACCTGACTAACGAATTGCAAAAGATGTTACATCGATCAGTAATCATTTATATGCAATGTCACATAACAAAAAGGAGTTAGCTACTTGAATTTTAAAAGCCATAAAAACATAAAAGAAATATTTTTTGTCACGATTTTTATGACCCCTAATAAAAGAAGATCTTAAAAAATGTTGACCTTTTCTGTGATGAAATTTTTTCTTTTGAACATTGTTAATATTTGATATATCTACATTGAATGTCACTGCACTCTTCTTTGCGTTGTAAAAAAAAAATACTAATATCCTTTTTTGGAAATTCCAAAATTTTAATCAAGCAGACGTTACAAAATTTTATGTCACAACACCAGAATCCTGAAAAAAATGTTTATTGTTTTATTAGAGGCACAGTCATATTATATAAGAATTTAAGAACGCATAATGTGCAGTTCACACTTGCTATTTTTGAGAGTTTAAGGGCTACGTGTTTAAATTTTTTTTTTTCTGTATCCATTACGTTTTTATTCTGTTACTGGTGTTTTGTTAAACAACTTGTTTAAGGTCGTAAGTGTGAACCCGATATAAGAAAAAAATTGACCCGTGTAATCGTAATTGGCAAAAGATCTAAAATCGAAAAAGGGGCCCCCTGCATAATAACCCATTTCGATCACCTTTTTCAAAAAAATATTTTTGTATGAAAAGGATGAAGTTCAGGTATATTTTGTTACAAATGTTAAGTCTCATCTTTCTGCAATTAAAAAATATCTCCCCTTGACCACCGGAATTTATATGTGCATTAAATTCAATGTGCATCAGCACAGAAATTGTTTCAAGCAAAAACGAAAAATTTGCACTATTTGCACATTTTGAAACTATTTATTTTGAAAATAACGAAATAAATTAATAAAATAGCAAATAAATCCAAATATTAAAATTGCATAAAAAGTTGAAATACAGGCTTTTCTGTAATAACGGAACATTAAAATTTTTTACAAGAGTTTTGAGATCAGCCGGTGCTAATTTTACTAAATAGGTACCTTTTTCCAAAAAAAAAATGAATCTTTGTCCAAAATGGGTTAAGCATGTACTATTTAGTTTAAAGTTTGAGTTAATTCTGAATGCAAATACTGCTAAAAATATTTTTTTTAAAAAGGGGTTTTTCAAAAAAAAAAAACATGCCTTACGCAAAAATTCGACTAACTCTCTAGACACTAACTCAGAATTTTTCAACTCACAATCACGTGATTTAAATGAAAATCACTTTTTTGAGTCACGCATATCACGGGACCAGCGACCATCTCCAATTCAAATACATAAACAAGAGACAAGTGTCTTTTCATTTGTTTAATCTATAACATCTGTAAATTTTATTTAAAATGAAGTGTCCACCCTTGAAAAGGTTTCCTTGTATGTCTGATTCCAAAAAGTTCCAAGGCACTTATTTATTGCCTTAATATAGTGACTTGACTTAAATGAAAATCACTCTATAACCAAATGATTTAAATGAAAATCACTCAAGCTCACGCGTGAATCACGGGACCAGAGACCATCTCCAATTCAAATACTTAAGCAAAATACTTCATTTGATTCATCTATAACATCTGTAAATTTTGTTAAAAATGAAGTGTCCACCCTGAAATAGTTTCCTTGTAGGTCCGATTTCAAAAAGTTTCAAGTCACTTATTTATTACCCTCCCAGTTGGCAACGTCCTCGAGTCATCCTCAGTGACGGAGCGGTGACATGTCAGAGTCACTGCTGACATCCACAAGACATCTCCATGTACTGGGTTGAGGACAGTTTCATACAAATTTTCAAAATGTCATCACTCAAAGTCAGCAGTGGTCAGGGCTGACCTTCTGAGGACATGTCACCTAAGACTTCTTTGGGGAAATGTCTGACGTAGGTCATGCGAAAATACAAAAAGTTTTCGTATTTCCTTTAGTTTTCACTTTTATCCATTTTCCTTTATAAATTATCTTTCTCATATTTAGAAAAAACTTTTCGTCTTTTTTAGTCCCAACTGGATTTGAACCTGGAACCTCCAGTTTATCAGTCCCCCACCTAACTACTTGTTCCAAACTTTATTTTGAAAATTGTTTGTCTATTTATTACTTTTATTCTACTTGTTAGATTTTGATTTTATTTTAAAAAAATCGATAATATTGCCATCTTTTTCTTGGAAATTGAAGAGTTGCCCAGATTTAAAATTATAATTTAACATACTGCTATTCTGAAGACATTTCCTTTAAGACGTCTTAGAGGAATTGTCCACACTCATAAAGCAAACATTCAGTGCTGACAATGTTAGGACATGTCATCAAGGATTACCTATGATTTGTCAGAACCTGAAGACATTTCCTCAAGGAATCACTGTGGAAATTTCCTCAGTGACACATTTTCCAACTGGGATAATATATAGGCTGACCATTCGTACTGATTTGATCAGTACATGTACTGATTTTTTGTCACTTGTACTGATCAAAAAAGCGTGTACTGATTTGTACTGATTTTATGAAATATGTACTGATTGTACTGATTTTTGAGTATTTTAACTTAAAAAAATAATTTTTGAGAAAGATTATTCTAGCTCAAGGTCATATTTCTTTTACTAATCGTTACGATGATATTGTCAAAGTAACAATTTTCAAGAAACTTTTTATAAAGTTGTTTGTTTTAAATTGATTGGTTTGGTCATTTTGCAAGACTTACTCGACACGTGTTTCGGAATTCGTCAAATTCCATTATCAAGAGTATTTAGCAAATTGACAATCGTTTGTGGCAAAACATAAAGACTTATATTCGTATGTAAATAGTCATAACGAGAAATGTACTAAATACACAACATAATACAGCTCTAAATTTCAAACGAAAAGCCATAACCAAACCATCACTATTTAATTCAAACATACCTTCATATATACAGCTTGTATTACATGCTAGTATATACATACAGACAGTAGATTTCTTACGCGAGTAAGATGTTCACTGCTTTTGTTGTATTCCTTCTTATTCATAATATGAACAGAAGTGAGGCGTGCTATCCTTTTGTTTAAATTCTGTTTTAATTTTTAAATTAATAAAAATTATTTATTATTCGACCTTTAAAATTCTATTTTTGAGAAAGATTATTCTAGCTCAAGGTCATATTTCTTTTACTAATCGTTACGATGATATTGTCAAAGTAACAATTTTCAAGAAACTTTTTATAAAGTTGTTTGTTTTAAATTGATTGGTTTGGTCATTTTGCAAGACTTACTCGACACGTGTTTCGGAATTCGTCAAATTCCATTATCAAGAGTATTTAGCAAATTGACAATCGTTTGTGGCAAAACATAAAGACTTATATTCGTATGTAAATAGTCATAACGAGAAATGTACTAAATACACAACATAATACAGCTCTAAATTTCAAACGAAAAGCCATAACCAAACCATCACTATTTAATTCAAACATACCTTCATATATACAGCTTGTATTACATGCTAGTATATACATACAGACAGTAGATTTCTTACGCGAGTAAGATGTTCACTGCTTTTGTTGTATTCCTTCTTATTCATAATATGAACAGAAGTGAGGCGTGCTATCCTTTTGTTTAAATTCTGTTTTAATTTTTAAATTAATAAAAATTATTTATAATTCGACCTTTAAAATTCTATTTTTGAGAAAGATTATTCTAGCTCAAGGTCATATTTCTTTTACTAATCGTTACGATGATATTGTCAAAGTAACAATTTTCAAGAAACTTTTTATAAAGTTGTTTGTTTTAAATTGATTGGTTTGGTCATTTTGCAAGACTTACTCGACACGTGTTTCGGAATTCGTCAAATTCCATTATCAAGAGTATTTAGCAAATTGACAATCGTTTGTGGCAAAACATAAAGACTTATATTCGTATGTAAATAGTCATAACGAGAAATGTACTAAATACACAACATAATACAGCTCTAAATTTCAAACGAAAAGCCATAACCAAACCATCACTATTTAATTCAAACATACCTTCATATATACAGCTTGTATTACATGCTAGTATATACATACAGACAGTAGATTTCTTACGCGAGTAAGATGTTCACTGCTTTTGTTGTATTCCTTCTTATTCATAATATGAACAGAAGTGAGGCGTGCTATCCTTTTGTTTAAATTCTGTTTTAATTTTTAAATTAATAAAAATTATTTATTATTCGACCTTTAAAATTCTATTTTTGAGAAAGATTATTCTAGCTCAAGGTCATATTTCTTTTACTAATCGTTACGATGATATTGTCAAAGTAACAATTTTCAAGAAACTTTTTATAAAGTTGTTTGTTTTAAATTGATTGGTTTGGTCATTTTGCAAGACTTACTCGACACGTGTTTCGGAATTCGTCAAATTCCATTATCAAGAGTATTTAGCAAATTGACAATCGTTTGTGGCAAAACATAAAGACTTATATTCGTATGTAAATAGTCATAACGAGAAATGTACTAAATACACAACATAATACAGCTCTAAATTTCAAACGAAAAGCCATAACCAAACCATCACTATTTAATTCAAACATACCTTCATATATACAGCTTGTATTACATGCTAGTATATACATACAGACAGTAGATTTCTTACGCGAGTAAGATGTTCACTGCTTTTGTTGTATTCCTTCTTATTCATAATATGAACAGAAGTGAGGCGTGCTATCCTTTTGTTTAAATTCTGTTTTAATTTTTAAATTAATAAAAATTATTTATTATTCGACCTTTAAAATTCTATTTTTGAGAAAGATTATTCTAGCTCAAGGTCATATTTCTTTTACTAATCGTTACGATGATATTGTCAAAGTAACAATTTTCAAGAAACTTTTTATAAAGTTGTTTGTTTTAAATTGATTGGTTTGGTCATTTTGCAAGACTTACTCGACACGTGTTTCGGAATTCGTCAAATTCCATTATCAAGAGTATTTAGCAAATTGACAATCGTTTGTGGCAAAACATAAAGACTTATATTCGTATGTAAATAGTCATAACGAGAAATGTACTAAATACACAACATAATACAGCTCTAAATTTCAAACGAAAAGCCATAACCAAACCATCACTATTTAATTCAAACATACCTTCATATATACAGCTTGTATTACATGCTAGTATATACATACAGACAGTAGATTTCTTACGCGAGTAAGATGTTCACTGCTTTTGTTGTATTCCTTCTTATTCATAATATGAACAGAAGTGAGGCGTGCTATCCTTTTGTTTAAATTCTGTTTTAATTTTTAAATTAATAAAAATTATTTATTATTCGACCTTTAAAATTCTATTTTTGAGAAAGATTATTCTAGCTCAAGGTCATATTTCTTTTACTAATCGTTACGATGATATTGTCAAAGTAACAATTTTCAAGAAACTTTTTATAAAGTTGTTTGTTTTAAATTGATTGGTTTGGTCATTTTGCAAGACTTACTCGACACGTGTTTCGGAATTCGTCAAATTCCATTATCAAGAGTATTTAGCAAATTGACAATCGTTTGTGGCAAAACATAAAGACTTATATTCGTATGTAAATAGTCATAATTTAAAAATTAAAACAGAATTTAAACAAAAGGATAGCACGCCTCACTTCTGTTCATATTATGAATAAGAAGGAATACAACAAAAGCAGTGAACATCTTACTCGCGTAAGAAATCTACTGTATGTATGTATATACTAGCATGTAATACAAGCTGTATATATGAAGGTATGTTTGAATTAAATAGTGATGGTTTGGTTATGGCTTTTCGTTTGAAATTTAGAGCTGTATTATGTTGTGTATTTAGTACATTTCTCGTTATGACTATTTACATACGAATATAAGTCTTTATGTTTTGCCACAAACGATTGTCAATTTGCTAAATACTCTTGATAATGGAATTTGACGAATTCCGAAACACGTGTCGAGTAAGTCTTGCAAAATGACCAAACCAATCAATTTAAAACAAACAACTTTATAAAAAGTTTCTTGAAAATTGTTACTTTGACAATATCATCGTAACGATTAGTAAAAGAAATATGACCTTGAGCTAGAATAATCTTTCTCAAAAATAGAATTTTAAAGGTCGAATAATAAATAATTTTTATTAATTTAAAAATTAAAACAGAATTTAAACAAAAGGATAGCACGCCTCACTTCTGTTCATATTATGAATAAGAAGGAATACAACAAAAGCAGTGAACATCTTACTCGCGTAAGAAATCTACTGTCTGTATGTATATACTAGCATGTAATACAAGCTGTATATATGAAGGTATGTTTGAATTAAATAGTGATGGTTTGGTTATGGCTTTTCGTTTGAAATTTAGAGCTGTATTATGTTGTGTATTTAGTACATTTCTCGTTATGACTATTTACATACGAATATAAGTCTTTATGTTTTGCCACAAACGATTGTCAATTTGCTAAATACTCTTGATAATGGAATTTGACGAATTCCGAAACACGTGTCGAGTAAGTCTTGCAAAATGACCAAACCAATCAATTTAAAACAAACAACTTTATAAAAAGTTTCTTGAAAATTGTTACTTTGACAATATCATCGTAACGATTAGTAAAAGAAATATGACCTTGAGCTAGAATAATCTTTCTCAAAAATAGAATTTTAAAGGTCGAATAATAAATAATTTTTATTAATTTAAAAATTAAAACAGAATTTAAACAAAAGGATAGCACGCCTCACTTCTGTTCATATTATGAATAAGAAGGAATACAACAAAAGCAGTGAACATCTTACTCGCGTAAGAAATCTACTGTCTGTATGTATATACTAGCATGTAATACAAGCTGTATATATGAAGGTATGTTTGAATTAAATAGTGATGGGTTGGTTATGGCTTTTCGTTTGAAATTTAGAGCTGTATTATGTTGTGTATTTAGTACATTTCTCGTTATGACTATTTACATACGAATATAAGTCTTTATGTTTTGCCACAAACGATTGTCAATTTGCTAAATACTCTTGATAATGGAATTTGACGAATTCCGAAACACGTGTCGAGTAAGTCTTGCAAAATGACCAAACCAATCAATTTAAAACAAACAACTTTATAAAAAGTTTCTTGAAAATTGTTACTTTGACAATATCATCGTAACGATTAGTAAAAGAAATATGACCTTGAGCTAGAATAATCTTTCTCAAAAATAGAATTTTAAAGGTCGAATAATAAATAATTTTTATTAATTTAAAAATTAAAACAGAATTTAAACAAAAGGATAGCACGCCTCACTTCTGTTCATATTATGAATAAGAAGGAATACAACAAAAGCAGTGAACATCTTACTCGCGTAAGAAATCTACTGTCTGTATGTATATACTAGCATGTAATACAAGCTGTATATATGAAGGTATGTTTGAATTAAATAGTGATGGTTTGGTTATGGCTTTTCGTTTGAAATTTAGAGCTGTATTATGTTGTGTATTTAGTATATTTCTCGTTATGACTATTTACATACGAATATAAGTCTTTATGTTTTGCCACAAACGATTGTCAATTTGCTAAATACTCTTGATAATGGAATTTGACGAATTCCGAAACACGTGTCGAGTAAGTCTTGCAAAATGACCAAACCAATCAATTTAAAACAAACAACTTTATAAAAAGTTTCTTGAAAATTGTTACTTTGACAATATCATCGTAACGATTAGTAAAAGAAATATGACCTTGAGCTAGAATAATCTTTCTCAAAAATAGAATTTTAAAGGTCGAATAATAAATAATTTTTATTAATTTAAAAATTAAAACAGAATTTAAACAAAAGGATAGCACGCCTCACTTCTGTTCATATTATGAATAAGAAGGAATACAACAAAAGCAGTGAACATCTTACTCGCGTAAGAAATCTACTGTCTGTATGTATATACTAGCATGTAATACAAGCTGTATATATGAAGGTATGTTTGAATTAAATAGTGATGGTTTGGTTATGGCTTTTCGTTTGAAATTTAGAGCTGTATTATGTTGTGTATTTAGTACATTTCTCGTTATGACTATTTACATACGAATATAAGTCTTTATGTTTTGCCACAAACGATTGTCAATTTGCTAAATACTCTTGATAATGGAATTTGACGAATTCCGAAACACGTGTCGAGTAAGTCTTGCAAAATGACCAAACCAATCAATTTAAAACAAACAACTTTATAAAAAGTTTCTTGAAAATTGTTACTTTGACAATATCATCGTAACGATTAGTAAAAGAAATATGACCTTGAGCTAGAATAATCTTTCTCAAAAATAGAATTTTAAAGGTCGAATAATAAATAATTTTTATTAATTTAAAAATTAAAACAGAATTTAAAAAAATAATTTTATTTTAAAATTCTTTACAAAAACTATAATTTCTATAAAATAAGGAATCAGAGAAGTTTTATACAAGTTTGGTTTGAGATGTGTTATTTTGCACCAATTCGAAAGATCTTGCAGAGTGCATGAAAAAGCGTGTAGCATCCTTTCGGTTTCCTTTAGGCAAATGTTCGCGAAATTATTGATTTTCTACATTTAAATGAATCCAAATGAAGCTGAGATGTTTCGATTTGAAAAGTCGTCAGAATTTAAGGGCGTTTATTTCTAAAAAATATACACAAAGTCTGAGCTGTGTATGTGCTCATAATTTCGGAGGTTTCCTAAAATGAAAAGATTGCAGAACTCAATAGAAAAATCCTCAGAATCTGCCGAACTTTCTAATAAAATATTTCTTTAAGCGTTCTGTAAAATAACTACAACTGTTAGTGTCAGTTGTTCTTAACGGTTGTTTTTACTGCAATACTAGTTGACCCCAAACAACTACAATTGTTCGAAATTTAGGGGGCCCCCGTAAGCAAGTTGGTAGCGTGCTAGCCTCTCAACGTGGGGGTCGTGGGTTCGATTCCCACCAGAACCCTTGGTTTTTTTTCGCTACAACGAGACGACGGTCATTGTCACCAGTTCTCGGTTAGGTTGAATTTATTAAAAATGAGTTGTAAATAAATAGAAAGAATAAATAAAAATAATTGATCATGTGATCAAAATTATTATAATTGTTCGAAATTTAAATTTTTAATAGCTGAAAACATTCGTCATAAATTTTAAAGCAAAACTTTCACAGATTTTTTTTTTGGAAAAAAGGGTGTACTGATTTGAGTTCTGGAAAAAATGGTCACCCTACTAATATAGTACTTAATTTAAATAAAAATCACTCTACAATCACGTGATTTAAATAAAAATCGCTCACGCCTGAATCACGTGGTTTTTTGAGTCACGCAAATTACGGGACCACAGACCATTTCTAATTCAAATACATAAACAAAAGACATGTTTCTCTTCATTTGTTTCATCTATAACATCTGCAAATTTTATTAAATATTAAGTGTCCACCCTAAAATAGTTTCCTTGTAGGTCCGATTTCAAAAACTTTTAAGGCACTTTTTTTTTATTACCTTAATATAGGCTTATATTCTGAATTTCAAAAAAATCGGTTAACATTTACGACCTGTAGAGACTTTTGGCCAAAAAACCTACCATCTCGCCCCAGTGTGCACTGTGGGGCTGACAGAAGGACGACTTAAGCTGCCCATTCACTTGCAATAAAATTGCTCAACTTAAAAAAAAATATTTTACAATATTATTGTCGTTTTACCCTACACAGCAAATAAAATTGCTCAATACTTAAACCCAATATATTGTACAAGATATAAACATAAACATAACATAATAAAAGTTGTACAATATAGACAACACACTGATAAAATATATTGCAGTATTCTTGTTTGTACAATAAATATCAAAAGTGTTTTGATATTCTCCAATATATTGCACAACCGTAAATATAACATACACACAAGCGATATTATTGTACAATTTGAAAAGTTGAACAATAATATTGCAAGTGAATGGGCAGCTTTACGTTAAATTAATTAATATTAACGACAAAACCTTTTGCATACAAATACCAAAACCGATATAAGATAAATACCAATACTTATTAAAAACCGATACCGATTCGAGGCTAAAACCAATACCAATACCCAATACCTAAATAATTCAAAACCAATACCGAAACCTATACCAATTCAACAAAAAATGAAAACCAATACCTATACCAATACTAATATAATTTTAAAAACCAATACCAATACCAATACTTTTATCGAATTGGTACCCATCCTTGCTACAGATAGATCTTTTAATGTTGAGTCCAGAAAAAAAAATTGTCGGCACCCCATGGTTCCCGAGTTATGGGCCTCCAAAGTTTGGAACTATAATTGGATATATCTTCTGAAATAATGGTCCGATCTGGTCGAGATTGGTTTCATTCGAAAGCTTATTGAAATACCTTTCATATGACATTTACAAAAATTTGATCCATTAACCCATTGGGGTGCAACACCAAATTCTAGATTTTTTAAGTGGCCATTTTTCAGTAAAATAATTTTATTTCAAAATTATGCATTATTAACCTATATATTTATGCAACCAAGCTTAAAGTTTAGATATTAAGCTTTAATTTGACATTTTGTTCGACCCATTAACCCTTATAGAACCGGAGATATCAAATGTTGAACATTGATAATTTATTTATTTTTTTGAATATTATTTTGATTTAAGTGTTGAAAAACAGAGTCATAGAGTAGTCCAACAAATGGCGTTTGAAAAAGTAGTAAACAAAAACCATATGGTATTGTTTACGAAATTTTATCACAAATCGAAATGTGAGCGAGATGGAAGATACCAGTTTTACAGTGAGAATGCAGATTGTTTTTTGTCTCTCTTTGCTTTGCGTTTGAACTTTAGTTTGGCATTGCCAGAATTTTCCAATTATCTTTGGTGATGCCAGATCTACAAAACGGTCGATGGATTACTATGGTTTCATCCTTCACTTCAAAAAAAGCGTAGGCAGCAGTCACTGAAGAAAATTGTACAAAAAGGGTCAGTTGGTCGGTGGTAAATTAAATCCTACACTCATAGAAATATCTTAGTAGAAAAATTAGTAAACCCATTGTAGATCAAGTTTTACAGAATAATGCAGTATTCAACAAAAATTAATGTTGATATCGTTGAATAATCAGTATAGTTAAATCAACGATTTACAATGTATCTACAGAATTCAATAGATAAATCAAAATAGGAAAAACAACCCTGTACGTTCATTTTTTTTATTATTAACGAGTGACGAGTGAGTTGGTAGCAATGTGAAACGTGTTTATCTGTCTCTTATAAAATTATTTGATGTGTTTGTTTTTTATAAAATTATTTAATATTATAAAAATAAATAAAAATAGGATCTGGTCTGTAAATATTTGGTAAGTAAAAAAATACATTGATTACTTTATGTATTCATACTATATTAAAGCTTTTTTGTTTTTTTTAAGGATTTTATTTGGTATCATCAGAAAACTGGAGAATGGCTTATGAGTGCATAACATGAACAAACGAAGTGTGTGTGAATATCTTTGAGAAAATCTTCAAATATTGCAGCTTAAAAAGCCGGTGATAATACAAAAATATTGTGATTTATGATTAATAAAAGAATATTTACAAATAACAACAAGTTTTTTTTATTAATAAAATTTCTTATATTAACAAAATTATGAGTTGAATTTACAAAAAATAAGAGTTGATTTACAAAAGAACGAGTAGATCAACTTTTACAAAAACTGACAATAATTTTTATTGAAATCAACATAAATATTTGTAGGGTCAAAATCAACAATGATTTCTGTTGAATTTACAACGATTTTCTTTGGGAATACAATGATTTTTGGTTGAGTGTACAAAACATTTATTATATTAATATGGATTTATTGTGTGAAAATTTTAAATTCAACAAATATAAAAATTTTTACAAAAATTTAATAAAAAATTTATTTAAGCATAAATGTGGTCATTTTTAGCATTATTTTTAGTCACCTTTTCTAACCATTTTGGTATATTTCACCATATTTCTTTTGGTATATTTTACCAAGTTTTTGCTTAAATAGCATTAGCATTTTTTTTAAATTTTTAACAGAAGCGTTTTGGCTAAATTACGAAAACTATTGGTCGGTTGTAGTTTTAGCATATTTTTGGTAAAATTATGCCAGATTTCTGCTCACTCCGACACAGATTTTTTTTTGCGTGTACTCTAGACTCAAAATAAAAACGCTAGTTTTGGCGGAGAAAACACCAAATTGGCAACAGTGATCTGGAGAAACGTCAAAAACAAAAAAAAAATTATCATAGTTGCCAGATTGCAATAAGCAATAATAAACAAAATATTTTTGCAGATTTGAAGAACAAATAAGACAAAACTTTAGTTTTTTTTTTTAAATAAATGGAAAAAAATTTATTACTATATAATTATTTGTGTCAAATTATTACAGAAATAAGTACATACATATTTCTGCAAATTCTATAAATCATCTGGCAACTTTGTTAGTAGCTGCCACGATTTTTCTTTTGTGCTAAATTTTCTGATGCAATACGGAACATTTCGCTGTTAACTAAATTAATAAAACACTTTAACAATCTCTTTAAATTAAAAGAAAAAACATTACAGTCAATATGGAAGGTGAAGATGTAAGTAGATTTTCAAATTTGAAGAAAATACACAATAAAAGTTGAAATTAAAACAATCGGTGTTTGAGGTTATGTTTTCCCATTTAAAAGGTGTTCCCACGGCAGAGAAATTTAACATGTTTTTTTTTACAGTTTGATCCCACTTTGTTAAAGAAAAAAAAGAAGAAGAAGACCACCTTCGATCTAGATGCTGCCTTGGGGTTAGACGATGGCTCCAAGAAAGAAGAAACTAAAGAAGCTACTGCTGACGATGCAGCAGCCAACGAAATTGATGACAATTTAGATTTGGAAAGTTTTGGCAAAAAGAAAAAAAAGAAGAAGAAGGCCTTCAATTTGGATGAACTAGAGGGTGCGTTGCCAAAAGATGGTGAAGATATAACAGGCGATGAAAAAAGCGGAGAACCAACGGAAACCGATGAGAATCTAGAATTAGAACGTGATTCAGACATAGATTACTCGTATGATGATTTACTAAAACGTATATTCGAAATAATTTTGGATAAAAATCCAGAAATGGCTGCTGGTCGCAAGCCTAAATTTGTGATGAGACCGCCCCAAGTATTGCGAGTGGGTACTAAAAAGACTTCATTCGCTAATTTTCTGGATATCGCAAGAACTTTGCATCGTTTGCCCAAACATTTATTAGATTTTTTGTTGGCTGAATTGGGCACAAGTGGCTCAATGGATGGTAATCAACAACTTATCATTAAGGGACGCTTTCAGCCTAAACAAATTGAGAATGTGTTGCGTCGTTATATTAAAGAATACGTCACCTGCCATACCTGTCGTTCACCCGAAACAATACTGCAAAAAGATACCCGTCTCTTCTTCCTGCAATGTGAATCCTGCGGCTCTCGGTGTTCGGTAGCCAGTATTAAATCTGGTTTCCAGGCTGTTACTGGCAAACGTGCAGCTATAAGAGCAAAGACTACATAAATGTTTCAATGCAGTTTTTTATTAATAATTTACTACTACGTTAATCCATTAAAATATGAACAACTTCAAATCAAGACCCCATAAATAGAAATGCAAAAAACAGGACCATGTCATCATTACGCAAAAAAGGTATGGTGGGAAAGAAAATACGACTGGTTCGTTTTTTTATTATTAAAAAAACGTTTAATTTTTATATTTTTAGAAACAAATCAACATATGATTTATAAATAAACATAAAATAAATATGTAAATTCACATAATGATATTCTTTATCAGGTTGAATAAAAATTCACCAACTTGGAAATTAGTGTATATGGTTGGAGGATGTGCAAATGTTTAATCAAAGTAGTCATTGATTCTGGGTGTTTATTTTTTTTTTTTTTTTATTTTCAAAATTTCATGATTGTATAAATATTTCCAGGTCGGGGCAATATTTTAAAATTTTATTTATAAGATATTGGATAGTTGCTACGGGTGCATTGAACATTTCACATTTGCCCAGGAAAGAAATAACGAGTCGAGGAGCGCATCCAAACCGGCTGAATTCATTCATGATTTTCTAAGGCGATGTCACAGTTTAGAGCGCTAGTTGGTAGCACTGAAAAGCGCTCTTAATATGCAGTGAAATCATGTGTCTTTTCAGCGCTAATTGAAGCATTCTTTCGTATCATTTTTTTATCAACAAAGAATGTATTGAAAGTTAAAAAAAAATCTTAAAAAAATTAAAATTAGTTTCCCTTAATTTTACTTCATCATAAAGAACTCTGTTTGGATGTGCTTCGATATGCTATAAAAAGAATCTGTGCTGCCAAAATCTTGATTTATTTTTGCTGGGTATAGCTGAGCAGTATTTTCCAAGTTATTTGAGCCCATACTAACAAGGGAAGTCTCCCTAGTGTCACCCGCGGATCTTTATGGAATTGGTTTTATTTTGTAGATCAGAAAAAATAAAGGGACACGTATTTTTTTTAGCGGTCGCAATTCCTATTTAGGGGGTAAAAAGGAGGGGGGAAGACAAGGCCATTTTTTCGTTTATCTCCTATATTATGCAAAGAAACCTATGTTACATACCAAATGAAAAGTCTTTGAAAAACATATCTACGTGTGCTAAGAGCGTGTCCAAACTTTTCGTTATATTGAGTAAAATACCAAAATTTTAGGACATTTTTGTTAATAAGTCAAAAAAAATATTAACTTCTTTGGCCTTTAATCTGATACCACACATGCCTATAATAATTTTGTTTAAATAGGGGTAAATCGTAAAAAACTGAAAAAGGTAAATTTCCCCCCATACAAATCGACCCCCCTAAAAATGAGTTTGGGCCGCTAAAAAGAATACGTGTCGAATTAATTTTCGTTCTTAACAACATATCCAAATTTCATGAAGATCGGGGGGTGACACTAGGGAGACTTCCCTTGTAAGTCTTAGTATTATCTCAAGAATATTCTTTATATTCTTGAGCTGTTATTAAAACATGCGCTCCCTAGGAGTCAGTAGCAGAAATAAATTTTGTCTTATCTCTATATTATAGGGTCTCGGTTCCTGGTCTCTTTATTTTCTTATGAACGTTTTTTATTAAAAAAAAAATAACCTTTCAAAAGTTTAGTTTAAAATACCCAGCGAACATTTGGACTCCGAAAAGACTAATAAAAGAGTCTTTAGACTCTTTCATTTGTAATTCGTAAAAGATCAATTGTAATTCGTAAAAGTTCAATTGTAATTCGATTTGCAATCCGTAAAAAATAAATTATTGTTCGTAAAAGAGCAATTGTATTTCGAAAAAAATCAATTGTAATCCGTAAAAGATCAATTGTAATTCGTAAAAGATCAATTGTAATTCGTTAAAGATAAATTGTAATTCGGAAATAAGTAAAAAATTATAGTCGGGCAAGGCCGAACATATAATACCCTACACCAGTGTTTCATGAAAATGGGTCCCCAAGTTCAAACATGGGCCGATTGAATCTATCCTTTGTCAAATCTTTAATAGGTGTAAAAAATTTGTTGTTGCCAATAAACCGCTTTATCTGAATATCGGACGAAATTTTCATATAGGGCCTAAGTCAAAAAATGGTCCGAATATAATTAGATTTGATTAGGCTATTAAAGTATGCGTTAAACACAAACAAAATTTTAATAAAATATTTTAAATTTTCATGAAATTTGAGAGATTTATACGAATATCGGGAAGGTGGTTTGTATGGGGACTACAAGAAAAACTAGTCCGATTCCTTTAATGGATTCGGAATGGTGATTATTAAATACAAAACACGTTTACCTGCCAAATTTCAAAAAGATTTTTATTAAAATAAGGTTATTAGAGCCATTTGTGTCAAAATAAAGCGGATCTTTGTATGGGGGCTAGGTCTAAACATGGACCGTTTTTTTTTTTTTAACCCGACTAAAAAATGTTGATATGATCATATATGATCAAGCAGATATGAGCTCAGATCCGTAATTTGAGTCGATCAAATTGGATCTGAACATATCTTACACCATATCTGAGTTCATAGTTTTAATATTTTTTTTAAATGACCTTATAATTTTTAAATAAAAATGCACCGTTAATAATTTAAATTAGAAATTAATAAATAATTTATTTAATTATCAATATTTGCACACTTACAATATTTGAGCACTTACAATACTTGCTGAACGCAAAACGCCCAAAAACTTCGCAACATACGTTGATACATGATTTCGAAGTCTTAAACGGCGTTCACACTTGCTGTTTTGAAGTGTTCAAGAGTGAGATGTTTAAAAAAGTCTTTGTTCTGTGTCCATTACGTTTTTATTCTGCTACTGGTGTTTTGTTGAACAACTTGTTGAAGGTCGCTAGTGTGAACTCCATATTAAGCAGTATAGATATCGCATAACTCTATTGAACAGTACTAAAAGTTTTTTCATATGACACCCAAGTGTGCCAGTATATACTTCAATACCATATAAAAATATAGGCATAACCAATGAATGAATAATCATAACTTTGATATGCATTGGTAAGCATAAGTTGACGTTATAAAGTCTACGTAATGAATAATTAACTCTAGAAGTAACAAAAATAATATGTCTTTCAAATTTAATTTATTATCTAACCATAAGCCCAGACAGTACATCCGTATAAATAAACCGAACATCCTTTTTTACATAAATTAGTACATACATATCGCTCATTTAAAAAAAAAAGTTTTTTGAGTTATGACACTATACAAGTAAATGAGCGATATGTATTTGTAGTGGAACTCGTGTTACAACCACTGAGCCACTCCTAATGCACATGTATGAGGGACTTTACACATACTTTTTTGCTTGATTTTTATTCAATTCCCTTTTGAAATTTCTTCGTTTTCTTTTCTTATTTTGCCTCTTTTGCCCACAAACTCGAATGCAATAGCAGACATGCAAGGAAAAAAGTCGGTGTGTAAGTAAAGTCCCTCTATGATAAATAGATCTATGTAACACTAACATTTTTGCAATACCAATCAATTAACTGATCTTTGAATGCTATTTCTAAGTCACGACTCGTTTTTTCATCTCGTGTTATATAGTGTGTATCTAGGGATATGTTGCCTCGATAGTAGGAAGGTTTACCATATACTAAAACGTTTGATCCTATGGGTATATTGGAATAATCCAATTGTTGTTTTGTTTTTAACATTAAGCTTTGCAAACTTTCAATGATTTCATTTTTGTTCTGTGCTAACATATCTCTTTTTACGACATCCAGTTCATTTTCCAATTTCCATATGGTATCCATTTCTTTAGTTGTCCGAAATATTTTAATATCTAAACATGCTGACCCATCATCCAGTAGATAATTGTAGTTCGCTTTTGTTTCCTTACATTTACTCATAATTTTGCCATAAACTAAACAGTGTTTAAAGCGAACCATTCCGTTAAAGGCTCTTATAATGTTTGTGTCTCCCTCCCATAAGACATTATTAAGGGTTTGAACATGTTTTAACATCAAAGGAATATAGTTATGTATGTTGGTCTCTTTTGTATTGTTCGACTGCTTGAATTTATTGGACCTCCAAGTTTTGGGATTGTATCCTAGAATGACATTTGTATCAGTTTCTTTTCGTAAAACAAACAAATCTAATTCATTCTCAAAATCCATGTCGACAATTTAAATTAAATGAATATCGCTGTTGCCAACTATTTTTCACCAAAAACCTCTAAATTTCACTAAAAAAGCGCTAGAAACCGCAAAAAAAAAATAGCGGAAAAAACACTGCTGCCAATTTGGTGTTTTTCCCGCTAAAACTAGCGTTTTTATTTTGCGTCTAGCGGGTAGTGTTTGGGGTCCGGGAATTCCCGGGTCGTATTTCCCGGGAAAAGACTGACGGGAATTCCTGGGAATTTTTTTAATTTTTCCCGGGAAATCCGGGAATTTTATAAAATAAACCATTTTACATAAAAAAGTGAAGTGAAAATTCACTATTTATGCAGCTTTTCCAATATAGTTATAAATAAAACACCCACTTTTTTCTGATTTTTCAGTATTTTTATTAGTTTTTTAAATATTTGTAATTTATCAATTTTCCAATGTTTTGCCACAGACTAAATACAGACTCGACAGTAGAGTTTTATAAGAAAAAATGGGGAAAAACTAAGCGATTTTAGGAGAAAACATAGCGGTTTTTATTCCGTTTTACGCTAACATGGCAACACTTTCTACGACTTAGGAGTGAGTGAAACAACAAAAACCGATCTGGCATCCATTTTTCTTATGGCGCGTTATATCAGTTTTCTCTTTCTAACCTAATTCGTAGAATAATTTGAAAATATTAACCATATGGTTAAAGAATACTTTTTTGACACCTGTCACTTATGTCGAGTCTGTATTAGTCTGTGGTTTTGCTACGAAAATTGTAAACAAATGCACATAACCTAATTCTAAAAAAAAATTGCAAAAATATTTCTAAAAACATTTTAAACTTTGGCGGGAGACAAGATATTTAATTTTTTGATAACATTAACATAACACCACTACACGGAATACCTTTTTATTGAGTCATCCCAAGTAAATAGGAAGACTTTTCTGTTTTTTGTACCGGTCCTGTCCGAAGCTGTTTGCATATTTATACTTCGATGGAAGGCAAAATTCACTTTTAGTGCAGCTTTTCCAATATAATTATAAATAAAACACACACTTTTTGTTCAGCTAATATGAACTCCATATTAGCTGAACAGCCAAATGTATGGGGAAACAAGTCAAAATTTGATAGTTTAGCGCTTGAACACTCATGAGATGTTTAAAGTCGCTACACGCAAAAAAAAACTTGTGTCGGAGTGAGCAAAAATCTGGCATAATTTTACCAAAAATATGCTAAAACTACAACCGACGAAGTAGTTTTCGTAATTTAGCCAAAACACTTATGTAAAAAATTTTGAAGAAAATGCTAATGCTATTTAAGCCAAAACTTGGTAAAATATACCAAAAGAAATATGGTGAAATATACCAAAATTATTTGAAAAGCTGACTAAAAAAAATGCTAAAAATTACCACATTTATGCTAAAATAAATTTTCAATAAATTTTTGTAAAAATTTGTATATTTGTTGAATTTAAAATTTTCACAGAATAAATCCATATTAATATAATAAATGTTGTGTAGGATTTAATTTACCACCGACCAACTGACCCTTTTTGTACAATTTTCTCGAGTGACTGCTGCCTTCGTTTCTTCTTGAAGTAAAGGATCCGCTATAGCTTCACGAATTTATTTAAAAGCATCCTGTAAAAATAGAAAATTATTACAAAACATAAATTTTTAATTTAAAAAATTGGTTAACCCCATTGGTCTCTTGGTAAGGAGGAACACTTACTTTGTCATTCCATTTGTAACTCATCAAAACAGGTATGGACCCCCTTGGCTTTGGGTTTTTAGGTTTTAATTTTATAACTAAAGGCAGGATTGGTGTCCACGCTCTTTATTGTAGTGAAGGATTCTCTATAGCTTCAAAAATTTATTTAGCAGTACCCTGTAAAAATATAAAATTATTACCAAACACTAATTTTTAACTAAAAATCTATTAAACCTTATTGGTGTCTTCGGAATGCGGGTATACTCACTTTATCATTCCATTTGTTATTCATCGAAACATACGTCTGGGACTCCATTGGTTTTTCTTATTGAATGGTGTTTTAAGTGATGAAAGCAAAATTAACTTTAACATTCTTTTATCTTACATTTATTTATCTTTTAGAAAACTAATTATTTATTTTTATTTATGTATTAATTAGTGTTTGGGAATTCCCGGACTTTTCAATTTCCCGGGAAACGGGAAAAAAAATAATTTATTTCCCGGGATTCCCGGGAATCCCGGGAAATATTTATTATTAATATAAATCATAAAAAACATTAAAATTTGACCAACTTTGTATTAAAAACAGTTTTATTATAGATAAACAATTAATTAAAACATAAAAAATCAAAAAATAAAAGTTAAAAATCCTAAAATACAATAAAACAAAACAAAAAAAATATTGCAACTTTTTTCACCACAAAAAATCGCAAAAAATAGCTAAAAATCACAAAAAAAAATAAAACTGCGTTATTCGAGCAAAAACTAATATAGTAGTCAGCACTTTTAATATTTGTTCTGGAAATGTAAATTCTAGGTTCAAAATTATTATATTTTTTTTGACAGTCTTAGCAAAATTATCATTAATCGACGTATATTTTTTTACTTTTTAAGTTTTTTCATGATATTGTCATACTTTTTACACTTGCTCAGTTTTCCTATGAATATATATTTGCACTGTTCTTCCAAATAGAAAAAATACAAAAAATAGCAAATGTAATTATGCCTGTATGTAAAAAAATATTAAAAATTTAATTTAAATAAAAGTTTTTATGTAAAATGGTTTATTTTATAAAATTCCCGGATTTCCCGGGAAAAATTAAAAAAATTCCCGGGAATTCCCGTCAGTATTTTCCCGGGAAATCCGACCCGGGAATTCCCGGACCCCAAACACTAGTATTAATTTATTTTTATTTTATATATCAATTTCCTTTTTTACGTTTTTATAACACAAAAAATAAACGAACAATGCACGCACACAAAAATACAAAATGAAAATGGCGGTCTGTATTTGTTTTGTTTTTTTGTTGTTTTCCTTCGATAAATTTTTGTGCAGGTAATTTGCGTTATTGAGCAAGCTACTTGGTTATTTTACATAAAAAATGAATTATGTTACTTTAACATCGACAAGCATAATATTAGCAAAAATTTGGTAAAAATTTTTTTTTGGTATGGAAAAAGTTTTACCAAGTAGGATTGCTCAATCTTACACAGATTTTTTTTTTGCGTGTAGTGTGAACTCCATATAAACCCAAACAAAAAGCGCTAGATTTAGCGGGAAAACCTCCAACTTGGCAACAGTGGTAGTGCTGTAAAATTCTTGATTACCGAGTAATCAACACTGATGTCAATCTCGTTTTTCCACCTAAAACTAGCGTTTTTATTTTGCGATAAATCGTTAGCTTATGATTGGTATGTAGTGTTTGGGAGTTCCCGGGCTTTTTAATTTCCCGGGAAACGGGAAATAAAAAATTAATTTCCCGGGATTCCCGTGAAATTTTCATTATTAATATAAATTATTATATATAAATTATCAATATAAAAAATATTAAAATTTCACAAAATTGTTATTTAAGACTGTTTTATTAGAAATAAACAATATGTGTACAACTAATTAAAACACAAAATACAATTAAAAGCTGACATAAATAAATGTAAGAGCAGGGGGGTAATTATGTGATTTGATAGTCGTCAATCGTATCGTTTCCATCGTTATTCCATTACCATATAGTGTCATTTTATAGTAATAGAATAATGAGCTAACGATGAAGATTGACGATTATCAAGTTACATAATTAGGTCCCAGACCTTTGAATAATTTTAAATTTAAAGTAATTTTTATGCTGTATGTATGTTATTGACTAAAGGTACACATTTAATAATACTGTACAATTTGGAGTGTAGTTCATTGAAAATTGACGATGTTCCAATGAATTTAACGCAATCAGCCATGATAAGATTTTTATAATGTGCATTTTTAGTGTTTGATTTAAGTGAAAAAAGTTTAAATCAAGTTGATTCAAATCAGAAGTGAATTAATTCAGTTGATTCAAATCAAAATGAATTAATTCAGCTGAATCAAATCAAAAGTGAATTAATTCAATTTAATCAAATCAAACTGAATTAATTCTAAAGAATTAATTCAATAAGGCATTGATTAATAATTTACAAATATGATTTAAAAACTAAAGAATTAATTCTTTGCAATGAAATTAAGTGATTTAAAAAATGAATTAATTCTGTTAGCTTAATAGAAACAGGGAATTAATTCAATTATTTTAAATCAGATTTAAGAAATTGAATTAGGGAATTAAATATTCAAAGGTCTGTGTAAGAGAAGTAAGAGAGAAAAACTAAAAAAAAAAATAAAAATTTTTGCGTTTTGGAGCAAAAGACTATTCAAGACATTTCAAGCTCCAAACAGCTCATTCACTAAAATATTCAATTCAGCGCTTTTCGCGGTAGATTTAACGATTTCTGACCACCTTATACCCTATTCACACGTACAGTTTTAAATCGTTTTTAGCAGCAATGTTTTTAGCACATTTTTTATTCTATTACAATATTTTTAGCACATTCTTGATTCTATTATGTATTTAATACTGTATACAGACTAGCGTGATTTTAAAATCACCATGTGATTTTCCTTTGAACAAAATCACATAGTGATTTACAAAATCATCTCAAATTGTACTAGCATAAAGAAAAATTGCAAAATCATCTCAACTTACCATGGTAAGTTCTAGTAGTGTGAACATGGCCTAAAACTGTAAGCGTGAATAGGGTATTAAAAGCGCATTTTTGAAACTTAGCGCGTTAAAAAAACGCTAAACTGGCGCGTTTTTACTCTTTCATTCAGTGCCTTTAGGACCAGAGTCATAGAGTAGTCCAACAAATGGCGTTTGAAAAAGTAGTAAACAAAAACCATATGGTATTGTTTACGAAATTTTATCACAAATCGAAATGTGAGCGAGATGGAAGATACCAGTTTTACAGTGAAAATGCAGATTGTTTTTTGTCTCTCTTTGCTTTATACCCTATTCACACGTACAGTTTTAAATCGTTTTTATTCTGGGGGGGTAATTATGTAACTTGATAGTCGTCAATCGTATCGTTTCCATCGTTATTCCATTACCATAGTGTCATTTTATGGTAATAGAATAATGAGCGAACGATGACGATTATCAGGTTACATAATTAGCCCCCAGACTTGCGTGATTTTAAAATCACTATGTGTTTTTAAGCCATGTTCACACTACAAGAACTTACCATGGTAAGTTGAGATGATTTTGCAATTATTCTTTATGCTAGTACAATTTGAGATGATTTTGTAAATCACTATGTGATTTTGTTCAAAGGAAAATCACATAGTGATTTTAAAATCACGCTAGTCTGTATACAGTATAAAATTGAACAAAATCACATACTGATTTTAAAATCATCTCAAATTGTACTAGCATAAAGGAAAATCACAAAATCATATCAATTTACCATGGTAAATTCTTATAGCGTCAACGTGGCCTAAGGCCAGTTTTGTTGCGTTACGAATTGAGTTCTTGTAACATCTCACTTTTAATATTTTGGCGGTTTTAGCCAAATACGATACTTACTTTTATATACCTACATATTAGGTACAATCCATTATTTATTTATAAGATACGTATTATTTTACTTATGTATAAATATATTTTAGATAAACCTCTATCTATAACAATTACAAATATTATATTAATATTACACAAAAATAAAAAAAAAAATAAAAATTCATATATAAAAACGAGATATGAGATTATTACTTGGTCGCTTCTAGCTTAACCACTATACTATTTTAAAAGGCAGGCAAGTTTTCTTTCTTCTTTTTTTAAATACATAATAAGTTTCAAGTTAAAATTGATAGTAAAAAGCCGTGTATTGATTAACATACTTAGAAATGCGCTTTAACGGAATTATTTGGATGAGCAAGTTCAGGTCCAACGCCACCAGCCATTTTATGCACCAAAATACCAACATCATAAGCAAGGTTTTCACTCTCCTGTTAAATATCGATAAAAAAAAGAGAAAAAATTGTTTAAAAAGAAAATTCTTTAAATCTCTGTAAACAAAACTCTATTCCTTACCTCTTTTGTGGCAGCTTCAGCATATACTCGTACAATATCCTCCGTACCCGAAGGTCGCACAAAGCAACGTCCACGTTTGTAATTGGCCACAGTTTCATTGATGGCTTCCTGTAGTCCCACTGGTGTAACGCAAACTCTTTCAGCATCTGTTGTTGTTATAACATTACGATCATGCACTTTGATTTTTAATTGTAAATTTGGTAAGTCTTCATAGCAACCCAGCCAATCTTTTACATCCCAACCCTTATGATTGAGTATAGTTTCAACCAGCAACATGTCTGATATAGCATCTCCAACAGTTTCGTTTATTAAATCAATTATTAATAGAAATATTTTAGCATCATTATTTCCTTCCTTTGCTGCTTTGCTAATTAACTGCTTTGCCGATTCACTAAAGATAATTGTACCATGCCCATTAGCCTCAAAATATACTCCAATATCGAATTCTAAAGCTTTATGATGCAAATGCTTTACACCTGTGGGTACACATGCCACCGGTACTTTTAATGTATTAACAATGTAATCTGTAGATGCCCCATTGGCATAAGCTGTTTGAACGAGGCCCAATTTAAGATCTAAATCGCAACGTTTTACTAGATCCATAAGATAATCAGCCACAAGTGTAGCAATGCGATCACCATCTAATAAATGAAATTTACCCTGCTCGTCGGTAAAGAAATAAACCACACGATCTGCATCGCCATCTACACTAACACATCTTGTGTTGGGCTCTACTATAGGCATAGCAATTGGTATTTTTTGTAAAACTTTGACATGATCAGCGCCACATTCGTGATTTATTTTACCATCACCTTTGTTGAACACATCCACTTGCAGAGAATTGTTCATTCGTTTAATGAATTGTAACATCTTTCTAGCACCCACACCATTAGCACCATCAAAAAGTAAACGATTTTTATAATTGCCGTTCTCTAATTGTTCACCCCGTAAGGTCTCAAAGGCTTTTATTAATTTTGTATAGTAGCCTTCTTCGGTTGGTTGACCATAAGCACCTCTGGTGTTAGCGGCTACTACAAAAAAATGCATCATTGGAGTTGTGACAATACCGTATTCTTTGACATTTCCCTTTAAAGCAATAACGCCATCAGCAACGGCCTTTAATAATCTTGGGCTGTGGTAACGATTATCCATACCCACAAACACATTTGATGATGTACCCACATCAATATTATTTTCGCTAATAATTTTTCTAACTTGTTCTTCAAGTTTCTGATCGGTTACATTAGCAAGTTCGCTAGCTATAATTTCCCAGCTGGGATCTAACATTTCACCCTTGGGATCGATAAGCTTAACGCCATTGTCTGGTTCAGGATTATGCGATGCTGTAATCATAACGCCAATTACAGATCCACTCAGTGTACGTGATCTTAATGTGGCCAATACGCCCATACGAAACATAACACTATCCAAATTGTCTGCACTGTAATAAAATATAAAAGTATAAAATTAATAGTTAAAGCAACTCTACTGGTATTGCGCCATTTTTTTTTAGAAAATACGCCTTTTTACAGAGAATCCAACGAAATAAAAATTGAGGATCGGCGAGAAATATTTCGCGAAACAAATAGCTTTGAAGTTTAAAGCAAAATGGCTCATATCTCTACTATCAATGACCCGATCTCTATAAATTTAGTACAGTTGAAAAGAGAGTTTGAGATCAAGTTCATGATATAAAGACTTATTGGAAAGGCATGGTTATTATAATTCAATCATTTTTAAAAGCAAAAGAAATCGTAAACATTTGTTTTAAATAATTTTTAATGAAATTTTTTAATACAAAACGCAAAAAAAATATTGAGCTCATTATTCTATTACCATAAACATGTTTAAAAAAAATGAATGCGAATTTGGTATTAAACCTGTTTTTTGGGGTTGGCAACGGTCGGTTTCTTGGAAATCTTGGCTATTCGAAAACCGGTTAGACCGGGTTTTTGACTGTAAAAACACGTTTTATCAAATGCCTTTTTTAAATCAACCATTTAAAAGCAGTTAAACTTGATACCATCAATACATTCGGAAATACCGAATTGCCGTTTTTCACGAATTTACGTGTTAAAAAACAATTCCAAATAAAATATTTCTAATCAAAATTGTATTGTGGACGGTATTCATTGGTTCGGCCAAGTCTAATTTAACTTTTATACTTGTTAAATGTATATCTCACTTTCTTATCTTCCACCCATCAAGATTTTTATCAATATGATAAGATTCACTCAATTGCGGTGGTGTAAGAACATACATACTTAAATAAAAAACAAGTAAAAAGGCTAAATTCAGCCTTGTATTGATACCCTCCACAATGTCAAAAAGTTTATTTGCAAAAAAATATGCGAAAAAAATTTTTGGTGAAAAAAAATTTGCGAAAATTTGTTTCATTGTAATTGTTTAAGGACCTTTCGGTATCCAATTCTGTTCACATTAGGGTTTCTGTTCGGGAAAAATTTCTTTAAATCCTGGGATTTTTTTCTTCGGGAAATTTCGGGAATTCATCGCTATTTTTTTTAAGAAAATTATGTTTAATTTACACATTCTTAACACAATTTTAAATGATTTATTAAAAATAACATTAAAACTTTGAAAAATTAAAATTTTTGAAGAAAAACTAGTAAAGATATCGTCGCTGCGCCTAAAAATGGAGTCATGTGTTTTGAAGCAAATGTTCCTGAGATCAAAAAAACTTTTAATTTTTGTCCCTTCGTGATATTTTTTAAAAGTTTGTTCTATAAAAAATTCTTGGACCGATATGCTATTCATATACTACAAAAAAAGTATGAAACATTTAACGGGTTTGCAGTGGTGCAGAAATTTTCAAAAAACATACACATAACTCCTTTTTTAAATACTTTTTGGAACAAATTTTAAATAAAATGGAAATATTTTTTACACATAACTCCTTTTGTTTATGAAACCATTCTTATTGTTAATTTCTTTTCGAGAAGGACAAAGACTAAATAAAGTTTGTTGGTGGCTTAAAGCGACATTAGTTAGACAAGGTATTTGAAATTTTGATATTAAAAAGCTCTTCACTAAACAGTGAACAACAGATTTTTCGCAAAACTGGTGATGATTTTTTGTTTTTTCTTGTAGCTATTCAAGAGCTTCGTCATAAATTGATATCTGTGAAAGATTCTGTACTTTAGATACAAAAATTTTCCGCCGTCAAATGATTTAATTGCTTTCACAAGGCTTGATTACCCGCCATTTAGGATTTAGATAACAGCATGAAAATATGCAAATATTTTCCAAAAAATGCTGGCAAATGTGTGAACCTCAAATTACTAAAATAGTGGTCCATTTTGTCACGTTCTGTTACTTGTTTATCAAAAAAAGTTATGTGTAGCTTAACACATAACTCCTTTTCAGACCATTTTTAGTATGACGAACACATAGCTACTTTTACTAACTTTTGACCCAATCAAGGTATCAAAAAACGGTTTAGTGAGTAAACGTATGACCAATATGGGATCATAAAGATGTAATAAAAAAAATTAAAAAACTACTGACTCCATTTTCAGGCGCAGCGACGATATGCTTCAGCTTGCATATTATTTAGGCCTTATAGTTATTTTTCTTTAATCGATTACGTGACAAAATACGGAGTGAAACTGAATTTCACTTCGAAGGTTTTTTGCAAATTGGCAAACGTTTACTTAATCTAAACTTCCAATGATTTCTTCTTTCCGAAATTTAGCATTTCATATTCAGATCAACATCTTTATAGTAATAAAACAAAAAAAATCCACATTTTAAAGAATATCGTCGGTGCGTCAACCAGAATTGCTAAGATTTTTTCAAAATTTTCTGAAGAGGTTTACAAATCATCTTTAAGTTGACCTTTCGCGGTGCTTTAAAATAATATTTCAATAAATATTTAAATATTATTGCAAATTTTCTATTTACATTAATTTTTTAAAAACAGGGCAAGGCTACAAAATTTATCTGTTATTAAAGTCTCTTCAAAAAAATTTGAAATACATATAGCGGTTCCCTTTGGCGCACCAACGATAAATAACAAACCTGCTTTTCAGCTTAAAATTTCATATACGAAGTAAAAGTCTAAAATCTAAAAAAGTCTAAATTGGTGTTCTCGTTTTGGCACAGATGACTTAAACCGATTTATTTTAATAATTTAGGCTGGATTACTCAATGCTTCGTTAAAAAATAACTCTCCGTTAAATTTAACTTTTTCATACAAATTTTGACATAAGGTGCCGTTAAATCGGCAGTTAGCAGCAAACATTTCATTGAGTAATCCCCCCTTAAAAGTTTAATTGAATGTATCTTCAAAATATAACCCTATAGCTTTTTACGGTTGGCGTAGTCAAAATTAGAAAAATTTTCCAAAAAAGTTGTTATAAACGCATTTGTTGTAAAATTAAAAAATTGTATAAGTTATACATATTTTCCGAATTTTGTATGGAGTGGAAATACGTCAATGCAAATACTAAAACTGGGATAAGGTCCAATATTTCTACAAAAATTAGATTTTATGAACTTTTTACGTATATTTTAGAGGTTAATAAATAATTTGTATATAATAAATTTGTTTTATTAAAAAAATTCCCGGGAATTATAGTTGTTTTTTATTCGACCTTTCCAATTTAATTATAAAAATAAAATGTTTGAGCTCGAGGCCTGGATTTTGTAATTAAAATTCTTCTTTAATTATTTCCAATATTTCGCTACTCATCGAGTAGCATCCTCAGGGAGTATAGTGGATTTAAAATAAAAACACAAATTTTAAATATTGACGTTGTTTATCGCTATTCATCACAAATTATTAATTATTAATTAATAATTTGTGATGAATAGCGATAAACAACGTTAATATTTAAAATTTGTGTTTTTATTTTAAATCCACTATACTCCCTGAGGATACTACTAGATGAGTAGCGAAATATTGGTAATACATAAAGGAGAATTTTAATTACAAAATCCAGGCCTCGAGCTCAAACATTTTATTTTTATAATTCCCGGGAATTTCCGGGAATACGATTTTTTAGCACGATTTCCCCGGAATTTAGAAACCTAGGGTTTTCACATATATCAACCGGCTGCAACATTAAAGATAAACGGGCATAGCTAGAATGTCATAGAATTTGATCACGGATCAATAATATATATCGGTCAAACTTACGATACAAAACCACAAATCTGTACGTGGGTTTTCCAATTTTTTTTGTATTATTGGTATTCAAATTCTTACTAGTCTGGGTGGGCACTGGAGGTAAAAGAACACTTTTTATAAATACCTTTCAAAATACATGTATTTTTTTTTAAGAAGTACTGTTTTGCTACATTGCCAGGGCTGTACACTAGGGCGGAGTAATTTTTTTTCGACAAAATCGTCTAGCATATTCGGATTCTGCATAAAATTTTAAGAAAAAAATGACGAACAAACCATGTCTCAAAAATCTGTTTTGACCCCCCCCCCCTCCAATTTTCAAAAATAGTTATGACTTTTTTAGCTGGGCTTAATATTTGCAATATATTGTTTTACTAATAAATGTTGCTTTTATTTTTGATATTTCCATATTTGATATTTATTTTGCTCTAAACCGCCGCTAGAGGGAGCTAAAAAACAAAAATCTGGACTTGGGTCTTCAGATTTTTAATTATGAAGGCAGATAGTCTAAGGAGCTATGTATTTAGACATTCCCATTTACAGTTTAATTAAATTCCAAAAATTCGCTATTTTATTCGCGATTTTAATTTTTTAAAAATCAACAAAAAATTAAAAAGTTGTGTAGTTTGAAGAGCTATAACTTCTTAAGTAAATATCGGATTTCTAAAATCAAAATTGAAGTGGAAAGCTAAAATCCTCCTTATTAAACAGAAAAGTTCAAATAAATTTCTTAATACTAGGGCTGTCAAACGGGATCGGTTTTTTAAAATCCCGGGATTCGGGATTTGAAAATCGAAATCCCGGGATCCCGGGATTTTTCGGGATTACGGGATATTTCGGGATCCCGGGATTTTTCGGGATTACGGGATTTTTGGGATTAAATTTCTTTGATTATAAAAGTAAAAAAAATAGTAGACTCTTTATGTTTCAATTTTATTGTGCATATTAAGGAGGGAGTCGTGGGTTTGATTCCCACGAAAACCCTTGGGTCGATTCCGCTACAACGAAATTATTAAAAAAAAATATTTCTAATTATTCTGATTGTTATTTAAAGGCAATTACAAAATTAAGTATACGCCACTTATGCAGTTTTCAAGTAATTATTATTATTAAATATTTAGCAATGAACTAAAAAAAGCCGTGAGGGGTTTGTTATGGAAAATGACAACTTTTATATGCTTTTGGTTTCATCCTATTGCGATTTTGGTTGTTGAGCTGTATAATTTTAAAACTAATTTAAAGAAAATTTAAAATAATAAAAACATTTAAAGGAGAAATAATATAATGCATTAGACTTGCATTTTTTTGTATAAAAAATTTTTTCTTGCAATTTTGAACGTACCACATACGCCTAAAACTTATGTGGTACAAATTTGATGTCAATCGGATTAAATTTACCCGTGGCACCCTTCGATCAAAGTTTCGGTTTTTTAGAAAACCTGAAAACTTTGGTCAAAGGGCTCCATGACTGTGGCTTAATAGTTAGTGCGTTGGACTATTATTCAGCAAGCCTGGGTAGAATTCTCAGCTCAGCCAAATTCGGTGCCATCTACGTTGAAAATTAAAAAAAGTTTTAGTTTTAATTTGTTTAATATGTATAACAATAATTCAACAAAGTTGTATTTTTAAAAATAAATTCTCAAACATTTTTAACATTTCAAAAATCCCGGGATTTGAGCTTAAAAATCCCGGGATTCGGGATTCATTTTATGACAAAAATCCCGGGATTTCGGGATTCGGGATTTCGGGATTGACAGCCCTACTTAATACAAAAATTAATTTTAAATGCAAATTAAATTTTTGAGTGCATTAAAAATTCACTATTTTTTGCCACAATTTCTTTGAACTTTTTCGTTTGAGTTAGAAGATTTTAGCTCTCAATTCCAATTTTGATTATCACAATCCGATATTTACTTAAGGAGTTATAGATTTTCAAAGTACATCGATAAACAATTTGAAAATCCTAAAATCATTTATTAACAAAATTAAAAAAAAATTCTTTTTATATGGGCATTTTTGTCTGTTTTGTGCACTAAAGTAATATAGTTTTATAATTATTTAAATTATTTTTTTATCCACGCCCTTAAAAGAGGGGCGGCCAAAAAAAAAACAAAATTTTTTTAATACCCTGGGTCCAAGCGCAGGACTATAAACTTCTGGGAACATAAAAATACTTCATTTGTTTCACAAAAATACAAAAAAACGTCTAAAAAATGTAATTTTTTAGAGTTAAGTTCTTCAGTTTAGTTCTTCAAGGGGGAACTTTTCCCCCTGGTGTGATGGCCCATTTCCGAACTTAACCTGTCTAGGACCATAAGACATATTTACGTCAAACTTCAGGGGTCTAGCTCTTTTATTTTGGACTGCATCGTGTTAACTACAGACGGACGGACGGACAGACAGACGGACATCGCTAGAATGTCTTAGAATCGATAACAGATCAATAATATATATATACTTTATGGGGTCTCCGACCGATATTTCGATGCGTTACACACGGAATGAGAAAGTGAGTATACCCCCATACTGTAGTTGGAGGGTATAAAAAAATCTAAAGATGTAAAAGTTGACGAAAATGCACTAAAAAATGCATTTCCATTTAAAATGCATTTTTTTATGACACAATTTTTTTTAATTTTCACGTTTAATGGACTTAAGGACTTAAGCTTTTAATTTCAATTTTGATGTTAAAAATCGGATACTTACTTAAGAAGTTATCGCTCATCAAACTACAACACTTTTTCATATTTTGTGACCTTAAAATAATGAAAATCGCGAAAAAATCGCGAGATTTTGGAATTTAATAAAACTGTAAATGGGAATGCCTAAATGCAAAAATATTAAACCGAATATGTTACATTTTTTTATTGACACATTTTTTATCTCAGATGAAGTTAAAGACTATTGAAGTTAATTGGTTGATTGGAAGGAACTCTAAACTTAGTTTAGATTGTAAGCTTTTGTTGTACAATTCAATTTTAAAACCTATATGGTGCTACGGCATTCAGCTATGGGGCACTGCGTCATCATCTAATGTGGAGAGAATTCAAAGGAAACAGAACAACATTTTACGAATAATAACATGCGCCCCTTGGTATGTTAGAAATTCCAACATACACAAGGATTTAAATGTTGCTTATGTTAAAGATGTAATCGTAAAACATACCCAAAATTACATGAGAAAGCTGGAAACGCATCCAAACTATCTAGCAAGAAATCTACTTAATAATCGTGGCCACCAACGCCTTAGAAGGAGGGTGACTGCTGATTTAGTTAACTAACTGGAAGGAGAGATGTATTTGAGAACATTTATAAACAAATAAATTTAAGAAATATATGAGAAAATTAAATTTTGTATGGCACTGGCTGGACTTAATATTAAGAATATTTAGATATAAGATATGAACACTTATTGTTAGTTCACAGACTTAAAGTGAAGATTCAATAAATAAAATATGAAAAAAAAAAAAAAACATTTTTTTTTAAACTCCTTCGTTTGAAGTAGAGGATTCTAGATTTCAATTTTGACTATAAAAATCCAAAATTTACTTAAGGAATTATCGTTTTTCAAACTACATTACATTTGAAAATACTAAAATCATTTATTACTCAGGAACTTTTTTGGACAAACTCCTCGTTTAATAAATTCTTGAATATATTGTTCGTTAATCACAAAAAAAAATTTCTATGCAAAATTGTAAATTAGAATCGTTTGCAGAGTAATGTGATCTGTTCTAAAACGATTATTTAGAACAGATTGTGCTGGAAGCAAAATTTTTAAAATAAAATCTATATTTTTCTTTTTATAAGGAAAAAAATTAGTAAAATTTTTAAAAAAAATAATAATATAAGGTTTTTGTGTCCCATTAAAATGATGACTGTTTTTCTTTTTTCGTAAAAATGTCGTACATTAATATGTTAATTAAAAAAAATCAAAATGGGTAAAACAAGTGGAAAATGCACTCCATAAATGCATTTGCATTTCAAATGCTTTTTTTTAATTTAAACATTTTTTTTGAACCTTTTTTTTTGATCAAGGAGTTTCATTTATATCCGCTCATATAATTTTTGCTCCGTCTTTTTCGATAAATTGTTCTTTAAGTAATGTTAATTAAAATCGGTGCATTACATTAAAAAAAAACACAACACAACAGCTACACGTAGCTATAAATATTTTTGAAAACAACATATTAGTAGTGACAAAATTTTTTAAACAAAAGTTAAAATTACAATTTAATTACAATATAAAAAAAAATAAAAACTTTCGTACATACTTATAAACCGAATTTTAAAACTACATTTACAAAGCAACAAAACAAAAGGAAATAAGAAAATTAAATGTCGAAACGAAAACAACAATCTCCTAATACAAAGAACAACACTCTGTCAACTCCAGCATTAAAAACAATAAAGCTGGATGATGGAAATTTAACGTTAAAGTCAATCTTAAATGAAATGAGATCTATGGAGGAGAGAATGCAGACACATGCGGAATTAATTTTTAATCGTTTGTCTAATGAAATTACTTTACTGGAAACTAAACTCATAGATAAAATTGAGTGTGAGATCAAACTTATAACTGAGAGAGCAAATGAGATTGAAAATCGAATTGCCGTTATTGAAAGTGATTTGAATGTTGTTGACAAATTAACAGCTGAAATTAATGCTTTAAGAAAAGAAATAGATGACATAAAAAAAGTAGATAAACAAACAAATAATACAGTCAAGGATATTTCATCAGACGCACTAATTTTTGGAATTAAATTTAATGAAAGCGAAAATCTTAAAAGCATTTTTAATCAAGTCTGTTTCTCAATTGACTTTTTGACACCTCAAATACGTGACATATTTCGAGTTCCACCTAAATCTGAGAAAAATAGGGATACAGCTGTAATTGTAAAATTTTACACACCTTTTGATAGAAATCGCACTCTAAAGGCTTTTTCTGAATTTCGTAAACGGACCAAGAGTACAGTATCCATGCGCTCAGCTGGTTTTGAGTGGGATACTACTTTCCGTATATATGAAAGTCTGGACATTAAAAATAGAAAAATTCTTCAAATTGCTTTAAAACATAAACTCGAGTCAAATCTCTGCAGTGTATTCTCAGTAAGAGGAAAAGTTTATGTCAGAGTCCAAAACAAATCTGATGCTATTCACGTTGCCAATGAAAAGGATCTGGAGGAGTTAATATCAAAATAAATAGAAACGAGCTAGCAACAACATTTTTTTTTTTTTTTTTTATGATATTTATTTTATTTAATTATTTCTTTTTATTTTATTATATTTTTTTTCATTATTATCATGGCAGGCTTTAACAGGAGTAATGGTGTTAATTTAAGAAACTCCACTTTACTAAATATATTGTGTAAACAGAGATGCGGACTGAACGTTGTGCATTTTAACGCAAGAAGCTTAAATGGTTTGAAACTTGATGATGTTAGAAACACCTTTGAAAACTCAAGAGTTGATGTGATTTGTGTCACTGAGACTTGGTTCAACAAGGATGTTTCTATATGTCATTACAGGATAAATGGGTATAATCTATATCACAATAGTAGGGGAGCGGATAGGAAGGGTGGTGGTGTTGCCGTATATTGTAAATCAAATCTCAGGTCAAAACTTGTTTCCAAATCAGAAAACTCTGATGTTGAATTCATTAATGTTGAAATATATGACAACGTGACTAGAATGTTAGTATCTTGTGTGTATAACCCCAGCAGGTATTTTAGCCTTGAACCATTCTTTACTAAATTTGACAGCTACATAATAGATTATGATTTTTATGTAACTTGTGGTGATTTTAATGTCAATTTATTATTGAATGATTCCTATAGCAGTGAATTGCATGATTTGGTGTGTTCTGTGGGATTATCATTTGTTAATTGCCAAATGCCGACTCGCTTTTCCCCTAACGACAATCCTAGTCTACTAGATTTGTTCTTATTGTCAGATATGAGATCTCTTCTCTTATTTGACCAAATGTCATTTGTATCTGATCATGACCTTTTATTTTGCTCTGTAAATGTAAACCTCAATAGAGATGAAACTCCACAGATAATAACTTATAGAGATTATAATTCAATTGACTACTCTGCACTGTTTTTTGATATTTCCAATCTCAATTTATCTGATTGTTGGTATGAGCCTACAGTGGATGGTAAACTTAATGTTTTTCTATCCTCAGTGCAAGATGTTTATAATCGGAATGTTCCCGTGCGTAGCTTTCAAATTAGGAACAGCTCATGTCCATGGTATACTTCGCATGTAAAGCAATCAATTCAGGAACGTAATAGGTGTTATAATGTATGGAAAAAGCGGCGTACTACTTTTAATCGGGTCCTGTATACAAGAGCTAGAAATCGTGCCAGTCTAGTAACCCGAGAAGCCAAGAAAACGTACTTTGCTCGGAAATTGAATACGTCCCTGACTTCTGGGCAGTTATGGAAGAATATTAGGAGTTTAGGTGTTCATTCTCGTCAAGTATCTAACTGCTGTTTAGATCCTAACGCGCTAATCGAATTTTTTTGTGGAGAAGGGATGGCAAACTCAGATTTACCTAGACCCCAGCCTTCGGCTGTCTGTCGTAGTACCTTTCAGTTTTGTGCAGTTTCTGAAGTTGATGTATCTTTGGCTGTGATGAACATTAGATCAAATGCTGTAGGTGAGGATGGTGTTTGTATAAAATTTTTGAAAATAGTATTGCCATATTTAATTGGTCCTCTTACCCATATTTTTAATCATTGTATTACTACATCTACCTTTCCGAAACTATGGAAAGTTGGGAGGATTACACCGATAGCCAAAATAACTAATGCGTCTGTCCCTGAAGATTTTAGGCCGATTAGTATTCTTTCTGTTTTATCAAAAGTATTTGAGTGTTTGATGTCCCGTCAAATAACGGATTATCTTAGTGAGAATAATTTACTATCTCCGCTACAATCAGGGTTTCGATTGGGTCACAGCTGCTCAACTGCAGCGTTGAAGGTGCTCGATGACATTAGATCAGAGTATGACATGGGAAACTTGTCATTAATGTGCTTATTGGATTTTTCAAAAGCCTTTGATAAGGTGGATCACTCGATACTGTGTTGGAAACTAAGAAATTTGTTTGGGTTTGAACTAGCATCTGTTGGTCTTGTTAGGGATTACTTATCTGAGCGTCTTCAGAAGGTCATAGTTGATGGAAGAGAGTCTTATCTTAAAGAAGTAACTTCTGGTGTTCCGCAAGGTTCTGTACTTGGTCCTCTTTTATTTAGTATTTTTGTAAATGATGTGTTCAGTGTATGTAATTATGTTAAGATGCATGCATACGCAGATGACATTCAACTGTATATATCAAATCGGATTGGTCTTTTAGAAGATACGTGCTATAGACTAAACGAGGACTTAAGATCGATTAGCAGATGGGCTGAGGTAAATAATCTGACACTAAATCCCTGTAAATCTTTAGTTTTGCCTATCAGTAAGTATGAATATGATTTTATACATTTTCCTACAATAAGCCTGGGGAATACTTCTCTTAACTATGTTAAGAAAGCTAAATATTTAGGCTTTTATATAAACTCCTCGTTATCCTGTGGTGACCATATCAATAATGTGATTCGTAAAGTCTACCTGACATTACGTAATCTACGAATGTCGTCAAACTTTACACCGATTGAGTTAAAAAGGCGTCTTGTTGTCCAACTGATTCTTCCACTAATAACCTACTCTGCGGAGGTCTACAGTAAACTTGATTCGCACTCCCTTCATAAATTGGAGGTCTCTTTTAATAACGCAACTCGCTATGTCTATGGTCTGCGCCGTTTTAGTAGTATGACTACGTGGAGAACTATGATTCTTGGCTGTGACATTGTTAATTACCTTGACATGAGAAATTTGCTATTCTTACATAGACTTATATACCAAAAAACCCCACCCTACCTTTATGAGAAAATTACCTTTGGTCAATCAACAAGAAACATGACTCTAATTGTGCCCAGACATAATTTTTTAAACACTAGTAGACTTTTTTTCATTAACGCCATAAAACTCTGGAATGATTTGCCCAACGATACTAAATTCATTTCATCAAAAAATTTGTTTAAAAATGAACTCTTTTATCATCTGACAAATACAAATAGAAATGCATAAACTTAAACTTATATTTGTTTCGATAAAAAAACTATTATGTTAAAAAATAAAAAAAAAAAAAAAAAAAAAAAAAAAAAAACTATATTATAAACTATAGCTTCTTTACTTTATTTTGTCTTGACTTAATATATTGTTATTGCAATCATTTTATATTTTAATTACTGTTTTATTATTATTGCTATTTTACTGCTTTTTTTTTAATTATTTATTGTACTAATTAATTATGTCAATCTTTATGTAATACCCGTTGAACTATAAAAGAATTTATTCTTATTGTTCTAATAATGAAAAAACTAAATAAATCTAAAAAAAAAAATCTAAGTTTAAAGAGGAGGATTCTAACTTTAAATTTCAAGTTTGATTATAAAAATCTTATATTTACTTAAGATGTTATAGCTCTTAAAACTACACTACTTTTTAATTGTCTTGTAATTAAAAAAAAAATTGTGAGTTTTTGAAATACACACTATTAAATTGTAAATGGGATTGTTTAAATGGCTCCATAGAGTACACAGCTCAACACGAAAATGCGTATTTGATTCGGGTTAGTGATTTGGGTAGTTTTTGTGCTGATTCCAAATCCGCAGCCCAAATTTGTCTACCACGTCAGTTATTGTAGACAAATTTGGTCCTTTCCTTTCTTGCGACGGACTTCTTCTTACCAAGCCCAGTAGAAAGTCTGAAATGTTATTTCTAGGACAGGATTAAATGATTACATAATTTAATTTTTAAAAATGCTAAAAAATCATTAACAAAAAACCCTCCTGTTTTTAAATAAATTTCCATACAAATTTGTATATTAACCCAGCAAAAAAAGAGCTTACCATTCACTACAAAATTCACCACAACTTATGAACCAGATGTACTTCTTCTTCAATTGAAACATTGATGAATTTAATATGAGCGTGACACACAAAGTATGTTCTTTTATTCGCCACTTTTCAGTGGCGAAAGATTGACACTTAAGTATAACATATATCACTAGTGTTTATTATGTACATATATATTAACATTTTTATCATAACTTCTGAAGTAGTGATCCGGATGTTAATATATCTTGACCTTTTGGAAGCGCTTTTTTCCTCACTTCTTAAGTACATATTTCTTGGCATTTTGGGTGTGATTATGCCATTTTTATTTAGTGATTTAGAACTTCTAAATTTGAAGTGATATTTTCACTTCTTTTTGTATTGAAAGAGTATTTTTTGAGATATCGCTAAAATAAAATTTTAAAATTTATGACCTTTTTAATTTTGCCTGAATATTTATGCCCTTTTTAATAACTCGAAAACTAAAGCTGTCAGAAAAAAGCTAATACCAGTTTTGGAATCCTGGCATCCAATATAGTTAAGTTCGTGTTTAAAACTGAGGCACTAAATTTTTTTTTGGAAATTACAGCCAAGCAAAATTGGTAAACAACGCACTTTTTCGACTCTTTAACTGCGATTTGCTCGCAAACGCGAGCTGATGGAAATAATTGGATAACAGATTCGGAATCAGCACACTAAAATACATACAAATCAGTTGTCAAAGGCAAATTGAAAAAGTTTAAATTTTGTCAACCTGTGTAATCAAACGTATAAACTTCAAATTAAAAAAAATAGTAATTATAAAGATCACAAAACTATAAAAATTCACGGAGAATCTATGAAGTTCGGCACCTATCGCTACTTTGTATGTAGTGAAACCACTAATTCTTTTTGAACCACTTCGTTTATTTTTTGCTGGGAATATATATGTAAATATTAGATTTAAAGCTCTTGGGTCAAATGATTTTTATTAACCATTTTAGAAAAGTCAATCCCTGGATTATTTTATCTGGTATATGAGGAGTTCCGTCTAAGACTTAAATTTTGAGGTAAAAAATATGTGATTTTTGTTTTGATGGCACATCGATGAAAGTTGGCATAAATATTAGAAGCTATTTAAGAATAAGAAATTCGTTCGCGTCAATTAAATCGAGCAAGGGGGTCAAAAGTTATGGCGGTTTTAAGATTTAGCGGTTTTAAAAATCTTAAAAATATTTTAAAGATTTTTTTTTCTACACATTTGTTGCATGCGTTATTAAAACATGCCAGAATATAAAATATATGATATAAATTTAACCCTTTAATGACCAAACGATTTAAAAAAAAAAAATATCTAAGTACCTAAAATCGCGATTAATTTGCGGTAAAAGAAAAGTTTCACAATTTTTTATAACATATTTAGGCAATGTGCGTTGGTATTACTGAAAAAAATCACGGAAAATCGTATCATTGTACCAGTAGTTTAAAAAAAAATCGGTGATGCTTTTTTATAACAAGAAAATTTAATATGGTCCAAAAAATCTATAATCATCAAAATTTTTTAACCCGCCTCTGATTTTATGATGACACTTCAAGTGGGCTTTCATTTAAAAAAAAAAGCAAATCAGTTCTACTCGTTAAGGTACGTCTTTTGGTGTATTCAAATGAACATGATCCATTAATTGCTACAAAAAAAAAATAGGAAACAGATTTGCAAATTTCGCACAATTTTCAAAAATGCCATACAATTTTTGCAATTTATTTTTTATAAACCCGCCAGTGATTTTTTAATGTAAACTCACAAAAAACTCGGTTTACGCAAGAGTCCACCAAATTTCGAATGAAACCGCGAATGTGCCTTGCGAAAAACTGGTATTTTAAAAAAATTACGTTTTTTCTTTCGAACTTTGATCTGCTGAAACTCCTTAACTATTTGTGGCACATTAACGGGATTATTTCCACATTAACGGAATTACAGCAGCTACCAACTCTAGTTCAACTTTTTTTCATTTTATAGAGGGGGCCGAAATCCCTGATCCAAAAACCTCGAAAATTTAAAAATTCTTAATTTTTGGTTTTAAAACTTAACCGTCTTATAACTTCTTACCAAGCGATGAAGCATCTATCAAGCCAACATTAAAATAATCTCTTATATGTACTGACTTTGTGTTATGCCGGAAAGGATTGAAATATAAGGAGAACTTAAAAAAAAGCGAAAGAAGGTAAAAACTATGGATTATTTCAAGCCATTTTTATCGATTTTTCAACTTTAACCCTCTGTAACTTTTACGGATAAAGTGGGGTAATCCTTAAACATTGCTCAGTGATGGTTTACTCAACTGCATTTACACAACTGCATTTACAGTTTTTCTAAATTCCAAAAACTGAGGGTTTTCTTAAACATTTATTTCAGTTTCACTGAGTTGAAATTTAAAAAAGATTTTGTGATATGCGTTTTCTCGTGCTGTTTCATAGAAAAGACGATATACTTTATGGGGTCCCAGGCCGATATTTCGACGAGTTACAAACGGAATGACAAACTTTTACAACCTCTACTACTAAGCGGAGGGTATAATGAACAAGTATATGAAAGTTATAGCAATAGCATTGTAATATGCAATCTAATTGCCGAAAGTGACCTAAAAGTAACCTCTTCTCCCAACATTGAGTTACTTGAACTACTTGTTTAATAAATATTAACAAGACAAAACGAGGCTAATACGAGTATGTTCTTATGTTAATATCTTTCATATGTGGGGGCAAAATATTATACTTCTGGTTTCGTCAATTTGTCCGTCCATAATTCTTCGTCGTTGTTGTTTTGATGTGGTTAAACAACTTAAATGCGGGTATGAAAAGTAAAAGTGCCATGAACACATTCCAGACGTGTCAAGTTGTTTTTGTAATAAATCTCTTGGTATTTTATACATACATATGTTCATACATACAACTTGAACTGCCCTACTCAATATTTAGTTAATAAACTTACATATTTGTGCAGTATGATTTCCTAAATTTGATTACTCATAGTATGAGATACAAATAATTGAACATGATTCTATCATTTGGTCTTTTTGGAAAAACGTAAATGGTGTCTATAAATAGATTTTGACAACTGACCGGCCGATATTCGATTTTTCGTATTGATAACATATTAATTTTTTGGGAAACACCTACATATAAACAAAAGTACAATTTTTAGGTGTGCTTAGCCAGGTGTGTAACCACCTCCTTAAAATTCATTTTTATATGTACTTACTTGCCACGGAATCCCGCTGTGCCGTATTGTACATGTTCATTCGATTTCTTGGGATACATTTCCCGGGCAAATGCGTAAACAGTTCTCAGATTAATGGACATATTGCGTTAAGAGAATTTTTTACAATACAATTAAATTTGAGTTTATCTGCTGTAATAATTTAAAAGGCTTCCAAGTATTATTACAAACACTCCAACCACAATACACTATCAACTTTTTCACAGCAACTGACTGCTGCGAACCAACCAGTATTGCCAGTAGATTTTTTTTAAATACCTACATCACAGACTAATACAGACTCGACATAAGTGACAGGTGTCAAAAAAGTAGTTCTGAACCATATGGTTAATATTTTCAAATTATTCTACGAATTAGGTTAGAAAGAGAAAACTAATATAACGCGCCATAAGAAAAATAGATGCCAGATCGATTTTTGTTGTTTCACTCACTCCTAATTCGTAGAAAGTGTTGCCATGTTAGCGAAAAACGGAATAAAAACCGCTGCGTTGGTTCCTAAAATCGCTTAGTTTTTCCCCATTTTTTCTTATAAAACTCTACCACAGACTAAATACAGACTCGACAGTAGGGTTTTATAAGAAAAAATGGGGAAAAACTAAGCGATTTTAGGAGAAAACACAGCGGTTTTTAGTCCGTTTTACGCTAACATGGCAACACTTTCTACGACTTAGGAGTGAGTGAAACAACAAAATCCGATCTGGCATCCATTTTTCTTATGGAGCGTTATATCAGTCTTCTCCTTCTAACCTAATTCGTAGAATAATTTGAAAACATTAACCATATGGTTAAAAAATACTTTTTTGACACCTGTCATATTTGTCGAGTCTGTATTAGTCTGTGACTCTACTGTCGAGTCTGTATTTAGTCTGTGCCTACATTATAAAAAAAATTCCTAATTTCCAATGAAATATGCATACATCCATACACGCAAAAAAAAAATCTGTGTAAGATTGAGCAATCCTACTTGGTAAAACTTTTTTCATACCAAAAAAAATTTTTTACCAAATTTTTGCTAAAATTATGCTTGTCGATGTTAAAGTAACATAATTCATTTTTTATGTAAAATAACCAAGTAGCTTGCACAATAACGCAAATTACCTGCACAAAAATTTATCGAAAGAAAACAACAAAAAAACAAAACAAATACAGACCGCCATTTTCATTTTGTATTTTTGTGTGCGTGCGTTGTTCGTTTATTTTTTGTGTTATAATAACGTAAAAAGGAAATTGATATATAAAATAAAAATAAATTAATACATAAATAAAAATAAATAATTAGTTTTCTAAAAGATAAATAAATATAAGATAAAAGAATGTTAAAGTTAATTTTTCTTTCATCACTTAAAACACCATTCAATAAGAAAAACCAATGGAGTCCCAGACGTATGTTTCGATGAATAACAAATGGAATGATAAAGTGAGTATACCCCTATTCCAGTGACGGTCCGTGAAGTTGTCACTGGGTGTTCTCTAATTTATAAAAACAGAAAATTTAAGTATAAAATTCATGTTTTCCTGGACCTAATGCATTTCCGAGATAGGTAAAGATGGGATGTTACTAGTTTTGTATATTTTTAAATGAGATGCAGCCCAAATTCTATTTTATTGTCATTTTGTTGCCTCACCACATCGACAATTAACAAAAAGCATTATTTCACAAATAAATGGAGTACAAAAATTAATTTTGGATGCATGTCAATAAAAAAAATTAAAACTGAGGCTTTGTCTATCACGGGAACGTGTTACGTCCAGAAAAAAATATTTTATATACATAATTTTTATATTTTAAATAAGTAGAGAACACCCAGTGACAACTTCACGCACCGTCACTGCCCTATTCCGAAGACACCAATAAGGTTTAATAGATTTTTAGTTAAAAATTAGTGTTTGGTAATAATTTTCTATTTTTACAGGGTACTGCTAAATAAATTTTTGAAGCTATGGCGAATCCTTCACTACAATAAAAAGCGTGGGCACCAGTCCTCCCTTTAGTCATAAAATTAAAACCAAAAAACTCATTTATATAGCAAAGCCAATGGAGTCCAGACCTGTTTTGATGAGTTACAAATGGAATCACAAAGTAAGTGTTCATTAGCGCGTCCCGAATTCGGCTTTTATTCGAATTTGAAAATGCTTGCCCCTCAAAAAGATGGGGACTTAGGACCCTATTACGGGAAAAATAACAAAAAAAGTTTTGGACAAAAAACCAGTTGGCTACCAGCGGCTAAAGATTGCAATCTCAGTGCATTTTGAAAAAAAAATTTTTTTTTGTTTTTTTAAAAATTGATGCCAAAAGTTGCGCAATATAGAGTACATTCTGGGAAAAATATAAATAAAATTTCCATGGAGTAATTTTGGTGCAGCGTTGCATTTTAAGATGAAAAGTTTGTACTTAAATTTTTTTTTATTTTTTCTTTTAAGCTACATCGGTCTCAAAAGTTACGCAATATAGAGCACATTCGCTAAAACTGTGTCAAAGTAGATTTTGAGACTAATTAAGCTTAAAAGAAAGAAAAAGTAAAAATTAAGTTCACTTTTTCATCTTTGAGATGCAACGTTGCACCAAAATTACTCCATGGAAATTTTATTAATATTTTTCCTGGAATGTACTCTATATTGCGCAACTTTTGGCATCAAATTTTTTAAAAAACAAAAAAAAAAAATTTTTTCAAAATGCACTGAGATTGCAATCTTTAGCCGCTGGTAGCCAACTGGTTTTTTGTCCAAAACTTTTTTTGTTATTTTTCCCGTTAAAGGGTCATAAATACCTATCGTTTGAGGGGGCAAGCTAAAAAAAATAGAATTCGGGACGCGCTAGTGTTCATCCTAACCAAAAGACTAATGAGATTTACTAGTTTTTTAAATTAAAAATTTATGATTGTAATAATTTTCTATTTTTACAGGATGCTTTTAAATAAATTCGTGAAGCTATAGCGGATCCTTCACTTCAAGAAAAAGCGTAGGCAGCAGTCACTGGAGAAAATTTTACATAAAGGGTCAGTTGGTCGGTGGTAAATAAAATCCTACACAACATTTATTATATTAATATAATAAGACGATGTGAGTCTTTTGAGTTTTAAAAGTATTCTGATTTACTTTATTTTCAATATTTCAAATTACAAGCAAAATTAAAATCAAAGATAAATAGTTCTATAAAATTTCAATAAACAGTAACAAAGTATTTTCTATAAAATTACAGAGATGGGACTTCATAAATACAGGAGTCCCACATACTCCCCCTCATAAAGTTAAAACATTAAAGTAAATGTTTTTAGCTTTATGCAAATCAAAATCAAATACTTATTTACATTATTAAACTTTAAAAATCGATACTTTAAACGATCTGTATTATAATGCATATATATTTCGAGAGGGGTTACGCACTCCCCCTGGATCAAACCAGTATAAATAAAATTGAAATATTAAAAAATAAAATTCTTTTTCAAAACTCTTCGGTCATCCTTATAAACACCCGGGAAACCGGCTAAAGTCAAAGGATTGAGAGAAGAGATAAAAAGAATTAAAAATAACAGAAGGGCAGTCACAGGGATTACTGGGTAAACCAAATTAAAAAATAAATATTATTGTCAAAAATCTTCGGTCATCCTACACAGAAAAAATTTGAAACGAATTTCAATCAACAAAAACGCGGATTCAATCAATTTTTTGATTGAAACTCCTCCAATTAAAAAAATTGTTATACCAATCATCAAATTGTAGGTGATTGATTGAAATTTTTTTTTCAATCAAACATTTTTTGGACTTTGATCAAAAATTTGATCAATTTTGTGTTTAAAGTCAATCAAAATAATGATTGATTTAACAAATGAATTGTAAGCTTATGACAAAATTATCAAAAAATTCATCTTTTTTGCTTTCCAATATGTTGCCAAAAAAAGTAAAGCCCGATTATTTTGTATATTTTTGAATTAATCTATTCAAATAAATTAAAGCAAAAAAAAAATTTGGTATGTTGAAAATTTGTTACAAAAACTAGAAAAAATTTTAATCAAAACATTGATTGACTCATTTTAATATTGTTGATCAATACATTTGATTGAAAATTTTTAGCCAATAATTTTTTGTGTGTAATAAACTTTCTCGGGATACCGGCTTAAGTCTAAGGAATGACAGAAGAAATGAAAAGATATAAAAAAAACAGAAGACACAGGGATACCTGGGTTAAACAAATTGTAAAAATTAATTATTCTTATCAAAAATCTTCTGTCATCCTTATTGACTCTCCCGGGAAACCGGCTAATGTCTAAGGAATGACAGAAGGATTAAAAATAATTAAAAAGAACAGAAGGGCAGTCACAGGGCAACCTGGGTTACTAACACCTTCCTTTCTACGCGTGGCATTATAATAAAAATCGATTAAATTTTTTTTTTTTTTTTTTTAACTACAAATCCGGAAACTGGGTAACCACATCGGATATAACAAACAGTACAATAATGTCAAACCAGGATCAAACCATTGGATATTTTGACTTTAAACCAGGATACTGGGTAACCAAACCGGATAAAATTTAACAAACCAGGAACACCACTGGGTAATAATTAAGAAAACCAGGATAATGGAGAACCACACTGGATAAACAATTAGAAAACCAGGATACTGGAGAACCACACTGGGTATAACACAAACGGGAACTGTTTTGAGCCAGGAAAACCCGGATAACAGAACAGGATTAAAATGTTGATGCTTTAGCTGGTTTACCAAGCTTTTCATTCAAATTAGTAAAATTTAAAATTTGAGACAATAAAAGTAGGATGACACTAAAATTTTGAAATCCAAGAAAATTAATTAGGCCAAGATACGGTTGTGTTGAGTAAATGTAAATTTGGTCGGCAATCCAGGAAAAAATATATAAATTCCGCCAGAATGTGACTGGATCCAATTAAAAGTAAAATTTTGCAGTAATCCAGGAATTTATGATGAGTCATGGCACTACTGAATAATTAGCAAAGCTGGAGAACCAGGATACGGCAGGAAATATTTTGAAAATATTTTAATATCCTCGACAGCAGGAAAAGTCGAACAATAAATTTTGTATTTCAAATTTATCCAAATATCCTCGACGACAAGGATGCAACAGGAAAATTCGAAAATGATTTTCCTTTTTAAATTTTGCGTTGGGCGCCAATAAGACGATGTGTGTCTTTTCGAATTAAAAAGTATTCTAATTTTATTTATTTTCAACTTTCAATTTACAAACAAATTTAAAATCAAAGATAAATAGTTTTCTAAAATTTGAATAAACAGTAACAAAGTATTTTCTATAAAATTACAGAGATGGGACTTCATAAATACAGGAGTCCCACATAAATCTGTGGGACTCCTGTATTTATGAAGTCCCATCTCTGTAATTTTATAGAAAATACTTTGTTACTGTTTATTGAAATTTTATAGAACTATTTATCTTTGATTTTAATTTTGCTTGTAATTTGAAATATTGAAAATAAAGTAAATCAGAATACTTTTAAAACTCAAAAGACTCACATCGTCTTATTGGCGCCCAACATAAAATTTTAAAAAATTGTTCGCATTTCCTGGCTGGCGAAGTTATTAAAATATTTTTTCAATCATTTCCTGCCGGATTACATGCAAAATTTTACACCCTCAACTGTACCTGGATTGCCAGAAGTTTTCATTGCATTAGCGGTATCCTGATCTCATGAAAATACAAAATTTCCTGTTCTATCCTTGTTGCCGAGGATGATGAAATATCTTAAAAATATTGCCTGCCGTATCCTGGTTACCCAGCGATGATAATTAAAATAACCAGTTGCAAAATCCTTGGATATTTTTGAAATGTTTCCTGCAGTATACAGCGTTAAAATCTTTTGGATATTTCTGAAACTTTACCTATCGTATCCTGGACGCCGAAAATATTAATATCCTGGTTGTCAAGATTTAATAATTCATAATTCCTTGGACTCATTGTAAATTTGTGGATTGTTGCAAAATTTAACGTTGAATCCCGTATCTGGCCGCATTTATATATTTGTTCCTGGATTACCAGAAGATTTTATGTTAATTTTACTCAACCGTATCCTGGTCTAATTTATATTCCTGGGTTGCCGGAATATTTAAAATTTTGGTGTTATTACTCTTCTATTGAGTGTGATTTAATTTCTGCTGCTTTGAAAATAGCTTGGTAAACCAGCTAAATCATACACACGTTCATACCGTTCTGTTATCCGGTTTTTCCTGGCTTAAAACAGTGTCCCGTTTGTGTTATATCCAGTGTGGTTCTCCAGTATCCTGGTATGCTTTTTTATTATCCAGTGCTTTTCCTGGTTTGTTTAATTTTATCAAGTTTGGTTATCCAGTAAATACATCCAGGGTTTTTGGTCAATATATCCAGTGGTTCTATCCTGGTTTGACATTATTATACATGGTTTGGTCAACACCGTTCTGCACTTGTTGTTTCCGGTTTGGATACCCACTACGATTCCAGTGCGGTTATCCAATTGTATCCAGTACGTTTTATCGTGGTTTTGTATATACATCCAGCGTGGTTATCCGTTATCCTGGGATTTCGTGTGCTGTATCCGGTTTGGTTACCCAACCGTTTTCGATTTTATTGCATTTGAATCTTGGGCTTAACCGATTTTAATTATAATGCCACGCGTTGATATTTATATTCATCCAGCTTTGGAAGGTGGTAGTAACCCAGGTAACCCTGTGACTGCCCGTCTGATCTTTTAACTTCTTTTTGTTTTTTTTTCTTCTGTCACTCCTTAGACTTAAGCCGGTTTCCCGGGAGAGTTAATAAGGATGACCGAAGAATTTTAATAAAAAAATATTTGTTTTAAGTATTTTAATCTCTTCTGTCAATCTTTTGACTTTAGCCGGTTTCCCGGGTGAGTTATAAAAGAGTGACCAAAGAGTTTTGATAAAAAATTTTATTTTTTAATTTTGAAATTTTGTCTATACTGGTTTTATCCAGGGGGAGTGCGCAACCCCTTGCGAAATTTGTATGCATTATAATTCAGATCTAGTTTTTAAAGTTATATAATGTAAATTAGTATTTGGGTTTTGTTTTGCATAAAGCTAAAACTTGTCTTGTACTTTAAAGTTTTAACTTTATGAGGGGGAAATAAGACGATGTGTGTCTTTTCGAATTAAAAAGTATTCTAATTTTATTTATTTTCAACTTTCAATTTACAAACAAATTTAAAATCAAAGATAAATAGTTTTCTAAAATTTGAATAAACAGTAACAAAGTATTTTCTATAAAATTACAGAGATGGGACTTCATAAATACAGGAGTCCCACAATATGAATTTATTCTGTGAAAGTTTTAAATTCAACAAATATACAAATTTTTACAAAAATTTTATAGAAAAATTATTTCAGCATAAATGTGGCAATTTTTAGCATTATTTTTAGTCACCTTTTCTAATAATTTTGGTATATTTCATCATATTTCTTTTGGTACATTTTACCAAGTTTTTGCTTAAATAGCATTAGCATTTTCTTCAAAATTTTTTACATAAGTGTTTTGGCTAAATTACGAAAACTACTTCGTCGGTTGTAGTTTTAGCATATTTTTGGTAAAATTATGCCAGATTTTTGCTCACTCCGACACAAGTTTTTTTTTGCGTGTAGTGACCATAGAAAAAAAATAGAACAATAGAAGTGTAACAGAGTCGTATTTCGCTTGAATAAGTATTAGTGACAGCACATTATGTAACTTTTGACGTTTAATAAAAACAATGCAACATAAAGGAGAACAACAACAAAGAAAACAACAAAAGAAAAAACAAAAGGTTTTAAATTATCAATAGTGCGTATTATCTTTAAACAAGTGAGAGTGTTAAATTCGGCCGTGCCGAATCTGTTATACCCTCCAACATGCAAATAAATAAAAAAAAAAATGCAGGGGCGTTTTCTTTTTTTTTTTTGGGGGGGGTCGGTAGTGGTAATTGGGGGGGGGGCATTTCTTCTCGAATATGTGTTTAAGAATTCATTCTTATACTTTTTGCTCTAAAGAAATACAAGTTTATCATTATTTAAAAAAAAAAAAATTCCACGCCCATAAAAGGGGGGCGGACCGAAAAAACGACATTTTCTAATTCTCTGGGTCCAAATGCAGGACTTTAAACTTCTTGTAGCATAAAAATGTTGTATTTGTTAAACAAAAACAAAGAAAATCATGTAAAAATATGGTATTTTTCAGAGGTTGGTTTAGTTCTTCAAGGGGGAACTTTTTTCCCCCTGTTCCGATTTTGCTCCTTTACGAACTTAACCTGCCTAGGAACATAAGACATATTCGTGCCAAATTTCGGGAGTCTAGCTCTTTTATTTTGGACTGCATCGTGTTAACTACAGACGGACAGACGGACGGACAGACGGACGGACATCGCTAGAATGTCTTAGAATCGATCACTGATCATAAATATATATACTTTATGGGGTCCTAGACCGATATTTTGATGCGTTCCACACGGAATGACAAAGTGAGTATACCCTCATACTGTAGTTGGAGGGTATAAAAAACGTTGAATAAAGCAAAATAAATAATAAATTTAATTAAATGAAAGACAAATTCCATTTTTTATAAACAAAGAATCTAATTTGATATTAAATACGTGTGAAATGAGGAAGAACAAGCATTTTGCCACCATATTGGAAAATACATCAAATACAACACTGCGTACCTTCTAATCTTTTCTATGATAGTGACATAGTCACAGACTAATACAGACTCGACATAAGTGACAGGTGTCAAAAAAGTATTCTTTAACCACAGACTAATACAGACTCGACATAAGTGACAGGTGTCAAAAAAGTAGTTCTGAACCATATGGTTAATATTTTCAAATTATTCTACGAATTAGGTTAGAAAGAGAAAACTGATATAACGCGCCATAAGAAAAATGGATGCCAGATCGGTTTTTGTTGTCTCACTCATTCCTAAGTCGTAGAAAGTGTTGCCATGTTAGCGTAAAACGGACTAAAAACCGCTGTGTTTTCTCCTAAAATCGCTTAATTTCCCCCCATTTTTTCTTGTAAAACTCTACTGTCGAGTCTGTATTTAGTCTGTGCTTTAACCATATGGTTAATATTTTCAAATTATTCTACGAATTAGGTTAGAAAGAGAAAGCTGATATAACGCGCCATTAGAAAAATGGATGCCAGGTCGGTTTTTGTTGTTTCACTCATAGTGACATAGTAATCCATCGACCGTTTTGTAGATCTGGCATCACCAAAGATAATTGCAAAATTCTGGCAATGCCAAACTAAAGTTCAAACGCAAAGCAAAGAGAGACAAAAAACAATCTGCATTCTCACTGTAAAACTGGTATCTTCCATCTCGCTCACATTTCGATTTGTGATAAAATTTCGTAAACAATATCATATGGTTTTTGTTTACTACTTTTTCAAACGCCATTTGTTGGACTACTCTATGACTCTGGTTTCACTCACTCCTAAATCGTAGAAAGTGTTGCCATGTTAGCGTAAAACGGACTAAAAACCGCTGTGTTTTCTCCTAAAATCGCTTAGTTTTTCCCCATTTTTTCTTATAAAACTCTACTGTCGAGTCTGTATTTAGTCTGTGACATAGTAATCCATCGACCGTTTAGTAGATCTGGCATCACCAAAGGTAATTGGAAAATTCTGGCAATGCCAAACTAAAGTTCAAACGCAAAGCAAAGAGAGACAAAAAAGAATCTGCATTCTCACTGTAAAACTGGTATCTTTCATCTCGCTCGAATTTCGGTTTGTGATAAAATTTCGTAAACAATACCATATGGTTTTTGTTTACTACTTTTTCAAACGCCATTTGTTGCAAGGAGGGTATAAATACAGGAGAGGGGGATTGGAGAACACTCAACCTAGCACTAATCCAAGCACAATACCACGGCGTCAAAAAAACAAAATATTGCAAAACAAATGGAAACAAGAGTTGTCATGTTATTTGTATTTATTTAAAATTGTGGCATGGTTGCATTTTTCTAGAATAAAATTATTTATTACCAGTTTTTTCTCTATTTTGTTTATGTTTTATATTTATTTTAATTGTACTTTGCTGGTGTCGTACTTTTTTGTTTTTTAACTAGTTGTATACATGTTTTCTTCGTAATTTAAACTCCAAAAAACATTGCCTTAACAAAAAAATGCAACCATGCCACAATTTTAAATAAATACAAATAACATGACAACTCTTTTTTCCATTTGTTTTGCAATATTTTGTTTTTTTGACGCCGTGGTATTGTGCTTGGATTAGTGCTAGGTTGAGTGTTCTCCAATCCCCCTCTCCTGTATTTATACCCTCCTTGATTTGTTGGACTACTCTATGACTCTGCATACATCGACAGCTCCAGACCACAGTACATGAGTAGTAGTATCACAGAGTTGCATCTGATGGATGTAAGTATTAGTGACAGCACACGGTGTAACTTTTGACGTTTCATACAAAACGTAAACAAACATCATAAATACATGCACAAAAGCTTACACGTACAGGCACACATATACTAGGCAGCGATGATCATTCTGTACTAAAAACCATACCACCATATTGGAAAGTACGCAATTAGCACCAGTGTTTGCATACTAGTCTGTACTGTGCTCCAGACTGAGTCATAGCCACAGACCATATAGACATGCAACACGAGTGCCTATTTTGGTACTTTCAATATGGACGCATACAAAATACTACTAAATTTACTTCTCTGTCTAGAATACGTGTACCTGTACGTGTGAGCTTTTACATCTGTATTTTCGTTGTTTGTTTATGTTTTGTATGAAACGTCAAAAGTTACACGCGCGTGCCGTCACTAATACATACACATGTGCGAAACTTATTCGTTTCACCCCTATGGTCATAGCACAGACTAATACAGACTCGACATAAGTGACAGGTGTCAAAAAAGTAGTCGTGAACCATATGGTTATTTATTTTAAATTATTCTACGAATTAGGTTAGAAAGAGAAAGCTAATATAACGCGCCATAAGAAAAATAGATGCCAGATCGGTTTTTTTGGTATCACTCACTCCTAAGTGTGCAATTACAAATTTTCAAATCAAGCAGAAACAACCTCAAATTAAAAAGAAAACAGTGACAAAAGTCAACAAACTTTGTTTTTGCTTAATTTGAGAATGTTTATTTTTATTTTTAAAATGGGCGAATAAAAACTAACGTTTTAAAATCAAAGTTGTTTCATTTTCAATTTAAAGTTGAGAAATTATTGATTTAATGTTGATATATTTTTATTTTTATGTTGTTCCCTACCATTTTATTTATTAAAACATTTTTTTTTAAATTTTAATATTAAACAATTTATTTAAAATAATAAAGAAATAATATGCTTGTACAAGATTTCTGTTATTTTTTATGTGAAACCGTCTATGTAGCCTGGTAAAATGATAAACTCTGGCCGTATTCATTTAAACTCGTATACACCAAGTATACCGTATAAACTTACCAAACTTATTTTTTATAAATGGAGTTTGACATATATTGTATAAATTTATCAGACTTACATATTATACGAGCTGTTTATACGGTTAGATGAATACCATTTCTGTTATCAGACTATACACTCAACCAAAAATCATTGTATTCCCAAAGAAAATCGTAGTAAATTCAACAGAAATCATTGTTGATTTTGACCCTACAAATATTTATGTTGATTTCAACATTAATTGTTGTCAGTTTTTGTAAAAGCTGATTAACTCGTATTTTTGTTGGTTCTATTCGTATTTTTGTTAATCATACTCGTTTTGTTTTGTATATTCATGCAATTTTATTTATTAAAATGAAATTCTTATTTGTGTTGTTAAAGTTATTTTATTTAATTGAATATTTTCACAATATTTTTTTGTGGTTTTCATTAACTCATTATTTTCACATAAACTTATTTTGTTTTTAGATGATATTTTTTTGTTTCCTTGATATATTTCGCTGTTGTTTTGATGTATTTCGCTGTTGTTTTGCTGTCAGCAATCATTTTACATGATTAGCTTTTAAGGTGCGTACAGACGACGCAATATAATGCACAATATGCAATTATATTGATCGTGTGTGGGTAATATTGACGATTGTACAATGGTCAATCTTACCCACACACCATCAATATAATTGAATATTGTACATAATATTGCGTCGTCTGTAGGTACCTTTAGAGTTTTTAGAAAGATTCCAAATCACAAATTGCTAAAAAAATAAAAAATTGTTTTATCAATGAATTAAATAACAAATATATTTAATTACTCACCAAATATTTTCTAATAATAAAGATTTTTTTGAGAAACATCCTTTCTGTACAAGACAACAAAAATTTACAAATGGCGATCAGCAAAAACAGTGTTGCACATTTCATGTACTTATATTTTAGACAATTTTTTCCAACTATGCATATTATTTAACTATTGAATTTTGTAATATCAACATTGATTTTTGTTAAATTCTGTAAAACTTGATCTACAATGGGTTTACTAATTTTTCTACTAAGATATTTCTATGAGTGTATTGACTGTGGTAAAAACTTAAATTACTTAAAAATTGCACATTATACTTAACTTGATTAAACTTAATTATTTTAATAATTTCCTTTCCGGGAATTGAATTTTAAAGTCCAGTTTACAATTCTCATCAATTATTTTTTCCACGACAACAACCACACGCAAAAAAAAAATCTGTGTCAGATTGAGCAAGCCTACTTGGTAAAAATTTTTTCATACCAAAAAAAATTTTTTAACAAATTTTTGCTAAAATTATGCTTGTCGATGTTAAAGTAACATAATTAGTCTTTTATGTAAAATAACCAAGTAGCTTGCACAATAACGCAAATTACATGCACAAAAATTTATCGAAAGAAAACACCAAAAAAAAAAAAAACAAATACAGACCGCCATTTTCATTTTGTATTTTTGTGTGCGTGCTTCGTTCATTTTTTGTGTTATAAAAACGTAAAAAGGAAATTGATAAATAAAATTAAAATAAATTAATAAATAAAAATAAATAATTAGTTTTTTAATAGACAAATAAATGTAAGATAAAAAAATGCTAAAGTTAATTTTGCTGTCATAACTTAAAACACCATTCATTTAGCAAAACCAATGGCACAGACTAAATACAGACTCGACAGTAGAGTTTTATAAGAAAAAATGGGGAAAAACTAAGCGATTTTAGGAGAAAACACAGCGGTTTTTAGTCCGTTTTACGCTAACATGGCAACACTTTCTACGACTTAGGAGTGAGTGAAACAACAAAAACCGATCTGGCATCCATTTTTCTTATGGCGCGTTATATCAGTTTTCTCTTTCTAACCTAATTCGTAGAATAATTTGAAAATATTAACCATATGGTTAAAGAATACTTTTTTGACACCTGTCACTTATGTCGAGTCTGTATTAGTCTGTGCCAATGGAGTCCCAGACCACAGACTAATACAGACTCGACATAAGTGACAGGTGTCAAAAAAGTATTTGTAACGTGGCAAATGGCCAAAGTGGCCTCATTGCTACTAACATAATTATTCTTTATAAATTTTGGCTTAATATTCGTATATTTTACATAATATTAAGATTTTATCATAATCCAACTATTTCTGCTGCATTTCGCGTTACTTCTAATCCACCACTTGCACCCTAATTTTAAAATAGCTCAATAATTAAGTGTCCCCCTATTAATTTTAGTCTTTCCTACTATTTTTTACTTTTATTATATAAACATACGAATCCCAACAAGAAAGAGCCACCTTAATAAAATAACCCCATACGAAAGCCACCCTAATACATTATTTTTTTATAAATGTATATATGTGTGTGTATGTACACAAATTCATTCGACCAATAGCAGTACTGGGTGAGTTATTTTTATTTGTTTTTGGTTGTTGGTGATTCTGATTCAAGCAATTCTCGTTTAGTTAAATAAAACATAGTCTTAAGTAGTTTAGTTTGGGACACAAATGGGCAAGTTGAGATTAGACGAAAGTCTTTTTATCAATCACTACAGAGACTCGTACATCAGTCGAGATACTGTGGGCCTTAAATAAAGGGCAGTGATAAATAATTTTTGTGAGGGCAGCCTAGGTTGCACTCTAATAAATAAATTCTCGTGCCTTCGGGTACAGTGCTCTTCTCGTGCCTTCGGGTACAGTGTTCTTCTCGTGCCTTCGGGTAGTGTGTTCTTCTCGTGCCTTCGGGCAAGGATCATAGAAGTAAATAGGATGTCCAGAACTTCAAGTTCCTGATAATCACGTTGCTCAGCCTGCTCAGTCTGCTCAGCTTGCTCAGCTTGCTCTCCCAAAACAGGGGACTTGTGGACTGTCCACAGGGGCCTTGTGGACTGTCCACAAGACCCCTGAACATTAACCATTAAAGCGTTCAAAACAAAGAAATCGAAATTTGGCAAACATTTAAAAAATTTTCGATTTAAATTTTGAAAAAATGAGGAATATTAAGAAAAATTCCAAAAAAATTATTGAAAATACTAGGAAGAACCAAAAATGAATATTTATTTTCTTATTTTTGAAAATTTAAAAAATTTTAATTTTTTTTATTTTTTTTCCCCCATAAATATTCATTTTTGGTTCTTCTTAGTATTTTCAATAATTTTTTTTTGAATTTTTCTTAATATTCCTCATTTTTTTAAAATTTAAATCGAAAATTTTTCAAAATGTTTGCCAAATTTCGATTTCTTTGTTTTGAACGCTTTAATGGATAATGTTCAGGGGTCTTGTGGACAGTCCACAAGGCCCCTGTGGACAGTCCACAAGACCCCTGTTTTGGGAGAGCAAGCTGAGCAAGCTGAGCAGACTGAGCAGGCTGAGCAACGTGATTATCAGAAACTTGAAGTTCTGGACATCCTATTTACTTCTATGATCCTTGCTTCGGGTACAGTGTTCTTCTCGTGCCTTCGGGTAGTGTGTTCTTCTCGTGCCTTCGGGTACAGTGTTCTTCTCGTGCCTTCGGGTACAGTGTTCTTCTCGTGCCTTCGGGTAGTGTGTTCTTCTCGTGCCTTCGGGTACAGTGTTCTTCTCGTGCCTTCGGGCAAGGATCATAGAAGTAAATAGGATGTCCAGAACTTCAAGTTCCTGATAATCACGTTGCTCAGCCTGCTCAGTCTGCTCAGCTTGCTCTCCCAAAACAGGGGACTTGTGGACTGTCCACAGGGGCCTTGTGGACTGTCCACAAGACCCCTGAACATTAACCATTAAAGCGTTCAAAACAAAGAAATCGAAATTTGGCAAACATTTAAAAAATTTTCGATTTAAATTTTGAAAAAATGAGGAATATTAAGAAAAATTCCAAAAAAATTATTGAAAATACTAGGAAGAACCAAAAATGAATATTTATTTTCTTATTTTTGAAAATTTAAAAAATTTTAATTTTTTTTATTTTTTTTCCCCCATAAATATTCATTTTTGGTTCTTCTTAGTATTTTCAATAATTTTTTTTTGAATTTTTCTTAATATTCCTCATTTTTTTAAAATTTAAATCGAAAATTTTTCAAAATGTTTGCCAAATTTCGATTTCTTTGTTTTGAACGCTTTAATGGATAATGTTCAGGGGTCTTGTGGACAGTCCACAAGGCCCCTGTGGACAGTCCACAAGACCCCTGTTTTGGGAGAGCAAGCTGAGCAAGCTGAGCAGACTGAGCAGGCTGAGCAACGTGATTATCAGAAACTTGAAGTTCTGGACATCCTATTTACTTCTATGATCCTTGCTTCGGGTACAGTGTTCTTCTCGTGCCTTCGGGTACAGTGTTCTTCTCGTGCCTTCGGGTACAGTGTTCTTCTCGTGCCTTCGGGTAGTGTGTTCTTCTCGTGCCTTCGGGTACAGTGTTCTTCTCGTGCCTTCGGGTAGTGTGTTCTTCTCGTGCCTTCGGGTACAGTGTTCTTCTCGTGCCTTCGGGTACAGTGTTCTTCTCGTGCCTTCGGGTAGTGTGTTTTTCTCGTGCCTTCGGGTACAGTGTTCTTCTCGTGCCTTCGGGTACTGTGTTCTCCTGGTGCCTTACTTCATCACCGTCATAATATTCACTGAGCTGTGACCTGCCAGTGTGCCAGTTACCGACTATAATACTGAGCTGTGACCTGCCAGTTCAACACTAGTTACCATCGTATTGCTGCCTTCGTCGCCGATAGTACTGAGCTGTGACCTGCCAGTCCAACGCTAGACACCATCGTAATTCTGCTTTTGTCGCCGATAGTACTGAGCTGTGACCTGCCAGTCCAACGCCAATTACCATCGTGCCTCGTTTCCCGACCGTCTACCGCCAGCCGACACCTTTGTACCGATTACCTGTATCCCGATTGTCCAGTCATCACCAAGTAGAGCGATCGTGCCAGCCTCATTCGTATCATAGCGACGAACAAAGTGACTAAGTATAGTGGAGAAGAAGGATTGTTGTTCGTGACTTATTACAAATACATTAAACATATTGTATTTATATTTAATTTAAATAAAAGATTAATTTGTAAGCCCCATAAAGGGTTAACCAACGTCTTTTCACTCAAGGTTTTGTGGGTCCTAGAGTATACTACCTTGGCCACGACTGAACTACCTCAGCCAAGTCAAAAACCACGTTACATATTCTTTAACCATATGGTTAATATTTTCAAAATATTCTACGAATTAGGTTAGAAAGAGAAAACTGATATAACGCGCCATAAGAAAAATGGATGCCAGATCGGTTTTTGTTGTTTCACTCACTCCTAAGTCGTAGAAAGTGTTGCCATGTTAGCGTAAAACGGACTAAAACCCGCTGTGTTTTCTCCCAAAATCGCTTAGTTTTTCCCCATTTTTTCTTGTAAAACTCTACTGTCGAGTCTGTATTTAGTCTGTGCCCAGACCACAGACTAAATACAGACTCGACAGTAGAGTTTTATAAGAAAAAATGGGGAAAAACTAAGCGATTTTAGGAGAAAACACAGCGGTTTTTAGTCCGTTTTACGCTAACATGGCAACACTTTCTACGACTTAGGAGTGAGTGAAACAACAAAAACCGATCTGGCATCCATTTTTCTAATGGCGCGTTATATTAGCTTTCTCTTTCTAACCTAATTCGTAGAATAATTTGAAAATATTAACCATATGGTTCCGAACTACTTTTTTGACACTTGTCACTTATGTCGAGTCTGTATTAGTCTGTGCCCAGACGTTTGTTTCAATGAATTACAAATGGAATAATAAAGTGAGTATACCCCTATTACGAAGACACCAATAAGGTTTAATAGATTTTTAGTTAAAAATTAGTGTTTGGTAATAATTTTCTATTTTTACAGGGTACTGCTAAATAAATTTTTGAAGCTTTAGCGAATCCTTCACTACAATAAAAAGCGTGGGCACCATCCTCCCTTTAGTCATAAAATTAAAACCTAAAAACTCATTTATATAGCAAAGCCAATGGAGTCCAGACCTGTTTTGATGAGTTACAAATGGAATCACAAAGTAAGTGTTCCTCCTAACCAAAAGACCAATGGGATTTACTAGTTTTTTAAATTAAAAATTTATGTTTTGTAATAATTTTCTATTTTTACAGGATGCTTTTAAATAAATTCGCGAAGCTATAGCGGATGCTTCACTTCAAGAAAAAGCGTAGGCAGCAGTCACTGGAGAAAATTGTACATAAAGGGTCAGTTGGTTGGTGGTAAATAAAATCCTACACAACATTTATTATATTAGGCGTATTTTGTTGGCATAATTATCAGTGTTCTACCATACAAAGTTCACATTAGTGTTAACGCTTAAAACTTTAGAAGTTAAAAATTAACTTGCATTCATTGTGAATGATTCTGTTATTGTTAATGGCTCTCTTTGGTATTAATAAAAAAGATAAATGTTTTTGTGTTGCTTTCAAGCTAAATTGCATTTAATTAACTAATTTTATCAATATTTCATCGAAAATGTGTAATATTTTACAAAACTATTCCAAACGACGCTAAATTAAATTAAGAAATTTATGGAAGTTAACGTTTCGTTTTTTTCGTTTTGACGCCTGTTAACAATCTAAGTTTGCCAACAAAAAAGGCCTATTAATATGGATTTATTCTGTGAAAATTTTAAATTCAACAAATATACAAATTTTTACAAAAATTTTATAGAAAAATCATTTTAGCATAAATGTGGTAATTTTTTGCATTATTTTTAGTCACCTTTTCTAATAATTTTGGTATATTTCACCATATTTATTTTGGTATATTTTACCAAGTTTTTGCTTAAATAGCATTAGCATTTTCTTCAAATTTGTTTACATAAGTGTTTTGGCTAAATTACGAAAACTACTTCGTCGGTTGTAGTTTTAGCATATTTTTGGTAAAATTATGCCAGATTTTTGCTCACTCCGACACAAGTTTTTTTTTGCGTGCAGAGAAGCCCTTTAACCAAAGAATAACAAAATCAAGTTAGTTAACAAAAAAACACATTGAAGTTTATAAGGCCATGTTCACACTACAAGAACTTACCATGGTAAGTTGAGATGATTTTGCAATTTTTCTTTATGCTAGTACAATTTGAGATGATTTTGTAAATCACTATGTGATTTTGTTCAAAGGAAAATCACATAGTGATTTTAAAATCACGCTAGTCTGTATACAGTATAACTTACCATCGCTTATAGATATTTAACATAAATTTATTTTTTTTACAGATATAATTTAATATATCTTAGGGAATATTAATTTTTTTAACAAAAATTTCCATTTTTTGCAAAAAGTAAGAAATGACGCAATATTTTTTTTTATAATGAACATGTTCAAATTAAAAATGTTTTCATCTTAAAATTTGACATATGATTTTGAAATGTCAATTCACAACTAAAATTAAAATTGTTTGACATCAAATTGAAAATGAAACAATATAGTTTTTAGAATGAAAATTTGAATTGGCAATAACTCAAATTTGTAACGAGCTTTTACGACAGCATAATAAATACGAGATTATTCATTTTTAAATTAAGAGGTTAACAGCTTTAAAACAGAAATATTTATTTTTAAATCAACATATTTCAATATAAATAATGTGCTCGATTCTCGAATACGACTTCACCATTCACCCGATTTTTAAAAATTTGATATTCTTTCGAATTTTAAGATTTTAAAATTTTTTTCTTGTAACGATTGAAGATCTAATTTATATCTTAAATAATTACAAAAACAAATTTTAAAATCTTAAAACTCGAAAGCATATCAATTTTTTAAAAATTAGGTGAATGGTGAAATCGTATTCCAGAATCGAGCACAATAAAATTTTTGGAAAATAATGTAGCGTTTTTAAATTAAAAACGAAAATGTTTGATTTAAATATGCTTTTTTCCCTCAGTGTATTAATAATTACCGATGGTGATTTAGTATATACAATTTTTGCTTTAAAAGAGTTATTTTTGTTGGAAAACAGATTTCGGACCTTCATAATAGTATTTCTCAAACAACTTGTGAAATATATCAAATATTATGTCTGGTTTGATGTTTGATTGACCAACGATGATTCTCTAAAGTCTGCTGAAGATTCCTTAGTGGGGACTGATCAGTACAGACATACTATGAGATGAGTAACTTTTTTAAAGCAATAAATTAAAAATACTCTATTATGACAATATCATATATAGAAATATTTTTGGGCCTCGAACTAGAATAAAACTCTAATCGAATATATATACATATATAAAGGCCGAATAAATACATTTTATTTTTATGTACCTTTTGGTACTAAAAATAAAAAAACAACATCCAATTATGTTACTTTAACATCGACTCTCATAATTTTAGCAAAAATTTGGTAAAAACTTTTTTTGGTATGAAAAAAAATTTACCAAGTAGGATTGCTCAATCTGACACAGATTTTTTTTTGCGTGTAGAGATGGCACATGAGCAGATTAGAGCGTGATTCACGTGAATCACGCGTGAGTGTGACTGATTTAAATTTTACTCAAGTGAGTGTGAGTGGAGAAAAAAATTGCGTGAGTAAGATTTTTGCGTGAGTGAGTGTGCGTGAGTCGTTTTTTTTTGCGTGAGTTTGCGTGAATTATTTTCTCTTTATATTTCCTATTGTACCAAAAAAGCGACAAAAAAATTTTAAAATTTGGCTTAATTTATGATTTTGTCCCAAAAAAAGCAAACAAAATGAAAATTTTTGAAAGATTTTTGAAATTATAGAAATTTTCGTGAGTGTGAGTCAACGTGAGTTTGAGTGAAGCTTGCGTGAGTGCACGTGAGTGTGAGTTGTTTTAAATTTACTCACGTGATTGTGAGTGAGTGTGAGTAGAAAAAATATGCTCGAGAGTTCAAAAATTCCTGTCGTGAGCGTGAGTGAGTGTGAGTCAAAAATCACTCACGAGTCCATCTCTAGTTAATACTACACTCAACCAAAAATTATTGTATTCCCAAAGAAAATCGTTGTAAATTCAACAGAAATCATTGTTGATTTTGACCCTACAAATATTTATGTTGATTTCAATAAAAATTGTTGTCAGTTTTTGTAAAAGTTGATCAACTCGTTTTTTTGTAAATCAACTCATATTTTTTGTAAATTCAACTCATATTTTTGTTAACGCTCCGGATACACCAACATAAAATTGTAGATAACATAAGAGATAACGTCGGCAGAATTATTTTGTATTTTCATTTTATGTTAAAGGGTGGTGTAATCGTAATTTATGTTAACTCATTTTTTTTAGGAATTTGTTGATGAAGGTCGTTTCGATTTAATTTTTTATTTATTTTTTTAATACATATAACACATTTTTTTTAAATTAAAAAGCTTTAATTTAACGTTATTTAGTTACTTTCTTTCAAAAACCACATTTATTAATTATAAAGCGAATGTTTTTTGTGTATTTGTATTTTTCCAAAATGTCGCCATCAACAAACTCATGAATTTGACGTTTCTTATGTTAACATAATTGTTAAGACTTATGTTTGGAGAACTATGTTAACATTTATTTCCAACACAAATATGTATAACATATGACTATGGCACACGAGAAATAACACAATTTTGACGTATGTCGGAATAAATGTCCACATAATTATAGAAGGTGGAGCCAGTGGGTTATATAAGAAATTTTATTAAGCCGCCCAGAGACACAATACATGTTGGATGACTTGTTAGTTGACGAAAAAATATTTTCAAAATACACTTATCCGACAAATTTATACACATGTTGGATGACCGCTCATTTTTTTAGAATTCTTGAAGTAGTAACATGAATATTTTTTTTATTTTTCAACTCTTTTTTATGTTTTTTTAATATATTTAGCTTAAAATTTACTTTTTAACATTATTGCTTTTGTTAAATGAAATCTTAAATTTCATCTATTTTGTTTTATAAAAATTTGTAGTATTTTATATACTTAGTATTTAGTATTTTATATTTTTGAATTGTATAAATTTATACTTTTAATAATTTTTGTACTTTTGGTTGCAAACTTGTCGGTTAGTGTAAATTTGAATTTCGCGCTAATGTTGCTGAATTAGCCATCTTTATGATTTGATTTATGCTAATTTTCTTTTGACTTATGTTCAAAGGGAAGAAGAAGAATCAGCATAAACCAAATACATACATTTTTGCCATTATTCGTTTTTTAACCACCATTGAGCAAAGGTCTCTATTTTTTATAAAACCGTGTTATTTTACCCGTTTGCAACCAAAGTATTTTTCTTAAAAAATTGAATTTAAAACAATTGAATTGTAACTTAAAAATTGTTACAAAAATAAATAAAATTCAAAAGAATTTTATTATTCAAAAATTGGTATTTTTCTTTTGGCTTCGTTTTTTAATATTTGGGCAAAAACCCTTGCCCAACATTTTGGCGCCCGAGCAGGGACCAGCTGCTGCACATATTTGGAAACTTACCAGCCGTTTCGAAGGAAGAATAATTGCTGTTCCCCATTGGTTAAATTGTGGAAGTTGGTAGTCCCAATAGTTGTTTACCTGGAGCAGTGACGGTCCGTGAAGTTGTCACTGGGTGTTCTCTAATTTTTAAAAACAGCAAATTTAAGTATAAAATTCATGTTTTCCTGGACCTAACGCGTTCCCGAGATAGATAAAGATCCAATGTAATTAGTTTTGTATATTTTTGAATAATATGCAGCCCAAATTCTATTTTATTGTCATTTTGTTGCCTCACCACATCGACAATTAACAAAAAGCATTATTTCGCAAATAAATGGAACACAAAAAAGAATTTTGGCTGTGTGTTAAAAAAAAACTAATAAAACTGAACCTTGTCTATCACGGGAACGTGTTACATCCACAAAAACATATATTATATACATAATTTTGATATTTTAAATAAGTAGAGAACACCCAGTGACAACTTCACGGACCGTCACTGACCTGGAGGTAATATATGCTGTAGTCATCAACTTGGAAGTGGTTCTATTGAAGAAATTGGACTTCCATCCGTTGTCATCCAGCACACGTACTCCTGGCCAGCCGGAAGAAAATTCGTTTGTTTGACGTCTCGTCTGTGTAGTGGATTCTTACACAGGGTATTTAAACCTTACTAGTTGACATTTTATATTTTGTATAAATGTCTAAAACCAACACTGGAAACTCACAGGTGATGTAATAAATGGAATTTTAAAAAGTGATAATTGGTGAAAAAAGTTTAATTTATTAAAAAATAATAAATTTACAATTTTTATAAAATTTTATAATTTACACAAATTGGTTTGTGACCAATTGTCAAATTTGTTTATAAAACTTTCGCCCATATGTTTTTATGTCATCTTGTTTTTGATCAACTGCCCTCTGGTGTTTAGTAGTGGAAGCAGTTTAATAGTGTTGTATTTTGGAAGTAGATTGTGGTCTTTGCTAAATTTCGGTGATTATTGTGAATGATTTGCAATATTCTAGCCAAGTCACAATCCTTTTGCTACATTTTTAGAACATTCAGCAAACATTCATATCTGTGTGTTTCATAGCATGCAGCTTATGTTTGACAAAAGAACTGTCAAATTTTCAGTTTCTTTTACATTGTTGACATTTCGTATTAGAATATAAAAATAAAACGAAAAGCAACTTTATAAAGGAAAAAAGAAACAAATTCTTATTAGAATTGTGGTTTGCAAATAAAATTGTGTTTAAATTCATGTGAACGATAAATTGTGTTGTTAATTAATTGCAATTATTTGAAAAGCGGAAACCTTGTGTTTTTTTTTTGATTTGTTATCAAGGGAAGAGTACGCAGTTCACAGATAAGGTGAAATTTTCTTTCGGGGATAAGGAATTTTTCAGAAACTAAGTTCAGCCAAAGGTAAACTTTAGTTGAATTTAGTTTGTACAGTGAAAATTCTATCCTATGATATTTTTTTGAAAATTTGCAAATTTAAACACAAAATAAATAAATTTACTTGCAGCATTGTTAAACCGAGTGCTGTTTTTATGGAAAATTGAATCCGTATTTATTGTGCAATATCCCAGTTTTCGTGAATTCGGTAAGGTGACTTGGCTTAGCCGCCTAGAGATTTTGGTGCAAAGGCTACATACTTTCAGTGGCTCGTTGAAGTTGAGGTATCTATTGAATTTATTGCATTTTTTTTTTGGAAAAAAGAAAAAGGAAAAATTGCTTTGTTCGTGCGGGAAAATCAGACTTTTATCGTTTGTATGCGATTTGTCTGAAAATTTTCAGGAGAAATCCGACCCTTTTGTTGCGCGTGCAAAATTTTTTTAAATTATCAATATTTTATTAAATATTTATAGATTTTTCTTTTGAAAAATTGTGTTTTTTTGGATAATCCGACTTTTATCGCTTGTATGCGATTTTTCTTTTGAAAAATTGTGTGTTTTTTTTTGGAGAATCTGACTTTTATCGCTTGTATGCGATTTGTCAAGAAAATTTTCTATATTTGATTGAATTTTACGGATTTTTTTGGAAAATTGTGTTTTTTCGTGCGGGAGGATCCTATTGTATTGTTTGTATACAATTTATACGGCATTTTGGTTGGTATGCAGGTTGTTTAAATTCTTCAATAGTGAATGAATTTAAAGTGGATTTTTGAGGTTTTTTTGCTTTTCGTACGCTAAAACCCATTTCATTGTTTGTATACAAATTATTTAAATTTTTCAATAGTTGAATTTAGCTCGCATTTTGTTGGATAAGGGAAAAAACACATTTCCAATTTTTAATTTTTTTTCTTTTGCAATTTATTAAATTCTTAAATAATTTAGTTTAATTGCATTCTTTTTTGATAGAAAAGAAAACTCGATTTTTTATTTTTTTTATAACTAAATAAAATTTGTCGGTAGAATTTATTCTGATAATTCACCGCCATGCCTCCTAAAAGTGTTCCAGCTCCTGCAGCTGTTGATGACAGCGCGAGTTTGTTGGAAACTTATCGGCAACAACGAACGACCACAGAGGCTAATATCTTAAGAATTAAATCCAACCTTGAGAAAAAAAGAGGTACTCTTTCAGGATTGGATATAGAGGGCTGGTTAGAATTGGTCAATTCGTATATCAAGAATTTAATGGCGTACCAGACCGACATTGAAAAACTAGACCCCACTGATGACAAACGCGGTGACTTGGAAGAACTTTGTATAAGTGCAAAGTCATTGTTAAAGTCAATGTTGGGCGGTACTAGACGTGAAAGTATTGCCAACCAGACCCTCGGTGGTTCTTCCACAAATCCACATAGACTTCCTGCTTTGAAAATTCCGAAGTTTAGTGGAAAATATGCGGAATATAAAAATTTCATTTCGTCCTTTAATAGTTTGGTTCATAATGAACACAATTTATCCACAATTGAGAAATTTAACCACCTCATAGCATGTCTGACAGATGATGCACTTAGGACGGTAAAAGCCTTCCAGGTAACAGAGGAAAATTACCAAAGTGCTTTAGATAGGCTAGCAGACCGGTTTGACAATAAATGTTTAATTTTTCAAGACCATATCAACGCCCTTTTTAATATGAAAAAAATTGGCAAACCAAGTGCTGCTGCTCTTCGTCAAGTAGTTGATAATGTATCAGCTATTCTTGATTCACTGTCTCATCTGGGTACGGACAAGGACATAATGCATGCCCTGGTCATTCACCTAGTTATGTCAAAAGTTGACAATACCACTAGGACCAAATGGGACGAAGGGCAGGATTTGAAAGAATTGCCAAAGTGGGATGCATGTGCGTCTGTTCTTATTCGCAGATGCCAATTCTTAGAGGTGAACGACGATAAAAAAGGCAGTCAAGAAGTCACGAGTAACGTAAATAAAAATGAAAAACGTAATACTCGATCGTCGTTTTCTTGCACTCGGGCTAAAAACGAAGGTTGGTTTTATTGTTCAAAAAATGGACACACTTTGGAAATTGTAGGGAATTTTGCGCTTTACCAGTGCCACGAAGGTTTTCCCATGTCAAAAAAGTAGGTATTTGCATTAATTGCCTAAAAAGGGGCCACATGGTGTCAAAGTGTAATGGGCCTAAATGCAAAATTTGTAGTAAGGCACATCATGATCTTTTACACAGGTATGAAGCTAGCCAGCCTAGTTTGAATGTAGTCAGTGCTCCCCAATCGGTTGTTCCAAGGGGACAACAAAATATGGGGAATAATAGAAACACACATAGAGCAGATTATGTATCTGCAAATGATGGACCACACTGCAGTCATGCTGCAGCGAACTCTGTAGCGCCTGTACTATCGCATACTACTACTGGCAATGCCCAGAGTATGCATATGAGTTTGCACTCCCACCAAATGGTTCTTGCCACTGCTGTGGTTTTAGTAAAGAACAAATTCAGTCAGTATCACCTAGCTAGAGCTTTGTTAGATTCGTGCTCGCAGGTGAATTTAATGACAGAAGATTTTGCGCAAAAATTAAATTTGAAACGAGAACGTTGTTCTCTTAATATAGTTGGTGTTGGTGGTACAAATACCCCAGTCAAACACAAAATAGGCACTTTTGTAAAATCAAGAGTTGCCAACTTTGAATTTTTTGTTGATTTCTGTGTTGTGCATTCGGTCTCGGGTAATCAGCCTGAATATACAATTTCGAGAGATAAGTTCTCTATTCCGTCGAATATTCAGCTAGCTGACCCTCCTTTGATAGACCGGAAAAAATAGATTTGTTGTTGGGATGTGAATACTTTTTGGACCTTTTATCGGTAGGTCAAATAAAGTTAGGTCCATCATTACCAACCCTACAAAAAACATTGTTAGGGTGGATAGTTTCTGGAAAGTGCGAAAGTGACTCTCCGGAAGCTGTTTCAAAAATTTGTAACGTAGTTACTGAAAATCAATATTCTGACAACTCTTTGGATTCTGTAGTTCGCCGGTTCTGGGAACTAGAGGAGATTCCTCAGCGCTCTCTTTTAACTGAGGAGCAGAAAAATTGTGAGGAGCACTATAATGCAAATACCCTCCGATTGCCAAATGGTAGATTTGAAGTTAAATTACCATTTAAGTCAAATCCGTCTAAATTGGGGTTATCATATGATACGGCTCGGAGAAGGTTTTTAGCCCTTGAGCGCAGGTTAGGTAAAAATCTGGAAATTAAAGATATGTATAATGATTTTATGAGGGAATATTTACATCTTGGACATATGTCCCCAGTAAATGATGATGTCTTGTTAGGACCTCACTATGTAATTCCCCATCAGTGTGTGTTGAGGCCCCACAGTTCAACTACGAAGTTGAGAGTGGTGTTCGATGCTTCTTGTAAGACCTCCACACAAATCTCTTTAAATGATATTCTGATGGTAGGACCCACAATACAAAGCGATCTGTTTTCGACTCTTTTGAGATTTCGCCTTCACAGATACGCTATAACCGCCGATGTCACAAAGATGTACCGACAGGTATTGGTCCATGAAAGTGATGCCAAGTTTCAACTTGTTTTATGGCGCGAAAGTATTGAGCAACCGATTCAAATATATAAGTTGAATACGGTGACGTATGGTACGTCTTCGGCTCCTTTTGCAGCGGTTCGATGTTTGAAGGAAATAGGTACACTTTTTGAATCAGTGTATCCTTTGGGGTCCTCCACGATTATAAATGATTTTTACGTTGACGATTTAATATCAGGCGCTGATAATTTTGAGGAATTGGAAAAGTTACGTTTTGAAGTAACTGAAATTTTGAAATCATGTGGGTTTGATTTAGCGAAGTGGTTCTCCAACCACCCTTCGTATAATGACGGATTGTCGGAGATGAATATTGACTTCGACGATTCGGACGTCACAAGAGCTCTTGGACTCATTTGGAGTACCGGGAGAGATTTATTTACTTTTAAGTTGGAGGACAATTTTGGTCACTTGCCAACTACAAAGCGAAATATTTTGTCGATTTCGTCAAGACTTTTTGACCCATTGGGACTATTATCTCCGATAATAATAAGAGCTAAAATTTTACTGCAAGAATTGTGGAAAAGACAGCTCGACTGGGATGAATCGGTGCCCCAGTCTTTAGACACCACATGGTCAAATATAAAGAACTCTTTAGCAGATAGCCATAAAATAGTTATACCACGGTTTGTAGACTCATGTTCTACAGTCAATTGTGAAGTGCATGGTTTTTCGGATGCTTCTAACAATGCATATGGTTGTTGCATCTATATAAGAACCGAGCATCCGGATGGTATAACATGTAGATTGTTGACAGCAAAATCTAAGGTTGCCCCATTAAAAGTGAAGTCGCTGCCACGACTTGAACTTTGTGCTGCACATCTACTGGCAAAACTTTGGCACACTGTAAAGCCTCTGCTACCATCTTTCGTTAAAAAAGCAATGTTTTGGTCAGATTCCGAAATAGTTCTGCATTGGTTACATAGCCATCCGTCTTCACTATCCACATTTGTTGGTAACCGAATAAGTGAAATCCAAGAATGGACAGATGCTCGATGTTGGCAGCATGTACCTTCTAAGGATAACCCTGCTGACATTGTGTCACGTGGGAGTGATATTGATGGTTTGACGGAATCTATTTGGTTTACAGGCCCAAGTTTTTTGTACTTTCAGCCAGATAAATGGCCAAAAAATTTACATTTCGATTTAACCCCTGAATTGGTATCCTTAGAAAAGAGGAAATCGAAAGTTGCCATGGTGGTAACCGGAATTAGTGAGAATAGTTTAATACAGTCTCTAAATCGTTTCTCTTCGTATACGAAGATTGTCAGGGTGTTCGCTTATGTGCTAAGAGCAATAAGAAAATTTAAGGGGAAGAGTTTTAACCAAACTCAGGTTACATTGTCTGCTAAAGAGTTAAATTCCTCATTTCTGAAAATTGCTGAGCTGTTACAGAAATTTGAATTTTCTGATGAATTGAAATTAATTCGTAAGGGCCTTGTTCCAAAATCTTGTATTCGCTCTTTGAGTCCATTTATTCAAGAATACGAAGAACACGGTATTTCGTTCAATTTGCTTCGCGTCGGTGGACGCTTATTGAATGCTCCTCTAAAGGAGGAGACCAAATTTCCATTGCTTCTGGGGAAAGGCTCGCATTTTGTGAAAGTTTATTTGGAACACTTACATAAAACCAATTCTCATGCTGGCCCGAAAATGTTAGTTGCTCTTATGAGAGAGAGAGTTTGGTTAGTGAATGCTCGAGAAGTAGCCAGAAAGACAGTTCGCAATTGCGTTTTGTGTTGTAGGTATAAACCGAAGCTTCTAACCCAAATTATGGGTAATTTGCCGAAAGATCGATTAACTGCGGTTAGGCCATTTTGGGTGTGTGGCGTAGATCTCTGCGGCCCGGTTTATATCACCACTAAAATTCGGGGTAGGCCCCCAGTAAAAACCTACATTGTGGTCTTTGTGTGCTTCGCCACCAAAGCCGTTCATTTAGAAGCCGTATCTGATTTAATGACAGACTCTTTTTTATCTTCCTTGTCTAGGTTCGTGGGGAGGAGAGGACTGCCGAGCAAGATGTGGTGCGACAACGGCACAAATTTCGTAGGTGCCGCAAATCGCCTGAGCCCGAAGGCCGCCGTAGAGAAAGAGCGACGGAAGATAGAAGGAGCCATGGCCGAGAAAGGGGTAGAGTTCCAGTTCATACCCCCCAGAGCTCCTCACTTCGGAGGGCTGTGGGAGGCTGCTGTCAAAAGTGCCAAGCGCCACTTGCTAAGAACCATCGGAAGCGCAGGCCTAACTCTCGAAGAGCTCAATACCGTTCTAGTGAACGTAGAGGCGATCCTGAACTCCCGACCACTAGCACCGCTGTCGAGCGATCCGTGCGACGGGGAACCCCTGACACCAGGCCATCTAATAATAGGGTCCTCTATCAAGGCACTGCCCGATCCCAGCTCGACGACAGGCAAGCTCAACTGCTTGAAGCGGTTTCGAGCGCTATCGTTCCTGAAGGAACGTTTCTGGTCTGCATGGCAGAAAGACTACATGCTCCAACAACAGCAGAAGGTGAAGTGGGCCAAAGGAGAAGAAAACGTCGAGGTCGGAACCGTCGTAACCGTGCACGACGACAATCTACCGCCGCAAACGTGGCTAATGGGAATAATTGTTGCTGTGGAAAAGGGCACGGACGGCAAGGTTCGGGTTGTGCAAGTAAAGACCAAAAACGGCGTTTTTAGACGACCCATTCATAAACTTGCTCCCTTACCAGTGCTGAGTGAAAATGAATTGCCGTGCTATGAATTGTTGCAGCCTGAATCAGCAGCCGTGCAAGGGGGCCGGTGTTAAATGAAATCTTAAATTTCATCTATTTTGTTTTATAAAAATTTGTAGTATTTTATATACTTAGTATTTAGTATTTTATATTTTTGAATTGTATAAATTTATACTTTTAATAATTTTTGTACTTTTGGTTGCAAACTTGTCGGTTAGTGTAAATTTGAATTTCGCGCTAATGTTGCTGAATTAGCCATCTTTATGATTTGATTTATGCTAATTTTCTTTTGACTTATGTTCAAAGGGAAGAAGAAGAATCAGCATAAACCAAATACATACATTTTTGCCATTATTCGTTTTTTAACCACCATTGAGCAAAGGTCTCTATTTTTTATAAAACCGTGTTATTTTACCCGTTTGCAACCAAAGTATTTTTCTTAAAAAATTGAATTTAAAACAATTGAATTGTAACTTAAAAATTGTTACAAAAATAAATAAAATTCAAAAGAATTTTATTATTCAAAAATTGGTATTTTTCTTTTGGCTTCGTTTTTTAATATTTGGGCAAAAACCCTTGCCCAACAGCTTTATACAAAAACATCACTTTGTGAAAAACAATAACAAATAATAAATTAAAACGTCTCTGTTCGTACAACGGTCGGATGACAAGTCAATACACCATCCGACATGTCATCCAACTTTTCATCCGACCATCGAAAAATCAAAACTTTTTGATTTTTCATCCGACCAGCCATCCGACCATCCGACAGCCCCATACTCGAGAAAAATTACATTGGTCATCCAACAAGTCATCCAATTTGTTTGAAATGTATGGGAGCCTTTAATAAAAAAACTTGTTATTTGTAAATATTCTTTTATTAAGCTTAAATCACAATATTTTTGTATTATCGCCGTCTTTTTAAGCTGCAGTATTTGAATAAAAAGATTTTCACACACACTTCGTTTATTCGTGTTATGCACTCATAAGCCCTTCTCCAGTGTTCTGATGAAACCAAACAAAATCCTTAAAAACAAAAAAAGTTTGAATATAGTATGTATACATAAAGTAATCAATGTATTTTTTTACTTACCAAATATTAACTGACCAGATCCTATTTTTATTTATTTTTATAATATTAAATAATTTTATAAAAAACAAACACATCAAATAATTTTATAAGAGACAAACACCCCAGGCAGAAACTGCCAACCGTTCCAAAGAAAAAGTCTCGGCAAAGCACTTTATTTTTTGTGTAGAAGGTAGTATGAATTCGAAAAACTGCTTTTCCAATGTTTTTCTATTTAAATCCGTTCAAAGTATACATTTTTTAATAAAATTTATTATTTTTCATAATAATTGGAATATTTTTTATTTCCCTGCAGGATAAGTGGCCGGTCCTTGATAGTTCTCGTGATATGTCCATTATTGTTAGACACAATTACCTACAAATTAAAAACTTGACACCTTTTATATAAAAACACCTGTTTCTTTCGTGAGGAAGTGTCTTAAACTTCGGATACATCACATGTGAAATGTCACTGGGCCTTTGGAACACTACCCGATTCGGTTCAATAAACACTTTTTTCGGGACTTTTCCAAAATTTTTCCTAAAAGCATTTTTAAAATTTTTTATTCCAAAACGCAAAGAAAACTGCAAACAAATTTTTTCCGGGACTTAGAAAATATTTCAAAGTTTGTCCAAAATTTTTTTATCCTCATAAACTAGTCAATCAATTTTTTATCATAATTTTATAAATTTCTTTATTCAAATAAACACCAAAAAAGTTGTGTCTTATGGACTTATACAATTTAGATACGTCCAATTTTTTTGTTCTAAAAGTGCTATAATATTACCACAGACTAATACAGACTCGACATAAGTGACAGGTGTCAAAAAAGTAGTTCTGAACCATATGGTTAATATTTTCAAATTATTCTACGAATTAGGTTAGAAAGAGAAAACTGATATAACGCGCCATAAGAAAAATGGATGCCAGATCAGTTTTTGTTGTTTCACTCACTCCTAAGTCGTAGAAAGTGTTGCCATGTTAGCGTAAAACGGACTAAAAACCGCTGTGTTTTCTCCTAAAATCGCTTAGTTTTTCCCCATTTTTTCTTATAAAACTCTACTGTCGAGTCTGTATTTAGTCTGTGATAGTACTTTAGCGCTTTCAATAAAACAAAATTTTTTGTTTAATTATAAATTGTAGTTTTTTATTAAAGTATTTTTGTTCTCGTTTGTATTGCGACTAGAGTTTTTCTTTTCCCGGACTTTTTCATTTCCCGGGAAAGCGGGATTCATTTTTAAATTTCCTGGGATCCCGGGAATTCCCGCAAAAACTAAAAACCAAAATTTTTTGTCAAAAAAATGTATAAAAACCTTTTGAATGCGATTACAGTATTTATAATGTTTATTACCACCATAAAAATCTTATTTAGTACCTCTAAAACAAACAAAAAAAAAATAAGTTTCGAGAAAAAAATAACAATTTTTGTTAAACAGTTTTTATAAAAAAAAACGGTCCAAATATGTCGAAGTCTTTTAAAAAGTATTTTTAAGGGAATATGTTCCTTCACCTAACTTTACCTGTTTTAGGCTGGATTACTCAATGCTCCGTTATAAAATAACTCTCCGTTAAATTTAACTTTTTCATACAAATTTTGACATAAGGCTCCGTTAAATCGGCAGTTAGCAGCTAACTTTTCATTGAGTAATCCACCCTTAATAATACAAATTAATCATTTATTCTTATTCATCTCAGTTAATTATTACAATTGGTTCACAAAGTTTTGCCTCTAAAACACAATAGTGGTATTCAGAGCATAGAAAAAAACAGAAGTGTAACAGAGTCGTATTTCGCTTGAATAAGTATTAGTGACAGCACATTATGTAACTTTTGACGTTTAATAAAAACAATGCAACATAAAGGAGAACAACAACAAAGCAAAAAACAAAAGAGAAAAAAAAAGTTTTTAAACTATCAATAGTGCGTATTTTCTTTAAAAAAACGTTGAATAAAGCAAAATAAATAATAAATTGAATTAAATGAAAGACGAATTCCATTTTTTATAAACAAAGAATCTAATTTGATATTAAATACGTGTGAGATGAGGAAGAACAAGCATTTTGCCACCATATTGGAAAATACATCAAATACAACACTGCGTACCTTCTAATCTTTTCTCTGATTCAGAGTCTTACTTGCCAGCCCTGGAACTGGTGGTAAAAGAGCACTTTTTAAAATTACCTTTCAAAATACATGTATTTTTTGAAAGAAATACATGTATTTTCTTTCAAAAAAATACATGTATTTTGAAAGGTAATTTTAAAAAGTCCTCTTTTACCACCAGTTCCAGGGCTGGCAAGTAAGACTCTGAATACCACTATTGTGTTTTAGAGGCAAAACTTTAAGATTTTTCCTGATTTCTGGTTCAGAGGAATTTCTCAATTATGACTCTGAAACTGAATGTAACTGTTTCAGAGAAATGAAATTATAAGAAAATTTACCTCAAAAAGTTATTAAAAAAATTTAAAAATTCTGCTTTCTAAAAGAAAAACTTTTTTATTTCAGAGTCGTTCCTTGCACAAATTTTATATCAATTTATCGATTTGAATTTTTCGAATTTCAAATTTTTCAGCTTCTAAAAAAAAAGGATCAAGTTCTGATAATTATATCCTATCAAAGATTTAGATCTAATTTAGAAGGGGTCTCCTGGAATACTTTTTAAACCCTCCTGGTCCCTGCGTACGTTTCTGCCATTAATTATCAAGAATTTTAATAAAATCTCTAAAAAATCACATACAAAATAATCAATAGAAGTCAAAAAAACAACATTTTCAAAGAAATTAAAATTCCCGGGAATTCCCGCTCTATTTCCCGGGATTTCGGGATCGAAAATTTACGGGAATTCCCGTCCCGGGAATTCCCGTGAAAAACTCTAATTGCGACTGACGCGCTAAAAATTGTATTTTTTTCAACAACAAAAGTCAAAGATTGTCTGATCGGCGTACGTTGATTTCAAACTGCTGTCAAAACAATAGCAGCGTTGCCACACCTGTTGTATTAGTTGCCAGATTGACGGCAAGTGGAAGGGAAATCCCTACACCACCCCCCTTCCAGAATCATGGTTCGTTGAAAAGGGTAATTGTTCCAGGAACCTCACCTTGCGTTGTTTGTAGTGTCCTTCACCTAACTCAGTAATCTCGACGGGTACTTGCGCTGGCTTTAACCTGTCTATAGACACTGTCTTTGGTTTGGTCCCAACTAGTATTGTATAAGTCTTTGGATGTCGCTCTAACACTTTGTATGGACCGTCGTATGGTGCCTTTAACGGAGCTCGTACTGTGTCATCTCTAAGGAATACATGATTGCAAAAACGTAGATCTTTTGGAACGTATACCGGTTTTTTGCCATGCTGTGTTGTTGATCTTGGGCGTAAGTTTTCAAAATGTTCTTGTAGCCTTACCAAAAATTCATTTTCGCTGACCCGTGAACTTGATTCTTCCATTAAAAACTCGCCAGGTAGTCTGATAGCTTGCCCGTACACCATTTCGTCTACTGACACACCTAAATCCTCCTTCACTGCTGTTCTTAGACCCCATATTTTTTTTTTTTCGAACGGTCCCACCTCACACTTACCCACCCCAACCGACCGAGAGGGCTCGTTCCCATGACGAAGGAACACGTACACACCATGGTCCGAACCATAGCGGATAAGGCTGGATAAGTAAGGATAGTAATAAACCAACTACAGACTCTTAGTCATCAGTCGGTTTATTATAAAGACCCTAAATACATTTATATACAATTACTACAACTACATAATTTCTACAAATAACACTGTGCTACAAATGACCAAAAATAAAATATGCAGGGGTTCTCATATGAAAATTCGGGTTGGTTGGAGTCCATAGAGTACTGATATACTCATAGTTTTCCTGGATTACTTCGTTAAGTACTTTTTTTATTGGCAAATGTGTTGAAAAACGGCAATTCTTAAATTACAACTTTAAAAAATTATTACTTTGTTAGTTTGCAATCGATTTTCGATTTTATGGATTTTTTTGAAAGGTATAAGTCTTACCTTTTAAACAAAACAAAAATATTAAAAATCGATCAAGAATTGGCTGAGCTACGATCGTTTAAGTTAAAAAAAATCCATTTTTTTGAAAAATTTTTCATGTTCTTTATACTCTAAGTTGAAAGTGCATCATTAAACAATTTTTGTTTTATTTTTGTATAAAATTATAGTAAAGTAGCTTTCCAAAACACCAAAAAACATAACAATCGGTTAAAAAACGAATGAGTTATGCTAAGTTTTGTGATAGGACATTTTTAATTTTTTTCAGAAATGCTTGTAATTCAGGTATTATTCATAAATCTTATTGCTAGTAGTAATTTTATGTGCCTATGCATATAAACAAGAGATGGTTCATAATTAGATTTGTGCGTGATTGACACATGATCACAAGTGAGCGTGATTGAAAATCAATTTTACTCACGTGGTTGTGAGTGAGTGGAATAAAAAAAATGGGCGTGTCAGTTGCTTCTAAATCCCATTTATAATTTTTTGGTTTTGTTTGAAAAATATGAGTTATACGTCTTAAAAACAAAAATATTGAGAATAGATAGAAAATAGGCTCGTTTAAGTAAAAAATCTTTTTTGAAAAGTAATACCTGCAACATTTTTATGACAGAAAAAGTTGTACGTTCGCAAACATTTTTGAAACGAAATTGGTAAAATTGTAGGATCATTTGATGGAAATTTTACCTATTTATAAATAAACGCATGAGGCATTCCACACCAAATATCCAGCAAAAAAAAAAACATGTTTACCGTAAATTTCTGAACAGGTTGTATGAATAGCTCTATATGGAGCTAAGAAAATTGCGTTTTTGGTTTTAAAATTTTTCAAAAACTTGACTTAGGAGGTCAAATATTGGAAAAATGGTCAAATTTGTGTTGAGTTACCTTGTTTAAATATTTATTAAATTAAAACGGAATGCAGCACAATCTCAAACATCGATTAAAATTTTTTTTTGTTTATTAGTTTTGAAATTTTTTCATTTTAGTTCTGAAATTTTTTCATTTTTAAAAAAAAGTCAATTAATCAAAAATCCGGCCACTTTTTTTTATACCCTCCACTTAGTGATAGGGGGTATATATAAGTTTGTCATTCTGTTTGTAACTCATCGAAATATCGATCTGGGACCCCATAAAGTATATATATTCATGATGCCCGATCCATTTTAAGACATTCTAGCGATGTCCGTCTGTCCGTCTGTCTGTGGAAAATGCTGTCGCGGACAAAATATTGCACAGAGATGACTGAAACTTAACATATTTATTGGAAGTTATCCCGAGAAGTTTGGTATTGCATTTGAGTGGTATCGGTTCAGCGGTTCAAAAGTTATGAACGAAAATGTAAGCACACCTCAAAAATTTCAGTACATTCAACATAACCTAAATACACAAAATGCTTTAATTGAACACCAAATGGTATTTAAAAAAGTACGAACACAAAAAAAGAAAAAAATCGCGGATTTTTTTTACCAAATTTTTTTTTCGCGGAAATTTTTTTTTCAATTTTTTTTTTTTTCAAAAGTAATTTCCTTTTAAATAAAGTTTTTTGCAATAATCTTTTTGAAATTGTGGAGGGTATCACTACATTCGGCAAGGCCGAATTTAACTTTTTTACTTGTTGTAATCTTAGATGATTGTCTATCCACACAAATAAATTCAGACATATGTTTTTGAGAGAAAATCGCATTTGAATATTAATTTTCATAACAATTTTGTAATTTGCTTGTATTTTCTTGTTTCAACGTAGCGAATGACTATTAAATATTTGCATTAGTCATACGCTACGTTGAACCAAGCTAATTACCAAATTGTCATGAAATTCAAAATTCAAATGCGATTTCTCGAAAATAACGAAAAAAACACATTACAATTTTTTTGTGTGGATAGACAAACTAGAGATGGGAACATGAGCAGAGTGTGACTGAATTCAATTTTACTCACGTGATTGTGAGTGAGTGTGAGAAAGATTATTGCGTGAAAGAGTGAGCGTGAGTTGGTTTTTTTGCGTGAGTTTGCGTGATTTATTTTCTCTTCATATTTCCTTTCATTCCAAAAAAAGCAACAAAAAAAATGTAAAATTTTGCTTAACTTCAGATTTCGTCCCGAAAAAATCAAAACAAATGTAAAATTTTAGATTTTGCTGAAAATTTTGAAAGATTTTTGAAATTATTTTTAGTATAAATAAGAATATCGTGAGTGTGAGTCAAAGTTAGCGTGAGTGACTCTTGCATCGGCGTACGTGAGTGTGAGTTGTACTAAATTTACACACGTGATTGTGAGTGAGTGTTAGAAGAAAAATTATGCTCGTGATTGAGTGAAAATTAAAATTCACTCACGTGACCATCTATTAGACAAACATCTAATCTTTAAAAAAAAATTTAAAAAAAACAAATGTGGCCGGATTTTTTATAAATTGACTTTTTTAAAAAATGGAAAATTTCAGAACGGGTTCTGAATTTTTTTTTTATTTCACTCACACTTTTTTATTCCACTGACAATCACTCACAACGACGTGAGTAAAATTGATTTTCAATCACGCTCACTTGTGATCATGTGTCAATCACGCACAAATCTAATTATGTTACAATCTCTTGTTTATATGCATCATAGATGGGACTAATTAATTAATGGCACCAATTAATTGATGGTTTAATTACCATTAAATTGATGTAAATGGTAATGAAATTTTTTTCATTACAATTGGTTTTATCAATTGCACCAATTAAATTACTTATCTATTTAATTACTAATGAAAATTAAAAAAAAAAATAATTACCATTGGTATGTCATCAATTAAAAAATATAATTACCATTAGTAAAAGTCGTCACAATATTGTCAAAATCGTTAATATTTTAAAATATCTGTTGTTTTTTGTTATTTTGTATTTCAATTTTTCACATTTTATGAACCAAACGCACGTTTGCCTTTTGTATAACACAATATTTGAAGCTTTTTTCTTTGCGTTTAGATTTTTGTCTTTATTCATATTTAAAAAAAACAGGCTTTGATTTTTAAATTTATAACTTTTCAAAAAGACAAAAATGTGTAAACAAATGGTTTTGAAACCAATTATAATTGGTGTTTTTCAACAATTGGTGCATTTCATTACAATTGGTAATTATTTTTTCAATTAAAAAAATGTAATTACCCTTAAATGGTAATGAAATTTTTTTCATTACCATTGATATCAACCAATGGTAATTAAATTTCAGTGGTAATGAAAAATTCCCATCTATGATATGCATAGGCACATAAAATTACTACTAGCAATAAGATTTATGAATAATACCTGAATTACAAGCATTTCTGAAAAAAATTAAAAATGTCCTATCACAAAACTTAGCATAACTCATTCGTTTTTTAACCGATTGTTATGTTTTTTGGTGTTTTGGAAAGCTACTTTACTATAATTTTATACAAAAATAAAACAAAAATTGTTTAATGATGCACTTTCAACTTAGAGTATAAAGAACATGAAAAATTTTTCAAAAAAATGGATTTTTTTTAACTTAAACGATCGTAGCTCAGCCAATTTTTGATCGATTTTTAATATTTTTGTTTTGTTTAAAAGGTAAGACTTATACCTTTCAAAAAAATCCATAAAATCGAAAATCGGTTGCAAACTAACAAAGTAATAATTTTTTAAAGTTGTAATTTAAGAATTGCCGTTTTTCAACACATTTGCCAATAAAAAAAGTACTTAACGAAGTGATCCAGGAAAACTATGAGTATATCAGTACTCTATGGACTCCAACCAACCCGAATTTTCATATGAGAACCCCTGCATTTTTTTGGTGTAGCACAGTGTAATTAAGAATTGATAGTCCTGAATTAACTACAAACGTTCAAAGAAATTAAAATAATCATCGTCACGCAATCTATTCAAATATGTCAAAATAGTCGATTTCACAAGAGCATAATTCTCCGAAAAGTCAACAAACCTGTACAACGTATTAAAATCAGTGCACATCCTACGAATAGGATCTGCACAAGCATAATTCGTGCGACAAAAATCAATGTATAGAAAGCTGTAATATCTGGAAGGCCGAAAATGGACATTGAAAAACAACTTCCCGACAAGAAATTCAGAATCAACTTCTCCCTTAATAACCTTTAAAATAAACACAGTATTCAACATAATACGTCTACTCTTCAGAGTAGGAAGTTTTATCAACGCCAATCTTCCATTATATGATGGAAGATTGCTATAGTTGGGAAGCACCTCAGTCCAATTTGTATCAGCTTCATGACACTTCAAAGCCGCTTTCAACACGCGGTGCCAACGCTCTATAAGGCCGTTCGCCTGTGGATGATATGCCGTTGTTCTGATATGCTTAATGCCCAACATTTTCGAAAGGTGATTGAAAAGGCAACTTTTAAATTGTCGGCCCTGATCCGTCGTTATGTATTTTGGAACGCCAAATCGGCTTATCCATCCGCCAAGTAATGCTTTTGCCACGGTTTCGGCCGTAATATACGAAATAGGAATAACTTCGATCCATCGAGAATATCTATCAACACAAGTTAAGAAGTATGAACAATTATTTGACATCGGCAGCGGACCTACCAAATCGATATTTATGTGCTCGAACCTCCTATCAGGGACCGCAAATGTTTGTAAATCGCTTTTCGTATGTCGTGAAATTTTACATCGTTGGCACTGCAGACAATTTTTTACAAATGCCCTTATCTCTCTATTCATCTTATTCCATACGAAGCCTTTAGAAATCAACTTAGTTGTAGCTTTGACACCCGGGTGCGATAAGCCGTGCAGAGATTCTATCACCAGTGCACGTAATGTTTCAGGGATATATGGACGTAATCTACCCGTGGAAGTATCGCATACAATTTCACCATTGAATCCTGGTATTCTGAGTTTCTGTAGCGTCAGCGATGTTGAACTTGACTGCATAAGATTTTGTAGTTCCGTGCACTTGGCCTGCTCATCACTAAGCAATTGGTAATCGATTGTTGCCGGCATCTCAATTGCTTCCATGCGCGAAAGGACATCCGCTACAATGTTCTGAGAGCCACTAATGTGCCGAATATCCACGCAAAATTGACTTATAAAATTTAGGTGTCTAGTCTGCCGTGGCGATAAACGTTCCCATTTTTGTTCAAAAGCCTGTACCAGCGGCTTATGGTCCGTAAAAATAATGAACTGTGTTCCCTCTAAATAGTATCGGAAGTATCGGATTGATGAGTAAATAGCCATAAGTTCGCGATCGTATGTACTATAGCGCTGTTCTGTTGGGGTAAACTTTTTCGAGAAAAATTCCAATGGTTGCCAGTGCCCGTCGACTTGTTGTTGTAGTGCCGCTCCCATTGCTTTATCGGATGCGTCTGTCATAAGTGCCACTGTAACGCCTTTTCGGGGAAATGATAATAATGTTGTGTTCGCGAGTTCTGTTTTAATTTTTTCAAAGGCGCCTTCTGTTTCCGGGGTCCATTTCAACTTGGTCCGGTCACGCTTTTTGCACGGACCCATCATATTTTGTAGAGGTAACTCAATTTCGGCAGCATGTGGTATAAATTTTCGGTAAAAATTTACGGCGCCTAAAAAGCTCCGTAAGTCCTGTACCTCTACGGGCCTTTTACGACCAATAATTACGTCCACCTTTCGGGGATGGGGTCTAATGCCATCCTCCGTAATTATATGACCCAGAAACTCGACATCTGGCAGTCCCAACTGACATTTATCAGTGTTAATAACCAGACCCCTCTCCCTATAACGTTGAAATAGTTGTCGCAAATGATGTAAATGTTCCTCAACTGACGCTGACGCCACGAGCACATCGTCCAAATACGGAAAAACAAAATCGAGGCCTTTCACTGTATCATCCATACAGCGCTGGAATGTCTGGGCAGCGTTTCGTAGCCCAAATGTCATATACCTAAATTCGAAAAGGCCAAATGGCGTAATGACGGCCGTTTTCTCGACATCGTCTGGGTTCACTGCAATTTGATGATACGCTTTTTTAGAATCAAGAACAGAAAATACTTTCTTACCTCCCAATTCATTTGCAAAATCCTGAATGTGACGAACTGGATAGCTGTCGTGAATGGTCTTCGCATTAAGGCGCCTAAAGTCGCCGCATGGACGCCATGATCCATTGGGTTTCTTTGCTAAATGTAAAGGGCTGGCCCATTGACTTTTCGATCGCACACATATACCGCGATCCAACAAATAGTTGAACTCCTTTGTGATTTCCAATTTTTGTGGAGATAGCCGTCGCACTTTCTGAGATATTAGGGGTCCTTTAGTTTCAATAAAATGTAGAACTTCAGATGGTTGTTTAACCAGAGTACCCGAGTCGTCTGTTAGATCGATAAACTGCGTGAAAAGTTCATGAAAGGCGTTGTCCAACTTGAGCACTGTGATGCACGTTGGTAAACACTCTGTCATTTCACAGATGCGACGTAGTTGGGTTGTCCCATCGACTAACGATTTGCCCTTCATATCAACCAAAATGTTAAAATGCTGTAAAAAATCTGCGCCGATTATGGCATGTGAAACGTCGGCGATAGTAAAAAGCCATGTGAATTGTCGTCGTAAACCAATATTTAAAGAAAGAAGTTTCTTACCATATGTGTTAATTTCAGTGTTGTTCGCTGCTAGTAATTTAATTAAAGATGGTTGTAAACTCGTATTTGCCGGTTTTGGTATTACAGATATTTCCGCACCTGTATCTATTAGGAATTGTATATTTGAATTCATGTCCTTAATGTAAAGGCGACGTGTGTTGTTTATATGTTGCCCTTTCTGATTCGTCGCCGAAAACGAAGGGCCTACTAGTTTTCCGAAAGACGTGGACGGAAATTGCAAGGAGCTCGGCATTTGGTTGCTCTTTCCTTAAATGTTCGATGATACCAACAAGTATCCATGGATGATGATCTAGCGCGTGGGCGCGGCGAGCCTCTATGCATTTGCGATCGTCGTTGATCATAGGAGTCGTTCGTTTGCCGTTGGCCCCTTTGGCCATGTTCCAAACGGTCAAATCTTCTTGTTAATTCCATGATGGCACCGTGTAGATCCGCATTTTCTGTGGACACATACAGTGGCTCCATAGCATAATCGGACAAGTGTTTGTCTAATATTTAAGTTCTCTGAACTAAAAAAAAAATTAACTAAACAGTTGTTTTTTTTTTGCTTTTATTTTAACTCTACATCCTAATCTTTGCAAATAATAAAAAAAACAACAACATTCTTTATAATAACTAGGGATGTGCGATTAATCGATTATTCGAGCACTCTGATTAATCAAAATTCTGATTAATCAATTAATCGATTAATCATAAATTCTGATTAATCAAAACAATGATTAATCGATTAATTTCAATTTTGAATAATCAAAACTCATGATTAATTGATTAATCAGAAAGTTGAATATTCAAAAATTTGAATAATTGAATAAATTTTGTTTGTTTATATTTTGTTATTTTTTGTTTTGCTTTTTAATTTTTTGGGCTTGAACAATTTTGTAAATACATTTTAAAATGTTTTTAAAAGATATTTTAAGAAAATTAAAAGCTTCAACGTTTTAATAAATCTTTAAACTAACTTGGACCCTAATTCTTAACCCAAATTCAAATAAACCCTTCTGAATTAAAGAAGATCCAGGCAGATCATCTCTAAAAAATCTTCGTAATGTGGTAACTTTTAGATGATGCTATAAAATCTCACAACAGTTAAATAAAATCCACAGATTTTGAGAAAGTTAAATAAATTTTGTGTCGAATAAATATTAAATCTAAAAAGTAGTGGATCTCCAAACATTTATTGACCTAAATATTATTATAATGGGGCAATTACATATATGCAGCCGGGGCCAAAAACATATTGTACATGATCTGTGGCTCTTTCGTCGCAGTGAACCATTAATCTTTAATAATTATATTGAACATGGGTGCATTAGAATGATATGCTGATCTTATTGTCAGATGCAACGCGCATGCTTATGAAGCATATCATTCTGCCTTAAATGTATAGGGCCAATCTTGTCCTTTCGCTGGACTTTTACATATTTAATAAAGCTATTTTTATTTCAATCTAAATAAATTAATGCTTTTGTTGTACAAAATATTTTTCTATTTTTGTTTTTTTCAAGATTTTTCAAAATAGAATAAAATTATTTAAATTTGAATATTCAAAATTCAAATTACTTGATTAATCATAGTTCTGATTAATCATAAAGTATGATTAATCGATTAATTGATTAATCAAAATACTGATTAATCAAAAAATTAATTATTCGATTAATCGCACATCCCTAATAATAACGGTAAATTTACATAGAAAAACCAAAAGAACTCAATTTTTTTAGCTCATCGAATAATCGGACAAAGGAATGCAAAAATGTTGAAAATGCCGTTATTTTACAAATATGTAATTCAAAAGTTATTTGTTTTTTGACACATTTAGTCATAACTTGCATATATTGGCAGACAGTTCTAGTTTCGAAAAAAATGTTTTAGAAATGGCCCCAAAAGGAAAACATTCTACTGTCGAAATAAGACAATTAATAGTAAAATTGAATTTGGAAGGTAAAACAGTGAGAGAAATTGCTGAATTGGTTGGAAAAAGCAAATCAACTGTCCAAGACATTATCAAGAGGTTCCGTGATGAGTTTAGGTTGGCTAATAAAAGTAGAGAAGGTCAAGGCAAAATATTAACTGAGCGAGAAGAGCGTTCTATTGTAAAAGAAATAAAACAAGATCCTTTTAAAACTGCAAAAGAACTGAAAATATCTTTAAAAAACAGCAGTGAAAAAGATGTTTGCTTGAATACTGTTCGCAATACATTGCATAAATATAACTACCATGGTACACACAAAAAATTATTGGCTAAAAATTTTCAATTAAATTTATTGATCAACATAATTTAAATTAGTCAATCAATGTTTTTATTGAAATTTTTGTTATTTTCTTTAACTGTCGAATTACAAATTTTCAACATACCAGATTTTTTTCGCTTCAATTTATTTAAATACATTAGTTCAAAAATATACTCTATACTACGGTCTTACTTTTTTTTTTATTGTCGGCAACATATTGGAAAGCAAAAAATATGAATTTCTTCATAATTTTTCCATAAGCGTAAAATTCATTTGTTAAATCAATAATTATTTTAATTGACTTTAAATAAAAAATCAATCAAATTTTTGATCAAAATCGAAAAAATGATTAATTGAAATAAAAATCAATTAATCACCTACAATTTGATGATTGATATAACAATTTTCTTTATCGGAGGAGTTTCAATTAAAAAATTAATTGAATCCGCGTTTTTGTTGATTGACTTTCGTTTTTAATTCTTTCTGTGTAGAGTTGCAAGAAAAAAGCCATTTATAAGCCCAAAAAATAAAAACATGAGAGTGAAATTTGCTAAAGAATATTTGCTAAAAACAGAAGATTTTTGGAATACGGTAATTCGGTGTTAAGATATCTTAAAATTTGTTTTTATTGATAGTTTTCATTCATTTCAAGGTTATGTTCACTGACGAGAGCAAATTTAATTTGCATGGCTCAGATGGAAAGATATTTATGTGGCGTAAACCTAATACAGAATTTAATCATCAAAATACAAAAGCCACTGTTAAGCATGGAGGTGGCTCTGTTATGGTTTGGGGCTGTATGTCGAGTGCCGGGGTGGGCAATTTGCATTTTATTGATGGTAAAATGGACAAATTTGGCTACCTCAACATTTTGAAAGCAAATGTAAAGCAAAGTGCTGAGAAATTGGGCATTGCAAACAATTTTGCTTTTTACCAAGACAATGATCCCAAGCACACTTCAGGTGTGGCAAAGCTTTGGTTGATCCATAACTGTCCCAAACTTATAGCAACACCGGCACAGAGCCCAGATCTTAATGTAATTGAACATCTTTGGGAGGAACTGGCTAGAAGAGTATACCAGCAAAAATTTAGCACATTAAATCAGCTAAAGGTGGCTTTACTGGAAGCATGGAACTCCATAGAACCTGAAGTGCGCCAAAACTTGGTAAAATCCATTCCAAAACGTTTACAGGCCGTTCTTGAAAACAAAGGATATGCCACAAAATATTAATTGCTCTTTTTCGGCATTTTTTGCATTGTTGCTTTCCTTTGTCCGATTATTCATTGAGCACAAAAAAATGAGTTAATTTTGTTTTTCTTTGTAAATTTACCGTTATCATGAAAAATGTTGTTGTTTTTTTAGTATTTTGTAAGATAAGAGTGTAGAGTGAAAATAAAAGCGAAAAAAAATTTATATTTCCCTAGTAAAAATGATTTCGTATATAGCCATGTATAAATTGATACAAATATATCGTTTTATACATATATAGATCTTATTATATTAAATTATATAAAAAATCAATCAGATAAGACCAAAATTCGTATCAAATTATATAAAATTTTATATAACCCCAGATAAAATTTTATAAAATTTGATACGAGTTTTGGTCTTATCTGAGTAATTTTTTATATAATTTTATATAATTAGATATTTATATGTAAAATTAAATATATTTGTATCAATCTATACATGGATATATACAAAATCATTTTTACTAGGGTTAGTAGTTTTTTTTTAGTTTAGAGCACATACATGTCAAACAAACACTTGTCCGATTATGCGATGGAGTCACTGTAGTTCAATCGTGGTGTATTTTGCACTTCCATTATACTGTCGGCCTTTTTTGCCAACACCTCTATTGCACCTTCAGTTGTTGCCAGAATTTGCTGTACGTGTGTCGGTAGGTGACGCAGCCACATCGATTTCAAAATATCACCGTCCAACTTATTTTTGGAAAGCCCCCTTATCTCCCGAAGCAACACAGAAGGTTTTTTCCTTCCATTGACAAATCATCGAAGAGGCGTTTTAATCGACTTTCCTCCGATTCGCCATATTCAGCGATAAGTCTTGCCTTAAGCGTTTGGTATTTATCCTGCACGGGTGGTGCCGAAATAATGTCGGATGCGCATTTCAATATTGAAGTCAATTTCTGCTACAATCGCGTAGTATTTTGTAGTCTGTTGTAATTTGTGCTCGAACAAATTGTGCTTCCATTTGCAAAAACCAAAGCTCGGGGTCAGGTTTCCAAAATGGTGGTGGTTTTGCGGAAACTCGGGACACCTGTGCCCCTGCTACATCTTCATTGCTCATTTTCAACGTCGTGGTCACCAGTTTTAACGCTTTCAATAAAACAAGATTTTTTGTTTAATTATAAATTGTAGTTTTTTATTAAAGTATTTTTGTTCTCGTTTGTATTGCGACTGACGCGCTAAAAATTGTATTTTTATTCAACAACAAAAGTCAAAAATTGTCTGATGCAATCGGCGTACGTTGATTTCAAACTGCTGTCAAAATAATAGCAGCGTTGCCACACCTGTTGTATTAGTTGCCAGATTGACGGCAAGTGGGAGGGAAATCCCTACAGTACCATATTTTTTGTTTTTAAAGCGCTTTAAAATAGCAACGGCATACCGGTTACCGTGGTTATCATTTTGGACGCTGCACAGTGCGACATTTGGCCAATCTAGGTGGACAAAAATCTAATTTAAAAGATCCTGGCTTGAAATTTGGTTTGATAATAATGTAGGACATAACTAATATTGACAACAAAATTTGGAACAATCGAACAATTGCCACGCCCATTTTTGGGAAATTAACTATTTTTTAAGAAATTGCTTAAATAATTTGAAGAATTTTTATTAGATTTTGTAAAAAAATTATTATTTGTGTACCATTTTGTAAAAAAAAAATGTACACAATAACCTCGAAGACAATTATTGATGGGCGGTATACGCCCACTTTTTTTATAACAGACATTTAAGCTGTTTTGGACAACCTTGGGCTAGATTTCCTTTTTTGACTTATGTACATTGTAAAATTAACTCTATACTGTAACAAAAAGGGGCGTGGTCAACCCACTATTTGCAGTTTTATAAATTTATTACACACAAAACGATTTTACAATAGAAATAGAAATAGCAGTACAGTAATTTATTGAAATCGTGTGATTTGTATCACTCATATTTTAGAATTTCAAACCAAAAAATTAAAGTTATTTGGTTTTCATTATTTTAATTCCATTGCGAATTCTACGAATTTAACAATTATTCAATTTTCCCATATTTTATACAAAAACTAAACATCGTTAAAAAAATGTAATGCCGTTAAACAAGGGTTTGGTGTAATAACACATTACATTTTATATTATAATGTATTCTTACATAATCATTCAATTTTATGTGCAATATAAGTGTATTTTTCATATAGTTTAAAACTAAAAGTCTCTGGAATTAAAAAAAAATCAAGCAAAAAGTCCATTTTAGACGTTCACTAAACTTTAAAATTCTCTATAAATCGCAAAAAATCGCCAGCAAACATGGTTTAATCTCTTACTAGAGATATTCCAACACCTGCCACATGTATAGGTCGTGTGAGGGAGCGTGAGGAAACTATAGTTTTATTCCAACGAAGTTTCCGTTTTTTTCTTTTTTTTTTTAATTTTTAATTTTTGTTTTTAATAAATTACAACAATAAGTTTTCGATTAAATTAAAAAATGAGCACGGATTTAAAAACTAGATTAAAAATACTGTAATTTTAAAAAAAGAAATGGACTTATAACTACAACAGCAAAAAAGTTATAAGTGTTTGAAGTTGGGATGGTGCTCAAAAATATATTTTATTTCTCAAAAGTCTATTACAAGATGTGACTTTAAACTCCTGTATCAAATGAAACAGCACTTTTTTCGTCATATTATGATTATTTCCATAGTATATGGATTGTTTGCTGTCACATTCATTTAAATTATAACAATTCGCCAACTTTTATTTTTCGATTTTTGTCCACCTAGATTGGCCAAATGTCGCACTGTGCGCTGGGAGAGTACTAAACTGTGATGCTTTCCCAGCACACAAGCGACCATAAAAGGTACTTTGCCAGCGCTCTCCCGTTCGTATTTTTCTGCCTGGGACGTTTCACATTGCTACCAACTCACTCGTCACTCGTTAATAAAAAAAAAATGAACGCACAGGGTTTTTTTTCTTGGGGTTTTCACAGTGACGATTAAATTTGCCTTTTTTAGTTGGGTATTTGGCAAATTTGCCATTTTACTAAACGTCAAGTATTTGCCACCATTTTTTCTTTATATATCGTGAGCGCACTTTTCGTTAATAATTTGCACAAAATAACTTTATTTAACTTTTTACATTCACAATTTTAAAATAAACACAAAAAATGTGTGTGTTTCTTTTTGTATAAATGTTTTTGTTGCCGCGTTCGAAATTTCAGCATAAACAATCGCAGCTGTTGTCATTTTTATGTTTTTTTTATTTGCACACTGGCATTTTGTTTTTAGACAAGGTTTGAGTTGAGCATTTTAAGAAAAATATGCCACATTTAAATTGGCATTTTTTTTGACGTTTGGCACATTTGCCAAATACCAAACTAAAAAAGGCAAATTTAATCGTTATTGTGAAAACCCTATCTATTTTGATTTATCTATTGAATTCTGTAGACACATTGTAAATAGTTGATTTAACTATACTGATTATTCAACGATATCAACATTAATTTTTGTTGAATACGACATTATTCTGTAAAACTTGATCTACAATGGGTTTACTAATTTTTCTACTAAGATATTTCTATGAGTGTATTAATAGAGAACAATTTTAATAAAATATTTTAAATTATTTTTATTAGATTTGTAAAAATTTATTTTTTTTGTAAAAAATGTATAAACAGTTATAAATGGACGGAATATGTTGTGTAAATAAATGTTCGAAAAAGGCACTTTGCATTAAATATACACACTACAATTCATAATATATGTAAATCTATAACAGAAAATCATTAAAACACACTTTAAAATGTGTGTAATATTATTAAATTAGAAAAACTTAATTTTGTGCTTCAAAAATATCTATATAACTTTATACGTACCTAAATTATTCGAGATATGTATTTGTAAAAATTTATTTTTTTGTAAAAAATGTATACACAGTTATAAATGGACGGAATGTGTTGTGTACATAAATGTTCGAAAAAGGCACTTTGTATTAAATATACACACTACAATACATAATATATGTAAATCTATAACAGAAAATCATTAAAACACACTTTAACATGTGTGTCATATTATCAACTTAGGAAAACTTAATTTTGTGCTTCAAAAAATATCTATATGACTTTGTACGTACCTAAATTATTCGAGATATGTATATGGTTATATGTTAACTCGATATAAAACTTTTGGAATGTATAGAATTTCGTTAATTTCGGTTTTAAAAGGAGATTCTTAAAATCACAAATGAAAAAGTAATTATTATTAATAGGAGAGATACTGCCAGTTGGTTGGTACCAGCATGACAATCCGTTATGCGCCGAGCACGCATAAAATTGCTACCTAAGTAAATATCATAACGACGATTATTAGGTGGAATAACTCTCAATTGTCTGGAAGCATCTTGAAAGATAAGATCGTAAAACCCGAGTGGCGAGGAGAACATGCTAAAACTAAATGCATCAACATTTTTACGTCCATAAAGCTGTTGGGCATATGTGAGTAAATTGATGTAAGCGTTTATTTGGGTTTCATTGTAATTGACACCGCCACGCGTAACAATAGCATTTGCTTTAACTTTGCCCAAATTACATTTTTTGTAGTCGTGTAATTCAGCTCGCGTACCGTCAGTGCATAACAATTCAAAATCATCGTTTAGAGCATTACGGGCCCACCATTCTTTACGTTTACCACCTGTACTTTCCATAACTGTGGTATGCTTCATAAATGCCACATGACCACCACCTTCGACCAAACAACGGAAGGCACCCGTATGACCATAATAATCTTCGGAAGCATCACGACGACAATACCGATAACTAGTGCCGTGACAAAGATCGCACATGCTATCGTATGGCACTCCAGTATTATATTCATTACTAATTGCTCCGGGTATACATGACTTTGTAAAATATTCTGCAGCAGCTCTAACAGAATCACATCCATAAGGTCTTATCCAACCATTAGTGATAAGATAAGCCATGGGATATGTCCAACCTGCTGCTGTGTTTATACCAGTATGACACGTATATTTTCCTTTTAAATAAGTCAATTCAGTATCAGGATCTTCTTCTTTAGCTACAGCCACAACATAATATTCAGAATCATCGAGATTATAAACCTCGGACATAAAGGGAACTAAATCATAGTTTAAACCGCCAGTGTAAACATCTCCAGCATCAAAAACGGCTATATCAGCTTTGCCAGATTGAATCCATTGCATACAATTAATGTGTGAGTGCATTTTCTTACAAATTAATTCAGGTTTTAATATTTGTGCTTTCAAAGCAGTCTAGAAAATAAACGAAGAACAAATAAATTAAAGAGTTATGTATTGCAAAAACATTTTTTTATAGATTTACCTTCATTTTGATACACTTTTCCAATTCGGGATCTGATGTAACACATAATGTCATACTGGATACTGGACATTCACGTAAGCCATAAATATAATCTATTGAGTTTTGTAAGTATTTACTGAAGGACTGGTCATCCTCATTTATAACAGCCAAAGATCTAGCGACATCCTAATAAAAATTACAAATATCATGAGCATCTACATAATTAAAGATCATTGCTACGCATGTGTATTGACTTACTTGAAACAACAAATTCACTTTACCATAACGTTTTGATTCAAAAATTCTAAATTTTTCGTATGGTACAGATTCATTAAAACCATTTTCGTTCAAATTACGCTCAGTTGTAAAACTACTATCTAAACGGTCATTGCGATAACCACTGTTGCCAAAGCGATCGCGATTGTTAAAGGGATCATTAGCATTTGAATTTGTATTATACGGATTATTATCATAAGGATTATTGCGACCATCATTAAAATAGTTGTTACTTCCAAAATTATTATTATTATTAATGTTGCCTTGACCATTTAAACCTTGCGCTTGAGGGTCATCTTTGAGACCATCTGAATATAATTCAATTACTTTCATTAGGAATCGCTGATATTTTTTACGTTCATTAGCGTTGCGAGCCGATGAGGTTACTATAGCATCTGATGGTATGAGACCCCAAGAACATTGACGGTATTCAGTTATGGGAACACGTCTACCATCACGGCACAATAATTCAAAACGTTCAGGAGACATATTTTCTGCAATAAAAAGGTTTTTTGTATGAGATGGCTAAAATAACTTGAATATTTTATAAAAACTTACTAAATTCTGGACTCTTTAACATTTCGAATACAGTTGAATGCCGTAAAAACGCTACTTCACCTGCTTCCAGTAAACAACGGAAAGCGCCATCATAACCATAATATGGATCTGAAGCTGAACAACGGCCAACAGGTATTTTTCCAGTACATAACGTGCAAAGTCTAAAAGGTGAAGAATATATAAAAAATATAAAATATATAATATATTATATCGTTATTTCGCACAGGAAAAAAATCTTAAAATATTTTGTGAATTTTAGAAATTATTGCTTAGTATAACTTTTTTTAGGTTTTAATGTGCCACTAAACCTATAGATCTAAGTCTTTAGATTTGTCTAGGCCAGATGGCCCAGCTCAATAATGGCTGACATAACCACGTTCTTCAAATAATACGTCCAATCGTATTCCGTTAAAATACAAAAAAAGTTGGGAAGGTTGCAAATTGCAACACCAGGGGGTACTCAGCCAGAAATTGCCAACCGTATAAAAAAAAAAAAGTTCTGGGAAAGCAATTTATTTTTTGTATACCAAGCTTTTTTTAGTAAAGTACTTGGATTTACCGAACTAACAGGAGGAGGTGAAATTTTATATCAAGTCGAAAGTTGATGTGGATGGTTTGATATCTCCCTTTAAAATGAAGGGAAATTTTTCGGATAGGTTGTCGTCCTTTAAGATAGTGGTCTCTGATGAAATATTTGAGATCATTGTGAAGAAGGATTTTTGGCCTCAGGGCGCATTTGTTAAGGAGTTTGTTTTTCGCGAATATGGCAGAGACAGGAAGGTGGTTAGTCTGTCATCTGTAGCGGATACGGCTTCAAAAAACTGAATAGTGCTTTGGGCATATGCTATCAGAATGTTAGGGGCTTGAATACTAAATTGACTAGGTTGTTTGTGGGCAGTTTTAATTTTGACTATCAGGTAATCACGTTCACGGAAACGTGGTTAAATGGTAAGATATTGAATTCTGAGATTTTGTGTAATGATTTTAGGATTTATAGGAAAGACCGTATATACGAGGAGGATGTTGGAAATTTAAATGTAAATGGTGTTAAAAATGTTCAGAACGTTGACGAGATTAAGAAGACTAAGAAGATTAAAAAGGGTGGCGGTGTTTTAATAGCTGTAAAAAGCTGTTTACCATCAGAGGAAATTGAATCTGATAAATTCGTGAAAATAGAGTTCGTTGCTGTTAGTATCAAACTTGGGCTGAAATCTATTTTTGTTACTTGTTCTTATATTCCTCCTCTTTCTGATTCATTTGTTTATGACACTCATTTGGATGCCATTGGTTTTGTTATTTCTAGGATGAAGAATGTTGATTCTATAATTGTTTTAGGTGACTTTAATTTGCCAAACGTCTCATGGCATTCTTTGCCGGACACTCAGTCATTAATTCCATTGTCTTCGGATGATACTTCGCTAAAATTTTTATCTCCGCTAACCGATTTAAATTTGTTTCAATTGAATTATGTGCTAAATTCCAAACGTAGAACTTTGGACTTAGTATTAGTTAATGACCCATCGCTATGTGAGGTGAGTAGAGTTGATCCCGTATCAACTCCTGAGGATTGTTATCACCCAACTCTAGGTATTACTTATTCGTTTCCATTTGGGACTTTGCCATTATCTGTTTCGTCTCACAGTAAAGTTTTTTCTTTCAAGCGCGCGGATTTTATGAAGTTAGATTCACTTCTTTCAAACGTTGATTGGTCATCATTTTGCACTGATATTGAAGGGGTGCGTGATTTTGATATAAGGTTGGATATGTTTTATAGAATTTTGTTTGAGTGTTTTTTGGAATCAGTTCCGAAAATACAGGTTCGATCTGAAAAGGGTCCCCATTGGGGATCCAGGCTGTTATCTAAACTGAAAAATGTTAAAAGTAAATGGTTTAAGAAATATAAGAAATCGGGTTCTAATATAGATTTTAGTAGATATGCAGTGGCTAGAAGTTCGTTTAATATGGAATCTCGTAGGGCGTATGCAATTTATTTGGATAAAGTTAGGGAGAATTTTAAACGTGATCCTAAATCTTTTTACCGCTTCGTTAAGTCTAAGCGGAGCTCTTCAACTTACCCCACAGTGGTTAGATTAAATGATGTTGAGTTTTCGGATGATTATTCTATTTCGAATGCATTTGCGGATTTCTTTGCAACTACATACTCTGATAGGGAGTATGACTTTGATTCTCGGTATCCGTTTGAGATTCAGAGAGCAAGCTCTCTGAGTCTTCCTATGTTGGACGTAGCTTCTGTTCATTCAAACATGAACAAGTAAGTTGAAGATTACGTATAGCGCTGGTCCCGATGGGGTCCCGTCCTCTGTTTTAAGATTTTGCTCGGGGGCTCTATCAGCTCCATTGACATTTTTGTTTAACTCTTCATTGAGAATTGGTTACTTTCCTTCATTTTGGAAGAAATCTTTTTTAATTCCGCTACATAAATCTGGGAGTGTTGTGAAAGTTTCGAATTATAGGGGAATTGCTAAACTAAGTGCAATTTCTAAACTATTTGAGAAACTTGTCACTGATATTGTTTCCTACCATGTATCTTCCATTTTAGTACCATGTCAGCATGGTTTTCGTAAGGGTCGATCGACTAATACTAATTTGCTTCAATTTTCTTCTAATATCATTAGTGGTTTTACTTCAGGTCTACAGACTGAGGCGATTTATACTGACTTCAGTAAGGCATTTGATAAGGTCAACCATAATCTTTTGCTCTACAAGTTGAGTGTAATTGGATTTAATGGTATCGTTTTGCAATGGTTATCTTCATATTTGAGGAATCGTGAGCAATGTGTCCTTTTTAGGCAGACCCATTCTAGATGTATAAGTGTTGCTTCTGGTGTCCCTCAGGGCAGTCACCTTGGTCTTGTCCTCTTCTTGTTGTTTATGAATGATCTCCCGTGTAAAAAATTTGATATTGCACCATATATAATCAGATGGTATACTATATCTGATACCAGATATAATTTGATATGGTAGATCCGAGAAATGGGGACAAATCTCGGATCCAAATATATCTTATCAGATCAGAACTGATACAATTAGTTATCAGATCTGATCTGAATTTGATCCATTCTAATAAATTCATATAATACATGCATGCAAAAAACACTTGCATTAGCCAAGTTTTTGTGTAAAACACAACCCACCAAGTGCTTTTGCGTATGTTAACCAAGTTTCTGTTTTAAAAATTGGCTAAATTACGCAAAAGCACTTGGTGGGTTGTATTTTACACATAATCCAGTTGTTAAAGATTTACGGAAATGAAAAGATTTACGGAAATTTTTATTATTATTTTATATTCATTTATTCAAAAACTATTATGTATGTAGAATTATAATATAGATTTAGGCTAATAAAACTGTTATTAAGCTTTTTATTTTTCTGAATTTGTATGCAAAAATGCATAAAATGGAAAAAGGGCTATTTATGTCATTGTTTTTTATATAAATACATTTGCGTCCTTCACACAAAAGTTCACAAATCTCGAATTTAATTATTAAAATATTATTGTTTTCGGCTTCTCTTAAGTTAAACAAATCATTTTACCAAATTCGCAATCTGACTTTAAGCATTTAATAAATGTGAAAATTTGACTAAAAGTTCAATTCAGTCAAAAATGCACTAACGTGTTTATTTTAAATCCTTCAGTCTGAGAATTTGATAAAGATCATAATTATGAGAAGCTTTTTCAAATCTACGTTGGGGGACACAATTTGACAATTTTGTAAATGAAACCCTTTTCCCATTTTATGCATAAAAACATAACAAACTTTCTTGATTAGTCCATAGCATTAAACACGTTTCCTGCATCCATCAGTCTTATTTTCCATTTTTTGATTTTGATAAATTTCTTTAATTTCCTTGCTGTGGCTTTTTCTTCCAATATAAAAAATTTACAAAAAAGATATAATAGACAGACCCATGGATAAGCTACGCCATATCCATGTAAATTTATGACATTACCGCGTCAAAAAGAAATAAAACGCGACAACATTTATAAATACGTATGAATGTACAATAAAAATTTATTTATTCTGTTTGTGTTGAAAAATATTTTTTTTTGACATTTTTCTTATATCAAAATTTCAAATTAAAAAAAAAAAAAACTTTTTTGTTTTATTTGTTGGAAATAATAACAAAAAACAATTTTAATTATTGCAAAAAATTAGTTTGATGATGATTGTAAATATAAGGGTTGTTTATTTTTACAACATAGCAAATCATAAAAAGTTAAAAATATTTTGATATCGTATCAGATCTGATTATATATACAATATCTTGCCAGATATAAAAAGAAATGATACAAAACGCATGAACATGTTTTACGAGATATGGCTATATATAGTCCAATATCTAGCATATCTTGTCAGATAAAATTTGATCTGGTATCAGATATAACTAGATATATTCATATATAATTAGATCTAATTATTTTTACACGGGCTGCCATCTTCTATTATTCATTCTAATATTTTGATGTTTGCTGATGATGTTAAGCTTTTTTTGTCTTACAGTTCTCCTGTTGGACAGTTATTGCTGCAGCATGACTTGAATAGATTTTATAATTGGTGCAATTGTAATCTCATGGAGCTGAACTTGAAAAAGTGTAAGCACATGACTTTTGCTAGGTCGAAGTTTTTGACTTCTCAGCAGGGACCAAAAATAACCGTTATGGTTTCATAAAAATCGACCAAAAAAATTTAAAAAAGTTTGTTAATTATTTAACAGCAAATATATGAAGACACATTTTAGTTAAAAATTAACAAAAATTTGCAAAGATTTCTTAAAATTAATTTTTATTTTTTTATTAAAACTTTTCGGTTAATATTTGCACCCAGCAAAACTTGGAGGACTTCCAGAACTAGTGCTAGAGTCCTTCTTTTTAGCTCGACTAGTTCTCTATCTCGTTCTCAGAGTCATGATTTTTGTTTGAAATTGTCACCCTCAGAACTAGTTCTAGGGAAGTAGTCTAGGAACAATCACACCTTCTATGGAACGGTTCCATAAGTCATTCTAGAACCAATTGTTTATCCCATTCTGTAACCCATGATTTTTGTTTTAAATTGTCACCACCAGAACTAGTTCTAGAACCAGTTCTTTATCCCATTCTTTAACCCATGATTTTTCTATAAAATGGTCCCGACAGGAACTACTTCCAAGAAACTATTGTGGCATGAATGTGGAAGTACTTCAGGAATGCCTTCTAGAAGTTGTATATTCACTAATTCTATTGTGTAACCAGTTTAAATACTAAAAAATCATTAATTTTTTTCTCAACAAATTCATTAAAATAGTTTTAATTCAAATTTTAAAATAGCAAACTAAAAAACAACAAATTAAGTTTAAAAAAGTTGTCACAAAAAACGGAAACAAATTAGTATAATCAACAAACAAGATAACCACTAACTGACGAGAAATGTAAAATTTTAGGGTATATTAATAATGAACAAAACATATTTTTCAATTCAAAATTAAAGATGGCAACAAAGAAAATCCTAAAAATATTGTTGTTTAAAACGGGTTTTAGCTGTACGTGAGAACAGGGTATAAGGTCGTAAGTTTGAACTCCTTATAAGTCCCGAAAAAAAATTATAAAATTTATAAGTCCCTGACACAATTTTTTTTTTTAGTTTTATAGTACAATTTGTTTTATAGAAGTGGTGTAGAAGTCATGTTCGACTAGTTCTTAGTCACTAGTTCTCTATCTCGTTCTCAGAGTGATGATTTTTGTTTGAAATTGTCACCATCAGAACTAGTTCTAGGGAAGTAGTCTAGGAACCCATGTATGGAACGGTTCTTTAAGTCATTCTAGAACCAATTTTTTATCCTATTCTTAGACCCATGATTTTTGTTTGAAATTGTCACCATCAGAACTAGTTCTAGCGAAGCAGTCTAGGAACATTTTGTACATTTTGTTTAGCAAAAAAAAAACATTTTTGAATTATTTTTTGTTGAAAATATAACGCAATATCAGCACTTTACTGAACAAAATTAGTAGTATTTTTTGTTTCCGTATTATTTTTATTATTTCATTAATACAATTGGAAATTATCTAGAAGGAAAATAAGCGATTTTTGAAGAAAAAAAATATTGTAGGGACCAAAAAATATACGATTATATGCTTAGTTGGATTACTCAAACTGCTTACTAATTTTGCTACAATTGGAAACTTTTGTTTACTTTTTGTAATAAAAAAATTCAGCTGTAGAAAATAAAGTTGCATATATTTTTTTCTTTTTTTGAAAAAAAATATAAGTTTTTGAAACAGCTTCCAAGATGTTATTTGAGAACCAGTATTTGTTTCATGGAAGTGGTGCAGAAGTCATGTACGACTAGTTCCAAATCACTAGTTCCCAAACTACTCCAAAAAAGCTCTTTGGAATCAAAATATTACCTCTTTGGATCACTTCTAGAAGTAGTTGTGACATCACTAGTTCCAGGATGCTCTTTGAGAACCTATCGTGACAAGCTTTGAAGTACTTCTAGAACTAGTTATTTTTGAATGACTCCGAAAAGTTTTGCTGGGCATTTTTATTTTCAACCTAAAAATAAAAGTTATTTTTTGATTTGTTTATTTAAACAAGAAATAACTTTTATTTCGATTTTTATTTTATTCAATCAATTTTGTAGATATATTTTACAAACTAATATGTGCATATGAATTGAAGAGCTGATTATTAAATATGAGAATTTTATTCAAAACTTTTTATCCTTTTCCATAATCTCTACAAGATCTGCAAAGCCTTCGTATATCAAAAGACATTCCGGACGTTGGCCATTGAAGGCTGATTTTAGGGGAAATGTTTCAAATTAAAAATACAAATTTTGGTCCAAAATTCTGATTAGAATCTTTGGACCAAAATCGCATGTTTCAGGATTCTAAAATATTTTTTTTTTTTTGTAATCTATACAAGATTTCTATTCATATTTCCAAGACATATATTAATAGACATTCAAAAACGAAGCATCCGGAAATAATCATTAAGAAAAGTAGTGATGGTTTAAATCAGCATAATCGCTGTTTTAGGATCATAAAATATTTTGCCATTGTCTACACAAGATTTTAAAAATTTTAGTCCAACAAGAATTTATTACAGAAAGCAACATCTGTGGACCAAATCCCGGTTTTAGAATTCTTAAAATATTTTGTCCATAAATTACGCGAAACTTTGAGCAAATTTAACAAAACAAATCATACGAATTTTAATAAAAAACTAAATTTCTTTGCGCGCTGTTTGTCTCAAACATTTATGTTTTAAAAATTTTATTACACTATCCGCTCTTTAATGTCCATCGTCAATTTTCTTAAAGACTGCGGATGCTTCAAAATGACTTTTTGTTAAACAAATTTCGCTTCACATATGTACATGTTTTCAATTTTGTTAAAATTTTATTTTATTAATTTGAAATTTAAATAAATTTGTTTGTTTTATTTTTGTTATTTATTTTGATTTTTATATTTGGTTATAAAATAACCGTTATTATATTTCAAATAATAAAAATCAAAATATTGATTGAATATTTTAAATTTTAAAATAAAAATCGTTAGCAAACTGTTTGATTTTTGTTGAAATATACAAATTTTAAAGTATTTAAAAGTTAATAATTTTTTTAAATATAAATTATAACCATATTTATTATATTTTTTCGGCGTAAGCCAAGTGTATTTAATTTGTTGTTTGTGTTTTTCTGATTGAAGAAGAAAATTGTGTCTTCTAAAGATTAAATTAAATGTGGATTTACCCTAGACCATGGTTTCTGTAGCCACTTCTACGTCATCAGTAGGCAATTACATTAAATTGATTATTTGATATTTGCTAGAAAAATTCTTTATATGTTTTTTTATCAACAGACTAGCCTGACATGAGCTTCGAACCTGTGTCGTTAAAATCTCTCATGTTTTGTAAGCCGAAGCCATAACCACTAGGCTATACTCGGTGTATAAACATCAGTGACTAAACGTCGTTTGTTTTTAACTCACAGTAGGTTTCGTGTGTGACGTATACAGAAAAGCTTTTTCTCTAACTCAAGCAATGCATTTAATCTAGAGACCAACAACAATTTTCTTAATCTTTCATTTACTTTATTTTATGCAAACTTTACTATAGCAGAGAATTTTTTTTGTTCTTCACACTACAGTAACGCATAGTTAAAGTGAATTGCTCACACGAGCGACATTTGTCAGTATTTCTATATTTATTATATTTTTTCGGCGTAAGCCGTTATGTCCCTGCTTCTCAGTACCTGTTAAATTTTAGAATCGGTTGATTCTATTTTGGATCTCGGAATTCTTTTGAATGGAAAGTTGACTTTTAATGCGCATGTGGAGACTATGGTGAATAAGGCCTATGGCGTTCTTGGATTTATGAAACGCTGGGCGAAGGAATTTTCTGACCCCTATATAACGAAACAATTATTTACCTCATTGGTAAGACCAATTTTTGGTTGTATTATTTGGGATCCATATTATGTCGTTCATAGTGATATGATTGAATCGGTACAGAAACAATTTTTACTTTTTTGTCTTAGGAACCTTAACTGGGGTACGGACTATAGCAATCTTCCATCATATAATGGAAGATTGGCGCTGATAAAACTTCCTACTCTGAAGAGTAGACGTATTATGTTGAATACTGTGTTTATTTTAAAGGTTATTAAAGGCGACGTTGATTCTGAATTTCTTGTCGGGAAGTTGTTTTTCAATGTCCCTTTTCGGCCTACTAGATATTACAGCTTTCTATATATTGATTTTTGTCGCACGAATTATGCTTGTGCATACCCTATTCGTAGGATGTGCACTGATTTTAATACGTTGTACAGGTTTGTTGACTTTTCGGAGAATTATTCTCTTGTGAAATCGACTATTTTGACATATTTGAATAGATTGCGTGACGATGATTATTTTAATTTCTTTGAACGTTTGTAGTTAATTCGGGACTATCAATTCTTAATTATTTGTAGAAATTATGTAGTTGTAGTAATTGTATATAAATGTATTTAGTGTCTTTATAATAAACCGACTGATGACTAAGAGTCTGTAGTTGGTTTATTACTATCCTTACTTATCCAGCCTTATCCGCTATGGTTCGGACCATGGTGTGTACGTGTTCCTTCGTCATGGGAACGAGCCCTCTCGGTCGGTTGGGGTGGGTAGTGTGAGGTGGGACCGTTCGAAAAAAAAAAAAACCGTTGTTAGAGTCATTTGAGGCTAATTAAAATGGGAAGTTTGTATGGCATCAATAGGCATCGTCCTTGCTTAAGTTTCAAATTTCAGTCAAATCGGATGATAATTGCGACCTGTATCGTGTTTACACCGTAACATGGACAGGCGACTCAAAAAGTAATTCTGAGTCGATCGGTATGCTTGAAGGTGGGTCTATGACCAATATTTCGGGTAGTTACAAACATCAGCACAAACTCATTATACCCTGCACCACAGAGTGGTGTAGGGTATAAAAATTATTAAAAATTCAAATAAAGTACAAATTTCATGATTTTAAAAAAACCAAAAATTTCCCTTGATCCCAGACAGACTACGTGTGAGAGAAAAAAAGAGAGTTGAATCAATTACCATATCTTTACTTTATTTCTCTATGATGATAGCAACCCGTTTTTGTTATGAATACGTGCGTAAACATTTAAAAATGTTTTTTATTCAGTTATCAATAACAATTTTTCAAACGACTCCAACAAAAATGAAAAATGTATATAGTAAACGAACAAATCCGTATTTTTTTATTTCCAATTACTTTGGCAATAAATTTTTTGTTCACGCAAATATGATATCAAATGAATAAAATTTCACCCATCAAAACAGGATCAAAAATAATAAAAATTAATTACCGGTTAAGCTATTGATTGGCCTTAATCGGTAACTAGGTTATTGCAAATGAAATAAATACATGAATTAATAATACAAAATGAACAAATTTCATTTAACAATGTGTACTCACTTATCAGAATTATCGCCAATTGGGTTATATTTATTAATTAAAGAGTATACAGCACAAGAATTATTGAAATAATTGGCAGCGGTTTTGACTTGATTGTTACAATCCACTACCTCCATACCACCTTCACGTTGTAGCTGAAAAATTATTATTTTAGGAAATTCCACCTAAATGTGTAAACAAGCTATAACGAAAATACATACCGTATATATAGGTACTATCCAACCAGCCAAACTACCAACCCATGGAAAACATGCTCTTTTCTGACGTAAATCTCTTATACTGGTTACTTCAGGTATTGAACCAGTTTTTACAACAGCCACTGCATGATAGCTGACAAAACCGCCTTCATACTTTTCTTGCATTAAAGGAACTAATGAATTGTAACGACCAGCTGTAAATACATCACCAGCATCCAGTGTTGTTACATGGGCATGTTCCCGATCAATATGATGTATACATTCATCAGCACTATAGGCCATAAAGCATGTAAGATTTAATAGGGCATCATCAAACAAAGCCCGATCACGTTCAATGGCTGATGTTAAGTTGAGACATTTATATTGTTCTGGTTGACTTTTTGTACACCATACAATTTCAGTTACTTTTTGTTCGCTAAACTCATATTTGGCTAGAAACAGAAAAACATTAAAATTATTATCAATAGAATTTACGAAAGCTCCTAAAACTATACAAAAAAAAACGGAACGAAATAGAATACCGAAATTGCGATTTTTTAAATTTTTTTCTTAACTTTTAACCTTTTATCACAGAGTAATAATAACTAGGGGCCACGCCCTAATTGTTTAGGGGCAACGCTTTAAAATTAAAATAAAAACTTTTTAACTTTGAAGCCCCGCCCACTCAAAAGAGGGCGCGACCCCTACAAAGTAAGAAGTGCACGCGACTCAGGACCCCTTAGTCGATACACAAAGTTTTAATATGCTGGGAGTCATTTCGGTATTCTGGTCTTATGCAAAAAAAAAAAATTAAAATCCGAAACCAAATTTTTGAAAACTCTCTAATATTAACAAGTAAAAAAGTTAAATTCGACTTGGCCGAATCTATGAATACCCTCCACAATGCCCTTTTTAAAGAATGGTAAAGAAGTTAAATTCGGCTTTGCCGAATGTATTTATACACAGTAAAAAGTTTTGGGTTAAATTTAAAACCTAGCGGAACACATTTTAAACCACCTTGGCATTAAATTGAAAATTAAATCCGAAATGGTTTATATGTTAAACCGCATAGGAATTAAAAATTTGTTTTTCTTTATGTTATTTCTTTTAGTTTTATTTTAATGCCGAAAAATAATTAAATTTCTCTCTTAAAAAACTAATAAAAAATAAACGTCAAATGTCATCAACAATTGTTTTTCATCAAGTTTAAAAGAAACACTTAACAAGGAATTGAAAACAGCTGTTGTATTGAGTGAGCAAAAATAGCTTATTCATTCAATGAAAGTAGTTGTGTTCGCGAATTCAATAATTTATACAAATTTGTACAAATTATTACGAATTTTGTCTAAAAGTCGTTCGCGTACTTTAAAAACCCAGTAACGAGAGAGAAAATGAGAGAAAAAAGTGACAGTTCTATTTTAGAAACTTGCAAGTTTTTACTGGATAAATTTTTGCCAGCAAGAATTATCAAGCACAAAAAAACATATGTTTTAAAAACATGATTATATTTTTGTAAAAAAAAAAATACAAAATATTCTGCAGTCACATTTTTGTGTGTAAAATATGATTTAATATCAACTAATGATTAAAAAAATACATCCTAAAATTAAATTTATTTTATCAACAAGTTAAAAAATAAATACCATCAAACTAAAAATTTACAAATGAAGGCAAAATTTGTTATAAGCTGATTTAAATCAGCTGTTTAACTAACTTGCAAATTTTTACGGATTTCTGTTCGCGTACTTTTTACAATTTTTCCTTTTTGAGAGCGATTTCTTTTTTATTCTCTAAAATGTGGTTGCTTGATAATTTTTACTGGGAAAGTACGCAAGACCTAGTGTGGCAAAATGTTTGCAATGTACGCAAAAATAAAAAAATTATGGAAAATTTTATGTTATCAAAATTTGTGATCCAGAAAGTGAAGTTTTGACTCCGATCGGAAAGTTAATATCAAGTAAGTATTGACTACAAACGTTTTACAATCGTTTTTAATAAATTTTTGTTAAAACTTACTTTTAAACCAGCCGAATCTTGAAGCAGAAGGCAGAGACTGGAATTTTTGATCGGGCTGTGCATTCATTGACTTTGAAAACTTTCCATAAATAATTAATTACACAATACTGATCCAGCAGCTGCTTTTGTTTCTTTTTGATGGAACAAACAAACCGTGCCGAAATTGGTTTGGAAGACCTCCAGGAATAATTTCGTAATATAGAAGCATTATCACTTTTCTGTGTAGTTTTACTGAGTTTGGGTGAAAAATGCATCAACATTCCTCTTGATTTTAACTTTATTCAGGTATTTGATCTGTATTTTAAGTCTTCTTATTTATTCAATACACAAAAATATTAAAAAAACATAACCTATTGTTTTACTTATTTTTGGGTAAATTTTATACTATTTTTAGTCCTGCCAAGATTAAAATTAACACCCGTTTAGGTATAAAATTACTTACATTAATAAAACTATTTTGGATTTACCCAGTAAACCAAAGGTTCCGACTTTTTCGGAAGTCAGACATTTCGTAACGAATTCGTTACGACATTTCGGTAGTTTGTCTGTAGTCAGACAAACTTCCGAAACGTCTTAACGAGTTCGTAACGACATTTCGGTAGTTTGTCTGAACACGTGTTTTTTGATCAGTTCATGTTTCATTTTTTTAATGCGAGTTGTGCAAATAAAAGTTTCTAAATAAATATATAAAACTTTGATTTATAAGAAGGCAAAAGCTAGTGAAAAGTTTAAAGCAATAAATTAAATAAAAATAATTTCAATAAACATGGAAAAATTCAATAAATATGCAAAGAAGAATTTCCACGAAAGCAGCATCGTAATGGTAAAGCGGTACTTCGCAGTTAAAACAAAAACATGTCGCGTCAGGCTTTTAAAAACTCCTTTAATTACAAAGACAAAAACAAAGACGACTGAAGAATCTGTTCCTAAGTTATAATTATGGTTTTATATATTATTTATTTGATTTTTTGTTTATATTATAATAATTATTTAATACAATTTTTATGTATCATAACATATAGGAATAAATAAATAAAATAAACAATATTTTTTTCATAAATAATTATTAAATCTTGCCGAAATCGTTACGAAATATCGTAACGAAATCGTTAAGAAATGTCGTAACGAAATCGTTAAGAAATGTCGTAACGAAATCGTTACGAAATGTCTTAACGAAATCGTACCGACACTTCGTTCCGAATTCGTGTAACCATTTCATATGACTTTCGTTACGAATTCTTAACGATTTCGGTACCGAAATCGGAAGCTTTTGCCGACGTGTCGTTACGAATTCGTAACGAAGTCGGAACCTTTGGTTTATTGGGTATTTTAACACCAAAAAATAGGTTAAAAAGCCACTCTCTCACTCTCTTTTTATCTCTTTAAAGGTATACTTTTAATGGAATAAATTTATTTCTTTTTGTCTTTGATATATATACACACCAGCTAGGAATTAAAATTAACCCAAAACTTTTTACTGTGTACCCTCCACAATGTATATTCGTTCAACTTTTGACAAGTGTGGACGTGTTTTAATTTATCTCCGTGCTATTAATTGAATTTTTGAAATTGTTCGTAATAGGTATTTTTGTAATATTTTCATGACCACATCCAGGAAAATGAAAATATGGACACAAATGATACCGATTTAATTCGAGGCTCTGCCTCACCGACTGGTGCTGGTCCTAGCACTGGTCTTAGGGTTGCGACCTTGAAGTCCGACCTTGATTCTGGTAGGGGTGCTCAGCCTAATATTGGTGGTAAAAAGAAAAAGAAACTTAAACCATCAAAGGTCAGGCACAACCAGAGACGGCTTTGTTTGAAAATAATTAACAGACTAAGCCAACTTGATGGAACGAAGCTCTCCGAACGTGAGAGGGCGTCGCTATCATGGGCGAAAGGAGTCATTGAAGAACAGGACAAACTTTCGGCAATGCGCGCATCTGACAAACAGAGCGCTGTTTCGGCCTCGTCATCGAAGTCTGGTAAAAGGTTGCGCTCGCCCGACGAGAAACCTTTACCTAAGAGATCTAAGGTGACCGGCAACGTCTGGACTCAGTCTTTTAGTGAAGTGGTTAAAGGTAACTTCGTTAGGGCTGTGATAAACAGGCAAAATGGGGATTGTAGTATTCCAAGGGACAAGTGGAGTTTAGTTGAAACTAAACTAAATGAAATCTACAATAGGCTCCTTGAGAGTATGCCTGATTTTCTACCTACTACTGTCAACGCAGGTTGGTATCAGGGGCGAGTAAAACTCGTTGCTTTTGGGAACGAAAGATCCGCAGCCGTGTTTAAGGTTGCCATTAGCCAAGTGGGAGAGTTATGGCCTGGAGCCAGACTGGACGTTGTGGAAAAACATGATATCCCCTCGCAACCCAGAGCTCATGCATGGATCCCAATGGCTACAAATGACACTGCGGTGATTCTTAAGATGATAAAAGTCTGCAATCCTGACCTTCCAACTCAGAATTGGCAAATTGCCAGATTGGGTGAGATGGAGGGCGCTCGTCGTCAAGCAGTGGTCTTGGTTAATGAGGAATCGCTTCCGCTTTTAGCCAGGACTGACGGCATTATTAGATTTGGATTTTTTCATATAAGAGTCAATGTCTACAAGGGCGACCAGAAGACTATTTTGGACGCAGACAAGCCAGTGGCAGAGTCGGCTGGGGAGGAGAATCTGGAAAAGGTTGATATTCAGCTGGCCGATTCTAGGCTGATGGGAGATGCATCTGGCATTTTTGAAACCAAATCTGGTAACGAATGCGACCTCTGTGATGGCATGGAGGATAAAGCCGATGCCACGATGGGTGACATTCAGGACGAGGCCCATGCAGTGAGGAAATCGGAGAGTTCTGTTGCCTCCGATTCAGAACAGATGGGATATATATCTGGCTTATTCGAAACCGAATCTGGGGACGAATGCGACCTCTATGATAACACGGAGGATGAAGCCAATAACACGGTGGTGGAAAGGATGGTGGAAAAAAAGCAAGATGTTGCGGTTCCTACAAATAAACCTCCATCACTGTAAGGCAGCCTCAGCTGCACTCTTGCTGCGCCTGACGACAGGAGCAGTTGACTTGGTTTTTATCCAATAGCCCTGGGTGCGGGGTGGCAGGGTTTGCGGATTGAAGACCCCTGGGTTTAAGTTGGTGGTTGCCAAAGGTGAGGGCTCACCAAGAGCCTGCATCTTGGCAAAAAATGGCTTAAATATATTCTTTTTATCAACTTTTAGTGATATGGATGTTACAGCGGCTAGCTTAGAGCTTCATGGGAAGTCTATTTGGCTCGCCTCTGCGTATTTTCCTAATCCGGGGTCAATACCCCCGGAGAAGGTTGTCGGTCTAATTCGGGAGTCTGAATCTAGGGGACACCAGTTAGTAGTGTGTTGTGATGCTAATGCACATCATTCGATATGGGGAAGTACAGACACAAATGATAGAGGCGAATCACTTTTGGAGTTTTTGTTAAGCACTAACCTCTATATTTGTAACAAGGGTGGTGAACCAACTTTCGTTACAAGTACGCGGCAAGAGGTTCTTGACGTAACACTTGTATCAGATACATTTTCTGATAGAATTGATGACTGGAGAGTTTTGGAAGAGCATTCTTTCTCAGATCATCGCTACATTGAGTTTTTACTCAGGGAGCGTGCCCCGGTTGAGACAGTCTCTAGAAATCTGAGGAGAACAAACTGGGTGAAATACAGGGAGACTTTTTCTTTGCTTTTGGATGAAGTACCCTTATCTAAACCACATAGTTTGGCGCAAATTGACTGTCTGGTTGACCATATAACAAATGTTTGTAATAGGTGCCTGGATGCGTCTTGCCCTTCTGCAAAGCCTAGAGGGAAAAAAAAGCCACCTTGGTGGTCAAATGAGTTGCAGACGAGCAGAGATTCCTGCAGAAAGCTCTTTAATAAGGCTAAATTTTCAAGAGCGGACGAGGACTGGTCTGCATACAGGCTGCAACTTAAGAGTTATAAAAAGATGATCAGAAATGCAAAATGTGATTCTTGGAAAAACTTCTGTGGAAACATAGAAGACGTTTCTGAGGCATCCAGGCTGCGCAAGGTTCTGGCTTCTTCTCCTTGCACCCTGGGATACCTGAAAGATCCTAATGGGGTGTGGTCTTCCTCCAGTGGAGAGTCGCTGGATCTCCTTTTAAACACGCATTTTCCGGGCAATTCCATGACGCCGTTTCAAGCTTTGGAACGTTCTGACGCCCAAGAATCTGAAATTGCTTCGGAAATAATAAATATGCCAACATTAATCTGGGCGATAAAAAGCTTCAGGCCCTATAAATCCCCGGGACCTGATGGTATAATCCCGGCTGAGTTGCAGCAAGTGTCGGACTATATAGCCCCGTTGCTGTATAATCTATACACAGCATGCATCAACTGGTCGTACATTCCTTTAAAATGGAGGGATACCAGAGTCGTATTTATCCCGAAGGCTGGGAAAGGTTCCCACATAGCTCCGAAGGATTTCAGACCAATTAGTCTGTCTTCTTTTTTATTAAAGACAATGGAACGAATGATAGACTCATATTTGCGTAGAGTGATTGACCCGAGGTTGCTTTCGACAAAGCAACATGCATACAGCAAGGGACGATCAACGGAAACAGCTCTTCATGAGCTCGTTGGTACCATCGAGAGATCGCTTTCGGTAAAGGAGTACACTATGGTGGCCTTTCTTGATATTGAGGGGGCTTTTAATAATGTCATCCCAGAATCGATAATATTGGCATTGTCTGGTCTGGGAGTAAAGCGCGAAATCGTTTTAATGGTGGAAGGCCTACTTGCCAGTAGACGTATAACGTCTGAATTGGGAGCGTCCGTCATATCTCGATTTGTCAATAGGGGCACACCACAAGGAGGTGTTCTTTCGCCGCTTCTTTGGAACCTGGCACTGAATTCAATGCTGCTATCTCTAGAAGCACGTGGTTGTCATGTTGTCGCATATGCTGACGATGTCGCGATAGCGGTAAAGGGGAAGCATCTGCCAACATTGCGGGACATTCTTCAGGGTTCTCTGAAAGATCTGTCTAAATGGGCAAGAGACTGTGGTCTAGGAGTTAATCCTAGTAAAACAGAGCTTGTTTTATTTGCAAGGAAAAATAAGATTCCTGCTTTTGATCCTATTTCTCTGGACTGTACTGAAATCACCTTCTCAGATGGAGCCAAGTATCTTGGAGTATTTCTAGATAGGAAGCTGAATTTCAGGCGTAATATTGAGGAACGGGTGAGAAAAGCAACGATTGCTTTGTATTCCTGTAAAAGGGCCATTGGAAAACGATGGGGTTTTAGCCCTCAAGTCGTTCATTGGATCTATACAGCAGTGGTGCGTCCAATTTTGCTGTATGGAATCATTGTCTGGTGGCCTGCTTTAGAAACAAAATCGAACTGTGTCTTTATCACGAAGGTACAGAGAATGGCGTCAATGTGCATCACTGGTGCTCTTCGTACTACACCTACGGCTGCATTAGAAATCCTCCTTCACCTGATACCCTTGGACATATTGGGTAGGCAGTATGCAGCTGCGTCGGCAATTCGACTTAATAGCACGCTGCAATGGAGGAGCAGCGATTGTGGCCATAGCGCGATCTTGAAAAAGATAACAATACCACAAAATGTGGATTGTGCTCCCTCTTTGAGCCTCTTTGAGCGCCACTTTACCACTATGATACCATCCAGGGAGTCTTGGATGGGGGATACTCCGGGAAGTGGAGCTACCATAAATTTTTACACAGATGGATCGAGGCTGCACGAACAAGTGGGCTTTGGGGTCTATTCGGAAGAGCTTGGATTGAGCCTAGCTCGTAGATTGCCAGATCATTGCAGTGTCTACCAGGCAGAGATGCTGGCAATAAAGGAAGTGGCTGACTGGTTGAGCTGCAATGTCTTGTCTACAACCGCAGTCAACATCTATACTGACAGTCAAGCCGCGGTCAAGTCCCTGGATTCAATGTTTCTGAAAACAAGATCTGCCCTTAACTGCCGCACGTCTTTAAATGAGATGGCCAAGCAGTTTAACATACGACTCATATGGGTCCCAGGGCACAGAGACATTCCAGGGAATTGCAAAGCCGATGAGCTTGCAAGACTAGGAACTACCTTACAGGTTCCAACAGAATTGGAATGTGTTGGTATGCCTCTAGAAACTTGCAAGCAAAACCTACGGCTTTGTTCTGCGACGGAGACTAATCAAAGATGGGCAAATGGATGGACGTGTGAGACAACACGACTGATTTGGCCTTCTCTTAATCAGGGGCGCACAAGTGAGCTGATATCGCTTCCAAGAGGAGAGATTTCAACGGTGGTTTCTATAATTACCGGACACTGTCTTATAGGGAGGCACGCAGAGCGGTTAAATGTGCCGTCGAATGACTTTTGCCGAAGTTGCATGGATGAAGAGGAGTTGGAAACCATCGAACACTTTATTTGCCATTGCCCGGCACTTTCTGGTCAGCGACTTGCTTCACTGGGATCTAGGGAGCTGCACGATCTTTCAGATTTGTCGGATGTCAAAATTCAACATCTAAGGAGTTTCATAAGAAGCTCAAACTGGTTTAACGACAGGGACTAGTAGGGAAACCTATTACGATCCCGTGGTATCACAATGGACCTCAGAGTCTACGTGTGTTGACGTAAAACGTCAGCAGCCACTTACAACCTAACCTAACCTCCACAATGTAAAACATTTTGTGTTTTAAGGTTATGTAAAATATACCAACATTTTTGAGGTGTTCTTACATTAGCTGTGTTCGCGAACTCAATAATTTGTACGAATTTGTACAAATTATTACAAATTTTGTCTAAAAGTCGTTCGCGTACTTTAAAACCCCAGTAACGAGAGAGAAAAAAGTGACAGTTCTATTTTAGAAACTTGCAAGTTTTTACTGGATAAATTTTTGCCAGCAAGAATTATCAAGCAGAAAAAACATCTGTTTTAAAAACATATGATTATATTTTTGTAAACGATACACAAAAATATTTTGCAGTTACATTTTTGTGCATAAAATATGATTAAATATCAACTAATTAATAAAAAAAAATACATCCCAAAACTAAATTTCTTATATTAACAAGTTAAAAAATAAATACCAACAAACTAAAAATTTACAAATGAATGCAAAATTTTTTATAAGCTGATTTAAATCAGCTGTTTATCTAACTTGCAAATTTTTACGGATTTCTGTTCGCGTACTTTTTACAATTTTTCCTTTTTGAGAGCGATTTCTTTTTTACTCTCTAAAATTTTGTTGCTTGATAATTTTTACTGGGAAAGTACGCAAACAGACTTATTTTAGTTCGTAACTTTTGAACTGCTGAACCGATTTCGCTCAAATGCAATACCAAACTACTTAGGACAACAACAAGTAAATTTGTTAAGTCTCAGTCATATATGTTTAATACCTTGGCCGTGATCACCATTTCCACAGACGGACTACGCTAGAATGTCTAAGAATCGATCACTAATCAATAATATATATACTTTATGGGGTCCCAGACCTATTCGATGAGTTACAAACGGAATGACAAACTTATATATACCCTCTATCACTAGAGTAGAGGGTATAAAAACAAAAAATCAATTTTTATGAAACATGGGATTATGGGAAGTCAAACACTTGAGGCGCGTTTGGTATAGTGAAAGCAAACAATATTGCACCTCTAGATCCATGGAACTCATAAAGAATACCGAACTTCCTTAAAAATAAAAAAATTTCCTTGATCTTTGACCTCTAAAAAGTCGAATGTGTTGTTCAAACCCGGGGACGTACCACGTTTGGGAGGGACAGGGTTTAAAGTTAAAGGAGTTTTTCTTAAATATTTAAAAACCTACTTATCAGATTAGACGATAATGGTATCATTAGAAAGGGTGTATAATATGACTTAATTAACCCTTTAAGCGACAAAAACTGGGGGGTGATTATGTAACAATCGTATCGTTTCCATCGTTATTTCATTACCATATAGTGTCATTTATGGTAATAGAATAATGAGCTAACGATGACGATTATCAAGTTACATAATTAGCCCCCTGATTTTAATAAATGATAACTAGACTTTTTTTACAAAATGCTTAATATCTCAAAATCGCACGTATATACATTCTATAGCAGGAATGTTAAAGTTGGTACAATTGTACTTTTTTGGTACATTTTGACCTACAAAAGTACCGTGGTACTACCGCGACTCATTTGGTACAATTTAAAAATTTTCAATCTCTTTTTTATATCTCATCGAAATATTGGTGAAGGACCCCAGCGTTTTTTCTTTACTAAACTCTTTACATTATTAATAAACTCTTTACAATATTAATAAGACTCTTCTTAGTTTTAAGGTCTTGTTTTAAAACAGATTAAAGTAGTTTTCAAATGAAAATTCTATAAACAAGTCTTAATTGTGAAACTTTCTCTTCTTTAATTTCCAAATGGTTAAAACTTGTTTTAACAGAAAAGGTCTCAGAATTTAACACTTGATAATATTCTTTCTCACTTGTATCAAAGAAAAAGTCTCAAAATTTTTTCACAGAAGTCTCAGTAATTTATCTATAGACAAAAACTGAACTTTTGCATAGAGAAAAAGTAAGATAGTAATAATTGCACATTCTCTGAGACATTTTATCTGTAGAAGACGTCTAAGATCTTAATAATATAATATAATTTTTCCATGTTCATACACTCACAAGGAAAGTTTCCCTAGTGTCACTCTTCGATCTTTGTGGATGGCAGATACAATTTTGCTGTCAAAAAATTCTAGAATTCTGAGAATTTTTCCTATAGATAAAGTACCGTACAATTAAAAATTTACTGCAGACTAGATGTCAAGAAATTGTCCAAAAAAGGCCCTGACAAAATGTTTGTATTTTGGAGGGCATAAAAGATTAAGCACAACCGAATGTAATACTTTTAAGGTACCTACAGACGACGCAATATTATGCACAATATTTTTGACGTTTACCCACAAAAAAAATACATGCAGATTGTACATAATCATGGCACAATAATACCAGGTAGTATTATTAGAATTTGCTGTCAATAGCGTCCACCTCTTAGATTCAAAATTTTAGAAATATAAATTTAAATAAATAAAAAAATCAAAACAGAAAAAATTATAAACAATAGCAAACAACAAAATAAACAAGAAATCCCAGCAGACAATTTGAAAATATCTTCCAAAAAGTGGTTATGTTTATGCCCGTAGACAAAACTTTAAGCCACGGTATTAGACAAATGGGTTAGTTTCCACAATAGGAAAACAGTTTTTGCAATAATAACCATTTTCGTCAATGAAAATCGATTGAAAATCTTCCTTTTATTTATTTGTTTGTTGGGTTGGTTTATTATTTCAGGTTGTTGAAGCCAAGGGGTTTTATGTTTGTTTACATATTTTTGATTACTTTTTCTAATGATAGTACCGTTATAGTTTTACAATGGTACATAATATTGAATCGTCTGTAGAGGCCTTTATTTGTTTCAGTTAAGTTTTTATAAATAAACACATGGCACAATAATACCAGGTAGTATTATTAGAATTTGTTGTCAATAACGTCCACCTATTAATTTCAAATTTTGAAAATAAAAATTCAAATAAATAAAAAAATCAAAACAAAAAAAATTATAAACAACAAAATAAACAAGAAATCCCAGCAGACAATTTGAAAATATATTCCAAAAAGTGGTTATGTTTATGCCCGTATACAAAACTTTAAACCACGGTTTTAAACAAATCGGTTAATATTCACAATACGAACACAGTTTTTGCAACAATAGCCATTTTTCTCCAATGAAATGCGATTGCAAATCTTCCTTTTATTTCTTTGTTTGTTGGGTTGCTTTATTATTTGAAGTTGTTGAAGTCAAGGGGTTTTATGTTTGTTTACATATTTTTGATTACTTTTTCTAATGATAGTACCGTTATAGTTTTACAATGAAATAAACAAGTAAAAAAGATAAATTCGGCCTTGCCGAATGAAGTGATACCCTCCACAATTTCAAAAAAATTATTGCAAAAAACTTTTTTTTTTAAAAGAAAATTACTTTTGAAAAAAAATTTTTTGATAAAAAAAAAAATCCGCGATTTTTTTCTTTTTTTGTCAAAAAATATTTTCGTACTTGTTTAAATATCATTTGGTGTTCAATTATGTTCACATATGTCAACCAGCAGCCGAATTAAACATTTTGTATTTTTAGGTTATGTTGAATGTACTAAAATTTTGGAGGTGTCCTTGCATTTTCGTTCATAACTTTTGAACCGCTTAACCGATATCGCTCAAATGCAATACCAAACTTCTCGGGAGCACTTCCAATGAATATGTTAAGTTTCAGTCATATCCGTGTAGTATTTTGGTCGTGATCACCATTTCCACAGACAGACGGACATCGCTAGAATGTCTTAAAATCGATCGGGGATCATGAATATATATACTTAATAGGGTCCCAGACCAATATTTCGACGAGTTACAAACGGAATGACAAAATTATTTATATACCCTCTATCACTAAGTGGAGGGTATAAAAATATATGGTACCATGAGGGTCCAAAAAGTACATTGGCCGTATTCATTTAAACTCGTATACACCAAGTATACCGTATAAACTTACCAAACTTATTTTTTATAAATGGAGTTTGACATAAATTGTATAAATTAATCAGACTTACATATTATACGAGGTGTTTATACGGTTAGATGAATACCATTATTATTTTTTGAAAGTTGGTACAAAATGGAAAACCCCATTTAACATCCCTGTTCTATAGGCTTGTAGCCAATTTCTAAAGCTTTCATTTGCGCTAAAAAAACGGTGCTGTAAACGGTTTAAAACTGTAAGTGTGAATAGGGTATAATACCCTATTCACACGTACAGTTTTAAATCGTTTTTAGCAGCAATATTTTTAGCAATTTCTTTATTCTATTACAGTATATTGACAGCAAATGCTAAAAATAATTGCTAAAAACGGTTTAAAACTGTATGTGAATAGGGTATAAGTGTTGAAGTTGTTTTTTTAAACTTCTTTTAGGTTTTTTGTTAAAATTTTATTGATTTGTATTGATTTGTAGAAACATACAGATATCTGACAAACTACTAATCCATTTCAATTTTTTTTTTTCTGCGTATCCGGCCTTCGGACGGGCGTATATCCTATTCACACGTACAGTTTTAAATCGTTTTTAGCAGCAATATTTTTAGCACTTTCTTTATTCTATTACAGTATATTGAAAATGCTAAAAATAATTGCTAAAAATGGTTTAAAACTGTAAGTGTGAATTGGGTATTAAGTGCACTTTTGCCAAAACGGCTTTTATACTGTATAGAGGCAATACACTGCATTTTTTCTTGCACGCCTTTTTTATCTGATTTTTGTTGAAGGCAACGAAGGAGGAAAACAGGGGGGTAATTATGTTACTTGATAGTCGTCAATCGTATCGTTTCCATCGTTATTCCATTACCATATAGTGTCATTTTATTATCAAGTTACATAATTATCAAGTTACATAATTAGCCCCCAGAATTCGTGATTTTTTTTTCTACCCCGTTTGACTACAAAAAAAAATTGCAAGACTTTATTGAAAGACGGTATTTATACACAGGGGGGTAATTATGTAACTTGATAGTCGTCAATAGTATCGTTTCCATCGTTATTCCATTACCATATAGTGTCATTTTATGGTAATAGAATAATGAGCAAACGATGACGAATGACGATTATCCAGTTACATAATTAGCCCCCTGGTGTTTTGTTGAACAACTTGTTTATTATGGCATTCACAAAAGCGACCTTAAACAAATTGTTCAAAAAAACACCAGTAGCAGAATAAAAACGTAATGGACACAGAACAAAGACTTTTTTAAACATCTCATACCCTATTCTCACTTACAGTTTTAAACCGTTTTTAGCAATTATTTTTAGCATTTTCTGTCAATATACTGTAATAGCATAAAGTGCTAAAAATATTGCTGCTAAAAACGGTTTAAAACTGCACGTGTGAATAGGGTATCACTCTTGAACACTTCAAAACAGCAAGTGTGAACGCCGTATTATACGGCCATTACGGTTTTATTCTGCTACTGGTGTTTCGTTAAACAACTTGTTTAAGGTCGCTAGTGTGAATGCCATATATTTTGTAGTTAAAAGTTTGTATTGTAATGAAAAACACATCAAAAATAACAAACATCAACAAATTATAAATATCTACAAGATTGCTATTATAAAAATAAAAACCAAGTAGAAACACAGTCTAATACCCTATTCACACTTACAGTTTTAAACCGTTTTTAGTGTGTGAAGTAAGTGAAGTGTGAATAGGGTATAATACCCTATTCACACGTAGAGTTTTAAATCGTTTTTAGCAGCAATATTTTTAGCACTTTCTTTATTCTATTACAGTATATTGACAGAAAATGCTAAAAATAATTGCTAAAAACGATTTAAAACTTGAAGTGTGAATAGGGTATTACAGTTTTAAACCGCTTTTAGCAATTATTTTTAGCATTTTCTGTCAATATACTGTAATAGAATAAAGACAGTGCTAAAAATATTACTGCTAAAACGATTTAAAACTATACGTGTGAATATGGTATACAACTGTACGTGTGAATACTGTATAATACCCTATTCACACTTACAGTTTTAAACCATTTTTAGCATTTTCTGTCAATATACTGTAATAGAATTAAGAAAGTGCTAAAAATATATCTGCTAAAACGGATTTCAATTTTTTGTCTAATACGGCGTTCACACTAGCTGTTTCGAAGTGTTTAAGAGTGAGATGTTTAAAAAAGTCTTTGTTCTGTGTCCATTGCGTTTTTATTCTGCTACTGGTGTTTTGTTGAACAACTTGTTTAAGGTCGCTAGTGTGAACTCCATATAATACCCTATTTACACGTACAGTTTTAAATCGTTTTTAGCAGCAGTATTTTTAACACTTTCTTTATTCTATTACAGTATATTGACAGAAAATGCTAAAAATAATTGCTAAAAACGGTTTAAAACTGTAAGTGTGAATAGGGTATAAACTACGAAAACTACTTCGTCGGTTGTAGTTTTATACCCTATTCACACTTACAGTTTTAAACCGTTTTTAGCAATTATTTTTAGCATTTTCTGTCAATATACTGTAATAGAATAAAGTGCTAAAAATATTGCTGATAAAAACGATTTAAAACTGTACATGTGAATAGGGTATTATACGGCGTTCACACTTGCTGTTTTGAAGTGTTCAAAAGTGAGATGTTTAAAAAGTCTTTGTTCTGTGTCCATTACTTTTTTATTCTGCTACTGGTGTTTTGTTGAACAACTTGTTTAAGGTCACTAGTGTGAACTCCACACGCAAAAAAAAAATCTGTGTCAGATTGAGCAATCCTACTTGGTAAAAAATTTTTCATACCAAAAAAATTTTTTTAACAAATTTTTGCTAAAATTATGCTTGTCGATGTTAAAGTAACATAATTAGTCTTTTATGTAAAATAACCAAGTAGATTGCACAATAACGCAAATTACTTGCACAAAAATTTATCGAAAGAAAACAACAAAAAAAACAAATACAGACCACCATTTGCATTTTGTATTTTTGTGTGCGTGCTTCGTTTATTTTTTGTGTTATAAAAACGAAAGAAGGAAATTGATAAATAAAATTAAAATAAATTAATAAATAAAAATAAATAATTAGTTTTTTAAAAGATAAATAAATGTAAGATAAAGAAATGCTAAAGTTAATTTTGCTGTCATAACTTAAAACACCATTCATTTAGCAAAACCAATGGAGTCCCATACGTTTGTTTCAATGAATTACAAATGGAATGATAAAGTGTGTATACCCCTATTCCGAAGATACCAATAAGGTTTAATAGATTTTTAGTTAAAAATTAGTGTTTGGTAATAATTTTCTATTTTTACAGGGTACTGGTAAATAAATTTTTGAAGCTATGGGGAATCCTTCACTACAATAAAAAGCGTGGGCACCATTCCTCCCTTTAGTCATCAAATTAAAACCTAAAAACTCATTTATATAGCAAAGCCAATGGAGTCCAGACCTGTTTTGATGAGTTACAAATGGAATCACAAAGTAAGTGTTCCTCCTAACCAAAAGACCAATGGGATTTACTAGTTTTTTAAATTAAAAATTTATGTTTTGTAATAATTTTCTATTTTTACAGGATGCGTTTAAATAAATTCGCGAAGCTATAGCGGATCCTTCACTTCAAGAAAAAGCGTAGGCAGCAGTCACTGAAGAAAATTGTACATAAAGGGTCAGTTGGTCGGTGGTAAATAAAATCCTACACAACATTTATTATATTAATATGGATTTATTCTGTGAAAATTTTAAATTCAACAAATATACAAATTTTTCCAAAAATTTTATAGAAAAATTATTTTAGCATAAATGTGGTAATTTTTAGCATTATTTTTAGTCACCTTTTCTAATAATTTTGGTATATTTCACCATATTTATTTTGATATATTTTACCAAGTTCTTGCTTAAATAGCATAAGCATTTTCTTCAAAATTTTTTACATAAGTGTTTTGGATAAATTACGAAAACTACTTCGTCGGTTGTAGTTTTAGCATATTTTTGGTAAAATTATGACAGATTTTTGCTCACTCCGACACAAGTTTTTTTTTGCGTGCATATTAGCATATTTTTGGTTAAATTATGCCAGATTTTTGCTCACTCCGACACAGATTTTTTGTTGCGTGTATGCAATTACTTCCAAAATAATTATAACACCATACACAATTGCTGACCACAACCAATTATGAATGGAAATTATTGTTGTCACTTTAAAATAAAAAAAAATACATAAAAACCACAACTTAAACTTACTTAAATTTCTTACTATTTTTACTACAACTGGAAATTTTTGTTTACTTTTTGTACTGAAAATTTCCAGCTGTAGTAAAAGTAGTAAAAATGAGTAGATTGTAGTAAGGTAAACGAACAGGCATAATTATGAATGGAAATTATTAGGTCCGTTCGATTACTTTACTACAATCTACTATTTTTTTCTCATTTTACTACAGCTGGAAATTTTCAATACAAAAAGTAAAGAAGACTTTCCAGTTGTAGTAAAAAATAGTAAGAAATGGGTAATCGAATAGACCTATTGTTGTCACTTTAATATGGCATTCACACTAGCGAGCTTAACAAATTGTTCAACAAAACACCAGTAGCAGAATAAAAACGTAATGGACACAGAACAAAGACTTTTTTAAACATCTCACTCTTGAACACTTCAAAACAGCAAGTGTGAACGCCGTATAAAATAAAAAAAATACATAATAAAAAGAAATAAATATAATTCAATCAAAACAACCAACGACGGTAGTCGGCGTTGCCTTTATAAGGATACCAAAAAGTTGGATTTGAAATCCAAATTAGCAAATCCAAATCCACCTAGTGGCGCAAATCCAAGGTTTACTACACAAAATGTTGGGCAGAATGGTTCAAAACACCGAGTCAACTGAAAAAAGGTCCAAAAAAAGTCAAGAAAATGGTGAAATAAATCAAAAAATTTGAAATAATAATTTTTAACTAAATGTTTGTTAATTATATTTTCGTTCAGTTTTCACATTTTTCTCATAAAAGCAGCTAATTTCTTAAAAAAAAAATAAAACAATTAATAATAAACAATAAAATATTGATTTTATTGTTTTATTTTTATTATTTGTCCCCTAATAACGCCATTTTTTGCATTAAAAACAAAAAATGGTCTAAATATAAAATAAATGTACTAAATGCTCAAAATGTAGAGGCCAACATTTTGTGTAGTAAACTTTGGATTTGCGCCACCAAGTGGATTCGGATTTGCTAATTTGGATTTCAAATCCAACTTTTTGGTATCCTTATAAAGGCAACGCCGCCTACCGTCGTTGAAACAACCAGCAAAATTAAACAAAACCTCCAACTTTCCCAGATGCTATTTGTAAAACTAACACCACCTAAAACGTCAAAAGGAACTGACTCATGCATAGTCCATGGACTAATTATTTATCTTCCTTGGCATAGTCTTTATAAATTATAAGTTTTTGACCACAACGGCCTTTTGTGTCAAGCCCCGAAAAGTTTTCATGGACTCTTCAAGGCATTTTTCAATCTTACCTTGTAAATGCACTGCATTAATTATCAACAACGTGAAAAATATTAAGTATTTGTACATTTTTCTTAATTATTACGATTTTTTTGGGTTTAAAACATATTTTAACAAAATAAAAACAATTTTTTTTAAGGCACGCCCAATTTTTATGAATGAACAAATTGTGATGATAAAACACACTCGTAGGTTTGTAAAAGTATTGAGTACCGAGTACTCAATCAGTGCTGCCAGGCTTTTTTGTGAAAAATCGTCAAAATTTGAACAAAAAATCGTCAAAAGTTAAAAAAAATCTTCACTTTAAAAATTTTTGATTTTTAAAATTTTAAAACGAACAATAAAATTCAGGGACATATCGGTTATAATTTATATTTAAAAAAATTACTTACTTTTAAATACTTTAAAATTTTTATATTTCAACAAAAATCAAACAGTTTGCTAACGATTTTTATTTTAAAATTTAAAATATTCAATAAATATTTTGATTTTTATTATTTGAAATATAATAACGGTTATTTTATAACCAATTATAAAAATCTAAATAAAGAACAAAAATAAAACAAACAAATTTATTTGACTTTCAAATAAATAAAATAAAATTGTAACAAAATTGAAAATATGTATGTGAAGCGAAATTTGTTTAACAAAAATACATTTTGAAGCATCCGCAAATAGCACCGCTCTACAAATCTAAGGTTTGTCTCTGCGTTTTGGATGAAACCAAAAAAAGTTGATAGGTTTTGGTGCCCCGATTTCAAAACCGTCACTCAAATTTTTCTATCACGTCTAGTGTTTGGGGTACGGGAATTCCCGAGTCGGATTTCCCGGGAATTCCCGGGAAAATACTGACGGGAAATCCCGGGATTTTTTTTAATTTTTCCCGGGAAATCCGGGAATTTTATAAAATGTACCATTTTACATAAAAAACGTTTATTTTAATTTAATTTTTAATTTGCTATTTTTTGTAGTTGTTTGGAAGAACAGTGCAAATATATATTCAGAGGAAAACTGACCAAGTGTAAAAAGTATGACAATATCATGAAAAAACTTAAAAAGTCAAGAAATACACGTCGGTTAATGATAATTTTGCTAAGACTGTCAAAAAAATATAAAAATTTTTAACCTAGAAGTTACATTTCCAGAACAAATATTAACCCCCTAATTTTGTAAAACGCAACGCGCCGCGTTGTCAAAATTTCTGTGTAATTTGTTTTTGTTACAACAACAAATTGTATTGAAATTTTGACAACGCGGCGCGTTGCGTTTTACAAAATTAGGCCATAAAAGTATTAGTTTTTGCTCGAATAACGCATTTTTAAAGTTTCTTTGCGATTTTTGGCTATTTTTTGCGATTTTTTGTGGGGGAAAAAGTTGCAATACTTTTTTTGTTTTGTTTTATTGTATTTCAGGATTTTTAACTTTTATTTTTTGATTTTTTATGTTTTAATTACTTGTATATCTGTAATAAAACTGTTTTTAATAAAAAGTTGGTAAAATTTTATTGTTTTTTATGATTTATATCAATGTTGGCAATCGATACCTTTTCAATACCGTTATCCGTTTCAAAACCCTTTAAATTGAATACCGGTACCAATACCAATACCGGAACTCAGTTTTGGTATCAGATACCGGTATCCAAAAACCTTTTCCTTCGGTACCGGTACGTACCGGTATTGAAACGGTTTTTCCAAAAAAACATGTTTTTTTACAAAAAAAAAAAATTAATAGAAAGTTTGTAATTTTTTTGGTTTTTGTAAATGAAAAATTGTACTCCAAATGCCCTCCCGCAGTCCCATAAAAATCAAAAAAATCTTTGGGCACCCACATCGTGGATTCAGTAAAAATTTCCAAAAATGCCATACTTCAAAAATTTCCAAAAATGCCATACTTCAACCGCTATGCGGGAGCAGACGAAAATTATTGATTTGCACGAAATTTTTTTGGAGTCATTTTGACTCTCAATAGAAACTCTCTGAACCTGGTCTGGTTGGATTTGAATAACAAAATCGGTTCAGTGGTTCAAAAATTATTAGGAAATCTGTGAATTTCAGATTGGTTTCACCATTAATCCACGTGTTGAAAAACTCGTTAAACCAGCTTTAAAAACATTGAAGAGTCAGAAAAATATTTTACAAAGTATTTTTGTCACTCACAAATGTTTTACAATTAAACAAAAAAAGCTTACACTCGAAAAAAATTTTACACTCAAAAAAAAATGTTCTAATTTTTTTTTTTTTTAAAGTTTTCTACTCAAAATAAAATATTTCTAATCAAAATTTTTTTCACGTTAGAAAATTAACTATCACTTTAAAAGGCCACTGTGGAGGGTATTCATGGATTCGGCCAAGTCGAATTTAACTTTTTTACAATTGTTTACATATTTTATACGTTTTTTAAATTTTAAGCATTTTTCTCGATAATACCGGTACGTACCGGTATTGACGTTTCGGTATCGGTAATACCGTAACCGATTCAACTCAAATACCGTAACCGATACCGATACCGAAATAAATAAAAAAACGATACCAATACCAATATCGATACCGTTATTCGTTTCGATTGCCAACCTTGATTTATATTGATAAAGAAAATTTCCCGGGATTCCCGGGAATCCCGGGAAATAAATTATTTTTTTCCCGTTTCCCGGGAAATTGAAAAGTCCGGGAATTCCCAAACACTAATCACGTCACAATTTTGAGAAAATCGCGGTTAAATTGTCAAAAAAGGCCCATTTTTACCATTTTTGAAGGCCTATAAAATAAGATCCTGACATGCAAATGACTTGGTTTTAAGCTCATTCGAAAGCCTGTAATTTTCTCTTTCAGACAAGATCAAATTTTCTTGGAATTTAATTTTCTAAAATGGTAAAAAAATCATTAGCAACAAGTGCGTTAAATCTAAAATGTACGTATGAATTTGTATGGAAATTTGTTAAAAAACACTGTGTAAATAAACTAAATATTTAAAAAATGGAAGGTTTTTTGTTAATAATTTTTTTAACATTTTAAAAAATTAAATTTTTAGAACATATTATATTATCTTTAAGAGAAAATTACAAACTTTTGAATGAGCTTGATACCAAATCATTCGCATGTCAGAATATTATTTAATAAGCTTTTAAAATGGGTCAAAAATGCCCTTTTTCGGCATTTTAACCGCGAATTACTCAAAATCCTGACGTGATAGACAAATTTGGGCTCCGGATTTGGATTCAGCGCAACAAACTATATCCAAATTACTAACCAGAATCCAATACGCATTTTCTTGTTGAGCTGTGTAGTCTTTAAGAAAATTGACGATGGCCATTAAAGAGCGGATTGTGTAATAAAATTTTGAAAACATAAATGTTTGAGACAAACAGCGTGCAAAGAAATTTAGTTTTTTATCAAAATTCGTATGATTTGTTTTGTTAAATTTGCTCAAAGTTTCGCGAAATTTATGGACAAAATATTTTAATAATTCTAAAACCGGGATTTGGTCAACAGATGTTGCTTTCTGTAATAAATTCTTGTTGGACTAAAATTTTTAAAATCTTGTGTAGATAATGGCAAAATATTTTATGATCCTAAAACAGCGATTTTAATCATATTTTTCCCTAAATCAGCATTATGATTTTGCCCATAATGCTGATTTAGGCCATCGTTACTTTTCTTAATGATTATTTCCGGATGCTTTGTTTTTGAATGTCCATTAATATGATATGTCTTGAAAATATGAATAGAAATCTTGTATAGATTGCAAAAAAAAAACTGTTTTAGAATCCTGAAACATGCGATTGGTCCAAAGATTCTAATCAGAATTTTGGACCAAAATTTGTATTTTTAATTTGCCACATTTTCCCTAAAATCAGCCTTTAATGGCCAACGTCCAGATCTTGTAGAGATTATGGAAAAGGATAAAAAGTTTTGAATGAAATTCTCACATTTTATAATCAGCTCTTTAATTCATATGCACATATTAGTTTGTAAAATATATCTGCAAAATTGATTGAATAAAATAAAAATCGAAATAAAAGTTATTTCTTGATTAAATAAACAAATCAAAAAATAACTTTTATTTTTAGGTTGAAAATAAAAATCCAAATATTAACCGAAAAGTTTTAAAAAAAAATAAAAATTAATTTTAAGAAATCTTTGCAAATTTTTAACTGAAATGTGTCTTCATATATTTGCTGTTATATAATTAACAAACTTTTTGAAATTTTTTTGGTCGATTTTTATGAAATCATAACGGTTATTTTTGGTCCCTGATAAAATTTTTTCTATCCACTTTTGTTTAATGAATTTTTTAAATTTACATACACAAAATATTGTTTACCCGGGTGAAAAGGAATGTTCATACATGCTCATACATGATTCCATGTATGATAGCATATGAACAATATATGGAAATGTATGTCATATATGGGAGCATATATGAACATTAGAGTGTCCCTTATTTTGGAAATGTTGGAAATGTTGAGACGGTACCCGCTCATTTTTTTTTCATTTGACTTAAAAATAACTCAGGAAAAATTTTACGGCCCTACGACCACGCCTTCCTTACGCGATGGGGTCTTAAAGAGCAGGGCCTTAAAAATCATTTTTCCATACAAACCAAAAAATTTTTTTTTTGATTTTTAGTTTTTTTTTCTATTTGTTTTGCACTTTTAGTTTTGTATCACATTTTTTTTGGAAATAAACAAACCAAAAATCAGCTGGGGGTTAATTATGTAACTTGATAGTCGTCAATCGTATCGTTTCCATCGTTATTCCATTACCAAATAGTGTCATTTTATGGTAATAGAATAATGAGCTAACGATGACGATTGACGATTATCAAGTTACATAATTAGCCCCCTGTTTACAAATGTCACGTAGTAACGTTGTAAAATTCTATTTCAAACTGGACGGAACGTTCCGTTTACGTGACAATTGAATTCGGTAATCGTTTTCATTAGTTTACGCATATCAAAAACAATCAGCTGACTTTTTACGTTAGGGTTACGGTTACGTTTTCTCGGCTAACTACACTGATAGAAAAACGCTTCATATCACTAATGAACAATGATGGGTACCAATACCTTTTCGATACCAATACCCGTTAATACCAATTCAAATTGAAAACCAATACCAATTAAAAACCAATACCTTTATTTGTGCGATACCAATACCGATAAAAAACCAATACTGATTCCCCACTACCAATACCAATTAAAAACCAATACTTTTATTCTTCAAAACCAATACCAATAAAAAACCAATACCAATTCATTTTTTTCTACTTTCGTATCGGTTTTGTTTCGGTTTTTTTGTATTCTTATTTTAATTGTGACGTCAAACATTATCTTTCCATCACATTATTAGGTTTTACCTGACTAACGAATTGCTACAGATGTTTACAAAAGATGTTACATCGATCAGTAATCGTTTGCATGCAAAGTCATATAACAAAAAGGAGTTAGCTACTTGAATTTTAAAAGCCATAAAATCATAAAACAAATATTTTTTTGTCACGTTACGTGATTTTTATGACCCCTAATAAAAGTAAATCTTAAAAAATTTAGACCTTTTCTGTAATGAATTTTTTTCTTTTGCAAACATTATTAATATGTGATGCACATATATTGAATGTCACTGAACTGTTCTTTGCGTTGTAAAAAAAATACTAATGTCCTTTTTTGGAAATCCCAAAATTTTAATCAAGCAGTCGTTACAAAATTATATGTCACAACACCAGAATCCAGAAAAAAAATTGTTGTTTGTTTTATTAGAGGCGCAGTCATACTATAAAATAATTTAAGAATGCATAATGTGCGGTTCACACTTGCTATTTTTGAGAGTTTAAAGGCCTAGGCACTTGAGCGCTACTGTAGCGGTGCTGTAGCGTGACGGGCTGTTGTATTTTTTAAGCACTTACTGATTCCGTTTCAACGTGTCATATTAATTTACAAATTTTATTTAAAAAAGTGGTTATTTGTAATTTTTTTTTAATTTACATTTACAGAAAAACATTTTTTTTCGTTTATTTATATTTATTTGTCAATTCTGCCACACAAATGAAAAAATTTCAACACAAAATAAAAAATAAAATCAGCTGACACGTAAAACGTACGGAAAATCAAAATTTTTTAGGTTCGGCCGCTACAGCACCGTCACGTATTCGTTTGAGTACCTATTTCTATTTATTTTAATACAAGCTAACGTATCAGCTGACACGTCTCCGAACCGTATTCGCTCAAGTAATTATGCCTTAAGGGCTACGTGTTTAAAAAATTATTTTTTCTGTATCCATTACGTTTTTATTCAGTTACTGGTGTTTTGTTAAACAACTTGTTGTGTGAACTCCATAGGGTGAATTTATTAAAAATGAGTTGTAAATAAATGGAAAGAATAAATAAAAATAATTGATCAAGTGGTCAAAACTATTATTAAAAAAAAAAAAAAAAAATAAAACTCCATATAAAAAAAAAAAATTACCCGTGTAATTACAAAATGATCTAAAATCGAAAAAGGGGCACCTGCACGATAACCCATTTCAATCACTTAAAAAAATATGTATGAAAGGATGAATTTCAGGTATATTTTGTTACAAATGTTAAAGGTACCTACAGACGACGCAATATTATGTACAATATTCAATTATATTGATGGTGTGTGGGTAATATTGACGATTGTACAATGGTCAATCTTACCCACACACGATCAATATAATTGAATATTGTACATAATATTGCGTCGTTTGTAGGTACCTTAAGTGTCACACTTAAAAAATTATGTTAGTAAAATCAACTGAAAATGTCAGTTAAAATAACTACTTTGTAAGTTGTTTTGGGGTCAACTACTTTTTCAGTTAAATCAACTAACAATGTTAGTTATTTTAACTGACAAAAAACAACTGACTTATGTAGTAAAAACTACTTACATTTGTAGTCAAAACAACTAAAATGTAGTAAAAATAAAAAAATCAATATATAATTTTTTTTTTTTTTTCAAAATATTTTTCAGAAAAAAAAATTGAAGACCAAATTTTTTGCAAGTTTTTTTTTAAAAAAAAAGTTGTGAAAAATAACGAAATTTTTTTTTTTTTTGGAAAAAAACTTTAAAACTTTTCAGAGATAAAATAAATAAAATTAACTACTTTAAATAACTGTTACTACATCACAGTACTTTTTTGTTAGTTGTTCAAAAAAACGACTTAAAATAACTAACAGAAATAGTTGTTTGATATTTTTCATACAAAAACAACTGACTTTGTAGTTGAAAACAACTAACTACTGTAAAATATACAAATAACTAACATGTAGTAACTTACATAATTTTCTGAGTGCATCTTTCTGCAATTAAAAAATATCTCCCCTTACCACCGCAATTTATATGGCTTTTCTGGAATAACGGAATATTAAACATTTTTTTTGACAAGATTTTTAAGATCTGCCGGTGCTAATTTCACTAAAAAAGTACCTTTTTCCAAAAAAGGAAAAATAAAATTGAATCTTATACCCAATTCACACCTGAGGTGAAATCTTGTTCGAACGAGATTTCGATCATATGGTTGTGTATGAAATGATACAGACCATATGATCGAAATCTCGTTCGAACGAGATTTCACCTCAGGTATGAAGAGGCCTTTAGTTTTATAAAATTTCCTTTTTTTAATTTTTCTCAAAAGAGATAAAATTAAAACGCCTTAAAATACATATTTTTGTAAACCACTTTTGATTTAGTTGGCTTTAACTTTAATTTTATCATTATTATTTAAAAAAGAAGCAAAAATTAAGTTCTTCTCGCATTGGTGGACATAAATGGAGTAAAAACTGACCAATAAAAATTAGGTAATTTGTTACGCGTTTGAGATTATCGAAAATCAAGGAAATTTTTATTTTTTATACCCTCCAAAATATAAATATATAAAAAAATGTTAGGGATTTTTTTAATTTTTCCTCCGCGCGATGAATGCTGTCAAATAGATTTATTATGATTTTTGCACTTCTTCTTTTATATTGATCGTGTGTGGGTGGGATTGACGATTGTACAATGGTCAATCTAACCCATACATGGGAATTTTTAATTGGCATTGAATTTTCATTGGCATTAGTTGGAACTAATGCCAACTAAAAGCATTAGCATTTATTGCCAATAAAAATTTTTTGGCATTGGCATTATTTGTAATAATGCCAATGAAAAGGCACAAATGCCTAAAAAAACTATTGATAAAAAAAAATTAGAAAAAATGAATGCTCTATTGTATTAAGTATGACTTGATGCACCTTGTCTGTAATTTTTGTAAAAATAGGTACAGCCATTCTCTTGGAATGATCAATCAAAAATAAAATATTTATGTTTAAATCTCCATATACCGTTATCCAAAAAGCTAACAAATTTACACATTATTAAGGCGGGACCTTGTTTTTATTTTTTGATTAATTTATTTGACAAAAGGATGTACAACTTGTAAATGGGTATGGAAAGTTCTTGATTCTGTTTTTTTGTGATTTTTTAATTTTTTTATTTAAATTTTTTAAAAATTGTTCCATTTTAAATAGTTTTTCCAAAATGTTCCGCGACATAATCCAAAACTTAGGACGCCAAAATCTTCGTTGGTTTACTAGCATTAAGACTGACCTGCCCCTTTTGCCCGTTTTTTCGTCTGCGTTTAAAATATTAATAGAAAGGGAGATGAACAAATCTAAAGTTGTTAAAATGAGCATTTTATAATTGAATAGTTCATGCGAATAAAGACGAATAGACCATTTGTAGAATTTTACAGGGGACAATAAAAACGCAGGAAACGGTTAAAAAATAATATTTTTGTCAAATTTTTGGTATTAGCTTAAAGATTTAGGTCACATCTACCTATATACAAAATTTTAGTAAGGTATTCGAAAGAGAACTTGCCAAAAAATTGGACTTAAATTTTTGCTTAAATGGAAAAAGGGCGAATATCCAAAAAAAATGTATTGAAATTTGAATAAAAATGTGTTATTTTGCAGCAGATTTTGACTAAATTTTCATGAGACTTGCAAAACTTGACGAACTATGGTTGGTATTTGTTTGTAACACTTTAAGGACTTCAAGGATACACTTTTTATGGATTGTCAGGACATGGAAAAAAATTTTTGTTTGTTAATTTTTTTTTAATATTCCTGCTATTTGATGCAGTAGTAGTAAATTTATGACACTAAATACATTTTTAGGAATTATAATATTAACCCTTGACTGCATACTACGACGTATAATAAAAGGACACGAAATTTTTTTTTTTTTATTCCTGACATTGGATGCAGTATTAACACTAAATGTTTGTATGTGCTAAGATTGTTTTTTTTTTTGTGTACAATTTCAAATTTTAGCTAATATCAATTTTAAAGTCGCAGCTAAATAATTTTTATATAATATTTTGTTAAGGATGGATATTCGCCCTTTTTTCTTTCCACACTTTAAAGTCTTATAACTCAAGAACGGTAAAATTGTTTGCCAATATAATAAGTGTGGTTTGTTCTTCGTAATGTTCTTTTAACACATTGTTACTGAAAGTAAAATTTTTGTATGATTTTGTGTTGTATTTAATCAAAATTGTGCGTTAGTTCACTCCCAATTTAAATAAAAATATAAAAATATACGAATTATTGCACATTCAAAGTCATTTTTTTAGCCTTAAAAGTCAAAATTTCCCCAAAATTTCTGCATAGGATTGTAGGGCTCTGCTAATAATATGCATTTATGCAAAAAAAAGTGTTTGCGAAAAAGTGGTCTATTCGTCCTTATTCGCATGAACTATTCAATTGAATAAATTAATTTAATGAATTAACAATTTTTAAGTTTTTCCAAAAGTACAAACATATTTATTTCTATATTAATACTGGATAAAATGAAACCCGAATACACAAAAAACCGATTTCGAGAAAACCCGGTTACACGAAAAATAGTTTTTTATCGTATTAAAAATTGTTTTCAATACATTAAAAAAAAAGAAATACCCGGTTAGGCGGTCCAGACAGTTTTTTGAAGTAGTGTGGTACTTTTGATTACGACGAGTTTAAAAAAGAGGGTTTTCACAAAAAAAATTTTATTTTTTTTTTAATTTTTGGCATTTCAATTTGTGTTGACTGGCACAAGCGGGCAAGTTTTTTGTAAAGCATGGATAAAAAGCAATGATGGGTACCAATACCTTTTCGATACCAATACCCGTTAATACCAATTCAAATTGAAAACCAATACCAATTAAAAACCAATACCTTTATTTGTGCGATACCAATACCGATAAAAAACCAATACCGATTCCCCACTACCAATACCAATTAAAAACCAATACTTTTATTCTTCAAAACCAATACCAATAAAAAACCAATACCAATTCATTTTTTCTTCTTTCGTATCGGTTTTGTTTCGGTTTTTTGTATTCTTATTTTCGTTTGTTTTAATTATGAATTCAAACATTTTCTTTCCATCACATTATTGGGTTTTACCTGCCTAAAGATGTTCACAAAAGATGTTACATCGATCAGTAATAGTTTGCATGCAATGTCACATAACAAAAAGGAGTTAGCTACTTGAATTTTAAAAGCCATAAAAACATAAAACAATTTTTTTTTGTCACGTAAAATATCCTTATTTTTAACCCAATTTGATTGTTATGACCCCTAATAAAAGTAGATCTTAAAAAATTTAGACCTTTTCTGTGATAAATTTTTGATATTGATAATTGATATTAGGTTTTACCTGACTAACGAATTGCTAAAGATGTTCACAAAAGATGTTACATCGATCAGTAATCGTTTGCATGCAATGTCATATAACAAAAAAGAGGTTAGCTACTTGAATTTAAAAAGCCATAAAAACATAAAAAAAAATATTTTTTTACTTCTTTTTAACCAAATTTGATTTTTATGACCCCTAATAAAAGTAGATCTTAAAAAATTTAGACCTTTTCTGTGATGAAATTTTTTCTTTTGCAAACATTGTTTGTATTTGATATACATTATGTGTCACTGCACTTTTCTTTGGGTTGTAAAAAAAATACTAATGTCCTTTTTTGGAAATTCCAATCAAGCAGTCGTTACAAAATTTTATGTCACAACACCAGAATCCAAAAATTTTTTTTTTGTTTTATTAGAGGCACACTGTGCCGGGCACAGTTATATTATATAAGAATTTATTTTATTTTAGTGTGCGGTTCACACTTGCTATTTTTGAGAGTTTAAGGGCTACGTGTTTAAAAAAATCTTTGTTCTGTATCCATTACGTTTTTATTTTGCAAAACGATGTTCGCACTCATTTTTAACTACCCAAGCAGAAACTGCCAACCGTTCCACAAAAAAGTCTCGGCAAAGCACTTTATTTTTTGTGTATAAGGTAGTACGAAAAAAAGTGCTTTGCAAGCGCTTTGCCAATGTTTTCTATTATATCCGTTCAAAGTATAATATGTAATTAAAATTTATTAATTTTCATAACAATTGGAATATTTTTCATTTCCCTGCAGTATTAGATATTGGTCGTTGAAAGCTCTCGTGATATGTCACTTAGACACAATTCCTATCACAAACTTGACACCTTTTATATAAAAACACGTTTCTTTTGTGAGGAAGTGTCTTAAACTCCGGATACATCACATGTGAAATGCCACTGGGTCTATCCTTTTGGGAAACAACACGTTTCGGTTCAATACACATTTTTTCGGTACTTTTTCTAAAAGGTTAATCTAGGACTATTATTTCGGGTAGTTTCAAACATAAGCATAAACTCGTTATACCCTGTACCACACGGCACTTTAAAATAGCAACGGCATACCGTTTACCGTGGTTATAATTTTGGACGTTGGGAGAGTACTAAACTGTGATGCTTTCCACACTTAAAAAATTATGTTAGTAAAATCAACTGAAAATGTCAGTTAAAATGACTACTTTGTAAGTTGTTTTGGGGTCAACTACTTTTTCAGTTAAATCAACTAACAATGTTAGTTATTTTAACTGACAAAAAACAACTGACTTATGTAGTAAAAATTACTAACATTTGTAGTCAAAACAACTAATATGTAGTAAAAATAAAATAAACAATATATAATTTTTTTTTCAAAAAATTTTTCAGAAAAAAAATTTAAGACCAAATTTTTTTTTTTTTTTAAAAAAAAGTTGTGAAAAATAAAAATAAAACGAAAATTTATTAATTTTTTTTGGAAAAAACTTTGAAAATTTTTCAGAGATAAAAAAATAAAATTAACTACTTTAAATAACTGTTACTACATTACAGTACTTTTTTGTTAGTTATTCAAAAAAAAGACTCAAAATAACTAACAGAAATAGTTGTTTGATATTTTTCATACAAAAATAACTGACTTTGTAGTTAAAAACAACTTACTACTGTAAAATATGCAAACAACTAACATGTAGTAACTTACATAATTTTCTGAGTGCAGCACACAAGCGACCATTAAAGGTACTTTGCCAGCGCTCTCCCGTTCGTATTTTTCTGCCTGGGTAGTTTAATTATTGGTTTTCCCCATACAATTTAAACGTCAAAATAAACCACCGTTTTATTTTGACAGATAAAGTGCTTAAAATTGTACACTCAGAAAATTATGTAAGTTACTACATGTTAGTTGTTTGAATATTTTACAGTAGTTAGTTGTTTTTAACTACAAAGTCAGTTGTTTTCGTATGAAAAATATCAAACAGCTGTTTCTGTTAGTTATTTTAAGTCGATTTTTTGAACAACTAACAAAAAAGTACTGTAATGTAGTAACAGTTATTTAAAGTAGTTAATTTTATTTCGCTTATCTCTGAAAATTTTTCAAAGTTTTTTCCAAAAAATTAAAAATAAATTTTCGTTTTTTTTATTTCTCACAACTTTTTTTTTTTAAAAATAAAAAAAAAACTTTGAAAAAATTTGATCTTCAATTTTTTTTTTCTGAAAAACTTTTTGAAAAAAAATTATAAATTGATTATTTTATTTTTACTACATTTTAGTTGTTTTGACTACAAATGTAAGTAGTTTTTACTATATAAGTCAGTTGTTTTTTTGTCAGTTAAAATAACTAACATTGTTAGTTGATTTAACTGAAAAAGTAGTTGACCCCAAAATAACTTACAAAGTAGTTATTTTAACTGACATTTTCAGTTGATTTTACTAACATAATTTTTTGAGTGTATGGGGAAGACACATAATTAAACTAGTTTAAATGAATGCGAATATGGTATTACTGGTGTTTTGATAAACAACTTGTTTAAGGTCGTAAGTTTGAACCCCATATAAGAAAACAATTACCCATGTAATCGCAATTACCAAAAGATCCAAAATCGAAAAAGAGGCCTCCACGATAACCTATTTCGATTACCTTTTCAAAAAATATTTATGTATGAAAAGGATGAATTTCAGGTATATTTTGTAACGAATGTAAAGTCTCAACTTTCTGCAATTAAAAAATATCTCTCCTTGGCCACCGCAATTTATATGTGCATTAAATGCAATGTTCATCAGCACAGAAATTGTTTAAAGAAAAAACGAAAACTTTGCATTTTATTATTTTAGGCTTTTAATTTTTATACCCTCCAGCGACTTAAAATTTTAAATATAAAGTCGACTATTAATAATATATTTTAGAAGTCGATTTTATCGATTTTTTGAGGACTTGTGGTGAGGCTGTTTGAATTTTAATTTGGTTATAAAAACTAAATTAATTATATAACAAATGCTATTTACATCATTAATAAGGGGTTCAAATACCTTGCCTATTAATTTTTTTAAAGAAAAAATACTGAAAAATGTCTAATATTAGAGATGGGCGCGTGAGTGATTTTTGACTCACTCACGCTAACGACAGGAATTTTTGAATCACGCACACTCACTCACGAGCATATTTTTTCTACTCACACTCACTCACTCACAATCAAGTGAGTAAATTTAACACAACTCACACTCACGTGCACTCACGCAAGCTTCGCTCACACTCACAAAACTCTTATTTATACAAAAAAAAATTTCAAAAACTAAAATTTTGAAAAATCTTTCAAAATTTTAAGCAAAATTTAAAGTTCAGAGAAATTTTACAATTTTTTTTTTCTTTTTTCGGGATGAAATCTAAAGTTAAGCCAAATTTTACAATTTTTTTGTACGAAAGGAAATATGAAGAGAAAATAAATCACGCAAACTCACGAAAAAAAATCAACTCACGCACACTCACTCACGCAGAAATCTTACTCACGCAATTTTTTTCTCCACTCACACTCACTCACAATCACGTGAATAAAATTGAATTCAGTCACACTCACGCGTGAATCACGTGAATCACGCTCTAATCAGCCCATGAGCCCATCTCTACTTAATATAAGAAAAATAAAAAATAAATCATTATTCAAAAATCCACCATGTCCGATCGATGGCTTAAAATCAAAACTAAACTCGGTTAAAAATTGCACATAAACGTATATTTTTCTCCACTGTGGGGCGGACAGAAGGACTACGCACGTTTAATTAATTAATATTAACGACAAAACCTTTTGCATACAAATTCCAAAACCGATATAAGATAAATACCAATACTTATTAAAAACCTATACCGATTCGAGGCTAAAACCAATACCAATACCCAATACCTAAATAATTCAAAACCAATACCGAAACCTATACCAATTCAACAAAAAATGAAAACCAATACCTATACCAATACTAATATAATTTTAAAAACCAATACCAATACCAATACTTTTATCGAATTGGTACCCATCCTTGATAAAAAGGATAATTCTGGTCCAAACAGTTTTTTGAAAGGGCGTGGAACTTTCTATAACGATGAGTTTTTGAAAGGGGGTTTTCAAAAAAAAAAAAAAATCGAATTTTTTTATAAATTTTATTTTTTTATAAAATTTATTTTAATTTCATTTTTGAAAACGGACACAAGCGGGCAAATTTTTTGGAAAGTTTTTAAAAAAAAAAAAATTTTGGAGGCTTTTTCAAAAAAAAAAAAATCCTTCACGCAAAAATTCGACCCACTCTCTAGACACTCACTTAGAATTTTTCAACTCAACATCACGTGATTTAAATGAAAATCACTTTTTGGAGTCACGCAAATCACAGGACCAGCGACCATCTCCAATTCAAATACATAAACAAGAGACAAGTGTCTCTTCATTTGTTTAATCTATAACATCTGTAAATTTTAATTAAAATGAAGTGTCCACCCTTGAAAAAATTTCCTTGTAGGTCTGAATCCAAAAAGTTTCAAGGCACTTATTTATTACCCTAGGTTACGTTAGGTTAACCTACCCTAATATTGTCACTTAATTTAAATGAAAATCGCTCAATAATCACGTGATTTAAATAAAAATCGCTCACGCCTGAATCACGTGGTTTTTTGAGTCACGCAAATATCGGGATCACAGACCATCTCTAATTCAAATACATAAACAAAAGACAAGTGTCTATTCATTTGATTCATCTGTGAATTTGATTAAAAATGAAGTGTCCACCCTGAAATAGTTTCCTTGTAGGTCCGATTTCAAAAACTTTCAAGGCACTTATTAATTACCTTAATATAGGCTTAATTTCTGAATTTCAAAAAATATCGGTTAACATTTACTACCTGTAGAGACTTTTGGCCAAAAAACCTACCATCACTCCCCAGTGTGCACTGTGGGCGGACAGAAGGACGACGTACGTTAAATAAATTAATATTAACGACAAAACCTTTTCCATACAAATACCAAAACCGATATAAGATAAATACCAATACTTATTAAAAACCGATACCAATTCGAGGCTAAAACCAATACCAATACCCAATACCTAAATAATTAAAAACCAATACCGAAACCTATACCAATTCAACAAAAAATGAAAACCAATACCTATACCAATACTAATATAATTTTAAAAACCAATACCAATACTTTTATCGAATTGGTACCCATCCTTGCTAATGAATAGAATTCATTAACGTTGTTTTATTACAACAATGAAATATTTCATATGCTGAATGAAATTTCATACATATGGTGCAAGATTTTCATTAATTTTGATTCATTAGATTTCGTAGTTTCATTTAAAAATTTCATTAAGTTTTGTTTACAAAGTTTGCTGTTTTTTGACACCTGTCGTGTCGCGTCTGTTTAGTCTGTTATTTACGCGCGCAAAAACAGCTGATCATAGCGTAATTTTTTTAGAATTTTTATACGAAATTTAAAATGAAATGTTGATGATTAATTACAAGTATTTATTAAACTCGCGTTGTTTTATATTACTCCGTGGTTTTACTAATGTATTAAAAGTAAATGTTATAGTAAAATTTTGTGTGAGAAAACTGGGTGAAATCTATAGATAAAAAACAAAATATGTGAAAGTGTTTTTTTAACTTGATTATTTTGTGATTTTTTCTGACATTTTTTATAGAATAAAAAGTAAATTATTAATTTTTTATTTACTTAATTCGTGCTGTTTTATATTAGTTCGTGGTTTTAATTATGTATTACAATTTAAGGTTGAAGTAAAATTTTGTGCGAGAAAACTAAGTGAAAACCATTTTTTTATTTTTAATTCTATAAAAAGATCTTTACAAATTTTATATAAACACCTATTTAATTTTAAAAATAAAAGTAGCATTTATTCAATGAAAGTATTTTATTTCAAAAATAAAAAGTAGGATTTATTCAATGAAAGTATTTCATAAGAATTAAATACTTTTTTCATTAAAGTAATGAAAAATTTTCATAAATATTATTTATATTTTGTACACTCATAGAAATATCTTAGTAGAAAAATTAGTAAACCCATTGTAGATCAAGTTTTACAGAATATTGCCGTATTCAACAAAAATTAATGTTGATATCGTTGAATAATCAGTAAAGTTGAATCAACTTTTTACAACGCTTATACAGAATTCAATAGATAAAACCAAAAAAGAAAAAACAACCCTGTTCGTTAATTTTTGTATTATCAAGTTGGTATCAATGCATTGCAATGTGAAATTTGTTTGTCTCTTATAAAATTATTTTATGTGTTTGTTTCTTAAAAAATATTTAATATTATAAAAATAAATAAAAATAGAATCTGATGATCAGATTCTGATCTGTAAATATTTGGTAAGTAATAAAATACATTGGTTACTTTATGTATTCATACTATATTATATATTTTTTTTTGTTTTTTTTTAAGGTTTTTGATTTGGTGTCATTAGAAAACTGGAGCACAGACTAAATACAGACTCGACAGTAGAGTTTTATAAGAAAAAATGGGGAAAAACTAAGCGATTTTAGGAGAAAACACAGCGGTTTTTAGTCCGTTTTACGCTAACATGGCAACACTTTCTACGACTTAGGAGTGAGTGAAACAACAAAAACCGATCTGGCATCCATTTTTCTTATGGCGCGTTATATCAGTTTTCTCTTTCTAACCTAATTCGTAGAATAATTTGAAAATATTAACCATATGGTTCAGAACTACTTTTTTGACACCTGTCACTTATGTCGAGTCTGTATTAGTCTGTGACTGGAGAATGGCTTACGAGTGCATAACATAAATAAACGAAGTGTGTGTGAAAATCTCGTGCAGCTTAAAAAGCCGGTGATAATTCTAAAAAATATTGTGATTTTTACTTAATAAAAGAATATTAACAAATCGTCACCTGAGAATTGGTTTGCTCCATAGGATGGGGTTTTTACCATCCTATAGAGCAAAACAATTCTAAGGCGACGAAATAACAACAAGCTTTTTTTTATTAAAAAAATTTCTTATATCAACAAAAATATGAGTTGAGTTTACAAAAAATACGAGTTGATTTACAAAAGAACGAGTTGATCAACTTTTACAAAAACTGACAACAATTTTTATTGAAATCAACATAAATATTTGTAGGGTCAAAATCAACAATGATTTCTGTTGAATTTACAACGATTTTCTTTGGGAATACAATGATTTTTGGTTGAGTGTATAAACAATTTTCATTAATTTAATGAAACTTGTTCTTGCAATTAAATTTTATGATACCTATTTCATTAATTCCATGAAACCCTACATAGGTTCCTTTTTAACGTCAATTTTTATAACATTAATGTAGATTTTCATTATTGTCATGTACAATTTTCTATCAGTGTAGGCCTTAAGATTTGTCTGATGGCCGCTTAACAGAGTCATAGAGTAGTCCAACAAATGGAGTTTGAAAAAGTAGTAAACAAAAACCATATGGTATTGTTTACGAAATTTTATCACAAATTGAAATGTGAGCGAGATGGAAGATACCAGTTTTACAGTGAGAATGCAGATTGTTTTTTGTCTCTCTTTGCTTTGCGTTTGAACTTTAGTTTGGCATTGCCAGAATTTTCCAATTATCTTTGGTGATGCCAGATCTACAAAACGGTCGATGGATTACTATGTCACTATGGCCGCTTAAGTCGTAGAAAGTGTTGCCATGTTAGCGTAAAACGGACTAAAAACCGCTGTGTTTTCTCCTAAAATCGCTTAGGTTTTCCCCATTTTTTCTTATAAAACTCTACTGCCGAGTCTGTATATAGTCTGTGCCTTAACCACAGACTAATACAGACTCGACATAAGTGACAGGTGTCAAAAAAGTATTCTTCAACCATATGGTTAATATTTTCAAATTTTTCTACGAATTAGGTTAGAAAGAGAAAACTGATATAACGCGCCATAAGAAAAATGGATGCCAGATCGGTTTTTGTTGTCTCACTCACTCCTAATTCGTAGAAAGTGTTGCCATGTTAGCGTTAAACGGACTAAAAACCGCTGTGTTTTCTCCTAAAATCGCTTATTTTTCCCCCATTTTTTCTTGTAAAACTCTACTGTCGAGTCTGTATTTAGTCTGTGCCTTAACCACAGACTAATACAGACTCGACATAAGTGAGAGGTGTCAAAAAAGTATTCTTTAACCATATGGTTAATATTTTCAAATTATTCTACGAATTAGGTTAGAAAGAGAAAACTGATATAACGCGCCATAAGAAAAATGGATGCCAGATCGGTTTTTGTTGTTTCACTCACTCCTAAGTCGTAGAAAGTGTTGCCATGTTAGCGTAAAACGGACTAAAAACCGCTGTGTTTTCTCCTAAAATCGCTTAGTCTTTCCCCATTTTTTCTTGTAAAACTCTACCACAGACTAAATACAGACTCGACAGTAGAGTTTTATAAGAAAAAATGGGGAAAAACTAAGCGATTTTAGGAGAAAACACAGCGGTTTTTAGTCCGTTTTACGCTAACATGGCAACACTTTCTACGACTTAGGAGTGAGTGAAACAACAAAAACTGATCTGGCATCCATTTTTCTTATGGCGCGTTATATCAGTTTTCTCTTTCTAACCTAATTCGTAGAATAATTTGAAAATATTAACCATATGGTTCAGAACTACTTTTTTGACACCTGTCACTTATGTCGAGTCTGTATTAGTCTGTGGTAGAGTCACAGACTAAATACAGACTCGACAGTAGAGTTTTATAAGAAAATATGGGGAAAAACTAAGCGATTTTAGGAGAAAACACAGCGGTTTTTAGTCCGTTTTACGCTAACATGGCAACACTTTCTACGACTTAGGAGTGAGTGAAACAACAAAAACTGATCTGGCATCCATTTTAATTTGAAAATATTAACCATATGGTTAAAGAATACTTTTTTGACACCTGTCACATATGTCGAGTCTGTATTAGTCTGTGGTAGAGTCACAGACTAAATACAGACTCGACAGTAGAGTTTTATAAGAAAAAATGGGGAAAAACTAAGCGATTTTAGGAGAAAACACAGCGGTTTTTAGTCCGTTTTACGCTAACATGCCAACACTTTCTACGACTTAGGAGTAGTGTTTGGGGTCCGGGAATTCCCGGGTCGGATTTCCCGGGAATTCCCAGGAAAAGACTGACGGGAATTCCCGGGAATTTTTTTAATATTTCCCGGGAAATCCGGGAATTTGATAAAATAAATCATTTTACATAAAAAAGTTTATTTAATTTTTAATATTTTTTTACATACAGGTGGAATTACATTTGCTATTTTTTGTAGTTTTTCTATTTGGAAAAACAGTGCAAATATATATTCATAGGAAACTGACCAAGTGTAAAATGTATGACAATATCATGAAAAAACTTAAAAAGTCAAAAAAAGTCGGTTATTAGTTTTTATATTAGTTTTTGCTCGAATAACGCAGTTTAAAGTTTTTTGCGATTTTTAGCTATTTTTTGCGATTTCTTGTGGGTGAAAAAGTTGCAATATTTTTGTTGTTCTGTTTTATTGTATTTCAGGATTTTTAACTTTTATTTTTTATGTTTTGATTACTTGTTTATCTGTAATAAAACTGTTTTTAATAAAAAGTTGGCCAAATTTTAATGTTTTTTATCATTTATATTAATAAAGAAAATTTCCCGGGATTCCCGGGAAATAAATTATTTTTTTCCCGTTTCCCGGGAAATTAAAAAGTCCGGGAATTCCCAAACACTACTTAGGAGTGAGTGAAACAACAAAAACCGATCTGGCATCCATTTTTCTTATGGCGCGTTATATCAGTTTTCTCTTTCTAACCTAATTCGTAGAATAATTTGAAAATATTAACCATATGGTTAAAAAAGACTTTTTTGACACCTGTCATATTTGTCGAGTCTGTATTAGTCTGTGGTAGAGTTTAATGAAAAAAATGGGGAAAAACTTAGCGATTTTAGGAGAAAACAGAGCGGTTTTTAGTCCGTTTTACGTTAAGATTAGTGTTTGGGAATTCCCGGACTTATCAATTTCCCGGGAAACGGGAAAATAATAATTTATTTCCTGGGTTTCCCGGGAATCCCGGGAAATATTCATTATTAATATAAATCATAAAAACATTAAAATTTTACCAACTTTCTATTAAAAACAGTTTTATTAGAGATAAACAATTAATTAAAACATAAAAAATCAAAAAATAAAAGTTAAAAATCGTGAAATACAAAAAAAAATAAAACAAATCAAAAAAAATAATGCAACTTTTTCCCTCACAAAAAAACGCAAAAAATAGCAAAAAAATTTAAAACTGCGTTATTCGAGCAAAAACTAATAAAGTTGACAGCACTTTTAATATCTGTTCTGGAAATGTAAATTCTAGGTTCATAATTTTTATATTTTTTTGATAGTCTTAGCAAAATTATCATTAACCGATGTAAATTTTTTGAATTTTTGAAGTTTTTCATGATATTGTCATACTTTTTACACTTGGTCAGTTTTCCTATGAATATATATTAGCACTGTTCTTTCAAATAGAAAAAATACAAAAAATAGCAAATGTAATTATACCTGTATGTAAAAAAGATATTAAAAATTAAATTAAAATAAACATTTTTTATGTAAAATGGTCAATTTTATAAAATTCCCGGATTTCCCGGGAAAAATTAAAAAAATTCCCGGGAATTCCCGTCAGTCCTTTCCCGGGAATTCCCGGGAAATACGACCCGGGAATTCCCGGACCCCAAACACTAGTTAAGATGGCAACGCTTTCTACGACTTTTAGGAGAAAACACAGCGGTTTTAAGTCCGTTTTACGCTAACATGGCAACACTTTCTACGACTTAGGAGTGAGTGAAACAACAAAAACCGATCTGGCATCTATTTTTCTTATGGCGCGTTATATTAGTTTTCCCTTTCTAACCTAATTCGTAGAATAATTTGAAAATATTAACCATACGGTTCAGAACTACTTTTTTGACACTTGTCACTTTTGTCGAGTCTGTATTAGTCTGTGGTAGAGTTTTATGAGAAAAAATGGGGAAAAGCTAAGCGATTTTAGGAGAAAACAGAGCGGTTTTTAGTCCGTTCTACGCTAACATGGCAACACTTTCTACGACTTAGGAGTGAGTGAAGCAACAAAAACCGATCTGGCATCTATTTTTCTTATGGCGCGTTATATTAGTTTTCTCTTTCTAACCTAAGAGAATAATCACAATTGGAGCGGGAAGCGGAAAAACGCAATTGTCCTCATAAAAATAGAATTGAATTTAGTTTGGCGGAAAAACGCGGCGGAATTTTGTTGTCATATAAAACGTATGTGAACAGTTGCGGAAAAACGCTTCCCGCTCCAATTGTGATTATCCTCTAATTCGTAGAATAATTTGAAAATATTAACCATATGGTTCAGAATTACTTTTTTGACACCTGTCACTTATGTCGAGTCTGTATTAGTCTGTGCTTTTGGCCTCCGAATTGTACAGAAAAAAGTACAATTGTACTGACTTTATTATCCCTGGTATAGAACATTTTGCTGACTGCTGCTTGCTGCTGCAAATCAACACTCATGCACACGTGCTGACATTTGGAATTGTTTTGGTTTGCTACAGATTTTCTAATATTCTGAACTCAAATTTGTTCTGCATTTAATAAAATCTAAATTTAAAACTTATCATGGGTAAAAAAGACAAAAATAAGAAAAAAGGCAAAGGCGCTGAAAAGACGGCCATGAAAACCGATAAAAAATTGGCAGCAAAACAAAAAAAAATGTTGGAGAAGTTAGGAGAGGTAGGCAAGCCCAACCATAAATATGTATTTAAATTTTGTTTTTAATACTGCCGTTCTCCTTTAGGCGGATATAGCAGAAATTGTTGCTAAATTGGAGGCGGAACAAGCTAGACAAAATACTATAACAGAGGAGGTGTGTGCCAATCCACCGACACCAAGATCTAATTTCTCATTAGTTGCCCATCCGGAAAAAGAAGAATTAATATTGTTTGGAGGAGAATTTTTCAATGGTCAACGTGTGTGTGTCTATAATGACCTCTTTTGTTACAATGTAAATAAAAATGAATGGAAGCAGGTTAAGTCTCCCGGTGGACCTGCACCCAGAAGTGGTCATCAAATGGTGACTGTTGCGACCGATGGAGGGCAACTATGGGTATAATAATAAAGTTCTAACTAAATAGCACTCGTTAACTAAAAAATATACTTATTTCAGCTTTTTGGTGGGGAACATGCTAGTCCCTCACAAATGCAATTTTATCATTACAAAGACTTGTGGATGATGAGTCTAAAGACTCGTAAATGGGAAAAGATAAATGCACCCAACGGGCCCAGCGCCCGAAGCGGTCATCGCATGGTCGTGTCAAAAAAAAAATTATTCGTATTTGGCGGTTTTCATGACAACAATCAAGCTTATCGTTATTTCAATGATATGCATATATTCTCTTTGGAGTCGTATACCTGGTTGCAGGTAGAAATCGGAGGTGCTATAATACCACCCCCTAGATCAGGTTGTTGCATGTCGGCAACATCGGAGGGAAAAATTATAATATGGGGTGGCTATACAAAGTCTCAACTAAAGAAAGATGTAGACCGTGGCATAACTCATACGGATATGTATGCCTTAACCCCCGACAGTAAGTATTTTTTTATAATTTTGTGAGAAAAAAAATTAATGTTAATTACTTTGATAGAAAATGCTCCAGACTCCCTGAAATTTAAATGGGTAACGGTCAAGGCTGGTGGCTATAAACCATTACCTCGAAGCAGTGTGGGATGTTGTACTGCCCCAAATGGCAAGGCGTATTGTTTTGGTGGTGTTATGGATATTGATGAAGATGAGGAAGATGTTAAGGGGCAATTTGGTGAAGAACTATTAGTACTTGACCTTGCAACATTAGCATGGCGTTTAGTAGAAATAAATAAGAAAGTAAAACCAGAAAAGAAGGATTTAAAAACGATAACAAATGATGTAGAGATGGCTGGCGAAGACTCTGCTAAATCTACAAACTCTGTAACAAGTGATGGTGTTTTTACAATTACTGTGGCTGGACCCAGTACGTCCAATACTGCTCTGCCTAAAGTGCCAAGTCTTTTTGCTAATAGAAGACCAAAAAACGTGCCCTCTCCTAGAATGAATCCTGGTTTATGTGTTTGCAAGGGTACTCTATATATATATGGTGGTCTCTGTGAAGAAGATAACAAGCAGATAACATTCAACGATTTTTATTCTTTGGATTTACATAAATTGGAGGAATGGAAGGCAATTATAACAAATGATACGAATGCTCACGATTGGATTGACAGTGACAGCAGTGATTCTGATGAAAGTGGTGATGATGACGACGATGACGAAGATGAAGATAGTTCCGAAATGGATACGGATTAGAAAAAATTTGTATTTTCATAAAATAAAATATTTTTTATAACAAACATAAATACATAATTTATTTTTTATACATAAAACAATATTAAATGCATTAGTGGGAATTAGCTCAATTTCAATAATTCAGTCAAAATTCGCTTAGTATCATTGGGAGATTCCACTTTATGTGAAATAGTACGAGGATCAATAAAAATTTCATAATCATTACCGCCTGGCTCGGTTTTATCACCAAAGAAATGAATTTCCTTAAATTTATAATGTGCTTCTATATAACGCAACGAGTAGGTTTTATCCCATCCATTGGGAAAGACGTCGAAACTGATTTGCCCACCTATACTGTAAGTCAAATCAACATCAGCAAATTCCTTTTTGAGCACACCAATCATTTTGCTGCGAACTTGATGTTCCCCATCATAAGCGGCAAAAAAATTACGTTCTTCCCTCGAACACTGCCTTCCGATTGGACAAATGTTCATCATACCATTGCGAAACTCTAAAAAGGTTCCTCTTTTGAAGGGTAATTTTAATTCCGACAAATAACGTAAGACAAAATTGATGAAACTTTGCAGGATATCTTCACCTAAATGTTTAATTATATTTTGTTTACCCACTTCCTGGCCCTTTTCAATTTGCACCAAACCATTTTCGGGAAAAATAAAATCAAATTCTGACAATATTTTGCGTCCATTCAATTGTTCGAACATTTTTTCCAAATCAGAACCACCAACGATTCCAATAGTAGCTCTTGGTTTTACCTGTTTGTACATGAACTCTTCAAATTCTGATTCAACATTAGTACGAGGCGCAGTTAAGGTTCCATCCACATCAAACAGAAGTAAGATTTCTTCTCTCTTTAAATGAGCCATACCGAAGACTAGCAAATGCTTGAAAAATTATTACACTAAAAGGAATGTTTTGAAAGGATTCAGGAGCTAAACCAACCGGCTAAAAACTAAAAGACAACCAAAACCACGTAAACCAATATCAGGTGGTTTTATTAAAATTAAACACAGCTACATTTAAGATTGCCTACTCCACACTGTTGCCAACTATTTTTAACCAAAAACCTCTAAATTTCACTAAAAAAGCGCTAGAAACCGCCAAAAATAAATTTAGCGGGGAAAATTTAAAATTATCCCGCTAAATTACAAAAAAAAAGTGCTGAAAAACCGAAAAACTTGGCATTTTTGATTGACAAAAAAAGGAAAATTAAAAAAAAAAAACCTCCAATTTTTTTTTTTCTACGAAAATTGACTTTTCACTAAAAACGCGCAAGAAACCGCCGAAAAAAAATTTAGCGGGAAAATATAAAATTCTCCCGCTAAGCTACAAAAACAGCGCTAAAATTCGACAAACTTGGCGTTTTCGATTGAAAAAAAATAAAAATTGGAAAAAAAACCTCTAAATTTGTCCACTATCCAAACAAAAAGCGCTAGCTTTTCCCGCTAAAGCACCGTCACTAGTGTTTGGGAATTCCCGGACTTTTCAATTTCCCGGGAAACGGGAAAAAAATTATTTATTTCCCGGGATTCCCGGGAATCCCGGGAAATATTCATTATTAATATAAATCATAAAAAACATTAAAATTTGACCATTTTTTTTTAACAGTTTTATTAGAGATAAGCAATTAATTAAAACATAAAAAATCAAAAAATAAAAGTTAAAAATCCTGAAATACAATAAGACAAGACAAAAAAATATTGCAACTTTTTTTCCCACAAAAAATCGCCAAAATAGCTAAAAATCGGAAAAAATGTAAAACTGCGTTATTCGAGAAAAAACTAATATAGTTGGCAGCACTTTTAATATTTGTTCTGGAAATGTAAATTCTAGGTTCAAAATTTTTATATTTTTTTTTTTGACAGTCTTAGCAAAATTATCATTAACCGACGTATATTTTTTGACTTTTTAAGTTTTTTCATGATATTGTCATACTTTTTACACTTGGTCAGTATTCCTATGAATATATATTTGCACTGTTCTTCCAAATAGAAAAAATACAAATAGCAAATTTAATTATACCTGTATGTAAAAAAAATATTAAAAATTAAATTAAAATAAACGTTTTTATGTAAAATGGTTTATTTTATAAAATTCCCGGATTTCCCGGGAGAAATTAAAAAAATTCCCGGGAATTCCCGTCAGTCTTTTCCCGGGAATTCCCGGGAAATCCGACCCAGGAATTCCCGGACCCCAAACACTAACCGTCACAGACTAAATACAGACTCGACAGTAGAGTCACAGACTAATACAGACTCGACAAAAGTGACAAGTGTCAAAAAAGTAGTTCTGAACCGTATGGTTAATATTTTCAAATTATTCTACGAATTAGGTTAGAAAGGGAAAACTAATATAACGCGCCATAAGAAAAATAGATGCCAGATCGGTTTTTGTTGTTTCACTCACTCCTAAGTCGTAGAAAGTGTTGCCATGTTAGCGTAAAACGGACTTAAAACCGCTGTGTTTTCTCCTAAAAGTCGTAGAAAGCGTTGCCATCTTAACTAGTGTTTGGGGTCCGGGAATTCCCGGGTCGTATTTCCCGGGAATTCCCGGGAAAGGACTGACGGGAATTCCCGGGAATTTTTTTAATTTTTCCCGGGAAATCCGGGAATTTTATAAAATTGACCATTTTACATAAAAAATGTTTATTTTAATTTAATTTTTAATATCTTTTTTACATACAGGTATAATTACATTTGCTATTTTTTGTATTTTTTCTATTTGAAAGAACAGTGCTAATATATATTCATAGGAAAACTGACCAAGTGTAAAAAGTATGACAATATCATGAAAAACTTCAAAAATTCAAAAAATTTACATCGGTTAATGATAATTTTGCTAAGACTATCAAAAAAATATAAAAATTATGAACCTAGAATTTACATTTCCAGAACAGATATTAAAAGTGCTGTCAACTTTATTAGTTTTTGCTCGAATAACGCAGTTTTAAATTTTTTTGCTATTTTTTGCGTTTTTTTGTGAGGGAAAAAGTTGCATTATTTTTTTTGATTTGTTTTATTTTTTTTTGTATTTCACGATTTTTAACTTTTATTTTTTGATTTTTTATGTTTTAATTAATTGTTTATCTCTAATAAAACTGTTTTTAATAGAAAGTTGGTAAAATTTTAATGTTTTTATGATTTATATTAATAATGAATATTTCCCGGGATTCCCGGGAAACCCAGGAAATAAATTATTATTTTCCCGTTTCCCGGGAAATTGATAAGTCCGGGAATTCCCAAACACTAATCTTAACGTAAAACGGACTAAAAACCGCTCTGTTTTCTCCTAAAATCGCTAAGTTTTTCCCCATTTTTTTCATTAAACTCTACCACAGACTAATACAGACTCGACAAATATGACAGGTGTCAAAAAAGTCTTTTTTAACCATATGGTTAATATTTTCAAATTATTCTACGAATTAGGTTAGAAAGAGAAAACTGATATAACGCGCCATAAGAAAAATGGATGCCAGATCGGTTTTTGTTGTTTCACTCACTCCTAAGTAGTGTTTGGGAATTCCCGGACTTTTTAATTTCCCGGGAAACGGGAAAAAAATAATTTATTTCCCGGGAATCCCGGGAAATTTTCTTTATTAATATAAATGATAAAAAACATTAAAATTTGGCCAACTTTTTATTAAAAACAGTTTTATTACAGATAAACAAGTAATCAAAACATAAAAAATAAAAGTTAAAAATCCTGAAATACAATAAAACAGAACAACAAAAATATTGCAACTTTTTCACCCACAAGAAATCGCAAAAAATAGCTAAAAATCGCAAAAAACTTTAAACTGCGTTATTCGAGCAAAAACTAATATAAAAACTAATAACCGACTTTTTTTGACTTTTTAAGTTTTTTCATGATATTGTCATACATTTTACACTTGGTCAGTTTCCTATGAATATATATTTGCACTGTTTTTCCAAATAGAAAAACTACAAAAAATAGCAAATGTAATTCCACCTGTATGTAAAAAAATATTAAAAATTAAATAAACTTTTTTATGTAAAATGATTTATTTTATCAAATTCCCGGATTTCCCGGGAAATATTAAAAAAATTCCCGGGAATTCCCGTCAGTCTTTTCCTGGGAATTCCCGGGAAATCCGACCCGGGAATTCCCGGACCCCAAACACTACTCCTAAGTCGTAGAAAGTGTTGGCATGTTAGCGTAAAACGGACTAAAAACCGCTGTGTTTTCTCCTAAAATCGCTTAGTTTTTCCCCATTTTTTCTTATAAAACTCTACTGTCGAGTCTGTATTTAGTCTGTGACTCTACCACAGACTAATACAGACTCGACATATGTGACAGGTGTCAAAAAAGTATTCTTTAACCATATGGTTAATATTTTCAAATTAAAATGGATGCCAGATCAGTTTTTGTTGTTTCACTCACTCCTAAGTCGTAGAAAGTGTTGCCATGTTAGCGTAAAACGGACTAAAAACCGCTGTGTTTTCTCCTAAAATCGCTTAGTTTTTCCCCATATTTTCTTATAAAACTCTACTGTCGAGTCTGTATTTAGTCTGTGACTCTACCACAGACTAATACAGACTCGACATAAGTGACAGGTGTCAAAAAAGTAGTTCTGAACCATATGGTTAATATTTTCAAATTATTCTACGAATTAGGTTAGAAAGAGAAAACTGATATAACGCGCCATAAGAAAAATGGATGCCAGATCAGTTTTTGTTGTTTCACTCACTCCTAAGTCGTAGAAAGTGTTGCCATGTTAGCGTAAAACGGACTAAAAACCGCTGTGTTTTCTCCTAAAATCGCTTAGTTTTTCCCCATTTTTTCTTATAAAACTCTACTGTCGAGTCTGTATTTAGTCTGTGACTCTACTGTCGAGTCTGTTTATAGTCTGTGCCAAAAGCACCGACTAATACAGACTCGACATAAGTGACAGGTGTCAAAAAAGTATTCTTTAACCATATGGTTAATATTTTCAAATTATTCTACGAATTAGGTTAGAAAGAGAAAACTGATATAACGAGCCATAAGAAAAATGGATGCCAGATCGGGTTTTGTTGTTTCACTCACTCCTAAGTCACAGACTAATACAGACTCGAAATAAGTGACAGGTGTCAAAAAAGTATTCTTTAACCATATGGTTAATGTTTTCAAATTATTCTACGAATTAGGTTAGAAAGAGAAAACTGATATAACGCGCCATAAGAAAAATGGATGCCAGATCGGTTTTTGTTGTTTCACTCACTCCTTAGTCGTAGAAAGTGTTGTCATGTTAGCGTAAAACGGACTAAAAACCGCTGAGTTTTCTCCTAAAATCGCTTAGTTTTTCCCCATTTTTTCTTATAAAACTCTACTGTCGAGTCTGTATTTAGTCTGTGCCTAAGTCGTAGAAAGTGTTGCCATGTTTGCGTAAAACGGACTAAAAACCACTGTGTTTTCTCCTAAAATCGCTTAGTTTTTCCCCATTTTTTCTTATAAAACTCTACTGTCGAGTCTGTATTTAGTCTGTGCCAAAAGCACAGACTAATACAGACTCGACATAAGTGACAGGTGTCAAAAAAGTATTCTTTAACCATATGGTTAATATTTTCAAATTATTCTACGAATTAGGTTAGAAAGAGAAAGCTAATATAATAGTGCGTTTACATTGGATTTCTAATCTAGTAAATTGCGATTTTAATCTACTTTGCAATCTGTACCGTTTACATTGGCATTTTTTACATTTGAGAAGATTAAGATTGGCATTTATAACAACAAGTTGGTAATAAATGTGTGTGACTGCGTCAAAAGACAGCGACGGTAATTAGTCGTCGTATGATTAACAAGGACAATGACGGCGTTTACAAATAGCAATGACGGCGGCATAAACATACTTGGCGGCGTCATCAAAACGGCAGGCTTTGTGTCGGTGTTTTTCAGTGTTGGAAAATGGAAATAATAGAAATACAGTGTTGTATTCAACTTTACAAGATTGCGTTTGCCGATTAGAGCCTAAACTACTAGATTGAAAAAAATAAATTTGTATGGGCAATCTAATAGATTGAAACTAGATTAGAGCCACAATCTACTTTAAGCTAGATTAGAAAACCACTGTAAACGCACTATAACGCGCCATTAGAAAAATGGATGCCAGATCGGTTTTTGTTGTTTCACTCACTCCTAAGTCGTAGAAAGTGTTGCCACGTTAGCGTAAAACGGACTAAAAACCGCTGTGTTTTCTCCTAAAATCGCTTAGTTTTTCCTCATTTTTTCTTATAAAACTCTACTGTCGAGTCTGTATTTAGTCTGTGCCAAAAGTACGGCCACAGCCACTGTTGCCAATTTGGTGTTTTTCCCGCTAAAACTAGAGTTTTTATTTTGCGTCTAGCGGGGAAAAAAGTGATTTAGCGGGCAGCGGGAAATCTAGCGATTTTTACCAGCCACAACTTAACAATAAAAAAATAACATTTTCCATACTTTTGATTTTTTTGTTTTAATTAAAGAGCCGTTTAGATGAGCGGACTTGTAAAGCGACCTGTCAAAAATTTTTGAATAAAAATCTTGTTTGTATGTACAGCCTTTACACAGCTGAATTAAGTAATGAGCAGTATATATCTTGTGGTGCTTACAACATGCCAAAAAAGAAATTATTTGTTTGACTTATTTACAAAAATGTAATGGTATTTTACTCAATATGACAAAAAGTTGTCCATGTTTGAACACGTTTTTACAGACTTGGATTGATTTTCCAAAGACCTTTTACTTTATATACCAAATGACTAGGTTTCCTTGCATAAGGTGGGGGATAAGCGAAAAACTAAAATCTTACTGTTTCTTCCCCGAAACATTAATTTGGACCGATAAAAAATACTTTTCCCTATGACCAAAACAGGTGTATTCGATTCTGTAATTTTTAAACTGACTTTGTTAAAAAACTGTCGTTTTATAACATTTAAACTGTTTTAATAGCTAATACATATCCCAATAAACACAAGAACGATATGATAGCGTAAACGTTATTACCTTTATGATACTTGAAGCGAATAATGAAAAAATAAATTCCAAACAACAATTGGAATATTTAGATTTGAAATAAACTTCAAACATTTTAACAAATTATTTTATTTATTAAAAAAATATTGTGAATATAAAATGCAATTGTTCTAAAGCTGCCCATTCACTTGCAATAAAATTGCTCAACTTAAAAAAAAATATTTTACAATATTATTGTCGTTTTACCCTACACAGCAAATAAAATTGCTCAATACTTAAACCCAATATATTGTACAAGATATAAACATAAACATAACATAATAAAAGTTGTACAATATAGACAACACACTGATAAAATATATTGCAGTATTCTTGTTTGTACAATAAATATCAAAAGTGTTTTAATTTTCTGCAATATATTGCACAACCGTAAATATTACATACACACAAGCGATATTATTGTACAATTTGAAAAGTTGAACAATAATATTGCAAGTGAATGGGCAGCTTAAAAGCAAAAAAATCTTTTATGGTATTGTTTTTGTCAATTATCTCCGATATAATCCAACTATTAAAGGACTCCAAACTGTAAGTACTCATGTTTTATTAATATTTTCAATAAAATGCCGCGGTCAAATTACATTATTGAAAACATAATTGCTAATAATATCGATAATTATATCGCCAATGATATCACCAACGATATCGCCAATGATATCATAATCGCCTGGAATAACGATATATTTTCGATACTAGACTGGACAAAGGCGATTTTACTATCGTTCTACCGATAGCGAAAACGATATCACTTTTTCATTGGAAAACGATATCATAAGGAAAGGTACACTTTAGAACGAAAACACTATCGTTTTCGTATCACTTATAATAATCACTTATGATAATGAATATCACCTAGGTGATATTGCTTCGATATCATAACGGTATCGTTTGGTTTATTGGGATATTATTAAAAAAATGTTATATTTTTTCAAAAAACCGTTATATTTTTTCAAAAAACCGTTATATTTATTCAAAAAACCGTTATATTTTTTAGAAAACCGTTACTTTTCAAATTTCATGATATTTAGCTATTTAATAGCTAAATTTATTTTCTGTTTTTGAATTTGGTGTTTTCTGTAGATTTTTTTTCCTGATTTAGCGGGGTTTTGTCAAAAAAAGTTGGCATCAGTGGCCACAGCAAAAAACTTATATTTATAAAGACTATGCATGAGTCAGTTCTTTTTGACTTTTAAAGGTGGAGTTAGTTTTACAAATGCCATTTGGGAAAGCTGGACATTTTGTTTACCTTTTATTTTTCGTTTAATTTTGCTGGTTGTTTTGATTTAATTATATTCATTTCTTTTTTTTATTACGTATTTTTTTATTTTCAAGTGAAACAACAATAGTTTTCATTCATAATTTTAAAATTTTTTAATGTTTATTTTTCGTTATTCCCAAATCGTTCCCAAATACTTTCCAAAAAAAGATTGCCATCTGTTGATATCGACTACGTTATTACTGACACTATTATTCATGAGCAGACCTTTGATTAATTAATTCACTTTTTGATTTGATTCGCAAAAAGATTAATTCATATTAATAAATCAAGGAATTAATTCTTGATGATTTGATTCAAAAGAATTAATTTCAACTATTTGTTGAAAGAATTAACTAATTTTTTGTTTAATTCCTTGTTTAAATAATGATTTGATTCACTTGATTCAAATCAAACAAGAACTAATTCACTTGATTCAAATCAATTGGGTTCAAATCAATTGATTCAAATCAATTTGATTCAAATCAATTGATTCAAATCAAAAATGTTTTGAATCAGTTGATTTATACCCAGTTCTCACGAGCATCTAAAAACGGTTTTAAACGACATTTGTTTTAATTAAAAAAAAAAGTGTTCACACGTAATTTCACTCGTTTTATTTTGGTTTTTATGGTTTTATTTTGACATTTGCATTATCAGCTGATAAACATGTACACATTTTAACAACAAACGATATTAAAATATTGAAATTATATTCATTAATTATACATATAACTGTTTATAATGTTCAAGAATTGTTTAAGGATAAAAATAGCACGATTTTTTTTTTTATTATTTACATTTTAGTAATAAACAATGTTGCCAATATTAATAAAATGCTTTAAAAACGCTGAACATTCAAAAATACTCAATTCAACCCCTGGAATTCCGCTCGTTTTAAATCGTTTTAATTTTAAAACGAGCTAAAAACATTTTTATTTTGACATATTACAACAAAAAAATGTATGGTAAAACGAGTCATAAAAATGGTTTTTAAGCATAAAACGAAAAATGTTGCTAAAAATGGTTTTTAAATGTAAGTGAGAACAGGGTATTAAACATTTTTTTCTTAAAGCTAAGTAAGTTGTTCACCGGTGAAAAAAAATGTTTCGAAACATCAATTAATTTGTAGTGAAAATTTGACAGTCATATGTTTGGTTATGTTTTGCGCATCAGCATACATAAAATACCTTCAATTAAAATTTTGTTGATAATTTTTGTCTATTTATGTGATATAATTAATGTTTACAGTCCCAAACACTTATAATTTCTTCATTTTATTTCCGAATGTTAAATTTCACCGCTTTTTAAATGGTCTGTACAATTTAAAAAAATGTTGCTTATAGTGTTGTTGCGTATTGATGCAACATATACCGGGTTATTTTGCCGGTTTTTCACCAGTGAACAGAATACCTCTTCAGCGAAATTTTTACGCTTTTGTAAAGCTAGTGTGAAATTTATGTTTTTTTTATATGGAGTTTGACAGATTTTCACGTGAAAACCGAGCAACTTACCCACCTTAAAGCTAAGTAAGTTGTTCACCGGTGAAAAAAAATGTTTCGAAACATCAATTAATTTGTAGCGAAAATTTGACAGTCATTTGTTTGGTTATGTTTTGCGCGTCAGAATACATAAAATAACTTTAAATAATATTTTTTGATAAGTTATTTGATATTATTAATGTTTACAGTCCCAAACACTTGTAATTACTTCATTTTACAACGTGCGCTCCGTTATCCTCGAAAAGTTATCCTCGATTTTTGGCAACGTGAAAAAATTTTCTTTTTTAAAAAAAGTTAGCCTCGAAAAGTTATCCTCGATTTTTTTTTTGCTTGAAAAAAGTTAGCCTCGAAAAGTTATCCTTGATTTTTTTACGGCTGGTTTAATAATTTTAAAAAATTAATTTTATTTATAATTTATTTATTTATTTAAAGAAATAAAATATATTTCGATGATATATATGTATATTTAAAATATCTTTGTCTAATAAAAAGTTTTTGCATACAAAAAAAAATAAGATTGAGTTGATTTTTTATGTGGGCACATCAATTGGATTGAAATCCAGGAGCAACTAGAGGGCGTACAAATTTTCACGGTAGTTTTAATGAAAGCTAATGGACCCAGGAACATATAAAATTTCCGTTCAAAATTAGTTACTGAAGGATTATGGAGAAAAATGGTCAAATCTAAAAGTTACATTAGAGTATTTTATGAAAAGTCTGGGAATTCATTTTCTGTTTTTCGGGCATTATACTGAAGTAACTAGAGATAATACAAATTTGCACGGTAGTTTTAATGAAAGCTAATGGACACAGGAACATATAAAACTTCCGTGCAAAATTAGTTACTGAAGGATTATGGAGAAAAATGGTCAAATCTAAAAGTTACATTAGAGTATTTTATGAAAAGTCTGGGAATTCATTTTCTGTTTTTCGGGCATTATACTGAAGTAACTAGAGATAATACAAATTTGCACGGTAGTTTTAATGAAAGCTAATGGACCCAGGAACATATAAAACTTCCGTGCAAAATTAGTTACTGAAGGATTATTGAGAAAAATGATCAAATCTAAAAGTTACATTAGAGTATTTTATGAAAAGTCTGGGAATTCATTTTCTGTTTTTCGGGCATTATACTGAAGTAACAAGAGAGCATACAAATTTGCACGGTAGTTTAAATGAAAGCTAATAGACCCAGGAACATATAAAATTTCCGTTCAAAATTAGTTACTGAAGGATTATGGAGAAAAATGGTCAAATCTAAAAGTTACATTAGAGTATTTTATGAAAAGTCTGGGAATTCATTTTCTGTTTTTCGGGCATTATACTGAAGTAACTAGAGATAATACAAATTTGCACGGTAGTTTTAATGAAAGCTAATGGACACAGGAACATATAAAACTTCCGTGCAAAATTAGTTACTGAAGGATTATAGAGAAAAATGGTCAAATCTAAAAGTTACATTAGAGTATTTTATGAAAAGTCTGGGAATTCATTTTCTGTTTTTCGGGCATTATACTGAAGTAACTAGAGATAATACAAATTTGCACGGTAGTTTTAATGAAAGCTAATGGACCCAGGAACATATAAAACTTCCGTGCAAAATTAGTTACTGAAGGATTATTGAGAAAAATGATCAAATCTAAAAGTTACATTAGAGTATTTTATGAAAAGTCTGGGAATTCATTTTCTGTTTTTCGGGCATTATACTGAAGTAACAAGAGAGCATACAAATTTGCACGGTAGTTTAAATGAAAGCTAATGGACCCAGGAACATATAAAATTTCCGTTCAAAATTATTTACTGAAGGATTATGGAGAAAAATGGTCAAATCTAAAAGTTACATTAGAGTATTTTATGAAAAGTCTGGGAATTCATTTTCTGTTTTTCGGGCATTATACTGAAGTAACTAGAGATAATACAAATTTGCACGGTAGTTTTAATGAAAGCTAATGGACACAGGAACATATAAAACTTCCGTGCAAAATTAGTTACTGAAGGATTATGGAGAAAAATGGTCAAATCTAAATGTTACATTAGAGTATTTTATGAAAAGTCTGGGAATTCATTTTCTGTTTTTCGGGCATTATACTGAAGTAACTAGAGATAATACAAATTTGCACGGTAGTTTTAATGAAAGCTAATGGACCCAGGAACATATAAAACTTCCGTGCAAAATTAGTTACTGAAGGATTATTGAAAAAAATGACCAAATCTAAAAGTTACATTAGAGTATTTTATGAAAAGTCTGGGAATTCATTTTCTGTTTTTCGGGCATTATACTGAAGTAACTAGAGATAATACAAATTTGCACGGTAGTTTTAATGAAAGCTAATGGACCCAGGAACATATAAAACTTCCGTGCAAAATTAGTTACTGAAGGATTATTGAGAAAAATTATCAAATCTTAAAGTTACATTAGAGTATTTTATGAAAAGTCTGGGAATTCATTTTCTGTTTTTCGGGCATTATACTGAAGTAACTAGAGATAATACAAATTTGCACGGTAGTTTTAATGAAAGCTAATGGACCCAGGAACATATAAAACTTCCGTGCAAAATTAGTTACTGAAGGATTATTGAGAAAGAAGATGAAATCTAAAAGTTGTTTTATAGCACATTCATACTGACCTCGAAACCCCGTTGAAACCTCGTATTTTCATTTTGAAAACTTTGCCGTTCACACCCGAAGTTTTTGAAGTGTATTGAGTTTTCAAAATTTGCTAAACAAAATTCTTCAATTTTACGCGTTGAAACAGGCACATTTAGATTAAATACACGTTTTTTACAATAATTTATCGAAAAATATTGTTTAATTGTTGTTTTTTTGTTTAAATTTGTAAATATTTTTATTTTTTTATTTTTGACACTTTCTTTAATTTATTTTCTATTCTTCTAACAGTTGTAAAAAAAAGGAGAACTATGAAATTTAAAAGGTTTCGATCGTACTTTCGTGAAAGCTCATAAAAAAAATGTTTTCAATTTGTATGGGAAAATACGTATTTTCAAATGAGGTTTGAGGCGAAACCTCGTTAAACGGGGTTTCGATGCCAATGTGAATGCACTATTAGAATATTTTATGAAAATACACTTAAAAAAAACACTAAAAATCGACAGATTTCCCGGTAAAGCGCTGGATTCATCGGAAAAAACTACCAAGGTAACCCTAAAAGCCAAATGTGGTATTAATTTACAGTGAATGTTTTTTTCTTAGAGATTAATTACAATTGGGGCGGGAAGCAGAAAAACGCGTCAAAAATCGAGTGATTAATTTAAATTAAGCGTCAAGCGGTTTGCGGGTTTCCCTACATTATTTTTTACATACATACTTGAAAATGTATATTTGATGTGATAATTATTTTAATTTTATTTAGAATTTTTACTTTTGGCAAGAACATTTTTTTTATATTTAAACAATAAATTTTTTTTAATATTTAAGAACTCATTCAATTAAGGTCGAGATACAAAATCGGTACAAAATCGATACGTACCGGTATTATGAATAAAATTAACCAAACATATTAAAAAGTCACAAATTTGTTAAAAACAAGTATAAAATCCAAAATTTATTTAATAAAATTAAAAAAAGAAAAGATTTAGTGCATTTTCAACATATAATTATATAGACTATTAATTAACTCAGAATTTAATTAAAACATTCACGCAATATTGTAATTAAATAAATTATTGATTTTTTACGTGTTTATAAGATGTCTGTCCAATCAGCAGAAATATCTGCATTTTCAGCCATTTAAGAAACCTGCTGATTTTTGCTGACGCGGTTTGCTAAATTTCTGTCTGGATAAACCAGGTATTGTTTGCATAAAAATCTGTCAAGACCGTAGATAAATTTGCTGATTTAAGATGAAAAATCTTTTGATGTTAGATAAACAACCTGAACATCGAAATTGTATTTTATTAAAGAAAAAAATACTTTTTTTTGTTAACAATGTTATAAATAAGCGAAGTTCTTCAATAAACTGTAAAAAAATCTTTAATAATTTTTTTTATTTTTTTTACAAACAGGGCAATTTCTGTAAAATTATTAAAATAGTCAGCTGATTTTTTCACATTTGAGCAATTTTTATTTTTAATCGTTTTAATTAGACAAAAATTAAAAAAAGGCCAATATTTTTTTTTTGTAAAATTACAAACTAGTCTGCTAAAATTTAAACAGAAATATTTTTTTAAAATCAGCATTTTTTTAAATTTAATGACAGAGAATTAAGTTAAAGAATTTCATTTCGCAGAAAATTATTTTAAAAGTTTTCTAATTCAAACTGAAAGTTGTTTTACATATTTTTCGAGAGTTTTTCTTCAGACTGTATGACTTGGGCTCATTATGTATTTAATTCCAGAGAACCACCTCTCCACGCTTACCTGCGTGGGTGACAACGCCAGCAACACTTGAGCGATTTAGATTTGTCTATTTTTTTATATTCCCGCTGAAAAATGCTTACATTACGTGGCACTCACTTTTCTCTTCAGAAATTTGTAGGTAAATTGCGAATGTGATCATTGGTTGGACCGATTTACATTAATTTAGTAAATTGCGAATGTGATCATTGGTTGGACAGACTTTTTCATTGTTTTTGCACAAATAACATTACGATTTACAATGAACAAAAATTATTTTTTTTTTATTTTACGTATATTAAAAATATTTTACTTTGTTTTTATCTGCAAAAAAATTAAAACAAATTATATTAAGACAACCGAAACAAAACCGATATAATACCGGTAAAAATCCGAATAAAGGTAATGATTTTTTATCGGTAACGGTATATAATTTTTTTTTATTTCGGTATTGGTAACGGTAGTCAATAATAAAGGGTTTTTAATCGGTAACGGTATTGAAAGGGTAACGGTAGCCAACCCTGTTTTAAATAGTTGCGTTAAATTTAAGACACTTTATCATTATTTCCATTATTTTTTATGACTCCGCTCGCAAAATATAAATATAATTGGATTTTTTTTAATTATAAATGGAAATTTATGAATTATAATTGGAAATTTTTGAATTATATTTAGAAATTTTTGCATTATAATTGGAAATTTCTAAAATATAAATGGAAATTTCTGATATATAGAAATTTTTGAAATATAATTTGTATTTTCTAAATTAAAATTGGAACTGGTGTGCTTTTAAGTACGTTTTATTCAATAAAAATCTAATTTTATTGTTAAAATCGATTAAGAAAAAAATTTTAAGCAAACGTTTAAATAAAAATTATTACAAATGCAATCGAGCCGATAAATTAGCCGCCGCCGATTTTACTTTTTAAAAGCCGCCGCCGCCGACCTAAAATTGTCAAGCCGCCGCCGCCGAAAATTTGGCATCGGCTTGGAACACTGACACACATACACACAAAAAAAAATCGAGGTAATATTACCTAAAATTATAGTATAAAAATACCTTAGCGCCAGGCAAACGGGGCATTTGCTAAGTTAAAAGGTAATGTTACTTAAAAGCTAAGGTAATTCCTATGTTCGAAAATTTATTATGGTTGACAGAAATATACCTTAGCTTTTTAGGTAAAATAGCAATGATAAATAGGTGATATTACATAAATAATTTGGTAGTATTACCTTGCATTAGTAATGGTTTTTTTACACCATTTCCTTTTAAAATTTAAATAAAAACTACGAAAAGTTTATTATTTTTAATTAATTTTTTTTTTTTTTTTTTTAATTTTTTTAATGTTTACAAATTTTAAAGTAAAGTTGATAATAAGAAAAATGTCTCAGAATTTTATGAAGGATCTGAAAATTTTTCTGTTATTAAACATTTTTTCAATAGAAATACTCTCAGATTCTAAAACTTTTCTACAGAAAATACTTAGTTTCTGGATATTTTTTCTTTTAAAAAATCTGAAATCTCAGAATTTGAAAATTTTTTTATAGAAACATGTATCACAATTCAGAATATGATAACTTTTTGATAGAAAAATGTGTCAGAATCTGAGAATTTTTCTATAGAAAAAATGTATCAGAATCTGATCATTTTTCTATAGAAAAATGTATCAGGATCTGAGAATTTTTATATAGAAAAAATGTCTCAGAATCTAAGAATTGTTCTACTGAAAAAATGTTTCAGGATATGAGAATTTTTCTAAAGAAAAATTTTTTCAAAATCTGAGAATTTTTCTACAGAAAAATGTCTCAGAATCTGAAAATTTTTCCATAGAAAAAATGTCTCAGAATCTGTGACATTTTCTATAGAAAAAATGTCTCAGAGTTTGAGAATTTTTCTATAAAAAAATTTTTTTCTGAAATTAAGACTTAGAATCTGACAATTTTTCTATCAAAAAAATCTCGGATTCTAAAACATTTTTCAAAAGAAAAAATCCCAGATTCTGAGACATTTTTCTATAGAAAAAAATATCAGATTCTGAGACATTTTTGTATAGAAAAACTCTCAAATTCTGAGAGATTTTTGTAAAGAAAAAATCTCAGATTCTGAGACATTTTTGTATAGAAAAAATCTCAGATTCTGATAAATTTTTCTATAGAAAAACTTTCAGATTCTGAGAGATTTTTCTATAGAAAAAATTTCAGATTCTGACACATTTTTCTATAGAAAAAATCTCATATTCTGAGACATTTTTCTATAGAAATAATCTCAGATTCTGAGATATTTTTTATAGAAAAAACATTTTGTGTAGAAAAAATCTCAGATTCTGAGACATTTTTGTATAGAAAAAATCTCAGATTCTGATAAATTTTTCTATAGAAAAACTTTCAGATTCTGAGAGATTTTTCTATAGAAAAAATTTCAGATTCTGACAGATTTTTCTTTAGAAAAAATCTCATATTCTGAGACATTTTTCTATAGAAATAATCTCAGATTCTGAGATATTTTTCTATAGAAAAAACATTTTGTATAGAAAAAATCTAAGATTCTGACACATTTTTCTATAGAAAAAATTTCAGATTCTGAGACATTTTTTTATAGAAAAAATCTGAGATTCTGAGACATTTTTGTGTAGAAAATATCTCAGATTCTACATTTTTGTATAGAAAAAATCTTAGATTCTAAGAAATTTTTGTATAGAAAAACTCTCAGATTCTATGACATTTTTCTATAGAAAAATTCTCAGACTCTGAGACATTTTATCTATAGAAAAATTCTCATATTTTGAGACTGATTTCCCATAGAAAAATTCCCAGGTTTTAGACTGATTTTCTATAGAAAAATTCTCAGATTCTGATTTTCTATAACAAACAAAAATTCTTTTGAGAAATTTTTTCTTTACAAAAATTCTCAGAGAATTAGAATTTTTTTAATAGAAAATTTCTCAAATTCTGTAAAATTTTTTCGGTAGAATAATTCTTAAATTCTGTGACTCTTTTCGATAGAATTTCTTGAGAAAAACTTGTAGATTTGTCTATAGAATGAGAAATTTTTTCTATACTAATTATAAAAAATATTGCTGCCTTCAAATCTTGATGCGTCTTGAATATATCAATCTTGATGGATCGCATAAAAATATTGATGGTTCTTTTCTCGACGTCATTTTTTTATGGAAGTTGTGAGAAAATTTTTATCTTTAAATCTTGAAACATCTTGAATGTATAAACATATTTTGATAAATCTGCATAATGTTGATGACTTCTTTTCTTGACATTCACGTTATCTGAAAAAACGTAGACACAATATTATGTACTAGTTTTTTACAACGAACTAAAAATTATACCTTACTGATCCGATTTCTAAAGATTCGATCATTTTCATCTAGTTTTATTGCGCTTCACAATTATAAAAAAAATTGTGAAAATATGAATAAAAATAAAATGTTGATGTTTAATTTTTTATTGAATTTTAAATAATTGTCAATAAATTTTTCGAAATTCTACCTAAATTGAATAGTAAAAGTTGCATAGCCAATAAGGTATTTAAATTACGTAGTGCAAAGGTAATAAACCGTATTTTTTAAATTTCATAGAAAAAATAAATACCTATGCCAGCTAAGGTATTATTACCTCGATTATTTTTTTGTGTGTACTATTACCACAGTATATACAGTAGCGAAACTCTTTTTTTAGGTTTACTTGAATCATTCGGTCACTAATATTATCACATTTTGTTTTACTTGTATTGGTAAATTTCAATACAGGATGCGATAAAAATTTTGGTTGTCAGTTCACAAATTTACTTAAATAAGCATTAATACGCATTAAAACACCGTTACAAATAAATATTCTTTCATAAACTAGCGTGCAAAATTCTTTCATACACATAAATTTGCATTATTTACGCAAAATTAACGATAGAAGAATTCAACATTTTGATTACATACGAAACACCCATTATAATATTTGTCAGTTAAGAAAAAAATTATAGCATACTGTTCCGGGTGTTACACCGAAGTGTCATATTTTTTTTTAATTTACCTCAAATACGTCATCATTTTATAATCACCACATTAAAATTTGACGCTAAACTTCAAAATTCCAAAATATTTATTTAAAAATTCTTCACAAAAAAAATCGAAAACAATCAAAAAATTTCAATTATTATAAAAAGGTATATAAGTAAGTAATTATTTTAACTTTAAATTGTACAAACAATGATTTCTCTTTAAATCTTTTTAAATGTCTTTTAGTTGGGTATGTCCATCAGGGATGGTAAATGGGGTTTTTAATTTTGTACCAACTTTCACAAAAAATTGTACTTTTTTGACCCTCACGGTACCATTTTTTTATAAAGACTTAATTAAAAACATGAAAGTGTTAAATTCGGTTGTGCCGAATCTTTTATACCCTCAAACATGCAAACATATATCAAATAATAACATTTTCTGAAGGACGTTTTTGAAAAATTTCTTAAACTCGGATCTGCGAAAAAATGTCCGAAACTTTTTCTATAGGAATAACTCTCATAACTTTAGAATTTTTCGACAGAAAATATATGTTGTGAGCAGTGTTGCCATATATCAAGATTTCCCTTTTTAAGCAAGTTTTTTGAGGTGCTAAAAAGATTTCAAGATTTTTTCTAAAAAAATAAGTTTTTTGGAAAATAATAAAGTTTTTTCAAGTTTTTCTTAATTAGTTAAAAAATACAAAAAGCCTAATTCTTTTTTTTTTGTAAATACCCGAAATATTGGTCGTAGACCAAGCTTTTAGTATACCGACCGATTCAGAATCACTATCTGATTTGACTTAGCGTGTCCGTCCTTCAGTCTATGTAAACGGTTACAATTAAATACGTATTTATTCTATGAAAATATGAGATATTCGATTACAATTTTGTTTTTAGCTTGGTAACCTTATTAAATCCAATTAAAATCAGACCATTCTTTGACTTAGTCGCCATATGAAAATTCCACACGATATTCACTTAAATCTGTAAGTTGCCAACATAGAATAATTTTTCTCTTAAATTGTTGCACTAATAAAAGATTTTACCACATATAGATCCAATCCGTCATATATTGTCGAGCATGCACCGGTGTTTGATATTTGCTTACTGTGTACAATTTTCTGAGCCTTCATAAGTTATGACTCTTTCAAGGCTCCAAAAAATTAATAGAACGCTCGACATTTGGATTCCTGAAAGATTCATGTTTGACTCTTAATTCTGGATATGTAAAAAATTCAAAATATGTTTTTTTGAACATTCATAAAAGAGTCAGGAAAGAATACGAACATATATTTTTCAGAATCTTTTATGAGTCATATAAGGCCCCTGTAGGTTAGTTGGTAGCATGGTAGCCCATGAAACAGGGGTCGTGGGTTCGATTCCCACTAAACCCTTGGTCGATTTCGATACAACGAGACGACGGTCATTGTAACCAGTTCTCGGTTAGGTTTAATTAGTTATTAAAAATGATTTGTAATTAAATTGCGAAAACTAAATAATAACTGATCGTTGGATTAAAATTATTATTATGATATTATAAGAGTGCTAAGAAAAAGGGATTATGTTTTCTGAACGTCTAAGAACTCTTTTGTGAGTCTTTTCGAGCTCCAAATAAACGCTTGGTTTTTTATTATTTTTTTTACTCTTGATATAAAAAATGAATTGAAAATACATAAGTGGTATTCAGAGTCTTGCTTGCCAGCCCTGGCACTGGTGGTAAAAGAGCACTTTTTAAAATTACTTTTCAAAATACATGTATTTTTTGATAGAAGTACTCTTTTGCTACATTGCCAGGGCTGGCAACAAGACTCTGAATACCTCTATAATGAAAATACATAATAGTGGTATTCAGAGTCTTGTTGCCACCCCTGGCAATGTAGCAAAAGAGTACTTCTATCAAAAAATACATGTATTTTGAAAAGTAATTTTGAAAAGTGCTCTTTTACCACCAGTGCCAGGGCTGGCAAGCAAGACTCTGAATACCACTAATGTATTAATTTTTAATTTTTTCAATACTTTTGTAAAAAAAGATTTTTTCCCAAAAAAAAAGATTTTTTTTCAGAAATAAAAAGTTTTTTCAAAAAAATATATGGCAACACTGGTTGCGAAAAATTCATCAAGATCTAAAATTTCTCTACTATCTTACTTTTTCTTATAAAAAAATTAAATTTTTGTCTATGGATAGTTGACTGAGACTTCTATGAAAAATTCTGAACCTTTTTCTTTGATAAAAGTGAGTAAGAATTTCATCAAGTGAACAGTTCATGCGAATAAGGACGAATAGACAACTTTTTCGAAAACACATTTTTTGCAGAGCAGAGCAGTGCTCTACAACCCTCTGGAAAATTCTTTGTAAAATTTTGATTTTTTTTTTCTACTTAAATAAATGCCTTTAAAAGTGCAATTCATTTAAGCAAAAATTGAAGTCCAATTTTTGGCAAGTTCTCTTTCGAATACCTTACAAAAATTTTGTTTATGGGTAGAAGTGAGTTAAAGCTAATGGAAAAAAATTGTGCAAAATATTAGCTTTTAACCGTTTCCTGCGTTTTTGTTGTCCCCTGTAATATTCTACAAATGGTATTTTCGTCCTTATTTGCATGAACTGTTCAAGTGTCAAATTCTGAGGTATTTTCTATAAAAACAAGTTTTTAACATCTGGAATTTTTTCTAAAAAAAAAGTTTCACGGTTTAGACTTGAAACTTTAGTTGAAAACTACTTTAAACTGTTTTAAGACGAGAGCTAAAAACTAAAAAGAATCTCATTTATGTTGTAAATCGGTCTAGCAGTAGTTCCCTTATGTAAGTTTTTTTAAGTAAAGAACAAAATCTAGGATGTTTCGATGAAATTGAAATTTTTAAAATGTACCAAATGAGTCGTGGTAGTACCATGGTACTTTTGAAGGTCAAAATGTACCAAAAAAAGTACAATTGTACCAACTTTAACATCCCTGATGTCCATCATCGTAATCAAGATCATTTATATTAAAATTTGGTAGCGATGCTGTTCAACTATAAAACTAAATGCCATGGGAAAATATGGAGCTTTATATCAATATACTTTGGAAATAATCTATAACGAAGATTTTTTCCATAAGAGAACTGTCGCACACTCTGAGAACTATACAAAAGGAAAAGTATTCAAAAACCATCGACGTTTGCTATTGGTAAATGTCTCAGATTCTGAGACTTTTTCAATAAGAGAAATGTCTCAGAATTTTAGACTTTTTCAATAGGAAAAATGTCTCAGAATCTGAGACTTTTTCAATAGCAAAAATGTCTCAGAATCTGAGACTTTTTCAATGGGAAAAATTTCTCAGAATCTGAGACTTTTTCTACAGAAAAGGTCTTAGAATCTGAGACTTTTTCTATTGGAAAACTCTGATTCTGAGACATTTTTTCTATAGAAAAAGTGCCAGATTCTGAGACATTTTTCCTTTTCTATAGAAAAAGTCTCAGATTCTGAGACATTTTTCCTAAAGAAAAAGTCTCAGATTCTGAGACATTTTTCCTATAGAAAAGGTCTCAGATTCTGAGACATTTTTCCTATAGAAAAGGTCTCAGATTCTGAGACATTTTTCCTATAGAAAAAGTCTCAGATTCTGAGACATTTTTCCTATAGAAAAAGTCTCAGATTCTGAGACATTTTTCCTATAGAAAAAGTCTCAGATTCTGAGACATTTTTCCTATAGAAAAAGCCTCAGATTCTGAGAGATTTTTCCTATAGAAAAAGTCTCAGATTCTGAGACATTTTTCCTATAGAAAAAGTCTCAGATTCTGAGACATTTTTTCCTATAGAAAAAGTCTCAGATTCTGAGACATTTTTCCTATAGAAAAAGTCTCAGATTCTGAGACATTTTTCCTATAGAAAAAGTCTCAGATTCTGAGACATTTTTCCTATAGAAAAAGTCTCAGATTCTGAGATATTTTTCCTATAGAAAAAGTCTCAGATTCTGAGACATTTTTCCTATAGAAAAAGTCTCAGATTCTGAGACATTTTTCCTATAGAAAAAGTCTCAGATTCTGAGACATTTTTCCTATAGAAAAAGTCTCAGATTCTGAGACATTTTTCCTATAGAAAAAGTCTCAGATTCTGAGACATTTTTCCTATAGAAAAAGTCTCAGATTCTGAGACATTTTTCCTATAGAAAAAGTCTCAGATTCTGAGACATTTTTCCTATAGAAAAAGTCTCAGATTCTGAGACATTTTTCCTATAGAAATAGTCTCAGATTCTGAGACATTTTTCCTATAGAAAAAGTCTCAGATTCTGAAACATTTTTCCTATAGAAAAAGTCTCAGATTCTGAGACATTTTTCCTATAGAAAAAGTCTCAGATTCTAAGACATTTTTCCTATAGAAAAAGTCTCAGATTCTCAGACATTTTTCCTATAGAAAAAGTCTCAGATTCTGAGACATTTTTCCTATAGAAAAAGTCTTAGATTCTGAGACATTTTTCCTATAGAAAAAGTCTCAGATTCTGAGACATTTTCCCTATAGAAAAAGTCTCAGATTCTAAGACATTTTTCCTATAGAAAAAGTCTCAGATTCTGAAACATTTTTCCTATAGAAAAAGTCTCAGATTCTGAGACATTTTTCCTATAGAAAATTTCTCAGATTCTTAGACATTTTTCCTATAGAAAAAGTCTCAGATTCTGAGACATTTTTCCTAAAGAAAAAGTCTGAATCTGAGACTTGTTCTATAGGAGAAATGTGTCTTGAACTCATATAAAGGAAATTATCTCGCTGTGTTTGTATTTTTGTAAAAAAAAAATTTAATAAACTAATTAATTGATTTAAAACATACTAAATGCACTGTTTTATTTGTTAAATGTTTAAAATTTCAACCAGGAACGCTAGCAAATAAAAACTCCATGCATCCTCTCGTCCTATTAAAATCGGAGGTTTTATAATGTTTTGTATCAAGTTCCCTGTACCACTGATTTTCCCTGGAGCCGAGATCCTCTAAATTTTTAATTCCGTTTGTTTCGTTTTTAATTTAAGATGGGATGGAAGATTTTTTTATTTAAAAATAAAAAATAAATATAAACAATTGAAATGAAATATAAAGACAAACGTCTTAAGAATTAAATTTTTTGACAAATGTGTTGAATTCACACATTTCCTATATGTGTGAGCAAATTGAGGTGAATAAAAAAGGGGGAAAATTCACCATTAAGAGTTTCGCTACTGTATATACTGTGCTATTACCACAGACTAATACAGACTCGACATAAGTGACAGATGTCAAAAAAGTAGTTCTGAACCATATGGTTAATATTTTCAAATTATTCTACGAATTAGGTTAGAAAGAGAAAACTGATATAACGCGTCATAAGAAAAATGGATGCCAGATCGGTTTTTGTTGTTTCACTCACTCCTAAATCGTAGAAAGTGTTGCCATGTTAGCGTAAAACGGACTAAAAACCGCTGTGTTTTCTCCTAAAATCGCTTAGTTTTTCCCCATTTTTTCTTAAAAAACTCTACTGTCGAGTCTGTTTATAGTCTGTGCTATTACGGAGTTCACACTAGAGAATTTGTACTCGTTTAAGCCACTTGTTTAAAAAAGTAAACAAAATCGTTCACACTACATTTTGCGCGTTTAACTTTGAGTGTTTAACGTTTGTAAACAAACGTACATAACCTAATTCTGAAAAAATTTGCAAAAATATTTCTAAAAACCTTTTAAACTTTGGCGGAAGACAAGATATTTAATTTTTTTTATAACATTAACATAACACCACTACACGGAACACCTTTTTATTGACTCATTCCAAGTAAATAGGAAGATTTTTCTGTTTTTTGTTCCGGACCTGTCCGAAGCTGTTTGCAATTTATACTTCGATGGAAGGCAAAATTCACTATTAGTGCAGCTTTTCCAATATAATTATAAATAAAACACACACTTTTTTCTGAATTTTCAGTAGTTTTTATTAGTTTTTTAAATATTTATAATTTCTCAATTTTCCAATGTTTTGCTAAGAAAATGGCAGACAGATACAGAAGCTGGTTGCTATGGAATCATTTTTTTTGGCATAGAATAAAGAAAAATTAAAAGGAAATATACCGAACCCTGCCTTTGAAATGTTTAGCGAAATGTTCAACAGGGAAACAAGTCGAATTTGATTGTTTAGCTAAAGTGCGTATGATACTTGCTTGTTTCAAGTTACTTGTTGCTGCATTTATTAGGGTTTTTCTATAAAAATTTCGATAACTTAAACCAAAAATTTTGAATTTATCGAAATTCCCATAGAAAAACCCTAATAAATGCAGCAACAAGTAACTTGAAACAAGCAAGTATCATAAAGGCATAAACAACCAAATGTATGGGGGAACAAGTCAAATTTTGATTGTTTAGCGCTTAAACACTCATGAGATGTTTAAAGTCGGTAGTGTGAACTCCGTATATAACATTTATGCTTGTGCGGTAGTAGCAAGCAGTGTTGCCAGATAAGGGGATTTGTCCCCAAAATGGGGATTTCGAGTTTGGTTTGGGGACAAGATTTTCAGGGGAGGGATTTGGGGATTTCGCTAATTTTTGGGGATTTTTTCTAAAATTTGGGGATTTTCTTTATTTCAAAAATTTAATTTTTAAAATTACACAGAATGCAGTCAAAAATTACAACTGGGGTGTTTGAAACCGGTATAGGAAATACCAGAAATGTCTATAATTTTTAGAAATTCAATTTTTCTTCTGCATTTTTTCAACTTGAACCCTTATAACAAATATAATTAGAGCCCGTGCTCGATCTGTACTTACAGAAAAAATCAAATAAAATTACTGACAAAATATGTCGCCATTAGGCACGTCTCCGAAACAGAAAAAGCAAATTCCTTCATTTGTGTCTGCAATTCCAGATCATGTTGGTAACCCTTGCAAAACAATGTAAGAGACAAAAAAGTTGAAAGAAAGTATGAAGTTAGGTTGAGATTGCTAGAAATAGAATTGTAGTGTTGAAAACTGTCAAAATTTATTCTGTAGAAACTATAAATATTCACATATATAAAAAACAGTTTTCATAAACAAGACAAACCGACATTTAAAATCCTACTGAAGATGACACTAACTGGGGTGTTTGAAACCGGTATAGGAAATACCAGAAATGTCTATAATTTTTAGAAATTCAATTTTTCTTCTGCATTTTTTCAACTTGAACCCTTACAACTGCATTCATTTGTTAATGTCAAAGTAGTAAAATTGAAGTAACAATGCTTTAATTATTTTTTGACTTTTTTTGAAAAACAAAAATATTGTTTTTAAATGCACTAATTGTAAGATTGCAGTCTTTAGAAGCTGGTCGGGAATAATTTTAGTAAATAATAAAAGTTTTACGAGGGTGGAACAAAGTTAATTTTTTTTCAAACTCAGAATAGTTTATATTCAGTTGTCAAATAATTTTTCTAACGACATACAAAAATACTAAAAGTCAATCAATACAGCTAAAGAAACCATTATTTTTTGACCTCCAATACTTTTGACCACCAATTTATTTGGGAACAATAAAAAAAAAATTTGTTTATTTCTTTAAGAACATCTACTTAAGTAAGTGCAAAGTAATGAGATATCACAATAAAAAATATTTCTTTGTTTACAAAAAAAAACTGGTGGTCAAAAGTATTGAAGGCTAAAAAATATGTACTGGTGTCTCCAACTGTATTGATTGACTTTTAGTATTTTTGTGGGTCGTTTAAATAACTATTTGACAACCGAATAGAAACTTTTGGAGTATTACCTCCTAGCACGAATCTGTCATCAGAAAAGTTGTATCAAATAGCCTTCTTGAGATAAAGGCATTTAGATATTTTGTGGACCAAGCCTTCAAAACCAACAATTCTTTTAATATTAGAAAAGTGTATGTTTAAGGAATAAATTTTTTTTATTCAAATTTCTTATAAAAAATCCTATTATATCCAAGAAATCCGGGCTCGATACGATCAGGGATACCATCAGGTAATGTCACGGAAGTTGACAACGTCATTTTTGCAATAAATATCCAAATTTTGCAAGAAATTTCCTGTTCAAACCAGATATGTAAAGTGGACACTCCAATAAGTAGAACCTGAGGTTAAAATTTAAAATCCATTATATCCGAAAAATATTTGCAAAAAAAGTCAAAATTATGAACCAAATATGCATATTTTAAAAGATAAGTGTTTTTGTACCAATTTTAATATTTTTTTTGGTAATATTGGAAGAAAAAATTGAAAAGACATTTTCTTAAGTATTCCTGCCTTCTGAATACGAATCAGTTATCAGAAAAATTAAATTTCTTAAGATTGGAAAAGTGTGTGTTAAAGTTCTATTGCCCCCCCCCCCCCCCCCCCCAATAAAATTACCTATTTTTTGCAAGAAATCCAGTCTCGATACCATCAGGACATGTACAGTAGTACAGAAGTACAGAATTTCCTTTTTTAGTTTTATCCTTAACTATTCGAATTGTGAAAAAAAAAATCCTGTAGATACTCAAATAAAGAGAACGTGGGGTTAAAATCCAAATTTCGTTGAGTATATCCAGAAATATTTGCAAAAGCAAATATCTGATTTGAACAGTATTTTTTCTTTTTTTAAAAATTCGAATAGTTATAAGGATAAAACCAAAAAAATTTCATTTTTAACTTCCTTACAATGTTCTGATGTATTCCTGATCTTATCGACGCCGGATTTTTTTTTTTCAAAAGTTATGTAATTTTGTAGGGAAGAGGAATAAAAAGACAACATTTACACTTTTTTAATATCAACAGAATTCTTGGATTTGGGGGCTTGATTCACAAAAAATTAAAATTCCCATTTCTCGAGGAGGCGATTTAATACAACTTTTGTATTTAAAATTTAATATTTAAATATCATAAAAAGGTCTAAACTTAAAATTAATATAAAAATATTGTTTAATAAACACCATTTTTTTAATTAAAAGAGAGTTTATATTTGAATATTCATTAAATTTTTTGGGGGATTTTATATAATTTGTAGGGTATTTTTGGGGATTTCATTTTTCAAATTGGGGACAAGAGCCAAATATTTTCTGGCAACACTGGTAGCAAGCAAAAAGTCAAAGCAACAGAATTTAATAGTGTACATTTTATTGGCAGCGCACAGGCTGCAATTTTTAGCCTATGCCCGCATGCATAGGAATCACAAAAATACAAGACATTGCTTTAATACAGTGGTCGGCAGAAAGAGGCATATAAAAGTATTAAGGCCTAGGCACTTGAGCGCTACTGGAGCGGTGCTGTAGCGTGACGTTCTGTTGTATTTTTCAAGCACTTACTGATTCCGTTTCAACGTGTCATATTAATTTACAAATTTTATTTTAAAAAGTGGTTATTTGTGATTTTTTTTAATTTATATTTACAGAAAAACATTTTTTTTTCGTTTATTTATATTTGTTTGTCAATTCTGAAACACAAATGAAAAAATTTCAACACAAAATAAAAAATAAAATCAGCTGACACGTAAAACGTACGGAAAATCAAATTTTTTTAGGTTCGGCCGCTACATCACCGTCACGTTTTCGTTTAAGTACCAATTTCTATTTATTTTAATACAAGCTAACGTATCAGCTGACACGTCTCCGCTCCGTATTCGTTCAAGTAATTATGCCTTTAGTGTTTTAATAAAAATACGCATGTGTTGGTGTATTTCTTCAACAAAGCGACATCAACCTGCTTTGAAGAAAGTAAGCTTGTTACTAAATAAAATATTTGTTTTTTTTATGCTCTTTGTTGATTTTTTGTTGACATTCGTGTTGTATACATGTGAATAACCGATTGTGTTCGGCTCCAGCGTGCAATGGGTGCCGACCACTGCTTTAATATAACATTTATTAATTAGCACAAATATATTAAGGGTGGGGTCACAGACTAATACAGACTCGACATAAGTGACAGGTGTCAAAAAAGTATTCTTTAACCATATGGTTAATATTTTCAAATTATTCTACGAATTAGGTTAGAAAGAGAAAACTGATATAACGCGCCATAAGAAAAATGGATGCCAGATCGGTTTTTGTTGTTTCACTCACTCCTAAGTCGTAGAAAGTGTTGCCATGTTAGCGTAAAACGGACTAAAAACCGCTGTGTTTTCTCCTAAAATCGCTTAGTTTTTCCCCATTTTTTCTTATAAAACTCTACTGTCGAGTCTGTATTTAGTCTGTGGTGGGGTAATGCACGACTTTTCGATATAATGGAAATGTATGTGTATAATAAAAATGTTAATCATTAATTGTTTTTGTGTCAAATTTAAAGTTATTTTTATTCTGAAGAGCCAAATTCGTTATTGACTAAAGTAGAGATAGGCGCGTGAATGGATTTTGACTCACACCTACTCACGCAAAAAATAATCGGATCACTCACTAATCACTCGCGCAATATTATTTTACTCTCGCTCACTCACTATTCACGTGAGTAATAAAAAACTTACTCACACTCACGCGTGAATCACGCCAGATTCAATCACGCTCACGCGTGAGTCACGCAAAATCCACTCACGCAATAAAATTTTCTTACCAAAAAAAAAAAAAATTTTTTCACGAAAATTTAAAAAAAATTTTAAAATAATCACGCAAACTCACGCAAAAAATAAATGACTCTCTTACTAATCACTCACTCAGTTTTTTTTTCAAATCACGCTCACTCACAATCACGTGATTGAAATGAAAATCACTCACGCGTGATTCACGTGAATCAAGCAAATCACGTGACCAGCGCCCAACTCTAGACTAAAGGTACACATTTAATAAAACTGTACAATTTGGAGTGTTGTTTATTGATGGCGTGTGTTTATTTTTTTTTTTTCCTTCTTATTCTGTTGCTTCAACTGCGCAAAGGCAAGGTTGAAGACTTATCTGGCCGTCCGTTAGGATCAATTCGCCAAAACAAATTCACACGATCTAGTCGTGAACATATTACAAATTACGGCAATAGATTAGCAGCCACGAGGAATAACGGGAAATCCCGTTACTGATGATGACGCCACGCTAAAGCCCAGACACTCAAGTTTGAACCGCACACAAAAAACGACCATTGCCTTTGCAATGGAGGCAGTGAAACAATGCTCCCAAGCGCCAAAAGACATACAATCAGACCACAAGTGTCCGACGGAATGCCGAGTGAACCAGCAGGCTCAACAAAAAAACACGCAGTACAGTTTTGCCTTTAACCTTTATTAACTACAACGCCGCAGCTTAGGCCACGTTCACACTACAAGAACTTACCATGGTAAATTGAGATGATTTTGTGATTTTTCTTTATGCTAGTACAATTTAGAGTTGATTTTGTAAATCACTATTTGATTTTGTTCAAAGGAAAATCACATAGTGATTTTAAAATCACGCAAGTCTGTATACAGTATTACACGTCCTTAATCATTGACTAGAGTTGTGTCGTTCACGAACGAACTAGTTCAATTGAACTATTCACTTAACTGAGCGGTTTATCTAGTTCGTTCATTTCAGCTCTTTTAGTTCTTTTCGTTCATTCAGCTCAATTGGTCATTACTTCATTTTGATCTTTCAGTTCGGTCGTTTAATTTGTTTGTTAATTTTGTCATAACGCGTTAGTTTTTTCTTCTCTTTAAGCACGCTTTCTCATCATTTATGTTTTTTTTTTTACAAAAATTGTGTATATTTTTTTTGTTTTTTTTTTAATTAATGTTTTTAATCAACATTTTTGTATTTTTTAAAAGAAAACTAAAACAAAAGACATGATCGAAATGATTCGATCACGAACTGTTGAACAGAAACCAAAATTGACCGATTTGAACTAGATGAACGACCAATAGATACACGCAAAAAAAAAATCTGTGTAAGATTGAGCAATCCTACTTGGTAAAACTTTTTTCATACACTCAACCAAAAATCATTGTATTCCCAAAGAAAATCGTTGTAAATTCAACAGAAATCATTGTTGATTTTGACCCTACAAATATTTATGTTGATTTCAATAAAAATTATTGTCAGTTTTTGTAAAAGTTGATCAACTCGTTTTTTTGTAAATCAACTCTTATTTTTTGTAAATTCAACTCATATTTTTGTTAATATAAGAAATTTTATTAATAAAAAAAACTTGTTGTTATTTGTAAATATTTTTTTATTAAGAATAAATCACAATATTTTTTATTATCGTCGGCTTTTTAGGCTGCAATATTTGAAGATGCTCACAAAGATTTTCACACACACTTCGTTTATTCATGTTATGCACTCATTAGCCATTCTCCAGTTTTCTGATGATACCAAACAAAATCCTTAAAAAAAACAAAAAAGTTTTAATATAGTATGAATACATAAAGTAATCAATGTATTTTTTTACTTACCAAATGTTTACAAATCAGATCCTATTTTTATTTATTTTTATAATATTAAATATTTTTATGAAAAACAAACACATCAAAGAATTTTATAAGATACAAACACGTTTCACAGCTACCAACTCACTCGTCACTCGTTAATAATAAAAAAAAATGAACGAACAGGGTTGTTTTTTCTATTTTGATTTATCTATTGAATTCTGTATAAGCGTTGTAAATAGTTGATTCGACTTTACTGATTATTCAACGATATCAACATTAATTTTTGTTGAATACGGCATTATTCTGTAAAACTTGATCTACAATGGGTTTACTAATTTTTCTACTAAGATATTTCTATGAGTGTACCAAAAAAAATTTTTTAACAAATTTTTGCTAATATTATGCTTGTCGATGTTAAAGTAACGTAATTAATTTTTTATGTAAAATAACCAAGTAGCTTGCTCAATAACGCAAATTACCTGCACAAAAATTTATCGAAAGAAAACAACAAAAAAACAAAACAAATACAGACCGCCATTTTAATTTTTGTGTGCGTGCGTTGTTCGCTTATTTTTTGTGTTATAAAAACGTAAAAAGGAAATTGATATATAAAATAAAAATAAATTAATACATAAATAAAAATAAATAATTAGTTTTCTAAAAGATAAATAAATGTAAGATAAAAGAATGTTAAAGTTAATTTTGCTTTCATCACTTAAAACATTATTCAATAAGAAAAACCAATGGAGTCCCAGACGTATGTTTCGATGAATAACAAATGGAATGATAAAGTGAGTATACCCGCATTCCGAAGACACCAATAAGGTTTAATAGATTTTTAGTTAAAAATTAGTGTTTGGTAATAGTTTTATATTTTTACAGGGTACTGCTAAATAAATTTTTGAAGCTATGGAGAATCCTTCACTACAATAAAGAGCGTGGACACCAATCCTGCCTTTAGTTATAAAATTAAAACATAAAAACCCAAAGCCAAGGGAGTCCATACCTGTTTTGATGAGTTACAAATGGAATGACAAAGTAAGTGTTCCTCCTTACCAAGAGACCAATGGGGTTAACCAATTTTTTAAATTAAAAATTTATATTTTGTAATAATTTTCTATTTTTACAGGATGCTTTTAAATAAATTCGTGAAGCTATAGGGGATCCTTTACTTCAAGAAGAAGCGTAGGCAGCAGTCACTCGAGAAAATTGTACAAAAAGGGTCAGTTGGTCGGTGGTAAATTAAATCCTACACAACATTTATTATATTAATATGGATTTATTCTGTGAAAATTTTAAATTCAACAAATATACAAATTTTTACAAAAATTTATTGAAAATTTATTTTAGCATAAATGTGGTAATTTTTAGCATTATTTTTAGTCAGCTTTTCAAATAATTTTGGTATATTTCACCATATTTCTTTTGGTATATTTTACCAAGTTTTTGCTTAAATAGCATTAGCAATTTCTTCAAAATTTTTTACATAAGTGTTTTGGCTAAATTACGAAAACTACTTCGTCGGTTGTAGTTTTAGCATATTTTTGGTAAAATTATGCCAGATTTTTGCTCACTCCGACACAAGTTTTTTTTTGCGTGTATGATCAAAAAGATTCGTTCACGAACTATTGAACGAAATAGCCGAAAGAGCGATTGAACTAGATGAACGAACTAGGTCTTTTATCTGAAATGAACGAAAATGAGCGCTCACTCAATTGAACGATTAAGCACAAGTCTATCATTGACTGACCGATTGCAACTGTGGCGTGTGTTTAAAATTGACGATATTCCAATGACTTTAACGCAATCAGACATGATAAGATTTTTATAATGTACATTTTTAGTGTTTGTTTAAATCAAGTTGATTCAAACCAAAAGTGATTTGAATCAGTTGATTTAAATCAAAAGTGATTTGAATCAGTTGATTCAAATCAAAGTGATCAGTTGATTCAAATCAAAATGTATTAATTCAATTTAATCAAATCAAAGAATTAATTCTTTGCAATGAAATTAAGTGAATTAAATAATGAATTAATTCTTTTCGATTTATAGAAACAGGGAATTAATTCAATTATTTTAAATCAGATTTAAGAAATTGAATTAGGGAATTAAATCTTCAAAGGTCTGAGTGCCAACAACAAAATACATGTGGAAATTTTGCTGTCTGCAGCTTGGTGGTGAATTGTGAAGAAACACTGAGATTGAGATAAAATCAATGATGGGTACCAATACCTTTTCGATACCAATACCCGTTAATACCAATTCAAATTGAAAACCAATACCAATTAAAAACCAATACCTTTATTTGTGCGATACCAATACCGATAAAAAACCAATACCGATACTTTTATTCTTCAAAACCAATACCAATTCATTTTTTTCTACTTTCGTATCGGTTTTGTTTCGGTTTTTATACCCTCCAACTAAAGTATGGGGGTATACTCACTTTGTAATTCCGTGTGTAACGCATCGAAATATCGGTCGGGGACCCCATAAAGTATATATATTATTGATCAGTGATCGATTCTAAGACATTCTACCGATGTCCGTCCGTCCGTCCGTCTGTAGTTAACACGATGCAGTCCAAAATAAAAGAGCTAGATCCCTCAAGTTTGGCACAAATATGTCTTGTGTTCCTAGGCAGTTTAAGTTCGGAAATTGGCCAAATCGGACCAGGGGGAAAAAAGTTCCCTCTTGAAGAACTAAACCAACCTCTAAAAAATGCACTTTTTTACATGTTTTTTTGTATTTTTGCTAAGTAAATGAAACATAAATGAAACATATTTATCGCGATTGGAGTGCTCTCAACGTCCCTCACTGACCCTATCAACCCCCCCCCCCCCCCAAAAAAAAAGAAACGCCCCTGACAAATTTTTGTTTTTAATTTTTTGTACATTTTGGAGGGTATAAAAGATTCGGCACAGCCGAATTTAACACTCTCACTTGTTTGTATTCTTATTTTCGTTTGTTTTAATTGTGACGTCAAACATTTTCTCTCCATCACATTATTAGGTTTTACCTGACTAACGAATTGCAAAAGATGTTACATCGATCAGTAATCATTTGTATGCAATGTTACATAACAAAAAGGAGTTAGCTACTTGAATTTTAAAAGCCATAAAAACATAAAAGAAATATTTTTTGTCACGATTTTTATGACCCCTAATAAAAGAAGATCTTAAAAAATGTTGACCTTTTCTGTGATGAAATTTTTTCTTTTGAACATTGTTAATATTTGATATATCTACATTGAATGTCACTGCACTCTTCTTTGCGTTGTAAAAAAAAAATACTAATATCCTTTTTTGGAAATTCCAAAATTTTAATCAAAAATGAAAAAAATGTTTATTGTTTTATTAGAGGCACAGTCATATTATATAAGAATTTAAGAACGCATAATGTGCAGTTCACACTTGCTATTTTTGAGAGTTTAAGGGCTACGTGTTTAAAAATTTTTTTTTTCTGTATCCATTACGTTTTTATTCTGTTACTGGTGTTTTGTTAAACAACTTGTTTAAGGTCGTAAGTGTGAACCCGATATAAGAAAAAAATTGACCCGTGTAATCGTAATTGGCAAAAGATCTAAAATCGAAAAAGGGGCCCCCTGCATAATAACCCATTTCGATCACCTTTTTCAAAAAAATATTTTTGTATGAAAAGGATGAAGTTCAGGTATATTTTGTTACAAATGTTAAGTCTCATCTTTCTGCAATTAAAAAATATCTCCCCTTGACCACCGGAATTTATATGTACATTAAATTCAATGTGCATCAGCACAGAAATTGTTTCAAGCAAAAACGAAAAATTTGCACTATTTGCACATTTTGAAACTATTTATTTTGAAAATAACGAAATAAATTAATAAAATAGCAAATAAATCCAAATATTAAAATTGCATAAAAAGTTGAAATACAGGCTTTTCTGTAATAACGGAACATTAAATTTTTTTACAAGAGTTTTGAGATCAGCCGGTGCTAATTTTACTAAATAGGTACCTTTTTCCAAAAAAAAAATTAATCTTTGTCCAAAATGGGTTAAGCATGTACTATTTAGTTTAAAGTTTGAGTTAATTCTGAATGCAAATACTGCTAAAAATATTTTTTTTAAAAAGGGGTTTTTCAAAAAAAAAAACATCCCTTACGCAAAAATTCGACTAACTCTCTAGACACTAACTCAGAATTTTTCAACTCACAATCACGTGATTTAAATGAAAATCACTTTTTTGAGTCACGCAAATCACGGGACCAGCGACCATCTCCAATTCAAATACATAAACAAGAGACAAGTGTCTTTTCATTTGTTTAATCTATAACATATGTAAATTTTATTTAAAATGAAGTGTCCACCCTTGAAAAGGTTTCCTTGTATGTCTGATTCCAAAAAGTTCCAAGGCACTTATTTATTGCCTTAATATAGTGACTTGACTTAAATGAAAATCACTCTATAACCAAATGATTTAAATGAAAATCACTCAAGCTCACGCGTGAATCACGGGACCAGAGACCATCTCCAATTCAAATACTTAAGCAAAATACTTCATTTGATTCATCTATAACATCTGTAAATTTTGTTAAAAATGAAGTGTCCACCCTGAAATAGTTTCCTTGTAGGTCCGATTTCAAAAAGTTTCAAGTCACTTATTTATTACCCTCCCAGTTGGCAACGTCCTCGAGCCATCCTCAGTGACGGAGCGGTGACATGTCAGAGTCACTGCTGACATCCACAAGACATCTCCATGTACTGGGTTGAGGACAGTTTCATACAAATTTTCAAAATGTCATCACTCAAAGTCAGCAGTGGTCAGGGCTGACCTTCTGAGGACATGTCACCTAAGACTTCTTTGGGGAAATGTCTGACGTAGGTCATGCGAAAATACAAAAAGTTTTCGTATTTCCTTTAGTTTTCACTTTTATCCATTTTCCTTTATAAATTATCTTTCTCATATTTAGAAAAAACTTTTCGTCTTTTTTAGTCCCAACTGGATTTGAACCTGGAACCTCCAGTTTATCAGTCCCACACCTAACTACTTGTTCCAAACTTTATTTTGAAAATTGTTTGTCTATTTATTACTTTTATTCTACTTGTTAGATTTTGATTTTATTTTAAATAAATCGATAATATTGCCATCTTTTTCTTGGAAATTGAAGAGTTGCCCAGATTTAAAATTCTAATTTAACATACTGCTATTCTGAAGACATTTCCTTTAAGACGTCTTAGAGGAATTGTCCACACTCATAAAGCAAACATTCAGTGCTGACAATGTTAGGACATGTCATCAAGGATTACCTATGATTTGTCAGAACCTGAAGACATTTCCTCAAGGAATCACTGTGGAAATTTCCTCAGTGACACATTTTCCAACTGGGCTAATATATAGGCTGACCATTCGTACTGATTTGATCAGTACATGTACTGATTTTTTGTCACTTGTACTGATCAAAAAAGCGTGTACTGATTTGTACTGATTTTATGAAATATGTACTGATTGTACTGATTTTTGAGTATTTTAACTTAAAAAAATAATTTTATTTTAAAATTCTTTACAAAAACTATAATTTCTATAAAATAAGGAATCAGAGAAGTTTTATACAAGTTTGGTTTGAGATGTGTTATTTTGCACCAATTCGAAGGATCTTGCAGAGCGCATGAAAAAGCGTGTAGCATCCTTTCGGTTTCCTTTAGGCAAATGTTCGCGAAATTATTGATTTTCTACATTTAAATGAATCCAAATGAAGCTGAGATGTTTCGATTTGAAAAGTCGTCAGAATTTAAGGGCGTTTATTTCTAAAAAATATACACAAAGTCTGAGCTGTGTATGTGCTCATAATTTCGGAGGTTTCCTTAAATGAAAAGATTGCAGAACTCAATAGAAAAATCCTCAGAATCTGCCGAACTTTCTAATAAAATATTTCTTTAAGCGTTCTGTAAAATAACTACAACTGTTAGTGTCAGTTGTTCTTAACGGTTGTTTTTACTGCAATACTAGTTGACCCCAAACAACTACAATTGTTCGAAATTTAGGGGGCCCCCGTAAGCAAGTTGGTAGCGTGCTAGCCTCTCAACGTGGGGGTCGTGGGTTCGATTCCCACCAGAACCCTTGGTTTTTTTTCGCTACAACGAGACGACGGTCATTGTCACCAGTTCTCGGTTAGGTTGAATTTATTAAAAATGAGTTGTAAATAAATAGAAAGAATAAATAAAAATAATTGATCATGTGATCAAAATTATTATTATTGTTCGAAATTTAAATTTTTAATAGCTGAAAACATTCGTCATAAATTTTAAAGCAAAACTTTCACAGATTTTTTTTTTGGAAAAAAAGGGTGTACTGATTTGAGTTCTGGAAAAAATGGTCACCCTACTAATATAGTACTTAATTTAAATGAAAATCACTCTACAATCACGTGATTTAAATAAAAATCGCTCACGCCTGAATCACGTGGTTTTTTGAGTCACGCAAATTACGGGACCACAGACCATTTCTAATTCAAATACATAAACAAAAGACATGTTTCTCTTCATTTGTTTCATCTATAACATCTGCAAATTTTATTAAAAATTAAGTGTCCACCCTAAAATAGTTTCCTTGTAGGTCCGATTTCAAAAACTTTTAAGGCACTTTTTTTTTATTACCTTAATATAGGCTTATATTCTGAATTTCAAAAAAATCGGTTAACATTTACGACCTGTAGAGACTTTTGGCCAAAAAACCTACCATCTCGCCCCAGTGTGCACTGTGGGGCTGACAGAAGGACGACTTACGTTAAATTAATTAATATTAACGACAAAACCTTTTGCATACAAATACCAAAACCGATATAAGATAAATACCAATACTTATTAAAAACCGATACCGATTCGAGGCTAAAACCAATACCAATACCCAATACCTAAATAATTCAAAACCAATACCGAAACCTATACCAATTCAACAAAAAATGAAAACCAATACCTATACCAATACTAATATAATTTTAAAAACCAATACCAATACCAATACTTTTATCGAATTGGTACCCATCCTTGGATAAAATTAAACTTATTGTTTGGAGCGACATCTATATTTCAATAAATAAACATTGTGGTTGTGGTCTGTGCTAACGTATTCAGCGATGCCACCTTGTTGTTATAATCTGTCCCAAATTCTGAGTATATGGTTTCTATTACATCCGTCCAGATGGCGCTGAAGTAGAATCATTTACAACAAAGATTGTTGCCTGATAAGCGGTTTCTGATTTTATTTTTGATTTGGTTTTAATTTTTATTTGTTGATTTTTGGAAAGTAATCAAAAAATAACTTTTATTTTCTGATGTGAAAATAAAACTCAGAAAATAACTGATTGAAATAAATCTATCTATATATATAATTTCCCTATTTGTGTGTTCCTCTTTTTTTGTCTATCCAGAGCTTTTTGAAGCCCACTGATGAGCTACAAAGCAGAAAATTGGCATGCTTATAGTAAAACACCTGGGGCAGATCCTAACGTAGCCGGATTTTAGATTTTTTGCCTGTGGGCGGAGAAATAAGCGGGAAAGTGGGCGTGGCAAAATGCAATTTTTTGACGTTTTTGCTTAATTTAAAGCCCCCAAATGACTTAGGAATGTGAAAATTTCCTAGAATATAGTCCTAACGATGCCGCATATCCCCAAGTAGTCGGATTTAAAATTTTCGCAATGTGGGCGGAGAATTGAGGGGAAAAGTGGAGTAGCAAAATTTAGATTTTTGTAACATTTTTACTTCTTTTGAAGCCCCCAAATGACTTAGGAAGCTGAAAATTTCCTAGAATATAGTCCTAACGATGGCGCATATCCCCAAGTAGTCAGATTCAAAATTTTCGCAATGTGGGCGGAGAATTGAGGGAAAAGTGGCGTGGCAAAATTGGGATTTTTTTAAATTTTAACATCTTTTGAAGCCCCCAAATGACTTAGGAAGCGGAAAATTGCATAGCATTTAGTTCTAACAATGAGGCATATCCTGAAGTAATCGGATTTAAATTTTTTAAACTGTGGAAGGAGAATTAAGAGAAAAATGGGGCGTGGCAAAATTGTGTTTTTTAATATTTAATTTGAAGACCCCCAATGATCTATGAAGATGAAAATTGGCATTTTTGCTTATTTAGTCCTTTAATGGCTTAGGAAGCTGAAAATTTTCTAGCATATAGTCCTATTGATAAAGCATATCCTGAAGTAGTAAAATTTTAAATTTTTGGACTGTGGGCGGAGAATTGAAAGGAAAATGAGGAGTGACAAAATTGAGATTTTTAACATTTTAACTTCTTTTGAAGTCCCTAAAGGAAGCGGAAAATGCACAGAATTAGCATGTATATAGAAGGTTTCATGTGGAAGATCAACACGAGCCTGGATTTTTTATATCCAGTGTATGTGTGGAGAATAAGAAAGGCAAAGGGCGTGGTAAATTTATTTGCATCTATTTTCTGAATATATATTTTATTTTTTTGTGTTTCTCTTATTTTTTGTGTATCCAGCGCCTTTTGAATCTCATTGGTGGACTTAAAAGCTTAAAATTGGCATGTATATAATAAAACACCAGGGACTGATTCTTACGAAGTCGGATGTTTTGCCTGTGGGCGGCGAATTACGAGAAAAAGGGGACTTGGCAAAATTATTTTTTTTTTTTAACATTTTAGAGTATTTTTAAGCTCCGCCCCAATGAATACGGAAGCTGAAAATCCCTAACATGTAGTCCTAACTATGAAGTATATTCTAAAGTAGTCCGATTTAATATTTTTGGAATGTAGATGGAGAGTTGAGAGTAAAAAGGGGCAAGGCAATATTGTGTTTTATTTTTTTTATTTGACTAACTTTAAAGCCCTAATGACCTACGCAGCCGAAAATTGCAAGCATATTGTCCTGACACTTGAACATATCCTTAAGTAGTCAGACTTAAAATTTTTGGATTGTGGACGGAGAATTGAGAGGGAAAAGGGGCGTGGATACGAGTATAGTACTAACGATGGAGCTTATCATAAAGTAGTCAGATTTAAAAATTTTGGAATACACCGAAAAAACAGTTTAATTGTGCCAGCCGAATTAAGAGCCATGGTTTAATTACAAGAACTGAAATTTTCGGCTGCGATTACCGAAATTTATTTGGACCAACAGAAGTTAAATTTTCAAAACAAATTTTGGTTATGGCAACCGAAAATTTCGGTTGTTGTTATTAAACTATGCAGTTGGCTCTAAATTCGGCTGGCACAACTAAACTGTTCTCTCTGTGTAGGGACGGAGAATTAAGAGAAGAAATGGGCGTGGAAAAATTATGTTTTTACATCTTACCTTATTTTGAAGACACCTTATGACCTTGAAAGATGAAAATTAGAATACATATGGTACGGACTATGGCAAAGATTAACTCTGACCTGGATATCCAGTGAAAGGGCGGATATACAAAAAAAAAATCCGTTGTGAATTTTGTTCAGTTTATATAGGGTGTTTTTTTCAGGGTTGGCAACCGATACGCACCTAGAATAACGGTATTTGGCTATTGTGCCGCAACCAATAAAGATATGGACATTTTCAAAAGCGATTATGAAAGCTGATGAAATTTCTAGTATTTTAAATGTGTCACTTCGTGTTTCTGCCAGTTCGTTTTCGAAATATAGGTCAATACCTTTATAAAACCGTTTGAAACGGTATTATAACGGTATTGGCCTATATAACTAAAACGAACCGGTAGAAACACGAAGTGACATATTTAAAATACTAGAAATTTCATCAGCTTTCATAATCGCTTTTGAAAATGTCCATATCTTTATTGGTTGCGGTACAATAGCCAAATACCGTTATTCTAGGTGCGTATCGGTTGCCAACCCTGGTTTTTTTTACTGTTACCGAACTTTAAATTAAAATAAAGTAAGGAAAAATATTTTTAATATCAATCAAACTGACTTTATTGAATAAATAATTTTATGACATTAATGTTTAAAAATGATTTGGAGCCATATCGATACCAAAAATGGCTCGTACATGGAGTAATCTGAACCTCCATTTTCACACAATTTTCACAGAATTTGAGGCCGTTTTTCGAATTTCACCAATAACTCGTCGAAAGTTTATTTCCAGGTGTTTAATTGTCTCTAACTTATCGGAAAAGACAATTTACTTTACATAGTTTCAAAGAAAATAATCCAGTGGGGTTCAATCAAACGATATTGGCAACTAATTAATAGGATCTTTGAATAAAATTTAAGTTCGACGAAAAGAACCATTTTTTTTATAAAAAATTTCTACAACTTGGAAGCATTGGTCTTATGTAAGTCTTTGCATGATAAAATGTCAAACCATACTTAACAAAACACAACTATCAGCAGTTAGATCGGTTGTCAAATAAAGCTGTATTACCAATTCAAAGTTGTGAACCTCTAAAAAAAACACCCAATATATATAATCTGTAACGTAGCCGAATTTTCGTCCTTTAAGACAGGGGGAGTGGCGGAAGACGGCGAAATTTAGTTTTTAAACATTTAAACTATTTATGAAACCCCTAATGACTAAGGAAGCTGAAAATTGTAAAGAATAAAGTATTGACAATGGATCATATCCATATGAAGTCAAATTTAATATTTAAACTGTGTACAGAAAATTATAAGGAAAAATTTAAGTGAAAAAATTGTGTTTTTTAAAATTTTATCTAATTTTAAAACCCTTCATGATAAAAAGAAATATAAAAATTGCCATGTATATAGGAGTGACCATGGGACAGATCCACATGATGGATTTTTGATATCCGGTTTAAGGACGGAGAGACGAAATGGGCGTGCTAAATTTAGTTCTAAAATTTTATCAATAAAACCTTTTATACTCATTAAATTTTTTTCCAGTTTGGGAAATACATATATTGATGTAACTCAATCTAGCAATATTAAATTTTTGAACTACAAACATAAGTTTTTATAAAGTTTGGTAAAATATTATAACTATTGAGAAAAGTGATTTGGTGTTCCGCCTGGCAGGGACAGGCTATTCGACTAGTTCAATATAAAAATCAAAATATATGCAATTTTTTCAAAAATAACAGGACTTTTTGTTTTTAATTCATTGCAATATAATATTGCAATGCTTAGAACCTAATTTATGATAATTTTTGATTGTGAATTTTTCAAATCATAACGGTTATTTTCCGTCTCTGTTTAAAATATTTGAAAAAAAAAATGTTTTTTTAAGGTTTTAATTTACTTTTTAGTTAAAAATATTTTTTATGTTTTTTTTTTCATTATATAATGTCAAAAAAAAAATAATTTGAATAAAACAGTTTATGTATCAGTTTGTGATCAAATGTAGCATAAATTGTTTGCGCTACTAGTGATGAGAGCGCTCACTCAACATGTTGACTGAAAGTTCAAAAATCAATGATGGCGTTCTTCAGATAAAGCTGCTACTCAACTGCTTCTCAACTGCTCCCCAACATTCTGCTGAACGCACAGTGCGTTGTCCCATAGATAAAAATCAAAAATAAGGTCATGGTCTTAGAAGTTAATGAAACTTATATATTTAATAGCTAATTAGTAGGGCAAGGGGGTTCATGTAAATACATGTTTGTTGTCGTTAGCCTGAGCATAACTTAAAGTATTGATCTTCGCGAATCATCGAATTTGCTTAAAATTGGCATTGATTTGTTAGTGCATATTTTTGCATATTTTGATGAAAATGCATGTTTTTGCATATTTTGCTTAAACTACATATTTTCTTGCATATTTTTAATATTTATTAAAAAAAAAAATTATTATTTTTGTGAAATTTGCCACTTTTCATGAAATTTTTTTGCAAATCGGTTCATGCAATTTGATAAAAAAGAAATAAAAAAAACATTTTTTTTGTCAAAAAATTTAAGCAAAAATTGCGCCATAAATATAAATACAATTTTAATGGAGTAATTTCGGTCAATGGCTGCATCTAAAAGACGGAAAGGAGTGTTCCATAAATTTTGATTAAACTGCACTGAGAATGAGATAAAAAAAAACTGAATTTATGTATTTTTTTTTATTTTTCCTGTAAAAGGGTCCTAATTGCAAATCTTATTAGGGCAAGCGTTTTCATATTAGAAAAAATCCGAATTCGGGACTCGATAACATACGTATTTGTAAATGTTTACACTATGGTGGGGAAAATTTAACTCTTTTGAATTTCGAAAACGTCGGGGTCGGGAAAGTTTTTTGTTTCTTGCTTTACAAAAAATATTTTTAATTAGTTTTTGCTGAAAATATAACGTAATATTAACTCAATCTGGAGAAGATGTATATTTTTAAATATCGTATTATTTAATTTGGCCTTTAATGCATTTTGAAATTAATTAGAAAAAAATTATAAATTTTTAAAGAAAAAAAAAAGTTTACAAGCAAAAAAATAAAAATTTAAGGTTCACTTTATTCGGAACTTTCCGATTTTCAAGTCAAAAAAGGAACCCAAATCCATTGTCCTACAGGTCCAATATTTTTGTGTGTTAATATCGACTCTAAAAGGCAATTTTCCCGACCCCGACGTTTTCGAAATTCGAAAAAAGCTAAATATGCTCCACTGAATTTTATGTTTTACGATTTTTTATGAATAAATATTAAAATAAATCAATTTTTAATGCATATTTTTTTAGTTTTTACTGCATATTTTTAAATTTTTGATACATATTTTTAGCGCTAAAAACGCTATTATTAGTGCATGAACTGCCTTGCTCTGCTAATTAGGTACCAAAAACGAATCACTAACAAAATCAATTTTTGGATTTTTTTGTAGCTACTAGAGCAGAGAACGAAGCCGACTTAAAACTGTCGGTGGCGGCGGCTAAGCAAAAAAGTAGTCGGCGGCGGCTAAAAGTCGACTAAAGCCGACATTTTTTCGGCGGCGGCGGCTAAACAAAAAAACTGTCGGCGGCGGCTTAAAGTCGACTACAGCTGAAAAAAATTGCAAAAAAGACATGTTCAATATATTCGATACATGCAAAAAATACTTTACCTTTTTATAAGATTAATTTTTTACAGGGGCCCCCTGTAGGCTAGTTGGTAGCGTGCTAGCCTATGAAACAGGGGGTCGTGGGTTCGATTCCCACCAAAACCCTTGGTCGATTTCGCTACAACGAGACGACGGTCATTGTTACCAGTTCTCGGTTAGGTTAAAAATTATTTAAAATGAGTTGTAAATAAAAGAAATTGGAAAAATAAATAAAAATTGATCATTGGATCAAAATTATTATATATTATTATATATATATAAATACATACTCTACTTTTAAAGTTTTAGGTAGATTTAACTTAAATCTAACAAAAAATTTTGCAAAATGTTACTTGCTTAGATTTTTATAAGATTAATTTTTTAACCAAAATAATAAATTAAATAAAAAAATCGAAAAAAGTTCAAAACTGTCAGCTAAGCCGACCGAGTCGGCTAAAAATTTGAGCCGACGGTAGCCGCATAAAGTCGGCGGCGGCTCAATTACTTAAAAAAAGTCGGCGGCGGCTATGCGCCGACTGCGAGCCGATCAGCTTCGCTCTCTGTACTAGAGACTGTCAAAGTCGAGTGATTTTTAGCGTTTTTGCATTGATAAATATTTGGGATGTCGCGAATAGTGTATTCGGCATTTTACCGAATATTTACTATTCAGTATTCGGTTTGAACCGAATACCGAATACTGCCGAATTGTTTGATTATTCATACGCCTGTATTTTACCCATGTAAAAAATAAAAAAAAAGTACCAGACTAAAAAACAGCAACGCTGTTGTTTACACAATTTTTTATTAGTCAAATACAAATATATAAAAGGAATAGCACGGTGGTAGTGTGCTAGACTCGTATCATGTTCGTTGCGGGTTCAAGGTAATTTCTATGTTCGAAAATTTATTATGGTTGACAGAAATCTACCTTAGCTTTTTAGGTAAAATCCCAAGCAGAAATTGACGACGGTTATAAAAAAAAAGCGTTCTGAAAGCACTGTAACAAAAAAAGAACGTTCTCAAAACGTTATTTTCGAACGCTTTGCGAGCGTTTTCGAAAAGCGTTCTGAAAGCACTGTAACAAAAAAAAAAAGCATTCTCAAAACGCTTTATTCGAACGCCTTGAGAGCGTTTTCGAAAAGCGTTTTGAAAGCACTTTATTAACAAAATACATGTTCGTTTCAAAATTAAATGGTTTTAAAGCAGTTTTTGCAAACGCTTTTAAATTTTTTTCGTAGTACATACAAGTATAGTATTTTTTAGATTATACTCAATTTTAAACAAATTGTTATAAAAACATTTTTTTTAAATCAAATTAAATAATTTTTCCCTACCACCACATTGAAAACGCAAAATTTTGAAAACATAAAACATTTTTTAATTTGTAAATCTATTTTAAGTTTTATTATTATCATTTATGCAAAAGAGTTATAGCAATAGTTCCGTTATAAAATTTACAAATAATGCATTTAACTTCTACAATATGCACACTGACTTCAATAACATCTTCACGTAAATTTTTAACGTTATAAAGTCTTATTTCTTTTGATGGAATTGGATAGACAAAATAATCGTTTATTTCATTAAAGATGTTGCCTTTTCAAATATATATTATCAAATGTGTTTTAGATCGATTTGTACTAAAAATTTGGTTTACTATCGTAATATTTCCATTACTAAGTTTAATTGCGTTATCAGGATGGGATGCAGTAATTTTCAAACCATGAATATTAATAAAAGAAAACACAACTTTTGTTTCAGTGGATTCCATTACTTTGCCAAGAGAATACTTTTTGTTTTTATAGAGAGGATATACCAATGGAGCTTTATTTGGAGAGTTAACGGTATGAAAAACATGCAATTTTCGTTGAATTTCAGCAATTGGATTGTTCCGAGAGTTAACAATCGATTTTAAGTAACCCAGACTGTTTTCAAAATCAAAAGCAGAGAACTGTGATATAGGTGCCCCCATATTTACTACATCATCTGCGATATGAATGAGATTGTGAATATTCATTGTTTGGCAATTAGGACCATAAAAATGTGGCATACATTCCACAAATCTTCTTAATATTTCCTTTGCATAATTTGCTTTTAGAGTAGCTAATTTACCTTTACTAAGTTTATTTTTTTTATTACATTGAATTTAATTTTTATTTTCTAAAATACTTTTTTATAAAAAAAATATCTACAATTAACGAATAAAAAAAAAAATATCTGCTTTATATGAAGTCCTTTAAAGTACTGTTTTTTCTTATTTCAATCGCTGGAAAATATCTTTAATTTTTGTATTTAAGCTCTTTATAAGCGCTTTCATGACTTTAAACAAAACGTTCTGAAAGCTTTTTTTTAAAACGCTTTTAAAACGCTTTAAACCTAGCGTAGATCGATGTTATCATTCGGATCATCTGAAAGCGCTTTGAAGATGGTAAATGGAACGCTTGTAGAACCGTCCACAACGCTTTCACAGCGCTTTTGCGATTGTATTTTTCTGACTGGGATAGCATTGATAAATAGGTGATATTACGTAAATAATTTGGTAGTATTACCTTGCATTAGTAATGGTATTTTTACACCATTTCCTTTCAAAATTTAAATAAAAAATACGAAAAGTTTATTATTTTTAATTTATTTTATATTTTTATTTTTTGTCTTAAATTTTAAAGAAAAGTTATTTATATAGAAAAATTATCTATTCTAATACACTTTTTAAATAGAAAAATTTTAAGATTCTTAGATATTTTAAGACTCTGAGACATTTTTTATCTAAAAATCTTAGAATTTTTCTATAGAAAAAATATCTCAGAATCTGAGATTTTTTCTATAGAAAAATATCATAAAATCTCAGATTTTTTTCTATAGAAAAATGTCTCAGAGTCTAAGATTTTTCTATAGAAAAATGTCTTAGAATCTGAAATTTTTTTAATAGAAAAATGTCTCAGAACCTGAGATTTTTTCTATAGAAAAATGTCTCAGAATCTCAGATTTCTTCTATAAAAAAATATCTCAGAATTTGAGACTGTTCTATAGAAAAATGTTTCAGAATCTGAGATTTTTTCTATAGAAAAATGTCTACGAGTCTGTGATATTTTCTACACACAAAAAAAATTTAAAAAAAATTGTGTACGTTTTAGGGATAATACAACCTATAAAGTTGTTTTGGATAATTTACCTAAGTTTTATAGAGCAAAAACTTTGGTAAGTTATCAAAAACACTTTATAGGTTGTAATTAAACCAAAAACTGGCACAATTTTTTTAATTTTTTTTGTGTGTATTCAAAAATGTTTCAGAATCTGAGAATTTCCTATAGAAAAAATCTGTCAGAATCTGAGAATTTTTCTATAGAATAAATGTATCAGAATCAAGGACCGGAAAACTTTTTATTTTTTGTTTTTATCAAATATATTTATCGTAGAAGTTCAAAAAAATTTAAATTATTTAAAACAAAAAAGAAAATAGAAAAATATTTATTTGAAAATATTCCTCATGATGAAAATAAAAATACAAACAAATAAAAAAACTTTTTCAAAAAGATATTTATCAAAAGATCGAAAAATAAAAAGTTTTATTATTGTGTTTATTGTTTACATACAAATTCTTTTATTATTTGAAATTTTGTTATTTAAATAAAATATTTTCTAAAAAAAGCATAAAATTGAAATCTGCTAAAACGAAAAAAGAAGTTTGCAGCTCATAAAAAATCATGAATGTTTCTTTAATTAACATCGGTATGCATTTGCGAAAAGATAATCGCCACAACAACAATTCCAGGCGAAGAGTTACATATATATGTATGGATGTGTGTACATAAAATCAAAGATTTGAATTTGATTTTTGGGTTGTCGCTTAAAGAAATTTTATAGCGATTTATACGCTTACGATACCATGAATATCGCGAGCTAATAATATTGCTATTGCAATAAATGTATTGCTATCAATGTAAAAATAAATTGCTGTTTTTGATGAAAATTCTTGTTCATCTTGTGCGACAATTTGTGCAAAATTGTAAAAATCTTGTCCAGACAATCAAAAAATATTTTTTATCTTAAAAAACGCGACTTTGGCCCACATATCTGTATTTTTGGATCACGTTAAAACTTTTGAGACAATTTTGTCAAGTTCTTAAAATCAGCATCTATAGCGATTTTGAATTTTTTTAAATATTTTTTCCATAAAGTACCATGGAACTCAGATTTTAATGAAAAATAATAAATTTATTGGCAATAGATCATTTCAGTAAATGTCTGGCGGCTTCTTAGATAGGATTAATTCCAAAAATGGATACAGTCGTACCCTTTATGGACTAAATTTAAATTCATCGCCTCCAATTTTCATATAATTTGAGAGATTTATGTGACTATCCGGAGAGGTGTTTGTATTAGTATTAGAAGGTAAATGATCTGATCCCATTAAATTTTGTAATTTGAGGACTATTCAGTTCAATTTAGATATTTATTTCCAAATTGTTTTGCTTCAAAAAAAACTTTTTTTTTTGGTTTAATTTTTTTTTTTTTCTTTCGATAAATATCTTTTTTTATTTTTATGGGAAAAAGTTTCTTTTGGTATTTCTATGTTTATATTTTTTGAAAGAAAAATATATTTTCAACTTGTGATGAAAATAAAAAAATTATTACAGAAAAATAATTTATTTTTAACACAATAAAAAATTTTAAATTTTATTAAAACTTAAAATTTTGTGTTTTTGGTTTTTAAAATCCGGTGCCTGATCAGAATGAGACTTTATCGATACAAAAATGTGTCAGAAAATGTCTATAGAAAAATTCTCAGATTCTGAAACATTTTTTCTATAGGGAAACTCTCAGATTCTGAGAGATTTTGAAAAGAAAATATCTCAGACTCTAAGGCATTTTTCTATAGAAAAAATCGCAGATTCTGAGACGTTTTTCTATAGAAAAATCACAGATTCTAAGACATTTTTTCCTATAGAAAAATTCAGATTCTAAAACTTATTTTCTATTGAAAAATTCTCAGATTCTGAGATATTTTTTCTATTGAAAAATTCAAAAATTCTGAGATATTTTTTCTATTGAAAAATTCTCAAATTCTGATATATTTTTTCTATACAAAAATTCTTAGATTCTGAGAACTTTTTTCTATAGAAAAATGCTCAGATTCTGAGATATTTTTTCTATAGAAAAATTCTCAGATACTGAGATATTTTGCTATAGAAAAGTTCTCAGATTTAGAAAAATTTTCTTTAAATTTGAGAACTTTTCTATAAATAAATGTCTCAGATTCTATGAAATTTTGTACCATTATATCATTATAATTTAGAAACGATCGAATTTAAAAAATTGCGTGTAAAAACTTAGACATTCCATGTAAGCACTTGTTTTCATTTTTATAACTGCTTTAAGTTTCCTTTTTTTCTAATTCTTGATGACTTCTTCCCATCATAATTTTCCTAGAATTGCAATTCGCGTTATCTAAAAAAACATTAAAAATTATAAAATTTGCTCTTTTTACTAATAAATTAAATAATAAAATTACCTTTTCTTACATAATTTGTTGCGAATCGTTAATTTCCATTTGTTTTATTGCGTTGAAAAATCATGAAAATATATGTTGAAAAATTTTGATGTTTGTTTTATTTTTATTTAATTTCAAATTATTGGGTGGTATGAATAAAAATAAGACATTACTTTTTACTATTTACTTTTTTTTACCAAAGTAATTTCTTAAAGTATTTGCTTAATTTTATATGAATAAAAAAAACTTAACTAAATTTACCCGAAAATTCGGCTAAGTAATTTCTAGCAATCAGAAGTGTCAATAACAAAAAATAAACAAAAATAAAAAATCCAAAAAATTTTATTTATTTTTAAAACTTTAAAATCGTGTTGTTCTCGTGTAAATTATGTAATTAAATTGGGCCATAAAATAAAAATGTGGTTAGCCAAACTGTTGTTTTTAGCTTGGTACCAGCCTAAGCGCCTTAAATAATTAATGTGATTTTGCACCCTACATAAGTGATTAAAATTTATTGTTCAGGTAAGTGTAATAGTAAGATTTGGTGATTCTGGACAAAAACCTTCAACACATTTGTAAACCAAATGTGCTTTTTGTCCAAAAAGATTAATTAAGATTATCAAAAATAGAACAACTGAAAATTTTACTTTGTTTAATCTGCAGATTGACGATTTTGGTACTCTTTTGAAAGGCAAGGAAAATTAGTAAATGAATGGACGTAGCCAAACATTTCTCCTCTTGGTGAGCATCGGCATCCAAACAAATACGGAAGTAACAACAATTTGTAAATGGTTAACATCAAGCTTTCAAAATATGAGTCTGTTGTAACCTGATTGACAGTTTTCTATAAAAGCTGTCTGATTCTAAGACACTTTTCTAATGGGGAAATCTTCACTCAAAAAATTATGACGGTAGATTCCACTACAAAAGACAGTTAAAACGGCGACACGAAATAACTCCCACATGAAATAACTCCCACCTAAAAAATGAAACAAGTCCCAAAAAAAACTCCATACAAAGTTGGGAGTTATTTCATATGAAATAACTTCCAATTTAGTGGGACTTTTATCATTTTTGTTGGGAGTTATTTCATAATTTTTTCGGTGGGAGTTCTTACATACGATAGAACTCCCACTACAATAGCGATGAAATAACTCCCACTATTGTTTCATTGTTGGTGGAAGTATCTGGAACATTTTTACTTATAGAATATTATTATTAATAAATTAAAATTTGTTGTGATTTTGGTAACAAATTTTAGGGCGAAGTGCTTTTTTAACAATTTTGTATGTTTTAGAAATTTTGCTACCAAAACTGGCAAGGATTTTTGTGGTAAGAGCGCACTGCAACCGAAAATGTTTTCGTTAGAATACAAAATTGTTATAAAAAACGGAGAACGCGAAAGTTATCCAACGTGTTGTGTTTTTGATAACATAGAAAGTTTTTCGATAACATACAAGATTGTTGAAAAAAGCACCGCAGATGAAAATTTAAAAGATTTAATTAGAACTTGATGTAAAAAGCGCCGCAGGCGAAAATTTTCGCTTGCGGCGCTTTTTAAAACAAGGTCTGATTAAATCTTTTAAATTTTCGGTAACATACAAATTTGTCACAATAAGCGCAGCTGCGAAAATTTGGTACCAAATTTTCGCATGCGGCGCTTATTGCGACAGGTCGTAATTAAATCTTTTAAATTTTCTGTAACATAAAAATTTGTCGCAAAAAGGACCGCACGCGAAAAATTGGTACCAAAAATTGTTGCAAAACATCGCCGCGATGTTTGAATGTAACCGAAGCAAGTCAAATAGAACACTCGATGTAGTTTTGCATGTTTTCGAAAAACTCTGAAAAAAAAACAAATCAGCCGTCAAGTTTCGCATTTGGCAGTTATTATAACTTGTTTGTATTGTACCGAAAGTAACATCAGGATCCTCGTTTTCGACTTAACTGATATATTTTCCCTATATGTTTGTTTAATTTTTGTTGAGATTTCTAAATTTTGTTATTGGGAGTTCTTTCGTTATTAATGGGAGTTATTTCATTGGCACTTATTTCATTTTGTAGGTGGAAGTTATTTCATTGTGGTTGGGACTTATTTCATTTTTTTCTCCATTGGGACATATTTCATTTTTGGTGGGATTTATTTCATTGGGAGTTATTTCATGTGGGAGTTATTTCGTGTCGCCGTTAAAACTACTACATTTGCTCTTTTTTTTTTTTTTTTTTTTTTAGGCTTCCACTACATTTTACGGTAAAATCAACCAGAAATTGTTGTTATTTTTACTGTAACTCAAATAGTCTGAATTTTCTTTTAAACTTAAAAAACGGTTAAAATTATTTGGAAATAATTCCTGCTGCATCTGACACATCCAACTCGTTCAACACATCCGTTTTTCTAAAAATTTCTAGAAAATTATAAGTTTTTTTATAGACTAAAAACAACTACATAAAACAACTGTAACTACAATGTAGTTATTCTTTGTATTTATTTTTTAAAACGACTACAAAAAAAGTTGTTTGAGATTTTTCACCCAAAAACAACTGAAGTTGTAGTTGAAAACAACAACTACTACTTACTACACAAATGACCAGCATGTAGTAACTGCAATAATTTTCTAAGTGTTGAAGTTAAAAATTTCAGGGTTCCTTTACAAAAAGTCTCAGACCTAGGAAAGTTTTCTTATAGAAAAAGTCTAAGATTATAAGACATATTTCTCAGATTTGGACACAGTTTTGTCAAAGAAAATGTCTTTGATTTTAAGGCTTTTTCTTACAAAAAAGTTTAAGTTTCTAATACATTTTTCTTGTATAAAAAGTCTTAAAATCTAAAGCATTTTTCTTAAAGAAAACGTTGTAGATTCTGAGACTTTTTTAGAAAAAAGATCCTAGATTTTGAAACATTAAACAAAAGTAATCGCAGATTTTGAGACATTTTTTTAATAAAAAAACGGTCAGATCTAAGTCATTTTTCTTATAAAGAAAGATGCAGATTCTAAGACATTTTTCTTATAGAAAAGTCGCAGATTCTGAGATGTTTTTTTTCTGTGACATTTTTCTTATTGAAAAAGTCAAAAGTTCTGAGAAAGTCTTAGATTTTGTATTATTTTTTTTATAGAAAATTCACAGATTCTGATGCATTTTTAATGAAAAAATCGCAAATCTGGAGACATTTTTCTTACAAAATTGTAGCAGATTTTTTTTAGATTCTGAAACATTTTACTTATAGAAAAAGAGATGCTTTTCTTACAGATAAACTCGCACATTGTAAGACATTGTTCTTTTAGAAAAAGTCACAGATTCTGAGACATTTTTCTTTGAGAAGTTGCAGATTCTGACACATTTTGCAGAATTTTTTCTTGAAGAAAAAGTATCAGATTCTGAACCATTTTTCTTATAAAAGAAATCTCAGATTCTGAACCATTTTTCTTATAAAAGAAGTCTCAGATTCTAAGACATTTATCTTATAGAAGACTTCGCAGATTCTGAAACATTTTTCTGCTAAAAATATTTCAGATTCTGAGACATTTCTCTAAAAGATGAAATCAGATATTCTGAAACATTTTTCTGAAAAAAAGTATCGAATCCAAAACGTTTTTCTTATAGAAAAAATCTTAGTTTCTAAAATATTTGTCTTATAGAAAATATCGCAGACTCTGTGATATGTTTCTTTTAGACAAAGTGTCAGTTTCTGAGACGTTTTTAAAATTCTTACACGTATGCTTTCTATAGAAAACTGTCAGTTTTAAGTCATATTAGTTTGAAATTTAAAAAATTTTGTTAAATTTGCAGATTAATAAAGAGAAAACGCTAAAAATTGCATTTTTATGTTTTATTTTGATTTTTTCAATAAAGTTTTTACAAACATTTACTAAAATAAGAAGAAATACAACTTAAACTGTTTGAAATGTGTCCTTAAATATTTTAAATCCATAAGTTCTTAAATCCAAGAATAATTCGTGCCACAACTTACTTATTACTAGTGTGGCCTCAAATATATGTCTATCCACTTGGACTTACTAATATTACTTGTGTAGGGTGAAAAAAAGCAAAGTGAATTTAATGCATTTAATGATGGTTAAAACTGAAAATAATTATGTATTTGTTTATGTTTTTTGTTTTTATATTTAACCAATTTAGAAAATTCCGCTAAATTCTTGTTTTTCGCGAAATTACAAATTTTTAGTCTACTCAAGAGTAGACTAATTTTTTTTAAGAAAATACTTAATTTTTTGGCTTTTATTCATATCAAACCAAGTATTTGCTTTTTTCGGCTAAGGATTTGCTTTGTTTATTTTTTTTAGAATACTAAATCAAGTAATTTCTTAAAATCAAAATAATTTAGCAAACCGTATAAGCAATTAGTAAATGCTAGTTTTTATTCATACCACCCATTGTCAACAAATTTTTCGAAGTTCTACCTAAATTGAAAAGTAAAAACTGCATAGCTAATAGGTATTTAAATTACATAGTGCTAAGGTAATATGCCTTATATTTTTAAATTCATAGAAAAAATAAATACCTATGCCAGCTAAGGAATTTTTACCTCGATTATTTTTTTGTGTGTACAAACTTTTCAATTAATTACATTGTTGATACAACAAAAAATTAAATTGACAAAAATAAGTTGATATTTTTTTGAAAAGTTACAAAAATCAATGTTGTATTGACAAAATCCAATGTACCCTCAGTTTCAATTATATGTTTAATAGTATTAATAATGAAATTAATTGTTTTGACAATTTTTTTCTGTGGAATTTTAATGAAGTGCTCAAGTTTGTTTTGTATAAAAAACAAGCTGAAATGACTACACTCAAAGAATTATGTAGGTAAATTCCAGTGAATATTCACTTAAAACAAATGAAATTTTATTTAAAAACCATTCCACTGTTTTTTCATTTAAAATAAAAACACATTACAGTCAATTTTAAATGTTAATTTAATGACTTACCAAAACATTAAAAAACTAGTGAATATTCAGTTATTTTGTATTGAAAAACAGTAAAATTATAGAAGAAATTTTTTACTGCCGAAATTTAATGTAACAGAAAATTCGTTTTTAATACAGTAAATTATTTTTTTTAAACTACAGAAACAGTAAAAAAATTAAATCCTTTATAAAATAAGTGATTTTTCTTTTAAAATGACTTTACTGATTACTTTTTAAAATAACCTACACTCTAAACAAATGAGTCCAGTTTCCTACTATAAATTGGGTAAATTTCAACAAATTCAAATAATATACTACTATAAATGTGTAAATTTCCAATAATTTTTTGGTACAACTACACATTTTGTGTAAATTTACCCAATTTATAGTAGGAAACTGAAATCATTTTAATTAGAGTGTACAAACAGTTAATGACATAATTTTCTTAGTGTACAAAAAATGTCAAACGTTTATAAAATGTGTTTTTTTTAACAAATTTAAATTTTGACGAATATTCGGTAAACTGTTAACGAATATTTATTTAACCGAATATTCAAAAAACGTGCCGAATATGCCGAATACCGAATAGTGACGAATATTCGCGACATCCCTAATAAATATGAATGATTTGGTCACGAATGACATATATAAAGGATTGAGAAGAACGACAGAAATCGGTGTGTACTAAAAAAATAAAATGTCGAAACAAAAAAGGAGTTGTGAAAATTGTCAATTTATTTTTTTTAATTTGTTTAAAATACAAGAAAATTGTGTGATTTTTTCTATTTTTTTTTTGAAAATTATTAATTTTTGCTAATTAATTAGTAATTGTTTCTGCTAAAAGTGTGTGAAATTACAAATAATAAAAATTAAAAGAAAACACCGAAACTTGTCAAACTATCGACATGGCCGACCAGTTGTCCAATCTTACTTAACCTTTATATATCTAAACCACAGACTAAATACAGACTCGACAGTAGAGTTTTATAAGAAAAAATGGGGAAAAACTAAGCGATTTTAGGAGAAAACACAGCGGTTTTTAGTCCGTTTTACGCTAACATGGCAACACTTTCTACGATTTAGGAGTGAGTGAAACAACAAAAACCGATCTGGCATCCATTTTTCTTATGGCGCGTTATATCAGTTTTCTCTTTCTAACCTAATTCGTAGAATAATTTGAAAATATTAACCATATGGTTAAGGAATACTTTTTTGACACCTGTCACTTATGTCGAGTCTGTATTAGTCTGTGTCTAAACCGTGGACACAGACTAATACAGACTCGACATAAGTGACAGGTGTCAAAAAAGTATTCTTTAACCATATGGTTAATATTTTCAAATTATTCTACGAATTAGGTTAGAAAGAGAAAACTGATATAACTCGCCATAAGAAAAATGGATGCCAGATCGGTTTTTGTTGTTTCACTCACTCCTAAGTCGTAGAAAGTGTTGCCATGTTAGCGTAAAACGGACTAAAAACAGCTGTGTTTTCTCCTAAAATCGCTTAGTTTTTCCCCATTTTTTCTTATAAAACTCTACTGTCGAGTCTGTATTTAGTCTGTGCCGTGGATTTGGTGAAGTTTTACATTAATTGTCACCAAAAATTCAATATTTAACAAAATGGTACGAAATTAATTTTAATAGTTGAATTTTTTCGGAAATTTATTTATTAAATTTAAATATTTTTAATTTATTTAAAAAGCGAAATTTTTTTTTGGTAAAAAGGTAGAAACTTGCCAGGTTTGATGGAATAAATCTAAAATCCGTCATCTTAAAGTTTCCCCAAATTTTTTTTGTGTAGTTTAAAGCTACATCTTTCTGATAATTAAAAGAAAAGTTGCGTATTTTTCATTCTTTCTATAAGAAAAAAATATTTTTAGTTATGGCTATAATGGCTATTTTTGACAAAAGTGCAGTTTATTTTTTTGATTAATTTTTTCATTAATTTTTTTCGTGCGATTGTTTTTCTCTCAAATTAAAAAAAATTATGGCCCACTGCAGTTTTCAATTTTTTTCAATGGCGTTCGAATAAGTAAAACAAAATGAATTAAATAAACTAAATAAATAATATTTTCACATGTCTTCTGTGAAATTTGATGGCGTTTCTTTTCTTATAATATATTAACCCGCTATCTCCTATTTTAAGGGGTCATTATAGTCCTTTTTCTCAAATATCAATATTGCACATCAATAAAACGTGCGTTTAAAGGGTTAAAATGTTTCAAAATAATTTTTACCATTGAATTTCAATAGAGTTATAGTCCCAAACTGATGGCTTTTAAAAAGCTCTAGTAAAAATTTGAAGCAAAAAATATTTGTAGAATATGTTAGCTCTTTAAACGCAGGTTTTATTGGGTTTCAATAATAATATTTTAAAAAGGGACTAAAATGACCCGTTAAAATGGGATATAGAAGGTTAATATGTTCTATTTCCGTTTAAAGAGGTTTCGTGCAAAACCTCATTTGAAAATACGTATTTTCCCTCACATATTGAAACCTTTTTGTAGTGAAGTTTCAACGAAAGTCCGATCGAAACCTTTTAAATTTCATAACTCTGCGTATTTTTACAACTGTGCAACAATAAGAAATAGAGAAAATTTAGTCTTTGGAGAAAATGCCAAAATTAAAAAAATAATCAAATCAATTTATTTATAAAATTTCTTCAAAATATTTATATGTTTGGAATAAAACAAAAATAAAACCGTCTGAAAAATAGTTTCTGCATTGTTTAAATCGTTTTTTAAGATATTTTTTTTTGTTCTAGTTTACGAAAACTAGATAAATGTCAAAAATTTCGTGAGTGAACAGTCGAGTTTTAAAATTGAAAGTACGAGGTTTCAACGGAGGTTCGAGGCATTCGATACATGTGTAGAGGCGAAGGTGAAAGAAAAAATAATATCACTATATTTTTCTAATTTCTCAAACGTACGTGGTCGACGTGAATTCACCACACAATACATGTCTATAAGGCGTACTTTGTCAAATACATGTATACACGCCTTCGCCTATAATATTAGAAGTTGATTTAATTCATTTTGTTTCACTTCTTCCAACGCCATTGAAAAAAATTGAAAACTACAGTGGGCCATAAAAAAAAAACTTTAGCTATATTTTCAAAACTCTTTGATGGTTTTGGGGTACTAATGGTATACTCTAACTTTTTTGGTCCCATTCAAGATATAAAATATTTTTGCACAGTGTTGTTTACCACATTTAATTTTTTGATCAAATTCAAATTTTACTAAAGTTAAAGAATTTTTTTCTCAAATCCGTCATCTCGGATTTCTTTTAATTTAATTTTTTTTATGCGTTCTTAACCCATTTTTCAACAAATGATGTAATTGTATTTTTAACATTAATAACCCGATTTTAACTAAATTTGGCATTAATATAAATCTTATAAATATCAATCTAAATACCAAGTTTTATAGCGATCGCACAATTTTTGTATGTTTTATAGCGCTTTTAAGAAAAAGGATATACGGCAGGACCTTTAATCCTTGCTCCGATTTAAATGAAAATTTACGCACACGTTGCTAGTTGTATCAGTGTATCAGCATGACCACTTTTTGTAATTTTGCGGATAATATTGTAGCTGAAATTGTATTTCATTAATTACCAATTGTATTTCAGAAACTAACCTTCCCCAGCAAAAAATAAACGAAGTGGTTCACAAAGAATTAGTGGTTTCACTACATACAAAGTAGCGATAGGTGCCGAACTTCATATTCCGTAGGAAGTACTTTTAAAATCACTTCCAAAAATGCTACAAAATAACAATAAAAACATCTTTCACCAGTTCTTTGCTTAATGATTTTGAAGTACCTTTTTCATATGTTATTAGCAGGGAAACCAAAAATATGCTCTAAAAAACACGTTTTATGCGCTTAAAAAATGCCCTTAAAAACGGAAAATATGCTCTAAAAACAATAAAAATATGCTCTTAAAAAATTATGTCCCCTCCCAAGTAGAAATTCATGACGGTTATAAAAATAAAGCGTCTTTAAAGCACTCTTAAGTAGAAATTCATGACGGTAATAAGAAAAAACGTTTTCAAAACACCCCCAAGTATAAATTCATGATGGTTATAAAATAAAATCAAAACTTATCAAAAATAACTCAATTTTAAAGCATAACTTCATAACGCTTTTCGAACGATTCGTAAAAGCGTTTTGAGAATACTTTTCAACCAAACCTATGATTTTATTTCACTGCCATTCAAAAAACAAGAACTGTCAAAATTGTTTTTGTCTTGAAAAAATTGGGTTTGCTATCATGATTTTCCCATTACAAAGTATTTTCAACGTTATATCCTATTATGTCCTGTATCTATTGATGAAATTGGGTTATAAAATGTTGTTCATTTCATTGAAGATATTGGATATCTTTGTGATAAAAATTTGATTTACAATCATAGGTTTTGCATTTCAAATTGGGCATACGTTATCAGGATGAGAGGCAGCCATAAGAAAACACCAATTTTGTTGCATTGGATTCTATTCTTGTACCAATGGCGTTTAATTTTGAGAATTTGTATGAAGCATTTACAATTGATTTTAAGAAACTGGTTTCAAAATCGAAGTCAGAAAACTGAGATATTGTAGCTTCCATATTAGCTTCATCATCTGCGATGTGAAAAATTTTGTGAAATTTCATTGTTTGTTTCTAATAATTTTCTTAAAATTGTCTTCGCATTAATCGCTTTTGAAGTATCTATTTTTCTGGATGGAAAAATACGACAAGCTGTATAAAGAATTTCAAGTGTTAGTACTGCTTAAATTCCACTACATTTTTTAGAATTATTGCTCAACCATATAACAAAAATATATAATTTTCCAATTTTCAATATCCATTAAAACGAAAGATTTCCTCCGAAACTATAAAGTTATGCCATCAGATATTTTATTAAAATTTTGTTGCAAACTTTACTAATTTTTGCAGCAATTCTTGCCTTACCAAGATACTACTTATATCGTCCAGTACGACAAAGTTTACAAAAATTTTAAAACTGCTATATTTTTTGCTTTTTAACGCTTTAATAATGCTTTAACGAAGCGTTCTCAAATCACCATTATAAATGACTTTAAAAACGTTTTATATAAACCGTTTAACGGTGTTATCATTAGGACTATCTGAAAGCGCTCTGAGGATGGTTTTCCGTATGATCTGAAAGCATTCGTACTACCATGCAGAGCGCTTTAAAAGCATTTTTACGGTTGTATTTTTCTACCTGGGCTTTTTTGTTGTATTTTTTACAATTTGTTAGAGAATAGACCCTCCAAATACCGTTATGTGCGATAGTAAGAGGGTTAAATATGCTCTACAAAAATATTTTCCTTAATGTTTTCTGCCAAGTTACTGAATCTAAAGAAAACATACCCAGGTAGAAAAATACAACCGTTAAAACGCTTTAAAAGCGCTTTGTATGGCAGTACGAATGCTCTCAGACCATACTGAAAACCATCATCAGAGCGCTTTCAGACTGTCCTAATGATAACACCGTTAGACGGTTTATTTGAAGCGTTTTTAAAGACATTTATAATAATGATTTTAGAACGCTTCGTTATAGCGCTTTTAAAGCATTGCAAAAACCAAAAATGTATCACTTTTAAAACGGTATGTAAAGCAATTTTAAAGTGCTTTATATGCAAAAAAAAAAAACAATTTACAAGCATTTCAGATACAAAACCTAAAGTAATTTTCCATCAATTTAAAAACCAAATGAAAGTTTATTTTTGTTTTAATTTTTATTGTTTTAAGAAAAGATAAATATATTATTTTTTTTAGAAAAAATAACTGTTTTTTTATACAAAAAAACTAAATAGAATTTCGTTTAGTTATTTTCTATTCTGCTGCCGCTAGCCAGCGGCTTGTTTTGGTCACGATAGACTTGTCGGACTCATTTTCAAATTGTAGAAGAAGGTGTTCTGCAACGGGAAAACAAAATGAGTTTATTAATATAATAGGTATAAAGCATTTCACATCTGACGAAAACTGCGATGTGTTTTTTTAAATCTTTTGAAAAGATCTAGAAATTTGCTTAATTTGATGCTTTCGCGGTAAGGCAAACTTCACAAATATCAAAAAAAATTGAAAAGTTTCTATTAACAGTTTTTGGCCAGCATAATATTACCTTTCAATTCATTAAAAACTTTAATGGTGCTAAAATTTTTTTTCGAAACTCCTTTAGTCGGTTTTCCAACGCCGCTAAACATTTGCTGTAAACCTGGGGACATTATAACGGAAAGGATACTTCCAATGGCCTTATATCATACATGGGAATTTTTAATTGGCATTGAATTTTCATTGGCATTAGTTGGAACTAATGCCAATGCCAAAAAAAATCATTAAAATTTTTTGCCAATGAAATTTTTTTGGCATTGGCATTATTTGTACTAATGCCAATGAAACGGCACAAATGCCTAAAAAAACTATTTACAATTGATAAAAAAGCATTTTTTTACAATAAATATATATTTTTTTAATAATGCTAAAGGTATGTGAATTTTTAAACTTTCGGGACTGCCAATTTTTTAGATTCTAAATTTTGACCTATTAGGGTCCACACATGTGAAGAGGACCGGCGAAACTATGGTGATTCTAAGAACCAAAAATGACCTCCATTTTGCTCTATCTAACTTAGTTTTCGAGATATTATGCCTGTTCGTTTACTTAACTACAATCATCTCATTTTTACTACTTTTAATAAAGCTGGAAATTTGTAATACAAAAAGTAAACAAAACTTTCCAGTTGTAGTAAAAAAAGTAAGAAATTTGGGTAAACAAACAGACCTATAGCCATTTTAAGTTTTAACAAAAAAAAATGTTCACAACTGATTGACGGAAATACGACTTTTAATATTGCTAATGCTTTGTTTTCATTAAGACATTTATTAATGCCAATTTTTCATAATTGGCATTACTAATGCTACTAATTCCTTAACGGGCATTGGCATTGATTGAAACAATGCTAATGCTAAAAATTTCATTGGCATTAGTTTCAATATAATGCCAATGAAATCGTCAATTAATTAGTCCATTTATTTAAATAGCCCCATGTATGCCTCATATAATGAGTCGGCCTTACATTTTAACCGCATCAGGTCACGCTGAATAACAAAATAAAAATTAGTAATTTTTGAAATGTAAATATAGAAAAATACATACCAGTGAATTGCAAAATTGCTGATCAGTTTTAACCTTGTTGTCAAACTCCTCAAACTTAACTAAATCTGTTATGGGATCGTCTAGAGTTAATTCGCTTTTAATGTCGACTTTTTGGTCGTCGTAAACCATATTTAAAAAGTAGTGTAAAAAAATGTTGTAAAAAAAATTGTATTCCTAAACCAACATAAATTTGGCGAAAAAGTAATCTCAAAAAGCTTTTTCAAAACGTTCATAAAGCGTTATGAAATAATGCTTTAAAAATGCTTTATTTTTGATAAGTCATGACTTTTTTTTTTTACCGTCATGAATTTATACTTGGAAGTGCTTTAAAAATGCTATTTTTTTATTACCGTCATGAGTTTCTACTTTGGAGTGCTTTAAAAACGCTTTTTTTTTATAACCGTCATGAATTTCTACTTGGGTAGTTTCATATACCGATATGAAGCAAGAACAGACCAAATGGGAATCAATCGTCACAATTCCGTAATTGTTGAAAAAAAAAACATTCTTGTTGGATAAAAAATTTAAAAATACATGTTGTCATAAAAAAAATTGGAAAAGAATGCTCTAAAAATGTAAAAATATGCTCTAAAAAGTGGAAAAATGCTCTAAAAATTGAAAATATGCTCTAAAAATATGCTCTTATGCTAAAATATGCTCTTAAATCTAAAATATGCAAAAATATGCTCTTAAGGCTAAAATATGCAAAAATATGCTCTAACAAATCGATGCCAGATTTCTTAAAAACTTCTGAAACGGATAAATACCTTACCTATTTATCAATAAAATGCACAGGAAAAAACATGATTCTGCATATTTTTGGTTTCCCTGGTTATTAGGAATCAAATCACCACAACATATGAACTTCTTTTTCAACTGAAACAATTAGAATGAGGGTGATACACGAAGTATGTAATTTTTTCTACGTCCATCTTCAAATAGATTTAGGTTTTGCAAAAATGGTGATAAAATTTGGTAATGGCATTTCATTTCTCTTTATTTAGAGCAATGGTGCCCAAACACTCAACAAAAATACACGTACACAATCCAAACAACAACAAAACTAACAACAAAGACCGTAAAAAATAAAAAAAAATATTATCGTTTCTCTTTTTGGGCACCATTGATTTATAGCTTAAAAAATCGAAAAGACGAAAATCGATTATTGATAAATTTTTCAAATTTCATATCTTATATCAAAAAAAGTTGGTCCTAAATTAAATAAATACATTTACGAACTAAAGCGGATGTTGTTGCATCACATTATTAAAGATTGTTTAAGCTTTTTAGAAAATTGAGGTATAGGCTTGTGGTCAAAACATCAATTCGCCGTGAATTTTTATAGTCTATTCGCCGTGAATTTTTACAGTTTTGTGATCTCTATAATTACTCCTTTTTTTAATTCGAAGTATATACGTTAGATTACACTGCGTGACAAAACTAACCACTATTTTAGAAAACAAGAGGTACGACCATCATTTCTATATATTTCGGACATGCTGAATCGAATGGCGTACTCCGTTTTTCGATGTATGGTACAGTTTTCTTGTAAAATGTCATTAAAGATTGGCTGATTTTCAGCTGCTTTTTTAACAAAAAAAAAAATCCAAAGCTAATGATTTTTAAATTTTATGGCGTGGAAAACAAGGATATAACTTGTATCAATATTTCTAATATAAATTTGGTTTAAAGCTTTTCATCTTAACCCCTTTAATTCGCGGATTTCTTCATTTTTTTAAGTTTTCGCGAAATTAACCGCTAAATTGGTCTCTGATAAAAAACTTGCATTTTGTGGATCATAAAGGCGTCCATGACACTACGAATAGTGGACAAAAAACATCTATGTTATATGGACCATCATGAAGAAAATCGCGAAAAACCGTTTTTTTGTATATGGCAGCATCACTTTAGGAGATGATTTGAGGCTTCATCTTTTAGTATATAATGTGGGAACCTTAAACAATGAACTGACCCAAAATTTGTCCAAAAAAGTTTTCATTTGCAAAAGTTATCTTAACAAAAACTGTTATTTCAGTGTTTGCGATACAATAATTATAGTTTTTGTTAAGATAACTTTTGCAAATGAAAACTTTTTTGGGCAAATTTTGGGTCATTGTTTAAGGTTCCCACATTATATACTAAAAGATGAAGCCTCAAATCATCTCCTAAAGTGATGCTGCCATATACAAAAAAACGGTTTTTCGCGATTTTCTTCATGATGGTCCATATAACATAGATGTTTTTTGTGCACTATTCGTAGTGTCATGGACGCCTTTATGATCCACAAAATGCAAGTTTTTTATCAGAGACCAATTTAGCGGTTAATTTCGCGAAAACTTAAAAAATGAAGAAAACCGCGAATTAAAGGGGTTAAGATGAAAAGCTTTAATTAAACCAAATTTGTATTAGAAATATTGCTACAAGTTATATCTTTGTTTTCCATGCCATAAAATTTAAAAATCATTAGCTTTGGATTTTTTTTTGTTAAAAAAGCAGCTGAAAATCAGCCAATCTTTAATGACATTTTACAAGAAAACTGTACCATACATCGAAAAACGGAGTACGCCATTCGATTCAGCATGTCCGAAATATATAGAAATGATGGTCGTAACTTTTGTTTATTTTTTAGTGTTCCGCAGTGTTATCAATGAAATTTATTTTTCTATCATGTAAGGGTTTTAAGATATTCGCGTTTTAATATTGAAATATTTGGGTCTCCTCTGTAACGTATTCTTAAGATGCTCAAACACAATAGAACTCGATTTAGAAAAATAAGGGATCTTTATTCCAAATCTGGCATCCAAACTTTTCTATCGCGTACTGTTTTTGAAATATTAGCGTTTGAAAAACTCAAACTCTACTGTTACGCACTTATATTCTTTATAAATCACACTAAAGTTTTCAAACGCGAATATCTCAAAAACAGAACATGCTTAAAAATTGTGGATTGCAGTTTTGGAATCAGGAGGTCCATTTCATATGAAATTAAGTCCTATTTCGTGGAAGCAACGTAAGAATACGTAACAGTGGACCCCTAAAAGTACTTTTTTACTTTTTAACAGCGAATATCTCAAAAACGGTACGTGCTAGAAAAATTTGGACGGTAGATTTCGAAGCAGGAGACCAAAATCAATAAGTTAGAAATTTCACTGGGCGGATTTTGCTGTCGAGCTGTGTTTTTAGGGTAAATATTACAAAAAAATACTCTTTCAATTAATCTTACAAAAATAAGTGAAAAAAGAACTTCTAATTTAGAAGTTCTAAATCACCAAATAAAAATGACGTAATCACACCCAAAATGCCAAGAAATTTGTACTTCTAAAGAAGTGACGAAAAAAGTGCTTCCAAAAGGACAAGTTATATTAACATCCGGATCACTACTTCAGAAGTTGTGATAAAAACACTAGTGATATATGTTATACTTAAGTGTCAATCTTTGGCGATAAAAAAAACATACTTTGTGTGTCACGCCCATATTAAATTCATCAATGTTTCAGTTGAAGAAGAAGTACATCTGGTTCATAAGTTGTGGTGAATTTTGTAGTGAATGGTAAGCTCTTTTTTTTCTGGGTCGTAAAACAATTGAAAATTTCTGAAATACATTGATAATTTCTGAAATACAATTGATAAATTCTGAAATACAATTGATAATTTCTAAAATACAATTGATATTTCCTGAAATACAAATTAAAAAATTCTGAAATACTGAAATACAATTGATAATTTCTGAAATACAATTGACAATTTCTGAAATACTATTGATAATATCTTAAATAAAATTGTTAAATTCTGAAATACAATTATTAACTTCTAAAATACAATTGATAATTTCTGAAATATAATTGATAACACCGCTCTACAAATCTGAGTTTTGGATGAAACCAAAAAAATTTATAGGGTTTGGTGCCCCGATTGCAAAACGGTCACTCAAATTTTTCTATCACGTCCAGGGGCGTATCCAGGATTTTATTTCGGTGGGGGCCCAAAAATTTTTTTCAATATTTTTTTTACAAAAAATTTACAATAAGCCTTTTTTAAAGTGTGAATTGTATCAGATGCTGATATATTTTTACAAAGAAGATTATCAGAATCTATTTTTTTTTTTAAAGAAAAGTCTAAGATTCTATGACAATTTCCAGTTTAGACAGTTTTTGTTATAGAAAATGTCAAAGACTCTAAATCATACTTCCAATGGAAAACGTTTCTCGAAAAAAGTCACTTTAGAAAATGATTCTATAAACACATTCATGAAATACTTTTCCAAAAGAAAAGACTCCGGCTGTAAGACATTTTCCCATAATCTGAGATATTTTTAGTTTTTTTCAAATTCTGAAACATTCTACACAAAAAGTTTTAGATTCTGAGAAAATCTTTGCTTTTTCTATAAGAAAAATGATTCACATTCCGAGACCTTTTTAAAAAGAAAACAGTATAAAAAAGCCTTAGGGCGGATTTTACAGTCCAAACTAAGTTCTAACTTAAGTGAAATCTTAGTTAAGATTTATTTAAGTATTTTTTATTACTTAAGTTAAATTCCATTTTACGGTTTGTACTTAAGTTAAAAAGAAAATATTTAAAAAATATGGTAACATAAGATATTTATTTGACAATTCAAAAAGAAAAAGAAAATAATAATAAAACAAAAATACACAAACCAAAAATTGAAATAAAAAAAATTATATAAATGCGGTTCTTTCCGTTAAAATCTACCACCGTGGGTCTTGTTGGAACTAAAATAATTAAGAAAGCGGCTAAGGTCATCATTGACAAATTTTCCACCCGATTTGCACACCAACAAACGCCTCCGTGAAAAGGTTGCTGTTATGTCCACCAAAAATTTCAGGAATAAGATTGCCGAATATGTTACCCATTTGAAAGGCCATCTCCATTACTCTCAAGTTCAAAGTTTTTCCATCAAAACAAAAAAAGATTAAATAAATAAACATGTATAAGAAATTTAAGAGTGGCGAAGATGGCTCATCAAGTGCGTAACATAACCGGCAATCTTATCTAAGAGATATGTATTTACAACGTTACATATATGTACAAACAGACAGACTGACGGAGAGTCGATCCGTATACATAAACGTAGGTCTAGGACTAATATTTCGGGTAGTTACAAACATCATTACATACTCATACCCTGTACCACAGAGTGTTATGGGTTAAATTCACACAATTGATTTTCTATTAAAATCTTCCGCCGTAGGTCTTGTTAGAATCATCGAAAAATACGTCACCCGCTTGACTTCGGATTTGCACACCAACAATTGGGCCATCTCCGCCTATCTCAAATTCCTTTTAAATTTTTATTTATTTAATTTCCTTTGCATTAATGCAAATATCACGCAATTTGATGGAAATACATTGAATTTAGAGCTTCGAAGATGGCCTATCAAATGGCTAACATAACCGGCAATCTTATTCCTCAAAGCTTTGGTGGAAATAGCAACCTTTTCACGAACACGTTTGTTGGTGTGCAAATTCAAATGTTTAGCGACTGGAGTATTTTTCAACGATTAATTTAGCATTGTTCTTAATTGTTTTGAACGGCAATTGTGTGAGATTTCGTTTTTTAATTTTTATTGTATGTTTTTATTATTTGATTTTTATTTTGTATTCTTTTTTTTTGAATTGTCAAATCTAAATAAATTACTTTAGTAAAACTTAAGTTATGGTAATTTGATGACTTAAGTTTTACTTAAGTGTTTTTTGTAAAATAGTTTTTTGGATTTAAGTAATTTCTTAGTTTAAGTCGCTACTTAGTGCTGACTGTAAAATCCGCCCTTAGATTCTAAAACATTTTTCCTAAAGAAAAACTCTCGGATTCTGAGAAAATTTTTTTGTAGAAAAAATCTAAGATTATTAGACATTTTTCCTATAGAAAAAGTCTCAGATTCTTAGACATTTTTCCTTTAGAAAAAGTTTATGATTCTGAAACATTTTTCGTATAGAAAGTCTAAGATTCTTATGGAAAAAGTCTCAGATTCTTCGACATGTTTCGTAAAGAAAAACTCTCAGATTCTTCAACATTTTTCCTATAGAAAATGTCTAAGATTCTTAGACATTTTTTCTACATAAAATTTCATAGATTCTGAGACATTTTTCCTATAGAAAAAGTCTCAGATGCTTAAACACTTTTCTATAGAACAAGTCTCAGAATCTGAGTCATTTTGCCTATAGGAAATTGTCAGATTCTGAAACATTTTTCATATAGAAAACGCCCCAGATTCTGAGACATTTTTCCTACAGAAAAACTCTCAGATTCTGAAATTTTTTTTCCATAGAAAAATACTCAGATTCCATAGAAAAATACTCAGATTCTAAAGAAAAAGTCTCAGATTCTGAATTTTTTTCCATAGAAAAATACTCAGATTCTAAAAAATTATTTTTATAGAAAAATAGATTTTTACAATAGAAAAAGTCTCAGATTTTAAGCATTTTTCTATACAAAAAGTCTCAGCTTGTGTCTCTGAGAAATTTTTCCTTTATACAAAATCTACGATTTTGAGATAATTTTCCTTAAGAAAAATTCGTTGATTCTGAAACATTTTTCGTAAAAAAAGTTTAACATTTTTCATATAAAAAAGCTTCAGATTCTAAGAATTTTTTTATAGAAAAAATCTTAAAATTTTGTGACATTTTCAGACTCATAGACATTATTCCTCTAGAAAGTTCTCAGATTCTGAAACATTTTTCATATAGAAAAGCCTTAGATTCTGAGAGTTTTTTATAGAAAAAGTCTCAGATTTTGAGACATTTTTCCTATAGAAAAAGTCTTAGATTCTGCGAAAAAGGCTAATATTTTAAGGCATTATTGCTATAAAATCTTAGATTGAGAGACATTTTTTTTAAGAAATAGTTTCGTTCTGAGAAATTTTTCTAAAAGACAAAATCGCATTTTAAGATTTGACTACATTTTACTTACAATTAGGTAAATTTTTGGTGTACATTAAACTTCAGGTTCTAAGATATTTTTTCATTAGAATCTTAAGTTAAAAAGTTTCAAATCCTAAGAAAAAATTTTCAGATTTTGAGATTTTTTTAACAGAAAAATTTTTCTTCAAAAAATTTTAGATTCTTAAATGTTTTTCTATTTTTTTAAAAAGATTTTTAAAATTGTACTTGTTATTTTATACCAAATCCTGAAATTTGAGAAATCATTTCGGGGAGGGGGGCCCGGGGGCCCGGTATACGCCACTGATCACGTCACAATCTAAAACTAAAATTTAAATCTAAAATTTACGTATGAATTTGTATGGAAATTTGTTAAAAAACACTGTGTAAATAAACTAAATATTGAAAAAATGGAAGGTTTTTGGCTAATGATTTTTTTACCATTTTAGAAAATTAAATTTTTAGAACATTTTATGTTATCTTTAAGAGAAAATTACAGGCTTTCGAATGAGCTTGATATCGAGTCATTTGCATCTCAGGATCGTATTTTATAAGCTTTTAAAAAGGGTAAAAAATTCCCTTTTTCGGCACTTTAACTGCGAATTACTCAAAATCCTGACGTGATCGACAAATTTTGGCTCCGGATTTGGAATCAGCGCAACAGACACTATCTAAATCACTAACCAGAATCCAATACGCATTTTCTTGTTGGGCTGTGTAATTTCTGAAATATAATTGATAATTTTTGAAATACAATTAATAAATTCTGAAATACAATTGATAACATCTAAAATTCAATTGATAATTTCAGAAATACAATCACAAATGGTGTAGAGTGGAGGGTATAAAAATTTAGAGTATGATCAATAACCCTAATTTTTTTTTTGGAAAATTTCAAAGCTAAAAGCCTTATCTATGTTATTAAATTCCAGGATAGAAATACTCAACAAACAATTCTCTTTCCTTTTACTGCAGTAACAACAAAAACAAATCGAACATATTTTAAAATTTTATTTATTACAAAAAAAGTTTTAAAAGTGTTAGGAAAAACAAAATTATTTAGTTAATACGTTCACATATTTAACATTCAACATAAAAATGTAAAAGAAGTGGATAAAATATTTCTTAACTCTAAATATTGTTCGTATTGTATTTCGAGATTGATTAAAAGATTAAATGCATACAAATTTTAGTTTTTGTAAATTTAAAAAATCACTTCAATATTTTGAAGATTTCAAGTTATTGCTACTAACTGAACTGCGACCACTTATGGACCAATTGGAATCAAAACCACACGCTGAATCAGAATCGGAATCAGCTGTTAAAATATTTGGTACGCCTAAGCCCAATGGTGATCTTAGTTGATTGGGCGTAGTCGGCATACTGCTATAACCGGAATTAAAATTTGAACTTGATGTTGAAGATATTGAGTCACGAGGTGAATCGGTAGCATTTGAAGCCACTGAAGAACGTTTAGGATTTTTTTGACGTTTTCTAACACTGTCTAATCCTTTGGGTGGTGGCATTAATGATTCATCGTCACCATCTTCATTATCATGATTTTGCAAAACTGAACTGGTACCATTTTGTGTGATGTTATCAACAGAACCCCAAGATTTGTGTAGCACATCGTATTTGTTCGTATTAATTGGGACACTGGCCCGTGTACCCGGCGGGAGATTCATCGATGATGGTGGGTTCTTCATCATCATTGTTGCTGATTTTTTCATCATCATCGGATGTAGATGATGTTGATTCCGCATCATACCACCGTGACCTTGAGGATGATGAGGATAATGATGGTGACGGTGATGGCGCTGGTGAGGGAGACTTACTGTTGATGCTGCATGAGGATGGTGTTGATATGGTTGCATCGTGCTCCCCCCAGTTCCATTGCCCACTCCCAAGAAGTTGCTGAACGCTTCGGTCGTTTTCTTCACTCGGACATTCAAAGAGCCAATCCGTAGGAATCCCGAATCTTTTTCTATTGAAAGTAATAAAAATAAAAGCATTTGAAAATACATTCATCCATATTTTAAAAATATAATATTAATAAAAAAAAATCATGACAATATGGGATAAAAATCGTTTATTGAATACAAAATAAATACAAAGTTGAAATTTTTCTTCGAACTTTTTCTATCAAAAATAATTTCTGTGTTTCTGTAATTTTTGAGTGAAGTTCGGGGAAATGCCAACAATCGAAAAATATGTAGTCTCACGAATTTTCAAAAATGTACAAGTGTGGAAATAATATAAAACAAGTAAGAAAGTTAAAATATATACAGTGCTTTCCGAAAAATGGGTCCCAAGTCTAAACATGTACCGATTGGATCTATCCAATGTTGGCAATCGATACCTTTTCAATACCGTTATCCGTTTCAAAACCCTTTAAATTGAATACCGGTACCAATACCAATACCGAAACTCAGTTTTGGTATCGGATACCGGTATCCAAAAACCTTTTCCTTCGGTATCGGTACGTACCGGTATTGAAACGGTTTTTCTTAAAAACCATGTTTTTTACAAAAAAAAAATAATAATAATAATAGAAAGTTTGTAAGCTTTTTGGTTTTTGTAAATGAAAAATCGTACTCCAAATGCCTCACCGAAGTCTCATAAAAATCTTTTGGCACCCACATCGTGAATTAAATACACATTTCAAAAGAGAAATACTTCAACCGCGATGCGAAAGCAAAAGAAAATTGTTGACTTTCACGAAATTTTTATGGATTCATTTTGACTCCCAATAGAAACTTTCTGGACCCCTTTGTATAGTATAGTTTTTTGTGGATTTTTATTTAATCCGTGATAATGGTGTCCAAGGATTTTTTTTGATATTTACAGGACTTCGGGGAAGGCATTTGGAATACTAGCAGGAGGTTTTCCACCATAGTATAATTTTTTGAAGTGGCTTAACTTGTAGAAATCGTCCATAAAAGTCCCATAATTCGCGAAAAATATTTTTTGCAATATTTTTTAATGTGATCTTGTCTAGATAACAAAAAAAAAACTTGATTGCCTAGAAATAAGATGAAATATGTAATTTGTTGGGGTTTTTACTTTAATCGCGATGCGGGAGGGAAATAAATTTTACGGAGTCATTCTGACACCCAATAGAAACTTATTGGACCCTTTTCAGCTCAAACAAAAAAGAAGGGTAAAAATCGATACGGCCTTTTATTTATGTACTAAAGACATAGGAAAATGTCCAGTAAAAGCGGTCCAGTGCTTTAAAAGTTATGAGCAAAAGACTGAATTTCGGCAATTTTCGAAAGGCAATCTTGAGGATGCTGAAGCTTGGCATATATATTTGCCGTTTTTGCAGTGGTTCAAAAGTTATTAAGAAAACCGTGAATTTCAGGTGGGTTTCACCTTAAATTCACTTGTTGAAAAAACCGTTATTGATGAGTCAGGAAAATATTTTACAAAGTATTCTTGTCACTCACAAAAATTCTTATACTAAAACAAAAAAAACTTACACTCGCAAAAAAATATACATTAAAAAATGTAATGTTTTTTTTTTTTTCAAAAATTACTAAAAAATTTTTTTACTTAAATTAAAATATTTCTGATCAAAATTGTTAATTTGATTCACGTTAGAAAATTAACCATCACTTGAGAAGGGCATTGTCGAGGGTATTGATGGATTCGCCCAAGTCGAATTTAACTTTTCTACTTGTTTTTACAAATTTTTTTAAAGTTTTTATACGTTTTTTTTATATTTTTAGCATTTTTTCGATAATACCGGTACGTACCGGTATTGACGTTTCGGTATCGGTAATACCGTAACCGATTCAACTAAAATACCGTAACCGATACCGACATCGAAATAAATAAAAAAACGATACCAATACCGATATCGATACCGTTATTCGTTTCGATTGCCAACCTTGGATCTATCTTTTGTTAGATCTTTAATTAGTGTTAAAACAAACACAAAACAAATTTTAGTGGAAGTGATTTATTTTTGTTGCCAATATACCGATTTAACTGAATATCGGTCGAAATTTTCATATGGGGGCCTATGACATAAAAGGTCTAATCCGATTCCCTCAAAATTTGGAATAGTGATTTGTGCATGCAAAATAAGATTACCTGCAAAATTTCAAAACGATAGCTGTTTTAATATGGTATATTAGATTCACTTAAGACAAATTCAAAAGCATCGTTTGTATGGGGGCTTTCTCTTAACAGACATCGCTAAATCGACTCAAAAAGTAATTATAAGTCCATAGGTATACCTAAAGGTATAGGTATAGGACAAATATTTCTGGTAGTTACAAACATCAGCACAAACTCATTATACCCTGTACTACAGAGTGGTGTATGGTATAAAAAACAAGTTAGAAAAATGTAACCGCAAGACCTACCATATAGAGCAATGGTTCCCAACCTTTGATTCTCGCCCCACTGGGGGCAATTTGAATGCTTCGGGGAGGCAACGAGCAAATTTTTGGGATTTTTTTTTGTTAAATAAACTAAAAAAATACACTCAAAACTACAAAAGACAGTTAAAACAACTACATTTGTTATTGTTTAGGCGTCCACTACATATTACGGTAAAATTAACCAAAAACTGTTGTGTTTTTAAGTATTGATTAAAAACTACAAAAAACGGTAAAAACAACTTCAAATTACAGTTGTTTTTACTGTAACTCAAATTGTCGGATTTTTTATTAGCAAAAAAAAAAAGTAAAAAATAAAGTTGTTCGAGCTCGAAAAAAACTTCCTGACGTTAAAATGTTTAAAATTGTTTGGTAATAATTCCTGCTGCATCTGACACTTCCAACTTGTTTAATTGGGCTTCTTTACACATTAATTCACGTTCTTCCGTCTTCCTGTCCCATAGCATGACTATTTAAGTTCAAACATCTTCCACGGGCTGATCCCTCTAAGTTCCTCCACATTTTGAAATAAATGAGAGCCAAAACAATTTAATCGAGTGTGAGATAGTGCAGGGCACTGACAAAGATAATGGAGTGAATCTTTCACTGTCTCTTCGTTCCCGCACCATCTGCACAAGTTATCTTCAATTAATTTCAACATTTTTAAATAACCTTTCAAGTCGGTATGGTCTGTAATTAGATCTACATACTTCCTTAGATCTGCTTTTTCCATATGTAAAAGCGTTTTTTGAACACGATTTTCGTCGCGAGTCCATAGAGCCTTTGTTTGGATACAGTCATGTCTGCATTCCCATTTTGAATATTCTTGGTGTTCAAAATTTTGCCTGATCTCCATATAAATAGCATGCAGGACCGGGTGCACATCGGTCCTAATTGCGTTGGATGGTAGAATGGCGCCCATACGACCTAGCTCGTCCGCTTTTTCATTTCCTAGAATATTTTTATGACCCGGAACCCAGCACAGTTGTCGTGGCCCATTGTGGCAAAAAAATGCAACTGCAGCCAACTTCAGTTTATCTATATTTTTTTTATTCTCTTAATGTTATCTATTGTGCCTTTTTTCAACAAACAAAGAAATTTTAAAAGCATACTGTTTGCTGACTTTAAGAAGAAAGGTTACACCAATTGAGTAAGATTTATTTAAAAAACATTTGTATTCATTTATTTAATTCATATTTTATTTTTTTTCTTATTGTTAGAGAATAAACACCCCAATAAACAATCAATTTCTTAAACCATTAAAATTAAAGGAATTTTGAGTTTTATTCGCTTTTGGGAAAGGTTTGTCAGCATCAGTATCGTCACAACAGTCTTAAAGAGTGTTGTTCAATAAGAGCCTGAAGCTCTTGGCGACAACGGCTGACTACCCTAGATCGTATATTTCTATTTCCCAATGCCTTTAAAGCCGCTTGGCTATCAATGTATAAATTGATCTCACTAGAGTAGATCGGTCTAATTGAAGTGAGTCTAGCAGCCTCCGACACTGCATACAGTTCCGCCTGAAAAATACTACAGTCGTCCTGTATCTGTAAGCTATATTCAATTCCCAGCATTAGCGTAGGAAGCCAACATTTCTGGGGGGGCTAAAGACCCCCTAGATTTTTTTTAATTTTTTGGTAATTTTTTTTCAATAGAAAAACCTAGACCTATTCCTGAAGCGTTCCCTTTAACATGCGTCTAGGTGTCCTAGAAACGAATGACCCCCGAAAGCGGTTAAAAATTCATATTTTTTTTTTTTAATTTTGATTCTGTAGTTTTGGAAATTTAGAACTCCTAGCTAGATATGTTTTGAGAATGAAAGATTTTTCATGTTTTTCCTATAGTAAAATCATTAGATTACTAGGATTTTTTTTAAGAAAATGTTCTGATGATTGCAAAAGTTGATAATTATTAGTCAAAATTCTCAGATTCTTTCTTTCAATAACTTTTGTCTATAAAAAAACCCCTTAGAATTTAGAAACTTTTTTAAATCAAAGAAGTTAAAATGTTTTCCTAAAGGTAAAACCCTAAGATTCGGTTATCACTGACAAAAACATCAGATTCATATAAAAACTTTTTTCAATAATTCAGACTATTTTTCAATGGGAAAAACTATTAGATCTTATATAATAATCATTACGAGTCCTTAAGACTCATTGAATAATCATATCGAGTCCTAAAGACTCATTACATGTTATTATTATTTATTGTTGCAAAAATTAATGAAATCATTAAATTATTATAGATAGCCCCGACAGGGCTATCTACGCCAATGATTCCCAGTTTTTTCCAGTAGACTCCACTATTTTATTTTAGTTAAATTATTTAGTAGATTGTTGAAAACAAGAAGTTTGCTTAACTCCGACAGGGCTATCTACGCCTATGATTCCCAGTTTTTTCCAGTAGACTCCACTATTTTATTTTAGTTAAATTATTTAGTAGATTGTTGAAAACAAGAAGTTTGCTTAACCACAAGTAAATTTTAAATTTTTAAACAAATTTAAAAAAATTGACAAATTTTTCTTGAGTGTAGTGGGGACATTGTAGTTTTTTTAACTTAAAAGTGGGGCATGGCGCAAAAAAGGTTGGGAACCATTGAATAGAATTGCTTGCCAGAAAATGGATCCCCATTCAAAATACAGGCATACAGGCTTCGAAAAGTTGTGGACCCTGGGATACCGTAAAGATCCTACTGGGGGTGTGGTCTACCTCCAATGGGGAGTCGCCTGATCTCCTTCTAAACACGCATTTTTCGGGCAATAAAAATCCCCTGGACCTGAAGGTATAATCCCGGCTGAGTTGCAACAAGTGTATACATTAGACCGGGTCGAAAAAAAAGTTCCCATTGTGCGGGCTTAATTTTAAAGCTTACCTCGAAAAAATTCCATAGCCAAAATATTAGATTTTTAGGACGCGATTTGGTACCGCCGAAATCGTTATTTGTTCATAGCTTTGTCATTTGATGTCCGATCGTTGTAAAAAAAATATGTTAAAAAGTTCTCAGCGAGTACTAAATTTGACCCATATCTGGTTTTGACCTCTGAGGTCATCTTCGTGTTATGAGTGTTAGTTTCTCAGCTTTCTACCCACCTAAATGATTTTTATTTCTCCATTAAATTATAGCACTAAAAAATTCATGAAATTCTTCCCTTAGAAGTACCCTCTTAAATTAATTAACAAAAAAGTTACATTCGATTTTAAATTTCCATAGAAAAAGATTTAAAACACTTGTTTGTATGTATTTAAATACAAACTAAAAAAATTAAATATAGTTTAAAGGCGTAATAACAAGTGTTTTTTCTAATTTTCTTTATATTGTATATGAAAATCTTAAATCAAATGTAACTTTTTTGTTAATTAATTTAACTGTATACTTCCAAGGGAAGGATTTTATTGCTATTTTTTTTAGTGCTATATTTTAATGAAAAAATAAAATTCATTTAAGTGGGTAGAAAGATGAGAAACTAACAATCATTAGAAGAAGATGACCTCTGAGGTAAAAACCATATATGGGTCAAATTTAGTACTCGCTGAGGACTTTCTAACAAATTTTTTTTTATAACGATCGGACATCAAATGACAAAGCTATGATAAAATAACGATTTCGGCGGTACCAAATCGCGACCTAAAAATCTAATATTTTGGCTATGGAATTTTTTCGAGGTAAGCTTTAAAATTAAGCCCGCACAATGGGAACTTTTTTTTCTCCTTTATGGTCGACCCAGTCTAGTATACATCCCCTTGGATGTATAGTCTCTACACGCCATGCATAAACTGGCCGTATATTTCTTAAAAATGGCGACTGGAAAAAATTTCCACACAACTCCGAAGGATTTCAGACCAAATAGTCAGTCCTCTTTTTTGTTAAAAGCAGTGGCTCAAAAGTTATAAGCAAAACCCTGAATTTCAGATTGGTTTCATCTTAAATGCCACGTGTTAAACAAGTTTTAAAAGCATTTGTGCTACCTAAACAATGCTTTTCAAACTTGTTTAGTTTTAAATCAATGCTTTTTAAACTTGATTAGTTTTAAAAGCATTGGTAACTTAAAAATTTTAGACTCAAAAAAAATTTTTGTTTTTCTTTAAAAAAATGACAATATTTTGTGTACATACGTACGTGCATTCACTCAGAAATATTTTTACAGTAAAAAAAACATTACACTCGAAAAAAGATTTACACTAAAAAAAAAAATTATTTTTCCCTTTAAAGACAAAAAAGAGTTTTTTACTCAAATTAAAATATTTCTAATCACAATTGTTAATTTTTTCACGTTAAAAAATGTACTGTCCTTTAAAAAAGGCATTGTGGAGGGTATTCATAGATTCAGCAAAGTGTAATTTAACTTTCTACACTCATAGAAATATCTTAGTACACTCAACCAAAAATCATTGTATTCCCAAAGAAAATCGTTGTAAATTCAACAGAAATCATTGTTGATTTTGACCCTACAAATATTTATGTTGATTTCAATAAAAATTGTTGTCAGTTTTTGTAAAAGTTGATCAACTTTTTTGTTAATTTGTTAATCAACTCGTATTTTATGTAAATTCAACTCATATTTTTGTTAATATAAGAAATTATATTATTAAAAAAAAGCTTGTTGTTATTTGTAAATATTCTCTTATTAAATATAAATCATAATATTTTTTTTATTTCCGGCTTTTTAAGCTGCAATATTTGAAGATTTTCAAAGAGATTTTTACACACACTTCGTTTATTCATGTTATGCACTCATAAGCCATTCTCCAGTTTTCTGGTGATACCAAAACAAAATCCTAAAAAAAACAAAAAACGTTTTAATATAGTATGAATACATAAAGTAATTAATGTATTTTATTACTTACCAAATAAAAAAAAAACCTATTTTTATTTATTTTTCTAATATTAAATAATTTTATAAGAAACAAACACATTAAATAATTTTATAAGAGACATTTCTCATTGCTACCAACTCACTCGTTCACTCGTTATAATAAAAAAAACGAACGAACAGGGTTGTTTTTCTTTTTTGTTTTATCTATTGAATTCTGTAGACGCTATTGTAATAGTTGAACCAACTATACTGATTATTCAACGATATCAACATTAATTTTTGTTGAATACGGCTTTATTCTGTAAACTTGATCTACAATGGGTTTACTAATTTTTCTACTAAGATATTTCTATGAGTGTAGAAAAATTAGTAAACCCATTGTAGATCAAGTTTTACAGAATAATGCCGTATTCAACAAAAATTAATGTTGATATCGTTGAATAATCAGTAAAGTTGAATCAACTATTTACAACGCTTATACAGAATTCAATAGATAAATCAAAATAGAAAAAACAACCCTGTTCGTTCATTTTTTTTTATTATTATTAACGAGTGAGTTGGTAGCAATGTGAATCGTGTTTATCTCTTATAAAATTATTTTATGTGTTTGTTTTTTTATAAAAATATTTAATATTATAAAAATAAATAGGATCTGATTCGTAAATATTTGGTAAGTAAAAAAATACATTGATTACTTTATGTATTCATACTATATTAAAACTTTTTTGTTTTTTTTTTAAGGATTTTGTTTGATATCATCAGAAAACTGGAGAATGGCTTATGAGTGCATAACATGAATAAACGAAGTGTGTGTGAAAATCTTAAAAAATTGCAGCTTAAAAAGCCGACGATAATACAAAAATATTGTGATTTATGCTTAATAAAAGAATATTAACAAATACCAACAAGTTTTTTTATTAATAAAATTTCTTATATTAATAAAAATATGAGTTGAATTTACAAAAAAAAAAAGGATGATTTACAAAAAAACGAGTTGATCAACTTTTACTAAAACTGACAATAATTTTTATTGAAATCAACATAAATATTTTAAGGGTCAAAATCAACAATGATTTCTGTTGAATTTACAGCGATTTTCTTTGGGAATACAATGATTTTTGGTTGAGTGTACTTGTTTTGTATGATGTCATATCTGTTTCTAGACATGGTACTCTGTACAACAAGGCCTGTTTTTTCCAAAATCTTTTGTCGACCCCTACGATTTTTAAATTCGAAAAAAAACTTAATTTGCTCTATCCTATTGTCCAATAAATGTAAAACTTAATTCACGAAGACGGAGTACTCTGTGCCAGAGAGTGGATTTTATTTCTTTCTCTTTCGCACTTACACATTTTTTGTATGATGGTATCTATATTTTTAGAGATGGTACTCTGTAGTACAGAGTACTCCGACATTGTGTCACAGTGTGTCTAGATTAGCAATTATCAATTCTATCATACGTCACAATCGATTGTAATGGCTGTCATTGCTAATCTGGACAGTTTATACAATGATAGTTTGCAATTGATGGTAGAGCGCCTGCTTTACTATAGATTGCTAACCATTGCTTACCATCGAGTTATGGTTGCTTTGGTGGTTGCTAATCTAGACCGGGTGTCAGAGCCTTAATACTGTTTTTGAATAAGCAATAAGTTATCTCTATAGCGATAACAGAATTTTAACATATCGATCATTTTAAAAGAAAAATCGTCAGGTTATTATTGTTTTAGCCTATACGCCATCAACTCGGTTTTGAGAAAAACGATAAAATAGGTTTATAATCAATTTACTCTAAAAATACTCGAAAGATTTGTTTTTAATACTCCTAATGGAATGCTTTATATGTTTTTAACAAACCTATACATTTTCATACCTTTACATGCAATAAATCAAAAGTTTTAATGGTTTTACTAAAATAACATTTTGTCGTTTTGTGCTCCATATCAAATTTTATTTTAAAAATATGATGTTTTCTTTGAAGTGGAGCAAAGTAAGTGCATGGACTAAAGACACCCTGTATTATTAGAAATAATTTAAATTTAGTTCTGCTTCTGACACCTAATAAAAGATGCCAAAAATTGACACCCTGTAAGCATAGACATAAACCAAATTATGTTCTGCTTCTGACACCTAGTGGGCGCTTCCTCAAAATATGTCAAAAATTTGCCTATGGAGCAAAACAATAGCAAGGAACAATTTTGTTATGTTTGCATGCAAAATTTGTTCCATGTGCAAAAAATTGTCGTATGCAGCCAGTGTTGCCATATATCAAGATTTCCCTTTTTTTGCAAGTTTTTTGAGGTGCTAAAAAGATTTCAAGATTTTTTCTAAAAAAATAAGTTTTTTGGAAAATAATAAAGTTTTTTCAAGTTTTTCTTAATTAGTTACAAAATACAAAAAGCATCAGTTTTTTTTTGTAAATACCCTTAATATTGGTCGTAGATCAAGCTTTTAGTATACCGACCGATTCAGAATCACTATCTGATTTGACTTAGCGTGTCCGTCCTTCAGTCTATTTAAACGGTTACAATTAAATACGTCTTTATTCTATGAAAATATGAGATATTCGGTTACAATTTTGTTTTTAGCTTGATAACCTTATTAAATCCATTTAAAATCAGACCATTCTTTGACTTGGTCGCCGTATGAAAATTCCACACGATATTCTCTTAAATCGGTAAGTTGCCAACATAGAATAATTTTTCTCTAAAATTGTTGCACTAATAAAAGATTTTACCACATATATATCCAATCCGTCATGATATTTATATTTGCTTACTGTGTACAATTTTCTGAGCCTTCATAAGTTATGACTGTTTCAAGGCTCCAAAAAATTAATAGAACGCTCGACATTTGGATTCCTGAAAGATTCATGTTTGACTCTTAATTCATCTTTGACTCTTAATATGTAAAAAATTCAAAATATGTTTTTTTGAACATTCATAAAAAAGTCAGGAAAGAATACGAACATATATTTTTCAGAATCTTTTATGAGTCATATAAGGCTCCTGTAGGTTAGTTGGTAGCATGCTAGCCTATGAAACAGGGGGTCGTGGGTTCGATTCCCACTAAACCCTTGGTCGATTTCGATACAACGAGACGACGGTCATTGTAACCAGTTCTCGGTTACGTTTAATTAATTATTAAAAATGATTTGTAATTAAATTGCGAAAACTAAATAAAAACTGATCGTTGGATTAAAATTATTATTATGATATTATAATAGCGCTAAGAAAAAGGGATGTTTTCTGAACGTCTAAGAACTCTTTTATGAGTCTTTTCGAGCTCCAAATGAACGCTTGGTTGTGTTTTTATTATTTTTTTTTACACTTGATATAAAAAATGAAAAAATGAATTAAAAATACATAATGAAAATACATACTGTATTAATTTTTAATTTTTTCAATACTTTTGTAAAAAAAAGATTTTTTCACAAAAAAAAAGATTTTTTTTCAGAAATAAAAAGTTTTTTCAAAAAAAATATATGGCAACACTGTATGCAGCACAACAACGTTCAATGAACCTAAAAAATATGGATGTAGAGCAAAGTCGAAAGTTAATATCTCAGATTCTATACGAGATAATAAAAAATGGATTTCGGAATATGAAAGAGAATATTAATGTCATATATAATCCATTCCTAACTCATTTTTTTCAAAAATGGCGTATAGGCTAAAACAATAATCACCTGACGAATTCCGTTGAATTCAAACTTTGGCCAAAATTTTGTATGGGAACTAACGTCTCAAAAAGGCTAACAGAGAGCAAATAGATTACACCGCTCAACAAATCGAAGGTTTTAGCTTCGGTTTAAAATTTCATAAAAAAAGTTTAAAGAAACCCCTTTTAATGTTTATTTCCTTAAGATTCTATGATTTTTTGTTTAACCCATAGTGCATATAATTTTATTGAAAATGAATGTAATTATCATTACCTGTAGGTTTTCTCTTTGCTTTGATTTCTGTAAAAATTAAAAAAAAAAGAAAATAATTATTTATTATCTACTAAAAAATAATTTTTAAGCATAAATGAAATATGTATTTTAAAATGGTATTGAAATAAATTTAAGAATAAAAAAAAAAAAATTAAGATGTTTTAAAAATGTGCATGCTCTGTAGGAAATTTAAAACCAAAACTTACCCCTAAATATTATTTTTTATTTCAAAATCGTACAAAAAAAGCAAAACTTAAATTCAAATTTTGAACCAAAACATTCATCGAAAAAGCTTTAACAAAATGAAGGATTTTGAATATGATGATAGATTATAATGATCGAAAACAATGCGAATTATTAAATTAATTAAAATAATATATTTCTTTATTTTTTTTTTGAACCATAAATATAAAAAAACATATAAAATGGTAAATTTAATTATAAAAAATTATTAAAAAAGAAAAAAAAAATCAAATGCATTTTTTTGTTAAAAACCAATTGATATTGTTTGCGCTAGTAAGCTTTCAATGGCACACAGCTCATTGTTGCCATGATTTTCCACTTGCCTCCAGCTGCCCGTACCATATCCACTGCTGATCAATTGTTGACGCATTGCTTGAATCTCTGAATGCATAACACACCAGACCAAATTTGTATTCCCACGCAGAATGGACGAATGTGATTGGTTTATTTTGTGGGGTTGGTTTGGTTTGGTTGGGTGGTGTGGTAAGTGCAATAAAAATAAAAGTTAATATTTAAATAATTTAAAACAAAGTTTTTATTAAATAGTTTGTATTTTGTTGTTTTTTTACGAGGAGCAGTTAAATAAATGTGGCAAATGTTGATTAAGACTTATTAAATGGTGATAATATTCAACAAATATATTTTAAATTTTATAGATACATTAGAGCGACATTTTTTTAAATATCAAAAATATTTTTTCTTTCGATTTTAAATGTCAGGGCGAATTTTTTTGTTACTAGAACTAAAAGTTATGTGATACAAATTTGAGGCCAATCGGATCAAATTAATCCGTGGCGACCAGCGATCATTGTCACAGACTAAGAGTAGAAACAGAACAAGCACGGCACGGGGGACGGCTGCCGTTGCCGGAGAATATAGGCCCAAAACAATGACGGTGGACGGCGACGGCAAAAATGTCATTTGTTTGTTCAGTGGTGCTAACTTTTAATAAAATTAGAGTAATTTTACGGAAAAAATCGCTTATCACATAGTCAATGTGATTAAGTTGGCACTACTGTACGTTTGTTACACCATTGTGAATGAAAATATAAAAAAATGTTGTGAAAATGTGGTAACCCTGGAGTGTGAGAGGGAGGGAGATTGAGAGAACCCGGAGATAAAATAAAACAAGTTTTAATTTTTTTAACTGTCAAATCGTATGGAAAAAGTCGTGCCGGGCTTGTTCTGTTCAGACCTTAATGCAGACTCGACAAATATGACTGGTGTCAAAAAAGTATTCTTTAACCATATGGTTAATATTTTCAAATTATTCTACGAATTAGGTTAGAAAGAGAAAACTGATATAACGCGCCATATGAAAAATAAATGCCAGATCGGTTTTTGTTGTTTTACTCTTTCCTAAGTCGTAGAAAGTGTTGCCATGTTAGCGTAAAACGGACTAAAAACCGCTCTATTTTCTCCTAAAATCTCTCTGTTTTCCCCCATTTTTATACCATCCAACAACAGTATAGGGGGAATACTCACTTTGTCATTCCGTGTGAAACGCATCAAAATATCGGTCTAGGACCCCATAAAGTATATATATTTATGATCAGTAATCGATTCTACAACATTCTAGCGATGTCCGTCCGTCTGTCCGTATGTCTGTCCGTCTGTAGTTAACACGATGCAGTCCATAATAAAAGAGCTAGACTCCCGACATTTGGCACGAATATGTCTTATGTTCCTAGGCAGGTTAAGTGTGTAAATGAGCAAAATCGGACCAGGGGGGAAAAAGTTCCCCCTTGAAGAACTTAACCAACCTCTGAAAAACACAATTTTTTTAAAATGATTTTTTTGTGTTTTTGTTGAACAAATGCAACATTTTTATGCTACAAGAAGTTCAAAGTCCTGCATTTGGACCCAAAGAATTAGAAAATGTCGTTTTATCGGCCCCCCCCCTTTTGTGGGCGTGGAATAATTTTTTTTTTTAAATATTGATAAACTTGTGTTTTTTTTACGCAAAAAACATGAGAATGAATTTTTAAACACATATTCGAGAGGAAATTTGCCCCCTCCCCAATTACCACTACCGACCCCCCCCCCCAAAATAGAAAACGCCCCTGGGATTTTTATATTATTTTTTCCATGTTGGTGGGTATAAAAGATTCGGCACAGCCGAATTTAATACTCTTACTTGTTTCTTATAAAACTCTACTGTCGAGTCTGTATATAGTCTGTGTCATAGTATTGGATTTTCAACTTAAAAATAAATATATCCAGCGATTTAATAATTTTGATGCGCTGACCATCAATTTTTACTTGTTTTTACCAAAGATTTTATCGCCTGGCACCACGTGTTAATTTAATACGATTGGCCTCAAATTAGTACCATATAATTTTTAGGTTTAGTAGAATAAAAATTTGCCCAGACACTTTGGAAAATCAAATGTTGAAGGAAAAACGCCACTCTAATATGCATATATCTGAAATGATCCAAGCATGAATATTAATTGCTCTTTTTCAAAGAGCTCAAGTAAATTGTTATTTTTTTTTATTAAAGAGTTTAGTGTAATTTTTTTAAAAATTTTAAATGTTAATTATGTAAATCTTTTAATTAATTTATTAATTAACAAATTTTGAGGCATGCTTAAGTGTGGAAAAAAATTAACATTTGTTAATATTAAACTACCAATATTGGTCAAATTTGTTTTTTTTTTTTAATTTTTTCGAAAATAGTTTTTTTTTTTTAATTTCTTTATAAATATCTCGATTGAAATGCATGTCACGAATTTAATACCGTGCTTCAACTGTTTTTAACAACATTTTTCGGTTTAATCTGCCTGTTTTAAACTGTAATAGCATAACGGAATTCCTAAAAATATATTCTTAAAAATCGTTTTTATGTGCTGTTCTGGGTTTTAGCTAAAAACGGGTTTTAAGAAAATATTTTTAGCAATTGCCTTATTCTTTTACAGTATATTGATAGATTATAACAAGAAATTGTGATTAAACAGTTTTTTAGCAGTAAGTGAGAACAGGGTATTAGCTGTGAGTGAGAACAGGGTATAATACCATATTTGCATTAATTTTTTTAAACTAGTTTTAACAGTTAAACATGTGTACATTTAAACTTGTTAATACCATGTTCTCACTTGAAAGAATTATTGTTCATAATATCTATGAACAAATTTCATAAAACCAAATTCATAGAATCTATGAAACAATTCATTGGCTGAATGAATATTCATTAGTATTGTGAAATATTTCATAGAATTTTATTTATGAATTTTATTAAATTCATAAAATTAATGAATGTCATTCATAAAAGAAAATGTCATCAATATGCCTTTTAATTTTTTTAATAATTAAAATAATGTTGCAATAAGTAAAACAGTTGAATAAATATATTAAAAAAATATAAAAATATAAAAAAAAACATCATTACTGTCCTGACCGGGGTTCGAAACCAAGACCTACCGCACTGAAAGAATTTTGTTCATTACGGCTATGAAAACGTACATTGATTCTATGAAAAAAATCATTAGAAGTGAGCCAATGATGCCCTTCATAGAATCTATGAAACAAATTCATAGACACCAGAAACCTATGAAAAAGTTCATAGGCTATGGGGAAAAAATATTATTCAATTCTATTTTTATTTATTTTATTATTTCAATTTTATTTTTTTTTATTTTATTTTTATTTATTTTTGTTATTTTATTTATTTACAATTTTCTATTTTTAAAAATTTATATTTTTTTTAACTTATCCCCACCGAGATTCGAACATAGAACCTCTTGTTCGTGAAGCTTAGTCTCTAGCCACTTAGCTAAATTATATAAACAAGTAACAACACTTAAAATCAAATTTGAATAATATTCTGCTAACATATTGAGTTTGTGTCTTTGCTCTGTCACAATGCTCTGGCAAAAGCTGTGTGTGTGTTTGTAGAAAACAAATATTTTGTGTATTTACAAAAATGAAGCGTTATAAAACCAAGCGTTAGTTGGCGAGATTTTTCTTCTTTGGTGGCGCTGATAGCTAAGGCGTCGACAATTACCACTTCAGCCGGTAGGTCTTGGGTTCGAGCCCCGGTCAAGGCAGCAATGAAATTTTTTTTTTAATGTTTTTTATATTTTTTTTTATTTTTTTAATAAATTTATTCAACTGTTTTAATTATTGTAACATTATTTTAATTATTTAAAAAATTAAATGGCATATTGATGGCATTTTCTTCTATGAATGACATTCATTAATTCTATGAATTTTTTCTATGAATTTAATAAAATCTATGAATAAAATTCTATGAAATATTTCAGAATACTAATGAATATTCATTCAGCAAATGAATTGTTTCATAGATTCTATGAATTTGGTTTTATGAAATTTGTTCATAGATATAATGAACAATAATTCTTTCAGTGCGGCTAAAGTGGTAATTGTCGACGCCTTAGTGTTAAAGCAAAATATTAAACAAAATGGATTTTGTTTAATATTTTGTTGTCTAGTGGCTAGTGACTAATGGCGTTTTCTTTTCTGGAAAAAAATGTTGCACTTTCTGCACTTTTTTTCTTTAATGACACTTTGTGCACAGTTATGTACAGTAAATATTTGGTACCAAAAGAAAGGTATTTATAAGGACTATAAAATGCTATATCAAGCATTTGAAAACAATACTCAGTTTTTGAGCTGATCCGATAAATGTAAAAATTTATGGGTTTTTGAAATTTTTTCAATAAAATAAGCGTGTTTCGACATTTTATTATGAACAGTTAGAAAGAACTCGGAAATACCTTTCCTTTGGTATCAAATATGTCTATACTTACTGTTTATTACTGTCCACAAGGAGTCATTAAAGAAAAAAAAGTGCAGAAAGTGAAACATTTTTTTCCAGAAAAGAAAACGCCATAAGCTTCACGAATAACTGGCTCTGTGTTCGAATCTCGGTGGGGATACGTTAAAATACATATAAATTTTTAAAAATAGAAAATTGTAAATAAATAAAATAATAAAAAAAAAATTAATAAAATTGAAATAATAAAATAAATAAAAACAGAATTGAATAATATTTTTTTTTCATAGCCTATGAACTTTTTCATAGGTTTCTGGTTTCTATGAATTTGTTTCATAGATTCTATAAAGGGCATCATTGGCTCACTTCTAATGAATTTTTTTATAGAATCAATGCACGTTTTCATAGCCGTAATGAACAGAATTCTTTCAGTGTAGCTAAAAACGGGTTTTAAGAAAATATTTTTTAACAATTTCTTTATGCTACAGATAATATTGCTAAAACAGTTTTTAGCTGTAAGTGAGAACAGGGTATAAGGTACTTAAACACGTTTAAGAAGTTTATTCATAATAATTGTAAGTGGCTGTTGACGTTTTACGTCAGCACACATTGAATCTGAGGTCCGTTGTGATAATACTTATGAGGGATTCACACAGTGCTGCCAACTTTTTTTTGAGAAATCGTCAATTTTCTAAAAAAAAATCGTCAAAATCGTCAAGTTATAAAAAAATAATCGTCAAAAATCATCATGACACAAATACTAAAAATGGTAATAACCTCGACCACTCCGTGGTACAAGGTGAAATGAGTTTGTTGATGTGCGTAACTATGCAAAATATTAGTCCTAGACCAATCTTTAAGACGCAATTATCAATCAATGACCTGAAATTTGAAAATTAAGAAAAGCTTAAGGCCCAAGGACGAAGACAATTGAAATTGAATTTTTGTACACAGTAGTGTTTGGGAATTCCCGGACTTTGCAATTTCCCGGGAAACGGGAAAAAAATAATTTATTTCCCGGGATTCCCGGGAATCCCGGTAAATTTTCTTTATTAATATAAATCATAAAAAATATTAAAATTTGACCAACTTTTTATTAAAAACAGTTTTATTACAGATATACAAGTATGTTGGCCATATTTGCAATTCCTATTCCCGCGGGAATAGGCTAAAAAATGCTGCTTGTGCGCAGTCGACTCACGTACACTATAAAATTCTGTTGCTTGAGCAAATTTGTTGATTTTTCTCTTGCTACTACAAACACAAGCATAAATGTTACAGTATGTGTGTGCGCACCACTGGTTTAAAGCGTTAAAAATTCACTGTTAACTTGGTTATTTTAATGACAAATACTTAAAAAAAAACCTTCGGGGTATAACGAATCTCCCGTCTCAATCTCTTCTCTCCAATCTCAATCTCTTCGTCTAAAAAATGCGACCCTGAAAGTATCTGAAAGTATGAGTACCCGACAAAATAGACGGTATTAAGTACTAAATACCCAAATACTAAATACTTTTACGACACTAAGGATGACGTCACAGACTTTAAGGGTGACGTCACAGACTAATACAGACTCAACAAATATGACAGGTGTCAAAAAAGGTAATATTTTCAAATTATTCTACGAATTAGGTTAGAAAGAGAAAACTGATATAACGCGCCATAAGAAAATTAGATGCCAGATTGGTTTTTGTTGTTTCGCTCACTCATAAGTCGTAGAAAGTGTTGCCATGTTAGCATTAAACGGACTAAAAACCGCCGTGTTTTCTCCTAAAATAGCTTAGTTTTTCCCCATTTTTTCTTAAAAAACTCTACTGTCGAGTCTGTATATAGTCTGTGGTGACGTGTTTAAAAAATCTTTGTTCCGTGTCATTTACGTTCATATTCTTTTACTGGTGTTTTGTTGAACAACTTGTTGAAGGCTACGTTCACACTACAAAAACTTACCATGGTAATATTGTATACTGGGGGCTAATTGTGTAACTTGATAGTCGTCAATCGTTCTCGTTAGCTCATTATTCTATTACCATAAAATGACACTATATGGTAATTGTAAATTGTACTAGCATAAAGTAAAATTATCTTAACTTACCATGGTAAGTTTTTGTAGTGTGCCTTATACCCAATTTTCACCTGAGGTGTAATCTCGTTCGAACGAGATTTCACCTCAGGTGTGAATAGGCCTTTAATACTGTATACAGACTAGCGTGATTGTAAAATCACCATGTGATTTTCCTTTGAACAAAATCACATAGTGATTTACAAAATCATCTCAAATTGTACTAGCATAAAAAAAAATTGCAAAATCATCTCAATTTACCATGGTAAGTTCTTGTAGTGTGAACATGGCCTGAGCTGAGATGATTTTGTGAATTTTATTTATGCTAATACAATTTGAGATGATTTTGTAAATCACTATGTGATTTTGTTAAATGGAAAATCACATAGTTATTTTAAAATCACTCAAGTCTTTATACAGTATAAGGCCACGTTCACACTACAAGAACTTACCATGGTAAATTGAGATGATTTTGTGATTTTTCTTTATGCTAGTACAATTTAGAGTTGATTTTGTAAATCACTATGTGATTTTCTTCAAAGAAAAATCACATAGTGATTTTAAAATCACGCAAGTCTGTATTCAGTATAAGGTCGTAATTGTGAACTCCACATTAAACTCTTTATTTAAAATAATTTCGGTGTCCTACTATAATTTTGAGTAAATTTAAACAAAATGTGTAATTTTACTTAAAAATTATTGGATTATTTAATTTTACCAAATTTTACTTATATGCTACTACTATAAGTAAAATTTACCCAATTTTTAATAGGAAACTGAACTCAATTTTTTAGAGTGTATAGTATACAGTAGAGTGTCCAAATCTAATAATGCCGTCAGTCCTGGCTAAAAGCGGAAGCGATTCCTCATTAACCAAGACCACTGCTTGACGACGAGCGCCCTCCATCTCACCCAATCTGGCAATTTGCCAATTCTGAGTTGGAAGGTCAGGATTGCAGACTTTTATCATCTTAAGAATCACCGCAGTGTCATTTGTAGCCATTGGGATCCATGCATGAGCTCTGGGTTGCGAGGGGATATCATGTTTTTCCACAACGTCCAGTCTGGCTCCAGGCCATAACTCTCCCACTTGGCTAATGGCAACCTTAAACACGGCTGCGGATCTTTCGTTCCCAAAAGCAACGAGTTTTACTCGCCCCTGATACCAACCTGCGTTGACAGTAGTAGGTAGAAAATCAGGCATACTCTCAAGGAGCCTATAGTAGATTTCATTTAGTTTAGTTTCAACTAAACTCCACTTGTCCCTTGGAATACTACAATCCCCATTTTGCCTGTTTATCACAGCCCTAACGAAGTTACCTTTAACCACTTCACTAAAAGACTGAGTCCAGACGTTGCCGGTCACCTTAGATCTCTTAGGTAAAGGTTTCTCGTCAGGCGGAAACTTTTTTGCCTCTGGTCCGATTTGGACCTTTCCGAAATTATTCTGCCTAGGACTGCATCGTGTTAACTACAGACGGACGGACATTGCTTAAATGTCTTAGAATCTATCATTGATCAATAATATACATACTTTATGGGGTCCCCGACCGACCCTATTCGCATACACGCGTATTATTTTAAGGACTCGTTTCAAATTAAACAACTTTTCTTAGCTCATTACTCTATTACCATATTGTGTCATTTCGTGGTAATGGAATAAAGACTAAAACTTGTAGTTTTATTTAAAACGAGTAATTTAAATTATAACACGTGTCCGGTTAGGATTTTAAAGGTTAAAGGCCTGTTTTGACCTAATCCTGCGGAGTGCTTCAAAACTATAACAAATGTGATTATATACAACAAAAATAACAAAAAACACAAAAAACAAGTAAGGCTGGATTACTCAATGCTCCGTTATAAAATAACTCTCCGTTAAACTTAACTTTTTTATACAAATTTTGACATAAGGCTCCGTTAAATCGGCAGTTAGCAGCTAACTTTTCATTGAGTAATCCACCCTAAGTGTGTTAAGTTATATGGCATTCACACTTTCTGTTTTGAAGTGTTAGTAGTGAGATGTTAAAAAAGTCTTTGTTCTGTGTCCATTACGTTTTTATTCTGTTACTGGTGTTTGGTTGAACAACTTGTTTAAGGTCGCAAGTGTGAATGCCATATTAGGCTGTGCCGAATGTTTTATACCCTTCAATATGCAAAAAAATAAATTTGTAGGTGCGTATTTTTTTTTTTTTTGGGGTTGCTGGTCGGCAGTTGTCATTAAGGTGTAAAATTTTCCCTCAAAATATATGTTTACAAATTCATTCTTATGCTTTTTGCAATAAAGAAATACAATTTTTTCATTATTAAAACATTTTTTTTTTATAATTTGGTTTAATTTAACTAAAAAATAAACCAGGCTTCGTATTTGCTCACTCTTTTTCTTTCAGTTTCATGAAACTCTAAAATGAAAATAAAAATTGTATATCTCACTCATGAACTATGAAATAATTTGATTGTTTTCATTTTTCGTTGCTTGTGTGTGTGCAGTGAAAGAAGAAGTAATCAAACGAGAATTGAATGAATGAAACTTTTAAATAATTTTCATTCTCATTTTAGGCAAATGAGACTTTCATTTCGTGAGAATTTTTATTTTATTTTCAGTCTCACGAAAATGAAATGAAAGTTAGTTTCAGCGTATTTCAGTTTCATGCACACGGATTAAATATTTTTTTCTTTTATTCAATAGTTTACGATTTTGGTTGTGCCGAAGCTAATTTTTCAAAAAAGTTTAATATTTTAAAAAAAGTTAATTTTTTTTAAAAAACTTCAGTTTTTCAAAAAAAAAAAGCTGAATTTTTCAAAAAAAACATAATTTTTTAAAAAAGTTGATTTTTTAAAAAAAAAATAATAGTTTTTTGAGAACTTTAATTTTTCAAAAAAAGTTGATTTTTTCAAAAAAAAGTTAATTTTTTCAAAAAAGATGAATTTTTCAAAAAAAAGCTAAATTTTTCAAAAAAAAATAATTTTTTTAAAAAGTTGATTTTTTCAAAAAAAATTTAGTTTTTTAAAAAACTTTAATTTTTCAAAAAAAGTTGATTTTTTTCAAAAAAAATTGATTTTTTCAAAAAAAGTTGATTTTTTCAAAAAAATTAAATTTTTCAAAAAAAAGTTAATTTTTTCAAAAAAGATGAATTTTTCAAAAAAAAAGCTAAATTTTTCCAAAAAAAAATTATTTTTTTAAAAAGTTGATTTTTTCAAAAAAAAATTAGTTTTTTAAAAAACTTTAATTTTTCAAAAAAAGTTGATTTTTTCAAAAAAAATTGATTTCTTCAAAAAAAGTTGATTTTTTCAAAAAAAGTTGATTTTTTCAAAAAAATTAAATTTTTCAAAAAAAAGTTAATTTTTTAAAAAAAATTTAATTTTTCAAAAAAGTTGAAATTTAAAAAAAAAAGGTTAAATAAGTTAAATTTGAAACCGCTAAAGAGGCTACGCAGGGGTGAAAATGACAAAAATATCATCCATTTTGCTCTACATCGAAAAATTGGATCTGGAACCGCTTAAGAGGTTACGCAGGGGTGAAAATGACAAAAATATCATCCATTTTGCTCTACATCGATTAGTTTTTAAGATATAATTAAAATACCAAATTAACGTCCTTTTGCTTGTATTTCAATTATTTAAGAAGTTATTCGCAATTTAAAAATCCAGCAAAGAAAAATTTGATCTGGAACCGCTTAAGAGGTTACGCAGGGGTGAAAATGACAAAAATATCATCCATTTTGCTCTACATCGATTAGTTTTTAAGATATAATTAAAATACCAAATTAACGTCCTTTTGCTTGTATTTCAATTATTTAAGAAGTTATTCGCAATTTAAAAATCTAGCAAAGAAAAATTTGATCTGGAACCGCTTAAGAGGTTACGCAGGGGTGAAAATGACAAAAATATCATCCATTTTGCTCTACATCGATTATTTTTTGAGATATAATTAAAATACCAAATTAACGTCCTTTTGCTTGTACTTCAATTATTTAAGAAGTTATTCGCAATTTAAAAATCTAGCAAAGAAAAATTTGATCTGAAACCGCTAAAGAGGTTACGCAGGGGTGAAAATGACAAAAATATCATCCATTTTGCTCTACATCGATTATTTTTTAAGATATAATTAAAATACCAAATTAACGTCCTTTTGCTTGTATTTTGATTATTAAAGAAGTTATTCGCAATTTAAAAATCTAGCAAAGAAAAATTTGATCTGGAACCGCTTAAGAGGTTGCGCAGGGGTGAAAATGACAAAAATATCATCCATTTTGCTCTACATCGATTAGTTTTTAAGATATAATTAAAATACCAAATTAACGTCCTTTTGCTTGTATTTCAATTATTTAAGAAGTTATTCGCAATTTAAAAATCTAGCAAAGAAAAATTTGATCTGAAACCGCTAAAGAGGTTACGCAGGGGTGAAAATGACAAAAATATCATCCATTTTGCTCTACATCGATTAGTTTTTAAGATATAATTAAAATACCAAATTAACGTCCTTTTGCTTGAATTTCAATTATTTAAGAAGTTATTCGCAATTTAAAAATCTAGCAAAGAAAAATTTGATCTGAAACCGCTAAAGAGGTTACGCAGGGGTGAAAATGACAAAAATATCATCCATTTTGCTCTACATCGATTAGTTTTTAAGATATAATTAAAATACCAAATTAACGTCCTTTTGCTTGTATTTTGATTATTTAAGAAGTTATTCGCAATTTAAAAATCTAGCAAAGAAAAATTTGATCTGGAACCGCTTAAGAGGTTACGCAGGGGTGAAAATGACAAAAATATCATCCATTTTGCTCTACATCGATTAGTTTTTAAGATATAATTAAAATACCAAATTAACGTCCTTTTGCTTGTATTTTGATTATTTAAGAAGTTATTCGCAATTTAAAAATCTAGCAAAGAAAAATTTGATCTGGAACCGCTTAAGAGGTTACGCAGGGGTGAAAATGACAAAAATATCATCCATTTTGCTCTACATCGATTAGTTTTTAAGATATAATTAAAATACCAAATTAACGTCCTTTTGCTTGTATTTTGATTATTTAAGAAGTTATTCGCAATTTAAAAATCTAGCAAAGAAAAATTTGATCTGGAACCGCTTAAGAGGTTACGCAGGGGTGAAAATGACAAAAATATCATCCATTTTGCTCTACATCGATTAGTTTTTAAGATATAATTAAAATACCAAATTAACGTCCTTTTGCTTGTATTTTGATTATTTAAGAAGTTATTCGCAATTTAAAAATCTAGCAAAGAAAAATTTGATCTGGAACCGCTTAAGAGGTTACGCAGGGGTGAAAATGACAAAAATATCATCCATTTTGCTCTACATCGATTAGTTTTTAAGATATAATTAAAATACCAAATTAACGTCCTTTTGCTTGTATTTTGATTATTTAAGAAGTTATTCGCAATTTAAAAATCTAGCAAAGAAAAATTTGATCTGGAACCGCTTAAGAGGTTACGCAGGGGTGAAAATGACAAAAATATCATCCATTTTGCTCTACATCGATTAGTTTTTAAGATATAATTAAAATACCAAATTAACGTCCTTTTGCTTGTATTTTGATTATTTAAGAAGTTATTCGCAATTTAAAAATCTAGCAAAGAAAAATTTGATCTGGAACCGCTTAAGAGGTTACGCAGGGGTGAAAATGACAAAAATCATCCATTTTGCTCTACATCGATTAGTTTTTAAGATAGAGCAAAATGGTGATATTTCTGTCATTTTCACCCCTGCGTAACCTCTTAAGCGGTTCCAGATCAAATTTTTCTTTGCTAGATTTTAAAATTGCGAATAACTTCTTAAATAATCAAAATACAAGCAAAAGGACGTTAATTTGGTATTTTAATTATATCTTAAAAACTAATCGATGTAGAGCAAAATGGATGATATTTTTGTCATTTTCACCCCTGCGTAACCTCTTAAGCGGTTCCAGATCAAATTTTTCTTTGCTAGATTTTTAAATTGCGAATAACTTCTTAAATAATCAAAATACAAGCAAAAGGACGTTAATTTGGTATTTTAATTATATCTTAAAAACTAATCGATGTAGAGCAAAATGGATGATATTTTTGTCATTTTCACCCCTGCGTAACCTCTTAAGCGGTTCCAGATCAAATTTTTCTTTGCTAGATTTTTAAATTGCGAATAACTTCTTAAATAATCAAAATACAAGCAAAAGGACGTTAATTTGGTATTTTAATTATATCTTATAAACTAATCGATGTAGAGCAAAATGGATGATATTTTTGTCATTTTCACCCCTGCGTAACCTCTTTAGCGGTTTCAGATCAAATTTTTCTTTGCTAGATTTTTAAATTGCGAATAACTTCTTAAATAATTGAAATACAAGCAAAAGGACGTTAATTTGGTATTTTAATTATATCTGAAAAATTAATCGATGTAGAGCAAAATGGATGATATTTTTGTCATTTTCACCCCTGCGTAACCTCTTTAGCGGTTTCAGATCAAATTTTTCTTTGCTAGATTTTTAAATTGCGAATAACTTCTTAAATAATTGAAATACAAGCAAAATGACGTTAATTTGGTATTTTAATTATATCTTAAAAACTAATCGATGTAGAGCAAAATGGATGATATTTTTGTCATTTTCACCCCTGCGTAACCTCTTAAGCGGTTCCAGATCAAATTTTTCTTTGCTAGATTTTTAAATTGCGAATAACTTCTTTAATAATCAAAATACAAGCAAAAGGACGTTAATTTGGTATTTTAATTATATCTTAAAAAATAATCGATGTAGAGCAAAATGGATGATATTTTTGTCATTTTCACCCCTGCGTAACCTCTTTAGCGGTTTCAGATCAAATTTTTCTTTGCTAGATTTTTAAATTGCGAATAACTTCTTAAATAATTGAAGTACAAGCAAAAGGACGTTAATTTGGTATTTTAATTATATCTTAAAAACTAATCGATGTAGAGCAAAATGGATGATATTTTTGTCATTTTCACCCCTGCGTAACCTCTTAAGCGGTTCCAGATCAAAGTTTTCTTTGCTAGATTTTTAAATTGCGAATAACTTCTTAAATAATCAAAATACAAGCAAAAGGACGTTAATTTGGTATTTTAATTATATCTTAAAAACTAATCGATGTAGAGCAAAATGGATGATATTTTTGTCATTTTCACCCCTGCGTAGCCTCTTTAGCGGTTTCAGATCAAATTTTTCTTTGCTTGATTTTTAAATTGCGAATAACTTCTTAAATAATTGAAATACAAGCAAAAGGACGTTAATTTGGTATTTTAATTATATCTCAAAAAATAATCGATGTAGAGCAAAATGGATGATATTTTTGTCATTTTCACCCCTGCGTAACCTCTTTAGCGGTTCCAGATAAAATTTGTCTTTGCTATATTTTTAAATTGAGAATAACTTCTTAAATAATTAAAATACAAGTAAAAGGACGTTAATTTGGTATTTTAATTATATCTTAAAAACTAATCGATTTAGAGCAAAATGGATGATATTTTTGTCATTTTCACCCCTGCGTAACCTCTTAAGCGGTTCCAGATCAATTTTTTCATTGCTAGATTTTTAAATTGCGAATAACTTCTCAAATAATTAAAATACAAGCAAAAGGACGTTAATTTGGTATTTTAATTATATCTCAAAAAATAATCGATGTAGAGCAAAATGGATGATATTTTTGTCATTTTCACCCCTGCGTAACCTCTTTAGCGGTTCCAGATCAAATTTTTCTTTGCTTGATTTTTGAATTGCGAATAACTTCTTAAATAATTAAAATTCAAGCAAAAGGACGTTAATTTGGTATTTTATTAATATCTCAAAAAATAATCGATGTAGAGCAAAATGGATGATATTTTTGTCATTTTTACCCCTGCGTAACCTCTTTACCGGTTCCAGATCAAATTTTTCTTTGCTAGATTTTTAAATTGCGAATAACTTTTTAAATAATCAAAATATAAGCAAAGGGACGTCAATTTAGTATTTTAATTTTTTTTTTTAAATTAAAACTTTTTGAAAAAATTTTACTTTTTTTAAAAATTAAAACTTTTTTTGAATTTTTTTTTTAAAAATTCAACTTTTTTTAAAAAGTCAGCTTTTTGTAAACTTTTTCTGAAAATTAAAGTTTTTTGAAAACTTTTTCTGAAAATTAAAGTTTTTTGAAAAAATTAAGACTTTTTTTAAAAATTTAACTTTTTTGATTTTTTTTTAAACAAACTTTTTTGGAAAACTTCAATTTTTTTATGAATTCAACTTTTTGGTGAATTTTTTTTTTTTTTTTAAATTTAAGTTTTTTGAAAAGTTTTCACTTTTTTAAAAAATTTACAACTTTTTGAAAAAATTTGACTTTTTTAAAAATTAAAACTTTTTTGAATTTTTTTTTTTTTGAAAAATTAAATTTTTTTGAAAAAGTCAACTTTTTGAGTTTTTTGAAAAAGTTGACTTTTTTAAAAATTTTTTACTTTTCTGAAAAACTTTAATTTTTAAATTCAACTTTTTGTGATTTTTTTTTTATTTAAATATAAGTTTTTTGAAAAAATTTTACTTTTTTGAGAAATTTTGTTAATTTTGAAAAATTAAAATTTTTTTTAAAAAATTCGATTTTTTTTGAAAAATTAAAATTTTTTTTAAAAAATTCGATTTTTTTTGAAAAATTAAAATTTTTGTAAAAAATTAAAATTTTTGTAAAAAATTAAAATTTTTTGAAAAATTAAAGTTCTTTGAAAATATCATATTTTTTTAACTTTTTTGAAAAATTCAACTTTTTATGAAAAATTTGTTTTTTTTGGAAAATTAAAGTTTTTTGAAAAATTATTTGTTCTAAATGGCTTGGTTTCCAAAAAAAAAACAAAATCGTTAAATATTAAATTTTCCGTTAAAAATGTTTTTCCGTGAGAATGAAGCTGAAATGCAGATGAAACTGTCTCATTTCGTGCGCCACTTTCGTGTGCACGGAATATAAAAATCTCATGCACACGAAAATGAAATATAAATGAAATTGAAATAATAAATGAAAATGAAACTTTTTTTTTAAGTTTCATTCATTCATTCTCATTTGATTACTTCTTCTTTCACTGCACACACACAAGCAACGAAAAATGAAAACAATCGAATTTTTTAAAAGCACATAAAATGAAATGAAATTAAAAACAAACAAAATTCATTTTCAAAAAATGAATGAATGTGCCAAAATGAAAGCTTCTTTCGTGAGCAAATACGTACTCTGAAATAAACTACCTAACTATGAGGAAAAAAATTCTAGTTCATATACTTATAAATAGTTTATAGTTTTTAATTTGAAACAAACAACTTTATAAATAGTTTCTCTCATGATTAGTAAAAGAAATATAACCTTGAGCTAGAATAATATTTTTCTCAACACGTTCATAGTTTTCTTAAAGTGGAGTTCTTAAATATATGGAAACAAATTCTTATACTGCATACAGACTAGCATGATTTTAAAACCACCATGTGATTTTCCTTTGAACAAAATCACATAGTGATTTACAAAATCACATAGTGATTTACAAAATCATCTCAAATTGTACTAGCATAAAGAAAAATTGCAAAATCATCTCAACTTACCATGGTAAGTTGTTGTAGTATGAACATGGCCTTATTACTCCCAAATTTCGGGAGTCTAACTCTTTTAGTTTGAACTGCATCGTATTAACTACACACGGAAGGACAGACGGTGGTCATGTACCACTTAGAATCGATCACTGATCATAAATATATACTTTATGGGATCCTAGACCAATAGGATAAAAGTTTGGATCATAATCTATGGCCAAACTTTAACGACGCAATCAGGTCTCGTGCCAACGGGGTCTGGACCCATTGGGTCCCAACTAAATGGGGGCTGGACCCAATCTAGTTCTCAAATGTGTATAAACTAAAGCAGAATAAAATGTATTTTGAGAAAGATTACACTGTGCTACAAAAAACACAAAATCGAATTTACTTTTGAAATGAGGTAGTTAAGGTTGTAGGTCTCGTCGAAAAGATCACAAAAATGCCCATCAAACTTGCTGGACACTCTCAAGTTTTAAAGTTATTGGGACTTTTCTCACTAAACCACATGTAACTAAGGGGTAGTCCAATAACAAGTATCTTTTTAAAAATGCAATAAAATGATCAATACTCAAAATTTTTTGGAATGTTATGGCTTTGTTTGAAAGAGCAAACATTCCCGTTTTTTATGGCAAACGACTTCATTGATGCGTCCTCGGCTTGCTCCGCTCTATCGCGTTGTAGCGCAGTACTGTGTTGCCAAACTGCACGTTTTTGGAAAAAAAGTTTTTAACCGAAATAAGGCACTCAAATGAGGTTATGTTAACAAACAAATTGCTACATCTTGGGATCGTAAAACTCGCACGGTACTGTAAAGAATCCAATTCATCTATTGGAAGCAACAGATTTGAGTATCAGCATCATTATACAATATTTTCAAAAATACAGCTGAAAACCCCATTTTCGTCAAAGATGAGCGCTACCGAGCCATGATTACCGACTTTTTGTTGGCCGTAATAGAATATATCAACTTGGATGACATTTATTTTCAGAAGGATGTCGCAATATGTCCCACAGTCCATCAAACAATCGATATTTTGCGCACTTAGTTCGGAAATCGTGTTTTTAGCCATATTCGCGGTGACAATTGATCACTTCAGAGCTGCCGATTAAAACCTCTAGAAATTTTTTTGAGGGGTCTCGTTAAAGATTCATGCAACATGGGAAATGCAGAAATGTTCTAGGGCCTTTCGACGAATATCGTTCAAGCCATTCGTAAGATAGAACCAGAAACATTAGAAAAATGGGTGCCGAGAATGAGTTACTGCGGAGCTAACCCAGGCAGCCGCATGAATGAAGTCGTTTGCCATAAATAATGGGAATATTTGCTCTTTCAAATAAAGCCATAAGGTTCCAAAACTATTGAGTATTGTTCATTTCATTGCATGTTTTAAAAAGATACTTGTTATTGGACCACCCTGTAAAAAAGTTTTCAACCGATGTTCAATTTTTTAACTGTTTTGGATAGAAGAAGGATAGGGCTTTTTATGTGTGTGAGTTGGTATGTATATATATGAAAGATATGTATTGATTTTTTCAACAATATTTTGTTATTTTTTGAAAATTTTTTGAGTTTACCGATTTTTTTCTGCTATAGTAGTTCGTTCAACAATATTTATATTTGTAAACGTACTCTTAAAGAAAATTTAATTCTGAATACGATGAGCTTTATTCCGAAAAAAAACAAATAACAACTGACTGAGTTTTAATAAATTTTCTAAAAAAGAAAATTAAGATTTTGCTGGAAATCGCCGTTCAAACAACCCAGGCAAAAGAAATAAAAAAATAAACGAACATACTGAGAGGTCGCGTATCCTTATTTTAAAGGTTTTTGGCCCCCTGAATTCGAATTTGACCTTGAAATTGCGCTATCTTATTAAGTTTTTGATATATCAATTTATGTTGAATATCTCAAAAACCTGACGCGATAGAGTAATTAAAAGGCCAGATTCGGATTCAGCGCGCCAAAAACCTTTAAAAATATTGTACATTAACTCTTATAACAAATTTATTTTTTTTGCCTGGGTTATCTGAGCGGCGATTTCCAGCAAAATCTTAATTTTCTTTTTTTAGAAAAATTATCACAACTCTGTAAATTCTTATCTGATTTTTCAGGATAAAGCTCATCGTATTCAGAATTAAATTTTCTTTAAAAGTGCTTTCATCAATATAAAGGTTGTTAAACGAACTATAGCAGAAAAAACAAGTAAAAAAGTTAAATTCGGCCTTGCCGAATGTAGTGATACCCTCCACAATTTCAAAAAGATTATTGCAAACAACTTTATTTAAAAGGAAATTTCTTTTGAAAAAAAAAAATATGAAAAAAAATTTCCGCGAAAAAAAATTTGGTAAAAAAAAATCCGCGATTTTTTTGTCAAAAAATATGTTCGCACTTGTTTAAATACCATTTGATTTTCAATTATGTTCACATATGTCAACCAGAAGCCGAATTAAAGCATTTTGTATTTTTAGGTTATGTTGAATGTACTGAAATTTTTGAGGTATGCTTACATTTTCGTTCATAACTTTTGAACCGCTGAACCGATATCGCTCAAATGCAATACCAAACTTCTCGGGAGAACTTCCAATATATATGTTAAGTTTCAGTCATCTCTGTGCAATATTTTGTCCGCGAGAGCATTTTCCACAGACAGACAGACAGACGGACAGACGGACATCGCTAGAATGTCTTAAAATCGATCGGGCATCATGAATATATATACTTTATGGGGTCCCAGACCGATATTTCGATGAGTTACAAACGGAATGACAAACTTATATATACCCTCTATCACTAAGTGGAGGGTATAAAAACGATGAACTCGAAAAATTTTCAAAAAATAACAAATAAATTAGATAGTATAGAAAAAATCAATAGATATCTTTCTTAAATGTGTAGACCAACTCACACACATGGAAAGCCCAATCGTCCTTCTATCCAAAACAGTTAAAAAATTTAAAATCTGTTAAAAATTTTCTGAATTACACAAGGTTTAGTGAGCAAAGTCCTAAAACCCGTTTTTTGATATAACTCGAAAATTTGAGGGTGTCTGGCAAGTTTAATGGGCATTTTTGTGATCTACTCGACAAAACCAATAACCTGTACCATGTCACATCAGAAGTATTTTTTCACTGTAGCATAGTGTTATTCTAGCTCAAGGTCATATTTCTTTTACTAATCATTACGATGATAGGCCTTTTTTGTTGGCAAACTTTGATTGTTACCATGCATCAAAACGAAAAAAACGACACCTTAACTTCCATAAATTTCTCAATTTAATTTAGCGTCGCACGTTGGGTTGAAATGGATCAAAAGTGGCGCTTTATTCAAAACTGAAAAAATTTTTTTTACAAAAATTATTAATTTAGGGTTAAAGTATATAAAATTACACTAAAAAATCTGTCACAACTATTATTCTGAGTTGTTTACTTTTCTTGCAATCCGCCGTCAAAATCAAATAATTTTTTGTGTTTTTGAATATGGTGCTAAAAATTGAAAATCAACTTATTTCTAGATTTTTTCTTGGTATTTATTCATTCAAAGGTAATTTTTTTATTATGGAACCATCAACTTCAGTCATTTTCAAATACATTTCTGTTTTTTGTTTTTTGAAAATTGTTGTAAAAATATTTTTGAAATTTTTTTGTAAAATGTTCCAAAATTGGAGTATTTTTAATACTTGATGGAATATAAAAAAAAATGTAAGAGGTTGTTATTGCTTATACATTGTGATAATAAAGCATACAGTATAAGCTTTAATTTAAAAGAAAAAAAACGTCCGCGTTTAATGCCGTTATTTTTTTATTTAAGATTTTATGAAAAAAAATACGGTCTCTTCAACAACACTTCATCACAAAAAAACAAAAAAGTTTCTGACCCAGAAACTAGACCCACTTATCCTTATGTATTTTGACCTTCTAAAGTCGATTCTGCCATCAGAATTGAATTCTATAGTTGGGGTTTCCTGTGATTTACAAGGAAAGTCCGCAAAGTGAACCCACCTAATTTCCTTGTGAATTTGACAAAGTTACAAAAATTTTTAATTTTATTTCTGTATGTAGGGTGCAAGTCTGATTTATTACGTAGAAAATAAGAGTATTTTAAATAAAATCCGTCAAAAATAGCAAAAGTTACATGCATTTGAACAAAAACGCGTTATTTCAGTTTTATACAAAAACAGTTGTATTTATGTTGTGAATCAATGCATTTTTGTTGAAATGCTAGTAACTTATGCAATTTTTGATGGATTTTATGAAAAAACCTCTTATTTTCTTCGTAATAAATCAGACTTGAACATTACATACCGAAATAAAATTTAAAAAAATGTTAACTTATTGTTAGTCAAATTAACAAGGAAATCAGGTCAGTTCACTTTTGGGGACTTTCCTTGTAAATTAGAGAAAAACCCAACGATAGAATTTAATTCTGATCGCGGAATTGAATTTAGAAGGTAAAAATACATAAGAATTAGTGGTCTAGACCTTTTTTGTGGGTCTTTGTAAGCTATATATAAACAAGTAAGAGTTTAAAATTCGGCTGTGCCAAATCTCCAACAAGCAAAAAATATAAAATTGACAGGGACGGGTTTTGTGGGGAGTGAGAAGGGGGCGGGGTTAGCAGATGACTCTGGGTGTGTAATATAATATCTGACAAATATGATAATAATAGTTCAGAATTACAACTTTTCTGACTTTTTTATGGAAAATTTTAAATTTGGTGTAACACAAAAATCCGACTTTGAACAAATTTTATGCAAGTATTAACACCTATTTATTTTTTATTGTTTTAAATTTTTATTATCGCATTAAAAATACTTTAATTTGCAACTGTATTTATTAAATTATCGCTTTTGGTTTAAAAGTTACAGCTTAAATTGTGAATCAAGTTCAATATTCAAGAAACACTAAAATAATTCTGACAGGTTAAAAATAAATAAAAACCACATGTTTTCTCTTTAAAAGGGTGATTTCTAATGTATTATTTATCATTCATCAATTAAAAAATATTATATGTTAAAATTACTGCTTCCCTGAATAAAGCGCCACTTTGCCTCTCATTCAACCCAATGTGCGTCGTTTGGAATAGTTATGTAAAATATTACACATTTTCGATGAAATATTGATAAAATTAGTTTATTAGACGCAATTTAGCTTGAAAGCAACACAAACATTTATCTTTTTTATAAATACCAAAGAGAGTCATTAACAATAAGAGAATCATTCACAATGTATGCAAGTTAATTTTTAACTTCTAGAATTTTGAGCGTTAACACTAATGTTAACTTTGTATGGTAGACCACTGATAATTATGCCAACAAAAAACGCCTGATATTGTCAAAGTAACAATTTTCAAGAAACTATTTATAAAGTTGTTTGTTTTAATTTGATTGGTTTGGTCATTTTGCAATGACCAAATTCCATTGTCAAGAGTATTTAGCAAATTGAAAATCGTTTGTGGCAAAACATAAAGACTTATGTCCAAATTCATAAAAGCTAAAAGCGATTAACAACTGGTTTATTAATCGAATATCCACACAAAATTTGTTTTATAAACTTCTTATTAGCCGCTTTTAACTTTTATTAATTTGAAGGTTATATTCGTATGTAAGTAGACATAATGAGAATTTATGTACTAAATTTCAGCAACAGAAATAGGGATTGTGACCGAATACATCGCGATAAAAACCCGAGAAACCCGCCAGTTGGCAACGTCCTGAGTGACCACGCGGTGACATATCAGAGTCACTGCTGACATCCACAAGACATCTCTATGTACTGAGTTGAGGACAGTTTCATTCAAAATGTCCTCACTCAAAGTCAGCTGTAGCCAGGGCATGCTGACTTTCTGGTGACATGTCATCTAAAGCTACGTACGAGGTTTGTTTTCTTTTCTATAAGAAAAAGGACTCAGAATCTGATAACTTTCTTATGAACAAAAGGTCTCAGAATCTAAAACTTGTTCTAAGGAAAAAGCCCGAGAATCTGAAAAAGGTCTCAGATTCTAAGGAAAAGGTCTCATGATTTTAAACTTTTTTCTTTTTGAAAAAGGTCTTAAAATCCGAAACTTTATAAATAAAAAAAGATCTCATAATTAGAGATTTTCTCTATTAAAAAAAGATCTCATAGGCCTCTGTTCTGTCTTTCACAACTTTTCAATTCACATGAAAATTTCCGAATCACATGAAATCATGTTTAGTGTTTTTTTGATTACGTTTTCATTCGAAGTAGAAATCAAATAATTTAAATTTAAAAAATTGTTAGGAAAAAAGTGCATTCGTTTTACTTTCACCAAATTTTATTTATGTGAAACAAAACGATAAAAAATTTCGGATGTGAAATCTAGAACACCAAAAAAATTCGGAAATTTTAATTTTCACATTTTTTATGTGAATTACTTTTTTTGAAACAGCGGCCATAATCTTAGACTTGGGCCTCTGTTCTGTCTTTCACAACTTTTCAATTCACATGAAAATTTCCGAATCACATGAAATCAAGTTTAGTGTTTTGTTGATCACGCTTTAATCCGAAGTTGAAATCGAATAATTAAAATTTAAAAAATTATAAGGAAAAAAGTGCATCCGTTTTATGTTCACCAAATTTTATTTATGTGAAACAAAACGAAAAAGAAATTCGGATGTGAAATCTAGAACACCAAAAAAATTCGGAAATTTTCATTTTCACATTTTTTATGTGAATTACTTTTTTGGAACAGCGGCCTTGTTCTACTGAAAAAAACGCCTCAGAGTCTGAGACTTTTTATTAAGGAAAAAGTTCCAAAATCTATACGAAAAATGTTCTACAGAAAAAAGGTTTCAGAATCTGAGCCTTTTTTTATACGAAAATTGTCTCAGAATCTGAGTCTCATAATCTAAGATTTTTCGATAGAAAAAAGATCTCATAATCTGAGATTTGGTCTATTGAAAAAAGGTCTCAGAATCTGTGATTTTTTGTATACGAAAAACAGGTCTCAGAATCTGATAGTTTTTCTAAAGGAAAATCTAGAATATGAAACTTTTTCTATAGAAAAATTAGACTTTTTCTATACAAAATTTGTCAGAGTCTATGACTTTTTCTAAACGAAAAAATCTTTTTTAGAAAAATGGACAGATTTACATTTTTTCAACTTTTAAAATAACAAAACAAACAAAAAGTTGTTTCTTTAAAACCAGTTTAGGCAGTCGAGGCCGTGGACACGTGCAAACATGGGCATGCCCATGTTTTAAGAGATAATTTTTGGCCTTATAAAAAATACATAAAATTCTATTAAAAAAGACACTTAAAGGGTTGAAATGTTCTACGAACATTTTGAGCATAAGATTTCATTAATAGTTAATCTTTTGTAGAGAGAGAATTTTAAATAATAACACAGGTCAAAGGATACTTTTGTAAAGGTTTGAGCTTGCTGAATCCGAATCTGTCCGCAGTATTTGCATATCACATCAAGTTTTAGTAATATCTTTCGCAAAATTTTTTGAGTGCAAAAAAAAAGTTTTTTTTTTTCAAATTTTAAAACTCGGTTTATTTCAAAGAATCCAGTTTATCGCTATATTCACGATATTTTCGATATTTGCAATAAATTTGATTACTGCCGTAATATAGAGGCGAAATTGTGCGTATAATCTATCGAATTTTACATTCACAAAATATCATGAATAAACCGATAACTCTGGATTTTCAAACTACAAACCCTGATGTGATTGGCCAATTTTGAGGTCAAATTCGGATTTAACGCCGCATGTGTATTCCTCGAGGTAGAATTTGTTAAAAAAAAAGAAATTATGTTAATTAAGAAACAAAAATTATTAAGATATTTTATGTATTATTAAAATCAGTTATTAATTGATAAACATTTAACCAAATATGTATAATAATAATAGCATGCAGAATAAACAAATAGCCAATTGATAAATAATAAAACATATAATAGTTTAAAAAAAATTCATATTAAAAAACCAGGAAACATATGTAGGTAGGTAGGTATAAACCACTGAGGTATATCCGTTTTTTTTGGATTGTTTTTTAGAAACTACATAGAATTGGGTGATTGTGGGTTAAATTCATTTAATCATTCCATTACTGTTTTGTTAGTAACACTATCTGGATTGTGATTGCTTTTGGAGGCGGTAGCAGCACGCAGTGTTTTACGCAAGAAACTCTCCTTACGCCGGGCCACTGTACCATTGCGTATGTCTTTTGGCGAAAGACTACGTGGTGTTGATTCCGGAGAGCTTTGTGGTGATGGCAACATTTCACATGGTATCAAATTGTCCTCATTGTCGTATTTCATCGATTGTAGGGCTGTTTTCTTTTGACGCCTAGCCGCTGAAGATTGCGTCATTAGGGACTGTGTGCGCGTTAATGGACTACTCAATTGTGAGCGTTTTTTACCACGTATCAAAGCACTACCGACTGTACCGCCTCCAGCAGCAATTTTGCCAGTAGCAGAGATGTTCTTCATATTAGGTGGTAGTTCAAAGTGATAGTTGTTGTTAAGTTCGGTGAGTAGAAACTTTGAGCAATACTCACTGCTGTAGGTTGAAGCCGAGACACTGGTCTGTTGTTTACTATAGTCCAATGCTTTATTTCCAGCCCAGTCTAGAAGATCACGATTGGCTTCTGTAAAAAGTAATAAAAAATAATTATTAACATACAGTTGTCGTGCACTGAAAAAAAGACATAACTAAAATTAAGGAAAAAATGTCTTTGAAAATTTATCATGAATTTTCCAAAAATTTAGTAAAATTTTACTAAAAAATGAGAAATTTTCTTAACTATGAGGAAAAAAGTTTATTTCATTTACTTATAAGTAGTTCATAGTTTTCTTTAAATGAAATTTTTAAATATTAGGAAAAAAATTCTTACTGCCAAAGAAATTTTCCACAAATCTAAGAAACGTATCTTTATTTTTAAGACATATTTCTTAAAAAACAATTTAGTTCAAGTTTAGTTAAAATTTACTAAAAAAAACATCTTAGAATTTAGTTAATAACTTCTGAGAATTTAGTAAATAACTTCTTAGAATTTAGTTAAAAATTCAAAATGGCGATATCTCGAAAACTAAGCGAGATAGAGCGAAACGGACGAAATTTTCAAAAGAAAGACTACAAAGAAAAATATGGAATAGCCTAGCTCTGCATATCTGTCGGGGTCTCAAGACCCTAATTTTAGATCTCAAATTTGAAATTCCCGAGATTTTATATATGCGCATATCTCGGTAAATACTGCCAACACGAGAAAAGGTCTACGGCATTTTTGTAGCTCTTGATTCGTAGAACACTTCCGCAAAATACCCGAAAGCCCACCGATTAATAGTTTTTGAGTTATCCAGTTTTTAAGATTCTTAAGACCCTATCAGACCCCTTATTACCGTATCTCAAAAACTAATCAAGTTAGAGCGAAACGGTTCAGTTTTAAAATGTGAATGAACTAAAGTGTAATATAATTTTTCCCATTTTCTAGTTAAAATTGGCTTAAAATTAATTAACTTTGTTTTCCTTATTTTGGGAAAATAATGAACTACAACCAAGAAAAAAAAATCTTTGGAGCCAAACATGCCCACTTTTTCTTAAAATCAAGTTAATTTTCCCAGATTTTAGTTCACTTTTTTTTTAGTGTGTTGAAAATATATATTAATTTGATTTTGTTTAAGTATATAGAAAACAATTATCGTTTTGGTCCTTATTCTATTACAATCCAGATACAGTATGTGTAGGCTGATCAGTACATGTAGTGATTTTTGATCACGTGTATTGATTTTTTGAAATATGTACTGATATTTGAACATTTAGAAAAGGTGATTTGGAAGCACTTTTTATTTTTAATTTGCTACTTTATTTCCATTTTTGGTTTTTCTCTATCTCTTACACAATTAATTTTTCTAAATGCAAAACCCTCTATCTTTTCAAATAATTAATTTATAAATATTTTTTTTTAATAATTTCATCATGCATTACATGTTTTCATACTAATTTTTGCATGCTAAAAATGAATTTCTCAACAAAATTCCAAAACCACGATTTTGGTCTAATTTTTTCTGAAAATTCTTGTTTGACTTTTTTGAAAAATATGGCTCAAAATTTGAATGTCTTGTGTACATTATGAAACAAAAATTTTAATCTTAAAAATCGCAATGCTGATCAGCATCTGTGGACCAAAATCGCGTTTTTAATTTTTTTCAATATTTTTTACATAACATACTTAACAGTTTTTCAACTTTTGAGATGAATTCGGTAAAAAAATATTTTTTGTCTTAAAAATCAGCACCTGTGGACCAAAACCGCGATTTCTGAATTTTTTATAAGCCGTTATCATAAATAAATCATGTCAAAAATTTACCGATGTCGTAAATGAAATCATAATAATTAATTTTTATTGTAACGCAAAACCTTCTATCTGATCATTTTCATTCATGTAGTTGGTAATTTTAAGAAACAAAACCCTCTATCTATCATAAAATCCCCAATAGTGCAAAATTTTAAAAACGAATTATATGTGAGATTCAGTAGTTGATTTAAACAAATTTTGTAGAATATCGAATTTTAATTAATCTAACAATACGCGAAATAAACAGTTTTTGGCTCTCCTGAAAAGTTGTGTTTTTTTAGATAGAGGGTTTTGAACAGACAAGGGAAAAGTGTAAAACTTAAAACTCTTCAATGAAAAAAAACCAAAAGTATTTTTTTCAAAAAAATTTAATTCAATTTTTAAATAAATTTCCTACAATTTTAAAATAAAACTCGGTACCGAGTTTTAAAAATAAAACTCCGAAATAAAAAGAGTTTTATTTTCATACAATTTATTTTATTTTAAGTAAACAAAAAATGTTTTTGGTTTTAAACATTTTTATGTAAAATAGTTGATAATATGATAAAATATGACCTCACGAAATAATAAAATTAGTTGAAATTAAATTCATCTTATTTAAATTTATTAATACCTCTAATAGAACTCTTATTTGTGAAAAAAACTTTCTATTAACGAAATATTGCACTAAAAAAGTGTTCTCTTAATATTTTTTTTATTGATTTTTTGCATAAAAAATATTTTTGCAAAAATCGCGTATAAACTTTAAAAAATAAAAAAAAAACACTCTGCAAAATTAAATGTATGCACTAAATAGATTTTGCCGTCCTAATTCCAAATCTGCTTTTGATATTTGTAGCGCTTACCGTTTTTAAGATATTCGCGTTTGAAGATTCGAATAACCGCTAATTTAGTACTTTCTGTAGTTCCACTCAAACTTATTCGAAAATTGGAACCGGATAATTTTATGGGTAAAAAATAGACCTCGTGAACCCAGATTATTTCGATCCATTTTCGAAATATTAGAGACTGGAAATAAATACTTTAATTAAATTTAAGCATCAATGACCACTAGTGAGAAAAGTAATGGATACAGACGCACAGTGTCGTTAATATCTAATAACTCGCTAATCTTGAGCAAAAGGATCAGCTTAACTGTTCCAAAAACCAATAAAACGAAGATTTTAATAATATTTTATTTATTAAGGGGGGTTTAAATAAAAAATAAACAACCTTCATGTGATTTTTAAAGCAGCTATAAAAAATAAATACGCAACATTTTTTAATTCTGTATTTTTATTTTATAACACAAAATTTGATGAACTGAAATTTCCACTTAATTGTAGAATGTTTTTTTAAAGGAAAAATCGGCTGCAGTTGTACAGCTAAAAGTACTAGACCGATTTTGATGAAATATTTTTGATTTTTAGATTATTAAATTCTCTAGTACTTATCGTACTTTTTAAGTTTATATTAGCATAATTTCAACAAAAATCAATATTTTTCAAAAAATGGCCAAGTACTAGAGAATTGAATAATCTACAAATAAAAATAAAACATCAAAATCGGTTTAGTAGTTTTTGCTGTACAACTGCATCCGATTTTGTCTTAAAAAAAAGAAATGAGTGGCAACCCAGGAAATTCTTGTTGACCAAATTTTGTGTAATAAAGTTTTTAAAATATTACAATAATTCATCTTGCAATAAAAAAAAACAGAATTAAAAAATATTGCGTATTGATATTTTTATAGCGGTTTTAAAATTGCTCACGTTAAGACTATTTTTTTCCTTTATACACCCTTAAACCTAATAAAAATATTTAAGATGAGATACATTATTTTTATCTGAACTCTACTATACATATATTCATATTATTGTCAAAAATAATACTAAAATAAATTTATTTTTATTTTTAAGGTAAAATAAAACTCTTTTTTTTGAGAGAGTTTTATTTTTGAAATTATAAAACTCCAAAATTTTTAAGAGTTTTATTTTTTGAAATTATAAAACACCAACATTTTTAAGAGTTTTATTTCAAAACAAAATTAAATTTGAATAATTTAAACATTATTTTAATAAAGTACGGAGTTTTTCCTTGTCTGGTTTTGAATATAGGCGCTTGATATAAAGAATTTAATTTTCAAAAAAATAATATGGAAAGACTAAAAAAGACGTAGCAGTGGCTATAGAAACCATGGTCTAGGGCAGCGGTTACCAACCTATGGTACGCGTACCACTAGGGGGTACGCGAAACTGTCCGCGGGGGTACGCAAAATTTCAGTAATTTGGACATTCGTTTTAGATAAACCTTTCAATGCTGGTTCCGCACCTGGCTTCCAAAGTTTTCCATATCGTCAGGTTTTTAAGAAAGTTGAGGTCAAAGTTCATAAAAACCGTATTTTTGTGCAATTTAGAGAGCATTTTTTTGCGATATTTTGAGATCTAACCACTTGTTTTCGATTAACGTTTCGATGCTGATTCCGAATATGGTTCCCAAATTTTACTATGATGTCAGGTTTTTGTATATCAAAGTTCTCAAAAAATGTGTTTTTGGGCATTTTTGTGACGGGTTGTGATAGAGTGGAAATTTTGGTACCATTTCGTTACCATTTTGTTAACCTCAAAATGTTTGGGTGTTGAGGGTGTTTCATTCGAAAAGTCACGGAATTGTGGATCTGCCTTTGTATTAAAAAAAAAAGATTTAAAAAAAGATAAAAAACATTATATTTCCGCCCTCTGTGATGTGTTTTTGGAACTTTTTTAAGAGTTCAAAAAACGTCCGTTGTTAAAATTTTTGGTGTAGAATCGACTGTTGAAATCAGATTTGCAATATTTTCAGCTGTTTTTGCTCTGCAAAAAAATGAGCTCAAAATCCACGTTTTCAGATGCATTGAACCACCCCAAGGAGCGAAAATTTTTCCAAAAAAATACCACCATTGTTTTGATCTCCCCTAAATCCTTCAAAGCAATGATAATACCCGCAGATAAAAAATTTCAAAATTAACTCTAATATTTATATGAGCAGTAAGTGTTGAAGTTGAAAAAATGCAGAAGAAAAATTGAATTTCTAAAAATTATAGACATTCTGGTACTTCCCATACCGGTTTTAAACACCCCAGATAGTGTTATCTTCAGTAGGATTTTAAATGTCAGTTTGTCTTGTTAATGAAAACTGTTTTTTATATATGTGCATATTAATAGTTTCTACAGAATAAATTTTGACAGTTACCAACACTACAATTCTATTTCTAGAAATCTCAACCCAACTTCATAATTTCTTTCAACTTTTTTGTCTCTTACATTATTTCGCAAGGGTTTTTTAACGAAAACAAAAACTCTTTAGGGGTACGCGGCTGACAAAATTTTAAATTTGGGGTACGCGAGCCAAAAAGGTTGGTAACCGCTGGTCTTGGGTAAATCCACATTTAATTTAATCTTTACACCCCAAAAAAAAACGTGGGTATTCAATACTAAAAATTTTACTAATGAACTAATTTTTTAGTCCAAAATGATCTAGTGCAGGCGTTGGTAATCAATACTAAATTTTTTTACTAATATTATTCAAAACCAGTAAAAATTACTAATTTTAGTACTTTGAAGATACTAAAAAACTACCGTACTACTGGTAATTAGTAACTTATTAGTAGATTTTGGTACCAAATCACTTACTAATATTTTTACAGCAGAATTATTTTGAGTGTAGAAGACCTAATTTTCTTTTTCAATCAAAAACACAAACAAAAAATTAATACATATTTTTAAGAAATAAAATTATAAACTTTTGAATTTCCTTTGAATCGTTGTTCCTTGTCAAAGGCTGCTTCAAGTCCAGCTCAATTTCTGCTGGGTCGTAACAGAATATCTGCCGAAGGCCAGAGAAGAGCTGATTGTGGAAAAATTTATTAAAATTTTTTGCATATTTCCGAGTTTTTTGAATAACGCAGACCAAAGCCTTTTGAATTTATGGTTTTGACCTAAAATCGAGGGGTTACTAAGATCAGAATTTAAATTTTAAAGAAATTTAAGAGAAAACTAGGAAAGAAAAAGTCCAAACAAGTTAAATGAATCATGGGGCAATATTGCAAACATTTTAAATTCGTTATAAAAACATTGAAAATGATTAAAAGTAATCGCATGATTTTTTGTCGATTACGATTAATTAGAGCGATTAATCGCGATTACGATTTCAATTGTTTTGTAAATTCTAGTATAGACCATTGAATTTATTCCCTACACACATTTCTCTTATACATGTATACTGCATGTATCACTGCAGTGAAATCGATGCATAAAGCAAAGTAGTCTGTTCGATTTCACGGGAAAAAATCTGTCAAACTCCATATAAAAAAAATAAACGCAAGGAATTATAGGGAAATTGTTAAAAAAGTTTTCATGCTTATTTATTATATGTACAAGACAATTTAAATCGCCGTGAAAAGGTGAAATTTCAGTTTTGTTATGATTAGGGATGAGATTTTCATGCACTAAATAATCGAAAATATGCGCTAAAAAATCCAAAATGTGCACTAAAAACCAAAAAATATGCACTAAAAAAATAAAATGTGTACAATAAAAATCTTGTTTTCATACGAAATGCTTATTAAAAGCAAAAAATAACACCGGTCTTAAAGATTAGAATTTAAAACTTTATATAAACAAGATTATTTAGAAATTTAGACATTCTTTAAAAAAATTAAAAAGAAAATTTTTTTTTTCTTATCCCTATTAATATTACACAGAAAAAAATAAAAAAAATATTTGAGTAAATTTTTAATACTATTGAGTAAAAAATTACTCAATTTTGCACCAGTAAACAATTTAATAGTATTGAGTAAATTTTTAATAAAAATTTATTAAATGTTTGGTTAAAAATTTGAGTAAATTTTTAATTGACACAATTAAAAATTTGAGTAAATTTTTAATTGGCACAATTAAAAATTTACTCAAAATTTATCTATTTTTTTTTTTTTTTAAGTTTAAAAAAGTTTTAAATTTTTTTACAAAAAAAAAACAAAAAACTTGTTTTTTTAAACTTTACCAAACATATTTATGTCTCAAAGACATAGGAAAATTTTACAAAGACGATTACAAACTTTCATATACATACACAAAAAACTATAAACTAAACGAGAATTAAAAAAACTATGAGAGTTTAAAAAAATTAAAAAAACTATTAAATTTTTATTAAATTACTAGCTGTTTCGCACCCGGCGTTGCCCGGGTTGAAAAAAATATTATATAATGAATAACAGTTTGTAATGCCCTATGGTTGCATCCTCGGTTAGCACTACATCTGTTGAAAATTTTCATTTCGCATTACTTTACACCACCTCTGTCCGATCGCGCGCTGATATGACCCATTATTCCCGCCTTGTTTAGTACTCGAAGATAACCGAATAGGCAGAAATATCTTTCAATATATTATAAATGTGTGGCAATTTACGTCACTTTGTTCGATCGCACACTGATATGGGCCCGCATCGGTTAGTCAGTTATTAAAAATTGGCTCAGCCGTTTTTGCGTAATTTCGGAACTGTTGCCGCCTCGGTTAGTACACAGAAAATAAAATTGTCAAATTTAAATCAACAAACAGCAATTGTAAATTAACCAAATATGATATCAACCAAACATTTAATAAAAACGGCCGCCTGTTAGACTATAATACAAAACATCAATTTTGTTTTTAACAAACTCAGTCAAGTAATTTTATTTCAAAAAAAATTTATCATGTCAACAAATAGTTTTTGTGTTTGTTGAATTTCTTTGTTGAAAAAAAAAAAAAATAAGATTTTTTACGTTTGTCAGATCAACTAATTGTGTTTGTGTTTGTTGAATTTCTTTGTTGAAAAAAAATTTAAGATTTTGTACGTTTGTCAATACAAATAATAATTTTAGAGAACTATTACAAACTCGTTTATCAATTTTCTTATACCCTCCAACCACAGTATGGGGGTATACTCACTTTGTCATTCCGTTTGTAACGCATTAAAATATCGGTCGGGGACCCCATAAAGTATATATATTATTGATCTATGATCGATTCTAAGTCGTTTTATGAATGTCCGTCCGTCCGTCTGTATAAAACACGATTCAGTCCAAAATAAAAGAGCTAGACTTCTGAAAATTGGCAAGAATATGTCTAATCCTCATAGGCCGGTTAAGTTCGGAAATGGGCAAAATCGGGTCAGGGGGAAAAAGTTCCCCCTTAACAAACTAAAAAAACCTCTTAAAAAACGCAATTTTTAAATTTTTTTGTGCCATTTTTGTTAAACAAATGAAACCTTTTTGTGACAGAAGGAGTTTAAACTCCTGAACTTAGACCCAGAGGGCTGCAAAATTTATTTTTTTTCTGCCCGCCCCCTTTTGTGGGCGTGGATTTAAAAAAATCAATAAAATAGTGAGAAAATGGTATTACTAAAGTGCAAAAAGCATAATAAAAAAATTGGTTAACATTTATCGCGATGGGGAAGGTATCCCCCACCACCCCCATCGAGCCCGCCCCCAACAAAAAACACTGCTGGATTTTTTTATATGTTCTAACATGTTGGAGGGTATCAAAGATTCGGCACAGCCGAATTTAACACTCTCACTTGTGTAAATTTTTTTTCAACAATCAATATTTACAAACATTAGTTGATATCTCAAATTTCCGTATAGGAGCACTTTCAGTGAAAAAGTTAATTGTATTCACAAATATGGGGGTCAATATAACAACTCGTTTTTTTCTGTGTAAGTACTATATGTGTTGAAATTTTGTTAAAATCAGTTTAGGCGCTTAAGCGTAATTACGGAACAGACTGAAAATAATTTTCAGTGTGGTGCAAAGGGGCGTGACAACTTACGCCCCGTGGTCTTAACACGCTCTATTATGGTTTATTATTCCCGTTTCGGAAGTACTATATGTGGTGAAAAATCCATTAAAATCGGTAAAGCCGTTTAAGCATGATTATGGGACAGGCAGAAATATCTTTCAATGTAATACAAAAGAGCGTGGGATTTAACTCCCCTTTGTCAAACCACACCCTTTTGTGGCCTATAGTTCCTGCCTCGGTTAGTACTATCTGCGGTGGAAATTTCTTCAAAATCAATAAGTGTGATTGCGAAAAAGGCAGAAAGGAGGTGCAATAAATTTAACAGGGCGTGTCATTTTATGCCCCTTTGTCCGATCGCTCATTTTATGTTCTATAGTTCCCGCCTCGTTTAGCACTATCTGTAGCGAAAATTTCATGTTAATTGATTCAGCCGTTGATGCGTAATTGCGGAACTGACAGAAACAACTTTTAGTATAGTAAAAAAGAGCGATGCAACTAATGCCTCTTTGTCCAAACGCGCTTTATTATGGCAGTCAAAAATAATTTGAAATTAATACAAATAGCGGTATTTTAAACGCCTTTGCCCAATAACGCGCTGATAAGGCATATTGTTCCCGCTTCGGTTAGTACTATCTGTGTTGAAAATTGCAATAAAATCTGTTCAGACGTTTAAGAGTGATTACGAACTGGCAGAAATGACTTTCAATGTAATACAAAGGGGCGTGGACTTTTACCTCCATCCGTCAGAGCGCCCTCCTATTATAACCTATAGTGCCCGCCTGGGTTAGTACTATGTGTGGTTAAATTTTCATTGAAATCAGTTCAGACGTTTAAGCGTGATTACGGGACAGGTAGAAATAACTTTCAATGAAGTACAAAGGGGCGTGGCATTTCCGCCCCTTTGTGTGATCGCCGCCCTATTATGAACTATATTTCCCGCTTGGATTAGTACTGTATGTGGTGAAAATTTCTTTAAAATCGGTTCAGCCGTTTAAGTGTAATTGCTGAAAAGGCAGAAATAATGTTCAATATAATACAAAGGGGCGTGGCACTTTACGCCCACTTGGCCGATCGGTCTCTCTTATGGCCTATAGTTCCCGTCTCGGTTAGTACTATCTGTGGTGAATATTTCATATAAATCAGTTCAGCCGTTAATCATTGATTGTGGACAGACAGAAAAACTAAAGGATGCCACGCCCCTTTGTAAGGATCTTATATTTACAAAAACTGGGTGTTAAAAGAGGCGTGGCTTCCAGTCAAGATGTGGGATGGCATATATTTGCTTGCAAAAAATGCCCTATTAGTATCCAAAATTGCATGTTTATCGGTAACAAACATCCAAATATAGTACAACAACCAAATATATTGAAAAATCTGAAATTCACAAAAAGTGGGCGTAAACGGAGGCGGGGCATCCAATCGAGATGCCATTGGTGCCATTTTTCATTCCAGGAAACGTACTATCTACATGCCAAATATCATTTGAATCGGTTCAGTAGTTTTTTTCTGAAAGCGACACAAACAAACAAACATACAAACAAACAAACAAACAAACAAACTAACATGTCATTTTTATATATATATAAGGATTTACTTAAATTGTTTTTAAAATTTTTAATTGCGTCAATTAAAAAATTACTCAATTTTTGTTTTTAAATTTGAACAAGTGATTACTCAAATTTGTTTCCTCCATATTTTTTTCTGTGTATAAATCTGAGTGTTGGTTTGTCTGTCTGTCTGTTCCGCAATCAGGGGAGAACGGCTGAACCGATTTTCATGAAATTTTCACCACAGATAGTACTAACCGAGGCGGGACGATCGGACAAAGGTGCGTAAAATGCCACGCCCCTTTTTATTTTTTGAAACGTTATTCTGCCTTTTCCGTAATAACATGTAAACGACTAAACCGATTTTAATGAAATTTTTAACACAGATAGTACTAACCGAGGCGGAAACTATGACCCACAATAGAGGGCGATCGAAAAAAGTGGGCGTCAAATGCCACGCTCCTTTGAATTACATTGAAAGTCATTTCTGCCATTTCCGTAATCACACTTAAACGACTAAACCGATTTTCATGAAATTTTTACAATAGATAGTACTAACCGAGGCGTAAACTATTGGTAATTAAAGATGACGATCGGACAAAGGGACGTTAAATGCCACGCCCCTTTTATTTTATTAAACGTTATTTCTGCCTTTTCTGCAATCAGTCTTAAACGGCTCTACCGATTTCCATGAAATTTTCACCACAGATCCTACCAACCGAGTCGAGAACTATAGGCCATAAAATATAGCAATCAGAGAATGGGGCGTAAAATGCCACGCCCCTTTTTATTTTATTGAACGGTAATTTCGTCTGTTCCTTAATCACGCATAAAGGGCTGAACAGATTTTAATAAAATCTTTATCACATATAGTAATAACTGAGGCGGGAACTATAGGTTATAAAGGAGAGCAATCGGACAAAGGAGCGTAAAATGCCACGCCCCTTTTCATTTTAGTGAACGTTATTTCTGCATGTTCTGTAATCACGCATAAATGGCAGAACCGATTTTAATGAAATTTTTAACACAGGTAGTAATAACCGAGGCTGGAATTGTCTTAATATATTAAAACGTTTGTGTCGGATACGTGTTACTAAAACTCAAGAACCGCTAGACCGATTGATACCAAACTTGGACAATATATTAGTTTAGTCTGGAGCCAGGTCTCTTAAGTTTAATTTCGCAATATTTAATTTTTTTTATTTATGGTACGATTTGGCTAAAATACGAACAATATATTTATTAAACAAAAATAAGTTTTCTGATAAATTTGAAATTGATAGGTGGCACTGTTGTCGTTTTAATTCTAATTTATTGTAAAAGTTGGCTCAAATTCACATGATATATTTATGAAACAAAAATAAGTTTTCTGATAAAATTAGGACCCTGCACTCAAAATATTTTGTAGGCAAAAACAAATGAAAAACACACTTAAAACCAGTAAATAAACAATTGAAAACCATACCAGTAAGTATTCATTTTTTTAATAAACATCAACATTTTTAGGGGGGATGGACTGTGAAAAGTAAAGGTGGAAAGTTCTTGATTGCCACTCACTTGGGAGTGGCCAAGGATGATTCCTTTGCTACACAGTCAAAGCAGCTCACTACCTCCGGTTTACACCAGGTATTCCCCGGGCAATGGCTTTGGAACACCCGTTCAAAGGCTAGCTAGAGTGAGAAGGCGGCTAAGTAACCTGAATGGTCGAAAGACGTCTCAGGTCAGTAGGAAGAATTTCTGAAACTTAGTTTCTGTAAAGTATCCTGATGGCTCGTAAGGGGCGTCTCAGGAAGTAGAAGAAACGCGGATAATCTCTGCCTTTGAAAAACTTTACAAATTGCCTGCCTGGAGGTTGCTGGCAGCCCCAGCACCAGGATCGGATGCGGAAGCATAATAAGCTACCACATCTTAAACAACCCTTATTAATGAAACCACAACTATATTAAACCAAAAACGATCTGATTTACTGATGACAACCTTTAGCATGAAAAAACGGACACGATTTGGAACCTGGAATGTTAGGACGCTGTCTGAACCATCGCGTTTAGAACAACTGTGTAATGAATTTGAAAACTACAAACTTCTTTTTTTGGGCCTAAGTGAGGTACGCTGGCCAGAATCTGGTGAAATATCAACCGCCGACGGACATCATCTCCTTTATTCAGGAAAGCCAGCCAATGAGCCAAAATCCTCTGGAGTTGGCATTCTACCTTCGAGAGATGCGCATAATGCAGTCATAGGCTGGAAGCCTTACTCGGACAGAATAATTTCTGTAAGGTTAAGAACCCGTGCACGTAATGTAACTTGCATACAGTGTTATGCACCTACAGAAGTTTCAGATTATTCCGCCAAAGAAGATTTTTACAGCCTTCTCGATCGTGCAATATCATCATCAAACACCGGTGATATATTGATTGTTATGGGAGACTTTAACGCACAAATAGGTCCCGACAACTCTGGCTTCGAAAACATCATGGGCACGCATGCGCTAGGAAGAAGAACCGAAAATGGAGAAATTTTTGTAAATATGTGTGCTGCAAACAACCTAGTGATAGGTGGATCTCTGTTCCCGCATAAAAACGTACACAAGACCACATGGGTATCATCGGACCATATAACAGAAAACCAAATCGACCACATTACTATCAGCCGAAAATGGCGCGGGTCTCTGTTAGATGTCCGTTGCAAAAGAGGGGCGGATGTTGCAAGCGACCACCACCTGCTTGTTGGAAGTATGCGTATAAAACTGGCGGCAATCAATAAGGCAAATCCATCGCTTCAGAAAAAGTTCAACATACTTAAACTAAGATATCCCTCAGTGGCTGCAAATTACACTCATGAACTGCAACAAGCCGTTAGAACAACGTCATATGAACAGCGAAAAGATTGGAATACTATCAAGAAGGTAATAACTGAAGCTGCTAAGAAACACATAGGCTTCAAGGAACAAAGACGCAAACATTGGTTACCTGACGACACTTGGTCCTTGATTAAGGAAAGAAAACTAATTAAAGCAGCTATTAACACCGCCAAAACCAGAAACGAGAAAGGAAATCTACGATCACAACACACTGCTATAGACCGTCTTGTTAAGCGAAATGCCCGCAATGACAAACGTGCTTGGACGAACGGAATAGCGTTAGAAGCTCAAGCTGCAGCGGATACAAATCGTTCTGGAGATCTTTATAAGCTCATCAAAAAGCTTAGTAATAAAGCCACTGTAACAGGAAAGCCTATACAAAACAATGACGGCATACTTATAACATCGAAAGACGAACAGCTAGATCTTTGGGCCGACCACTACTCCTCAATCCTTACTCCGGGACCTAATGGAGATGAGACCATATGCAATTGCGATAACCATAATTATACTGCAAACATTCCCTTCACAACTCCATCTATTTCTGAGCTGATTTCAGCTATAAAAATGCTTAAGAATAATAAAAGCCCTGGGCCCGACAACATCTCCCCAGAACTTCTCAAAACAGATCCCTCTTCCTGTGCACAGCTTATTTTGCCCTTAGTAGATGACATATGGCATAATGAAAGAGTTCCTGACGAACTTAAGGAAGGCATGATCATCAACATTCCGAAAAAGGGTAATCTAACTTGCCGTAATAACTGGCGGGGCATAACGTTGCTGAGTATGGTCAACAAAATAATAACCCACATAATTACGTCAAGAATCTCAGACGTACTGACACCTCAACTCAGATGTCAACAAGCTGGCTTTCGTCCAAACAAATCGTGTGTTGACCATGTAAACACACTCAGAATTATAGTGGAACAGTCGGTCGAATGGCGTTCCCCACTATATCTGGTATTTATTGATTTTGAGAAAGCTTTCGATACTCTAAACCACAACGTTATTTGGAAAGCCTTACAGTGCAAGGGTGTCCCTCTCAAATTAATTGGCCTTATAAAGAGCCTATACGCTGATGCAATTTGCCGCATTGTGCATGAAGGCAAGTTAAGCAGGAGGGTTAAAGTTGGAACGGGAGTTCGCCAAGGTTGCGTAATGTCTCCACTCTTATTCAACATCGTATTGGATATTGTCATGAAACAATGTATGGTAGACAATAGAGGTATCTCTTGGGGACTTAATGGAAGATTAGAGGACTTAGAATATGCTGATGACATTTGCCTTCTCTCTCATCGATTCTCTGATATGCAATCAAAGTTACAACTATTGTCAGACATGGCCTCAAATGCAGGCCTTAAAATAAACATTAGGAAGACCAAGGTGATGAGAATAAACGCTGAAAACAACAGCAGATTTACAATTGGTAATGATATACTAGAGGATGTAGAATCTTTCTGTTATCTTGGCTCTATATTAACAACAACTGGCGGCTCGGGCGCAGATATCTCTCACCGTATTAAAAAAGCATCCCAAACTTTCGGCCAACTCAATTACGTATGGAAATCATCCACACTCTCGTGGTATCAAAATTAAACTGTTCAACTCGAATGTTCGTTCTACTTTGTTGTACGGCTGCGAAACATGGAATGCGGCCCCCCCCAGACATTCAGGCAATGCAAGTATTTATAAACCGATGTCTGAGAAAAATACTTCGGTTGTATTGGCCGCAAAGGATAACCAATGAGAGGCTGTGGTTCGAAACGCAGCAATCTCCTATAACCATTGAAGTACGTAGACGAAAGTGGAACTGGATAGGTCATACAATAAGAAAAGCCCATCCAGACATTGCTAAAAGTGCCATAGAGTGGAATCCACAAGGTAGTCGTAGAAGAGGACGTCCAGCCCATACATGGAGACGACAAGTCATAGCTGAAGCAACAACTCTGAACACCAGTTGGAACGAAGTGAAAAATATTGCGATGGACAGATCAAAATGGAGAGATTTTGTTGGGGCCCTATGCTCCTTATAGGAGCTTCGGGAACATATATAACATTTATTTTTTACTGTTGACAAAATTTTCTAAAATAAATAACATTAAACAATTACGTTTTTTTCACTCTTTTTTACCAACAAATTCGAAAAAAATAACCAACGAAAACATTAAAAATTAATGATAGTTCTGTTATTTTTACCAACAAATTTCAAAAAAATAACCTACGAAAACAATAAAAATTAATGATTTCGTAGGTAATTTTTTACAATTTTTTATTGAAATATTTTTTTAAAAATTTTTAATAACATTTTTGGGGAATCGATCCCGCAATCAACTGCATTCTGGCCAGACACTCTACCCATCGTGCCAAAGTCACTTGATACAAACATGTTTTTATATTTCTATAAATAATTTTTTGATTTTTTTTCTACAAAAAAATAACTGACTTGTGTAGGTAAAAACTAATAATATTTCATTAAAAAATACCAACAATTTAAAAAAAAATTACTTACACAAATCATTAAAAATCAAAAGAATAATCAGTAGTTTTTACTTACAGAACAAAAATAAATGACTTTAAAAATTAAATGTTAATGAAAGTCTTTATTTTTTAGTGTGTTATTTTTGAAACCAAAGACTGAAGTTGTCATTAATAAAAACTGAACATCAAACAAATGTTTTTTTCTTTTAAAAACGACTAAACGGAAAACTTTTTAAATAAACTACAAACAGTTAATGACATAATTTTTTGAGTGTGTAGATGGAGCTGGGGTAAAGTTATTAAAAAAATTCTTCATTTCAGTGAAATTTTACGACACTTGATTGTATATATCGTCACCTAAAATGCAATAGCCCCTAAAGGTGTGTTTAGATCATCCCACCGAGTCTTTGGATTTTAAGAAAGTAAAATATTACCAAAGTCGTAATACTGCCAAAAAATCATAAACAAAATCAAAAGACATTTTTAAAAACAGCTGTTTGTATGCAAATCTAATAACACACAGCCATTTTTTGAAATATTTCATAAAATCAAAAGTCTTATTGGACTGTCAACAAAATCATATTACACACGATTTTTTGACAGGTCTTAATACTCAGTGGTATGATATAAACACAGCTTAACTAACATTTTATTAATTTTACAGGAGAAGCAAAAAACAGTAGTAACATTTTTAATTTGTTAATAACTTTGTTGGTTTTGATTGAATTGTTCTAAAATTTTGTGAGGACGTACGTTTTGTTAATATGTATCAAAATTAATCACAAAATGATTAAAAAATGTATTTCTATTTGCGTTCATTGGCGCTTTCGCAATTCACATGTTTTAATTTTTTGGCTATAAAATCGCCAATTTTTATTATGTGACCCTAATTTTTTGTTGGGACGTGTAGGTTAATAAAATACACCAGAATCTATCAAAATACCGATTTTGAATTATTTGTTAGTTAGGGCGTTTTGCATTTTAGGTGACGATATGTTTCGTCATGAGAAAATTATGTATTATTACGGACCCGATAGGTGGCGCTGGGGAGTAGCTATCAAGATACTCATATCGAAGTGGACCCGGGCAACGCCGGGCGCTTCGGCTAGTTTAAAAAATAAATTTTTAAAATTTAAAATAGATTTTGAAAAAATTAATTTTTATTTGTGTTTTTGCAAATTTATACCAAAATATGCAAAAAAATGCACTTAAAAGTTGGAAATATGCAAAAAATATGCACTTAAAACCAAAATCTGCAAAAATATGCATTTTTACCAAAATATGCAAAAACAAATCGATTACCAAAATATGCAAAAACAATCAAATATCTTGCTTCGGAATGATAATTGATCGATATCTTTTCAGGCTATCGACAAAAAACATGCATTTGCATGGAAATCATATCCTTAGTAATGATAGTTTCTTTCTTACAAGGGAAGTCTCCCTGGTGTCACCCTCCGATCTTCATGAAATTTGGATATGTTGTTAAGAACGAAAATTAATTTGACACGTATTTTTTTTTAGCGGCCCAAACTCATTTTTAGGGGGGGTCGATTTGTATGGGGGGAAATTGACTTTTTTCAGTTTCTTACGATTTACGCCTATTTAAACAAAATTAGTATAGGCATGTGTGGTATCAGATTAAAGGTATTAAAAATACCTATCTCGTGGTGCTAACAACGGGTTAATATTAATATTTTTCGACTTATTAACAAAAATGTCCTAAAATTATGGTATTTTACTCAATATGACGAAAAGTTGTGCATGTTTGAACACGTTCTTAGCACACGTAGATAGGTTTTCCAAAGACCTTTCATTTGGTATGTAACATGACTAGGTTTCATTGCATAATATAGGAGATAAATGAAAAAAACTGAAAAATGGCCTTGTCTTCCCCCCTTCTTTTTACCCCCTAAATATGAATTTGGGCCGCTAAAAAAAAATACATGTCCCTTTATTTTTTCTGCTCTACAAAATAAAACCAATTCCATAAAGATCCGCGGGTGACACTAGGGAGACTTCCCTTGTTAGATTTTTTAAAAGTTGTTGATTTATACATTTTTTAATATGATTTGAGGCATTCAAAATTTAAGTTAAATTTTCGCCGTTAAAAACAAAGTATGTACTAGACATAAGAGTGAAAATAATTTCCAAATTAGTTTTGATACTTTCACATTAAAACATTAATTCAAAATCAATATGTTACCTAAATAAATATTAATGTATGTTTAAGGTACTCCAATGTGTTCAAAAATACATATTTATGAACTCCATGGAGGAGATAATAAAATTGTATCTAAATTTAGTGATATGACTTCCGATTAAATATTTACACAACAAACGACGACACTTTATAGAAAAAGTAATTATTGTTTAGTGATTAAAAAAAAAAAAAAAACTAAAATAAACTATCAAAAATAAATCACAACACCTTTTTCTGTTTTTTGTTTGAGGTGATAATTAAAGAGACTCCATTAGGTCTGGCACAAACAAATTCTAAAACCACAATAGAAAAAAAGGCAACTGAATAAATAACACCCAGGGGGGAGAAAACAAAAACGTTAAAAGGAATACCGCCTTATTAATTGAGAAGGTTTTCATCAATGATCAAAGACTTGCCTACACAAATATTTACATAGAATCTACTTCAAATATGGTATATAAACAGTCAATATTGAATTTGGCAATTAGTTGATATTACTGTTAATAGAAGGAGTAGGTGGGCTAGGCGGACCCGGCCAGGTGATGATGATAACAATAAAATTTGATTGACAGTTTTTGATAACCAAGAATTGTTATCACAATTGAATATTTGTTATTAAAAGAGTATTTGTTAAATGTTAATAAATTGAATGGAATAGTTTTATATACACTATCAAAAATATTTTCAATTCAAGCAAAAACAATCTCATATTAAAAATAAAATAGTAATAAAAGTCAACAAAGTTAGTTTTTTCTTACTTTGAAAATGATTTTAGACACTTTTAATATGACTTGATTAACAAAAAACCATTTAAAAAATGAAATGAAAAAACATTGATTTGAAAATGGTTTTTGTTTAAGTCAAAGTTGTACATAATTAAATTAAAACGATAGTCATGTTTAATTTATAATTGACAATAATATAAAAAATTTCAAATAAGACAATTATAAAATTTTCAAATTCTGATTAAAACAAGTAAGAGTCTTAAATTCGGCTGTGCCGAATCTTTTATACCCTCCAACACGTTCAAAATGGAAAAAAAAATCGCAGGGGCGTCTATTTTTTTTGGTGGGGGGAGGTGGGTCGGCGGAGTTGGTGGGGACACCTGTATCCCCGCTGTGTTTACAAATTATTTGTTTATGATACATACGCTTAAATAATAAAATTTTATCGTCATTTTTAATTAATTTCTATAACCACGCCCTCAAAGGGGGCGGCCTGAAAAAATCGAATTTTCTAACCCCTTTGGTCCAAGCGCAGATCTATGAACATAATATGTCATACAAATGTTACATTTGTTGAGCAAAAATTAAAAAAAAAACTCGTAACAATATCGTATTTTTCAGGGGTCGTTTTAGTTCTTCAAGAGGGAACTTTTTTCCCCCTGGTCCGATTTTGCCCATCTTTGAACTTAGCCTTACCAGTAACATAAGAGATGGAATGACAAAGTAAGTATGCCCCCATACAGTGGTTGGAGGGTATAAAAATAGATAGTTTTATTCGACCTTTAAAATATTATATTTTGAGTAGGTTTATTCTAGTTCCTTTCCTAATTAAAACCATGATATTCTCATAGAATAATTTTCAAGAAAATGATTTTTCTGTTTTAAATTTATTTATGTTGGTAATTTTTGCAAAAGGAAATAATGACCTTGAGCTAGAATAAACCTAATCAAAATATAATATTTTAAATGTCGAATAAAATAATTTTTATTTTTTACTAAAAATTATTCAGGATTTAAACAAAATGCACGCCACTGTGAATACCCCGTATATGGTATCACACTCACAAATAGCTCATATATTTAAGCACCCGAATGAACCCTGCAAACAATAGGGCGATATATCGCCGAAAAGATATCGCGGCTATACCAAAATTTATCATTTCAATAAAAAATCAAGGTACACTCTAATCAAAATTTGTAGAAATTTACCCAATTTATAGTAGGAAACTGGACTCCTACTATAAATTTGGTAATTTTACTCTGCATGTGTAAATTGACACATGTGGTCAATTTAAATAAAAAAGAGGTGAATAAATATAACAAAAAAAAAAAAAAACATTCGGCGCCAGCCAGAATCGAACTCGACACCTTCCGATTTGAAAGTACACTTCTTAGCCACTACGCTACCGAAGCTTATACTTTTATCTGGCGTTTCAGTTATTTAACATGTGTGTATGTATGTTGTTCGACAATTTTATTTACGCATTTGTGTGTAAAATATTTGAATTAACGGATAATATTTTTAATTTGCTGTGTTTAATTGGTTTGAATTTATTAAACGCATTTAGTGTTTATATTAACACATAATGCGTGCTATTCAACAAAAATTTACCCAATTTATAATAGTAAGATTACATGCGTTTTTTAGAGTGTAGTATTTTTATTATATCGCCGTTTTCTCAAACGAACGATATTTTGGCGATAAACAAATTTATATTTAAAATTTAAATCAATTTAAAATAAAATAATTTATCAAGCACTCAGCGATGCCAATTCAGCGCGTTTCGCTTTTTTTTTTATCTGGCGCGTTTTTAAAAAAGGCGCTGTTCTGGCGCGTTCTTACTTTTTGATTAAGCGCTTTCTTTGTACAACTAATCACTTTAAGATAAAATGTAGATTTTTAAATCTTATTTATCCATATTTTGTGTGTACGATGTGGGTTTTATAATAGAAACAGAAAAAAATTGTTTAAGGTTCATGTCACAGAATCAAACCACTTTTATGCAATTGAATTCCACTTTGATTTTGGAAAGTGACTTCATTCCGAAAAAAATTATATTCGTTTTACGCATAAAACAACTTTTTTCAAACCCGAACGGAATTGAGTACGTGACATTGTGTTTTTTGACACTGTGCTACAAAAAACACATAATCGAATATACTTTTAAAATGAGGTATTTAAGGTTGTAGGTCTCGTCGAAAATATCTCAAAAATGCCCATCAAGTTATTGTCAAAAAACGTTTTTTAGGGACTTTTATCACTAAACCACGTTTTACTTAAACATTTTTCAAACGATTTTCAATTTTTCAACTGTTTTGGATAGAAGAAGGATAGGGTTTTTCATGTGTGTGAATTGGTTTATACATATAAAAAAGATATGTATTGATTTTTTCAACAACATCTAATTTTTGTAATTTTTTAAAAATTTTTTGAGTTTATCGATTTTTTTCTGCTATAGTTCGTTCAACAACATTTATATTTATAAACGTATTCTTAAAGAAAATTTAATTGTGAATACGATGAGCTTCATGTCGAAAAAATCGGATAACAATTGACAGAGTTGTGATAATTAAGATTTTGCATGAAATTGCCGTTCGGATAACCCAGGCAAAAAAAAAAAATAAACGAACATACTGAGAGGTCGAGTATCATTACTTTAAAGGTTTTTGGCCTCCTGAATGCGAATTTGACCTTGAAATTGCTCTACCTTATTAAGTTTTTGATATATCAATTTATGTTAAATATCTCAAAAATCTGACGAGATAGGACAATTTAAAGGCCGGATTCGGATTCAGCGCGCCAAAAACTTTTAAAAATATTGTGCATGCCTTCTTATGAAAAATATTTTTTTTTTGCCTGGGTTATCTGAACGGCGATTTTCTGCAAAATCTTAATTTTCGTTTTTAGAAAAATTATCACAACTCTGTCAATTATTATCCAATTTTTTTAGGATAAAGCTTATCGTATTCAGAATTAAATTTTCTTTAAAAATACGTTTATAAATATAAATGTTGTTAAATAAACTGTAGCAGAAAAAATTACACAAGTTTTAATGAGAAAAGTCCCAAAAAAACGTTTTTTGACAATATCTCTAAAATTTGAGGGTGTCTGGCAAGTTTAAAGGGCATTTTTGTGATCTACTCGACAAGACCAACAACCTATACTACACTCAAAAAAAAAGTGAACTAAAATCTGGGAAAATTAACTCAATTTTGAGAAAAAGAGGGAATGGTTTGGCTCCATTTTTTTTTTGGTTTTAGTTCATAATTTTCCCAAAAATAAGGAAAACGAAGTTATTTAATTCTAAGCCAATTTTAACTAGAAAATGGGAAAAATTATACTTCAAATTTTAGAAATAGATTGGGTCTAGACCCTGGACCCAAGGGTTCGGACCCCACTTAACTCGAGACCCCATTGGGTCCTTTAAGGGTCCCCATAGATTTTGAACCAAAACTTGTGTCCGTTTCGCTCTAACTTGCTTAGTTTTTGAGATACGGTAGTAAGGGGCCTGATAGGGTCTTGAGAATCTTAAAAACCGGATAACTCAAAAACTATTAATCGGAGGGCTTTCGGGTATTTTGCGGAAGTGCTCTACGAGTCAAGAGCTACAAAAATGCCGTTGGACGTTTTCTCGAGTTGGCCTTATTTACCGCGATATGTGTATTTATAAAATCTCGGGAATTTAAAATTTTAGATCTAAAATTAGGGTCTTGAGACCCCGACAGATATGCAGAGCTAGGCTATTCCATATTTTTCTTTGTGGTCTTTCTTTTGAAAATTTCATCCGAAAATCGTGTTCAAAAAACGCTTTTACATATGGAAAAGGCAGATCTAAGGAAGTATGTAGGTATAATAACAGGCCACACCGGCTTGAAATGTTATTTGAAAAAGTTAAGATTAATTATGGATGACTTGTGCAGATGGTGCGGGGACGAAGAGACAGTGGAAGATTCACTCCATTATCTTTGTCAGTGCCCTGCACTATCTCGCACTCGATTTAATTGTTTTGGCTCTTATTTCTTTCAGAATGTGGAGGAACTAAGAGGGATCAGCCCGTGGAAGATGTTAAAATATATTAAGCTGAGTAAATTTGATGAGACGCATGTGTGGACTTAAATAGTCATGCTATGGGACAGGAAGACAGAAGAACGTGAATTAATGTATAGAGAAGCCCAACACCCCACCACAATCCCCCCTCCCCGCCCCCTTCAACACACCCCTTTTCATGAGGTATCACTATGGATCAGGATCTGGTCTTGTGGACACTATGTCAACCTCTCAACCTAACCTAACTATCCGTTTCGCTCTATCTCGCTTAGTTTTCGAGATATCGCCATTTTGAATTTTTAACTAAATTCTAAGAAGTTATTTACTAAATTCTCAGAAGTCATTAACTAAATTCTAAGAAGTACACTTCCTCAATTTAAAGAAGAGAAATACGATGATGTTTTTTTTAGTAAATTTTAACTAAACTTGAACTAAATTGTTTTTTAAGAAATATGTCTTAAAAATAAAGATACGATTCTTAGATTTGTGGAAAATTTCTTTGGCAGTAAGAATTTTTTTCCTAATATTTAAAAAATCCATTTAAAGAAAACTATGAACTAATTATAAGTAAATGAACTAAAATTTTTTCCTCATAGTTAAGAAAATTCCTCATTTTTAAGTTAAATTTAACTAAATTTTAGGAAAATTCATGATAAATTTTCAAAGACATTTTTTACTTAATTTTAGTTATGTCTTTTTTTTCAGTGTAGTCACATCAGAAGTATTTTTTCACTGTAGCACAGTGTAATATTTAGCAATTTTTGAGACATATTCTGTGAAAAGGTCTCATGATTTAATAAAAATTTATATTAAAACCAAGGTTGGCAATCGAAACGAATAACGGTATCGATATCGGTATTGGTATAGTTTTTTTATTTATTTCGGTATCGGTATCGATTACGGTATTTGAGTTGAATCGGTTACGGTATTACCGATACCGAAACGTCAATACCGGTACGTACCGGTATTATCGAAAAAATGCTAAAAATTAAAAAAAACGTATAAAAACTTTAAAAAAATATGTAAAAACAATTTTCTACTTAAATTCGACTTGGACGAATCCATCAATACCCTCCACAATGCCCTTCTAAAGTGATAGTTAGTTTTCTAACGTGAATCAAATTAACAATTTTGATTAGAAATATTTTATTTTGAGTAAAAAACTTTTTTTAATCATTTTTGAAAAAAAAAAAAAATTGAAAAAAAAATTTTCTGAGTGTAAATTTTTTTTTCGACTGTAAGTTTTTTTGTTTTAGTATAAAAATTATCGTGAGTGTCAAGAATACTTTGTAAAATATTTTCCTGACTCATCAATTTTTTTTAAAGCTGGGTTTAACGGTTTTTTCAACAAGTGAATTTAAGGTGAAACCAATCTGAAATTCACGGTTTTCTTAATAACTTTTGAACCACTGGACCGATTTGGCTGAAATTCAATACGAACCAGGACAGGGGAACGGCAAATATATATGCCAAGCTTCACCATCCTCAGGATTGCCGTTCGAAGTTAGCGTGTTTTTTATCTCGAAAAAAACCCCTGCCGAAATTCAGTCTTTTGCTCATAACTTTTGAAACACTGGACCGCTTGTGCTGGAAATTTTCCACTGTATCGATTTTTATCTTTCTTTTTTGTTTGAGCTGAAAGGGGTCCAGTACATAGGCGTATGCAGGATTGTTTTTTCAGGGCCCAACAACAACAACAAAAAAAAATTTGTTGTTCTTTTCGTGAGATTTGTGTTTTCCAATACATATAAAAAAAATTTTATTTGTTGTTGTTGTTGGGCCCCCCCTCTGAATACGTCGTTGGTCCAGTAAGTTTATATTGGGTGTCAAAATGACTCCATAAAATGTATTTCCCTCCCGCATCGCGGTTAAAGTAAAAACCCCAACAAATTACATATTTCATCTTATTTCTTGGCAACCACGTTTTTTTTGTTGGTGTTATCTATTTGGAAAAATAAGTCTTTTCTATTAGGACAAGATCACATTCAAAAATATTGCAAACAATTTTTTTTTTTCGCGAATTATGGGACTTTTTTATGGACGATTTTTACGAGTTAAGCCACTTCAAAAAATTATACTATGGTGGAAAACCTTCTGCTAGTATTCCAAATGCCTTCCCCGAAGTCCTGTAAATATCAAAAAATCCTTGGACACCCACATCAAAGATTAAATAAAAATCCCCAAAAAACTATACTATACGAAAGGGGTCCAGAAAGTTTCTATTGGGAGTCAAAATAAATCCATAAAAATTTCGTGAAAATCAATAATTTTCTTTTGCTCTCGCATCACGGTTGAAGTATGGCTTTTTTGAAATTTTTACTTATTTCACGATGTAGGTGCCAAAAGATTTTTTTTTTTATTTTTATGAGACTTCGGTGAGGCATTTGGAGTACGATTTTTCATTTACAAAAACCAAAAATTTACAAACTTTCTAGTAATTTTTTTTTTTTTGTAAAAAAACATGGTTTTTAAGAAAACCGTTTCAATATCGGTACGTACCGATACCGAAGGAAAAGGTTTTTGGATACCGGTATCCGATACCAAAACTGAGTTTCGGTATTGGTATTGGTACCGGTATTCAATTTAAAGGGTTTTGAAACGGATAACGGTATTGAAAAGGTATCGATTGCCAACATTGATTAAAACTGTTAAATTAAAAATATTTTTTTAGTGCTTTTTGGCGCTTTTTACTTTATTTAAATTTAGCGCTTTTTAGCTTTTTATTATTTTTCGTTTATACTATTATCTGGCGATATTGCCATTTTATCGCCAAGACGAATCGTTTTCGTATCGCCGGGATGTATTGCCGTTGGTTAAAAGTTTCTCCCGAAAGGTGTATCGCCGGGATCAGCAATATAACCGGCGAATCGATGTCGCATCGTTTTGTTTGCAGGGAATAATCATATAAACCTGTTTTAAATAGTTTTTTGTTGGTTATTTGACGATCGTGATCTTACAAACAAGGAAGGTCTTTCACAGGGAACCCACCGATTGTCCTGAAACTTGCATATACACTCAAAAAACAAAACTTGTAAAACGCCAGGTAAAATGCCTTGTAATCCCGTTCTACCAATATTTAACAATTTTCCTTGTTTTTTATAAAAAAATCTTGTACTTTGCTCAAACGAGAACTACAGTTTTATTGGTAATTTTACAAATTTATTTTCGTAATTGTATTCTACCATTTTGAAAGGTTATTTTACAAAAAAAAAACTGTAATTTTACAACAAAGTTTTTATTACGAGGATTCTAGTTGATTTACAAAAAAAAAACTGTTATTTTACAAAAATTATGTTATACGAGGATTTATGTTGTTTAACAAAAAAAAACTGTTTTTTTTTTCCAAGTCCCTTGCAATTTTTTTTTTTACTGAAAAATATTAAAAAAAAAGTTGACAAAATCTTGAAAAATTAATTATTACGCGAATTCTAGTTAATTTACAAAAAAACTGTTATTTTACAAAAATTTTATTTTATTATGAGGATTTATTTTATTACGAGGATTTATGTTGTTTAACAAAAAGTGTCATTGTAACGAAAATAAAAAAGTGTAACATATTTTATTTTTTTATAAAGGAAATTATTACCTCGAGCTAGAATAATTCTACTATATAAAATTTTAAAGGTCGAATAAAACGATTTTTATATTTTAATAAAAATTAATCAGAATTTATAATTTGAAATTTTTGAATTATAAAGGAAAATATTCTGAAATATAATTAGAAATTTCTGAAATATAAACGGAATTTTCTGATATATAAAAAGAAATTTCTAAAATATAATTTGTATTTTTTGAAATAAAATTAGAAATAGTGGAATGGTGGAATGGTATTTTCTGAAATAAATAAAAAAACAGGTTCAGGAACAGTAGAACAAGCCCTGAATCATTTATGTCTTTAGTTCTAAGGAATTCCAAGAAACCTGTTCTAAAATATGTGCTGTAAAAACCGATTTCAAAAAACTATCTTGAGATTTATGTTTATTAAAGGTTAAAATTACTTACTATAAGTATTGCAGAGTAAAGCAAAAATATTGGCTCTTCCGAATTGCATTGCTATGTGTAAAGGAGTGTAACCCTAAAAATAAAGAAGAAAAACAAAATGAAACACATAAAAGGATTATAATATTAAAATTTAATGTTAAATAATTTTAAAATTTTTAAATTCACATTTGTACACAACAAAATACTACATGACAGATTGTAAAATTTTTTTGAGAAGCGTGACAATTTTAATACCTTCTTTTCTAACAATCACAGATTTACACATACACAAATCTAACACACCAAAGTGTCAATCATTTCATGTTGATTTGATTTATATAAAACTAATTCAGAACTTTAAAGTAATTTATTCCAGAAACCTGGGATTTTTATGCACAAATTAAATTGAAAATATGCACTAAAAAAAATTAAATAAATGCAATAAAAAATTCTGTTTTTTACCCTTTAACCGCAGTATGGGAGTATACAAACTTTGTCATTGGAAATATCGATATAGGATCGTATAAAGCGTATATATTACACAGTGCTACAAAAGTGAACAAAACAATATGCAGTGGTTCTCATATGAAAATTCGGGTTAGTTGGAGTTCATGGAGTACAAATATATTATTAGTTTTCTCGATAACTTCTTTAAGTAATTTTTCTATTAGCAAATGTGTTTAAAAACCGAAATTCTTGAACTAAACGGGATATATAATTTAAAATGGGTTCTAGTCCATTTTGATATATTCTTATACGAAAAATGATTTCATAAGATTTGAGCGAATATTATCTAATGATTTCAGTTTATATAAATTTATATCGAAATTGATACGAGTTTTGGTCAATCAAATACAATTATTAGGGGCCTCTGTAGGCTAGTTGGTAGCGTGATAGCCTTTTAACATGGGGGTCGTAGGTTCGATTCCCACCAGACCCCTTGGTCTTTTTCGATACAACGAGACGGCGGTCATTGTTACCTATTCTCGGTTAGGGCAAAATAATTAAAAATTAGTTGTTATTAAAGAGAAAATATAAAAAACAAGTAGAAAACTTAGATTCGACTTGGCCGAATTCATGAATACCCTCCACAATGCCCTTTTTAAGTGACAGTAAATTTTTTATCGTGAAAAATTTAACAAATTTTATTAGAAATATTTTATATTGAATAAAAAAACTTTTTGTTAAAAATATTTTTAAGTGACAAAAATACATTGTAAAATATTTTTGGGACTTACCAATGTTTTTAAAACTTGTTTAACGTTTTTTCAACACGTGAATTTAAGGTGAAACTAATCTGAAATTCACGGTTTTGCTAACAACTGGGCCGATTTTGATGAAATTCAATACTAACAAGACCACAGGAACGACAAATACACTCAAAAAAAAAACTGTAAAGTTAGCAAAAAAAGCTTGTAAACCTACAAGAAAATTTGCTGATTTTGAACCCACAATTTCTTTAGTACAGTTAGCAAAAACGTTTTGCTAAAAATTAGTTAACTGAAATTTTTTTTATTTCAACTTAGTTCATACACATTTGGGTTCAGACCCGATAGGTCCAGACCCCGATGGGCCTAGACCTAGTTGGGCTCCTTAAAAATCGTCATAGTTTTTGATCCAAAATTTGTGTCCGTTTCGCTCTACCTCGCTTAGTTTTTGAGATACGTGATTTTAGGGGACCACCGAGGTTTTGAGAATTACAAAACTCGATAACTTCAAAAATATTACTCGGAGAGCTTTTGATTTTATGAGCTTTTGATTTTTTGATTTTGCGGTCTTGTTCTACGTGTTGAGAGCTACAAAAATGCTTTTGGACTTTTTGTTGTGTCGGCAATATTTACCGAGATATGAGCATTTTAAAATTTTCGGGAATGCTAACTTTTTTGGATCCAAAGTTAGGACCCATTAGGGTCCACACATGTGAAGATGACCGGCGATACTATGGAGAGCCCGAGAACCAAAATTGGCCTCCATTTTGCTCTATCTGGCTAAGTTTCCGAGATAGAGCCATTTTAAGTTTTCTGAAAACAAAAATAAATTTACCATTTATTTTTGCTTGTATTAGCAAAAAAGCTTGTAGAAATTTGGTCAACTTAATTTTAAATTTAGCAAAAAAAATTTGTTAAAATTTTGTTTAAAATTGCTAATGCGCTAAATGAAGTTTACAAGATATTTTTGCTAACATGCTAATATCAACTAAAAATTTGCTAAAAGTTAGCTAACCAGCAGTAGCAAAAAAAAAATTAGTTAATCTACTAATGTATTATTTTGAGTGTATATATGCCAAGGTTCAGCTGCCTCAGAATAGTCTTTCGAAAGTTAGCGGGTTTTGTTATGTCGTAAATTCTCGAAATACTCTTTCCGAAATTCACTCTTTTGCTTATAACTAGGGCAAGTACTTTCATGAAAATGCATGTTTTTACTCAGCATTGTAAACATAACATAAATTAAATATCTATCCGAATCAATAAATTTGCAGTAAAATGGCATCGATTTGTAGTTGCATATTTTTGCATATTTTGGTATAAATGCATATTTTTGCATATTTTCACATAAATTGGACTTTTTTTAATCTTCATCAATATTTTTTCAAACTTCCTTAAAAAAAATACAAAACCTATACCTATTTCTTATAGAAAAATACATTTATTTATAGAAATCATATTCTGAGGTATTTATTATAGAAAATTTATTCTGAAAGCATAATTTTTAGATTCTGAGAAATGTTTCCGATTTAAAATGCTTCTGTTCTGAAACATTTTACTAGTCGTAAAGAAAAAAATGTTTTCAAATTAACGATTTTTCGAAAGAAAAATAGTTTATTTTGTATTATTTCGTTTTGAGTCAGGGTGGGGTAGTTTGCCATTTAAACAATTTTTAAAGAAAAAAATGTTCTTAATATTTTTTTTATAATTTTTTTCCTGCAGAATTATTTATTGAGTCAAAGAAAGAAACTTCTCAAGTAAATTTGTTTAATTAAAAATATTTTTATCACATAATGGCCCTTACCACAAGAAAGCAAAAAGTCTATTTTAACAAAAGTTTTATTTTAAATTTCAAATTTTCAATACATTTTTTGAAAGTCGATTTTAAAAACAAAAACAATTTGTATGGAAATAAAATTAAAAGCTCATTTTAAATTTATTTTATTTTCTTGTGGTAAGGCTGAATGTGTCTATGAAAAAAATATTTTACTAATTAAAAATTGTGTAAGAATTATCGAGGGTCTAAAAGTTTTTTGAAAAGCCTAATTTAAGTTGACAAACCTATTCGTTTAGCAAAAAAAAGTATTTTGGATTTTTAGACGCATATTATAGCCACATATTTTCGATTTTTAGATGCATGAAAGTACTTGCCCTACTTATAACTTTTGAACCACATGACCAATTTTGCTGAGTTGCAAAAACAACTTGACCAGGTAAATGACCAATATATATGCCAAACTTTAGCGGCGTCAGAAACGTCTTTCAAAAGTTAGAGTATTTTTAACAGACAAACGGACGGACATCGCTAGATCGTCTTAATATCGATCGAGGATCATGATTATAAATACTGTATGGCGTCCTAGACCAATTTTACGAGGTGCTACAAACGGAATGATAAACTTATAAGTAGTTTTCCAGAGGTTGGGTTAGTTCTTAAAGGGGAAACTTTCCCTCTGTTCCGATTTTGTCCATTTACGAACATAACCTCCCAGTTGGAAAATGTGTCACTGAGGATATTTCCACAGTGATTCCTTGAGGAAATGTCTTCAGGTTCTGATAAATTATAGGTAATCCTTGATGACATGTCCTAGCATTGTCAGCACTGAATGTTTGGTTTAAGAGTGTGGACAATTCCTCTAAGACGTCTAAAAGGAAATGTCTTCAGAATAGCAGTATATTAAATTAGAATTTAAAATCTGGGCAACTCTTCAATTTCCAAGAAAAAGATGGCAATATTATCAATTTATTTAAAATAAAATCAAAATCTAACAAGTAGAATAAAAGTAATAAATAGACAAACAATTTTCAAAATAAAGTTTGGAACAAGTAGTTAGGTGTGGGACTAATAAACTGGAGGATCCAGGTTCAAATCCAGTTGGGACTAAAAAAGGCGAAAAGTTTTTTCTAAATATGAGAAAGATAAATTATAAATCAAAATGGATAAAAGTAAAAAATATAGGAAATACGAAATTTTTTGTATTTTCGCATGACCTACGTCAGATATTTCCCCAAAGAAGTCTTAGGTGACATGTCCCCAGAAGATCAGCCCTGACCACTGCTGACTTTGAGTGAGAACATTTTTAAAACTTGTATGAAACTGTCCTCAACCCACTACATGTAAACAGTGACTCTGACATGTCACCGCTCCGTCACTGAGTATGGCTCAAGGACGTTGCCAACTGGGCTGCCTGTTACTATAAGACATATTCGTGGCCAACTTCAGGAGCATAACTCTTTTATTTTGGACTGCATCGGGTTAAATATTGACGGACAGACGGACGGACGGACGGGCATTCATAGAATGTCTTAGAGTCGAGTAAAAATATATATTTTATGAAGTCTTTGACCAATATTTCGATGTTATAAAAATATTGATTTAGTAATAAAACGCTTAAACGACTTGATCTGAAAAAACTAAGAAACACGATTATTTCCATTTTAAAGAATTCATTATTTAAAGCTCTGAATTGTTTAAAACTGAGAATATATAAGTAAAATGTAAGTAAATTTATAAACACATACATACATGTGAATGTACATAAATGTGTTTAGAAAATCATTTCATTTGTCGCGACAAATGTGTTGCCAATTTCAATTTTGAACATTCGTAACAAATATTTAAATTTTAAAATTTCACGTTTGACAGTTTAGTTGTAAGTAATATGTATGTATGTTTGAATGAATGAATGAATGTCTGTCTCTCTGTAGTATCAAAATTGAAATTGCAAAATGTTTCTTCTATTTCCAATACAATGATGGCCCAACCCTTTTACTATTTTTTGATTTCGTCCTTTGTGTTAACGATTCGATTTGGTTTAGTTCCTCAGTTGAAATACATTCCAACAATATCTATTGTATCTGTAAATGGGTAAGTGCCTCATGAGAATAAATACATAGAAAAGGATTTTTGAACATAAAGAGTTATATATTAATAAAGATATACCTACATTAGAGTGGTCCTTTTTTGTTTTTTTTTGATTTTCACTGTTCTTGAAACAGGGATTTGTTAAATGATATAAAAATCAGTACTCGAGTAAAAATAATTCAACACGATCTTATATGGTATTACACTCGAAATAGCGTGTCCTGAATATGAAAAATAAAACTGAGTACATTTGGGCAAATGAAAACAAAAAACATTTTTTGAGCATACTCAAAAATTTTTTTTTTTTTTTTTTTTTTAATTTTCTAAATTTTTGCCTAAAACACAACATTTTTTTACCGATTTTAGCGCAGTCATACGGGTAATCGATTTGGCTCAAAACTTTACCAGTTACTTATTTTAGATCGTTCATCAAATCCAGGCTCCAGGAGCGGCGAAAACTGAAAATTTTCAAAATACCACTCTAATATACATAGATACATAAGTATGTGATATTATTAAAATGAAATGAAACATGTTGCCATATGTTGTACGTAGTGAGTATACAATTGTATATTAATAATAAGTAATATCAAATAACAATATTCAAATTTTCACATTTCGTATAAAGTCGAAAGAAACTTACCCCATTCTTTATTTGTTGGCAATATTATGTTTGTTCCAATAAGAAAAATACATGAAATTGAAATAAAATTATATTGGTTTTAATATTAAATATTTAATATTTGTTGAACAATAAAAGTTTAAATTAAAAAAAAAAAAACTAAAATAAAACTTACAGTTCTGGCATTGACATCAGCTTTATAAGTGCCCGCAATTAATTTTACAACATCTTCATTACCATGTTTTGCAGCCCAATGTAGAGCAGTCTGTAAAAAAAAAATAATGAAAATTATTTGAAATGTTAGACTAAAAACAAAAGTGTGTTAAATTCGGCTTCCTTCCAATATAAAAAAAATTAACAGAATTTTATTAATATTTAAGTAGTTTTTTTTTACATCCCCGCCCTTAAAGGGAGGGTGTCAGAAAACAACATTTTCTAGTGAATCGGTCGAAGGGATGACTTAAACTTCTAGCATAAAAATATTTCATTTGTTTAACAAACAACCAAAGACCAAATATAACAGTTTTATGTGTCTTTTTGTTTAAAAAAAAATCATGAAACGAATGTTGTCCAAACTTAGTATTTTATATATGAAAAGACTTCTAAAGATGTCCCGTATTAAAATTTGCAATAACATTTATTTTTTTGATTTTTTCAATAACAGTAAAAAATAACAGTTTTCAAAACTTTTTGTTCAAACAATCTAAAATTACTTTTATTTTATATTTATTTCAGTAAATAACTGTTATAACAGTTATTTAAAAAAAAAATCAATCAAAGTTTATATCTTTAAATCAATGATTGAAGTATTAGATATCAATAGGATTCTTCTGCATGCGTTTATTGTTGTTTTATTTTAATAACTCGAGTTTTTTAAGGCTCAAAGAGTTTTTAATAATACCCAGGTAGAAAAATACAACCGTTAAAACGCTTTAAAAGCGCTTTGTATGGTAGTACGAATGCTCTCAGACCATACTGAAAACCATCATCAAAGCGCTTTCAGACTGTCATAATGATAACACCGTTAGACGGTTTATTTGAAGCGTTTTTAAAGACATTTATAATAATGATTTTAGAACGCTTCGTTATAGCGCTTTTAAAGCATTGCAAAAACCAAAAATGTATCACTTTTAAAACGGTATGTAAAGCAATTTTAAAGTGCTTTATATGCAAAAAAAAGCAATTTACAAGCATTTCAGATATAAAACCTAAAGTAATTTTCTATCAGTTTAAAAACCAAATGAAAATCTATTTTTGTTTTAATTTTTATTGTTTTAAGAAAAGATAAATATATTATTTTTTTTTTTATAAAAAATAACTGTTTTTTTATACCAAAAACTAAATAGAATTTCGTTTAGTTATTCTCTCTTCTGCTGCCGCTAGCCAGCGGTTTGTTTTGGTCACGATAGACTTGTCGGACTCATTTTCAAATTGTAGAAGGAGGTGTTCTGCAACGGGAAAACAAAATGAGTTTATTAATATAATAGGTATAAAGCATTTGTGATCTGACGAAAACTGCGATGTGTTTTTTTTTTAAATCTTTTAAAAAAAGATCTAGAAATTTGCTTAATTTGATGCTTTCGCGGTAAGGCAAACTTCACAAATATCAACAAAAAAATTGAAAAGTTTCTATTAACATAAATTTTACTTTAAAAATATAACGCGAAGGGACGAAATTAGGTTGATACCTAAAATTGTTTTGTGAAAAACACATACATGTTTTGGTCAAAGATATATAGTTGTTGGCCAGCATAATATTACCTTTTAATTCATTCAAAACTTTAATGGTGCTAAATTTTTTTTTTGAAACTCCTTTAGTCGGTTTTCCAACGCCGCTAAACATTTGCTGTAAACCTGGGGACATTATAACGGAAAGGATACTTCCAATGGCCTTATATCATACATGGGAATTTTTAATTGGCATTGAATTTTCATTGGCATTAGTTGGAACTAATCCACACATGTGAAGAGGACCGGCGAAACTATGGAGATTCTAAGAACCAAAAATGCCCTCCATTTTGCTCTATCTAACTTAGTTTTCGAGATATTATGCCTGTTCGTTTACCTAACTACAATCATCTCATTTTTACTACTTTTAATAAAGCTGGAAATTTGTAATACAAAAAGTAAACAAAACTTTCCAGTTGTAGTAAAAAAAGTAAGAAATTTGGGTAAACAAAGAGACCTATACCCATTTTAAGTTTTAACAAAAAAAAAATGTTCACAACTGGTTGACGGAAATACGACTTTTAATATTGCTAATGCTTTGTTTTCATTAAGACATTTATTAATGCCAATGAAATTTTTCATAATTGGCATTACTAATGCTACTAATTCCTTAACGGGCATTGGCATTGATTGAAACAATGCTAATGCTAAAAATTTCATTGGCATTAGTTTCAATATAATGCCAATGAAATCGTCAATTAATTAGTCCATTTATTTAAATAGTCCCATGTATGCCTCATATAATGAGTCGGCCTTACATTTTAACCGCATCAGGTCACGCTGAATAACAAAATAAAAATTGGTAATTTTGATTCAAATGTAAATATAGAAAAATACATACCAGTGAATTGCAAAATTGCTGATCAGTTTTAACCTTGTTGTCACACTCCTCAAACTTAACTAAATCTGTTATGGGGTCGTCTAAAGTTAATTCGCTTTTAATGTCGGCTTTTTGGTCGTCGTAAACCATATTTAAAAAGTACCCAGTCAGAAATTGCCAACCGTACCAAAAATTTTGTGTTGGTACAATATCGGGCTAGCCAAAAATACAACATTGTATAATGTAAAACAGTTTTACTAAAAATATTGTGTTGGCACAACTTTGTGTTTACATAAAACACTACACTATAGATTATAATTTAAAAGTTTAACACTTTTATTTTTTTAAAAAGTTTTCGATTTACATAGACCTCAACTCTTTAATCTAAGTGAACACTTAAGTAGTTGCTTTTTCAACCAATTTGTACAAAATGGTAACTAAAAAGCACGACATCGAGATTTTCAATACATCCCTAAGCAAAAGTTAAATCCAATGTCGTAAATTTGTAAAATCAATGTTAACCCAACGTTAAAACAAAAGTCGAGCGATCGTTGGCCACTGTTATCATTTCAACGTCGGAATGACGTCGTGGACTTAGAAACGGGTATGATTCGCCAACGTTGGTACCGTCGCCGCCAACTTCATTCCAACGTTGGCCCGTTTGTATTTTTCTAACTGGGTAGTGTAAAAAAATGTTGTAAAAAATTGTATTCCTAAACCAACATAAATTTGGCGAAAAAGTAATCTCAAAAAGCTTTTTCAAAACGTTCATAAAGCGTTATGAAATAATGCTTTAAAAATGCTTTATTTTTGATAAGTCATGACTTTTTTTTTTTACCGTCATGAATTTATACTTGGAAGTGCTTTAAAAATGCTATTTTTTTATTACCGTCATGAGTTTCTACTTTGGAGTGCTTTAAAAATGCTTTTTTTTTATAACCGTCATGAATTTCTACTTGGGTAGTTATAAAAATAAAAGTTTTTTATTTCTCTTATTTTGAAAAGATATTTATATAAATCCCAGCAAAACTTTGGTAATGGGTGGTGATTATATAACACATTACCAGGTAATGTATATATCTTATTTGTAGCATTATTTTATGATGTCTTACCAAACATTTGTTCCACAACGTATTATTTTAAAGTGAAAAATAATACATTACTAATAATTAGCTACGTAATGCATGATTATTGGAAAAATGTATTTCATATTTATTATTTCTAAACATTAAATCATGGATGACTTATATTTGGTTACATTATGTATTATTTCAAAGTTTGAAATAATGCATTATTTATAATTGAATACATAATGCATTACAATAACATAAAAAATAAATATTTTATAAAAAAATGCATAAGTTTAAACTAGAGATGGATTCACGACAGAAATTTGTTAATGACACACACTCACCCAGGAGTATATTTTATCTCGCTTACAATCACCTGAGTAAATTTAATACAAAATTACTTTTTCACTACTCGTAACACCTTATATATTACGTTCTGGTATGCTATATTATATACCTTACTCGTAACCTATAAAATATCATATATTTTACACCTTACTCGTATTCTTTGTTATAAATCTATGACTTATTTTATACCTTACTGGTATTCTTTGTGATAATGTATATGCATTACTTTTAGTCTCATCGCCTGTTAAAATCATCAATGCTGCAATGTATAAAATAAGAGATCTTATACCTTATTTTATACCTTATATGGTAAGGTAAGTTTTGCTGGGATCATTTCAAACTGTTATTTTTAATTTTTATTTGAAAAAATATTTTTGAACAGTTAAATTTGATTTTTTTCGATAAATCTCATAACTGTTATGGTCTCTGAAAAAACACAAAAAATCATGTGTGTTTTGAAAAAATGTTTGGGGAGTAAAAATTAATGGGGTAGGTCTGGATATTCACCCCTCTAGGACGCACCATTAGATCATTAAATAAAAGAAATTTACCAGGGTTTAAAAGCTTGGACATATCTTTTTTTTTTTGTCTGATGGCTATTCCAAAAATATACCAAGCCATTTTTTTATAACATTATGCTAAATGAAAATAGCAAACTATTTTAGCAGCTTATGTGTTCGTTTGGACAACGAAAGGCTTTTTTTATTTTATGTATATCCAAAAAAAGCAAAACAAAGTCTATTTTTTTTTATGTCTAAATATATTTAGCTTGTCCCAGCAAAACTTAGATTACCAAATAAGGTATAAAATAAGGTATATGATCTCTTATTTTATACATTGCAGCATTGATGATTTTAACAGGCGATGAGACTCAAAGTAATGCATCCACATTATCACATAGAATACCAGTAAGGTATAAAATAAGTCATAAATTTATAACGAAGAATACCAGTAAGGTGTAAAATATATGATATTTTATAGGTTACGAGTAAGGTATATAATATAGCATACCAGAATGTAATATATAAGGTGTTACGAGTAGTGAAAAAGTAATTTTGTATTAAATTTACTCACGTGATTGTAAGTGAGTGTAAGTAGATATAATATGCTAGTGAGTGTGTGTCGTTAGAAATTTCTTGTTGTGAGCCCATCTCTAGTTTAAACTTATGCATTTTTTTATAAAATAATTATTTTTTATGTTATTGTAATGCATTATGCATTTAATTATAAATAATGCATTATTTCAAACTTTCAAATAATACATAATGTAACCAAATATAAATCATCCATGATATAATGTTTAGAAATAATAAATATGAAATACATTTTTCTTAATATACATGCATTACGTAGCAAATTATTAGTAATGCATTATTTTTCACTTTAAAATAATACGTTGTGGAACAAATGTTTGGTAAGACATCCTAAAATAATGCTACAAATAAGGTATATACATTACCTGGTAATGTGTTATATAATCACTACCCATTACCAAAGTTTTGCTGGGGTGTGTTTATTCTGCTTTGGACGCTGCTTTGGATTCTGCTTTTGGACGCTATTTTTGGATTCTGCTTTTGGACGATATTTTTGGATGCTGCTGTTAGACAAATATTTAGATTATTTTATATAAAATGGAATGAAGAATAAATAACTCAGCTTTGAAAATCTTTATGAATGATTTGTATATTTTTAAATGAAAATGAATTTGTTAATACAAATGTAATGAAATTTGTAAATATTATTAGAAGTTATGATTTGTTTTGTATTTAATTTAATACAAAATTAAAGTTAATTAAAATAAGACAATTAATTTTGCAAATTTAAGTATGTACAATTTTTTTTTGTGGTATTGGCGGGGGTGGTTTTACTAAACTGTATAATATTTCGTTAAATACTTTAAACATAATTGTTGTTGAGAAAGAAAATTAACAGTTAACATTGAAATATATTTATGATGTACACCAAAACCTCAATATGCGGCCTTTTGTTTTAATTAGAACACCATAGTTTGTTCAAGTAAAACTGAAGTTGTGCAAATATTGTATTTACGTTTTTTTTTTATTTAAATTTTTTATGCGCTAACGAAAAATCGAAAAAAATAAAATCAATTTATTATTGTGGTTTAAAGCGAATCTATATATTTTGCTACTGTCAATATAAAATTGTTAGCTTATTAACAAACATTTTTTTAACCTTAATATAGCATTCACACTTGCGACCTTAAACAAGTTGTTCAACAAAACACCAGTAAAGGCCCAGGCACTTGAGCGCTACTGTAGCGGTGCTGTAGCGTGACGCGCTGTTGTATCGTTTTAAAGTTCGGCCGCTACACCACCGTCACGTATTCGTTTAAGTACCTATTTCCATTTATTTTAATACAAGCTAACGTATCAGCTGAAACGTCTCCGAACCGTATTCGCTCAAGTAATTATGCCTTAACCATAGGGGCAGTGTTGCCAGTTTAGGGGTTTTCCCCCCAGATTTAGGGGGTTTTTTCTCATTTGGGGGTTTTTTTAGGGGGTAAAAATTTTGATTATTTTTTTGGGGGTTTTTTTTTGGGGTTTTTTAAACAAAATTTAGGGGGTATTTAAAAAAAACATTTTTCTTTGCAATATTTTACAAACATTACTTAAAAGTTTTTTTTTTTTCAAAAATGAAAATACATAATACAAAATAGTAACAACAAACTGTAAGAATTTCGTTTTGGTATCAAAAATGATTTTGAAAAGTACTTTTTTTACCTCCAAAGACTTGTTTTTTTGATAATTTTTTCAAGAACTAAGAAATCCAAAACAGCAATACTTCAATTTTGTATAGAAATAATAAAGACGATGATGCAGGAATGGAAAAGGTTGATATCTTAAAGTAAAAATATTAAACTCAAAAATTTTAAATGTGGTCCAATGTAAAAATATCTTATTGAAAAACAACCTTTATTATTTTTTTGATAAAAAAATAATTAGGAAAAAATGTTGTACATTGAAAAGTACTTTTTAAAATAATTTTTGATATCAAAAGGAAATGTCTATATCTATATCTCATTACTGGCTTAACTAAAAAATGAACACTTTGAAAAAAAAACTCAGAAAATTTTGTTGAAAAAAATTACAATCGTTTTTTATAAGTTAAAAAAATATGCTCAAAATCTTTTATAAGTCTTTTACATATATAAAATACGTTTTAGATGTTTATCTAAAAACAGAAGAATTTTTTGCTAAATTTTTCTGCTTAAATCAGCCGATTTTCCATCTGAAATGAGCTGATTTTTTTGCTGTCTTAGCAGATTTTCTCATATAGCTCAAAATGGGTGTATTTCAGCAAATTTTTCTGCTAATTGGACAAAGGTTTTATTTTGAGTGCACAATTTGTGTAACAACTAAACCAAATTTTATCAGAAATTGGAAGGGGTCGAGAACATTTTTAAGCTATTTTAGAATGATCTGACAAAAAATGGCCCATGTAAGCTGTCAATAATATATGTATTTTGTTTGGTGTTTTTCGGTAATTTATATAATTTTTTATATTGATTGATATTCTGAATTTATTAAATATCTATATTTTTGAAGTTTAAAATTTTTAGGGGTTTTATTTCCAAAATCGTTTAAATCTAGGGGTTTTTTGACATTTTGTAAGGCTGACCAAAAAAATATATTTTGGTTTAATTTCATATAACTAGCAAAAATTAAATTATTTCAATTTCAAAAAGTTTAGGGGTTTTTTTTTGAAAATTGCCCTAATCTGGGGGTTTTTAAAACTATTTTAGGGGGTAGATAAAAAAGTACCTGGCAACACTGCATAGGGGTGAAACGAATAAGATTCGCACATATGTATGTATTAGTGACGGCACGCGCGTGTAACTTTTGACGTTTCATACAAAACGTAAACAAACAACGAAAATACAGATACAAAAGCTCTCATGTGCAGGCACACGTATTCTAGGCAGAGAAGTAAATTTAGTAGTATTTTGTATGCGTCCATATTGAAAGTACCAAAATAAGCACTCGTGTTGCATGTCTATATGGTCTGTGGCCTTAACAAAATAAAAACGTAATGGATACAGAACAAAGACGTTTTTAAACATCTCACTCTTGAACACTTCAAAACAGCAAGTGTGAACCCCGTATAAATATGCAAACCAATACAACAATCACAATGCAATACCGCTCAGACCTTCGGCAATTTAATTCACCATTCAATTTTTTATTTCAAAAATTTTAATTAATGAATTAATTCATGCTTACATTAATTCATGCTTGAATAAATTCGTGCTTGAATTAAGTCTTAGTATTAAATTTGAATTATTTAAAAAAGAATTAATTTATTTGGTGAATAATTCAATATTAATTCAAAGAATTAATTCTTTATGAATTAAATTTTGTTTATTTTTGTATAATTCATTTTTGAATTAATTTTTTTTAATTAATTTTTTGAATTAAATATTTGTATTATTACTGTACGGTCTATTTCGATTTATTAAAACTTTGAAACAATGTTATAAACCAAAATTTTTGCAAGAGAAAACAAAAGTATTGCTCTTTTGTTCGCGGAGTCACTCTATCATATTTAATATTAACTTGTTTTTTTTTATATGGTAGAGAAATTCGGCGAAAAAAGAAAAAAATGTAGAGATGTCGCGAATAGTGTATTCGGCATTTTACCGAATATTTACTATTCGGTATTCGGTTTGAACCGAATACGAATATTTACGAATAATTTTATTATTCATACGCCTGGATTTTACCTATGTAAAATATTAAAAAAGTACCAGACTTAAAGACAACAACGCTGTTGTTGACACTTTTTTTTTTGGAACCTTAACAATTCGAATTTTAATCAAGTGCTCAAGTTTTTTTTGTATAGAAAACAAACTGAAATGACTACAAAAAAAGAGTCAAACGTTAATAAAAAGGGTTTTTTAATTAATTTAAATTTTGCCGAATATTCGGCAAACTGTTGACGAATATTTATTCAACCGAATATTCAAAAAACATGCCGAATATGCCGAATACCGAATAGTGACGAATATTCGCGACATCCCTAAAAAAATGTTGTTTTCTCTTGCAAACATTTTGGTTTACAACAGTTTTTATAAAAAGTCTTAGGTGCTGAGATATTTGTTCGATAGGAAAAGTCTCAGATTCATTTTTTTTTAAGATTCTGGGACATTTTTTCTATACAAAAAGTCACATACATATTCTGAAAATTTTTTTCTGTACAAAAGATCTCAGATTCTATTAATGAATGAAATTAAATATAACCGGTTTTGAAATACATATACAATTCATATGTGCCCGCTTATATGATTCACATCATTAACAATACTCAAAAAAAGTGAACTAAAATATTGGAAAATTAAATGAATTTTGAGAAAAAATGGGGCTAATAAAAAAACTCATTCATTTTATATTTTTTCAACCCGGGCAACGCCGGGTGCAAAACAGCTAGTATTTAATAAATAACTTGAATAGTCGGTCACTCGTGAGTCGTGCGGCACTCACGTACAACGCTAACTATCTTAAATGGACAACTAGGGTATCATAACGGCGGGCGCATATAAACGGGCATATTTTTTTGTATTATGTAAGTTTGATTTTCCGTTTTTAACATCTTGAAATATCAGTCTAGGACCCCATAAAGTATATATATCCATGATCCTCGATGGATTTTAAGTCGGTCTCGCGATGTCCGCCTGTCTGTAGAAAACAATCCAACTATTGAAAGATTGGATGCTCGTGAGGTTTGTCATATACATTTATAATTTTCAAGTTGGTATTGCATTGTAGGAGTAAAAGGAACAACTATATTTATAAGAGAGGAGTGAATAGTTCGGAACAAAATCGTCTAGGATATTTGGATTCTGCATAAAATTCTAAGAAAAAATGCCGAACAAACCATGTCTCAAAAATCAGTTTTGACTTCCCCAATTTTCAAAAATAGTTTTGTACGATATACGCCTTTTTCATTAATCAGCACGAGAAAAAGGCTATTTTTTTACCTGGCATCTTTAGATTGTGTACATAGATACACTATGGAGCCATTTAGACATTCCCATTTACCGTTTTATTAAATTCCAAAATCTCGCGATTTTATTCGCGATTTTCATTTTATGAAAAAGTAGTGTAGTTTGATGAGCGATAACTTCTTAAGTAAATATCCGGTTTTTAAAATCAAAAATTAAATTAAAAGCTTTAGTCCTCTACATTAAACTTGAAAGTTGAAAAAAATTGTTATTAAAAAATGCATTTTAAATGCAAATGCACTTTTTTAGTGCTTTTTTTTGTCAAATTTCACCTTTTTTGATTTTTTTTAATTAACATATTATGAAAGTATGACATTTTTGCAAAAAAAAATCAGTCATCATTTTAATAGGACACAAAAGTCTTTTTTTTTATATTTTTTCTTAAATTATGCCCATTTAAAAATATTTTTTTTTTAATTTTGTTAATAAATGATTTTAGGATTTTCAAATCGTTTATAGATGTACTTTGAAGATCTATAACTTAAGTAAACATCGGATTTTAATAATCAAAATTAAAATTGAAAGCCAAAATCCTCTACTTTAAACGAAAAAGTTTTAAAAAATTGTGTCAACAAAAGAGTGGTGTAGTTTACCACTTTTTAAATTTTTGTGGATTTAAAAAAATTAAAATCGCGAGTTTTTGGAATTTAATTAAACTGTAAAAGGAAATGTATAAATGGCTCCTTAGAGTATCTGGCTTCATAATAAAAAAAATCTGAAGACCCAAGTCGAGATTTTTGTTTTTATCTCTTTGATAAACATTAGTATGTAACAAAAATATTTAACAAAGTACGTTCCCCACTTTTACTTTTTATTAATTAATTTTAAATTTATTAAATTTTGTCAATTGATAACTCTTTTTCTAATGAAAAAAAATAACTTAGAATCTGAGACATTTTCTGTAGTAAAAATGTCTAAGAATCTGGTGCATTTTTTTAATAGAAAAAAATCTGAGATTCTTAGAAATTTTATCTATAGAAATTTGGTTATATAAAAATGTTTTAGATAGTAAAATGTTATAAACCACAATTATAGATTGATTTTATTTTATACAGTTTAGTAAAACCACCCCCGCCAATACCACAAAAAAAAATTGTACATACTTAAATTTGCAAAATTAATTGTCTTATTTTAATTAACTTTAATTTTGTATTAAATTAAATACAAAACAAATCATAACTTCTAATAATATTTACAAATTTCATTACATTTGTATTAACAAATTCATTTTCATTTAAAAATATACAAATCATTCATAAAGATTTTCAAAGCTGAGTTATTTATTCTTCATTCCATTTTATATAAAATAATCTAAATATTTGTCTAACAGCAGCATCCAAAAATATCGTCCAAAAGCAGAATCCAAAAATAGCGTCCAAAAGCAGAATCCAAAGCAGCGTCCAAAGCAGAATAAACACACAAGCTAAATATATTTAGACATAAAAAAAAAATAGACTTTGTTTTGCTTTTTTTGGATATACATAAAATAAAAAAGCCTTTCGTTGTCCAAACATTCATCAGAGCTACTATTGGACAAGATAATGTGTACAGACGGCTGCTGTTAGAAAGCTTGTTGTTGAATATTAAAGTGTGATGACTATTTTTAGATATCATTAATGAAAATTATGAAATATATGTCTGTTTTTGGATAATATTAGCAGCTTTTTTAAACCCTGAAATTTACAAACAATTAAAAAATATATAATTTAAATATTAAAATTATATTACTTTAGAATAAAATGAATTTGTAAACATATACTACGAGGAGCAAGAAGTCCCCCAATTATCCCGCCCCTCAAAAACGATTTTATTTACAAAAAGCAGGGTTGGAATCTAATAACATTTTTACAGCAAAATGTTTCAGAATCTTAGAATTTTTTTATTACAAAAATGCCTTACAATCTGTTATTTAAAAAAATCAGAATTCGGGAATTTTTTATTGAAAAAAGAATTGAGAATTTTTCTACACAAAAAATTTCTCAGAAACTGAATTTTTTATAGAAAAATTGCTTTAGCATTTTTCTAAAGAAAATTTTTTGCAGAGTTTTAGATTTTTATTTAAAAAAATCTCTCAGTCTCGGAAGCCGAATTTAACACACATTTTTAAAAGCATAGTACTTATGTGCACCTTAATTGATATTTAATTAATTTCTATAGAATAAATTACTAAGAATCAGAAAATTTTTCTATAAAAAGGCAGGGTATTTTTTTTTAATAAGAAAAAAAAAAATTCCTCACAATCTGCGAATTAAAAAAAAATGTCTCGGAATCGAGAGTTTTTTTATTAAATATGTCAAATGTTTACAGAAAAAATGCCTCAATATTTTTTTAAAGAAAAATTTCACAAAATTCTCCGACTTAAAATCTGTTAAGTTCTCTTTAAAAAAATTTTCAGAATGTAAGAATTTTCTTTAGAAAATCAGAATCGGAACATTTTTTAATAGCAAACATGTTACAAAACCAGAAAGAAAATTAAAAAAATTCAAGATTCTGAAATATTTTGCGTAAAGAAAAAGTCCTATGTAATTGAAAAATTTTTCGATACAAAAATTCGTAGATTCTGAGTTTTTTTATATGCTTAGAAACTTATGTTTGTTTCTTTAAAAATGAGTTGTGGTGAAAAGAAGGCCCAGAGGCCCTAGCAAGTATGTTTAGGACCATGCTTGACGTCCCGTCATCTGACAAGTCGTTGTTAAATCGCAGCGATAAAGTTTAATATAATATAAACATTTAAGACACGTTCCTAAATGTACGGAAATGTAACGATGTAATATAAAAAACAAGCCAACTTTATTTCATTGAACAGTTTGTTACATACAAATATTAAAATTAATTTTACATATATAAAAAAGATCTAAGTGTGGTCCCCTTTCTGATTGGGCCCCTAAGCAGTAGCCTACTTTGACTTAAGGGTAATCCGGGCTTGTTCGTGCCACCCCAGACAGCACACATTTTTAAAACGTGCTAAATTTGTATCATTTACACAAAATTAGATTTGCATATTATAATGAAATGACAACGAAGTCATAAAACTGAACAGACCTGCGGATGTCCTAAGCACAGACTAATACAGACTCGACATAAGTGACAGGTGTCAAAAAAGTATTCTTTAACCATATGGTTAATATTTTCAAATTATTCTACGAATTAGGTTAGAAAGAGAAAGCTAATATAACGCGCCATTAGAAAAATGGATGCCAGATCGGTTTTTGTTGTTTCACTCACTCCTAAGTCGTAGAAAGTGTTGACATGTTAGCGTAAAACGGACTAAAAACCGCTGTGTTTTCTCCTAAAATCGCTTAGTTTTTTCCCCATTTTTTCTTATAAAACTCTACTGTCGAGTCTGTATTTAGTCTGTGTCCTAAGTGTTGAACAAATAGAATATAGACAAGTCTAGACTTTCAAGTGACCAACATACAAACCAATCAACAGACATATAATATTTTATTATATTTTGTTTTTCAAAATATTTTTCATATTTTTTACACGCAGTAGATTATTGGCAGATGATAAAACAATGTGTAAATTTTTGCCAACTTGTCGAATGTCACAACTTTTTTTTGTTTTTTTAATGTGTCTCCCTCAAAAATATCTGTTGGATATTTTAGTTTTGCTTGCATGCAATTTCATGATAAGTAACCGGTGAACACATATGAATTATATTTTTATTACCTTTTATACATTTTTTTTGTTTTTAGTTTAATATTGTGTAAAAATAAAGTAGCAATTAACAAATTGCAAGCATATTATTAAAATAATAATATGTCGCGTATTTGGTTGTTAAAAAAATAAAAAACGCAAAACTTAAAAAAGCAGAATTTTCAAAAAGGGGGAAAAATTAAATGAAATGTTCAGAAAAGTCCATAATTAAATCGATTAACATATAAAATTGTTTAAAAAATAATACAAAAATGAACTTGGGGACAAATTTGTTTAATGCGGGTATAATTGACCCAAAAATTTGAAGTTTTTTTTTTTCAAAACAGATGCATCTACAGTGCCTAGAAAACGAGATACCATTTGGAAAATGTGTCCATGAGGAAATCAAAATTACATACAAATTTTAAAATAACCAACCAAAATTCATTTGATGCAACAATAATTCGGTCGATAAATTTACATATGGGTTATCGCTATTCAATTTCGGTATCTACAACAGAACACGGCTGACATAACGGAGATTTTATTGAAGCCAGTCGACATTTAAAATCCTACTGAAGATAACACTTACAACTGGGGTGTTTGAAACCGGCATAGAAATACCAGAATGTCTATATTTTTTAGAAATTATATTTTCTTCTACATTTAGATTTTAAAATACATGTAGAAATTTTAAAATATAATTGGAAATTATTAAAATACATTTGAATAATTTTAAAAATAAATATGGAAAATTTTAAAATTCATTTAGACAATTTTAAAATATATTTGGACAGTTTTAAAATCCATTTGGACAATTTTAAAATACATTTGGACAATTTTAAAATTTATTTGGACAATTTTAAAATACTTTTGGACAATTTTAAAATACATTAGAAAAATTTTATAATACAGTTGGAAATGGTGTAGAGCAGCGGTTACCAACCTAACCATAGCTATGGTACGCGTACCACTAGGGGGTACGCGAAACTGTCCGCGGGGGTACGCAAAATTTAAGTAATTTGGACATTAGTTTCAGATTAACATTTCAATGTTGGTTTCGCATCTGGCTTCCAAAGTTTTCGATAATGTCAGGTTTTTAAGAAAGTACACTAAAAAAAAACTTGCAAAACGCCTGTTAAAATGCCTTGTAATACCGTTCTACCAATATTTAACAATTTTCCTTGTTTTTTAACAAAAATTCTTGTACTTTGCTCAAACGAGAACTACAGTTTTATTGGTAATTTTACAAATTTATTTTCGTAATTGTATTTTACCATTTTGAAAGGTCATTTTACAAAAAAAAACTGTAATTTTACAATAAAGTTTTTATTACGAGGATTCTAGTTGATTTACAAAAAAAAAACTGCTATTTTACAAAAATTATGTTATTACGAGGATTTATGTTGTTTAAAAAAAAAAAACGTTTTTTTTTTTGGAAATTTTCTATTTTTTTTTTTTAGTTTTCCAAAAATTTTTTTTTTTATTAAAAAAGATTTAAAAAAAAAAGTTGACAAAATTTTGAAAAATTTATTACGAGGATTCTAGTTAATTTATTTTATAAAAATGATTTTATTACTAGGATTTATGTTGTTTAACAAAAACTTTCTTTTTTGTAAATTTACCATTTTGGTTTGTAAATTTACCACTTTTTTTAACATATTTACCATTTTTTCTTGAAAGTTTACCATTTTTTTTTTTTTTATTTTTCCGGTTTTAAAACAATATTTTTACTAATAAAATTAGTTATTTTACTAATTTTTGGCGCAATCAAAATTACGAGGAAATTCTCGTAATTTTACGAGAATTTTACCTACCTCCTATTTTACGAGAATAGCCTCGTAAATCACGACATTTTTTGGTAACTTTACAAGGTTTTTTTTTTTGAGTGTATAGGTCAAATTTCACAAAAAAATACTTTTGTGCAATTTAGATAGCATTTTTTGAATGATATTTTGAAATCTGACCACTGATTTTCGAATCACCGTTCGGGGCTGATTCCGAATATGGTTCCCAAATTTTTCTGTGCATTCAAAAAAAAAAAAAAACCTTGTAAAGTTACCAAAAAATCTCGTAATTTTACGAGGTTATTCTCGTAAAATAGGAGGTAGGTAAAATTCTAGTAATATTACGAGGATTTTCTCGTAATTTTGAATGCGCCAAAAATTGGTAAAATAACCAATTTTATTGGTAAAAATATTGTTTAAAACCGAAAAAATGGTAAATATGTTCAAAAAAAATGGTAAATTTATAAAAAAAAATATAATTTTTTTTGTTAAACAACATAAATCCTCGTAATAAAATCATTTTTGTAAAATAACTGTTTTTTTGTGTAAATTAACTAGGTTCCTATTATTACATTTTTCAAAATTTTTCAACTTTTTTAAATATTTTTCAATAAATTTTTTTTTTTTTTTTTAAAAAAAAAAATAGAAAATTTACAAAAAAAAATGTTTTTTTTTTTTTGTTAAACAACATAAATCCTCGTATAACATAATTTTTTTACAATAAAAGTTTTTTTTTTTTTTTTGTAAATCAACTATAATCCTCGAAATAAAAACTTGGTTGTAAAATTACAGTTTTTTTTTGGTGAAATAACCTTTTAAAATGGTAGAATACAATTACGAAAATAAATTTGTAAATAAATACAATAAAACTGTAGTTCTCGTTTGAGCAAAGTACAAGATTTTTTGTTAAAAAACAAGGAAAATTGTTAAATATTGGTAGAGCGGGATTACAAGACATATTACCAGGCGTTTTACCAGTTTTTTTTTTGAGTGTGATAACAGGTTTTTGAGAAAATTTATGTCAAAGTTCCCAAAAAAATTTATTTTTGGACATTTTGAGACGGATTGTGATAGAGTGGAAATTTTGATACCATTTTGTTAAGCTCAAAATGCCCTTTCATTGTAAATACGAGGGTGTTTCATAAAAAAAATCACGGCATTATTGATCTGCCCTTGTATTAAAAAAAAACATTTAAAAAAAAATTATACACATTATATTCTGTGATGGGTTTTTGGAACTTTTTAAAGAGTTCAAAAAACGTCCGTTGTTTTAATTTTTGGTGTAGAATCGACTGGTGAAATCCGATTTGCAATATTTTAAGCCGTTTTTGCTCTGCAGAAAAATCAGCATAAAATCCCCGTTTTCAGATGCATTGAACCACCCCAAGGAGCGAACATTTTTCCAAAAGAAAAATATCACCATTGTTTTGATCTCACCTTAATCCTTGAAAAAAAATGATAATACCCTCAGATCAAAAATTTCAAAATTAACTCTTATATTTATATGTGAAGTTTTTTAACGAAAACAAAAAAATTGTTAGGGGGTACGCGGCTGATAAAATTTAAAATTAAGGGTACGTGAGCCAAAAAGGTTGGTAACCGCTGCACTGTGGTCAATATTTTGAGATACACTCAAAAAAATAAAACTGTAAAGTTAACTAATTTTTTTTTGTTAACTCGAGTTTACTGGCTTTTTAGCAAATTTTTAGTTAAAATCAGCGTTTTAACTACTTTTTTTAGTTAAGTTCAATTTACGAAAATACTAGTTTTGAACAAATTTTGAATTAATTTTTTTTGTTGACTTCAAAACTGAGTTTACGAATTTTTACTAATTAACTTGCTGATTTTTCGTAACAAATTTGTTAAGTGGAATTTCTTGCGAAGCCTCCTATGCAAATCTCATAAGTTCTACTTAAGCTGATGAAAAAATAGAAAAAATAAACTTTTAATTTTTTACAAAATATTTTCTAAATTTTAGTTTACGAAAAGTAACAAAAAGTTTAGCTGAATTCAACTAATTTTTTTGTTAATATATGTACATAAAAACGTTACGAAATTTCAGCTAAATTTTTAGTTTAAGTTACGGTTTTTTTTGCTAAATTCGTTCTACGAAAAGTTAAGTAAATATTTTTAGTTAAATTAACTAAAAATTTAGTAGGCCCAAAATCAGGTGCTTTTTTAGTTAAAATTAACTAAATTTTTTGTTAACTTTACAGTTTTTTTTTTTTCAGTGTAGCGGCCAAAACTCCTTTTGGTTTTTGTTCTCCGATTTTAAAGTTATTAGACTTATATGAAAGTAGACAGTAGTAAACCTCGGGAGCCAAAAAATTAGAACTCTATTTCTACTATTTAACTGAGAACAGGGTGGCCCAAAATGGGCTTTTTCAGAATTTAGTAAATTTATGATATTTTTAGTTAATTTTTTAAGTTTAAATGATCATAATTTTTTTGTTTTTCAAGATTTTTGGACGAAATAAATTGTGTGTTGTAACTTAACTTATTTCCTATTACTGGTAAAAAAATTTAAGCTCTACTGTTTACAGAACAATTTAAATATTTTTTTTAAAAAAGGTCAAATTTCTCGGAAATTTCCTACTTCTTAGAGCACAACTCCTGTGAGTCAAGCTGAGTCAAAACACAAATTTACTATTTTGTAGTCCTAACTCTCCCCTACATTCCTATATATAAATTAATTTTAAACACTTTTGTTCAATTTTTTATTAGTTTTATTTATTAATTAATTTTATAACTAACAATATTTTTATAACTATTTTGGGTTGTTAACCGGTTTTTGTTTTTATGAGAGTATTTTTATTTAATGTAATTTTCCACTATGTGGAATTTTATTTTTAATATTTAGTTTTGTTTAATGTTTTAGTTTTTAAAAACTTTAAGTTTTAGTTTTCTAATATTTTTTTAATGTTTTTAATTTATGAAACTTTTAAATTTTTTGTTTTAGAAAATAATTGTTTTTAAAAAATATTTCCACTATGTGGAGTTTTGAGATTTTTATAAATTTTAATTTAAATAATTTTCAATTTTGAAAATTTATTTTAAATATTTTTTAAATATTATATTTTTTCTTATAAAGTTTTATAATATTTTGTTTTGAAATAATTATCCACTATATGGAAATTTAATTTTAAATATTTATTTTTTATTTTTAAAAAAATATTTTTTTTTATTGTTCTTCACTTAACTAGTTTTCTATAGTACAGTTTTTAATATTTTTATTTTCAAAATTGTTTTTTTATTCAAAAAGTTTTTGTTTTTAATGTTGGTTATTTATAATTTTTTAATATTCTTCAATGCAGCTCATGACAACAACTGACTCCAAAAAATAATTGAAGTTAGTTATTTTTGCTCTTTGCATAAAAAAAAAAATAACGGCTGCAATTGAAACATTAAATAATAAAAATAAAAAACAAATCAATTACTGAGAAACACAATGTTCTCACAATTCAAATTAATAATAATAATATAAAAAAACAATACGAAGGGTTAACAACAAAAGAAACTAAAACACAATTTTAGGTGTTTCCCAAACTTGTGCGTTAACTACTCCCCCTCTACGAAATCAGTCGTCCCCGACTGACAAAAAATATAATATATCTTAACTGAAATATATTTTTTATAATTAAATTGTAAATAAAAAAATAAATTGTACAAATTTTGTTTAAAGTTATTTTTTATATAAAATAATTTTATGACATTTATAGGTAAATAAGTTTTTATATAAAATAATTTTTATATAAAATAATTTAATGACATTTATAGGTAAATAAGACATTTATAGGTAAATAAATAAGATTTGTTTAAGTTTTTGAGCATAGTTTAATCGAATGTTCATACGAAATGTTAAAAGCAGGTTACAAAATGTACGTCAAAAATCAGCGAATATTATCCTTATGGACAATTTTATTGTCAATTTGGACTTTAGATCCTAGGTCTTTTTGAATTTCCTTTTCAATATAAACTTTACTAAACTTGTTCCCTAGTCTTTTGTTAACTTTAACGAAAACTTTTTGCCCTGGATAAAAAGTACGAATGTGTCTTGATTTATTATGGAATTGTAAATCTTTTTCCTGTTTACTAATTAGGTGATTCTTTACTGAAATTTTTAGTTCATCCGGTATGGAGTGAAATATGTCTATGGGTCTAAGCTTAACTGTAGAGTGTATGGTTTGATTATATTTTGAAACGGCCGTAAGAATAAGATCTGTAGTATCATCTATGGCGTATTCTAATTTGATGCATCTAGCTATTTCCGAAAGTGTGCTGTGGAACTTTTCAACCTGCCCATTTGATGTACTGTGCAGGGGAGGGACAGCAATTATTTCGGCTCCATAAAAGTTTTTTACCAAAGTCTTGACTGATTCAGAATTTAATGATTTTTCATTATCACAAACTATTGTCCTTGTCTTATTAAAAGTATTTAAAATTTCTTGGAGAGCAGGTTTAACGTCAACTATGGATTTGGAGGCTATTGGCTTTACTATGGCAAATTTAGAGAACTTGTCAATGCATGTTAGAAAAGATTTTCGGTCTGTAGAGTAAATGTCTATATGCAAAATTTCACCTGGATAAGAAGGAATGGGTGTTTCTGAAATCTCTTGTTTTTTTGGATGTCTATTGTATTTAGCCTGATGGCATATTTTACAGTTTCGAATGAGCTCTTTTAATCTTTTACGAATATTCGGAAAGTAGTAGTCTTGCAACACTTGTTTAACGTTTTCCGCCAGTGCGCGATGGGCTCTGTTGTGCTCATTAGTCAGAATTTCTAACTGGTCATCAGCGTTAAATATATCAGTTACAAATTTTTCCGTATGCAAAAATTTGACTGATGGGTATTCAGTAACCATGAAGTGTTGAATTTGTGCAAGAGTTGGTAAATCACAATAAATCGCATTAACAACATTGGGGTTAACGACCTGCTTCAAACTTTTTAAAGCATTCTCAATAGTAGGAAAAGTTATGCTATGCCGTACTCGGTCCTTGAAAATTATCTTAGTTTGTTCCATTGGTTCTCGACCCTGAGTAAGAACAATTTGGTTACGGAAACAATTAAGAGGATTAACAACGGTCGATATTACCTCGGTGTAAGACAATTCACTATTTTGCACATCTAAAGATGAGCTAGTGGAGAAATGGAAAATCATATTACTGTATTGCCTGGAAAGGGCATCAGCCACAACGTTGTCCTTACCAGGCTTATAATGAAACGTCGGCGCATATTCCTCTATAAACGCTTTCCATCTTTTCAATTTTGAGTTGGGATTTTTGTCTGAAATGGCGAATATAAGTGGTTGGTGGTCTGTAAATATGTTCAGTTTATTGACACCATAGAGGTAGTTTCGCAGATTTTTCAATGCCCAAACGATAGCCAGTAATTCTTTTTCATTTACCGCGTAACTTTCTTCGGCAGGAGACAAAGTTCTAGAAACCATTGTAATCGGACGACCACCCTGCGATAATACTGCACCTATTGCGTGCGAAGAGGCATCAGTCGTAAGGTCAAAAGGTTTGTCAAATTCGGGGTAAAGCAGTAAAACCTCTTCTGAGGAAAGTATTTTTTTCATTTTATTGAAGGCTTTAATGGCTTCTTCGTCCAAGTAGATTTTTACATTTTTCGACTGTCTTGCCCCCACATGACCATTCTCTCCTCTAAGGTATTTTGTCAAAGGTTTTGCAATAGCTGCGTAATCCTTAACAAACCTTCGGTAGTACCCAGCTAAACCAAGAAATGATCGCAATCCACGTAGAGATGAAGGTATGGGGTAATTGACTATCGTATTCACCTTATCAGGACAAGTTTTAATGCCAGCTGTTGAAACGGTAAAGCCCAAAAATTCAACGGATGTTTTAAAAAACTTGGATTTTTCCATTGAGACCCTCATATTAGCATTGTACAATTTCTTTAGAATTTTTTCTATATCATCAATATGTTTCTGCTCCGAGTCAGAAAATATGATGATATCATCAATATAAACATGACAACATTTACCAATTTCCTCACGCAGTATATCGTCTATAGTGCGTTGAAATATACCGGGCGCGTTTTTTAGGCCAAACGGCAACCTACAAAACTCATACTTCCCGTTATTAATGCTGAAAGCAGTCTTTTCCCTATCCTGTTCTTTTAAATAAATCTGGTGAAATCCAGATTTCAAATCTAGGGTGCTGAAAAATTTGGCCTTACCCAGATTTGCTAAGATGACAGAAGTTTCGGGAATTGGGTATTTGTCGCTTATTGTTTTTGAATTAAGCTTTCGAAAGTCAATAACTAGTCGCTTTTTCGGTCTACCATTTTCATCTAGACCCTTCTTATCAACCACCCAGATTGGATTGTTATAAGGTGATCGAGACGGTCTTATAATATTGTTTGCTAGTAAATCTTCTATTTCTTGATTCACAAATTCTGTCATGGCCATGGAATATGAAGAATACCTAGAATAAACCGGTTCTTCGTCTCTTGTTCTTATACTTGCAACAACTTTCGTATTATAGGGAAGCGCTTCGTCCGGATTTGCAAAAACTCCTTTTTGTCTTTCCAAAAGCGTCAGAAACCGATTACGAATTTTTTCCGGTACATCATTAGACTCGATTGAAATATTATTAGCTTCATTGCCATAAAAAAATTTTAACTTTTCCACATTACCCTCATATTCTAATATGCCATTTTCCGTATCTAAATGTGCTTTTATTTCGTTTAAATGATCGAAACCTATGATACCATCAAATGTAGTGAGGCATGGAAGTATAAAAAAATTTGTGACTTTATTGAATATCTTTATTGGGACTTTGCGGTTTACTAAATTTTCTCCATTTACGGACTTAACTAAAATTGGATTTTTAACGGTGGTTACATAAGGTAAGGTTTCTATATCTTTTATATAATTTTTTGATGAACCAGTGTCTACCAAAAACTTTAATTTTCCTCCCCTAAATTCCCTTTCGACATAGGGCATAAGGGACCCATGTCTAAAAAATGGGCCTGGTCCTCTTCAAAATACTCGGGAGCTTCTTGCAAGTTTTGGGTCGTAATGTTATTTTCATCTTGGCTATCTAACAAATGATTAACACGCTGGAACCTATTTTGAAATTGAGCAGAACCTGTTGTTTTTTTCTGTCCGTAAGTATTGTTTTGACCAGTACCTACAGTTCTCATGCTGACGTCAGTATCAACCGGTTGTGATTGTTGGGGTTGGATGTTTTGTTGAGATGGCTGAAAACTTTGTGATGGCCTAACGGTATTTTGAAATGGTTGGAAATTTGAAGCGGTTTGCCAACGAGCACTATTATGAACCATGTTACTGTTCTGGTAATTTGGTTGGAAAGGCGTTTGTTGCGGCTGAAACCTAAACCGAGAAGAATTTGTTGGGACTAATGGACTCTGAGAGGTATATCTCAAAATATTCTGATTAACTGACGGACTAGGATAGGTAGTACCAGTTGGTCTATTTAAACCTTCACCGTAAACTCTAGCGAAATGATATCTGCTTTGGTTTGTTGCCATCTCCTGGGCTAAGGCTAAAGCTACTGGCATATCAGCAGGTTTGCATGAAAACAGTATATCGCACAGAGGTTTTCTTAAACCGGAAACAAAAACTCGTAGTGCGTCCTGTCTGTACTTTTTATTCAACGATTCTATTAAATTTGCATCCCCCTCATAGCTCATTATAGTTTTATTTATTATCAGGTTAAGTTTCTGTTCTACCTCATTATAAAAATCAACAATAGTTTTTGATCCCTGAGTAAGTGTAGAAAGTTCCAGCTCAAGAGTAAAAACTGATCTCTTATCTGTATAGGCAAAATCTAGTCGGGACAAGATTGCATAAAAATTTAGGACAGTATTATAGGAACTTAAAACTGTATCAGCATTGCCGATTACTTTATTCCGTAAGATGGCGACAGCTTGGTAATATTTTGAGCTTCCAACATATCTTTCATATAATTTATGAGCTGTAATTGCAGCTTGACGCCATGAAATATATTTAGATGAGTCGCCCTTAAATTCCGGTACAGACTTTACTACGTCTAAGGTTTCGTTGCATTCAACGCCTGCAACTATTTCAATCTCCCTATACTCTTCTACAACTGCAGGAGTTTCTAAAGTTCTCAACCTACGTGTTAAATCATCTACAGTGGCCTGGAACCCTTGACGAGTTTGCTCGGTGGCTTCTCTAATAGCCGCAGTAATTAATCTCTGTACAGTTTCGGGATCCATATTTGCACTTCCGACCTCTCTGATATTTAAATTGTTTAAACTCTCGACTAAACTATTAATGCTCATTACCAGAAAACAAAATATTTAACACTATTATTCGAATATAACTGTATAAAATTATATAATGCTATTGCATAGAAATATATAATTACAAAAAAACTAATATGACTCAAAATTCTCAATATCTCAATAAATCGAGAAAAAAAAATTATATTATAATATAAATAATTACCAATAATTATTTAATTTTCTTCGTATTTTAAATTTCCGGCTTACTCTGCTCTATAATCCTCTAATTTGTGTAATCCAGGATAATCAGCTCCTTTGTTTTCACCAGATGATCATTTTTCCGCAATTATCGATTTTTAGCCGGGTGGGTTGGGTTGGTTGGGCGCCAATTAATTTTAAACACTTTTGTTCAATTTTTTATTAGTTTTATTTATTAATTAATTTTATAACTAACAATATTTTTATAACTATTTTGGGTTGTTAACCGGTTTTTGTTTTTATGAGAGTATTTTTATTTAATGTAATTTTCCACTATGTGGAATTTTATTTTTAATATTTAGTTTTGTTTAATGTTTTAGTTTTTAAAAACTTTAAGTTTTAGTTTTCTAATATTTTTTTAATGTTTTTAATTTATGAAACTTTTAAATTTTTTGTTTTAGAAAATAATTGTTTTTAAAAAATATTTCCACTATGTGGAGTTTTGAGATTTTTATAAATTTTAATTTAAATAATTTTCAATTTTGAAAATTTATTTTAAATATTTTTTAAATATTATATTTTTTCTTATAAAGTTTTATAATATTTTGTTTTGAAATAATTATCCACTATATGGAAATTTAATTTTAAATATTTATTTTTTATTTTTAAAAAAATATTTTTTTTTATTGTTCTTCACTTAACTAGTTTTCTATAGTACAGTTTTTAATATTTTTATTTTCAAAATTGTTTTTTTATTCAAAAAGTTTTTGTTTTTAATGTTGGTTATTTATAATTTTTTAATATTCTTCAATGCAGCTCATGACAACAACTGACTCCAAAAAATAATTGAAGTTAGTTATTTTTGCTCTTTGCATAAAAAAAAAAATAACGGCTGCAATTGAAACATTAAATAATAAAAATAAAAAACAAATCAATTACTGAGAAACACAATGTTCTCACAATTCAAATTAATAATAATAATATAAAAAAACAATACGAAGGGTTAACAACAAAAGAAACTAAAACACAATTTTAGGTGTTTCCCAAACTTGTGCGTTAACTTATACATGTCCATTAGGGTGGGGCGATTTGAACATCTTAATGGGCGCTTCGCGTTTCTGATTCTTGGGATTGTACTGAGCAAAAAAGTCAACTAGACCATACGTCTACGGTGAAAATCGAGCCTCCCGATTTTGACTTGAAGTTTTTCTTCAGACTTTATTTTTTTGGAAAATTTGAAAATTTTCTTGGGCTCATATATCGTAAACTATTTGAAATTTTTACTTATTTTCAAAAGTAAAGTTGTAGCTATTGTCTTGGACTACAATTTCTCTAAACACATTACTTAGAAAGAACTTCGTTTTCATGGTCAAAAAGTCAAAAATGTAGAAAATTCACCACTTTTTGTAATTTTTTTTGGATATTTTAGCCTATAATAGCCAAACCATTGAGATTTTCGATCCAATACTAAGACAAAAATTGTAGCCAAGACAATAGTTAAGAATTCTCTAGTACATCGCAAAAGCATTAGAACGCTCCTTCAGGCAGTTTTGGCCTTGTGAAAGGCCAAAACTGCGCTACGAACAACTGAAAATGGTAATTTATCAATATTTTCACAAAAAATTTGCACTTTCACAAAGCCAAAACTGCCTGAAGGAGCGTTCCAATGCTTTTGCGATGTACTAGAGAGTTCTTAACTATTGTCTTGGCTACAATTTCTGTCTTAGTATTGGATCGAAAATCTCAATGGTTTGGCTGTTATAGGCCAAAATATCCAAAAAAGTTACAAAAAGTGGTGAATTTTCTACATTTTGACCATTAAAACGAAGTTTTTTATAAGTAATTTGTTCAGAGAAATTGTAGCCCGAGACAATAGCTACAACTTTACTTTTGAAAATAAGTCAAAATTTCAAGTAGTTTACGAAATATGAGCCCAAGAATGAGTCCAAATTTCCAAAAAAAATAAAGTCTGAGATAAAACTTCAAGTCAAAATCGGGAGGCTCGATTTTCACCGTAGACATATGGTCTAGTTGACTTTTTTGCTCAGTACAATCCCAAGAATCAGAAACGCGAAGCGCCCATTAAGATTTTTTTCCTTCCTTACTAATCGCCCCACCCTAATGTCCATGCATCGGCACTGCACTTTTTGAGCTACAGCAATTTTTCTGACCCAAAGTAAGATATTCGGTACAAATGCACGTGGCTATTATGCATATATTTTGATGAAATTTTGTACAAGAGTTCTTATTGACCCAAAAAAATAATTCTGTTGAAATTAGGAGAAGTTGGCCCATATTTGGACCTAGTCCACATAGAAGGGTGTATCAAAATTTTGACAAAAATGACAATAGAACTCTCAAATTATGTGGTATCTGGCAATTCATTTGGAAAAGGTAAAAAATGATTTTATTGCCATCTAATATTACATAACTTAAATACCTGAAAATTGCAAATAAATTTAAAACCAATGGAAATAACTGGTAAAACCAAGTACCTGTTATATTATGTTTCAAAGAGGTAAAAAATATCATGTTTAAACTTCGAGCAATACTATATTAATCCATGCATTCATTTTTTTTCTTCATTATTGTTTAAACAATGGCTAAATTCAGTTATAGTGTTCTATCTGATATATATTTTGAACGGAAAGATGAAAACGACATTATTTTACATATAATGAATAATCCATTCTTCAAAATATGCGACAAACAAGAAATTAAAATTCATAACTTAAAAATAAAAAACGTTTTAAATACTTTAAGAAAACGGTGCAATCAATGTTCCAGAAACAAGAAATTGTTTTACTCACGCAACCAAGAATGGCTAAGAAATAAACTTATTTTTAAAAAGCCATCAGTAACTACCACGGAAACTGGAAAAGGTGGTCGACCAGCAAAGCCAATTGATAATTGTAGTGAGAGATCACGAAGACGCAAGCTTAAACATATCAATGAAGAAGTTTCTTGTAGCATCATAAAGGATTCATTTCTGCATCAAATTCAACCATCGAAAACTAAAAAGAGTAAAATTGCTATCATTGAAAAAATAGTGGAAGCAAGCCCCAGACGCACAAAAAGGATTTTAGAAAGTATGCCGACACCAACTGAAGAAAATAAATTTACTCCAGAAGAAGCATTTGCACTATTTTTGGATTTGAAAATGACTAAAAACCAATATACAGAATTGCGGAAGCGAACCAATGAAAAAAATTGTGGAATTTTTTAAAGAAGTTTAAAAATTGCAGCATGACTTTAATTTCTAAATAGGGATGTGATGGGTCCTCTGGCCAGAAACAATACAAACAATGTAATGCGGAAAATTCATCAGATGCCAATTTATTCATGATTTCTTTCGTTCCATTACGTTTAACAAAATCTTATATTGGTTCAGAGCCGTCAACTAGTAGAGCTGCAGAGATAGATGTATGGAAGAATGAAATTCCCTCGTCAACAAAATTTTGTAGACCAATAAAGTTTGCTTACAAAAAAGAAACTAAAGATGTCATAACTGAAGAAGTTGGCAAAATAAGAGATGAAATTAAAGAACTTCAACCAGTGATATTTGAATTTAATGACCAATGCATCGAAGTTAACTTTAAAATGTCACTTACAATGATCGATGGAAAAGTTGCACAAGCTTTAACCGAAACAAAGTCTTCGTCAAGCTGCACCATATGCCAAAAAACAACAAGTCAATTGAGCCAACCACCAACACAAGACGATAGTTTTAATGAAGCATATGAATTTGGAATGTCACCTCTTCATGCTAGAATTCGTTTTATGGAGCATATTCTTAAATTGGGATACGATTTGGAATTTGGCCCGTTAGGCGAAACAGTGAGAAACAACAAAGAAAATTTGGAAAAAAGAAAGCAAAAAAAAAAAGATATTCAAGAAAAATACCGTGAGATAGGCCTTATAATTGACCAGCCAAAGCAAGGAGAAGGAAATTCTAATGATGGAAACACAGCAAGGAGATTTTTTTCCGATCCAGAAACTGCAGCTTCTATAACTGGAGTAGATTATGATTTAATACGACGATTCCAAATCATATTAGAAGTTATAGCATGTAGCAAAAAGATAGATGCAAAAAAATTTGGTCAGTATGCTAATAAGACAGCAACCCTTTATAACCAAAAATATTCTTGGAGACATATGCCAACCACAGTTCACAAAATTTTGTTCCATGGGGAACAAATAATTCAGCACAATATGCTTCCAATTGGAGATCTCTCAGAAGAAGCGCAAGAAAAAAGGAACAAAGACTAAAGATTCTTTCGAGAGCACAATACAAGAAAAATTTCCAGATATTGTACTAATGAAGATCTTATTAATATTTGCACATTAGACCCATATATGTCCAGTATTCGACAAAAATGGAAATCAACCTCATTATAGTTAGATGAAGAAGCTAAACAACTACTGCAAAATGAAAATCAAAGCTATTTGGAAGAAATTTTTACTAATATTGTTTAATTAATACTAGTTTAAAGATTATAATTTGTTTCTAATTTTAGTATAAATTTTTATTAATACATTTAAATAAAATATATGTGCACTTTAAATCAATAGTAAAAGTTTACTTAAAATTTTATCGATGTTGTGTTCTGTATATCACAAAATCCACCAGAAAACAAACAAAAAATGCTATTTTCTGACCTTAGGTCTTTCGATTTTCTTTATATTGACGGTATGCATTCTCAATGAAGCCAATAAAACATATCCATTTTCAGTTTTTTTAATTTTAAAAAAATCGCGATTTTTTCGCGAATTTAATTTTCTTCAAAAATTAAAAAAATCGAAAAGTATGTTAATTTGAAAAGCCATATCTTCTAAAGTTTCTATCGGATTTCTACGATTCAAAAAGCATTTGATTCAAACGTTAGTCCTTTTTTATTCTATTGGAATAAAAAAAAAGTTTTTTAAAAAAAAGTGCATTTTTGATGCAAATGCAATTTTTGGATGCATTTTTCAAAACTTTCTCCCCCTTCAATTTTTTTGAAATCTGCATAATTCGAAAATATGGCATTTTTTACACAAAATTGAGTACCGTTTTTTTTGTGACAGCTTTTCAAAAAATTTTCGTGACATTTTTAAAACTACTTATTTGATTTTTCCATACAAAAAATCAATTTAATGTTTATTTTGCAATTTTATCAAAAAAGTATGTAACTTTAAAAAACCATTTCTTCGAAAGTATTTATCGGATTTCTACGACTCAAAAAGCATTCGATTCAACTGATTATCCGTTTTAATACCAATGCACTAACAAAAAATATTTTTTTAAAAAAATGCATTTTTAATGCAAATGCAATTTTTGGATGCATTTTTTTAAACTTTATCCCCCTTCAATTTGTTTGAAATCTGCATAAATCGAAAATATAACATTTTTTACATAAAATTGGGTACATTTTTTTTTGTGATGGCGTTTCACAAAATTTTCGTGATTTTTTTAAAAAATGCTTATGTAGTTTTTCCTTAGACTAAAATTTTTTTTTGTTATTTAATGAATTTTATGAAAAAATTGTATGGAAAAACCAATAAGGTATTTTTTAAAAAATTACAAAATTTTTAAGAAACTCCGTCACAAAAAAAGCGGTACGCAATTTTATGTAAAAAATGCAATATTTTCGATTTATGTAGGTTTAAAAAATTGAAGGGGGAGAAAGTTTTAAAAAATGCATCCAAAAAATGTTAATGCAAATGCATTTTTTGGATGCATTTTTTAAAACTTTCTCCCCCTTCAATTTTTTTTAAACCTACATAAATCGAAAATATTGCATTTTTTACATAAAATTGCGTACCGCTTTTTTGTGACGGAGTTTCTTAAAAATTTTTTAATTTTTTAAAAAATACCTTATTGGTTTTTCCATACAATTTTTTGCACTTTTTTTTAAAATATTTTGCACTTTTTTTTAAAATATTTTTTTTTATTACATTAATAAAAAGTAAGACTATCGTCTGAATCGAATGCTTTTTGAATTGAAGAAATCCGATAGATACTTCCGAAGATATGGCTATTCAAAGTTGCATACTTTTTTGATTTTTTCAATTTTTGAAGAAAATTAAATTCGCGAAAAAACCGCGATTTTTTTTAAATATAAAAAACTGAAAATGGATATGTTTAATTGGCTCTATAGAGCACATGTGTACAAAAAATTAGATAAATTTGAAGACCCTCGGTCAGATTTTATAAAATCTTTGCTGGATTTCATGATATAATATATCCAAATGGTATTGATATTGTTGGGAATTTCAGTGTTATTTTTCAGTTTAATCCTCACAAGAATTAGCTTTCTTCCAAAAAAAAACCAACCTTTGGCCCCTGTGAATATTGAGACTAAATAAATGCCAGGGGCCAAATGTTGGCATTTTCTGACCAAAATTAAGTTTAGGAATAATAAATAAGTATTGGTTGAAAAATACGATTGAAGAAAATAAGAAATTATAAAAAAAATACCTATTTAAAATGTCAAAATATTCAACTTTTACATGGAAACTCCACAAAAAATTAAAATGCATTTTTAACTCCACATTACTGACGTTCCTATCAGTCGATTTTTACGTTTGAACACGCAAATTGGAGCTTAAAGTCCCTCCTATTGAACAAAAGAAATTGCGTAAAAAAATACCAATACGGTCAAAAGTTATAGAGTTTTGACCGCTATCTCGCGAAATTGACCACTGTGCGCTGGTGTAGAGGAAATGTTTTCATGTTCTGACAAATCTGTGACACAAGTAGTCAATTGTTTTTCAGAAAAAGTCAATTGATTTTCAGAAATACACTCTTATAAATTTTTGTTGAAATTTACCCACTTTATTGTAGGTAACTGTTCTCCTACTATAAAGTGGGTAAAAATACACTATGTGTTTAAATTTCAACATTTTGTGTGTACACCTAAACATTTTGTGTGTACACCTAGGCTTCGAAAATTCTTTGGCAATAAACACAAAATGTGTAATTTTAAACGTTTGTGCTTAAAAAAGCATTCTTTGTGTGCAAAAATGGATTAAAAATGCTTAAAATTGCATTTGTTTTTTATTAATTTTAATGTGATTTATTTCTATAAAAAATACAAAAAACGCTATTTTTATTTATATGCTTTTTATTTTAACTAAAGTGCAATTATAATATTTAGATAAATTATCCATCAATTATTGAAAGTAAAATGTAACAAAAAGAAAAACAGTAACATATAGTAGTATTATAATACAATGTTATAATAACATAATTATAAATATTTAAAATTCGTAATTGTAAATAAACAAATATTAGCTATATTAAACGTCGTAAAAAAACAGAATTTGTTAAAATCCGAATTTTGATAACATCAAGTGTTGTCCAAATCTGAAAATATATAAAACTTTTAAATAATTAATATTATAAAAATCTAATAAATTTTTTCCATTAAAAATTCTTAGAATCAGATCTATTTTGTTACATAAAAAATTTCAGAAAAATTTTCTATAGAAAATTCTCAGCATCTTGGAAATTTTTCTATAGAAAAATTCTCAGAATTTAATTTTTCATATAGAAAACTTCTCGGACTCTAATTTTTTTTATAGAAATATTCTCAGAATATAAGACATTTTTTCTATAGAAAAATTCTCAGAATCTGAAAAATTTTTTTGTAGAAAAATTTTCAGAATCTGATACATTTTTTCTACAGAAAACTTCTCAGAGTCTTAGATATGTTTTCTATAGAAAAATTCTTAGAGTCTATGGCATTTTTCAGTAGAAAAATTCTTAGAATCTGAGACATTTTTTGTACAGAAAAATTATCAGAATCTTTCTATAGATTTTTTTTATAGAAAAATTCTCACAATCTGAGACATTTTTTCTATAGGAAATTCTCAAAATCGGTGACATTTCTTCTATAGAAAAATTCTCAGAATCTGTGACATTTATTCTAAAGAAAAATTCTGAGAATCTGACACATTTTTTCTATAGAAATTTCTCAGAATCTGAAATATTTTTCTATAGAAAAATTCCCAGAATCTGATTTTTTTCTACGAAAATATTTTCAGAATCTGAGAATCTTTTTTTGTAGAAAAATTCTCAGAATATGAGATATTTTTTCTATAGAAACATTTTTAGAATCTAAGACATTTTCTATATAAAATGTTTTAATTTTTCTATAGAAAAATTCTCAGCATCTGAAACATTTATGCTATAGAAAAATTTTCAGAATCTGACACATTTGTTCTATAGAAAAAATATCCCAGCAAAATTCTACTGACACTTTTTTTCCTGTAGAAAAATTCTCTGAATCTGAAATATTTTTTTTCTAGAAAAATTCTCTGAAACTCAATTTTTTTCTTACAGAAAAAATCTCAGAATCTGATATCTAAGAATCTGCGACAGTTTTTCTATAGAAAAATTCTAAGAATCTGAAATGTTTTTTTAGCGAAAAATTATCTAGAATCTAAAATAATTTTTCTATGGAAAAATTTTTACAATCAAAGATTTTTTTCAATAAAAAAATTCTACGAATTTGAAATGTTTTTTTACAGAAAAAATCTCAGAGTCTCAGAAAGTTGTTTTTCATTGGAAAAACTCTCCGAATTGGATATATTTTTTTTTTGTAAAGAAAAGTTCTAAAATTCCGAGTTATTTTTTCTATAAAACAATTGTTGGTATCTGTGATGTTTTTTTATAGAAAAGTACTCAGAATCTGTTACATTATGTTAGGAAAAAAACTCAGAAAACAGAGAAAAATTCTCAGATTGATGAATTTTTCTACAGACAAAAATTTTTGAGAATATAAAATTTTTTTATTGTAATCTTCCCAGAATCTGGTTAGAATCTGATACATTTTTGTTTATAGAAAAAAATCTCATAATTAGAGACACTTTTTCTTTACACAAATTTTAAGAATCTCAGTAATTCTTTCTGTAGAAAAATATTCAGCATCCACTAATTCTTATTTAAAAAAATATTCTCAGAATCTGACATAGAGATATTTATGTCAAGGATAATTCGATGAACTCGAGGAATTTTGTGGTACTTACCTTTCTGTTTTATAATCGCGAAAATTAAAAAAAAAAAAAAAAACAAGAAATAAACAACATCTTCATATTCGATTTTGTGTTTTTTTAATGTCTATGATAAGGCTCTTCGAAATTTTAGTATGCTGCATTGAAACCGAAACTTTTCTTTACTATATTTTCTTTTTTTATAATGTTTTTTCACGCTTATTTTATATTTATGGCGAGAATAACAAATTCTTTTCATATTATTTTTCTTTCTATTTTATTTTGACAATTTGAATTCGTATTTTAAAATTGTTGAACATTACGCATTTAATGTTTAATATCAGAAATTAAACACTAAATGCCTACAATAAACATTAAATGTGTAATTTTAAAAGTTTTGTGTTTATTTTTTTAATGGAATTATTTATTTTAACACAAAATACTATATAATGAGCGTAATATTCAAATATTTGTGTGTAAACTGAAATTTTAAACACTTGGTGCTCAATTTTAGGCGTTGTGTGTAATTTTACATAGAAATTTACTCACTTTATAGTAGTAATTTTACAAGCATTTTTTAGAGTGTAGTCAATTGTGTTTTAATTCTGTTTTATATATTGTTGGACTTTATATTTTATAACTGAAGTTTTTATTTATTTCGGTTTGAGTCCATATTAATTATTTCTGAGAAATAATTATTTTTGTTGTACAATGAGAAAATCTGAAAAAATTAATTGACAACACAGGCTAAGTGGAGATGTCGACAGCTTTCGGAAGAAGCCACCCTTCCTTCGTCAGCACTCTTCGATTGTCACTGTAGGTGTGTAAGATTAAGATCAGCTATTTAAACGTACATTAAGGTGAAAAAGCGAACGGGAACTATATCACATTTCATTACCCATATGTTACGTTTAGCACGAACTTAATGAATCTATTTTTAACTTTTTCCAACACAGTTGTAATTTCTTACACTGTAGTAGATTTTCTCAGAGTTGCAACCCTTAGTAGGACTTTTCAAGTCTTGAAAAATGTCCGTTAGGTTTGAATTTATATTTCGTATTTCTAATTCTTAGAAATATTACTAAATTGCATTGTACCTTATGAGTTGAGTTTTAATTCTGTTTTATATATTGTGTTTCAGAAATTGTCAATTGAATTTCTGAAATTTCCAATTGTACAATAGTATGTTTCTGAAATACACTTGACCATTTCTGACATATAGATGACTACTTCTGAAATACAATTGACATTTTCTAAAATACAATTAGACAAATCTAAAATACAATTGAATTTTTCTAAAATACAATTGGACAAATCTAAAATACAATTGACTATTTCTGAAAAACAATTGGACAATCTGAAATACAATTGACTTATGTTGTGTTCCTCAAGAACAGGTCTAGTGCCATATCACAAGTGAAGTATTCCAGGTTGAGACATTTTCTCACAAAGGTGACATATTTATGCAAGGTATGATGTCTGTGATAGGCACAGTACATGAATAGTAGTATCACAGAGTTGCATCTGATGGGTGTAAGTATTAGTGACAGCACACGGTGTAACTTTTGACGTTTCATACAAAACGTAAACAAACATCATAAATACATGCACAAAAGCTCACACGTACAGGCACACATATACTAGGCAGCGATGATAATTTTGTACTAAAAACCATACCACCATATTGGAAAGTACGCAATTAGCACCAGTGTTTGCATACTACTCTGTACTGTGGTGATAGGTCACAGAGGGTAGTTCTTGGATGTGTCATAAGGTGGGTACAGCTGTGATGTGACATTTCACTATTGAACCGGTACAGGTTGTGTTCCTAAGGGACATGTCCAGTAGGGTATTCCAGAACCGCTATAACTGAATATCGAGCGAAATTTTCATATGGTCCAAAAATGGTCCGATTGTAATCAGATTTGATTAGGTTATTTAAGTACGCGTTAAACACACACAAACAAAATTTTAATTATATGAAGGGTTTACTGCAAGAACTTGTTAAGCAACATTTTATTTTTTTGTGTTTTTCGCCTTCTGCTGATGTTGAGTTGGCAGATTTTTGGCAGAAGGCTTGCTTTCACCCTTCGTACAAGTATATTGAGAATAGAAGTTCTGAAAAAGTTCTTTTTTTTTACATTATTTTATAAGTTTTAAGGCAAAAACCACTACACTAAGAAAATTATGTCATTAACTGTTTGTAGGTTATTTTAAAAAGTAATCAGTAAAGTCATATTAAAAGAAAAATCACTTATTTTATAAAGGATTTAATTTTTTTACTGTTTCTGTAGTTTAAAAAAAAATAATTGACTGTATTAAAAACGAATTTTCTGTTACATTTAATTTCGGCAGTAAAAAATTTCTTCTATAGTTTTACTGTTTTTTAATACAAAATAACTGAATATTCACTAGTTTTTTAATGTTTTGGTTAGTCATTAAATTAACATTTAAAATTGACTGTAATGTGTTTTTATTTTAAATGAAAAAACAGTGGAATGGTTTTTAAATAAAATTTCATTGGTTTTAAGTGAATATTCACTGGAATTTACCTACATAATTCTTTGAGTGTATAAAATGAAATGTTGCCCATCGAGTTTTTACAATAAGCTCTTCATATATTTTCTATTTTTATAAAATTTGAGAGATTTATGTGAATATCGGGAAGGGCGTTTGTATAGGGGCTACAAGAAGAACTGGTCCGATTCCTTTAAAATTCGGAATGGGGGTTTGTGAACACAAAATACGTTTACCTGCCGAATATCTACTATAATACGGTTATTAGAGTCCTTTGAACCAAAATTAAAGGGAACCTTTGTATGGGGGCTAGGTCTAAACATGGACCGATTTTTTTCAATTTCAATAAGCTTCGTCCTTGGACCAAAAGAGGCTTAATTTTTAAATTTTAATTCAATTGACTAAAAATTGCGACCTGTATCGTTTTTACACCGTTTACATGGACAGACAGACGGAAGAACGGAAATCGCTAAATCGACTCAAAAAGTTATTCTGAGTCGATCGGTATACTTAGAAGTGGGTCTAGGACCAATATTTCGGGTAGTTACAAACAAAGGGAAATTTAATGCGTAGTTTCATAACAGAAAATAATTTGCTTGAAAATTAATCATTAAAAATATCAGGGTGTAATAAAGAAAAATTGCCTCGAGCTCAAAATATAATATTGAAAAAGCTTTAATCAATATGAAGAAGATGTTCATTCAAAAATGATACAAAAATTAAACACAGTAAAAATTAAAGTTGTTTTAATTCGACCCTCTATTTATAAATAAAAATGCTTTTATTTCGAGCTCGAGGCCAGTATTGAAAATAAATTTTATTTTTATTTGGTAACAAACAAACAAAACATTTTTATTCACAGTAAAAATTAAAACAAAAAGTTAAAAAATCCTATTCTAGGGAAAAGATAAGTTTAATTAATCTTCATTGACTAATTAAAGCTCCTAAATTAGCTTCCGGGTGACATAAACGTTGAAATAAATTAAATTGACTATAATTTAGATTCTATCAATCTATAACGAATTGTTTTTTTTTTTTGGAAAATTAAGAGAAATTAGTTCATCACTGAACTAAGGAACTTTGAAAACTTTTTTTCGTTCCATATAGAATTTCGCGTATACATTGTAAGTAGTGATGGTTGCTTGCTTGGTTGGTTTAAACACACCAGATGTGGAGGACAATAGAATGAAGATTAAATGCCGCCAACATGAGATCGTATTGATATCTCAAAACAAAAACAAACAATTTCAGGTGCTGATACAACTATTGATTTTGATGTTACGGCTGGTGCTGCTGTTGATGCAACAATTTTCTGTTGTTGTTTTGAGTGTTTGTATTGGTAAGTAGAGAGATACTTGAATGTTGCAATGTATGGTATGTATGCAAAAGCCGGATTTTTGTACAAACTTTTAAGTGTATATTGATAAGTGAAACAAAAGACTTAGGAAGCATGAGAAGTTTTCGGAAAGAAAAAAAAAAAAAAACAAAAAGATACAATAATCAAATTTCACAAGAAACTTGACTGTAAGGTCTACATTGATGTACACTTAACAAAAACATATTGATAGGATTAGCAAAGCCATAGCGAATAAGCTAGCATACATTCTAAAGAGGACAGCCGCAAATAGAACTCGATAGGTTAGATGCATCTGCAAAAACTTTGTGTTAGAAAGCAAAGACGTTCCTTGGTGTTGCTGTTCTCAAATTCTTTATCCAAACATCATTCAACGACAACCTTTAAATGTGTAGCGCGTTTCTCTACTCTTTAAGCCTTGCAAGTTTATTGGTTTTGAAATTCCCTAAAATGCTATTACTTGCCCCTTTGTAACTTTAACGTACAAGTGTCAAACAGCGTGAGGAAGAGAGAACAGTTCACTTTTCCATTAATACTGATTTCATGGATTTGACTGTTGCATACAAAATATTACGTCAAAATCAATCTGCTACTTCGTCTGTTAGATTAGGCTAGGTTGTAAGTGGCTGCTGATGTCTAACGTCAGCACATATAGAGTCTAAGGTCCGTTGTGTTACCACCACAGTACAGGGTAGTATGCAAACAATGGTGCTAATTGCGTACTTTCCATTATGGTTGTATGGTTATAAGTACAGAATAAACATCGCTGACTAGTGTATGTGTGCCTGTACAAGTGAGCTTTTGTGTATGTATTTATGTTGTTTGCTTACGTTTTGTATAAAACGTCAAAAGTTACACCGTATGCTTTCACTAATACTTAAACACATCAAATGCACCCCTGCGAATCTACTACTCATGTACTATGGTTACCACGGGACTGTTAAAGGTTCCCCCACTAGTCCCATCCGCTAAACCAATTTGATTTCCTTATGAGATTCCTAAGATTTTGAATTTTGACCTGCGAGGAATCAGAAAGTTCGGGCAGCTCTCTAGATCCCAGTGAAGCAAGTCTCTGAGCATAAAGTGTAGGGCAATGGCAGATAAAGTGTTCGACAGTTTGCAACTCCTGCTCATCCATGCAACTCCGGCAAAAGTCATATGACGGCACATTTAACCGCTCCACGTGATTTCCTTATAAGACAGTGTCCGGTAATTACAGCAATTACCGTCGAAATCTCTCCTCTAAGAAGCGATATCAGCTAACTTGTGCGCTTCTGATTAAGAGAAGACCAAACCTGTCGGTTGGTCACACACGTCCATCCATGTGGCCATCTCTAGTCTTCTCGAGGAACATGATTGAGTGTTTCTGGAGGCATACCAACACATTTCAACTATAATAGAACCTGTAAGGTAGTTTCCATTATTGAAAGCTCATCGGCCTTGCAATTTCCTGGAATGTCTATGTGCCGTGGACCCATATGAGTCGTATGCCAAACTGCTTGGTCATCTCATTTAAAGACATGCGGCAGTTAAGGGTGGACAAACTCCAAAGCCTACTTCGATCCATCAGAGTAAAAATTTTTGAAGGCTCCAATACCCGAAATGCCCCTCATTAGAGACTCCCTTGATGGTATCATAGTGTTAAAGTGGCGCTCAAAAAGGATCAGAGGGAGCATAATCCATATTCCAGCCAGGCTTAACCCAAGCTCTTTCCAACAGACTCCAAAGCCCACTTCGATCCAACTGAGTAAAATTTTATGGAGGTTTCACTACTCTGAATGCCCCTTATTCAAGACTCCCTGGATGGTATTATAGTGGTAAAGTGGAGCTCACAAAGGTTATTTTGTGGTATTTTTATCTTCTTAAAGATTGCGCAATGGCCACAATCGCTTCCATTGCAGTGTGCTATTTAGTCGAATTGCCGACGTATTCGCACACCTCCTACCCAATATGTCCATTGGTATCAGGTGAAGGAAGATTTCTAATGCAGCCATAGGTGTAGTGCAAAGAGCACCAGTGATGCACATCGACGCCATTCTTTGTACCTTCGTGATAAAGATTCAGTTCGCTTTTGGAAACCAGACAAGGATTCCATACAGCTGAATTGGAACTGCTGTATAAATCTAATGAACGACTTTAAGGCTAAAGCCCCATCGTTTCGTGGTCCGTTTTACAGAAATCAATATTACGACTGAAATTCAACTTCCTATCCAGAAATACTAAAAGATACTTGGTTCCGTTTGAGAAGGAGCTTTTAATGCCGTCCAGAGAAATAGGATCAAAAGCAGGAATCTTATTTTTTTTTATAAACAAGACAAGCTCTATTTTAATTGGACTCCCAGAACACAGTCTTGCTCATTTAAACAAATCTTTCAGAGAACCCTGAAGAATGCCCCTTAATGTTGGCAGGTGCTTTCCCTTTACCGCTATCGCAACATCGTTAGCATATGCGACAACCATAGCTTCTAGAGAGAGTATTATTGAATTCAGTGCCAGGTTCCAAAGAAGTGTCAAAAAACCTCTCTGTGGTGTGCCCCTATTGACAAATCGAGCTATAATACTCTCCCAATTCCGACGTTATACGTCTTTTGGCAAGTAGATTTCCCACCATTAAAACGATCCCATGCTTCACTCCCCGGCCAGACAATGCCACAATTATCGAGTCTGGGATGACATTATTAAAAGCCCACTGTCTTTAACAGAAAAGAAGACTCTGAAATTCATCGTAACTGTGTATACTTTGGGATAAATACGACTCTGGTATCCTTCCATTTTAAAGGAATATACGACCAGTGATTGCATGCCATGTATAGATTATACAGCCAAGGTAAATAGTCCGACACTTGCAGAATCTAAGCCGGGATTATACCATCAGGTCCAGGGGATTTTTTGGGCCTAATCGGTCAGATTAATGTTTATTATTTCTGAATCAATTTCATATGCTTGGGCGTCAGAACTTTCCAAAGCTTGAAACGGCATCGTGAAATTGCCCAGAAATTTCGTGTTTAGATGGAGCTCCAGCGACTCCCTGCTGGAGGTAGCCCACAACTCATTAGAATCCTTCTGGTGTGCAAGGTATAAGGAGAAGAAGCAAAAAACTTTGCGCAACCTGGATACCACAGATGGTGCACGTCGACTATATATATTTCTACAAGTGTACTACTTTGTACTACAATATCGACGTTATTTATTTTAAGTCATGTGAACACTTTGGTTTTTTTTTTTTTTTTTTTTTGAGAACTTTAAAAAAGTCCAGTAAAACTACATGATTCTCTAGTACACAAATATACATACTAAATAAAAATGTATGTAAACAATACATATTACAGTGTATTGCGTATGGAAACGATGCAGTCGAAGAGAAACTCTTTTACTAAATTATTATGTTAACATGGATATAATTGAAACAAGAATTCACTTATGCCGGGCAATTTATTTATTTTACTCAACCATTTTGGCATTAGCATCCAACAATCGTTCCAACTGGTGCTGATGCTGTTGCGGCTATTTCAATTTGGATGATGCTGATGCAGATGATGCTGCTGTTGCTGCTGCTAAAGAGAAGAACATAACAATAGCTGGCAATTGATGGCCGAACAAATGTGTTTAGAAGTACAAGCAGATTGCTTATGTTCCTTCCTACAAATATGCACTTAGATTTTATTTACCGATAGCTTAAAGTACTCTTTATGCCACTACACTGCAATACACCGCACAGCTCCGCACTCCGCACTCTGCAGTGCCTTCTAGCCAGTCTCCAGCAGGATGGTTTGGTTTGGTTACGTTTTTCGTATTAATCCATCCATATGTTTTGAATGTTTTTTTGTTGTTTCGGTTTTTGCCGCTTTCATTTTTGTTGTTGTTGTTGTTGTTTTTTTAAACAAAGTGTCTCCATTAAATGTCAATTTATTTAAGACCAACTTGGTTTTGGCATTTTGGTTAAGAAAAGAAACAAATTCTACGTCCGTGCAGGAATATAAAAACAAATATATTGCTGTTGTTTAGCGTCGCCCTATTTTGTCGAACGATTTGTTTTACTTCGTGTAATTTTTTGTTGCTGATACACGCAACAAAACACTTTGTTTTTAGCAGTACTGCCACAAAGAATGTACGTACCTACGTTTGTTGGCAACTATGCAACAGCAACAACAACAATAAAAAAAACCCAGCAGCAACAATTCATTCAAAATATTTTGGACAATAATTGTTTGTTTTCCCTACACAAAGTCAGTTATAATAAAAATGTAACAATATATTAAGACAAATAGTATTGGAAGGATCTTTATTAACGAACAATATCCAATAGAACGTTCAACAAATACTAAAGTGTCTATAGAAAATATTTAAAATTTTCTTTGAAATATTAATAAACTAGTGACCCTCATTTCCCGGTATTCTAGGTATTCCCGGGACTACCAGTATTCCTGGTTCTGGTAACGGTTTCCGGTTCTAGATACATTCCCGGAATACCGGTATTCCCGGGTTTGTTTCTGTTACCGGTTCTCAGTTAGTTGTGTTTGTAAAAATATTTTATAATCATGTAATTAGTTTTTTTTATTAAATTCCTTAAAAAATGGAAATGGGAATGCCGGGACTACCGGTACTACGGTACAGACCGTGGGCCCAGTGGCGGGTACAGCTTTTGGGTCTGGGGGGGGAAAAATTTTTTTTTACTTCGAAAAAAATCATAAATTCTCCTTTGTTGACGAGCAAAAAAAAGGGATCCGTTTTTTTACAAAAAAAGTGATGGAAAAGCTATAAAATCATCAAATTTATTGGTTTTTGCCGAATAAGGTTTGTTTTTCATGATCATATTTCGTTAAGATAAATTTTTTTTTTAATTTGTTTTAAAAGAAATTGTATATTTTTCGTATACATAAGAAGAGAATTTTTTAATAGAAAAAATTCTCCCTACATAGAAAACATCAGATGTTGAGACATTTTTTGTGAAAAAATTATTTTTTATAGGGAAAATGTCTCAGAATCTGAAACTATTTTCGTATAGAAAAATTTTCGGATTTTTAAAAGAAATTTAAAAGAAAATTGTATATTTTTCGTATAAATAAGAAGAGTCTAAATCTGAGAATTTAATAGAAGAAATTCTACCTACATAGAAAATATCAGATTTTGAGACATTTTTCTTGTTTTTTTTTTTAGGGAACATGTCTAAGAATATAAGACTTCTTCTTAACGGAAAATGTCTCAGAATCTGAGACTTATTTCGTACAGAAAAATTTACAGATTCGAAGAATTTTTTCCACAGAAAAAGTCTCAGATTCTGAGACATTTTACTAGAGAAAAAGTCTCATATTATAAAGCATTACTGAGACATTTTTCCTATAGAGAGGTCTCTGATTATTAGATTTGTTTCGTACTGAAAAAATTTTAGATTCTGAGACCTTTTTTCTATAGAAAAAGTCTTAGATTCTTTGACCTTTTTCCAATAGAAAAAGTCTCAGATTCTAAGACCTTTTTCCTAAAGAAAAAGTTTCAAATTCTGAGATCTTATTCCTAAAGAATAAGGCTCAGATTCTCACACATTTTTCCTAAAGAAAAAGTCTCAGATTCTGAGAGTTTTTTCTTATACAGAAAAAGTTTAAAATTCTGGCACTTTTTCTCAAAGGAAGAAGTGACAGATTCTGAGACCTTTTTATGATTCTGAAATCTTTTCCGATTCTAAGACACTTTTCCTATAGAAAAAGTCCTAGATTCGGAAATGTTTTTCCTATACAAAACGTCTCAGACTTAAAGACCTTTTGCCTATAGAAAGGTCATAGAATCTGAGACCTGTTTCCTATAGAAAAAGTCTAAGATTCTGAGACATTATTCTGAGACCTTATTCTTATAAAAAAGTCTTAGATTTTAAGACCTTTTTCCCGTTGAAAAAGTATCAGATTTTGCGAACTTCTGCCAATTCAGTTAGTTTCAACTTCTGAGACTATTTTTCAACAATAAAAAGTGTCAGACTTTGAGACCTTTTTCGTCTTAAAGAAGACTCAGATTCTGAGACATTTTTCCTTAAAATAAATCTCAAATTCAGAAATTCTGAGACTTTTTTTCCATAGAAAAACTCTCCTGCGACCTTTTTCCTATAAATAAGTTTTGAGACCATTTTCAAATAAAAAGTCTCAAATTCTGAAAATTTTTTCTTTAGAAAAAGTTTATTCTTTAGAAAAAAAAAAATTTAAAATAGTTTTGCTATGTAGAAGACAAACACTTTTTATATAAACCAAATTAAGATCCTGTAACATTTTTTTAAACAAAAAAAGCATATTCTAAGTAATTTGTTTATGCAAAAATTCATAATAAGATTGACAGATGTTTTTCACAGAAAATTTTCAGATTGATTCACTTTTTCCTTAAAAAATTTTTCCTTTTAAAATTTTCAGATTTTTTTCTATGAAAAATTTTTGGACTTCGAAATTTTTTTAGAAAATTTCCTTCTTTCTTTTTTTCTTCTTTTTCTTTCCTTTTCTTTCTTTTTTTTTCTTCTTTTTTTCTTTTTTTCCTTTTTTTTCTTTTTTTCCTTTTTTTCTTTTTTTCCTTTTTTTTCTTCTTTTTGAAATTTGGTCTGGGGGGGGAAATTTCCCCTTTTTCCCCCCCCTTGTACCCGCGCATGCGTGGGCCTAATAGAGTTTCATCTGTTTAGGTGTTTTAAATTCCAAAGGCTTCATTGCTACAATAGGGTGGTTCGATTTTGGGATTTTCTCTCTGATCAAATTATAATACCCGCCAAAAGTGTGGGTCCCTTAAGGGTAACTCACATGCAATATTAATAAACTAGTGACCGAACTGAGTTTATCTTCTGTCTCCACTTTGAGCCTCAAAATTGGGGTTTTTGCAAAAATAGGACTTTAAAGGAAATTAAAGTTTTTTTTTTATTACTGAATTTTTATTTAGTTCGGTTCGAGCCCACACAGAAAAAAATAAAAAAAAATATTTGAGTAAATTTTTAATACTATTGAGTAAAAAATTACTCAATTTTGCACCAGTAAACGATTTAATAGTATTGAGTAAATTTTTAATAAAAATTTATTAAATGTCTGAAAAAAAAAATTGAGTAAATTTTTAATTGACACAATTAAAAATTTACTCAAAATTTATCTATTTATTTTTTTTAAGTTTAAAAAAGTTTTAATTTTTTTAAGCGTCCAACCGGAATCAAATTACGTCGCGTAAGGCGTAACGCCCAATAATTTTTCGTTTCTGATATTTAAATGTGAGTTACCTAAATCAAACGGACGTAAAAATTTAAAATTTGATGTGTTTGTTTTTGTTTACGTCTTGCGCTACGCATTTGATTCTGGTTCGAACCTAAAAAAAAAAAATATTTTTTTCAAACTTTACCAAACATACACTCAAAATAATAACTCTGTTAAATTACAGAAAAACTCTGCTAGAGTACACCATACTTTTCCAGCTAACAACATTTCTTGGTAATTTTACTAAAAAACTCTGTAAAATGATTTTGACAGGAAAAAACTGTTAATTTACAGAGTTTATAGTAAAATATTGGTTAAATATGAAAGCTTTTTTACAGAGAAAACTCTGTAATTTTACTATAAAACTCTGTAAAATGATTTGGACAAAAAAACTGTTAATTTACAGAGTTTCTAGTAAAATATTGGTTAAATAAACCACCATTTAGCAAAGAAAACTATGTAAATTTACATATATTTGTAAAATACATTTGATGCAAAAGAATAAATTAACAGAAAAAACTCTGTAAATTTACAGAGTTTAGTTAAATGCATGTTATTTTGTAAAATATTTATAAGATTTCTGAAAAAAAAATTTTGATAACTCTTTTTGCTAAATTTTCAACTTTTTCTCAAAAAAAAAAAAAAAATATACAGAAAAAATTTTGATGTTTGGTAACAAAAACAAAAACTACTCAAAACAGAAAACTTTTTTGGTTATAAAAAAATACGAAATATTTTTGCTTAGATCCCCAGTTGGAAAATGTGTCACTGAGGAAATTTCCTCAGTGATTCCTTGAGGAAATGTCTTCAGGTTCTGACAAATCACAGGTAATCCTTGATGACATGTCCTAACATTGTCAGCATGGAATGTTTGCTTTAAGAGTGTGGACAATTCCTCTAAGACGTCTAAAAGGAAATGTCTTCAGAATTGAAATATAAGAAATTAGAATTTTAAATCTGGGCAACTCTTCAATTTCCAAGAAAAAGATGGCAATATTATCGATTTAATTAAAATAAAATCAAAATCTAACAAGTAGAATAAAAGTAATAAATAGACAAACAATTTTAAAAATAAAGTTTGGAACAAGTGGTTAGGTGTGGGACTAATAAACTGGAGGTTCCAGGTTCAAATCCAGTTGGGACTAAAAAAGGCGAAAAGTTTTTTCTAAATATGAGAAAGATAATTTATAAAGGAAAATGGATAAAAGTAAAAACTAAAGGAAATACGATTTTTTTTTGTATTTTCGCATGACCTATGTCAGACATTTCCCCAAAGAAGTCTTAGGTGACATGTCCTCAGAAGGTCAGCCCTGACCACTGCTGACTTTGAGTGAGGACATTTTGAAAATTTGTATGAAACTGTCCTCAACCCAGTACATAGAGATGTCTTGTGGATGTCAGGTGTGACTCTGACATGTCATCGCTCCGTCACTGAGGATGGCTCGAGGACGTTGCCAACTGGGTCTGTATTTTAGCAGAAAACTCTGTTAATTATCTGTAAAATTAAGATTACAAAGTAAAAAATAATATAACAGAGGAAACTTTGTTTTTTTGTCACAACAAAATACAAAGTATTTTCTTTAAATCTGTATTTTGACAGAAAACTCTGTCAAATATCTGTTGAATTGAGATTACAGTCATTTTACAGAGTATTTTACAGAGTTATTATTTTGAGTGTATTTATGTCTCAAAAACATAGAAAAATTTTATAAAGACGATTACAAACTTTCATATACATACACAAAAAACAATAAACTAAACGAGAATTAAAAAAACTATGAGAGTTCAAAAAAAAAAAAAAAAATAATAAAGTTATTAAATTTTTATTAAATTATTTACTTAAATTGTTTTTAAAATTTTTGCGTAAATTTTTAATTGCGTCAATTAAAAAATTACTCAATTTATGTTTTTAAATTTAAACAAGTGATTACTCAAATTTGTTTCCTTCATATTTTTTTCTGTCCATATTAATTATTTCTGAGAAATAATAATTGTTGTACAATGAGAAAATCTGAAAAAAAAATCAAGTGACAACACAGGCTAAGTGGAGATGTCGACAGCTTTTGGAAGATGACACCCTTTCATCATCAGCACTCCTTGATTGCCACACACTTAATGTGTGTCAGATTAAAATTAGCCATTTTAATGAAACTTTTGAACAAATTAAATATCGGAATTACTCCTCTTTGTGTTGAATTCACCATCATTCGTGTTGTATTCATTTGGCAGAAACTTAATCAATCTTAACTTTTAACAGAGTTGTATTTTTCCCATTGTTAACCCATATTTTTTTTATTAAAATAATAAAAAACCTATTTTTGTGTAATATTTAATAAAGATTTTACGATATCATAAACCCGTTCAAACTTGATACCAAAAAAATGGCATAATTTTGGGGGCGTTCTCACAACACCATATTTAAAAATTTGAAAGTTTTATTAAAAAAAAATTTAAAATATATAATTTTTTCTTTCTGAATTCATTAAGAACACCTTGGAGAAGAAAAACGTGAAATATGACGGATATCCGTAGGACTACTTTTCGGGAAATGCGGGGCGAATTTAGCGGACTTTAAGGAAATGTTGGTTTTATCAATAATTTGGATTAATAAAATCTTATAAATTTAATTTTTGGGCAAATTAACGGTTTTTTGGTGTCGTGGAATTCTATTAAATAATTTTAAGTCTGTCATGAAATCTTACCGATCTAGGACGTCTTTAACCCATTGGCTGGGGGTCAAAAATGACCCCCGCAGAAAATTTAAGGTTAGAGCTTAAATTTTGTGCTATAAACAAGTATAAAAAGGCTTTTGTGTTTTGTTCCCCAACTATTATTTCGTATTACTATATTATCTGTAAAAAAAATCGTTAACCCTTTTTGGAAGGGGGTCAAAAATGACTTGTTCAATAAAAAATATATATTTTTTTATAAAAAAATAATTTGTGGCAATCTATTAGATAGCTTTAAATTAGCCCTAAAATCTTACCAATTTAAGATTTCTTTAACCGAGCCAATATGGCTCGGGCATAGTGCTTGAATTTTTTTAATCAACAAAATATTAGATTTTTATCAAAGTTTGAATTAAAAAAAAAACTTCGAAATTTTATTCTTGGAAAACAGTATAACTCAAAAAAAAAATATCTGAAAAAAAAAATGTTCTTGAATTTTTTTCATTTCACAAAACAGTTCTGCTAAATCAAAAGTATTAATTTCGAGATGCCAGATCAGCAAATAAAATATTTATGAACAAGCTAAAAGTTAAAATTTAATTATGTTATTGCACGTTTGATGTTAATATCTTAATTTTGCCACATAAATTGACTTTAAAAAAATTGTATCAAATAGTATTGAGAACGATAACCTATGAAAAAAAATGAAAAAATCCAACTATTTTTGGAAAAAAATGTAGAAAAATGTCACTGCCTTTATTTTATAGCAATACCTCGAATATTTTTGTTCGTGATCATAAAAAGGATGCCAGAAATATTTTTGTATTTTTTCGCGATAATGTGAATTTTGTATTAATACAAAATATGTACAAGTAAATGTGTGATACATATTAACACTATAAAGTTTATACAGGTATGTTAGAGTGGGATAAAAATATTCTTATTCATCTTATTGGTAAATATGGAACTTTTGAAAACGTTTCATATAATCCACTGGAGTTTTTTTTTGCAATCAGAACCTAAGAGGAGTTTAACCATCTGACCTCTACTTTTCATCACTGACAATCAAGGTTTTTTGAATTTCAGATAAACTTGTTTTAGTTAATCTGAAAACAAATTTGGTCTAATATTACAAAGTTTGTTGGCACATTTTCAATTAAAATTTTGTTGTATTAACAAACAATTTAATTGTATTGACAAAGAAAATAATTGATTTTTTATTTAACAACACAATTAGTCAATACAACAATGTTTTAGCTGAAAATGATCCAAATAAAAAAAATTCTGTGTGATAAAACGCATACAATCAAATAATTTTTGATGCTCAATAATTCTCTTTTTTGTTTTTTTTCCTCTCAGGGCATTGTTATCGAAACCCATATCCCAGGATCGGCCTATTATAGATTGAAAAAAGTCGATTAGTTCCCAGTCCACTCTAAAATACAAACCCATACATTTCATTTAGGTATGTGTCTGAAATTTAGCAACACTAAAACAAAAAAATAAATATGGCTCATGGTTTTCAGTTGTAGATAATATTGAATTGTTTAAATTTTGTTCAAACCAAAATCGTTATAAATCTTTTGCTGATTTTAAAAGTTTCCTCTTTTGTTTTTGTTGCTGTTTTGTTGAAATATCTTTCGAAGGTATTTCAAAGAAAGAATGCGTTTGCGTATGAAATTCAAGAATCAAGTTTTATCCAGCTGATTGTAAAGATTGCAAGCTGTTGATAAGTATCTTTTTGAAGTAAAAGTTCCTAAAGGAACAACACAAATGATCAGTAAGAAAATAAAAATAAAAAAATCGTGGGATAGAAATGTTTGCAAATAAAAATAATAAAATAAAACAAACGTTGAATAAAAACAAGAAGAAAAAAAACGTTAAATTCGACTAAGCGGAATCTGTGAATATCCTACACCACGCCAACAAATTTTTTTTAGTGTAAAAACTTTTTTTTGAGTGACAAAAAACACTGTGTCAAACTTGCCTTTCGTAAGTTAGCGAGTTTTAAAACAAGATTCAAGATTAAATTCATCTCGAATTCATAATTCTGCACAGATTTCGCAGAAATTCAATTACAATTTGACCAGGAAAATTGTAAATATATATGCCAATCGAGGAAAGACGAACATCGCAAATTCGAATGACAACGTGATCCCTGAAGACGGGATCAGACCAATGATGTTACAAACATAAGCACAAATTTCTTATGCCCTGTACCATGAAGTGGTGTAGTTCTTGGTACAACATTTTGCTATAAGAAGTGGCCCGTATCTTTAAATTATATGAAAAATGTGACTTAAGCGTTATTAGTACTAGGCCGCTGTTCCAAAAAAAGTAATTCACATAAAAAATGTGAAAATGAAAATTTACGAATTTTTTTGGTGTTCTAGATTTCACATCCGAATTTCTTTTTCGTTTTGTTTCACATAAATAAAATTTGGTGAAAGTAAAACGAAAGCACTTTTTTTCTTATAATTTTTACAATTTTATTTATTCGATTTCAACTTCAAATGAAAACGTGATCAAAAAAACACTAAACTTGATTTCATGTGATTCGGAAATTTTCATGTGAATTGAAAAGTTGTGAAAGACAGAACAGAGGCCCTAATAAACTTTTTTGTGAATTTGGAAATTCTTCTACAAAAATCCGTAAAAGAAAATGTTTGAGGATTGAACAATTTTTCTTTGTAAATAATCTGAGACGTTTTCTGTAGAAAAAAAAGTGCCAGAATCTTAGAATTTTTTTATATAAGAAAAAGGTATCAGAATCGGAGACTTTTCTAAAGGAAAAACGTTTCAGAATCTGGAACTTTTTCTTTAGGAAAGGGTGTTAGAATCTCAGAATTTTTCTATAGGAAGGCGGTCTTAGAGTCTGAGAATTCTTCTATAGGAAAAGATTTCAGAATCTAATACTTTTTCTTAAGGAAAAGGGTCTCACAATCTAAGACTTTTTAAAAAGTAAAAATTTCTCAGAATCTAAGACTTTTTCTATAGGAAAAAGGTCTCAGAATCTTTAATTTTTTCTTTAAGGAAAAAAGTGCTAAAATTTTAGCTTTCTTTTATATGGGTGAAATCAAAAAATGTCAGTGTTTTTGAGCCAAAATTGTACAAACAAAAAATTTTAATTTTTGGTAAATTTTTTTATTAAAATCGATATGTTACATCACTACTAATATAACTATAAAAGATCTCTTCTACAAACTGTTTCAAACAAATTTTATCAACATTTTTGTGATTTTTTTGGTGACGGAGTTTACATTCACCTTAGAAAAATACATTAAATTTTTTGAATTTTCTTTGAAAACATTTTATTGTAATTTAAAACACTTATTTATGTAATTGCTAACAATTTTTGTAATTAGGATTTTTTTCTGGTTTTTGTTATTAAAGATTTTACAATTATTTTTTATTTTAATAGGATTTTTCTAAGGAAATGTAAAATAAATTTATTATTATTTCTGTTAAAATAAGTTTTTTTACTTTTTTGAATGACTAGTGCTAATATTTGCGTCGGTTTTAACAACTTCATAAGGTTTTAATGCAATCTGCAAAAAAAAAAAAAAAGTTGACGGAGTTTACAGAGACGGAGTTTACATTTCATCACTTTTTGCCCTTTTTTTCGAAAACTATTTGTCGAAAATTGGTTTCCGAAAAAAATCATTAGATGTCAACTAGATACGTCAAAATATGACGATATTTCAGATGCACGCTAAGTAGTTTTGTTGTAAACGTGGAGACGGAGTTTACAGCATTTTTCGATTTTTCATTTATGATTTAGCTTTTCATACAGGGAAATTAATATGCAGGGAGCAAACTTGAAACCAATGATGCAAAATGATACTTTATAGCCTCGCGTTTAATAAATGGGGCAATAACCTATTATTTTTCTAAACACAATACGTCAAAAACAACAAAATTGTCAGGTTCCATAATGTCTAAAAAAAGTGTCGAAAAATCGTTACACAATTGAAGCCGTGTTTGTATGGGTAAAAGAGATAGTTATGACTATACAAAAATATTTTTTAAGAACGTCAACATGCCCTCTTTAAAAATTTAGTCAATTATTAAGAGTTTGGGTTATTGGTTTTTAAGATATAACCGGTTAAAGTTTAAAAATTGAAAATGTTACTGGCGACGGAGTTTACATTTGGCCTACAAAAATGAAAATAACTTGTTTAAAATAGCTTACTAGTATCCGGATTGTTGTTAGTTATGTAGAACGCCAATCTATGCGACGTTGTACATTAAAAAATATGCGAATACTTTAACCCATGTATGAGATATTACACGATTACATGGTTTGGTTGACATTTTTTGATTTCACCCATATAAGAAAAAGCTCTCAGAATTTAAGACTTTTTTGACAGGAAAAAGGTCTGAAAATCTGCGACTTTTTCTTTGGGAATAAGATCTCAGAATCAGAGAATTTTTCTATAGGAAAAAGGTCTAAGAATCTGAGTACGAAACAAATCTCAAAATCTGAGATCTTTTCTATAGGAAAATATCTCAAAAATGCTTTCAAATATGAAACTTTCTTTATAGTAAAAGGTCTCAGAGTCTGAGACTTTTTCTGTGGAAGAAATCTGAAAATTTTTCTATACGAAAAATCTCTCAGAGACATTTTTCGTAAAGAAGAAATCTTAGATTTTAAGACTTTTTCCCTATAAAAATCATTTCTTCACGAAAAAAGTCTCAACATCTGATATTTTTAATATATGTAGTAAGAATTTCTTCTATTGAAAAATTCTCAGATTCAGACTTGTCTATGCGTCAATCTGAGAATCTTTCTAGAATCTGAGACTTTTTCTATGTATATGAAAATGTACAATTTTTTTTTTAAATCAAATTAAAAAATTATATAAACGAATTATGATCACAAAAAACAAACCTTCTTCGGCAAAACCTAATAAATTTGTAGATTTTATAGCTTTCCCATTAATTTTTTTTGCATAACGTATCTCTGTTTTTGCTCGCCCGACAAAGGTGGATTTATGATTTTTTTATTCGAAGTAAAAAAAAATTTCCCCCCCAAAACCAAAAGCAGTACCCGCCACTGCATACTGTGGTACCCTCCAACCACAGTTTGCCCAGCAAAAATTTCGCTTACCAAGTAATTAACTTAAGGGGTTAGAAAAAATATTAGTAGCTAGTTGCCTCCAAATTTCAATGTTAATTACTTTAACACGGTGATTAGGCTGGGTCGTATTCCAACAAAGTGCTCAGATCAACTATTAATAGTGAAAAAAAGTTGGTACAAGTAAATACAAGCAATTTAAAACCAAAATGAACAAAATCGGTCCATGGCTTCCGTTCTCGCATCGCGGGTCAAAATTGCGGTTTTTGAAAAAATGGACATAATTAAAAAAAAAAAAATAAATATTTAAAAAAAAAATATTAAAAAAAAAAAAAAATTTTGTATCGCATTAATTCAAAGATATTAAGAAAAATTTTGTTTGTTTTTTTCGGATATCGATAACCCACCCAAACGTGAGGCCAAAAAAAACTCACATTTTTAACATGGAGCTCAAAACTACTTTTTCACTATTTTAAAAATTTAGTGAAACAAAATTTTTAAATATATTAGTTTATCCACTTGATATCATTGAATACATCTCAGGGATTGTAGAAAAAAATTCTTAGTTAAATTCCTTCGTCCAGTTGGTGTGTGGAGCGATTTGAATTTAGCGGATTTCCAGAACATGTGTTTTTTTTTTTTTAATTTGTAGTTGTTAGCATTATTTTATTTAAATTAACCAACTTTTTTTGTTCAAATGGTTGTTTTGGACCATAGTAAATCTGCTTTGAAATAATAGGCTTTTTGGACAACGTTAACCCTTGTCGGCACGAGGTTAAAAATTCCTCCAATGAAATTTTCGAAAATTCCTCACTCTAAAATCGTGCATGTGTTTAAATAATGAACAATTACAAATTTATACAAAGTTTTCTTGAAGGACATCTTTAACCCTTGTTGAACGAACGCCCAAAAAACAGCTGTTTTTTTTGCTCATAGTCAAAATGGACTTTTTTGACATATTAAATAATATGTTTTTCACTTTTAGCTTTACACAGTAAAAACGACAAAGACATAACGAGAACGGAAGCCATGGACCGATTTTGTTCATTTTGGTTTTAAATTGCTTGTATTTACTTGTACCAACTTTTTTTCACTATTAATAGTTGATCTGAGCACTTTGTTGGAATACGACCCAGCCTAACGGTGATGTCATCGAAGGTAACCACATTTTGTCTTTTTTGGCGTAAAGTAATGCAAATGGTAATGGTAATTAGTAGTATTCAAAGTCATTACTACGTAAGCGAGGCGGGAAGCAGTACCCATTACCAAGTTTTTGCTGGGAAACATTAAAACATTTATATATATTTTCCAATTCGTGAGTATTTTGTAAACGTGATTATATCGTGACCGTGATTATACCGTGAGCGTGATAATTTTTTTTGCTCACGTGAGCGTGCATGAGCATGAGCCAAAAAAAATTTTCGTGCGTGAGAAAATTTTTTATTTCGTGAGCGTGATTGAAAAATTACTCACGATCCCATCTCTAGTATATTGATTAAATCTTGCACCTAGGACTTCTTTTCTGACTAATGTCTAAATTTTGGGGGTTATTTCATTTCATGTTAAAATACTTTCCATTTTATTTAATTTTTTTATTCGTTCCCCGTTTTTGGTGCGTTACATCTATATTTGTATGATTCGGTTGTGAAGTTAAAATTGAAAAGTTTTCAATAATTTCGGAAATTTTTCTAAATGGATACATAATTTAAAATATATATTTTTCTTTTAACCGGAAGAGGAAATCATTTGTTAATATTGATTATAATCAAAGATGGTGTTTTTAACATTTATCATGTTAACATAAAAATGTTATGTTGATTTAGCGATAACATTTCAAAAGAAAAAAAAAATTGTTAAACTTGTTCATTTATGCGTCATGTATTTGCAGGCATTCTATCGAAAACATATTAAAAACAAGCATCTCATTAAGAAATTATATTGAATGATTTAAAGAAAAGCAGATGCTTTTTAACTAAAACATTATCTGTGTTTTTCAATCAATTACACATTTCATTACCGGTAAAGGCAAGTTTTAGCTAACAACTTTTTATTGACATTTTTTGTTTATTTGGCAAAATTTTCAAATTTTATAATAAAATATTAAAAAAATTGAAAAATTTAATAAATTTGTAAGACATTTTTGCTCAATATTATCCAAAATAATGGCAAAAGGTTTGTTTTTATTTATTCTTTTTTCGCCGCGAGTTATTCACTCAAAAAAAAAAAACCTTGTAAAATGACAAGAAAAGTTTGTAACTTTTTTTTTGCTACCTCCTATTTGACAAAAATTCCTTGTAATTTTAGAAGCTTTTTACCAATAATTTTAAAATTTAAAATTTACAATTTTTTTGACGCGATAAAACTTACAAGTAGGTTTCGTAACTTTACTAGATTTTTCGCTATTTCCTATTTTACTAGAATTTCTAGTAAAAATTACGAGCTTTTTTGTAATTTTACAAGCTTTTTACCAATAAAGTTGTAAATTTTCATTTTTTTTGGCATAATAAAACTTGCAAGAAATTCTCGTGAATTTACTAGATTTTTTTTTTTTGTAAAAAAAACCTTGGAAATTTGTAAAATTACAAAAAAAGTTGTAAAATTACCAAAAAAAAATGTAAATTTCGATCGAAATTTTTTGTTAAAAAACAAGGAAAACTGTCAAATATTGGTAAAATGGGATTGCGAGACTTTTTCTAGTCATTTGACAAGGTATTTTTTTGGGTTGTAACAACATACATTTTTTCCAGAGTTTTGAAAATGGCGTTTTTTGATAAAGGCCGCTGTTCCAAAAAAAGTAATTCACATAAAAAATGTGAAAATGAAAATTTCCGAGTTTTTTTGATGTTTTACATTTCACATCCGAATTTATTTTTCGTTTTGTTTCACATAAGTAAAATTTGGTGAAAGTAAAACGAATGCACTTTTTATACCCTCCACTCTGGTGATAGAGGGTATATATAAGTTTGTCATTCCGTATGTAACACATTGAAATATTGGTTTAGGACCCCATAAAGTATATATATTCATGATCCTTGATCGATTTTAAGTCGATCTAGCGATGTCCGTCTGTCTGTCTGTCTGTCTGTCCGTCCGTCTGTCTGTCTGTCTGTTGAAATAACGTTTTTGGCAATACTCCGAAACCGATTTAAACGCTTGGGGTACTAAAAGTTGCGTAATTTTCCCAGGCAAAAACTGCTGTATTTTTTTTTTAAAATCGGTTAAGTATTTTTAAAGTTATGAGCGAATTACTAAAAAACACATCGTTTTATTCAACATAACCCTAAATTAACTCATATTTTGTGTGATCCATAAGAAAGAAAACGGAAATAAAAAAAAAACTGAGAAAAAGAAAAAAAATCTTTACAAAAAAGCTTTAAAATATGTAAAACAAAATCTAAATTTAATTAAAAAATGTTCGTTAAGTAATAATAAAAAAATTAATGGTTATTTTTATATAGCATGTGTGTGTGTGTGTCCATTTTTTGCTTCGTCATATTAACGGGGTTGCCAGACATTTTTTTGGCTTTGTCGCCAAATCGGATGTAAAATATCGCCAAAATTCAATTTTGTTCAGATTTCTTAAAAAAAAAAAATATTTTCATTTAAAACAATAAATTGTTTTAAATAATAAAAGACAGAAATAAACTTTATTTCAAAAATCGCCCAAATCCGGAAAATTTATATATATAAAAGAGTAATATGACTGACTGACATACTCATTCATCATCGCCCAGTCCAAACCGCTGAAGTTAGAGACTTGAAATTTGGACTGTAGTTTGACCTTCAGGAATAAATTTCCACTAAGGCTGGATTTTTGCCAATGTTGATTCTAAGGGGGTAAAAAGGGTAAAAAACTGTACTTTTGGTACTTTTTATATCTCCCGATATAATGGTCATAGAGACTTGAAATTTGGACTGTATGTTACCCTCCCGCAATATAGATCCACTATGGCTGGAATTTAGCCAATGGTAAGGGGGTAAAAATGGTAAAAAACTGTACTTTTGGTACTTTTTAAATCTTCTGATATAATGATCATAGAGACTTGAAATTTGGACTGTATGTTCACCTCCCGGAATATAGATCCATTAAGGCTGGATTTTTGCCAGTGTTAATTCTAAGGGGGGGGGGGGGTGTAAAAAACTGTACTTTTGGTGGTTTTTATATCTCCTGAAATAATGGTCATAGAAACTTGAAATTTGGACAGTATGTTCACATCCTAGAATATAGATCCAGTACGGCTGGATTATTGCCAATGTTGATTCTAAGAGGGTAAAAAGGGAAAAAAATCTGTACTTTTGGCACCTTTTATATTTCCTTAAAAAATTGTCACATAGACTTGAAATTTGGACTGTATGTATGTTCACCTCCCGGAATATAGATCCCCAAAGGCTGGGTTTTTGCCAATGATTTTTCTAATAGGGTAAAAAGGGTAAAAATATGTACTTTTGTTACATTTTGTATTTAAATAATGGTACTAGAAAATGGAAATTTGCAATGTCGGTTCACCTTCCGGAAAAAAGATTCACTAAGGCTCGGGTTTTGCCAATGTTGATTCTACTGAGGTAAAATGGGTAAAAAAGTACTTTTGGTACTTTTTTTTATTTACTGAAATTTTATTCAAACTTGAAATTTAGAATGTAGGATCCTTTAGTGAAATAAAACATTTTGGAACAAGTACTTTCCGAAAATTCTGTACCGTTTTTAAAAAGTATCTTTTATAAAAAGTACCTTTTATAAAAAGTACCTTTTATAAAAAGTACCTTTTATAAAAAGTACCTTTTATAAAAAGTACCTTTTATAAAAAGTACCTTTTATAAAAAGTAGCTTTTATAAAAAGTACCTTTTATAAAAAGTACCTTTTATAAAAAGTACCTTTTATAAAAAGTACCTTTTATAAAAAGTACCTTTTATAAAAAGTACCTTTTATAAAAAGTACCTTTTATAAAAAGTACCTTTTATAAAAAGTACCTTTTATAAAAAGTACCTTTTATAAAAAGTACCTTTTATAAAAAGTACCTTTTATAAAAAGTACCTTTTATAAAAAGTACCTTTTATAAAAAGTACCTTTTATAAAAAGTACCTTTTATAAAAAGTACCTTTTATAAAAAGTACCTTTTATAAAAAGTACCTTTTATAAAAAGTACCTTTTATAAAAAGTACCTTTTATAAAAAGTACCTTTTATAAAAAGTACCTTTTATAAAAAGTACCTTTTATAAAAAGTACCTTTTATAAAAAGTACATTTTATAAAAAGTACCCTTTATAAAAAGTACCTTTTATAAAAAGTATCTTTTATAAAAAGTACCTTTTATAAAAAGTACCTTTTATAAAAAGTACCTTTTATAAAAAGTTCCTTTTATAAAAAGTACCTTTTATAAAAAGTACCTTTTATAAAAAGTACCTTTTATAAAAAGTGCCTTTTAAAAAAAGTACCTTTTTTAAAAAGTACCTTTTATAAAAAGTACCTTTTATAAAAAGTACCTTTTATAAAAAGTACCTTTTATAAAAAGTACCTTTTATAAATAGTACCTTTAATAAAAAGTATCTTTTATAAAAAGTACCTTTTATTCAAAGTACCTTTTATAAAAAGTATCTTTTATAAAAAGTACCTTTTATAAAAAGTACCTTTTATAAAAAAAAAATTTTATAAAAAATACCTTTTATAAAAAGTACCTTTTATAAAAAGTACCTTTTATAAAAAGTACCTTTTATAAAAAGTACCTTTTATAAAAAGTACCTTTTATAAAAAGTACCTTTTATAAAAAGTACCTTTTATAAAAAGTACCTTTTATAAAAAGTAGCTTTTATAAAAAGTAGCTTTTATAAAAAGTACCTTTTATAAAAAGTACCTTTTATAAAAAGTACCTTTTATAAAAAGTACCTTTTATAAAAAGTACCTTTTATAAAAAGTACCTTTTATAAAAAGTACCTTTTATAAAAAGTACCTTTTATAAAAAGTACCTTCTATAAAAAGTACCTTTAATAAAAAGTACCTTTTATTAAAGGTACCGAAAGTACACTTTTTGGTACTTTTTTATTTCCTGAGGTATAAATAAAACCAACTTTTTTGTTTTTTAAATCATCACATTGGTGGAGGGTATTTAAAGATTCGGCACAGCCGAATATAGCTTTCTTACTTGTTTCCTTATAATTTATTAAATTTTAATTTGTCGATTTCAAATTTGAATGAAAACGTGAAAACGTACTAAACTTGATTTCATGTGATTCGGAAATTTTCATGTGAATTGAAAAGTTGTGAAAGACAGAACAGACTCCATAGCCTTTCAAAAATTAGGGTCAAAACAAAAACCTTTGACCTTTTCAAAAAAAAAAAAAAAAAAATCATGGTACACGCCATTTTTAAGGTTATGTTATTACCAAGGAGAGGACTTTCATGCAAATGCATGTTTTTTCCCTTTGGCCATAGAACAGCATAAACAAAATATCTTTGCGAATCAAAGAATTTGCTTTAAAATGGCATCGATTCGTTATTGCATATTTTTGCATATTTTGCTTAAAATGCATATTTTTGCATATTTTGCTATTATTTAGCTATAAATGCATATTTTTAGGTCATATTTTGACAAAATTTGAGTTTTTTAGTATTCTAGCCATTTTTAAAATTTTTTTATGATATTTTTTTTTTATACCCTCCACTCTAGTGATAGAGGGTATATATAAGTTTGTCATTCCGTTTGTAACACCTCGAAATATTGGTCTAGGACCCCATAAAGTATATATATTCATGATCCTCGATCGATTTTAAGACGATCTAGCGATGTCCGTCCGTCCGTCCGTCCGTCCGTCCGTCTGTCCGTCTGTCTGTCTGTCTGTCTGTCTGTTGAAAACACGCTAACTTTTGAAAGACTTTACGGAGGCTCCTGAAGTTTGGCATATATGTTGGGCATTTACCTGGTCAGGTTGGTATTGTAATCCAGCAAAATCGGTCCAGTGGTTCAAAAGTTATAAGCAAATGAGTGAATTTCGGCAAGGGTTTTTCTGGAATTTACGAGATAAAACACACGGTAACTTTCGAACGGTAATTCTGAGGGTGCTGAAGTGTGGCATATATATTTGCCGTTCCTATGGTCAAGTTCGTTTTAAATTTCAGCCAAATCGGTCCAGTGGTTCAAAAGTTATTAGCAAAACCGTAAATTTCAGATTCACCTCACCTTAAATTCACGTGTTGAAATCCCGTTAAACAGGTTTTAAAAATATTGGTAAGTCACAAAAATATTTTACAACGCATTTTTGTCACTCAAAAATATTTTTACACTAAAAGAAAAAAAAAGTACACTCGAAAAAAATTTTACACTCAAAAAAAATTTTACACTCAAAAAAAAATTTAGTAAATTATTTTTTTTTTTTTTTAAAATTAGTTAAAAAAAAAAAGTTTTTTGAAACAAAATAAAATATTTCTAATCAAAAATGTTATTTTTTCACTCTAGAAAATTTACTATAACTTAAAAAGGGCATTGTGGAGGGTATTCATAGATTCGGCAAAGTCGAATTTACCTTTTCTACTTGTTTGTATTAAATTTTGAAATCATAATTTTTTTAAAATTATTTCTATTTTTTTAATAACATTTTATATACACTGTATATATGTTCATCGATGCTTAAAATGCCAGACTGTATTCAAATGTTATGTTTTTTTTAATAAAAGTAAAAAAAACAAGTGGATATTTATGATTTTAAGTGCATATTTTAAGATTTTTAGTGCATATTTCAAGACTTTTTTGTGCATATTTTAGGCGCCTAAAACATAGTTTTTTAGTGCATGAAGGTCCTGTCCCTGGTTATTACCTATTATTTTAAACCTGAAGGAGACCTGGATTTTGAGATAACGTCATTTATGTCAGAAAACTTTGGTCAAATGAATACAATTTTTCCAATTTTTAAAACCCAATATCTCGGGAAGAAAAACCCATCAGAAATGCAAAATTTTGGCACCCCGGCTAAAAATAAATGTATATGTTCATATATGCTTATATAAAGATCTTTATATGATCATATATGACTTATATGGAAACATATATGTGATCATATATGCAAGAAACGATCCCATATATGTGGTCGTATTTAAAATATGTGCCATATATGATATCATATATGAAACCATATATGCTATCATAAAATGTTAAATTTGAACCAGAATTACAAAATAAAAGTTTTTTAGGTTAAAATTATATTATTACTTTACCATCGATTGACATACCTTAATATATATCAATAATTTAACAAATATTGCAAAATATTCTGCATAAAAAAATTTTAGAAAAGGTAAGTTTTCATTAATATGTATTTAGAATTTTAAAATCATATGTATTATTTTTTTCCAGTTCATCGTCATACCAAGTAAAAGCGTGGACTTTTTTTTATCCAAAACAAGATCCTATTTAAATTAAGTAAATGTGTGTCGCAAATACAATATTATTGAGTACTTTGATATTGAATAAAATTTAACTACGCAGCTTCGTTAATCTCGTACAACTATGTGGAGAGGGCATATGCACCACCAATATGTTTTCACTACGATTGCAATACTGCAAACTATTTTGAAATCCCTTAATGTTGCCATAGCAAATTGGAAATGAAAAGACCGTATAGGCAGTTTTGAGGCCGAGTTACGTTAAGCTTGCTCAACTTGGAGAAGAGGACATTTGCACCACCAGAACTGTTATTACTACACTATAAATTACTTTGAAGTCCCTTACTGTCGCAATAGAAAATTGGAAATGGAAAGAAGGTATAAGAAGTTTGGAGGCCGAGTTACTAGTTGAAGAAAATTTAACCATGCGGAGCTACGTTAAGCTCGCTCAACTTGGAGGAGAGCGCATATACACCACCCTAACGCTATCACTACGGTTCCAACACTACAAACTATTTTGAAAACGCTTAATTTCGCCATAGCAAATCGAAATGAAAAGAAGGTTTGATCAGTTTTATTGTTGAGTAACGATTTGGGAAGGACAACGTTTTTACTTGCAATTACAAGAAATCTGTCAATAAGCGAAATCGACAACCTGGCACATTGTCGCCATGATGTAAATTTACATGAAAAAAAAATGTTGGAAAAGGTAAGCTTTCATTAATATGTATTTGAATTTTAAAATCATGTTTTAATTTTTTCCAGTTCATCGTCATAACAAGTTTAAGCGTGGACATTTTATTCCAAAACAAGATCATATTCAAAATAAGTAAATGTAAATACGTCGCAAATACAATATTATTTAGTAATTTGATGTTGAAGAAAATTAAACTACGCAGCTTCGTTAATCTCGTGCAACTTCGTGGAGAGGGCATATGCACCACCATTATGTTTTCACTGCGATTGCAATACTGCAAACTATTTTGAAATCCCTTAATGTCGCCTTACCAATTTGGAAATGATAGATCGTATAAGCAGTTTTGAGGCCGCGTAACGTTAAGCTCACTCAACTTGGAGAAGAGGACATATGCACCACCAGAAATGTTATCAATACGATTCCAACACTATAAATTATTTTGAAATCCCATACTGTCGCAATAGCAAATTGGAAATGGAAAGAACGTATAAGTTTGGAGGCCGAGTTACTATTTAAAGAAAATTCAACCATGAGGAGCTACGTTAAGCTCGCTCAAGATGGAGGAGAGGGCATATGCACCACCATAACGTTATCACTACGGTTCCAACACTACAAAATATTTTAAAATCGCTTACTGTCGCCATAGAAAATTGAAATGAAAAAAACGTATCATCAGTTTTAAGGTTGAGTAACGATTTCGAAAAGACAACGTTTTTACTTACAATCACACGAAAGCTGTCAATTAGCGATAGTGACAACCTGGCACATTGTCGCCATGATGTAAGTAAAAATAGTTTCTTATCCCTATCCTTCAAACATCGTTACACACATAACCCAAAAAGATAAAATACGTACTACTAATATATTGCTTTTAATCGAAGTCTTAAGTAATTATGTACCTACTAAAAATTTTGAGTAAAAAACATGCATTTAGTAGTAGCAAGTTCTTTTTTTCTGGAATAAAAAAAGGAATATGGAGTAATTTTAATATTTTATCAGATGGAGTTCTGAAAGACAATATACCTTTCCGTAAAAAGCATTCACGGTCTTAAGCAACCCATGGTCCTTACAAAATACACTCCATTAACATGTATGTATGTGTCTAGCAGTATCAAGCCAATCTTTAAAGGATATTCGTGTTATCATTAGCCCATTAGCACCAAATGCTGTTGTTGGTAATAATTCAATACAATAAAAATTCTAGAAATATCTTGTATGCATACTAATATTATTTTCTATCAATTTTTTTAGATTTTGACTTTTTTAACAAAAACGCTAAGTCCGAAGATAATCGAAATTAACACTAAAACAAGAAAACACAAAGGAAATCATCGTTCCTGTAACAAGCCCTTTGTTCGCATCTTTCGTAATTGATATCAATTGAAAAACTTGATATATTAGATCTTTTATGTTCAATTTATTTTTTTGAATATCAAAATGTATTCTCGTATCTATAAGTTTAATTATATATTTTTATATGGTCACCAAAAATGCAAACGATAGTAACTAAAAAATCAAAATCATCAAACTAAAGGTGTTCATTCAAATATATCAAAAACAACAGTAATGAATAAAACAATATTTTTAATTTTTAATTATACTTGCGTACATCGTTTGCAATTCTGGTGAATATATACATAATAACCTATTACATATACTTTAAGATGAAAAAATAAATAAAAAATATAAAAAAGAATGTAAAACAAATTTAAAACATCATATATTATTCAATATATGATTCAATATATGATCCAATATATGATTCAATATATGATCTAATATATGATCACATATATTGCATCATATATGATCGTGTCTTATATAAGCGCCAATTTTGGAATATGTTCATATATGAGACCATATTTGATACTATATATGATACTGTATATGGTCTCATATATGATATCATATATGATGATATACAACATTTTTAGCCGGGACTATAATTTTTTTTGTAAAGGATAAAGTTTCATCCAATTCGAGACGGATACGGTCCAAAATGTTACTTTTTTCATTCAGTTGACATGTTTTAACTCTATGGCTCAAAATATTTTCAGAAGATTTTTCTGCTGATCGAATACAGGTTTTATTTTGAGTTTAGAGTTCGAATAGGTTGTTCGAAAATATCGAATGTGTCTTTCAAAAAATACGTATTTTTTTTATAAAATGGAACATTATTGCCAGCAATAACGGAATTTGTGTAAATTACAAATTAACTTTACAAATCCAAAAAATTAAGAAAACACAGCAAATATCTCCACCAACTGAAACTAGTCAGATATAAAAGAAAAATACTCTTAGCGTTAGCAAATTTTCTTATTTAATTTTCTTTCCAAGAATTTGTTAACTTTAATGACTTAAATGTCATATGAGCAGAGCATCTAACATACTACACTCAAGTTGAGGCGCCTTCAAAAACCCATTAAAATGAAATTGCAAGTAAATCTTTTCAACACTTGGCGGTTTTTAAAGTGAAATTTTTTACATAATCAGTCGGCGTCAGACGATTTGATCATAATTGCAATTGTTAAACATGAGATGATCATGTGCGAACTTTTTTGTTGTTGCTGTAACATCTTGTTTAACAGATAGTGTTGATTATGAAGTTAATGTCGGCATTGTGATGGTGTCGGTTATGATGATGGATCTTGGAACATCGAAATTGGAAGAAGTGCAGAAGGTACTACCACACCACTACTGAACAAATAAGGAACAACTCCCAGCATAATACTTATATATTGATGGTGTTGATATATTTATGAGATATGAGATACCCACCCGACAACATACAACATCTGCAACAGCAACAAAGTGATTTATGTCGCTAATTCTTGCAAAAAAAAAGTCCATTGTTATTTTTCGAAGCTAAATGTATGGGTACGTGCAATTTTTCGTAATTTCTAAGGAGTAAAACTATTTTGAATATCATCTACCTAGTTAGTTTCTTTATATATTTTGGTGTTGGCGTTCATACATATTACATAGGGTGACACTTTTTTTGAAGCAAACATTTTTGTAAAACCCTCTACTACACAGGGTTTCATTAGCATTTGCATTATTATCTATCTCCCTTCGAGTTAAAATTTTTCAACATGAACCCCTGATTTCCTTCGATGTCTCCGAATTTGATGAAACTTCGTGTATATGTTGGGACTTATAAGACTAATACTCAGGCAAAATTTAAGACCTTTAACTTTCGTGGTTCCAGAAATATGGCGTGTCAAAAGTCAAGAAAATCTTTTAAAGGATGAAATATAAACATTTATATCTTCAAAAGTATTTGAGCTATATTACTCCCTGATAGCTTGTTTTAAAGGCAAAACCATGACCTTTCAAATTACATTTTGCAAAAATTTTTATTTTGGAATTTTTTTTTATTTCTGCAAAATTCGCGATTCGCGAAAATATATCTGAAAAAGCGACATTTTTAAAAATCTGAAAAAAATATATATTATTGGCTACTATCTTAGCTACAAGCTGTATAAATTTTGAATTGGTGAACGTATTAAGACCAGAGATATGAGTAAAAATGTGTTGCCAAGTAGTAAATTTTTATCAAATCTGATGAATATTAAATTTTAATTTTTGAATATTTTTGCATATACACATAATAAAACGGTGAAAAAAGTAAAGTTAATGGTACATACGGGTACTACACATAGCTACAATATAACATGAATATTTATCAATTACACTACTCTACAAAAATTAACTTTTTTTGCACAGACTCTTAGATTACATTTGCTAAAGTATTTTGGTCTCTTTAACACGAATCTGTCATCATAAAAATTTTATCAAATCGCCTTTTCGAGAAAAGACCTCTTTTGCGGTCCCTGCCCATAAAAACCAACGAATGACTTTATATTGGAAAAATTATTAAAAATGCATATTATTTCAAAATTTATTGAGTTTATGCGAAAATATGTGCAAAAAAAATCTAAATTTTGAGCAAAATTTGCAAGTATTATTTGCATATACTTTGTTCCCTAATATTTTTATTTTTTTTAATTTTCATTGTTTAAAATACATTTTCTTAAGTCGTTTGCCCTCTTTAACGTGAATCCACTAAACGCGAATCCATTGCCATTTTTATGTAATCGCGTTCTCGTGATTTGCCCATTTAGTTTTTGCAGCTGAAGCATACAAAAATATTAAATGAACAAATAATATGAGGTATGTCAGTGTTAAACATTTATTATTACGTTTCTTTCTTGGGTTTGAGGGTTTAGTCTGTAAAATAGGCCTATATGTCCAGAAGACAATTTGATAAAATGTTTATGATGACAGATTCGTGAAGGCCAAATACTTTTCAAAATGTGTTCTAGAAGACTCTGCAAAAAAATTTGACTTTTGTTAAGTAGTGTAATTGATAAAAAGTTATGTTACAATATATTCATGTGTAGTACTCGTGTGTGCCATCAACTTTACTTTTTTCATCGTTTTATTTCATGTATTTGCAAAAATATTCAAAAATAAGTAGTAATTAAATATTCATGAGATTTTAAAAAAATTCCTACTTGTCAAGACATTTTTATTAATATCTCTGGACTTAATACGTTCACCAACGCGAAATTTTTAGAGCTTGTAGCTAGGACTCATACCTTTAACATATATTTTTTTCAGATTTTTAAAAATGTCGCTTTTTTTGATATGTTTTTGCGAATCGCGAATTGTGCAGAAACACAAAAAAGATTCCAAAATAAAAATTGTTGCAAAATGATATTTTAAAGAAGATGATTTTGCCTTTAAAAAAAGCTATCTGAGAGTGATGTACCTCAAATACTTTTCGAGATATAAATATTTGTAATTTACCTTTTAAAAGATTTTCTTGACTTTTGAAACGTCATATTTCCAAAACTACAGAAGTCAAAAGTCTTAAATTTTGTTTGAGCATAAGTTGAGTAAGTCCCAACATATATACCGAGTTTCATGAAATTTGGGTCGATGGACGTCAAAAATTCAATTTTTTTTGCTATGTTGATATGGATTTACTCCTTCGGAATATCTCTAAATGTTTTCAGCATTTTTTTTTTTTAAACCTCTTCCAAGTTTCACTGGATTCACGATCTGATCATGTACAAATTTATTTAATTCGATGTAGTCAGGTCAGACATTATATGAGCATATCACACCAGATCTAATTAGTTTTTTACATCTGATGAGGTTGTCATTTCCTGTGCAAGATCCCCTACTGAATTAACCGGAATCCAAATCCTTTTGGATTTGGTTGTAACTTTTAAAAGTAATCACTTACAAAAACAATTTATATTATGCTCTTCTTCACTACCTATTTTCTTTGGTTTATAAATATTAGACTGCCCAGAAAAAAAAACGAAGTTTTTATTTTCTTGGGGGATACCTGCAAATTTTGTTCCTTTTTGTGCAAAAAAATTTCGGTTTTTTTTTGGGGATTTTTAAAATAATATCTAGAGGTCGCGATCTCGCGTTTTATAACGATTTATTTTTTTTGAGTTTTTTATTATTTTAAATTGTTAAATATGATTAATATGATAAAATATTAATAATTTCAGATAAAAAAAAATTAAATTAAAAATTAAATATCGCTCATTCCATGAGATGTCTCCCAGCATCTAATCAAATGTTCCTTAATTTATTTGAAATTTTGCACACATGAACACTATGAAGCTATTAAAATAAATCAGTTGTTAGTTCCGAGAAAATCTGTGAATTCGCGAATATATTCGCGTTCGCGAATTCGTGGATTTTCGCGAAACCAAAAACGAATTTATTTTAATTGCTCCCCATAGTGTACCTGTGTGCGAAATTTCAAATAAATTAAAGAACATTTGATTAGATGCTGGGAGACATCTCATGGAATGAGCGATATTTAATTTATTTTTTTTGTCTGAAATTATTAATATTTTATCATATTAATCATATTTAACAATTAAAAATAATAAAAAACTCAAAAAAAAATAAATCGTTATAAAACGCGAGATCGCGACCTCTAGATATTATTTTAAAAATCACAAAAAAAAAAACCGAAATTTTTTTGCACAAAAAGGAACAAAATTTGCAGGTATCCCCCAAGAAAATAAAAACTTCGCTTTTTTTCTGGGCAGTCTAATAAATATGCAAAAAGTGAATTTGACAACAAAAGAAAGTAGATAATGAAGAAGAGCACAACATAAATCTGAGCAATGTTAACTTTCAAAACTGACCTCTCTCTTGTTTGTAAGTGATGCCGCCTAAAAGCGGACTTATGCACTATAGAGTTAAAGACGATCTAGCGATGCCATTCCGTCTGTCTTTTGTCTTATGCTCTGCGCATATATTTGTCATAGGTCCATTTTGGTTGGCTAAAATTCAGTAGTTAACCGATTATAGTTTGGTGTTGTTGAACACGTAGAATTTTAAACAATCTCAAACAATTAAACTATTCCCACAAAAGTAAAAGATATTCCACAGCCGCTTTTTTGCTTGATTAGAATATGTTACCCTACTTTTATGACATATTTTAGTTATAAATGCTGCTTGTCACATTTATTTTCGCTGTACCCATAAAACCCATGTCCATATTTCTAGCAGCAGCAACAGAAAAATGACAAACTCCTGAAAATTTTGTCGCATTTATGTTGAACAAACTTGCTTCGATGTTTTACAAGTTTTTTTTATACACTAAATATGCGACATAGTGGCGATTTTTAGTCTATTTATAATAGAATGTACGTGAACTTATTTTGCAAAATATTTATTTTCGGTTACTAAATAAAAAGAAAATTGATAATAACAGTTAAGCTAATTTGATGCGACCTAGTTCTTTCTACTACACTTTTTCTTATTTTTCTTAACGACCTCCTGGGTCTAACTTCCAATCCTATCTATTCTTAAGCAGATGACAGCAGCATTTGTCATTCATTTTCCTTTAATCATAGACCAAGACTTACACATAAAAAAAAATTCCAATGAACGACTTTCATAGTATTTATGAACAAATTCATAAAATTTATTAACGTTTTCATAATAATTATAAACTTTTTCATAGTATTTATGAATTAATCATAATATGTGAAATTTAAGACTATTTAACATTTTTTTTATAAATACTATGAAAAAGTTTAAAAATGTAATAAACAAGTTCATAATTTTTATGTATTTGTTCATAAATACTATGAATTTCGTTCATTGGCAATATTTTTTTCTGTGTTACTGAGATTGAAGCTATGAGGCAGAACATGAATGACATAATCAGTCATGACCTTACGACAATCTCCGAGTGGGATCTTGCGATTTTAATGCTCGTAAGACCCAATGATGTATGTTGACCCACAGACGGCTTGTGGAATCAGCGTCATCTGTATCCATGGGTGGTATAGCTATTGAGGAATCAGAAACTCTTGATGTTCTAGACATGCAAATTTAATGTGATGTTCGTTGGAACCAAAACGGGGAAAACGTTCGACTTTAACTGGAATTTAACAAATGCGGTTAACAACGACTTATAAACGAAATTCACAACATTTTCAACAACGTTTTTCGCTTCTTTTGTAAAAAAAAAAATTGTTGCAACTTTGTTTTGCATTTTAGGTAACAATATAAGTTTACTTAGGTACGCAATTATTTTAATATACATTTTATACTTACATACTGTTTAAATATGAAACACAAATTATAACGCCATTATTTCGCCATATTTTTTAAGTATCCAAAAAAACGAGCAGTTGTAACATGAAAAGAAAATTTAAAAAACAACGAAAAAAAAATAATATTACTGAAAAATACCGAAATAACTTGTAAAATAATACAATGTTTTAAATAATCTACCCTTAATAGTTAAAACAAGATAATACAACAATTTGTTGGCCATAATTTGGGGCTAATATAATTAATAATTATGTATGCAGAGGAACAACATTTTCAATAAAAAGTGGGATGCATTCAATTTTGTAAACTCAAAAAAACTGAAAATATTGCAGGTGAGTCGACCGACAGCCAGTTAATGTATTAAATATAAATGTAAAGTTCAGTTATGATAAAATAAGTAAGAAGGTAATGTAAGTAGGTACTTGTTATCTTGTATTTGCCATTATTGGTATTCATTCATTCTGCAATTGCGATCACTCTTTATAATTAGCTGCTAATGCTAGCTACTCGTAGCTGTATAGCTAGTTAAGGCAAACAGCGTAAACATGCGGTCAGTCAGGGCGTTTGTTGTGAATAAATATCAGCAGCTGTCCTTTTATTAAAACTGTTGCTTTTTAAGAGTCCGAATGAACGTACATTCATAGATGGGAATTTTTCATTACCATTGAAATTTAATTACCATTGGTTGATATCAATGGTAATAAAAAAATTTTCATTACCATTTAATGGTAATTAAAATTTTTTAATTGAAAAAATAATTACTAATGGTAATGAAATGCACAAATTGTTGAAAAACACCAATTATAATTGGTTTCAAAACCATTGGTTTGCACATTTTTGTTTTTTTGAAAAGTTAAAAATTTAAACATCAAAGTATGTTTTTACAAAAAAAATATGAAAATGTTAAAGACAAAAAACAAAACGCAAACAAAAATTTCAAATATTGTGTTAAACAAAGGCAATCAACGTGTGTTTGGTTTATAAAATATGAAAAATGAAAACACCATATAACAAGAAAAAACAGATATTTCCAAATATTAACGATTTTGACAATATTGTGGCGACTTTTACTAATGGTAATTATTTTTTTTAAGTGATGCCATACCAATGGTAATTATTTTTTTTTTTAATTTTCATTAGTAATTAAATTGATAAATAATTTAATTGGTACAATTGGTACAACCAATGGTAATGAAAAAAATTTCATTACCATTGACATCAATTAAATGGTAATTAAACCATCAATTAATTGGTCCCTTTAATTAATTAGTCCCATCTATGACGTACATAAATGTCCTTGCGTTATTAATAAGAGCGTTAATATGCGGTATGTTTAAAAAGTATACGGATTTTTTTGTATCACTATTTATACCCTACACCATACTGTGGTACAGGCTACAATGAGTTTGTGCTGATGTTTGTAACTAACCGAAATATTGGTTCTAGACCCACTTTTAAGTATACCGATCGACTCAGAATCACTTTTTGAGCCGATTTTGCGATGTCCGTCCGTCCGTCCGTCTGTCTGTCTGTCTGTCTGCCTGTCTGTCCATGTAAACGTTGTAAGTACGATACAGGTCGAAATTTTTAATCAATTGACTTGAAATTTGAAACTTAAGCTTCTTTTGGCCCAAGGACGAAGCCTATTGAAATTGGAAAAAATCGGTTCATATTTAGACCTTGCCCCCATACAAAGGTCCTCTTTAGTTTTGGCTCAAATGACTCTAATAACCGCATTATAATAGGTATATTTTCGAAATTTGGCAGGTAATCATGTTTCATAAACACAAATCACCATTCCGAATTTTAAAGAAATCGGACCAGTTCTTCTTGTAGCCCCCATACTAACCACCTTCCCGATTTTCACATAAATCTTTCAAATTTTATGAAAATAGCAAATATTTAATTAAAATTCTGTTTGTGTATGTTAAACGCGTACTTTAATAACCTTATTAAATCTGACTATCATCGGACCATTTTTGGACTTAGGCCCGCCCCATGTGAAAATTTCGACCGATATTCAGTTAATGCGGTTTATTGTCAACAAAAAGAAGCCTATTTCCCTCAAATTTGATTTGGGGGTGTTTTTTACACTTATTAAAGGTTTTTCCATGTTTGAACTTGGGACCAGTGTTGCCAACAGTGAACCAATAAATTATCCAGGAGTTTGTCCGAAATTATCCAAAATCCCGAAAATTATCCAAAATATCAAAAACAATTTTTTTTACGAAACAAAAGGGGTTTATTTAAATTCAATTTAAAGAATATATAAAATTATTTTTTAAATAAAAATCATACATTTTGCACTGTTCAGAATATTTTATAATACAGTCAAACTCGGTTATAACGAACTCGGTTATAACGAATTCTCGGTTATAACGAACTAATTCTAAAGTTCCGACGTTTTAGCATCAATTTTCACACAAAATACTTCTTTTATAACGAACTCGGTTATAACGAATCCTCGGTTAAAACGAACTGCTTATTATGGTCCCACGAACACAATTTCATGTATATTTACCTTTTTATAACGAACTCCCATAAATATTTTTTAATGTGTAGCAATCATGTTTATCAAACTAACAAAAGGTTGGAATTTTTTGGTTTATATTATAATTTTGATGAAATTTATTTATATTTTTAATGATTTCTTCTCAATAAGTAGTTTATTTACGAAAAAAACATAAAATAAAACAAAATGGGATCTACTTTTTTGGAAATAAAACTAGGTTGATAAAAAATATACCCCGCTTATAGCGAACTTTGCTTATAACGAACTAATTTTACTGGTCCCTCGGAGTTCGTTATAACTGGGTTCGACTGTATTAGGATTACTAGTTCGTTTTCCAGTTTTTTTTTAACATTTTTATTGTGGGCTCAAAATTTGAACCCCAATTTCTTTCAATGCCTTCTTTTGTAAAAAGAATTGAAGCAACAGTATTTGAAGATAATTTATTTCGTAAATCGGTTTCTGTTATCTTTAATTTACTAAAAACTCTTTCTACTGATGAATTAGAAAATGGAAGAATCATAAGAAATTTAAAAACATTTTCTAAATTTAGAAAAGATTTTCACCAGCACAATTTGTAATTTTTGAAACATTTGCCCAATTAGTTTAGACATCCAAATAATCAAACAGACGATATTTTTTGTGGTCCATAAGGCTTATAGATTCATATAATTTAAAAAGCTCCAAGTTTAAGAGATATTAGGGCCATTCCAGAAAATTTAGCTCAAATTTTAGTCATTTTCGGAAATGGTGTCTCAGATTAATTTGAACCTTGACACATAGATAGCCCTCATAAATATGATATATGTACCATATATCGTTTTTTTACATTTGGTGTATTTAACGAATTATGGCGGGTCAAAGATTGACTTTTTAAGCAAAAGTAAGAAAAATACATCACGTTTAAAGAGCTGTAACTTCTTAACCAATGACCCGATTTTCACAAATTTAGGCTCATGTGAAAGCTGGGGTTCTTCTTTTAGAAAATATTTTTAAAATAACACGGTTTTTTTTACAGAAATGATGCAAAAATGCAAAAACATTTTTTCTTTTCGAATATTTAAAAAAACACATCTTCGATTTTTTTTTAAAAAATTCTGGTGAAAAATAACAATGTTTTGTATAACATATTCAAAATTCAGAGTGGGATCTCCATGGGATCAAAAACTATTCTGTTTTAAGTACGATGTTCTCATATTTTTCCCTTAGAAAATTTAAATTTCTAATGTTTTGAATGTTTTTCAAAATTTTAATAGTATAATTTTCTTTAAAAATTTAAATTTTTATATTGAAGAAACATAAAATTTTAATTTTCTAAGGTAAAATTTAAGAACTTCGTACTAAAACAAGAATATTTTTTGATCCCATTGGGATCCCACTCTGAATTTTGGATATGTTGTACAAAACAGTATTGTTTATCACCAAACTTTTTTTTTAAAAAAATCGAAGATGTGTTTTTTTAAATATTCGCAAAAAAAAAATGTTTTTGAATTTTTGCAACACTTCTGAAAAAAAACAGTATGCTTTTGAAAATATTTCCTAAAAGAAGAAGAATTAAGCTTTTATATGAGCCATTACTTGTGATAATCGGATTACTAGTTAAAAAGTTAGAGCATGTTAAACGTCATGTATTTTTCTGACTTTTGCTAAAAAAGTCGAACTTTGACCCGCGATAATTTGAAAACTACAGCAAATTTTGAAAATCCAAAAATGCAACATATCTCATATAAACGTGAATATCTATGAGCCAAATTCTCAGTGGCGTCCAAAGGCATGTTTCCGAACAGTGGGGCGAAAATTTTTGGAATTACCCATTACCAAAACTAAAAACAAAAGAAGTGCTGCCAAATAAGAAGTAACTAAAAAAAATCGTCAAATTAAGTTAAAATAAAAAAAAATATATTTTGTCCATATAAAACTTTGAATTGTAAATGATAAAATTATCCATAAATTATCCAAAAATGTAATTATCCAAAAAGTATCCAAAAAATTTTAAATTATCCACTTTTTGGATAATTATCCAAGAAGTGCCAACACTGCTTGGGACCCATTTTCCGGGAAACTCTGGTGTAGGGTATTATATGGTCGGTTTGACCGACTATAATTTTCTTACTTGTTTTAGTTGATTTTTTGTTTTATTTACAGTTGGGTATCGAAACAATATCGCACTTAAAATATTTTGTAAGTAAATTCAACTGAAAAAACGTTAAAAACAATAGTTTTTCCTTTTAAAAAACGGACCACTTATATTTCATTTGAAACAACATACTTTTTCAGTTATTTTTAAACGTTAATAAATGACTAGACATTCCGTAATAACAAGTGATATTTCAGTTATTTTAACTGTTTACATTCTTTTATTTTGTGGAGTAAAAACATTTTTTTTTTTTGAAAAACAAACTACAAAATCCGCACTTCTGTAAAATTATACGGTATAATCAGTTACAAAAAATTTAACTGACAAAAATATTTTTCCGTAGATTTTGTAGTTTATTGTTTTATCAACTGTATAAATTATTCAATATTTTACCTTCCTTGAAAAACAAACGATAAAACGTTTAAAACAACTTTAACTAAAAACTTTTTGAATAACCGTAAATAGTTACTGTAAAACTTTTCTGGGTGCGGTTTTGAAAATAATTATTTTTACGAAAAATTGACAGTCGGCCATCAACAAAATATTTTCTAACTAAAAAACAACTACACTGTCAGTTGTTTTTACTGAAAATATAGTCGATCCCAAAATAATTATCATATTATTTATTTTAACTGTCATATTCAGTTACCGGGCATAATCCCCACATATGTATATTATCACCATAACGCAACAGCTTTTGAGTTTGGGGAGAATTTTTTTTTCACTTCGAATAAAAGAAAATCATCAATTCACCGTTGTCGGACAAGCAACAACAGGGATACTTTTTTTTTGCAAAAAGTAATCGGAAAATCAAAAACCAAAAAATTTTGTAGATTTTGCCAAACCACACTCACAATCAGAGAAGAGACATGATTATGCAACCATAATTTAAGAGCTTCATATTATGATTGAAAATTGTATCATAACATGTTTATAGCAATCATAAAATTTTTGTTGCAATCATATTAGGTTAGGTTAGGTTAGGTTGTAAGTGGCTGCTGACGTTTTACGTCAACACACGTAGACTCTGAGGTCCATTGTGATACCACGGGACCGTAATAGGTTTACCTACTAGTCCCTGTCGTTAAACCATTTTGAGCTTCTTATAAAACTCCTTAGATGTTGAATTTTGACATCCAACAAATCAGAAAGATCGTACAGCTCCCTAGATCCCAGTGAAGCAAGTCTCTGACCAGAAAGTGCCGGGCAATGGCAAATAAAGTGTTCGATAGTTTCCAACTCCTCTTCATCCATGCAACTTCGGCAAAAGTCATTCGACGGCACATTTAACCGCTCTGCGTGCTTCCCTATAAGACAGTGTCCGGTAATTATAGAAACCACCGTCGAAATCTCTCCTCTTGGAAGCGATATCAGCTCACTTGTGCGCCCCTGATTAAGAGAAGGCCAAATCAGTCGTGTTGTCTCACACGTCCATCCATTTGCCCATCTTTGATTAGTCTCCGTCGCAGAACAAAGCCGTAGGTTTTGCTTGCAAGTTTCTAGAGGCATACCAACACATTCCAATTCTGTTGGAACCTGTAAGGTAGTTCCTAGTCTTGCAAGCTCATCGGCTTTGCAATTCCCTGGAATGTCTCTGTGCCCTGGGACCCATATGAGTCGTATGTTAAACTGCTTGGCCATCTCATTTAAAGACGTGCGGCAGTTAAGGGCAGATCTTGTTTTCAGAAACATTGAATCCAGGGACTTGACCGCGGCTTGACTGTCAGTATAGATGTTGACTGCGGTTGTAGACAAGACATTGCAGCTCAACCAGTCAGCCACTTCTTTTATTGCCAGCATCTCTGCCTGGTAAACACTGCAATGATCTGGCAATCTACGAGCCAGGCTCAACCCAAGCTCTTCCGAGTAGACCCCAAAGCCCACTTGTTCGTGCAGCCTCGATCCATCTGTGTAAAAATTTATGGTAGCTCCACTACCCGGAGTATCCCCCATCCAAGACTCCCTGGATGGTATCATAGTGGTAAAGTGGCGCTCAAAGAGGCTCAAAGAGGGAGCACAGTCCACATTTTGTGGTATTGTTATCTTTTTCAAGATCGCGCTATGGCCACAATCACTGCTCCTCCATTGCAGCGTGCTATTAAGTCGAATTGCCGACGCAGCCGCATACTGCCTACCCAATATGTCCAAGGGTATCAGGTGAAGGAGGATTTCTAATGCAGCCGTAGGTGTAGTACGAAGAGCACCAGTGATGCACATCGACGCCATTCTCTGTACCTTCGTGATAAAGAAAAAGTTCGCTTTTGTTTCCAAAGCAGGCCACCAGACAATGATTCCATACAGCAAAATTGGACGCACCACTGCTGTATAGATCCAATGAACGACTTGAGGGCTAAAACCCCATCGTTTTCCAATGGCCCTTTTACAGGAATACAAAGCAATCGTTGCTTTTCTCACCCGTTCCTCAATATTACGCCTGAAATTCAGCTTCCTATCTAGAAATACTCCAAGATACTTGGCTCCATCTGAGAAGGTGATTTCAGTACCGTCCAGAGAAATAGGATCAAAAGCAGGAATCTTATTTTTCCTTGTAAACAAAACAAGCTCTGTTTTACTAGGATTAACTCCTAGACCACAGTCTCTTGCCCATTTAGACAGATCTTTCAGAGAACCCTGAAGAATGTCCCGCAATGTTGGCAGATGCTTCCCCTTTACCGCTATCGCGACATCGTCAGCATATGCGATAACATGACAACCACGTGCTTCTAGAGATAGTAGCATTGAATTCAGTGCCAGGTTCCAAAGAAGCGGCGAAAGAACACCTCCTTGTGGTGTGCCCCTATTGACAAACCGAGATATGACGGACGCTCCCAATTCAGACGTTATACGTCTATTGGCAAGTAGGTTTTCCACCATTAAAACGATTTCACGCTTTACTCCCAGACCAGCCAATGCCAATATTATCGATTCTGGAATGACATTATTAAAAGCCCCCTCAATATCAAGAAAGGCCACCATAGTGTACTCCTTTACCGAAAGCGATCTCTCGATGGTACCAACGAGCTCATGAAGAGCTGTTTCCGTTGATCGTCCCTTGCTGTATGCATGTTGCTTTGTCGAAAGCAACCTCGGGTCAATCACTCTACGCAAATATGAGTCTATCATTCGTTCCATTGTCTTTAACAAAAAAGAAGACAGACTAATTGGTCTGAAATCCTTCGGAGCTGTGTGGGAACTTTTCCCAGCCTTCGGGATAAATACGACTCTGGTATCCCTCCATTTTAAAGGAATATACGACCAGTTGATGCATGCTGTGTATAGATTATACAGCAACGGGGCTATATAGTCCGACACTTGCTGCAACTCAGCCGGGATTATACCATCAGGTCCCGGGGATTTATAGGGCCTGAAGCTTTTTATCGCCCAGATTAATGTTGGCATATTTATTATTTCCGAAGCAATTTCAGATGCTTGGGCGTCAGAACGTTCCAAAGCTTGAAACGGCGTCATGGAATTGCCCGGAAAATGCGTGTTTAAAAGGAGATCCAGCGACTCTCCACTGGAGGAAGACCACACCCCATTAGGATCTTTCAGGTATCCCACGGTGCAAGGAGAAGAAGCCAGAACCTTGCGCAGCCTGGATGCCTCAGAAACGTCTTCTATGTTTCCACAGAAGTTTTTCCAAGAATCACATTTTGCATTTCTGATCATCTTTTTATAACTCTTAAGTTGCAGCCTGTATGCAGACCAGTCCTCGTCCGCTCTTGAAAATTTTGCCTTATTAAAGAGCTTTCTGCAGGAATCTCTGCTCGTCTGCAACTCATTTGACCACCAAGGTGGCTTTTTTTCCCCTCTAGGCTTTGCAGAAGGGCAAGACGCATCCAGGCACCTATTACAAACATTTGTTATATGGTCAACCAGACAGTCAATTTCCGCCAAACTATGCGGTTCAGATAAGGGTACTTCATCCAAAAGCAAAGAAAAAGTCTCCCTATATTTCACCCAGTTTGTTCTTCTCAGATTTCTAGAGACTGTCTCAACCGGGGCACGCTCCCTGAGTAAAAACTCAATGTAGCGATGATCTGAGAAAGAATGCTCTTCCAAAACTCTCCAGTCATCAATTCTATCAGACAATGTATCTGATACAAGTGTTACGTCAAGAACCTCTTGCCGCGTACTTGTAACGAAAGTTGGTTCACTACCCTTGTTACAAATATACAGGTTAGTGCTTAACAAAAACTCCAAAAGTGATTCGCCTCTATCATTTGTGTCTGTACTTCCCCATATCGAATGATGTGCATTAGCATCACAGCACACTAGTAACTGGTGTCCCCTAGATTCAGACTCCCGAATCAGACCGCCAACCTTCTCCGGAGGTATTGGCCCCGGATTAGGAAAATACGCAGAGGCGAGCCAAATAGATTTCCCATGAAGCTCTAAGCTAGCCGCTGTAACATCCATATCACTAAAAGTTGATAAAAAGAATATATTTAAGCCATTTTTCGCCAATATGCAGGCTCTTGGTGAGCCCTCACCTTTGGCAACCATCAACTTAAACCCAGGGGTCTTCAATCCGCAAACCCTGCCACCCCGCACCCAGGGCTCTTGGATAAAAACCAAGTCAACTGCTCCTGTCGTCAGGCGCAGCAATAGTGCAGCTGAGGCTGCCTTACAGTGATGGAGGTTTATTTGTAGAAACCGCAACATCTTGCTTTTTTTCCACCATCCTTTCCACCACCGTGTTATTGGCTTCATCCTCCGTGTTATCATAGAGGTCGCATTCGTCCCCAGATTCGGTTTCGAATAAGCCAGATATGTGTCCCATCTGTTCTGAATCGGAGGCAACAGAACTCTCCGAATTCCTCACTGCATGGGCCTCGTCCTGAATGTCACCCATCGTGGCATCAGCTATATCCTCCGTGCCATCACAGAGGTCGCATTCGTTACCAGATTCGGTTTCGAAAATGCCAGATGCATCTCCCATCAGCCTAGAATCGGTCAGCTGAATATCAGCCTTTTCCAAATTCTCCTCCCCAGCCGACTCTGCCACTGGCTTGTCTGCGTCCAAAATAGGCTTCTGGTCGCCCTTGTAGACATTGACTCTTATATGAAAAAAGCCAAATCTAATAATGCCGTCAGTCCTGGCTAAAAGCGGAAGCGATTCCTCATTAACCAAGACCACTGCTTGACGCCGAGCGCCCTCCATCTCACCCAATCTGGCAATTTGCCAATTCTGAGTTGGAAGGTCAGGATTGCAGACTTTTATCATCTTTAGAATCACCGCAGTGTCACTTGTAGCCATTGGGATCCATGCATGAGCTCTGGGTTGCGAGGGGATATCATGTTTTTCCACAACGTCCAGTCTGGCTCCAGGCCATAACTCTCCCACTTGGCTAATGGCAACCTTAAACACGGCTGCGGATCTTTCGTTCCCAAAAGCAACGAGTTTTACTCGCCCCTGATACCAACCTGCGTTGACAGTAGTAGGGAGAAAATCAGGCATACTCTCAAGGAGCCTATAGTAGATTTCATTTAGTTTAGTTTCAACTAAACTCCACTTGTCCCTTGGAATACTACAATCCCCATTTTGCCTGTTTATCACAGCCCTAACGAAGTTACCTTTCACCACTTCACTAAAAGACTGAGTCCAGACGTTGCCGGTCACCTTAGATCTCTTAGGTAAAGGTTTCTCGTCGGGCGAGCGCAACCTTTTACCAGACTTCGATGACGAGGCCGAAACAGCGCTCTGTTTGTCAGATGCGCGCATTGCCGAAAGTTTGTCCTGTTCTTCAATGACTCCTTTCGCCCATGATAGCGACGCCCTCTCACGTTCGGAGAGCTTCGTTCCATCGAGTTGGCTTAGTCTGTTAATTATTTTCAAACAAAGCCTTCTCTGGTTGTGCCTGACCTTTGATGGCTTAAGTTTCTTTTTCTTTTTACCACCAATATTAGGCTGAGCACCCCTACCAGAATCAAGGCCGGACTTCAAGGTCGCAACCCTAAGACCAGTGCTAGGACCAGCACCAGTCGGTGAGGCAGAGCCTCGAACTAAATCGGTATCATTTGTGTCCATATTTTCATTTTCCTTGATGTGGTAATGAAAATATCACAAAAATACCTATTACGAACAAACCTATTACGAACAATTTTAGTAATTCAATTTATAGCACGGAGTTAAAATAAAACACGTCCACACTCGTCAACAGTTGAACGATTGAATCATATTATGGTCCTAAATTATAATTTTTAGAATATTTAGGATCATAACATGCTACAAACAAGTTATGGTAAAATTTTCAATCGTAATATGACGCTCTTAAATTGTGGTTGATCCAATCATATCTCTTCTTTGCGTGCGCTGCAGCCGATTTTCCAATCAAAAAATTAGAGCCCTCCTTAAAAGAAGCCTTGTTTTTCATGATCATATTTTCATTTAGATATTTTTTTTTTTAATTTGTTTTAAAAGAAAACTTTACATTTTCTCTGTAGACATTTTTCGTACGATAAAGTCTAAATTTGAGAATCTTTTAATATAATTCTTCCTACATAGAAAATATCAGATTCTGACCCATTTTTCGTAAATACATGCTTTTTTATGGGAAAAATTTCACAGAATCCAAGACTTTTCCTTAACGAAAATGTCTTAAATCTAACACTTTTTTCCTATAGAAAAATTTTCGGATTTAAAAACATTTTCCACAGAAAATGTCTCAGTTTCTTAAACTTTTAAGTATAGAAAAAGTCTCATACTCTAAAGCACTTTTGGAATATTTTTCTTATAAAAAAGGTCTCAGATTCTTAGATCTGCTTTGTTTAGAAAAAGTTTTAGATTCTGAGAACTATTTCAATAGAAAGTCTCAGACTCTGAGGCTTTTTTCCTATAGAAAGTCTCAGATTCTGCAGCCTTTTTCTTATATAAAAGAAGTCTAGGATTCTGTCACTTTTTCCTATAGAAAAAGTCTCAGACTCTGAGACTTTTTTTTTGTAGAATCAGTCTAAAATTTTGTGATTCTGAGATCTTATTCCTACAGAAAAAGTCTAAGATTCGAAGACCTTTTTCCAATCGAAAGAGCCTCAGAACATGAAACATTCTTCCAATGAAATAACTTTCAACTTTTGAGACTTTTTTTTAACAGAAAAAGTATCAGATTTTGATACCTTTTCCTTTTGAAAAAGTCTCAGACTCTGAGACTTTATCCTATAAAATAAGTCTGAAATTCACACGATATTGGACCATTTGCTATAGAAAATATCTCAGATTCTTAGGCCTTTTTCCTCTCGCAATAGTCTCAGATTCTGAGTCATTTTTGCAACAGAAAAAGTCTCATATTCTAAGATATTATTCCTATAGAAAAATTCATATTCTGAGATATTTTTCCTATAGAAAAATTCTGAGACATTTGTTTAAAAAAAAAGTCTCAGATTCTGAGACAGTTTTTCTAAAGAAAAAGTCTCAGATTCTGAGACATTTTTCTATAGAAAAAGAGTATCAGATTCTGACACATTTTTCCTATAGAAAAAGTCTCAGATTATGAGGCATTTTTCCTATAGAAAAAGTCTCAAATTCTAAGACATTTTTTTTATAGAAAAAGTCTCAGATTTTTCCTATAAAAAAAGTCTCAGATTATGAGAAGCTTTTCTTAAAGAAAAAAAGAAAAAGTCTCAGATTCTGACACAGTTTTCCTATAGAAAAGAGTCTCAGATTCTGAGACATTTCTCCTATAGAAAACGTCTCTGATTCTGAGGCATCTTTTCAATAGAAAAAGTATCAGATTCTGATACATTTTTCCTATAGGAAAAGTCTAAGTTTTTTTTTATATCAAAATTGTAACGTTCACAACAATTTTTTCCAATGAAAATTTCGTTAAATAACAAGATCTTCTAGATTGACAGATATTTTTCCACAAAAAATTTTCAGATTTTCTCTATAAAGTTTTTAAGACTTTTCCTTTAAAAATGTTCCGATTTTTATGTGTGACAAATTTTTGGATTTAAAAAGTTTTTCCTTTGGAAATTTTTTTTGAAAGTTTCATTCTTTTCCTGTTTCTTTTTTTTTTTCTTGTACCGGGCATGCCATAAGGCATGCACCTTATGGCATGCCTTATTCGTTCATAATTTTTAATTTTTTTCGGTTTCGGCTAATATTTTGCATAATACCGAATAGAGGCCGAAACCCTAATATTCGACCAAAAACGAATCCGAATATTTAGTCGGACTCTAATAACACAGTGATACAAAATCGAACTTTCGGAATCGGAATGGGATGAAACAAAAAGCAAATGAAAGCTGACGTTTTCCATAACAAAACCCTCAAGGCCTTTTTTTTTAGGTCAGAGCTAGATTTTATTTTACACGCATTTAAAGTTGGTGATTTTAAAGCATTTAAAGTTTTTGTGTACTAAACGTGTCCTACTTTAAAGGCCCCTGGTGGTGCCCTTATTGGACATGTAGGGTCCAGTTTCCAAACTTAAGCTCAAAATTGCTTCAGCTATGACTGGTATGAATTTTGCTGCAATCGGTCCAGTACCTATTTACTGAATAGCCAAATTATTAAAAAAAAACATTGTACACCGTTGCGTATGATTGTTATTTAAAGGCAATTATTAATATAAATCACTGGACACCGTTGCGTATGATTGTTATTTAAAGGCAATTACAATATTAATCATTCGCCACTAATACAGTTTTCAAGCATTTATTATTGTAATTATAATAAAAGTGCACTAACTTCAAATGCGTGTAAAACAAAATCTAGCTCTGAACTAGAAAAAAGCCTTGAGGGGTTTGTTATGGAATATGTCAACTTTCATTTGCTTTTGGTTTCATCCCATTCCGATTTTGGGTGTTGCACTGTGTAATTAGTTAATTTTCTAGTTCTTAAACTTATTCAAAAATGTTAAAAAGCACTGGAAATTGTATAAAATAGAAGAGCTCTTTAAAATTTCGAATACTTTTCGATTATAGTATTTTTCATTTATAGTGGCAAATATGATAATTAGGGTTATGTGATATCTTGTGTTCTTCCCCCCATTTTTAGGTTGGAAAACATCAAGTGAATTTATCGTTTAGCTTTCTTTATCTTGAGTGTTACTGAAAGTAATTCCTTCCTTCCTTTTTTATTGCACTTTTCCATTAAAGCTTTAAAATAGTACATTTGAAACAAACTTTTTACGTCAGTCAGACATACAGAACTCAAGCCAGTTTTTCCTTTGGAGGCGTTGTTATTTTGATCGAAATTTGATATTTCGTCGATAATAAACACGCATGAGTGTTGTTTTATTTTGCATACATTTTCTGCATCTCTGCCTGCACATACATTCAAATTTTCTGATATATGAGTTGTTAGTGGCAGATGCTTGCCTTTGATGGGTTAATGTTTTGTTTTAGCACCTTTACGCGAGAAAGTGATGCACAAGTTGCAACAACTTTTGTTTTGTTTTTTGTAAAGAGTTACCACTATTTGATCGATGTGCCTAACATGAGAAATTTCATGGACAAAAAGTACTTTGCTTATACTAATTGAATGACAAGTTGAATGTTCATAATCCAAATACAATATGGAATTGGAATCAGTAGAAAATCTGGTGAAAATACACCCCATAAATCTTCTGAATTTAGCAGAAGAGGTTTGCTATGGTTCTGTCTGCATAATCTGGTTCGAATCAACAGATTTTAGCAGAAAATCCTGGTAATTTTAGCAGATTTTAGAAGAAAATCAGATTTCAGCAGAACAATCTGAATATCTAAAATGAATTTTTTAAGTAACAAAGACTTAACCAAAATATTGAGATTTGACAAATTGTCAAATTTTAATGGGGGAAAACACCAAATGATGTTGCTAATTTTACAGCAACAGTTTGTTGTAATATTTTTTGCAAGAAAATTTTCAAAGTTTTTTTTTCAAAGTGTATTTTTTTTTTTTTAGTTTTGAAGTTTATCCGTAAATTTACAGAAAAATTTCTGTTATTTTCTAAAACTGAAAGACAGAGAATTTAGTTGAAGTATCCATTTCAGCAAAAAAAAAAAAAAAAATCTTAAAGATTGCTTATTCAAACTGCACACAAAAAAAACCTTGTTTAACTACTATGAAAAGTTTCGAATACCATTTTACCAATATTTGTCAGTTTTCCTTGTTTTTTAACAAACAAATTTTAATTGAAATTTTTATTTTTTTTTGTAATTTTAAAATTTTTTTGTAATTTTACAAATTTTCAAGATAATTTTACAAAAAAAAAATCTAGTAAATTCACGAGAATTCCTTGTAATTCGTATTGCGCAAAAAATTTAAATTTACAATTTTATTGGTAAAAAATTACAAAAAAGCTCGTAATTTTTACTACACACAAAAAAACCTTTGTCAAATTACTAGGAAAAGTCTCGTAATCCCATTTTACCAATATTTGACAGTTTTCCTTGTTTTTTAATATATCCAAATTTACATTTTTTTTTGTAATTTTACAATTTGTATACCCTCCAACCACAGTATGGGGGTATATTCACTTTGTCATTCCGTGTGTCTAGGACCCCATAAAGTATATATTTTATTTATCAGGGATCGATTCTAAGACATTCTAGCGATGTCCGTCCGTCCGCCTGTAGAGGACACGATACAGTCCAAAATAAAAGAGCTAGACTTCTGAAGTTTAGCACGAATATGGCTTATATTCCTAGGCAGGTTAAGTTCGGAAATGGGCAAAATCGGACAAAGAGGAAAAAAGTTCCCCCTTGGAGAACTAAACCAACCTAAGAAAAACCGCACTTTTTGCAGGGTTTTTTTGTACTTTTGCTAAGTAAATACAACATTCTTATCTTAGAAGAACTTCAAAATCGCAAGGAGAAGATGCCCCTTACGTCTCCCACCAACCCCCCCCCCCTCAAAAAAAAGAAAGACGCCCCTGAATTTTTTTTTTGTTTTTTACATTTTGGAGGGTATAAAAGATTCGGCACAGCCGAATGTAACACTCTCACTTGTTTTTTGTAATTTTACAAATTTCCAAGATAATTTTACAAAAAAAAATTGGTAAAATCACGAGAATTCCTTGTAATTTTAATTGCGCCAAAAAACTGTAAACTTACAATTTTACTGGTAAAAAGCTTGTAAAATTACAAAATTATTGGTAAAAAGCTTGTAAAATTACTAGGAATTTTCGTAAAGGAGGTAGCAAAAAATCCAGTAAAATTAAGAAACCTCTTTGTAATTTTATCGTGTCAAAAAATTTGTAAATTTACAATTTTAGTGGTAAAAACCTTGTAAAATTACACCATTATTGGTAAACATCTTGTAAAATTACAAGGAATTTTTGTCAAATAGGTTACAAGATTAAAAGGAGTAATACCCATAGGAGGTCGTGTAGCTCCTAATTCAATTGATGGAGAAAGACTTTTATGAAAAAATACTCAAAAAAATGATAAAAAAATAAAACTTCAGACAAAATAAAAAAAATTATTCCTCATCGTAAAAAAAAAGTTAAACGTTTTTCTTGTAATTTTACATGTTTTTTTTTTTTTTTGATTGTGGTTTGTTCAAAAACCTTCGTGTTTATAAACGATTTCTTAAAGAAAATTTTATTCTGAATACGATGAGCTTTATTCGGAAAAAATCGGATAACAATTGACAGAATTGTGATAATTTTTTTAAAATAGAAAATTAATATTTTGCTGGAAATCGATATTCGGATTACCCAGGCAAAAAAAAGTCATGTACAATATTTTAAAATGTTTTTGGCGCGCTAAATCCAAATCCGGCCGCGTCAGGTTTTTGAGATATTTAACATATCTTGTTATCTCAAAAACTTAAAGCGATTAAGCAATTTCTTAATTTTTTTTTATTTATTTTAATCTTTTTTGATCTTTTTTGTTTAAAAAATATATTTTAACATACAAAAACAAAATTGGAATATTTTTTTCCGTTATCTACGATAGATGAGCAATTATAATCCGAAAAAGTAATAAAAAAAATTAAAAAATTAAAAAGTTATAAATAAATCAAAATTAATCCAAAATGGATTTATTAAATCCTTAAATTTAGTTGGATTAATTTTGATTTATTTATAACATTTTTTATTTGCCACCCCGAGTAAAAATTTTCTGGTCTAATCATATATAATTTGATACAATCTTATATAAGTTAATATGCTTCCGTATAAATTTATATAAAATTGTATCTATCACTTTGATACGGTTGATCCACTTTATATGGTTAGATGTTGCTCCATATATGATTAGATTCGTATTTTGGTTTTGCTCATCAAATTATATAAAAATTGATATTATAAGATCAATTTGATCTAATTAGATTTGACCAAATTCAGGATCAAATTGCATCAATTTTTATATTTTTTGATCTAAAGTAATACAATTAGATATTATTTGATACAACCATTTTACGGATCAAATTAGATCTATTCAGTAAAATTAGCATAATATTTTTACTAGGGACATTATTTTATCGGATTATAATTGCTAATTTACCGTAGATTACGGAAAAAAATTCCAAATTTGTTTTGCCATGCTAAATTATTTATTTTAAACTAAATAAGAGTAATTCGAAAATAAATTCACTAATTGGAAAACAAAGCATATGCCAATTATTATCCAATTTATACAGGATAAAGCTTATCGTATTCAAAATTAAAATTTCTTTAAGAATACGTTTATAAATACTAAGGTTGTTGAACGAAGTGTGAACTCAAAAAATTTTCAAAAAATATCAAAAAAATTAGATATAATTGAAAAAATCAAAACATATCTTTCTTATATGTGTAGACCAATTCACATAGACCTATTCTTCTTCTATCCAAAATAGTTCAAAAATTGAAAATGGGTTGAAAAGTTTCAGAGTTACACGTGGTTTAGTGAGAAAAGTAAAAAAAAAAAAAAGTTTTTTGACAATAACTTTAAAATTTGAAGGTGTCTGGCAAGTTTGATGGGGATTTTTGTTATCTTTTCGATGAGACCTACAACTTTGACTAGCATATTCGATTTTGTTTTTTTTGTAGCACAGTGTTATTATTTGACAAACTTTGAGAGCTTAAAGTGAGTAAGTGGATAAAATTAGAGACTTACTGAAAACTAGACTTTTGTTGCCCGAACACTACTCTACAATTCGTCTTTAAGCGCATTCCTATCTTTTACCTGAACAAAAATAATCGCCAAAAACACTTTGGCAAGTATACTTGCCTGTGGTCGTTAAAGGGGTCCGAAGCGCACAAGTGAGCTGATATCGCTTTCGGGTCAGTCTTAGTGAAATCAATCAAAAATAGCTAAAAATTTTCGTGACCCCCTCCGATTTTGATGAAATTTGGTTTAGTTGTAACACTAAGTGATAAACTAATGCACACTTATTTTCAGCCCTCTAAGTAAACAGTGGGCGAAAACACGGAGGGTCAAAATTTCCCCCAAAATCTCCCAGTCGCGACACTTTGCACCGTAAAAACTTAATATCGTTGGTTCTATTATAGCTAGAAAGCCCATTTTTGGTTTTTTTTGAAGCTCATAATATGCTCTACAAGACCTACCATAACCAAAAAATTTTCGAAAAAAATAAGGGTTACCTCCCTTATTTTAAGGTCGAGATATGCGGAGGAGAAAATGGGGAGGATGGTATCCCCCGATTTTTTTTTACTTGACAATCTTATAGAGAAAGTTCTAAAGAATATATTCTAAAATTTTTATGTTGGGACAACAATGGGATCGCTCAAAATCAAAATTTTTCACAATTTTCCCCAAAATCTCCAAATCGCAAAACTCTTTAACCTTAAAAATTTAATATCATAAGTGCTTTTGTAGCTACAGAGCCAATTTTTTTTTTTGTTTTAAAGCTTATAATACGCTCTACAAGACATACCAAAACCAAAAAAATTTCCAAAAAAAGGAATTGGTGCCCCCTTTATTTGAAGGTCGTGGCAAAGGGTGGAGGAAATGGGGGGAAAGTATCCCCCGATTTTTTTTTTACTTGGGATTCTCAAAGTGCAAGTCCTAATGAACATAGTCTGCAATTTTTATGTTGGGACAACAATGGGATCGACAAAATTCAACATTTTTCAAAATTTTCCCCCAAAATCATCAAATCACGACATTCTTGCGCCTCCCATTGGAGTCCCAAGATAAAAATTTCAGGATATGCTCTCTAGAACTTACTCTTTAAAAAAAAAAAAAACAAGGTAAAAAAAAAATGGGGGAAACTATCCCCCGATTTCCCCCACCCCTTGCCACGATCTTATAATACAAGAGGCACCCCTAATTTTTTTTATTTTTTTTTGTAATAATAATATTGTAGGGAATATTAAGAGCTTCAAAACAAACCAAAAATGGACTCTGTAGCTACAATACAGTCCACGATATTAAATTTGTAATGGGCAAGAGTGTCGCGATTTGGAGATTTTGGGGGAAATTGTGAAAAATTTTGATTTTGGTCGATCTGATTGTTGTCCCAACATAAAAATTTTAGGATATGTTCATTAGGACTTGCACTTTGAGAATACCAAGTAAAAAAAAATCGGGGGATACTTTTCCCCTATTTCCTCCACCCTTTGCCACGACCTTTAAATAAGGGGAGCACCCTTCCTTTTGTTCTAAATTTTTTTGGTTAAGATAGGTATTGTAGAGCGTACTATAAGCTTTAAAACAAACAAAAATGGACTCTGTAGCTACAGTAGCACATATGATATAAAATTATTAAGGTTCAAGAGTGTTGCGATTTGGAGATTTTAGGGGAAATTGTGAAAAATTTTGATTTTGAGTGATCCCATTGTTGTCCCAACTTAAAAATTTTAGAATAAATTCTTTAGGACTTTCTCTAACAGATTTTCAAGTAAAAAAAAAATCGGGGGATACCATCCTCCGCATTTTCTCCTCCCTTTATCACGACCTTAAAATAAGGGAGGTAACCCTTATTTTTTTTCGAAAACTTTTTGGTTATGGTAGGTCTTATAGAGCATATTATGAGCTTCAAAACAAACAAAAAATGGGCTTTCTAGCTATAATAGAACCAACGATATTAAGTTTTTACGGTGTAAAGTGTCGCGACTGGGAGATTTTGGGGGAAATTTTGACCCTCCGTATTTTCGGCCCCTGTTGACTTAGAGGGCTGAAAATTTGCATTTGTTAGTTTTTTACGTAGTGTAAGAACTTAACCAAATTTCATCAATATCGGAGGGGGTCAAGAATATTCATGATTGATTTCACTAATAATGACCCTTTCAGGAGAAAAGATTTCGACGGTGGTTGCTGTGATAACCGGTCACTGTCTTATAGAAAAGCACGCAGAGCCGTTAAATATGCCGTCAAATAACTTTTGCCGGAGTTGCATGGATGAAGAGGAGTTCATCTGCCATTGCCCGGCACTTTGTGGTTGGAGTCTTGCTTCACTGGGTTCTAGGGGGCTGCACTATCATTATGATTTTTCGAATGTCAAAGTTCAATATCTTAGGAGTTTTATGAGAAGTTCAAATGGGTTTAACGGTAGGGACTAGTAGGGGAACCTATTACAGTCATGTGGTATCATAACTGACTTCAGAGTCTATGTGTGCTGACGTAAAACGTCAGCAGCCGCTTACAACCTAACCTAATCAATCTTGGATCGGTCCTCGACTGGTCCCCTTACTCACAGGGTAATTCAAAACGTCAGTAAACACAAGCAGTGCGTTTATAGATAAAGCTTTAGATAAAGGTTATAGATAAGCTTTATATAAATCGCGAAAAATTTCTCAGCAACACCAAAAACAATAGATTTTGAAATAATTCCACTATATTGCCTTTGAAATGTGCGATAAATAGAACGAGTCCATCGTTCTAAAAGAAACGGCATCTGGGCTCTCGTAGAGCGACTCCTACGTTAGTCCCTTTGTCGGCATGAAAGAGATAGATAGCATATGTATATAGACTGAGGTCCGTCATTACACTTCAGGATGTTAGTGGTCTAAGCCTACCAATCCTAGCCGTTAAACCAATGTAAGCTCCTCATAAAACTTCAAAAATTTGAATTTTGACATTCAACAAATCTGAGAGATCATGCAACTGCATAGATCCGAATGAAGCATGTCTCTGTACAGGAAGCGCAGAAATGGCAGATAAACTGTTCGATAGTTTCCAATCCCTTCTCATCCATGCAAATACGGTAGAAGTCATTGCATTCGAATCACTTCTTTGACAAAAAAAAAAACAATTTTAAGTCGGAACTACGACTTCAGCTTGAATAAAATTATAAATACTTCTTTGACTATTAATCACTTTAATTTTATTTCGTAAATGTCAAATTCAAATTATCACCTTTTATTTTTTTAATTTTATCTTGAATGTCGAATTCACGTTAATTATCTGAGTAATTTTGAAAACGATCTTGGTTACATAATAAAACAAACACGTCTGTACGTGCGTATTAAACCAGAATAATTCATTAATCATTGCTTGGTATGGCAGCTGATCCTTAAAGTGTTTTTGTTTTCGGCCACAATATGCAATGCAGTCACTTCATTCCATTCATTTATTCATTCATTCCGTGAGTCAGTCAGCCAGTCACACAGAGAGTCATTCATTAATATTTCTTTAAATGTTTATTTGTTTATGTTGAAAATTGAAATTGTGGCTCGTTAAAAAGTGTAAAATAAAATAAAATGTGTGTTTTAACTGTCAACAGTTTTACGCCCATTGTATTTAATAATTTCATCTTTAAATTTCTGGTATTGAATTCTCTTAAAAACTAATGATATATTTGAGTATTTTGTGTGTAATGTGTTTCGTTTCGTTTATACTTAATACTGAATTAGGGTAAGTCTTATTTTTGAAATTTTGGATATTCAGATCAGAGCCAATACCATTTGAAACCTTCTCTGCGAGCCGGAGGATGGAAGATAACTCCTTTTTAGGCACAAAAAAAAAGAAAAATTTTGTGAAAACTAATATTGTTAAAATAAAATTTTCGGGGAAAAAAGTTAAGGGACCGATATCTCCAGAAGAGGTCACAAAGCTGAAAAAATATGCTTACAGTTTATTACTGGGTGTGACGCCAAAACACATCACATATGGTGATGTGTTTTCTTCTATCATAAATGATAGGGGGAAAGATCTTCTTGATTGCTTATGTTTTAATCAGATAAACATTTTAATCACGGGATCAAAACCTACTATTATTAATGCTATTAGGGAAGAAGAGGTATTAGGTCTCACTCTATCTATGTAGTCTTTTTACATGTACTTATATTAACAAATGAAGGGTGTCAGATGAGATCCCAATTTCATTTGACATTTCGGGCAATATATCACTCATAAGCGAATACGAACTTCATTTCTTATAGAGAATCTATTGTTTTAAAGGCTGACCTGCTGATTGCCGATATTTGTTTTAAAGAAAACATATGGGTGGCAGGACAATGTGACCAAGTGATTAATTCCTCGTATCACGAGTAGCCAAACGTACTGTGAACTCGAATACTTATAAAAGATCTCTGACTGACCACAACGCATTACAGATAAAATTTGTTTTCAGGCGAACAAATGGAATTCACTCTCCCTCTATCCTCCTCATAACCTATTTCCAACACATTGGAGACATCCTTAAGAGAGCTCTTAACACATCTAGCAGAAAAACAGATCGGTTAGCCCAATGCTCGGACTTTTTTGTACGTAAAGTGAAACGTAAGGCTGGACTAAATTCCTACAAAGTTTAAAAAGTTCCCGATAGAAACGCTTTTATATTTTGGAGGCCAAAACCAGAGCTTGAAAATTAAAATCAAATTTGATACAAAAATGCAACTGTTGTGTAAAGGACGACGAAACTTATGTCCTGGCTAATTATTCGCAGCTCCCTGGTCAAGAATTTTATGTTTCCGATGTTCGAGGAGATATTGTCATAAATGGTATCGATGTTGCCGATGAATTAGCCAGGAGAGGACGACTCTACGTTTTGATGGGATCGATGATACGCCTGGCGTCCCGCTGAATGCGAGTAAGCGTCGGAGAGAAACTTTGCTATTACAGATCGCCAACGACAGGTGGCGACGCGAACCCACGTGCTTTAACGCGAGGATGGTGTGGGCCTCTTACGATCGCCGGCGTACGGTAGGATCATTAGACTGAATCGATATGATAACATCCAGGGAGTCTTGGATGGGGGACGTTCCGGGTAGTGGAGCCACCATAAATTTTTACATAGATAGATCGAGGCTGCACGAACAAGTGGTCTTTTGAGTCTATTCGGAAGAGCTTGGATTGAGCCTGGCTCGAAGATTGCCAGATCATTGCAGTTTTTACCAGGCAGAGATGCTGGCAATAAAGGAAGTGGCTGACTGGTTGAGCTGCAACCGCAGTCAACATCTATACTGACAGCCAAGCCGCGGTCAAGTCCCTGGATTCAATGTTTCTGAAAACAAGATCTGCCCTTAACTGCCGCACGTCTTTAAATGAGATGGCTAAGCAGTTTAACATACGACTCATATGGGTCCCAGAGCACAGAGACATTCCAGGGAATTGCAACGCCGATGAGCTTGCAAGACTAGGAACTACCTTAGAGACTCCAACAGAATTGGAATGTGTTGGTATGCCTCTAGAAACTTGCAAGCAAAACCTACGGCTTTGTTTTCCGACGGAGACTAATCAAAGATTGACAAATGGATGGGCGTGTGAGACAGCACGACTGGTTTGGCCTTCTCTTAATCAAGGGCGCACAAGTGAGCTGATATCGCTTCCAACAGGAGAGATTTCGACGGTGGTTTCTATAATTTCCGGACACTGTCATATAGGGAAGCACGCAGAGCGGTTTAATGTGTCGTCGAATGACTTTTGCCGAAGTTGCATGGATGAAGAGGAGTTGGAAACTATTGAACACTTTCTTTGCAATTGCCCGGCACTTTATGGTCAGAGACTTGCTTCACTGGGATCTAGGGAGCTTTACGATCTTTCTGATTTGTCGGATGTCAAAATTCAATATCTGAGGAGTTTCATAAGAAGCTCAAACTGGTTTAACGACAGGGACTAGTAGGGAAACCTATTATGGTCCCGTGGTATCACAATGGACCTCAGAGTCTACGTGTGTTGACGTAAAACGTCAGTAGCCACTTACAACCAAACCTAACCTAGACTGAATCGGAACCAGCTACGCAACCTGGTTGCCCTCGTTACTGTAAACGCAGTAAACGTTTCAGTATACACGACAGTAAAATAGGAAATCCCACAATGACTATTTCGGGGGATGTCAGGACGCCGAGGAGGAAGATACGGTATCGCACTTTCTCTGTCAATGTCCGGCATATGCCCATTGGAGTGCCGAAAATTTTGGCAGCCCGATATTGGCGGACTTGACATGTTTATCTGGTATGGACACAGAAAGATAAACTTGTTTATCCGGGACTCCAAGAAATTTTGTCTATATCTTTATTTCTCTATTAGGTAACACAACGGAACCACGTTTGTAGAAGGACCCATGTTTGGTGACTGATAGGGGTTGTCTGTTTACCTAACCTATCTCGAAAACCTGATGTGTTAGGAAAATACTGAGGTCAGATTCGGATTCAGCGCGTCTCTGGTCTAAGATTTAATCATTTGTTGGCCTGTTGGGAAATTCATTGTTGCGCCAACAAGAGAATGAAATAGGATATAATTTTGTGCAATGAAAACCTTAAAATTTGTAAGAGATAATTGTTACCCTAATAAGTATTTAGCAAACGATTCGCATCGGTGCTACATTTAATTTTTAAAATTGAGTGACTGACACGCCTAAACATTATTTTACTGTTTTGTTGTGGTTTCGTATTTAAAATGAATGATAATTTTTGGGGATTTTCTATAACATTTGTGGAAAGAAAAAGGAAGCAAATTAAATTATATACATTTGAAAAAAAGACCCAACAATATACTAATGAGTTCTTAATTAGTTACGATTTATATCTTAAATACAATACGAGTATGAATGAATGAAAAGTTGTAGTAGTAGTAATACTTGTAATTAACCAAATGGAATACTTACACCCTGTAATTGATGATTTTTGTGGTGGAAGTGGTGGTTGTAGATATATTTTTTTTTCCAAAATGTCGGCAATTGTGATTAGATTGGAGGAGAATTCACAAGAATGCATTCATTGAGAAGACAAGACGACAGACAATAATTGAAGGAAGAGTAAAAACAAACAAACCATAATATCCCGCAGTCATTAAGAGTATTTAGTCGAATAGTATAAAGATGATCATCCGTCATTGTGTCACATTGTGTTGCAAATGCAATGTGTACATGGTGCATGAATATATAATGCAACATCATGCATAAAATGCATACCAAGCAACCAACAACAACATCATCAACATCAACGCAATAAAGAGGAGTAATGGATGGATGTTGGTTGGTTGGGTTTTTGTTGGTTTGGATGAATGAATAAATGGATGGATGGATGGGATCAGATCGATAGTTTGTATGTTTGCCACAAGACCCAGTGCATTTGTCATTTTGGCAATTAATGTGTTGTGTGGTGTTATGTTGTTGTATTGAAAACAACAGCAGCACCAGCATCAACAATAGCAGGACAGGCAGAGTAAGTGATGCCATCATCATCACCATTATAATCATCATCATCATCCCGTGAGTTAAGTTTGAGCAGCCAAGAAAACAATCCATGTTCAGACAGAAGCGTTTCGCACGTTATCACATTACCAGCAGGCATAAATATATTTCGTATTTCGTAGTTTTTTTTTTGAATGATGGTGCAAGTAGAAGACGAGGAACAAGGTGCGGTCCAGTTTGTTGAGTGTTGAGATTTGTTGTGTCGTTTTAGGCATATTGCAGTTGTTGTTATTGTGGTATTATTATCATTATCAGCAGCAGCAGCATCAGCGTCATCATCATGTGTCGGTTGATGAGCAGCATAATATTCAGATGATGATGATGAAACGGTTGTCAGCCATTATGTTGTAAGTGATTTAAATTCCAAGAATTGAAAAAAGAGGAAAAAAAGAAGATATATTGATAAAGATTATTTAGTAAATTATTTAAGCAAAGTATTTAAGTAAACTAGGTAAAATTTATATGAAAATCATATCGTCACCTAAAATGCAAAACATCGTAACAACACTTTATTCAAAATCGAATGTCAGCTCTCTACGTTAAAAAATAAAAGATTTGCAATCAAAATTTAAAACTATAATATTTGGTACTTTCAAACTTTTTTGGTCCCCCTATCAAATTTTCAAAATGTGATTTGCTCACTTTTTTCTCTGATCTAAATTTTAAGTCTGACTTAAAAAATAAATCACACAATGAAACAAATTTTTTTTATATTTTTTTTTATATTTTACTAGCTGGACCCGGTCCTTGTCCCTAAGAAAACATCTGTTTTATATTGCATCTGGATTTAAATATACTATTTGGACATACTGTTGGACAAATCTAAAGCACGGGACCGGGTCTAGCTAGTAGCCTTTAGTTCCACCCTAATATCTATTTTACACTATCACACTTTTCCATTATACACATCGAAATTTACAAATTTGCACAGAAAAAATTTAAAACGAATTTTAATCAACAAAAACGCGGATTCAATTAATTTTTTGATTGAAATTCCTCCAATTAAAAAAATTGTTATACCAATCATCAAATTGAAGGTGATTAGTTGGTATGTTGAAAATTTATAACCCCCCCCCCCCCTTATTTTTTTGTTACCAACATTTTGACCAAACATAATAACACCCTATCTCCACTCCCTAAGGGAGCTCCCATACATTATAAAAACATGTATTTTTAAAAACTATATTCTGAGAAAATATTGGAGTTGAAAAAATATTGGGGGTCGGTTATACATTTTACTTCTCTAGGGGCACCCTATGGACAGTTAGAGCGGTAGGAGCAAATTTTATAAAATCTCATTGTGTATGGGAGCCCCCTTAGGAAGTGGAAATAGAGGTAAGTTATATTCAAGAAAAATTTTGGAAGCAGAAAATTAATGGAGTTCGGTCTCACATTGCACCCCTCCATGGGCAGTTCTTGGGCAGTTGTGGGGCTTTTTGAGGATTTTGACCTCTTTACGCCCAATTTTGCCACCGACGAGGAGCCATATGGCCCCACCCTACCGCCCTTATTTTTTGGCTCATGCTTTCTTTTTCGAACCTATCAAAATTAGAGGGTGTTCCGGATCGAAATCGAAAACTGGTGAGCTATCCCACGCCTAATAGTGCAAATTGAAGAACCGTTTTTTGTGTTCCAAAGTTAAAAAAAAAAAAATTTCATAGATATTCCACTCGCATCCCACTAAGCGACCCCATAGCTCTTAAAGGACACGACCTAAGCTTTCTTTTGAATCAAAAAAAGGGCCCAATTTAAAGAAAAACTCAAAAAAGTTTTGGATTTTTAAGAAAAAAAATAAAAATTTTTTTTTAATTTTTTTTATAATTTTTTTTCGAAAGACTGAAGAAATAGCTATCTAAACTATTTGAAAAACATTTTGCTAAAAACAATAGGTAAGAAATAACATGGATGAGAATAAACACCTCTTTGGTTAAAATGTCAAATTTCGACCCACTCTAACTCAGAGAGTCCTTGACCGATCTCGTTGAAAAAATGTGTCTGAACTACTATCCAAAAGGATTAACCTTGGTGCAAATTTCATCCCGATCGGAAGACATCGGTTTCAAAAGTTCTTTCAGTTGACACGAAAACCCCCATATCGTCGAACTATATTCAATAAATGCCAACTCGAAAAAGCTTACTTTTCAGGAGAGCTAAAAAACTAGTTATTTTGCATATTATTGTAAAAATAAACAATGTACCTTCCATAAGATGGTTTAAATATTCTAAACAATTTTTACCTATGCCAAAAATTTCATATTTTGCACTGGTTTGCGTATTTTTTTGAGATGGCATTTATTACTATATCAAAAAACAAATATTTTTTTAGAGTTGGCATATTTTGTCGGAAACTAAAAATAAATTTTTTTTTGAAAAATTTTTATAAATTTTTTTTTTTTTTTTGGATTTTGTTTTCCTTAGTGCGGTAATTGCAAAAACTAAAAAAAATTAAAAATCTTTGCATATTTTTAAAAGTTACTAGCTCCGAAAGCCTTTTAATTTCAGGGTGGTCAACTTTGGCACTCTGTAACTCACGCTTTATTGTAGAAGGCTCACTCCAAACTAGCTATTTTGAAAGCTTATATCATTGACTTTATTTGCCCCACTCGTAATGTTTCAATCTCATAAATAGTTTGAAAGTTACATATATAGGGTGTTTTTTTTAGAGGTTCACAACTTTGAATTGGTAAAACTGCTTTATTTGACAACCGATCTAAGTGCTGATAGTTGTTTTTTGTTAAATATGGTTTGACATTTTATCATGCAAAGACTTACACAAGAGCAACGCTTCCAAATTGTAGAAATTTTTTATCAAAAAAATGGTTCTTTTCGTCGAACTCAAATTTTATTCAAAGATCCTATTAATTGGTTACGAATATCGTTTGATTTAACCTTATTGGATTATTTTATGTGGGGCTATGTAAAGTAACTTGTCTTTTCCGATAAATTAGAGGCAATTAAACACCTGGAAATAAACCTTCGACGAGTTATTGGTGAAATTCGAAAAACGGCCGCAAATTCTGTGAAAATTGTGTGAAAATGGAGGTTCAGGTTACTCCATGTACGAGCCATTTTTGGTATCGATATGGCTCCAAATCATTTTTAAACACTAATGTCATAAAATTATCTATTCAACAAAGTCAGTTTGATTGATATTAAAAATATGTTTTCTAACTTTATTTTAATTTAAAGTTCGGTAAGAGTAAAAAAAACACCCTATATATAAGCAATTTTTTTTTTGCAAACACTATTCACCGATATTTTCAAAATGGCAATATCTCGAAAACTAGGCATTAGATATCAAAATCTTTACCAGATTCGTGATCAGAAAGGCAAATGCAATAAGATATGTGGTCTAATTTTTTTTTAAAAAAAATTTTTGAAAAATTTTTGGAAATTTACAATGGGAGTTGACATTTATTTTCACCAAAAAAATATGTACTTTGAGTTAGCAGAATAACAAAAATGGATGTAAAACGACAAAAAATTATTTTTTTGCTCTGAAATTTTTACCACAGATGGGTTTTGCATAGGGGAGCTATTTTCCATCGGAAACTCATTTCGGTCAAATTTGAGTTGGCATATTTTGAATATAGGTTCACGATATACAACAAAAAACTTTGGTGTAATTTTTCCATTTTTATACCCTCCACTCTAGTGATAGAGGGTATATATAAGTTTGTCATTCCGTTTGTAACACCTTGAAATATTGGTCTAGGACCCCATAAAGTATATATATTCATGATCCTCGATCGATTTTAAGACGATCTAGCGATGTCCGTCCGTCCGTCCGTCCGTCCGTCTGTCTGTCTGTCTGTCTGTTGAAAACTCGCTAACTTTTGAAAGACTTTACGGAGGCTCCTGAAGTTTGGCATATATGTTGGACATTCACCTGGTCAGGTTGGTATTGCAATCCAGCGAAATCGATCCAGTGGTTCAAAAGTTATGAGCAAATGACTAAATTTCGGCAATGGTTTTTCGTGAATTTTCTAGATAAAAATGAAGCTAACTTTCAAAAGGCAGTTCTGAGGATGCTGAAGCCCGGCATATATTTTAACCATTCCCCTGGCCTGGTTCATTTCGAATTTCAGACAAATTGGTCCAGTGGTTCAAAAGTTATTAGCAAAACCATGAATTTCAGATTAGCTCCACCTTAAATTCACGTGTTGAAAACCCGTTAAACATGTTTAAAAACATTTTAGTCACAAAAATATTTTACAACGTATTTTTGTCACTCAAAATTATTTTTACACTAAAAAAAAAAAAATACACTCGAAAAAAATTTTACACTCAAAAAAAATTTAACACTCAAAAAAAAATTAGTAAATTATTTTTTTTTTTTTCAAAAATTTGTTTAAAAAAGTGTTTTTGCACAAAATAAAATATTTCTAATCAAAAATTTTATTTTTTCACATTAGAAAATTTACTATCACTTAAAAAGGGCATTGTGGAGGGTATTCATAGATTCGGCCAAGTCGAATTTAACTTTTCAACTTGTTTTAAAGTAATTTTTCCTAATCCAGTTTGAGTAAATTTTTTATTTATAAATCACCCAAAATTGTGGGACAATTTTTCTTTTTAATATTGAAATTATTTTGGTTATTAGTTTTTCATAATGTTATCAATTAAGTAAAATCTCAGATTTATTAAATGAAAAATTATGTCAATTACCTTTTGGTAATTGACATAAAGACCGAATTTCATATTATGGGGACTAAGCCCAAAACAATTTCGGTCATACTCCCTTTATTATGCAAAGAGGGTGGGTTTGTAATCTGTAAGCCTGGCCGAAGGCCGTCTACACAGAACAATTTTCTCAGATTATTTGTTTCAGTTAGTAACAAAGATTATAATGTCTAGTTAGAATGGACGTTAGGAATCGGAGATCCTTTTGGGGCAAAGTTAGTAGAAGTTTTGTTAACTATGTTAGTTGAATGAAATACTAAATCACTTCGCCTGTCGTTGGCCAGGGGAAAAGCTCTTTGAAGTCAAATTAACGATGGCAGACCAAAGAATGGTTCTATGCAAATGAAAGGTCATCGTGTACTACGATTTGCCAAACAACCGGCACGTTCGTCCCCTGTATGGCTATAAATCCATACGAGTATCGGGTGGTTATGTTGTTCTTGTTCTTTCAGTGACTCAATACAGTTCATGACCAGTCCGGATGACACATCATTAGCCATAAGATCTTTCCATATAGCCTGACTGTCGCTTTGGTAATATTGATACGAGAACGCTTTGGTAATATTAAAAAAATTTTTGTTAGTCCGAGCAACCAAACTTTAGAAACCCCTGGAGAAGCTCTTGAGAAGTCTATTCCCATTGGAAAGTACTAATAGACTGGTTCCATTTTAAATAGCATAGGCAATCAGCCGATGGTGGTTCAATTTATCCAAAAATTAATATATGAGTCATTCCATGTCAGACCGAACACCTTTTTTACACCACCTCTTCCGATTTTCTTTAAATTTGCCAGACGTATTAAACATGAAAAAATATTTTTCACGTGTTTCGCGAAAAAAATTAATTTTTTTTTTTCAAAGAGTTATGTGCATTTGAAAATCGTCAAAATCGTGAAAAATCTTCAGACATGACAACATTTAAACTAATGTTTTTATAAAACTAGTGAATGGATTTTGAAGTTCAATACCTTATTTTAAAGGTATTTGAACCTTCTTTTTTAAAAAAAATATTATTTTTTATAAATTAATTTTTTTTTATTATTAAAATTTGTTTTTTTTACTTAATTTCTGTTTTCCACAATCTTCGAACAAGTCGAAAAATCTGAAAAAAATATTTTCTTAAAGGTTAATATATTCTTAACATTCCCTCAAAATTTCAGAGTGGAGGTCGAATGGATTCTATTTTTTTACGATTTTTTTCCATTGCAGCACCACAAAAAAATTACATTTTGTATATAAACAAAATAGAAAAAGCAAAACAAACAAATCTCCAGAACAATATGAATTTGTTAGCTTGTGTTTTTGCATACATACATGCATTGATATTTTCGTTACGCAAAATGCAATTTAAAAAAAAATCTAACGACACATATAAAAAGCAAAACAACAAATAATGCTGAAGAACAACATGAATATGTAGCGTGTGTTTTTGAATACATACACACATACATACATGCGTTGACATTTTCGTTAACATGCTTGAAAATAAATTGTTTACATACAAAATGTAATTTTTTTGTGGTGCTGCAATGGAAAAAAATCGTAAAAAAATAGAATCCATTCGACCTCCACTCTGAAATTTTGAGGGAATGTTAAGAATATATTAACCTTTGAGAAAATATTTTTTTCAGATTTTTCGACTTGTTCGAAGATTGCGGAAAACAGAAATTAAGTAAAAAAACCAAATTTTAATAATAAAAAAAAAACTAATTTATAAAAAATAATATTTTTTTAAAAAGAAGGTTCAAATACCTTTAAAATAAGGTATTGAACTTCAAAATCCATTCACTAGTTTTATAAAAACATTAGTTTAAATGTTGTCATGTCGGAAGATTTTTCACGATTTTGACGATTTTCAAATGCAAATAACTTTTTAAAAAAAAAAATTTTAATTTTTTTCCCGAAACACGTGTAAAATATTTTTTAATGAAGACTTCGTTCTCAAATTTTGAAAGACATCGGAGACATCAAAGTCAATTTTTAGCAAAAATCGTACGGTTTGACATGGAATGACTCATATCCATTCTTCTGATTTTTATTGAATTTCGGTTTTTGTTATTTAGTCGAAATTGTGAATGGTTCGCGTTTTATCGCTGTTCAAAGTTGGTATTTTGCAACAATTTTATGAAAAATACATAATGTTTAAATGATCGTATCTTTGGAACGCATCATCCGATTGTCACGAAATAAAGCGCAAAATAATGGTTATGTCCTGGTCTTAAAATAGAATTTTGAAAAAGGATAGGATGCTTTGCAAAAAGGATATTGAAATTAAAAAAATGTCCTTAATTTGCAAATATCTCAAAATGCGTATCTTTAATTTTCCTATATTTTTTTGCACATATAGCCCTAAATATACTTAACAACATATGCAAATCCCAAATTGGGATGGTAAGCGGTTTAATTGTAAACGCGGTTTCATGAAACGCCTTATTGATTTTTGTTAATAACTCTCGTTTACAAATGAAAAACAATTTCTGCGCACTAACCGCGAATAATTTTTTTATATGTATTTTTGATCGCTAAACTCAAAAATTTCAATAAAAGAACATTTCGCGAATAACTTTTTGTTTAATGAATTTTTTAGCGTTTTTTGGAGGTATTTTGACTATTTTTCTTATATCTTAAGTTCTGTTTATCTGATCTTCTCGCAATAAAAACCAAACTAAAGATAATCAAATTTCCAACAAATCCTACATTCATCATTTTTTCATAAGTTCATAGCTTTACGCGCAAATAATTTTTTTAGCGTTATTTGGAGGTATTTTGACTATTTTTCTTATATCTTGAGTTCCGTTCATCTGATCTTTTCGCAATAAGAACCAAATTAAAGACAATCAAATTTCCAACAAATTCTTCATCCATTATTTTTATATCAGTTCATAACTTTACGCGCAATAGGCAAACATATGACTAAAATAAGTTTTTTGATTAACAAATCATTTAAAAAAAAGTTTAAGAAATAGAAATTTTTGGAATTAATTACGTCTTTTTATTTATCTGCAAAGCCTGAACATTTAGAAATATAATAAAGTTGATTTGATGAATATCTATAGGTTTATTCCGAAGTTATCACAAATTTTATGAATATACATTAGACCACCCAAAAAATGTATGGGATTTGCAAAAGTATTTTTTTGTTCGCTCCACCGGCAGTTTCTGATAGATTGGCCATAAAAAATAATATCTGTGCAAGAACTGCATCTCTCGGTTGCATACAGGCCAGTCGATTTGAACTTTTGACCCCAAAAGTGACCTAAAAGCACTACAAAGCTTTTAAGTGCCATAACTCTTAAAATATGCGTTTTTCCAAAAAATACTACATACGTTTTAATTTGCAGAATAAGAAAGCAAACATTTCCTTCATACAAATTTTTAGCCTAAGCCTAAGACATCGTGGTGTTTTTGGCGGTTAAAATAAAAATGTATGTGAAGACTTCATTTAAAACGACCCTCGTTAAAATTTGGACGGAGACTCAAATAGTCGGTATCCATTATTTTGTAGAGTAAGATATGTATTTTTCATAAACCAATTACATTTGGAATTTATATGGGTAATTTCATTACAGAAGAGCCCAAAGCTGACTTTGAAGTTTAGACTTTTGAAATGCTGTATACAAATTTGTGAAATTACTTTATTTTAAACGACCCTCGTTAAAATTTTAGTGGATACAATCGGTTTCAATAATTTTGAAGAGTTAGATGTGTACTTTTTGGAAAATATTTGGGGAATTCCAGGCCAAATCACTCACTTTTAGACCCGACCCCCTTCGATTAATTTTTTTTGATATATTTTAGTACACTCATAGAAATCCTACAGTATTCCTTACTAAAAAGTTGGTAGTTATTACTAATTGTTAGTATTAAAGGGCCCTACAACGCGTTAGTCAATTTTTACTAACGCAGTTATAAAAAAACGGTAAACAAATTTAAAAGCGAAAAACTATCCAAAATCGATTCTGAAAAATTTTTTAACAAAAAAAATTGTTTCAAAAATATATAATTATTAAGTTTGATAGCTGGCAATGATCTATTTCGGAATTTATTAAAAAAAATATATATTTATTTTTTTTCAACGAAAATTTGCTATGTGCGTTTGAAAAAAAAAAAATATATTCAGAAATGTAAATTTTACCATATTAGGTGTCAAAAATAATTTTCCAAATTTTTTAAAATTACTAACAAAAATTATTAAAAAATCGGTAAAAAATCAGTATTCAGTAAAGTTTAAAGTATTCCAATTTCAAAAAAATAACTAAATTTATACTGTAAAGCTAAATTTATACTGTAAATTACTAAAAAAGTAGTATAGTTAGAGTTATAACACTTTTACTGTATTTTTTACTGTAGGATTATTTTGAGTGTACGTATTAAATGCAACTTTCACTCAAATTTTCAGACTTTTGTACCAAGTTGGTGTTGAGTAATCAATTTTTTAAAATGGAGTTTTTTTATCAAAAAAAATAAAAAATTGAAGTTTTCCATTAATTTTGACCAGTAAAAAATATAGATATCTTACAATAAGTTAGACGACGTTTTGTTGTATTTAAATGTAGTTTTAGAAAAAAAAATATTTAAAAATTATTCGAATTAATTATCACTTATTTTTTAACGTATAAAATTAAAATCGAATTTTTGAAAAAGTCCGAAACCTTCGATTTTTTTTTTAAGTCTAAAAATTCTACTCTAAATTACACAATTTTTAATCCATAATTCGAGATGTGAGCACAATTAGTTCTATTTTTTTCAAATTTTGTAAATTTCAGTTTTTTTTAGACTCTGGTATATTTTATATGGTGCTCCAAAATAATTAAATTGGAAGACATTAACCATAACTTACCCTAGATACATTCATTTGTTGGTAAAAAATATGTCTCATAAAAATTTAGGTTTATTGGACATGGGTAGGGCGTCCCGCATCGGCCTTGAATTTTAAAAAACGGATTACAAGTAGGGTTTCTATTCGGGAAAAATTTCCCGGAAATTCCCGGGAAATATTTTTCTTAAAATCCCGGGATTTTTTCTTCGGGAAATTTCGGGAATTTGTTGCTAATTTTTATAATAAAAATATATTTAATTTTCACATTTTTAACACAACCTTAAATGATTTATTAAAAATGACAATAAAACCTTGAAAGAATTAAAATGTTTAAAAAAAAAACTAGTAAGGATATGCTTCAGCTTGCATATTATTTAGGCCTAATAATTATTTTTCTTTAATCGATTGCATGACAAAATACGAAATCAAATTAAATTTCACTTTAAATGTTGGTTGCAAATTGGCAAAAGGTTTCTTTATCTAAAATTCCAATGATTTCTTCTTTTCGAAATTAAGTATTTCATATTCAGAACAACAATTATTATAGTGCTTAAACAAAAATATATCAATATTTTAAAGAATATATAACAAACCTGGTTCTCATCTTAAAATTTCATATATGAAGTAAAAGCCTGAATTCTATCGGTCGTGAAAAATAAATATTTTGTAACGAACCATGGCCGACGCGAGTTCAATCCCAACAACCAGTAAAAACACGTCGTTGGCTATATAGTACATTGGTGTTCTCATTTAGGCACGGATGCCTTCAACCGATTAATTTTAATAATTCGAAAGTTTAATTAAATAAATCTTCAAAATATAATTTTCTTGCGGTTGGCGTAGTCAAAATTTGAAAAATTTTCCATAAAGTCATTAAAACCGCATTTGATGCAAAATCGGATAGTTATACATATTTTCCGAATTGTGAACAATTTTGTATGGAGTGGAAATACGTCAATGCAAATACAAAAACTATGATAAGGTATAACATTTCTACAAATAATTGATTTTATGAACTTTCTACGTATATTTTAGAGGTTAATAAAACTATTTTACAAAAGAAAACATCTAAAATGGTTTTAAATTGGAAAATACGACCATAATTTGTAATATAATAATTTTGATATGATGAAGTTGAAAGTTTGTTTCAATTAAAAAATTCCCGCGGGAATTCCCGGGAATACGATTTTTTTAAAACGATTTCCCGGGAATTGGAAAAGTCCGGGAATTTAGAAACCCTAATTACAAGGAAAAATATTTTTTTTTTTCTGTTTTCTCATTTTTTTTGTATTTAAGTTAAATTTGAATTCAGGTGGTTAAAGAATTTTGATTTGGAGTAAAATGCCTCTCTAATAACGTACTAAAAACTAAAATCGGTTAAAAATCAGCCAAGTTATTAAAACTTCCCCAGGCATCTAACGTGTGGCAGACCACTTGAATACAATCCGAATCATGAAATTCATTGAAATTTTCTACTGTAATAACATTTTTTTATTCTTCAAGTTCAAATGTAATAAGATGCCAAGTATTTTTCATATAGTATTTTGCTAACATGTTTTCAATTAATGCTAAAAATGCCTGCACTTTTACACACTTGTTTCAAATCTGCATTTTTAACTCTTCAAAATCATGGAAACCGATTGTAATCCATTAAAATTTTAACGAGGGTCCTTTAAAATAAAGTAATTTTACAAATTTGTATACAGCATTTGAAAAATAGAAACTTCAAAGTCAGCTTTGGGCTCTTCTGTAATGAAATTACCCATATAAATTCCAAATGTAATTGGTTTATGAAAACTACATATCTTACTCTACAAAATAATGGATACCGACTATTTGAGTCTCCGTCCAAATTTTAACGAGGGTCGTTTTAAATGAAGTCTTCACATAAATTTTTATTTTAACCGCGAAAAACACCACGATGTCTTAGACTTAGGCTAAAAATTTGTATGAAGGAAATGTTTGCTTTCTTATTCTGCAAAATAAAACTTATATAGTATTTTTTGGAAACACGCATATTTTAAGAGTTATGGCTCTTAAAAGCTTTGTAGTGTTTTTAGGTCACTTTTGGGGTCAAAAGTTCAAATCGACTGGCCTGTATGCAACCGAGAGATCCAGTTCTTACACAGATATTATTTTTTATGGCCAATCTATCAGAAACTGCCGGTGGAGCGAACAAAAATATACTTTTGCAAATTTGGGTGGTCTAATATACATGATAAAATACAAAAAAAAATGATATTTTTTTACAATTTCTGTTTTTAAAATTTTTAAAAAATGAGCTTTGTTAATAAAAAATAGTTTTTCCTTGTTTGCCTATTGCGCGTAAAGTTATGAACTGATATAAAAATAACGAATGAAGGATTTGTTGGAAATTTGATTGTCTTTAATTTGGTTCTTATTGCGAAAAGATCAGATGAACGGAACTCAAGATATAAGAAAAATAGTCAAAATACCTCCAAATAACGCTAAAAAAATTATTTGCGCGTAAAGCTATGAACTTATGAAAAAATGATGAATGTAGGATTTGTTGGAAATTTGATTGTCTTTAATTTGGTTTTTATTGCGAGAGAATCAGATAAACAGAACTTAAGATATAAGAAAAATAGTCAAAATACCTCCAAAAAACGCTAAAAAATTCATTAAACAAAAAGTTATTCGCGAAATGTTCTTTTGATGAAATTTTTGAGTTTAGCGATCAAAAATACATATAAAAAAATTATTCGCGGTTAGTGCGCAGAAATTGTTTTTCATTTGTAAACGAGAGTTATTAACAAAAATCAATAAGGCGTTTCATGAAACCGCGTTTACAATTAAACCGCTTACCATCCCAATTTGGGATTTGCATATGTTGTTAAGTATATTTAGGGCTATATGTGCAAAAAAATATAGGAAAATTAAAGATACGCATTTTGAGATATTTGCAAATTAAGGACATTTTTTTAATTTCAATATCCGTTTTGCAAAGCATCCTATCCTTTTTCAAAATTCTATTTTAAGACCAGGACATAACCATTATTTTGCGCTTTATTTCGTGACAATCGGATGATGCGTTCCAAAGATACGATCATTTAAACATCATGTATTTTTCATTAAATTGTTGCAAAATACCAACTTTGAACAGCGATAAAACGCGAACCATTCACAATTTTGACTAAATAACAAAAACCGAAATTCGACACAGATCTCGAGAATTGATATGCCAATTTTTATGCAAATTAAAATAGGTAAGGTCGAAAAAGTGTTTTTTTTGTTTTCAAAAATTTTGGAATCCTTCAATACTAAAGATGTACTCATGAAATACAAAAATAAACAGTTTCTGTAAAACCAATACTTAATGCTAACAATATTTACTTTTTGGTTTTTTATTATTATTAAAACTAATTACCAGTACATTTTATTTTATGGCGTACTTTAAATATAACGATTGTTTTGTTTATAGACAACATTAGCCACATATAGTATATTATCATTACCAGCAATAAACACCAATAAACTGTTAAATCCTGCCCGAGGATACACTTAATAAAGAAAGAAAGAAATAACCCCTTCAGGAGTTAAAATGATTAAATACCAACCAAGTAACAACCAACTTCATTCCGTTCGCTATGAATGCAATCATTATTATTGATATTTTGACATGTAAAAAGTCAAAATATTTTAACAACTTAATAATATAGAATGTCTTGTATTGTGAACGACTGGTTGTACTCGTATCCAGGAACACACTCACCTTATATGTAGGTACATATCGACAAAAGCATCTGTTGAAGGTGCTACAAAACAGTGATGAATAAACTTTTACGAACGTGCCACATTTAAAACAAAACTCCTGTTCCAAATACAATACTACATATCAAATACAAACATATATGCATCATTCTACATACAAACAGAAAAGATAACCCTCACATATCATCATCAGTCATTTTTTTATAGTTGAAAGAGAAGGAGAAAGAGTCGATGAAAAATTGGTTGTTTTGAACGTTTGGTTTGGTTTGATCGGTCGGTCAGTCAGTCAATTGGATGGGCAAATAAGTCAGTTACAATTATGCTTTTCCACCTGTCTGAATATTTATCGATTGATCTTATGAATGCTATGTAAGTTTATCATAAGTCTTTTTTTGTTAGTAAACAAAAATAAATAATATTCTCTTTTATACACAATATTCAAAAAGGCTGGTCACGAAAGAGAATTGTTCATAAAGTTAGCCATTGCATTTTAAATTCCAAAGGGGGCTCTGAAAATTTTGTAGACAAAAACTGCTGAGTATTCAAAGTATCATTTGAGTTATTTTAGGATAATTATCATCTATTGCTGTAAGAAGGCTTAGGGTACTCAAAGAAACACACCCACCAAAAGACATTAAGCAGGACCATCAGGTAAAACGCGCTTATGATATCAGACGGACTTTGTTCCTTCATAGTCCCTAGACCTTCTCACAAGTTTATTAGTCAGGACATATCGCTCATTTACTTGTATACTGTCATAACTCAAAAAATGTGATTTTTGAGTTAATGATCCAGAATTGGCCAACCAGTTTTAATTGTAAACTTTAAACGCATTTTCTGCTAAATCAAATATTTTGCGTTATGACACTATACAAGTAAATGAGCGATATGGTTATGCAAAATCCTGGACCACCGAAGTGTCGCAGTGAATATTGGTTTTTGCAACCCAACACCGTTGTTTAAGTCCGTGTTAAGTACACATATTTTAGATAAAATGGAATGGTTAAAGGGACTCGACATATTAGAGAAAGCATTTGAGGTTTTTCAGGATGGCACCAGACGCGTTGCGGACAGCGTTTTCGTGAACAAGCGCAGCGTAGTTCAGGACGAAATAATGTCCAAATGTAGTGCATTGTCTTGGTAATAGGAAAATAGGTTATAAGGGGAAGAAAAGAGGGAGTAGTGTTAATGGACAGATCGTGCCTGACTGGTAGGACTTCAGCCGGGAATAAATTCCACATACCCGTACGACTGAGAAACGAATTTTCTCTGTAATGCTTTGTGCAATTCATTGGGCTGTCGACAACAAACGGATTGCGAACATACACCCAAATCTCGGGGATAAGTTGACTTATCTTAGCAGATTGCTTACCATGGTAATATCGGTAGAACAATGATGCACTTTTTTGAACCCGGTCTAAAGCCTCAAAATAGGCTTTGAAGCCCCTGCCCAGATATTTTTTTTTTTTTTTGACTTAACCAACACTCAGGGGATGTCCCCTATAAATGCAGTGCATTGTGTTGGTAATTAGGAAAATAGGTTATGGGAAGGAGGAAAGAGGGAGTAGTGTTTGTGGTTATTAGATTTGAATTTTTCTAGATTGTAGTTAACAGGGAAGACGTCTGCAGGAAGTATATTCCACATACGGATTGTTCGACTTATAAATGAATTTTCTCTGTAATGCGTTGTGCGGTACACTGGGCAATCGACAACAAATGGATGAGCCCTACTAGACAAGCGAGTACTCCGAACAAAAACTCGTGCTCGCGGAATCAATTCGCTTATTTCAGCAGAACACTTACCGTGGTAATATCGATAGATACTTGAATGTATGCACTTGAATGTATCTTTCGACACTTAAGGTTAGATTGTAAATGGCTGCTAACGCTTTACGACAGCACACATAGACTCTGAGGTTCGTTGTGATACCACGGAATGGTAGCGGGATTCCCCTACTAGTCCATGTTGTTAAGCCAATTTGAGCTCCTTATGTAACATCTATGATATTTAATTTGGAAACTCGGCAAATCAGGAAGATCGTGCAGCTCTTAAAAACACAGTGAAGCAAGTCTCTGACCAGAAAGTGCCGGACAATGAACGATAAAGTGATCTATAGTTTCCAACTCCTTCTCATCTATACAACTCCAGAAAAAGTAATTTGACGGCACATTTTAACTCTCAGGCTGCATTCCAATAAGGCAGTGTCTGGTAATCACAGCAACCACCGTCGAAATATCTTCTCGTGGAATTGATATCAGCACACTTGTGCGCTATTTATTAAGAGAAAACCACATCTGTTGTGTAGTCTAACACGACTATCTATGTGCCCATCACTTATTGGTCTTTTATTAGCTTGCGAGTTTCTATAGGACTAGCGGCAAAAACGTGTTCAAAAACCCTTCGGCAAAAGCAGGCTTGAAAGGTTATTTGAAAAATGTTGAAATTAATTAGAGACGACTTGTGCAGATTGTGCGGGGACAAAGAGACAGTGGAAGATTCATTCGATTATATTTGTCAGCGCCCTGCACTATCTTGTACTCGACTTAATTGTTATGGCTCTTATTTCTTTCAGATTATGGAGGAACTTAGAGGTATCAACCCTCTAAGGACTTAAACCGTCATGCTAGACAGAAGAACTTAAACTAATGTAAAAGAAGACCAACAACCGCCCCCCCCCCCCTTAACACCCCTTTTCACGAGGTATCACTAATGATCAGGATCTGGTCTTGTGTAGACTATGTTAACTTTAACCTTCTAGAGGCATAGCAACACATTCCAATTCCGTTTGAATCTGTAAGGTAGTTCCCAATCTCTTAAGCATATCGGCTTGGCAATTCACTGGAATATCTTCGTGCCCTGGGACCTCATTTAAAGACGTGCGTTGAGGGCAGATCTTGTTTATAGAAACATTGAATACAAGGACTCGACCGAGGTTTCACTGTTCAAATAGATGTTGACTGCTGTTGTAGACAAGACATTGCAACTCTACCAGTCGTCCATTTTCTTAATTGCCAGCATTTCTGCCTTTAACATCACATTGTATTTTGATGCCCAGAACATCAAGAGTATCTGATTCCTCGGTAGTTATATTACCGTTGGATTCACATGATGTTGATTCCACATACCGTCGCTAGACCCCTCTCGGAGATTGTAGAACGATCATGATTAAGTGTCATTCTATTTTCTATTATGGCTTGAACCTCCAAGAACCTTGGCATATGATTTAAAGAATAATGAACAATGTTGCTGTCAACTGCAAATGATAAATGGTAAAGGGACGATGAAATAACGGAACTTTGTGTACCAATGAACTAAGCTGAAAACACGTCTGATGCGGTTCCTTAGAAAGCTCGATATAAATCAATAGAAATTATCACCGGTACCAAATGCAATAAGTATTGATACAAGTGTGCCGTGCCAAACACGATTAACTTCCAAGGAAATACCAAGAGCCACAACTTAACTTTCACCAAATCTTATACAAGGACTTCCAGAATCTTATATAATAATCGACACAATTTAAAGTCTCAATGCCATAGACTCAAATATTTTCAAAAATGTATAAACCACCTTCAACTCAGCATACAACAACTATTTCTCGGCCAGTCTTTACGCGGACAGACATTTTCTCATTCACTGACTGACAAATGAGTCAGGTTTGTGTAAATGCTTCACGTAGTGAATGGTTTCTTTGGTTTGGTTGTTGCTTATGAAGCCAATTAAAGATATCGCATAACGCGAGAATATTAAACTGACACATTTGCACAATAATGCCGATCATGCTGCGATGCCGCTAACAGTTCTTTCTCAAGTCAACAAACTGATCATCATCATCATCATCCCCTCTTACATATTTACTAACTGTCGGCTACTGCTGCTTTAGACGAAAAGAATTAAACTAAATTACAAAAAAAAATATCCTTCTCAAACTTAAAAAGTTTAAAAAACTCATAAATCATAGTAAATTGTTGTTTTGCTAAAAAAAAATTAAAACATCCGACTTGCTAACAAGAGACTAATGTCAAATATTACGTATTATCTTTGGCTCCTAATATCAAATAAATTTAAAGAAGAAATGAAACAAAATCCATATAAAATAAGGAAGTTTAAGTCTGTTAACACCAATAAGAAAATACCCTATAACCAGGAGACTGACTTGGCTGGGCGCCACTGGTCAGTCCCCTAGTTATCGAAATTCTCAACATCATGCAAGTGGGCAACTGGTTTAAATGCAATGTCTTGTCTGCAACCAATATCTATTCTCTGTATTCAATGTTCCTCAAAAGAAGAACATCCCTTTACTGTCGCACGTTTATATGAGATGACCCAGCAGTTTGACAAATGGGTCCTAGGCCACAAGGAATTGCAAAGCCGAAGAGCTTTCCGACTCCTACGGAATTGGAAAGTGTTGGTCGATACTTTCAAGAAAAAAATATGGCTTTGTTAAGCGGAATAATTTTATCAGAGATGAAGAGATGGATTGACCTGAGAGACTACACAGATTGGACCTTCTCTTAATAAAAAGCGCACAAGTACGCTGCTATATATCCCAAGAGTAAACATTTCGTAGTGAAAAGGAGTTGGAAATGATTGAACACTTTATCTGCCACTGCCTTACGCTTTCGGAACAAGGACATGGTCTATTATAATCTAAGCAGCTACATGATCTCTCTGATTTGCCGGATGTCAATTACAATATCTACACAACTTATTTCTTGAACACTATCCCAAATATTATAGATATTAAGCGATAGTTGATAATCGTCGATTTCCAGAGTCTTGTTGCTCCAAAACTATACAAAATGTTTCCATATTGTTTATTGTTTCTGGATTAGACAACACTCTTCAATAATATAATAAAGAAAAACTTTAAAATTTCTCCCAACACGATATGTATTTTGAGGTTGTTTATGTATCGTCAATCGTTTTCGTTTTACGTGATTAGCCACCTGGCTTGTAGGAGTGTCGCTCACCAGACACTGTGTAAAAGGACGTCTGACCCTTCGCATAGGTGTCTTGAAAGAGACGTCTGTATGAGCTGTATGGAAGTAGTGGATTGTAGGATGTGTGAAGTAGTCAGTTCATAATTTTTGCGTGAATTCCCAAGTTTAAGAGATCGGCGACTAAGGCCGTTTGTGTAAAAATTCTTAGAATATGTGGCTTACATAGTAAATATTCTACTCGTGAATCTATAGCATAGGTGATAGCAAAATAGTTGCTCTGGATATTTTTAAGATATTTGATCGGGTGTAGCACGAAGCACTTATTCAATGGGAGATCTAGCCCCTACGGCCGGCACTGCGACCCTTATGGGCTCTTTGTGCCAAGATCTGTAAATTTAAAACAAACTCTGTTCAATGCTCCTAATGAATATTATAACGGAGGATGGAGAAGCCAGCCTTATATCCCCAGAATTAAGAAATTCCCTGTCTAAGAACCGTCTTCTGATCCTACAAATTGCGATGCATTAGCACAATATGTGTTGCGTTGTTTCGATTTCCTCCAGACAAAGTTGACACAAAGACGATGTACAAAGGTTTAAATTAGTATAATGTCCGGTGAAAAAACATGTTAGTAACCAAATGTAACTTTTGAAAAGATTAATAATACTCCCATATTATAGTGTCGTGATTAGCGCTTTGGATTGTCGTAGACCCTCTAAGTTCTCCCACAAATTTAAGAAGTCTGCCCTCCCCAAACTCCGAATCATGGCCGAGAAGGTAGACCAATTCACACCACAATAGGGTTCGGTCCGGTCATAGGAGTAGCAGAGGCATTCCTAGCAAGCTCATCCGCTATCTCATTACCCTCGAAACTTCTATGACCAGGAATTCAAAAAAGGGTGATTTCGTTTCGTCCCGGATAGCTGTGGAAGAGTATCAAAACACTCTATTGTCAGTTTCGATGTAAATTCCCCAGAAGACAGCGCTTGAAGTGCTACCCATACCCTTTGCAAAATCAACTCTAGCACATATTATAGCTTGAATTTCAACCTGAAAAACTGTAGGCCACCTACCCATGGGATCGTAGATCTACGTGTTTGGACCGTAAACACTAGGCCCCACTCCAGACGTAATTTTTGAACCGTCAGTAGCACTTGTATCAAAGCGAACTAATTTTGGTGTCTTTATGACACATCTCTATTCCTATAAAATTTTTGTCATTGATCGCACGTTTGGCGTTGCTTTAGATGGGATCTCGTCACCTGAGTTCCTATCCACTTTTTTTGACAGCCTCATTTGTCATAAATTTTCCTTCGATCATATGCCAGGCCTGGCGGAGGTAAAAGGCATATGGTCCAATCTTAAATCACAAGTGGACCGTGAAGGTTACTTTGTCATCTGTATCAATGGATGGTATATCAATGAAAGCTTTCAAGTGTATTGGTTTTCTTAATCGAATTATTTCATATAATCCAATCACCTTTCTATTTATAAATTTTTTTTCGACCGCAGGTGATATTTAACCCCTATACCGGCGGTGCTCCAGAGCCTCTTTGAAAGCTTCTCCAGCATGTTCAAGTGCGGGCGGAGAAACTTTTAAATTACTTGGGTCTTCTAACTCTATTGATTCGATAGAGCATCGCCGTAATGTGAGTGAGTGACATTTTTCTGTCGACATTACCTTGGGACAATCTTCCTTACGGTAAAATTATAAGGTTGTAATAAAATAGTTCAAAATACAACTTTAAATAAATGAGGACATTTGGAGAGAAAGCCAATTTGGGCATTCTGTCGGTTAAGGACGAATAGTACCGGTGCATAGGCCAACTTCCCTGAGAACGAAGTTATACCGACCAAACACTGGTATTTAAAGCATCATCATCGTTAGCAGGGAACCTCAAGCCCAAGATGGACAGCAAGAGAAGTTGGAATTTGAAAAGGATAAACTACATCATTTTTATTTGCTTCATTTCTCTGTACGTAAAATGAAATGTATTGCAAATTTTAAAAGAACAGAATTTAAAAAAAATCATGTGCCGTAGGGTATAATAGAAATACCAGCTTATTATCACAAACTAGGTGATGTTTTGATGAACAAAATATAAAAATACAAGTTTAAACATGCACCTGCTATTAAAAAGAGTTAAAAGTGAAAAACAGGAACCTCCTCTGTAAAGTTTTCAATTTCTTGTTACGTTAGTATCCGCGTGTATGTTGTCTTAAATGTTATTATTCCTTCTTTTTTTGTGTTCTTTCCCAGCTTTTGTAGAGTGCGCGCAATATGCCAGTGAGTGAAAATGGGTGTTTTCTTGTAGTGTGGACACACATCATTAATAATTCCATTCCATTGAGCAGTCAGTGAGTTTAAGAACAACAAAATAACTACGATTAAAGTAAACAAGCTCAATTGTCGGTTAAATGACAACTTTTTGACAAGTTGTGAAATGGAAGCGCAAACAAACAAACATACACCAATCGTACGTACAACAAACCATTCCACATCTCATCAAAATTATACATACAAAAGTAAACCAACAATTGTCTCATAGGAACTGTTGTTTATTAACAGTGCAGGTAACTTAAATAAGACCATTTAATTGGAAAAACTTTCTTAAAGTACTTTTTTCCAAATACAATTACTAAGATTTTCGTTGGGAGACAATAACCAAACGCAAAATGTCAAGGATCAGAAAATACATTACTAGGTAAGGTTGGATGACTGCCGAGTTCGATAAGAGGCCATACGGCTTATTGCTATTCCCATGACTATTTTCCATGTTTACCCTATACTAAAAGGTTACTTCGAATACCAGATAGCGCACTACGTCTAATTTTTAACTACTCCACAACTTCTGAAATGATCCCTATCAGAGATTTCAATACGCATAGCCACTGGTTCGATTAAGCAGTGTCCTGTCACTACTCCCACCAGGAGGCTGAAAGTCAGTTTTTCAAATGCAAGAAGAGTGTCCTCGCCCTCTTAGGATTTGGCAGCGTCCATAAGGATCGTGATACACACGTAGTCAGTGATATACACCTATCGTTTAACTCATTACCAGAAAAACTACGATGCCAACTTTCAACTGATCCCCCACAGGCTCAAAGCCATTCCTCACCCATTCATCAGCCAATTCGTTCCCAGTAACCACACTATGTCCCAGGACATAAATGTGCTGTCGAATCTGGTGGAGGGATCGTATACCACCTGACACATCCAGATTTTGCCGTATTGGGTTCTAAAAGCTTCAAAGCCGCATGACTGTCCCAAAAATTTTAATGCCACATGAATTTAAGTTCCTTGTCATTATTCTTCGCGCGGCTTTATCAATTGCTAGTATCTCTGCCTGAAAAACACTACATTTGCCTGAATATCTCCCTGTTGATATCAGGGCCTCTGAGAGTTTAATCCGGAACACGACTATTTCCCTACTTCCCATTTGTTGCAAAGTTACAAAATTCTACCACTCTAACCACCCCGATTCTCTAAACTATTCTGCTAGAGAAGTGGATGAGATATCATTAAGACATTCCAGGTCATCGAAAAATCTTTGCACTCCTTCCCTTCCCCATTACTTCTACAATAGTCCCTGTCAGAGATTCCCATACGTAAGGTTATTTGGCGGATTATACAATGTCCCAGTTGGCAAAACCAAAATCACCGCTGACATACTGCTAACACTCCCGTTATGAAATTGGTGACATCTTCATACAATTTTTTCCAGTGTTCCCAATGACATGTCAGCAGTGCATACCAGTATTGGTGGCCACCAACAACTTGTTAAAACAACCGCTGACCAACTGTTTACATGTCATTGGGAAAAATTGGAAAATTGTATGAAAATGTCAATTTTATAAAGAAATAGTCAGCAGTACGTCAGTGGTGATTTTTTTTTTGACGGTTCTGTCAGTACTCTCTTCAATAGGCTAACCGTTCGTTTACCAAAAGTAAGAAGACTTTATGTCCTCTTAGGATTTGGCAGGGATCGTGATATCCTGCACGTAGTCAGTGATATACAATCAATATCGATCATCATTTCCACTAAAGTAATCGAGATGCTACACACAAAAAAAAATTAAAAAATTGTGCCAGTTTTTGGTTTAATTACAACCTATAAAGTGGTTTTGGATAACTTACCAAAGTTTTTGCTCTAAAAAACTTAGGTAAATTATCCAAAACCACTTTATAGGTTGTATTATCCCCAAAACGGAGCCAATTTTTTTATATTTTTTTTTGTGTGTAGGTTCAACCTGTTCCTCAACCGACTCTCGCACTTTTATCAGCCAATTCCTTCACAGCGACCCCTCTATATCCAGGGACAGAGCTTGACTGTGTGCTGACTGACAAAACTGACAAAGGAATTGTATACAGTGCCTAACGATTCCCGATATGACAGTGGTTGATTTAAAGGCCTTCAGAGCTGCAAGACTGTTAACGAAAATGTAATGGCGGAAGGACGTAGTTATCTTGTCATAATCATATGGCCAGATTTAACAATTGCCAGTACTTCAGACTGTAAAACACTAAACTTGTCCCGAAGTCTCAAAGAGGCCCTGATTTCAGGGCATTCAGAATATACTCCCACACCCGTACTAATCTCCATCTTCGATCCGTCCGTAAAAATTGAGACCGTATTATTGTTATAACTGTTTTTTGCCAATTCTTTAAGTCTACGTCTTATTCCCTGGGACCAAGTGCAAAAACTTCTGCCGACAATAAAATATTTCATTTGCTTGGCAGTAGTATAAAAAAAACCTTTAAAAAATGTCGTTTTGTAGGTAGGTTCAGTTCTTCAAAGCGGAACTTTTTCCACCTGGTTCGATTTTAACCATTTCCGAACTTAACCATCCTATGACCATAAGACATATTAGTGCCAAACTTCAGGAGTATAGCTCTTTTATTTTGGACTGTATCGTGTCTACCACAGACAAATGTCTTAGGATCGATCACTAAACAACCGACATTTAAAATCCTACTGATGATAACACTGACTGGAGTGTTTGAAACCGGTATGGGAATACCAGAAGTCTATATTTTTTGGAAATTAAATTTTTCTTCTGCATTTTTGCAACTTAAACCCTTATAACAAATATAATTAGAGCACGATCTGTATTGACAGAAAAAAACAAAAAAAAGTATATGAACTTTATGGGGTCTTAGTCCGATATTTCGATGCTCTTCACATGGATTAACAAAGTGAAGGGTATAAAAACAACGGTGTGAGATATCAAATTAATTCTAGCTTCATTTCGAAGCTACGTTTATGATATTTTGTATGAAATAGCATGACCGTCTTGGCTTATCTGGAAGAGTTCAAGGGGTCCGTCCAATTTCTGATGATTTTTTTTTTTCAAAAAAATTATCTTTTTGGACGAGGAAAACAGCGTCTACGTCAAGTTGACGTCGTCAACAAGCAAAACTGCCCTTATTAAAGCAAACACAATCTAAAATTGTTCGACTAAGTACACTCAAAAAAATACGTTAGTAAAAAAATTTGTAAAGTGGTTTGTATCTCAACTTTACTACTTTTTTACTAAATTCTACTAAAAAATCAATTTTTAGTAATTCTTTTTAGTAAACTCGCTTTACAAACTATTAATTTTATACTGATTTTTTAATAATTTTTTCAGTTGATTTTTTAAAAATTATCGTACTAACTTTTGATAACTATTTTGTAAATTTTACAATATTAGTTAGTAAATTTCGTTTTTTTTCTCTAGAAAACCTATACACTATAATTAAAAAAAAATAAATTTTATTAAAATATTTGAAAATTAAAAAAAAAAAATAAAAAAAATATATTATTAGTTATTTTTTTAATGATAAAACTGCGCTTTGATGAGTATGAATATGTTTATTATTTTTAATATTCATTTACGCTTCATTAGATTTTTTTTTTAATTTAAAAAAAATATATATTAAGAAGGAAACAAAATAGAGAAAAGAGAAGACATGCAAAATTTAAAAAACAATGTCGACCTTTTCAAATGGAAAATTTCCATAATAACATCGGTTTTTTTTTTTCTTTCTTCTTTACTTGCGGATTTTTTTTGTTTATGCTATCCACGAATATTTTTTTTTCTCACGCACATAAAGGGTTGATTTTTGTGTAATTTACTCAGCGATGCCAACTATTTTAAACCAAAAAGCGTCGGCTGAGCAGTTAAAAAGGGCTAAAAAGGGCTAAACTCAAAAATTTGTCAGTTTTTGTGTTTTTCAGCAAATTTTTTTTTAATTTGTATTTTTAAGAGATCGATTTTACGTTCTAATGCAAAAATGGGCTTATTAAAGAAAATCTATTGAAATATTTGACTCAAAAATGTAGAATTTAAAAGAAATCGCTAAGATTTGCGATTTCCAACAATATTAAATTTTTTCTTCGGGCAATAAAAGTGCGCTTATATAATAATTGGACTATTCGTAGTATTGGTTTCAATTAATGTTTGCAGAAATACTTAAATAATTCGATGTATTTATTGACAACCAATTTTTATTTTTAAAAAATTCATGACACTAAATGTTCTCTCCACTTCTGCATTGAATAAGGATTTCCATTTAAATCAGAACAATCGATGACAACTTTAAAATCGGATTTTCAACCATAAAATTTTTGAAACAGTGTATTTCGATCAAAAATTAATCTGTTTTATGTATCTAAGATTTTCCGAGTCTTTGATTCCCTTTTCATGGTTTATAATTTCATGTATAAAAGATATGCAACTTTATTTTAGAAAACATTGTGGCAAAATATTAACAAATGACTCCAAAAATTAACAAATGGTTAAAAAGGGGCTAAAAGGGCTAAAAAATATAACAAAAAGATCCATATTAGCCCCTAAAAAAATAAAAGGGCTAAAAGAAAAAAATACGCGTTGAGAGCAGTCAAAAAGGGCTGAATATAGCCCCAAAAGGGCTAAGTTGGCATCACTGAATTTACTTTATGCCTCTCTTTGAATATTTTAGTCACAAAATAACATTCGATCGTTGAACATCGCGCGACGGGTAAAATGAATAAAAAAATGTACAAAAAAAATATTACAACAAAAAAAGCACAGCAGGTAACCAAATTGTAAAGTATTTTTTGTTTAAAATTATGTAACTCATTTTTTATTTTTAGAATAATAAAGCAAAATAGGAAATGATGACAACAGGTAACAATTGTATATTTATGTGATCTATTTAAAACATTATGTTGATATTTTTTTTTATTTTAGTTCACCGTACACCAATTTATTCAACATCAGTCTTCAAAGAATTAATTTTATATGGTAGTATGTATATTTTGTATTAAAAAAATGTGTTCTATATTTTCTCTTTTTTAGATCGAAAATTCTAACAAAAACTGACTTGCATGGAAATAGTTATTGGCGACAACAAGCGCAATACGCAATTTACATGATGTATACAAATACCAAAAATTAAAAATACACAATTTACAATTTTTTTACAAAAAAAGTTAATATTATTTACAAACGCGTTTTAAAGTCCATTTTACAAAAATTGTACAGAAAAATTTAGTAATACTAATTTTTTTAGTATTTTTAAGATTACTAATTTTTGAAAACCAAAGTTTGTAATGGTAACTGAAAAAGTTATCGGGCACAAATTGAAAACTTTATTAGTAATGGTAACAGACTTTTTTGTAAGGAATACTAACAAATTTTTATGAGTGTATTAATGCATCCACAAGAATTGTCCGTTATGTGGTGTTCATGACATGTCAGCATTTTCGGAACTTATTTCTTTCGAAATAAGGGAGGAGACACCGTTATAGTTAATAGAGGCTTTCTGTGACCAGAACTCTACAACATCGATATATTAGAGCTCTGGTTTCAACAAAACGGCACTACATGCCAAACAAGCGACAGAACGCTCGAAGTCATAATAGAAAAATTCGGTGAACAGGTTATCTCACGGCGACCGTTCATCAGGGTTACATGTTTTTTCTTAGCTGCCCAATCTCACATTTAGCGGGTCAAAGGGGGGGGGGGGCGGTATTTTTTTGTTTTTGAGTATTTTGACATTTCTTCAAAAGCAACTATATGAAAATTTTATACAGATGGAATGGTTTTTTTAAGATCTATTCAATTGGATATTGGTCATGTCCAAATTCGACTTCGATAATCGGATTATTTTCTGAATGACCTACCTAAGGGTTACCTGTTTTTTCTTAGCTGTCCAATCTCACATTTAGCGGGTCGAAGGGGAGGGGGAAAACGGGATTTTTTTGTTTTTGAGTATTTTGACATTTCTTGAAAAGAAACTATATGAAATTTTTTTTACAGATGGAAAGGTTTTTTAAGGCCTATTCAATTGGATATTGGTCATGTCCAAATTCGGTAATCCGATTATCGAATTATTTTCTGAAAGACCTACCTTGTTAGTTATTTAGTGACCTTATACATAAACCTCCGACTGTAACGTGATGAAAAGCCTTAACAGGCCACTTAAATTAATAATCCGCATAATTTGAGGTTTTAAAATCATTATGCCCGCGAGCTTCATAAAGACACAAAACACACACAGAGACACAAACAATCCTGCTATTGTTTTAGTTGGCTAAATTGACAACTAAACTAAATGACTGAATGAATGAAGGAATGGATGAATGACTGACTGACAATAGGGAGTAGTTTTGAATGTGTTTGTAGGCATGTAGGGGTACTCACTTAGTATATTAAAATCGTATTGTTAGTCATTTCGTAACTTTGGTGGCTGTTTGTTTGCAGTTGTTTAGCGCTTAATATGTCATTTAGATGGTTTGCCATAGATAAAATGTGACTGACATGCGTGTATATGTATGTATGTTTGTATGTCCAACGTATTATAATCATCATCATCATTTTCAGCTTTAGGCTGGCTACTGCTTACTACTGAGAATATGTTTTGTTTGCCTTGTTAAAATTTTGAATACCACACTCTGCCATGTAGTGAAATACGTGCCTAGAAAAGGTCACGATTTCTTAAACACATTCTAATTATAACTATTATTTGGGGAATTGTTAATAAAGAAACAACAAAAGCAAAAACTACTTAAAAATAATACAACAATATAATGTAAGTTTGTGTCTTTAAATCCTCAAGTTACTTTTTTTCCGGTAGACAGAGGTTGTTTGAAAAATGTTGAACCTGCGGTGTGAAGGAAGACATTTTTATTACCGAAATTTTAGACTTTAACGAATGAAATATATTTTATAATTAAAATGCATATAAAAATAAATTTCTTTCAGTTCTAAAAATTCAGAACAAATCAATGGTCATTCATTTGCTAAATTTTCGAGATATTGCCATTTTGAGTTGTTTGAGGGGAAAACAGGATTAAATTTTAAGAAGTAGAAAAGTTATATTCGACTTTGCCGAATCTATGAATAACCTCCATAATGCCTTTTTTAAAGGATAGTACATTTTTTAACGTGAAACAAATTAGCAATCTTGATTAGAAATATTTTATTTAGAGTAAAAAACTATTTTTTTGTCATTAAAAAAAAAGAAATTAACACTTTTTTTTTGAGTGTAAAACTTTTTTCGAGTGTAATGTTTTTTTTTTACTGTAAAAATATTTTTGAGTGAAAGCACGTACGTATGTACACAAAATATTGTCATTTTTGTAAAAAAAAAACTAATTTTTTTTTTGAGTGCAAAATTTTTTTGAGTGTAAAATTTTTTTGAGTGTAAAATTTGAGCGTAAAATTTTTTTCAATGTAATTTTTAAGTTACCAATGCTTTTCAAACTAAACAAGTTTAAAAAACATTGCTTTAAAATTAAACAAGTTTGAAAAGCTTTGTTAAATTACCACTAATGCTTTTAAAACTTGTTTATTAACACGTGGCATTTAAGATGAAACCAATCTGAAATTCAGGGTTTTGCTTATAACTTTTGAACACTCGACCGATTGAGCTAAAATTCATTACCAAACAAAACTGGGGAATGGCAAAGATACATGCTAAGTTTCAGCAGTCTCATTATTGGATTTCGAAAGTAATCGTGTTTTTTATCTCATAAATTCGCGAAAAACCCTTGCCGAAATTTACTCTTTTGCTCATAACTTTTGAACCACTGCACAGTCCCAGCAAAAACTTGCATTACCAAGTAATGAAATGTGTAATGGAAATTAAAAAATTATAACTAATTATGATTCGAATTACTTTTCCCATTACAACTACAAGCGATGGCGCCAGCTGTAATGATTATAAAGATAGTATTAATAACTAGTTACATATATACTTATAGGTAACGAAAAAATTATTTTGAAAAAAAATTTTAAAAAATAAAAAAATATTTAATTTTATTTTATTTTTAACCAAAATAATTCGCAGTTAGCCAAAAATTGAAAATCTAACATAGTTCTGATTTTTTTTATTTTATTATAATTAGTTAGGTAAGCCATTATTAGTAAGTCATTATTATACATTTCAAAATAATTCTAAAGGTAATTTTCTATCATTACTAAGTAATTCGAATGGTAATGATATGTCATTACCTAGTTTTTGCTGGGGTGGAAAAAAATACTTTTTTTTTGTCAGATTTTGCCTACAGGTCGCAATTCTTAACCGATTTTAGTTTTTCTTTTTTTGAAATTTAGCTAATAAAATTCCTCATCGGTCTGTCATGGTGGATTTCTAAAAAGCGTTTTTGTTGTATATGAATATTTTTTTAAAGTTCTGAAAATATTATTTTTTTTAGAATTTTTGCTCTAAAAAATGTAATAGGCAGGGGACGAATAAGTTGTATGGTCAAAATTAAAGGTATTTGAACTCCTTAAAAATGACATTAATAGCATTTGTTAATTTATTGTTATTTTGGTTTTTATAAACATATGAAAACTTAAAAATGTTCACTTTAAAGTACCTATATCATTTTAAATAATGTACCAATTTCAATGAAATTTTTTTTAGATTAAAGATTATCATTTTCTTAACCATTATTGGTAAACAAAGTATTTTTGTTTAACTCTTTTTTTTCGAAATTACAATGTAACAACTTTTTTTTCAAAAACAGATTAAAAAATAATTTTAAAATTCCAAAAATTATGAGGTAAAATTTAAGCAAAAAATAAAATATTTTTTTAAAAAAATTTTGTGTACCAATTATGATTAAGCAAAACATAAGCTTTAATCGAAAAAAGATTTCATTGAAATTGGTTCATTATTTTAAAAGATATAGGCTTTTAAAATTAAAAATTTTTGAATTTTTGTCTGGTTATTAAAACCAAAATAATATATTTTCAAATACTAATCACGTCGTTGATAAGGGGTTCCAATACCTTTAATTTAGTCTATAAAGCATATTCGTCCCATGCCTAATATATTTTTTATTGCAAAAATACTGAAAAAAATAAAATTTTCTGAACTTTAGGAAAATATAAAAAGTAAGCCGGATTTTTTTTTTCAAAAATCCACCATGGCAGATCGATGCGGAATTTTATTAGCTAAAATACAAAAAAAGAAAAACCAAAATCCGTTAAGAATTGCGACCTGTAGACGAAATTGGACAAAAAAGTAAATTTTTCCCAACTGTGCACTGGACCGATTTGGCTAGATTACAATACCAACCTGACCAGGTAAATGACCAACATATATGTCAAACTTCAATAGCCTGTAAAGTCTTTCAAAAGTTAGCGTGTTTTCTACGGACGGACATACAGACGGACGGACGGACATAGCTAGATCGACTTAAAATCGATCTAGGATCATGAATATATATGGGGCATTCCAAATCACTCACTTTTAGACCCGACCCCTTTCAATTTATTTTATTTTTGTTAATGTTTTAGTACTTATTAAATGCAACTTGGACATTTTCAGCCTTTTATTCCAAGATGGTGTTGAGTAATCAATTTTTCAACATGGCGATTTTTTCAAAAAAATTAAAAAAATAAAATTTTCAATTAATTTTGACCAGTTAAAAATAAAGATATCTTGAAAAAAGTTGGACAACGTTTTGTTAGTATTTAAATGTAGTTTTAGAAAAAAATATTAAAAAAATTATTCGAAGTAATTATCACTTATTTTTTAACGTTTAAACTTTAAAATCGACTTTTTGAAAAAGTCCGAAACTTTCGATTTTTTTTTACAAACGTCTAAAAGTTCTACTCTAAATTACGCAACTTTTAAGCCATAATTCGAGATGTGATCGCAATTTGTTCTATTTTTTTTCAAATTTTGAAAATTGCACCTTATTTTTTTTGACTCTGATTTATTTTATATGGTGCTCCAAAAAAATTAAATTGGTAGATACTGACCCTAACTTACCCTAGATATATTCATTTCGAGATAAAAATACGCCTCACAAAAATTAAGAACGATCGGACATGGATAAGGTGTTCCACATGGGCCTTGGAGTTTAGAAAACGGATTACAAGAAAAAATAAGAATTTTTTTCTGTTTTCTAATTTTTTTTGGTATTTTAAGTTAAGTTTAAATTCAAGTGGTTACAGAATTATAATAGGAAGTAAAATGCCTCTCTAATAAGGTACCAAAAACTGAAATCGGTTGAAAATCAGCCATGTTATTACAACTTCCCCAAGCATCTAACGTATGGCAGACCACTTGATTAAGCAATACAATCCGATTTTTGAAATTCATTGAAATTTTCTATTGTAATAACATTTTTTTATTCTTCAAGTTCAAATGTAATTAGATGACAAGTATTTTTCATATTGTGTTTTGCTAACATTTTTAAATTAATGCTAGAAATGCCTGCATTTTCAACACCCTTTTGAAATCTCTATTCTAACAAAATTTTTTTTTTTTTTGTTTTCAAATTTGGAAAAACCAAAAAAATATTACACTGAAACATGAATAATGAAAAAATGTTATTACAGTAGAAAATTTCAATAAATTTAAAAAAAGGGACTCGTATTCTTTAATCAAGTGGTATGACACACGCTAGATGCCTGGGGAAGTTGTAATAACTTGGCTGATTTTCAACCGATTTTAGTCTTTAGTACCTTATTAGAAAGGCATTTTACTCCACATCATAATTCTGTAATCTTTTGAGTTAAAACTTAACTTAAAATACCAAAAAAAAATGAGAAAACAGAAAAAAAAAGATATTTTTCCATGTAATCCGTTTTTTAAACTTCAAGGACCATGCTAAACGCCTTACCCATTTCCGATCGTGCTAAATTTTTGTGAGACTTATTTTTACCTCGAAATGAATATATCTAGGGTAAGTAAGGGTCAATATCTACCAATTCATTTTTTTTGGATTACCATATAAAATAAATCAGAGCCGAAAAATAAAAGGTGCAATTTTAAAAATTAAAAAAAAATAGAAAGAGTTGTGATCACATCTCGAATTACGGCTTAAAAGTTGCGTAATTTAGAGTAGAATTTTTATAGTTTTTTACAAAAATATCGAAGGTTTCGAACTTTTTCAAAAAAGTTGATTATAATTTTTAAACGTCAAAAAATAAGTGATAATTACTTCGAATAATTTTTTCATATTTTTTTTCTCAAACTACATTTAAATACCAACAAAACGTTGTCCAACTTTTTTTTTAAATATCTATATTTTTTAATGGTCAAAATTAATTAAAAATTTCAATTTCAATTTTGAAAAATTGATTACTCAACACCATCTTGAAATAAAAAGCTGAAAGTTGGTGTCCAAGTTGCATTTAATAAATACTAAATCATATCCAAAAATAAAATAAATCGAAAGGGGTCGGGTCTAAAAGTGAGTGATTTGGCTTGGAATGCCCCATATACTTTATGGGGACCAATATTTCGATGTTTTACAAACGGAATGACAAACTTATATATGAGGCATTTCACACCAAATGTCCAGCGAAAAAAAACATGTGTACCGCAAACTTCTGAATAGGTTGTATGTATAGCCCTATATGGAGCTTAGAAAATTGCGTTTTTGGTTTTTCAATTTTTCAAAAACTGGGTTTAGAAGGCGTGGTCAAATATTGGAAAAATGGTCAAATTTGTGGCGAGTTGCCTTGATTAAATATTTATCACACTAAAACGGAATGCACCACAATCTTAAAAGTTTACTTTCTTATATAGTTTTGTGTGGGCTATCGATTAAAATTCTTTTTTTAAAAAAGTCAATTTATCAAAAATCCGGCCACTTTTTTTTTAAAGTTTAGATGTTTGTCCATCCACATAAAAAAATTCAGGCACGCGTTTTTCGTTTTTTTCGAGAAAATCGCATTTGAATTTAAAATTTCATAACAATTTTGTAATTTGCTTGTATTTTCTTGTTTCAACAGAGCGTATGAGTAATATTTATGCAATTAATAATACTCATTTGCAACGTTAAAACAAGAAAATACAAGCAAATTACAAAATTGTTATGAAATTTAAAACTCAAATACGATTTTCTCGAAAAATGTGTCTGATTTTTTTTTGTGTGGATGGACAAACATCTTAACTTAAAAAAAAATAAAAAAAAGTGGCCGGATTTTTGATAAATTGACTTTTTTAAAAAAGGGAAATTTTCAGAACGGGTTCTGAAAATTTTCCAAAAAAAAAAAAAAAAAAAATCGATAGCCCATACAAAACTATATAAGAATGTAAATTTTTAAGATTGTGGTGAATTCTGTTTTAATGTGATAAATATTTAATCAAGGCAACTCGCCACAAATTTGACCATTTTTCCAATATTTGACCACGCCTCCTAAGCCCAGTTTTTGAAAATAAGAAAAACCAAAAACCCAATTTTCTTAGTTCCATATAGGGCTATCCAAACAACATATTCAGAAATTTACGGGACACATGTTCTTCTGTAGCGGGACATTTGGTGTAGAATGCCTCATATACCCTCTATCACTAGAGTGGAGGGTATAAAAGAACCTCAGTTCTAAAAAAATAAATTTGATGATGTAAATTAGGTCATGAAACTTAATTTTTAAACTAAATTTTTTGTGAACAAAGTTTTAAGATTTTTTTTAAATAAATACTTTTTTTTATAAGTTTAGGGAAAAATTCTTTTGCGGTAAGAGTTTTATCCAAGTATTAGATGATTCCATTTTAAGAAGACAATACAAGTTTTGAGATTTTTTCCTTATAGTTTAGAAAATGTTCCTAACATAAACTTTAACAAATAGTGGACACATTTATAAACCATTTTCGAGGACATTTTTTCCCAAATTGTAGGTTTGTTGTTTTTTTTTTGATCGTAGTTGTTGCTACTAGCTCCACATTTCTCAAACAACCCATGTTTGTTATACTATGTTTCAAGTATCATGTTTATAATATTTAAATATATTGTTTATGTTTTCTTGCAGCCGGAAATAAAGTTTCTAATCAATTAAATTTGATCGTTAAATTACGGCGTAAATACATGTAAATAGAATCTAATTACTGCCATAAAAACTACTTAAAATAACTTTTGGTATTTATTTTGATTCTTTTTTTTATTATTATTAATTTAACCACTACAGAAATAGAGAAGAAAAGTTATTTTTCTAATAGTTTTGTGAGTCGATGTCGTTTATTTTTTTCATTTGAGTTTTTTTTTATTTGGAAATTTATCAAGTCTTGGGAATTAGAACACCTTGTTAATGTCAATGTAGATTTTGTTTAAGATTATTTGACAATGTTTTTTTTTTGTTTACAGGATAATGTCATGAATGAATATTTGATGTGTATGTATGAGCGTATATCCTCGAGATATTTATCGTTAATTTCATGTATATTAAATGTAATAGTTGTGTTTGACATTGTACGAAAATGTTTTCACCTGGTTTATTTCCACTGATTATACAAATTAATAATTAATTAGTAAATAAGTATACTTAAATGTGTGCATGTGTTTTAAAAGCTGGGCAATGTTTTTACACAAAAAAATTGATTTAAAAAAAAAATTTTTTAAATAAAATCATTTTTTGTTTTTGACAGACTTTTTTCAACCTTTTTAAAAAAAAATAAAAAAATTTCAAGACGCCAAAATTTGAAAAGTTTTTTTTAAAATCGAAACTGTTTTTGAATTTTTTTAACAAAAATTACTTTTATAAAAGTTTATTTTATTTGCACTCAAAAGAAAGCTTCCCGACTAAAAAAGTTTAGATATACCCGAGTAAAAAAGTTCCTATATAGTTGTATATAATTTTATAAACATCATATATGATTAAATAGAATTATATAGAATTTGATGCGAAAAATGAGTCGATAAAACTATATAAAATTTGATCAATGTTTCATATATTTTGATAAATTTTTTATATAATTTTATGCGAAATTTGGACCCCTATTTTTATATAACAACAGCAAATTTATATAATTAGATATAATTATATAAAAAAATATAAAATTGTATAAAACTGTATAAAACTATATAAAGTTGCATAAAATTATATATAATTATATATAATTAACACAAAATTTTATGATTCATATAAAACTTGATATAATTTTATGTAACTTTATATAGTTTTATACAATTTTATATATTTTTATATAATTATATCTAATTATATAATTTTGCTATTATTATATAAAAACAGGGGTCCAAATTTCGCATAAAATTACATAAAAAATTTATCAAAATATATGAAACATTGATCAAATTTTATATAGTTTTATCGACTCATTTTTCGCATCAAATTCTATATAATTCTATTTAATCATATATGATGTTTATAAAATTATATACAACTATATAGGAACTTTTTTACTCGGGTAGCAACATATTATTTAATATATTTATATATGGCCATACACAGTACTTTACATAATTATATGTAAATGTATATTGTATTAAGTTTTACACCCAAAATTTAATATGGTGCCATATAAAAGGATATCAAATCATGTATTGCTCCACATACAATATATAAAGCTTTATTAAATTAGATATTGCATATAATATTATATATGACTCCATGAATGACCTCATACAAGATTAGATAAATAAATATATGATATACAACTCCATGTCTGACCTCATACAAGATGAGATATACATACATATATATATAGTGCCGAATCGGGGGAAAAAAGTTTTCTAAGTCCCGAGAAAACTTTTTAAAATTTCCAGACACAAATAATTTTTGCGTTTTGGAGTTAAGAATTTCATTAAAAATTATTTAAACAAAAAAAAAAAAAATTAGCCAAATTTTGAAAAATTTTACAAGTCCTGAAAAAGTTTTGTAGAATTTTCTAAGTCCTGGATAAAAAATATTTTTGGTAAATTTTTTGCGTTTTGAAGTAAAAATTTATTAACAAAGTTTTAAGAAAAAATTTTTTAAATTTCGATTTTTTTTTAAATTTCCAAGTCCCAGACAGAATTTTTTTTGCAATTCCCGAAAAAACTTGGGATAAATTTGTAAATTATGAGATAAAAAAAATATTTTATGCAAAATTCTACATATTTTATCTTATGATATAAAATTATATCAAATTAGATAAACCCAATATTCGGATCAAAAACGATCATATTTAATCTAATATAACAAATTTTGAGCTATTTTGATCCACCAATTTCATCATCTTATTTTATCCAAATACGTCTTGGGCCATATTAAATTATATATGGCTCAATTTCAAATTATATATGGACCTGTATACATTTATTTTTAGTCGGCCCGAGTAAAAACGAACTGATATAATCATATATGCTATTATATAATTATTTATATTTATATATGGTTATGCATGAACTTTGATATGGGCATATAAGTTTATATATAGCATTGTATTTTTCCTTATTTTTTAATATGATAACTAGGGATGAGATTTTCATGCACTAAAAAATCGAAAATATGCGCTTAAAATATGCGCTAAAAAATTCAAAATATGCACTAAAAAACTTTAAAATATGCACTAAAAAATAAAATGTGTACAAAAAAAATCTTGTTTTCATAGGAAAAACTTTTTAAAAATCACAAAATAACGCCGGGTTTAAATAATAACATTTAAAACTTTATATGAACAAGATTTTTTTTAGAAATTAAGAAAATCTTAAAAAAAAAATAACAAGAAAAAAAATTTTTTTTTTCTTATTTTCAAAATAAATTTTCAAAATTTTAAATAGTTTTTGGAACAAATAGATTTCAATTTGTGTTTTTGCTAATTTATGCCAAAATATGCAAAAATATGCACTTAAAAGTTCGAAATATGCACAAAATATGCATTTAAAATTAAAATATGCAAAAATATGCATTTTCACCAAAATATGCATAAATATGCAAAAACAAATCGATGCCATTTTATCGCAAATTTCGTTATTCGGAAAGATAATTCGTCGATATTGTTTTTAAACTATCGACAAAAAACATGCATTTGCATGGAAATCTCATCCCTAATGATAACATACATATTCCTATCTATTTATATACCGATCTATATGAAATTAGATATGACATATAAGGTCGGAAATTTTTAGATATGACAGATAAAAAGATATATGATTTTATTTTTAATTATATCCCGAAAAAATTTTTCAAAATTTTTTAAGTCCTGGACAATTAAAAAAATTTCAAGTCCTAAAAAATTGTATGAAAATTTTCCAAAGTTCCGGACACAAAATTTTTTTGGCAATTTTTTTTTGGAGTAAAAAAATCATTGAAAATGTTTTTAGGAAAAATTTAGTTTTTTTTGAAAAATTTTTAAGTTTCGAAAAAATGTTTTTAAATTTTCTAAGCCACAAACATTTTTTAGAATTTTCCCGAGTAAAAATAAACATATATTACAATATATAACTTGATACAAACATAATAAATTATATATGATTATACATCCCTGAGATATTTTCTAAATTTTTTTAATGCAGTCATATGTAGTAATATATAATTTAATCATGATTCGGATTAAAAGGTGTATGGTTGATATACTTATATAAAATTATATGAGGGTCAATACAAAATTTCTTTTTCTGTATAATTTAACTTAAAATTATATATAGCTTATCGAGGGCCTATATTCAAAACCCTCTATCTTCCATTTTCACGAAAATGACTTTTTGATGGCAAAATATTCAATAAAACGACCCTCATCTATGGTGTAAAATTCAGAACAAAAATATTTTTTTTGCTACTTTATTTGCATTTTTGGTTTTCTCTATCTCTTATACAAATAATTTTTCTGAATGCAAAACCCTCCATCTTTTCAAATAATTAATTTATAAATATTTTTTTTTAATAATTTCATCATGCATCACATATTTTCATACTAATTTTTGCTTGCTAAACATGAATTTGTCAAAAAAATTCCAAAATTACGATTTTGGTCCAGAGATGCTAATTTTTTTCTCAAAATTTTTGTTTGACTTTTTTGAAAAATATCGCTCAAAATTTGGATGTCTTGTGTACATTATGAAACAAAAATTTTAATCTTAAAAATCGAGATGCTGATCAGCATCTGTGGACCAAAATCGCGTTTTTAATTTTTTAATTTTTTTTTACATAACATACTCAACAGTTTGTCATCTTTTAAGATGAAGTCGGTAAAAAAATATTTTTTGTCTCAAAAATCAGCACCTGTGGACCAAAACCGCGATTTCGGAATTCTTTATAAGCCGTTATCATTAATAATCACGTTAAAAATTTACCGGTGTCATAAATGAAATCATAATAATTCATTTTTATTAAAATACAAAACCCTCTATCTGATCATTTTCATTCATGAACTAAATATTTTTGAGAAACAAAACCCTCTATCTTTCATAATATCCCTAATAGTGCAAAATTTAAAAAACGAATAATATGTGAGATTCAGTAGTTGATTTAAAAAAATATTGTAGAATATCGAATTTTAATTACTCTAACAATACGCGAAATAAACAGTTTTTTGGCTCTCCTGAAAAGTTGTGTTTTTTAAGATAAAGGGTTTTGAATATAGGCCCTCGTTATGCTGTTCCATATAAACCTATACATATATGTTTACAATTAACCAAAAATGTTCTAAGTTTTTTAGGCAAAGTATAAGAAACTTTTTAAAATGTTTCTAAACATTTCTTGTTAGGGTTATGTATATCACCTATCTGGTTCGAAGCGTACCCAAACATTTTCTTGTTTTTGAAAATTATATGTTTGGTGAATGTATCGTTGACCTGTGGTGTATCTCAACCCAAACCAAAAAAACACCAGGATTTTATATGTTTTTGTGCAATTAGATCTAATTAGATCCACCAATATAAGGCAATATCTGGTCAAAACTCGGATGAAATCAAATCATATTTTATACAAGTAGATATTTTTTAATGCAAAAACATCCACCATTATTCGGATCAAATTGCGTATTAATATATATTGTGTCATATATCATTATATATTGCATCATATAAAAATTTTTACTCGGGTTAAATCACTTATAACTGATTTAAAAAAAAAAAAAAAAAAAAAAATTTAATAATTTGCTAAGTCCCGAAAAAATTCAGAAGAATGCAATAAAAACTCTTCTAATTGATACTGTATCCAATCTGATAAAATAATTTCTAATTTCACGTTTAAAATTCCAAAAAATTTGACCAGATTTCATCTAATTATATAAAAATTTATCTAATTTTAACAGATAAGATATGATTTAATACAATTAGATAGACCCATTTTTGGGATCAAACTTAATCAAATTTGATATTATTTTATCAGAAATAATAGAATTTGATATAATTGTATAATATTCGATCCGCCAATTTTCGGATCAAAATTAATATGGATTTACATAAAATCATATCTGTTCATATAAAATTAAATATTGCGTCATATAACTTTTTTTTACTCGGGGGGTTATGATTTTTCCTATCATATCTATGTGATCCACTAGTGGACTGTCACCAGTTTATCTATACAAATTACGGCAGCACAAACTGTAAAAACTATATTTTTGTAAACTTTGTTATGGCAAATATTTTTGTGTACTATATATTAGGGTGGTGCGTATTCCAATGAAGTGCTCAGATCAACTATTAATAGTGCGGAAAAGTTAGTTTAAGTAAATACAAGCATTTTAAAACCAAAATGATCAAAATCGGTCCATGTCTTCTGCTTGCGCATCGCGGGTCAAAATTGGGGTTTTTGAAAAAATGGATATAATTTAAAAAAAAAATTTAAAAATTAAAAAAAAAAAATTATTTAAAAAAAGAATTTTTTTTTTGTGTAGCAATAATTCGTAAGTATTCAAATAATTTTTTTTTATTATTTTCGGATATCGATAACCAACCCAAACGTGAGTCAAAAAAAAACTTTTCGACAATTTTAAAATTGTCCAAAATTTTAAAAATTTAATGAAACAAAATTTCAAAATATTTTAGTTTATCCATTTGATTTCATTGAATAGATCCCAGAGATTGTAAAAAAAAATTCTTGGTTAAATTCCTTCATCCAGTTGTCTGTGGAGCAATTTGAATTTACCGGATTTCAAGAAAATGTGTTTTTTTCAAAATTTTTGTCTAATTTAGAGCTGTAGGCAACATTTTACTCAAAATTAACCAACAGTCATTTTGAAATGGTTGTTTTGGACGATAATTACTCTGATATAAAATAATAGCTTTTTTGGACAACGTTAACCCTTGCCGGCACGCGGTTAAAAGTACTCCCCAATGAAATTTCCGAGAAAAGTTCTTAAATTTTTTAAAATTTCTCAGTCTAAAATTGTGTATGTGTACAATAGGGTGCTCCAAAAAAATGAAGTTGTTAAATATTGGCCGTAACTCCCCTAGAAATATGCATTTAGGTGTAAAAATATGTTTTGCAAAATTATAGGGTAATCGGATGTGGGTAAGGCGTGCCGCATCGGCCCTGAAGTTTGAAAAACGGATTACAAGGGGAAAATATGACTTTTTTGTCATTTTCTCAATTTTTTTGATATTTTGAGTAAAGTTTGAATTCAAATGGTCACTGAATTTTGATTAAGAGTTAATTGTCTATCAAATAAGGTATTAAAAATTAAAATCGGTTGAAAATCACCGAAGTTATTACGACTTCGCCAGGCAACTAACGTGTGTCAGGCCACTTAATCAAGGAATTCTAGCCCCATTTTTGAAATTTATTGAAATTATCTACTGTAAAAACATTTTTATATTCTTTAAGTCCCAATGTAATAAGAAGATAAATATTTTTCATTTTGCGTTTTGCTAACTTGTTTTAAATAAATGCTAAAGTGGTCTGAATTTTTCAACACTATTTTCAAATCTCCAATTTTAAATTTTTAATTTTTTTGGTAAAGAAATTTTAAAAATTCGACTATTGGAGTTTAAGGATTTGTTAAGCACATATAATAGATTAAAAACCCCAAAAATTGTAGGGTTTGCTGTTTTCATTTGGCTTTTACATTGATTTAAGTTTGGCGGATTTCGGGAAAGTAGTGATTTTTGGCCCTTTTTTAGCTTTTATTTTTTTTGTTTGGTTTTTTTTTACAAACTTCATATGTTTCGCCCTAATTCGCAAAATTAGGTCGAAATTGAGATATAAAAAATTGCCCCTGTTAAGGGTCAAAGGTCAAATTTTAGAAAATTTTTAATTTTTAAAAATTAACAAATTTGCTGGGCGGATTTTGCTGAATCTACTTGATGTTATTTTAATTGGTCTAAACAAAATGGCAAATAATTAAAATTAAGATATTAAACACTTAAGTGCTGTTGGGGCCTATAATTTTTTTAATTTAATGGAGATAATGTAAGTGTATTTTGATCAAAGGGTCGAATAGGCCCCACCAGCACTTAAGGGTTAATATTCTGAATTTAAACAAAAAGACATATGTTAAGACCTTTTACAATGACATCAAGTAGTTTCATATATTTCCACTAAGGAAATCTGTTAATGTTTAAAAATTTAAAATCTTCTAAAATTTGACCTTTGACCTTTAGTTGGGACAATTTTTAATTTCTCAATTTTGCCCTAAATTTGCGAATTGGAGTATTCTATCTCGTGTTGATATAATTCGGTCCAAAACATATCACAGAAAAAACAGCATGTTTTTTGTTGTTTTGTCCAATAAAAAAATATTTAACAACATAAAATAAAAAAAGTTTGGTCAATATGAAAGGTGATTGTGTAAAAAACGAACTTGTTTCAATTTTTTTGATTTTGGTTCAAAATTACGCCCTCTATTGGAAAAAAATGAAAAAAAATTAAAAAAAAATCAATTACTAAATACACCGATTCAATTACTTTAGTATTTGAATTTCCTCCGAGCACGAAAATTGTAATATTGATTACTCAAGTAATTGGTCCAATTACTAAAGTAATTGGTTCAATTATTTTTGTAATTGGCCCAATTACTTGAGTAATCTATATTACAATTTTCGTGCTTGGAGGAAATTCAAATACTAAAGTAATTGAATCGGTGTATTTCGTAATTGATTTTTTTAATTTTTTTTTTATTTTTTTCCAATAGAGGGCGTAATTTTGAACCAAAATTAAAAACATTGAAAGTAGTTTGTTTCTTACATAATCACCTTTCATATTGACCAATTTTTTTTTTCTTTTATGTTGTAAAATATTTTTTTATTGGACAAAACAACAAAAAACGGGCTGTTTTTTCTGTGTATGAAGTTTGTAAAAAAAAACAAGTAAAAAAGTTAAATTCGGCCTTGCCGAATGTAGTGATACCCTCCACAATTTCAAAAAGATTATTGCAAACAACTTTATTTAAAAGGAAATTACTTAAAAAAAAAAAAAAATTAAAAAAAAAATTCCGCGAAAAAAAAATTTTGGTAAAAAAAAAATCCGCGATTTTTTTCTTTTTTTGTCAAAAAATATGTTCGTACTTGTTTAAATACCATTTGGTGTTCAATTATGTTAACATATGTCAACCAGAGGCCGAATTATAGCATTTTGTATTTTTAGGTTATGTTGAATGTACTGAAATTTTTGAGGTGTGCTTACATTTTCGTTCATAACTTTTGAACCGCTGAACCGATATCGCTCAAATGCAATACCAAACTTCTCGGGAGAACTTCCAATATATATGTTAAGTTTCAGTCATCTCTGTGCAATATTTTATCCGCGAGAGCATTTTCCACAGACAGACAGACAGACGGACAGACGGACAGACGGACATCGCTAGAATGTCTTAAAATCGATCGGGCATCATGAATATATATACTTTATGGGGTCCCAGACCGATATTTCGATGAGTTACAAACGGAATGACAAACTTATATATACCCTCTATCACTAAGTGGAGGGTATAAAAAAAAAAAAAAAAAGCTAAAAAAAGGGCCAAAAATCACTACTTTCCCGAAATCCGCCAAAATTAAATCACTGTAAAAGCCAAATGAAAACAACAAACTCTACAATTTTTGGGGTTTTCATTCCTTTATATCTGCTTAACAAATCCTTAAACTCCAATAGGCGAATTTTTAAAATTTCTTTAACAAAAAAAATAAAAACTTAAAATTGGAGATTTTAAAATAGTGTTGAAAAATTCAGACCACTTTAGCATTTATTTAAGACAAGTTAGCAAAACGCAAAATGAAAAATATTTATCTTCTTAGTACATTGGGACTTAAAGAATATAAAAATGTTTTTACAGTAGATAATTTCAATAAATTTCAAAAATGGGGCTAGAATTCCTTGATTAAGTGGTCTGACACACGTTAGTTACCTGGCGAAGTCGTAATAACTTGGGTGATTTTCAAACGATTTTAATTTTTAATACCTTATTTGATAGACAATTAACTCTTAATCAAAATTCAGTGACCATTTGAATTCAAACTTTACTCAAAATATCAAAAAAATTGAGAAAATGACAAAAAAGTCATATTTTCCCCTTGTAATCCGTTTTTCAAACTTCAGGGCCGATGCGGCACGCCTTACCCACATCCGATTACCCTATAATTTTGCAAAATATATTTTTACACCCAAATGCATATTTCTAGGGGGAGTTACGGCCAATATTTAACAACCTCATTTTTTGGAGCACCCTAGTGTACAAATAATGAACAATTATACATTTATGCAAAGTTTTCTTGAAAGACATCTTTAAGCCTTGTTGAACCAGGTCCCAAAAATTCCAAACAGCTGTTTTTTTGCTCATAGTCAAATTGGACTTTTTATTTGACTTATGAAATAATATTTTTTTCACTCTCAGCTTAACCCAGGAACAACGACGAGAACGTGGTGAAATGTTTGATCCCATTTTAAAAAAATTTTTTTACCCCATTTCGATCCTCTGTTGGAAGGTGGAATTTCGGGTAAATATGGTTACGAATGTTAAGTCTCATCTTTCTGCAATTGAAAAAAATGTCCCACTTTACCACCGCAATTTATATGCCCATGAAATGCAAATCAGCACAGAAATTGTTTCAAGCAAAATCTAAAATTTATTATTATCAAATTAGACTAATTTGAATCATTTTGAAACTATTTATTTTAAAAATAATGAAATAAATTTATAAAATAGCAAATAAATCCAAATATTAAAATTGCATAAAAAGTTGAAATGCAGGTTTTTCTGGGATAACGGCACATTGAAAATTTTTTTTTGACAAGATTTTTGAGATCTGCGGATGCTAATTACCCTAAAAAAAATACCTTCGTAAAAGTAAATTCGGTCTTGGTCCAAAATGGGTTAATTTTTTTATATTTTTATTTATTAAAAAACAAAAAAAAAATTATTGACAAAAAAATAAAAAAAATGGTATCAGACATTTCACCACGTCCTCGTGAAAGATTATTATTTTATATGTAAAAAAAAGTCCAATTTGACTATGAGCAAAAAACAGCTCTTTGAAATTTTTTGGGCACTGGTTCAACAAGGGTTAAAGATGTTTTTCAAGAAAACTTTGCATAAATGTATAATTGTTCATTATTTGTACGCATACACAATTTTAGAGTGAGGAATTTCAAAAAATATAAGAACTTTTCTCTGAAATTTCATTGGGGAATGCTTTTAACCGCGTGCCGGCAAGGGTTAACGTTGTCCAAAAAGCCTATTATTTTATATCAGAGTAATTATGGTCCAAGACAACCATTTGAAAATGACTGTTGGTTAATTTTGAGTAAAATGTTGCCTACAGCTCTAAATTAGACAACAATTTTGAAAAAAAAAAACACATTTTCTTGAAATCCGGTAAATTCAAATTGCTCCACAGACTAAATATTTTGAAATTTTGTTTCATTAAATTTTCAAAATTGTGAAAAAGTAGTTTTGAGCTCCATGCAAAAAATGTGCGTTTTTATTGGACTCACGTTTGGGTTGGTTATCGATAGGGCAAGTACTTTCATGAAAATGCATGTTTTTACTCAGCATTGTAAACATAACATAAATTAAATATCTATCCGAATCAATAAATTTGCAGTAAAATGACATCGATTTGTAGATGCATATTTTTGCATATTTTGGTATAAATGCATATTTTTGCATATTTTCATATAAATTGGATTTTTTTTTGTTCTTTATCAATATTTTTTTCAAAACTTCCTTAGAAAAATACAAAACTATCCCCTATTTCTTATAGAAAAAGAAATTATTTATAGAAATCATATTCTGAGTATTTCTTATAGAAAACTGATTCTGAAAGTATTATTTTTAGATTCTGAGAAATGTTTCCGATTGAAAATTCTTCTGCTCTGAGACATTTTACTAATCGTAAAGAAAATCCTGCTTTCGAATTTAAGATTTTTCGACAGGAAAATTGATTTTTTTATTTTGCTTAGAGTCAGGGTGGGGTCTTTGCCCTTGAGTGAATTTTTTAACTTGAAAATCGGAAAATTCTAAAAATCGGAAAAAAGTATTTTAAAATTTACTTGTTTTAGAACAATGTTGTACTTAAATTTTTTTTTCTAAATTTATTTCCTCCAAAATTATTTATTGAGTTAAAGAAAAAAACTTCTCGTGTAAATTTGTTCAATTAAAAATATTTGTATCACAAAATGTGTCTATAAAACAATATTTTACTTATTAAAAATGGTGTTAGAATTGTCGAGGGCCTAAAAGTTTTTGACCAAGCCTAATTTATCTTGACAAACCTATTTGTTTAGTAAAAAAATATTTTTAAATGCATATTTTTGAAGTTTTTTGTGCATATTTTGGATTTTTAGACGCATATTATAGGCACATATTTTCGAATTTTAGATGCGTGAAAGTACTTGCCCTAGTTATCGATATCCGAAAAAAATAAAAGAAAAATATCTGAATACTTACGAATTATTGCTACCCCAAAATTTTTTTCTTTTTTTAAATAATTTTTTTTTAATTTTTTTCTTTTTTTTTTTAATTATGTCCATTTTTTCAAAAACCCCAATTTTGACCCGCGATGCGCGAACAGAAGACATGGACCGATTTTGATCATTTTGATTTTAAAATGCTTGTATTTACTTAAACTAACTTTTCCGCACTATTAATAGTTGATCTGAGCACTTCGTTGGAATACGCACCACCCTACTATATATGTTAGAACACACCAAGGCCCAAAACTTAACACAAACATCAAATACCAGTCAAATTCAAGATTGCACACTAACAAGGGAAGTCTCCCTGGTGTATAACCCGATCTTTATGGAATTTGTTTTATTTTGTAGATAAGGAAAAATAAAGGGACACGTATTTTTTATAGCGGCCCAAATTCATGTTTAGGGTTTGTAAAAGAGGGGGGAAGAAACACAAATTTTTTAGTTTTTACCGTTTATCTCCTATATTGTGCAAGGTATCCATGTAGTACCATGTAGTATATTAAATGAAAGATATTTGGAAAACCCATCTTAATAAGTCGAAAAGTATTATTAAAGATATTATATCTTTTTTTGGTACGTTGCTATCGTACCTCAAATCGCCTTTTTTCAAAATTTGAAAATTTTATTAAAAAAAAATTTAAAATATATAATTTTTTCTTTCTGAATTCATTAAGAACACCTTGGAGAAGAAAATGTGAAATATGGCGGATATCCGTCGGGTCACTTTTCGGGAATTGCTATGGGAAGTTAGCGGATTTCAAGGAAATCTTGGTTTTACCAAAAATTTGGCTTAATAAAATCTAATAAATTTCATTATTGAGCAAATTAAGGGTTTTTTGGTGTCGTGGCATTCTATTAGGTAACTGTAAGTCTGTCATGAAATCTTACCAATCTAGGACTTCTTTAACCACATTGGATGTGGCCGCAGAAAATTTGAAGTTTAGTGCTTAAAGTGCGTGATATTAACAAGTATAAAATGGCTTCTGTGTTTTTTCCACAACTATAATTTCGTAGTTATATATTATCTTCAAAAAAACCGGGTGTCAAAAATGACCAATTCAGTAAAAAATATATATTTAGATGATATCAAAAAATTTAAGCACTATGCCCAAAATTTGTTGCCGAGGTAATTTTTAACCCCGGCCCAATATGGGTTAAAAATATCTTAAATAAGTAGGATTATTTAAAGTTATCTAATAGATTGTCACAAATTAATTTTCCGTAAAAATATATATTTTTAACTAAATGGTTCGTTTTTGACCCCCTACCAAGAAGGGTGAATGATTGTTTTAAAAGATAACATATTACTACAAAATTATAGTTGAGATAAAAAAACACAGAGGCCAGTTTATATTTGTTAATATCTTAAAAGTTAAGCTCTAAACTTCAAATTTTCTGCGGAGGTAATTTTTGACCCCCAGCCAATGTGGGTTAAGGACGTCGGTATGATTTCAAGACAGACTTACAGTAATCTAATAGAATGCCACGACACCAAAAAACCGTTAATCTGCCCAAAAATGTAATTTATACGATATTATTAAGCCAAATTATTGATAAAACCAACATTTCCTTGAAATCGTATAATTTTTTCCCGCAATTCCCTAAAAGTGTCCCGAAGGATATTTCTAAAATTTTTCTTCTTCAAGATGTTTTTAATGAATGCAAAAAAAAATTATATATTTAAAAAATTTTTTTTATTAAAATTTTTAAAAAATGTGTGTTTGAGAACCCCCAAAAATCATGACAGTTTTTTGCTTTCAAGTTTGAACCGGTAAATAGTACCGTTAAAATCTTTAAATTTAATATTTAAGTATTTACGATCAAATATTATACAAAAAAAAATTTAATTAATTTTAATAAAAATACTGTTAAACATTTTTTTTTAAAGGTCCTTTTTTGTAAAAAACCCAATTTTGAGGCTCAAAGTGGAGACAGATCGCAGGGTGACACCAGAGAGATTTCCCTTATAAGTAATTTTTGTTGTTTGCGGTAATTTTTGGGCTTTGGTATGTTCTGACATACATAGTAAAATTTTATGGTCAACATTTTTGTAGAACATTTCATTCCCGCCTTCCCCCTTTTCGGGTATTTTTTTACAATATAAAGAGGATTTGTTTCAAATAGCAAAACGTTGGAAGCTGCAATGAACATTGTTTCGCAAAAAGTTAACGTGGAAAAACAGTCCTTATCGCAAAAAACCTTTGGGAATGTATTGGAATAAAACTGAAGATATCTTCGAGTTTTAAACGAAATTCCACTGCCTTAATCAAGAAGTTTTAGATGGCGTTCGTGTGCCCACTGAACGGGAGCTTCTGAAGATTGCTATGGCTGTTTTTGACCCGTATAGTTTGATAGAATACTTTTTACAGTATTGTAAAATGTTGGTCCAAGTGAAGTTACTTAATTTCAGTCATAGATCAAATAGTCATATACAAATTTATAATAAGTTTTAAGCAATACATACCGTAGATGAATCCTGAAATGAGAAGAAAAAAAAAACATTTAGACTTTTTATATATTGGTCACAGTTTTATTTAAATCTAGTCATAATTAAAATATAAGTGTAATCATACTTCTGAAACGCACTGTGTTTCAATTTAAGACTGAGTAAATTTTAACGAATTGTACAAGAAGTGAAATGGATAAAAGGCTATGAGAATTTTATATTTAATTTTAGTTCAAGTTTTTAAACAAATTAAAAAAATCCCAATTACTATTTTTAGATTTCTCTTGGGATTCCATTTTAAACAACTAAATAATCACATCGAATGTGATTTACAAAACAAAAAATACATAAATAACGTAACCGAATTGTGTGGACGTTGGACAATCAATCGACTTATTCGATTGCGTGTAAATACAGTATGGTACCAAAACCATTTCAATATCCAATTATACCACTTCAAATTACCATTTATTCTGCAATACCAATTTCGATCAAAAACAGGCGCATGTCACGGACTTAGTTCCGTTGGGAAGTGGAATTAAATGGTTTACTCGTAAAACACACAACAAAATATTTTTTTTGGCATGAAATCAGTTCTGAAAATCAAAGTGAAATTATATTGCATGAAAAAGCTTTCTTGATGAAATAATAATCCAATACTAATAGATATCGTTTTGGTTCTCAACTTTGCTCAAAATACATACAAATGAGAGATATTTAATTAAAATTTTGTTTGTTGCATTCAGAAACAAGTAAGCAAGTTATAGTCTGCCAAGACCGACCATATGATACCCTACACAAGTGATTTCCAGAATGGAATTGGGACTGTAATAGATTTTCCTACTAGTCCCTGCCGCTAAACCAACTTAAGCTTCTTATGAAACTCCTAAGATATTGAATTTTGACTTCCGACAAATCAGAAAGATCGTGCAGCTCCCTAGTTCCCAGCGAGGCAAGTCTCTGGCCAGAAAGTGTCGGGCAATGGCACATAAAGTGTTCTTAGTCTTTGTAGTGGAACAAAGCCGTAGATTTTGCATGCAAGTTTTTAGAGGCATACAAAAACAATTTAATTCTGTTGGAACGTGTATGGTAGTTTCCAGTCTTGCAAGCTCATGCAGTTTCCTGGAATGTCTCTGTGCTCTGGGAGCCATATGAGTCGAATGTCAGACTGCTTGGCCATTCTATTTGAAGACGTGTGGCAGTTAAGGGGAGATCTTGTTTTCAGAAACATTGACTCCTGGGACTTGACCGCGGATTGACTGTCAGAATAGATGTTGACAGCAGTTGTAGACAAGACATTGTAGGTTAGAGACTCAGGTCCATTGTGATACCATGGGACTGCAATAGGTTTCCCTACTGGTCCCTGCCGTTAAACCAATTTAAGCTTCTTGCGAAACTATTAAGATATTGAATTTTGTCATCTGACAAATCAGAAAGATCGTGCAGCCCATAGATCCCAGTGAAGCAAGTCTCTGACAGAAAGTGCCGGGCAATGGCAGAAGAAGTGTTTGATAGTTTCCAACTCCTCTTCACCCATGCAACTCCGGAAGAAGTTATTTGACGGTTCCCAGTCTTGCAAGCTTATCGGCTTAGGAGTTCCCGGAAATGTATGCCAAACTGCTAAGCCATCCTATTTGAAGACGAGTGGCAATTAAGGGCACATATTGTTTTCAGAAACATTGAGTTCAGGGACTTGACCGCGAATTGACTGCTAGAATAGATGTTGACTGCGGTTGTAGACAGAACAATGTAAATCAACCAATCAGCCACTTCATTTATTGTCAGTATCTCTGCCTGACAAAAGCCGGCAATTTTCGATTAGGAGAAGGCCAACTCTGTCGTATAGTCTTACACGTCCATCTATTTACCGATCGCTGATTAGACTCCGTCGCGGAACAAAGCCGGAGATTTCGCTTACCAACACATTCCAATATTGGAGCCTGTAACGTAGTTCCCAGTCTTGCAAGCTCATCGACTTTGCAATTCCTTGGAATGTCTCTGTGCGATGGGACTCACATGAGTCGTATCTTATAGCATGTTTCCAGTGGCATGATTTGGGCAAATCAGAGTGTTTTGAGGAAATCATATCATTTTCTACATGTTTTCCCATACATTTTTCATATGCGCAAAACATCTCAAATTGGGTATTTTGGTACAAAACATGTCGACTTTTTAAACTCACCACTTGTTTTGGTCAGTGCAACACTGTATTTTATATTCAAAAATAAAAGCTACTCATTCGTAGTGAGTGTTCACTAGAAGAAGAAGACATTTTATTTTTTTTATTATTAAAATAATTTACAATTAGTTGTTTAAACATCTTTATTTAATTATAATAAACTAAAAAATTAATTGTTTTTGGTAAATGTTTTCTTAATTTTGTTGTTTGAACTATTTTATAGAGAAAACGTCAAATTAATTACGAAAATTCGTAATTAATTTGACGTTGCAAATCACTTCAACTTGAGTGGAAACAGCTCGAAGTGTTTTGCTCAAATGAAGTGTTTTTGATCTTGATGGAAACATGGTTTTAGACTGCTTAGTCATCTCATCGAAAAACGTTTGGCAGTTAAGGGCAGATCTTGTTTTCAGAAACATTGACTCCAGGAACTTGACCGCGGATTGACCGTCAGAATAGATGTTGACTGCGGTTGTAGACAAGACTTTTTAACTCAACCAATTAGCCACCTCATTTATTGTCAGTATCTCTGCCGGGTAAACAATGCAATGAAGCGGCAATCTTCGATCCAGGCTCAACCCAAGCTCTTCCCACATGTTCGTGTAGCTTTGATCCATCTGTATTAAAATTTATGGATCCTCCACTACCCGGAATGCCCCTCATCAAAGACTCCCTGAATGGTATCATAGTGGTAAAGTGGCGCTCAAAAAGGGTCATAGAGGAAGCGCAGTCCACATTTTGTGGTAACAATCGCTGCTCTTCCTTTACAGTGTGCTATTCAGTCCAATTGTCGACGTGGCCGCATACTGTCTACCCAATATTTTCAATGGTATTATATAAAGGAGGATTTCTAATGCAGCTGTAGGTGTAGTACAAAAAGCATAAGTGATACACATCATCACCATTCTCTGTATCCTCGTGATAACGACACAGTTCCCCTTTGTCTCTAAAGCAGACCACCAGACAATCATTCTCTACAACAGAACGCCACCTATCGTTTGTATTTAGTAGCCCGATTCACCTACACCCAATTTTAGTAATTCTATACAGCAGAATTTGACGCAGCCCTGCCGTTTAAAGCCAACGAACGCATTTAGGCTAAAGCTCCTTAGTTTCCCAATAGCCCTTTTACAGGAATAGAAAGCAATCATTGCTTTTCTTACTCGTTCCTTAAAATTACGAAACCATAGAGTATTGGTTACGTTATTCATATTCATACTTAATCATCACTAATGAAACTGAAAGAAAAAAAAAAATAACTCGATTCCAGAAATTATTTCGAATTAATTTATAAAGCTGTTTAAAAACAAGAAGTCATTTTCACCACCTGGATAAATGCAGCACATAATAAAGATGAAGATGAACAACAAAAAAAAACTTAGATGACTCTCTTTTCAAGTGAAACATTGATGGATGCCTTGGATAGCAAAAGTATAACAACAAATGAACAAATCAGTTGAAAAAAAAATTGATTTTGAGAATAAAAAAAAAAAATCGGTGGCAATTTGTGAAATGAATGTTAAGTAGAAAACCTGCGGGTGGTTTTGATCAATCCCAGTCACCAGAGTACATTGCACAAGTATGCAATGGACAGTCAATAAAAAGACTCCCAACTAGTAGTTGGAATATAAGAAGAGACAATCATCTAAAAAAGGTAAATGGCATTAATTTAAGAAACCTGATAGGAATTCATTTCATTATATTTACGAGTATTTTTCATTGAAATGCCATAACAATGACAACAGTCCGATACGTTTCGATTACTGATTTAATTGTTTGACTAATTGAGAGATTTTAATTTTTTCTGTTGTTGTGGATCTTTAGTAAAATAAAACGAACTGTTCCACTAAAGATGATGATCTTTTTTTTTTGTTTGTAATTTTCCAGTGATCATGTTTGGTTAATGTTAAGAGTGACAAACGTAATGACTTGATTTTGTTTGTGCTCCAAATTCAGTATTTAATGTTGAGATAGAGGAAAAACTTAAACTGAACTTAAAAAAAAGGCAAGTGCATTTTAACTACTACCAAACAGCGAACCAAGAGAAGTTGCCACCACCACCACCAAATTGTCGCCAATATTAAAGTTGCATGCAAGCATGCGCATATATGGCGGCATAACGGCGACAATGAGTACAGAATTGATCTTCATCGTCATGATCTTATTGTTGCATGATGTATGTCTGTATGTGTGTTCGATACAATATAGAATTAATTAACTGCCTGGTGGTGGAGGCGCAACCTCACAAGTTGTCGAGACTTTAATTTTTGTCATTGTTCGCAGGGTTTCATTTCGTAAACATCCAGGAAAACTAGAGTCTTTCGTTGATGTCTTGTTAGACACGACGAGGACACACAGAAGCACATATAAGTAAAGTATTCATGTTGCTAATATATGAAAAGCATGTGTGGTGGCAGCTGTAAGTTTGGTCATGGTTTTGGTTTTATTTTTTTTTTGTTCAAGTCTGCCAAAAAAATAAAATTTGCTACTTTGGAATTTCATTGAATAAACGTGTTACAGTGTTTTTGAAGAGTGAAAATTACTTTTTTAAACACTTCACTAACATAAATGTTTTAAGGCAATTATCTATTCTGTTAGGATAGGTTTTAAGTGGCTTAGTCAGCACACATAGACTCTGAGGTTTGTTGAGATACCACGGGACGGTAATTGGGTTTCCTTACTAGTCTCTGCTCTTAAATCATTGTGAGCTAATGAGAGATCGTGCAGCTCAATAGATCCCAGTGAAGCATTTCTCTGACCAGTAAGTTGCGGGTAATGGCAGGTTAAGTGTTCAATAGCTTAACACTCCTTACAACCCTGGCATGTAACCCTGGCAAAGTCATTTGACGGCACCTTTTTCCCTTCAGCGTACTTCCTATTAGACAGTGTTCTGTAATTACAGCAACCACCGTCGAAATATATTCTCTTGGAAGCGATACCATCTCACTTTAGATTAAGAGAAGTCCAAATCTGTTGAGGCCATATAGATTGCCCATCTTTGGTTAGTCTCTCTCGCGGAACAAATACGTATATTGCAAGTTTCTAGAGTTATAAGCTACAATTCTCTAGGAACCTTAAGGGAAGATTTCAGTCTTGCAAGCTCATCGCCTTTGGAATTCCCTGGAATTTCCTGGCACCAATATGAGTCACATGTCAAACTGTTTGGTCATCTCATTTCAAGGCGTTCTTTCCTGTTAGACAGATTTCGGTAATTACAGCAAACGACTTTCAAAATCTCTTGTGCGCTTTTGAGGGAACATCAAATCTATCGTGGTCAAATGGTTTGGCTATCTCTGATTAGTCTCCATCGCAGAACGAAACCGTTGATTTTGATCTTCGGCTTTGCAATTCCCTGAAATGTCCCTGTGCCGTGGGACCAATATGAATCTTGTGCTAAACTGATTGCCCATCTTATTTAAAGACGTGTGAAGGGCAGATCTAATTTTCAGAAACACGGACTCTAGCTAATTGATCGCGAATTGACTGTTAGAATAGACTGTGGTTATAGACAAGACATTGCATCTTAAAGGGTACTTTTTACTATCACACATTTCCATTATACAAGCGTAATTTCACCATGTTAGCGAAATATTTTTTTAAAAAATTTGGTCAGAAATTGTTCACTTATTACATACGACTAGGTTTCAATCAAAAAAGAATCCAAAAATCTTTAGGAAGTTGGTAAATTTTGATGTGTATAATGGAAAAGTGTGATAGTGAAAAGTACCCTTAACCAGTCAGTCACCCTCCTTCTCTAAAAATTACTGGAGGCCCTTGTACACGGAATGCCACTTTTTCAAGACTCCCTAGATGGTATCATTGTATTGACGCTCACAAATCCTCATAGAAGAAGCACAGTCCTACCCAACATGTCCAATAGTATTAGGTGAGGAAAGAAATTTATGCAGCCATAAGTGTAGTAAGACGAGCTCCAGTGACATTGATGTCATTCTCTGTACCCTTGTGATTAAGACATTATTCGTTGTGTCTCCTAAGCAGGCTATCAGACAGTGATTCTATAAAGCAGAATTGGACGAACCACTGCTGTATAAATCCAGTAAACAGCTCTAAGGCTACAACCCCATCGTTTTCCAATAGCCCTTTTGCAGAAATATAAAGCAATTGTTGCTCTCCTTACCGGTTCCTCAATATTACTCCCGAAATTCAACCTTTTATATAGAAATACTCCAAGATACCTGGCTCCACCTTAAAAAACGATTTCAGAGTAATAGAATTAAAAACAGGAATCTTATTTTCCTTGTAAACAAGACAAACTCAGTTTTTCTGGGATAAACTCCCAGACAACAGTCTCTTATCCATTACGACAGCTATTTCAAAGCGCCCTGAAGAATTTCTCTCAATGTTGGCAGGTGTTACCCACGTGACTCTAAATTAAATTTAGCGCTAGGTTTTTCAGAAGCACCTCCCTGTGGTGTGCCCCTATTGACAAATTGAGATACGACAGATGCTCCTGACTCAGAAGTTAAAGTTCTATAGCCAAGCAGGTTTTTCACCATCAATACGATCCTATGCTTTACTCCAAGCCCAGATAATGTCACAGTTATCAAGTACAGGATGACATAATAAAAAGCCCGCTCGATTTCTAGAAAGGCCACTAAAATGTACTACTTTACTAAAAGCGATTTCTCCATGGCACCAACGAGCTCATGAATAGCTGTTTTCGATAATCTACTCATGCATGTTGCCTAGGCGAAAGCAACCTCGGGTCAATGACTCTTCGCAAACAAGAATATATCATTCGTTGCAATTTGTCAGAAATCCTTCAGAACTTTTTAGGCGTTTTTCCAGCCCTTGAGATAAAACGAATCTGGTATCCCACCATATTAAAAGAATATACGACCAGTTTATGTATGCTGTTTAAAGGTTACACAGCCAATGGCCTATATAGTCCGACAAGTGCTGCATTTCAGCCGGGATTATACCTTCAGGTCCAGAGGATTTATAGGGTCTGAAACATTTAATCGCCAAGATTAATATTGTCATATTTATTACCTCCAAAGCAATTTCAGATGCTTGAAATGGCGATATGAAAAGAAATCATATCTCTACAACCTACAGAACGTACAACGACTTGCGTGTGTGATATTACAGGTGCTACTGGATCGGCACCCCAGGCCGACCTGAAAGTGATACTAAACATTCAGCCCGTGGTAGATATCCACGTCAAGAGAACATCAGCAAAATCGGCACTCATGTTAAGAGAGTCGCAATTGCTTAAGCAGCTTATGTCGCTGGGCACGAATTGGCTAATAAATGTGCGAGAAATGGTTCTAAGTCGAAAATGGTCTAAGCGGGTGGAACCTGACATCTCGGTTCCTATAGTAGAATTGATGAACAAGATTGATGAACAAAAGAATAGGATGAAGAATAGGTGGATATTGCGAACCATTTGACCGCTTCCAAATCCTGAGAAGACAAAAAGTATTTTTATATTGTAGAAGTTGCGGGGAAGTGGAGGAGTCAGTGAAGCAATTGTTATTTGAATGTACGGGTCTGATGAGAAGCCGCCATAAGCATTCGGGGCAAAGATTTTTCGATGACCTGAATTGCCTAAACGGTGTCTAATTGACGTCTCTAGCAAAATATCTTTGGGAATCGGGGTGGTAAAAAAGTAGAACTTTACGACAGAGGGTGAGTATTGAAATAACAATTAACAAAATCACAATGGGCGCTATGGCCTCCGAGTGAATTTGCCAAATGGCGGATGACCATTCAACATAACTTTGGTTGCTTAGACAAACCTTTTTTAATAGTATATAAGCCGTTACTTTTTTTTACTGGTTTTACGAAATTCAGGATACGGATTTTCAAAAGTTCAGAAAATATCGGATTCTTTACTAGGTACTTGTATGGGTAAAAAGTGAGGCCATGTGTTTTTCGGAACTATTCCCACAACAAATAAAATGTTGACCTTTCAACAACGGAAGGAGTAAATATCAACATTTTTATCTTTAATTGTGTGTTGTATGAATCGAAGGGTGAAACTTTTTTTTAAAATGAGACCAACTTAACCCATAATTACGTTTCAAGTGGCGTCAGCACACTCTGAGGTTCATTTTGACACCACCTATCAAACCTAATCCTATATGTATTTCAATAGTTTTTTTTTTGACTATATACCACTGTCCAATAGTTTTTCGTTTTCGTTTTTAGTTTACTATACAATCAAAAGCATGTAGCAAGACAGGTCATAAGGCTTCTTTTTCTATTTTTTTTTTCTTTAAGGATTTTTCGTTTTTTTTTGTTGTTGTGTTATATTGTTTAAGAATCAATAGCAAAGATAGTAAGAAACTGATCATGGTTACATGGTCTAGTTGGACTATCATCTACAAAGTGGCGCCAACAGAATTTGATGACAAGATTTATGCAAATATTGTTAAAAAGACAACAGTGGGAATTTTTATTTTAAGCGAAGCTTCAAAAACACAACTTAATTTGAGAACTTTTTAAAGACAATTTTTTTTTAGAAAATGTCTTAAAGAATTTTAAATAAATTAAGATTGCAATAGTTAAATAAATTGCTTGAGCAATTTTTTTTAATTTGCTGTTTTATGCGTTTGTTTAGTAAAACCTTTCAATCTCGTTCATTGGATTAATATTAAACATCATGTTTCAGGGAGTAGATGATGTATATGTCGGCCAGTCAACGTTCCATTAAAACATATTGATCACGTGTTGGTAATTTTGTAGTATTTTTTTTTTTTGTTTTTCATGTTGAAAAACATGTTTTAGCTCCCATGTAAGCGTTTTAAATTTAAAAGCTACTAAACTAATTTAAAACCTATTGAGAATTTGCTACACCTGATGAAGTTTTAATCATTTACGTTTAAAAAATATTTATTTGGTATTGTCTTTGCAGAATGTAGGGAATATCCACCTGGAGACGGATTAAGAATCCACTTTCTTCATAAACTTTGTTTAAGACTTACACAGGGAAACAAAAATTTTTATATATGGACTTTGGTAAAACAATTGGTAACTAAAAAAGGGTATTACGATCCACACGGTTAAGATCAGGTCTTTAAATTTAGAACGACAATATATCTACAGTGATATTCTCTGATCAGAGGATGTCACTGCGTTTTACTACACTCAGAAAATTATGTAAGTTACTACATGCTAGTTATTTGTATATTTTACAGTAGTCAGTTGTTTTCAACTATAAAGTCAGTTGTTTTTGTATGAAAAATATCAAACAACTATTTCTGTTAGTTATTTTAAGTCGTTTTTTTGAACAACTAACAAAAAAGTACTGTGATGTAGTAACAGTTATTTAAAGTAGTTAATATAATTTTTTTTTATATCTGAAAAATTTTTAAAGTTTTTTTTCCAAAAAATAAAAATAAATTTTCGTTTTTTTTTATTTTCACAACTTTTTGAAAAAAAAAATTTGGTCTTCAAGTTTTTTTTGAAAAATTTTTGGAAAAAAAATATATCAAGAAATCTTTTTTAAATTTCAACTCAGTGAAACTGAAATAAATGTTATAAAAAACCGGCAGTTTTTTGAATTAAGAAAAACTGTAAATGCAGTTGTGTAAACAAGACCTTGAACCATCACTGAGCAATGTTTAAGGATTACCCCACTTTATCCGTAAAAGTTACAGAGGGTTAAAGTTGAAAAATCGATAAAAATGGCTTGAAATAATCCATAGTTTTTACATTATTTCGCTTTTTTTTTTAAGTTCTCCTTATATTTCAATCTTTTCCGGCATAACACAAAGTCAGTACATATAAGAGATTATTTTAATGTTAGTTTGATAGATGCTTCATCGCTTGGTAAGAAGTTATAAGACGGTTAAATTTTGAAAGCAAAAATTAAGAGTTTTTAAATTTTCGAGGTTTTTTGATCAGGGATTTCGGCCCCCTCTATAAAATGAAAAAAGTTGAACTAGAGTTGGTAGCTGTTGTAATTCTTAACATTTTGGAATTAATCCCGTTAATGTGCCACGAATAGTTAAGGAGTTTCAGCAGATCAAAGTTCGCAAGAAAAAACGTAATTTTTTTAAAATACCAGTTTTTCGCGAGGCACATTCGCGGTTTCATTCGAAATTTGGTGGACTCTTGCGTAAACCGAGTTTTTTGTGAGTTTACATAAAAAAATCACTGGCGGGTTTATAAAAAATAAATTGCAAAAATTTTATGGCATTTTTGAAAATTGTGCGAAATTTGCAAATCTGTTTCCTATTTTTTTTAGTAGCAATTAATGCATCATGTTCATTTTAATACACCAAAAGACGTGCCTTAACGAGTAGAACTGATTTGCTTTTTGACTTTTTACTTTAAGCCATTCTGAGCGGAAAGCGCGATGATTTTATCTAAACCTGTTTTGATCTGGCACATCCAAGGCTTTACACGAAATCGGATGAAAGTTTTTTTAAATGAAAGCCCACTTGATGTGTCATCATAAAATCACAGGCGGGTTAAATTTTGATGATTATAGATTTTTTGGACCATATTAAATTTTCTTGTTATAAAAAAGCATCACCGATTTTTTTTTAACTACTGGTACAATGATACGATTTTCCGTGATTTTCTTCAGTAATACCAACGCGTATTGCCTACTTAAATATGTTATAAAAAATTGTGAAACTTTTCTTTTACCGCGAATTAATCGCGATTTTAGGTACTTAGATATTTTTTTTTTTAAATCGTTTGGTCATTAAAGGGTTAAATTTATATCATATATTTTAGAAGAAATGATATATCCTGGCATGTTTTAATAACGCATGCAACAAATGTGTAGAAAATAAAATCTTTAAAATATTTTTAAGATTTTTAAAACCGCTAAATCTTAAAACCGCCATAACTTTTGACCCCCTTGCGCGATTTAATTGACGCGAACGAATTTCTTATTCTTAAATAGCATCTAATATTTATGCCAACTTTCATCGATGTGCCATCAAAACAAAAATCACATCTTTTTTAACTCAAAATTTAAGTCTAAAACGGAACTCCTCATATGTATATTGATTATTTAATTTTTACTACATTTTAGTTGTTTTGACTACAAATGTTAGTAGTTTTTACTACATAAGTCAGTTGTTTTTTGTCAGTTAAAATAACTAACATTGTTAGTTGATTTAACTGAAATAGTAGTTGACCCCAAAACAACTTACAAAGTAGTTATTTTAACTGACATTTTCAGTTGATTTTACTAACATAATTTTTTGAGTGTATTATTATCGGTTAAAACGTTTGATAGTCCAGAGTGGGCTCGTTTTGGGCTGGTAGAAATTACGAGGTGTCCCTGATCCGCGTCTGTTTAACCCAGGCGGACGATGGTGTAATTTGGTTGGGTCCTACCGAGGCGTATAGAATTTTGACTTGAAATATCAAGACAATCACTGCAGACTGCACATTAGGGCTATACGTTTTTTACATTTTTTGCAAATATCAAAATTGGCATAGCACAGTCATATAGGCCATGAAAAACTATGAAGAAAAATGTTTTCACTTTTTCGATGATGTTAAAAAAGTACACGCACCAAACGCGATGAATTTTTACATTACTATTTTTGTATTTTTTTTTTAATGCAAAATTTAGCTTTTTTAACTAAGATTCCGCTTTAATCGAGTCCGAAACTAAATCTAAGGTAGGCGGGGAAGGTACCCAGCGGGTACTACCCACCTCACCAACAACATTTTAACAATCATTTTAATACCAAATTACCAAACTGAGCTTTACCTAATATGTGCCATTATTTTTGGAAAATGGTTTGACATATGGTTCTCAGACCACCGATTCAGGGAAGATGACTTTAAATCTCTGCAGCAGTCGCTAGGTAGATTTAAAACGCCAGAAATGCTTCTTAAGACAATGGGAAAAAGAAGGTTCAATAATTTCAAACCAGCAAAGAAGCAATATTTGCGCGGAACGTGCCATAAAGGTGGTCCAGGATATTAATCCTTTATGTATATCAGCACGAACTTTAAATCTTCCTTCAATAAACAGACATTAGTATTTTTTTAATATTTTGACTTGTTGTTAAATAAAAAATACATAAATATAAAAAAAATTTTGAGGACTTTTAGAAAATGCATTTGGTGCGTGTAGTTTTTTTTTGCAAAATGATCGGAGAAAGCGATTTTGTTTAATAAAACAACATTGTCCATCACGTGGTGCTATGCCAAAAATTTGGTTATAGTCCTACTGCACATACTCATCTTTGGTTTAACAGTGTAGGAACGAAATCGGTGTTCGTACACATGAAAATTCTTTTAATACGACAATTTTGTGTAGGGTACACGCAAAAAAGTTCGTTCGCCTGCCTTAAGATCGTTTTATGAGTTGTTTATTAAATTTTACCGCCTGAATTAATATTGCGCTGTCAATAATTTGAGCTTTAAAGAAAACATGTGTATTACTTGGTTTAATGTACATATTTTCAGTATGTTTATACCACGACAACAACAAAATGATTGTTTTTATTATTGCTGTCAATATTCATGTCTATAACAATGTTAAAACAACATTTTCATTTTTACCATCTTTGTGCAATTTAAGAATACCCGAGCAAAAATGGTTTTCGATATATATGTATATTAGAGTGTCCCTTATTTTGGAAATGTTGGAAATCTTGAGACGGTACCCGCTCATTTTTTTCCTTTTGACTTAAAAATAACTCAGGAAAAATTTTACGCCCCTAGGACCACGCCTTCCCTACGCGACGGGGCCTTAAAGAGCGGGGCCTAAAAAATCATTTTTCCATACAAACCAAAAAAATTTTTTTTTGATTTTTAATTTTTTTGTTATTAATTATTATATTACTTGGTTTGCTTATTCACGACAAAAAATTTGATTTTGGAGGGATAAGTCTTTCAGCGCTAAAAAATTTTTCGCAAAAAAAAAATTTGGGCGGCCGGGGTCCTACAGTAAAAAATTTTTAAAAAATATTTTTTTTTAGTTTTGACCAGCAACGGTTTTAGCTGCTATGTTGCTTTAAATGATATATATTCCAAAAAAAAATTATTCATATCTGTGACATCTTTATCTTTTTCGAAAAAAAAAAATTTTGAGCCGTAGGAATCCTACGGTAAAAAATTTTTAAAAAATATTTTTTTTTAGTTTTGAAAAGCAATGGTTTTAGTTTTTATGTTGTTTTTAATGATATATATTCCAAAAAAAATATTATTCATATTTGTGACATTTTTATCGTGTATCGAAAAAAATCATCAATGCATTTTTTACCCTTTTTTAGAACACGATTAAGATGTCACAGATACAAAAAATATTTTTTTATGAATATATATCATTTAAAGCAACATAGCAGCTAAAACCGTTGCTGGTCAAAACTAAAAAAAAATATTTTTTAAAAATTTTTTACTGTAGGACCCCGGCGGCTCAAAATTTTTTTTTGCGAAAAATTTTTTAGCGCTGAAAGACTTATCCCACCAAAATCAAATTTTTTGTTGTGAATAAGCAAACCAAGTAATATAATAAATAATAACAAAAAAATTAAAAATCAAAAAAAAAATTTTTTGGTTTGTATGGAAAAATGATTTTTTAGGCCCCGCTCTTTAAGGGCCCGTCGCGTAGGGAAGGCGTGGTCCTAGGGGCGTAAAATTTTTCCTGAGTTATTTTTAAGTCAAAAGGAAAAAAATGAGCGGGTACCGTCTCAAGATTTCCAACATTTCCAAAATAAGGGACACTCTAATGTATATCATGGGACCAAAAAAATATGAAAGTATACCAATAGAAGACAAAAACCCCTAAATTAGTTTAAAAATTTAGCTCGAGTTCTTTTTTAATGGCCCACTGAAGTTTTTAATTTTTTTTTCAAAGACGTTCGGAATAAGTCCAGAAAAAAGTATTAAATCTAATTCTGGGTTAAAATGTTCCACAAAAATTGTCTGCATAAAATTGTTAAAGATCAAAAGTTCGGGTGGCATAAAAGGATCAGTAAAATGCTAAGTAACTCACGAGGTGATTCTGGTTAGTTCGAACGATAGGTGGCGCTCAGATTGAGTAGGCGATCGGGTTGCTAACTACGACCGATAGGTGGCGTTCGGGTTGAGTAGGCAATCGGGTTGCTTAATACGATGGGTAAAATACTAACAAGGGAAGTCTCCCTAGTGTCACCCGCGGATCTTTATGGAATTGGTTTTATTATGTAGATCAGAAAAAATAAAGGGACACGTATTTATTTTAGCGGCCCAAATTCATATTTAGGGGGAAAAAAGGAGGGGGGAAGACAAGGCCATTTTTCAGTTTTTTTCGTTTATCTCCTATATTTTTAAAGAAACCTAGTCATGTACATACCAAATGAAAGGTCTTTGGAAAACCTATCCAAACATGCACAACTTTTCGTCATACTGAGTAAAATACCAAAATTTTAGGACATTTTTGTTAATAAGTCGAAAAATATTAACTTATTTGGCCCGTTGTTAGCACCACGAGAAACGTGGTGCTAACAACAATTTCCCCCCATACAAATCGATCCCCCCTAAAAATGAGTTTGGGCCGGTAAAAAAAAAATATGTGTCGAATTAATTTTCGTTCTTAACAGGTGAGTCAGGCTAGTACGAACGATAGGAGGCGTTCGGGGGGGGGGGGTTTAAGTACATTGGGTTTCTAACTACAAGTTGGGAACGAGAATCTGGTTGGCTTACGGTAAACATCGTATATTTTACGAGGTATATCACGAACTTCAACTGGTTTCTCGTTGTCTTAGTTAGCCAAACTTTTCATCTATATATATAAAGTAGTTGCGTGACTGACTGATGACTGACTGACATACTAATCACGCATCATCCCACAGCCCAAACCACTGAAGCTAGAGTCTTGAAATTTGGATTGTAGTTTCACCTCCTGGAATACATATCCGCTAAGGCCGGGTTTTTGGAAATGTTGATTTTAAGGGGTTAAAACGAATGGTTGAAAAAGGGGAAAAAGCGAGTATTTTGGTACTTTTTATTTTTTCTGAAAAAAATTCAATTAATTTGAAATTTGAAATTTAGGATCCTCTAACGGAAAAACATTCCCAAAAAAAGAACTTTCTGGAAATTCGGATTCCTAAGGGTAAAAAATGGTACTTTGGTACTTTTTATATTTTTTGAAATGAAGGTCCTACAAAAATATTACAATTTGCAATGGTGGTTCCAACAACGGAAAAAATTCTGAAAACGTACTTTTTCGAAATTCCGATTCTAAAGGTGCGTTCACACGAGAAAGAAATCTCGATAGAAAAATCGAAAATTTGTCACCTCTAGCATTCTTAAATATCATCTCTAAAAAAAATAAATTTTGTTTACGTTATAATTTTTTTATTAAACAAAATACAGACTTCAAATCAAAAACAATATCAATATCTTTCAAAAATCTGTAACATTATCAAAAAAAAAGGTAAGAAATAATACGTTTTAGAGGAATTTGATTTGACACAATTATTAAAAAAGTCAAATTCACAGGTACACAGCGTCGTTTTTTGGTCTTTGTCTAGCAGTTTTCTCTCCCGTGTAAACGCGCCTTAAGGGGGGTAAAAAAACGAGTACTTTGGTACTTTTTATTTTTTCTGAAAAAAATCCTATTAATTTGAAAATTGGAATCCTCTAACGGAAAAACATTCCCAAAAAAAGTACTTTCTGGAAATTCGGATTCCTAAGGGTAAAAAGGGGTAAAAAATTGTACTTTGGTACTTTTTATATTTTTTTAAATTAAAGTCCTACAAAAAAATTAAAATTTGCATTGTTGTTTCCAACAATGAAAAAAATTATGAAAAAGTACTTTTTCGAAATACCGTTTCTAAGGGGGGTAAAAAGCGAGCACTTTGGTACATTTTACTTTTTCTGAAAAAAAAATCCTATTAATTTGAAAATTGGAATGTAGGATCCTCCAACGGAAAAACATTCCCAAAAAAGTACTTTCTGGAAATTCGGATTCCTAAGGGTAAAAAGTGGTAAAAAAATTTACTTTGGTACTTTCTAATTTTTTTGAAATTAAGGTCCCACAAAAAAATTTTAAAATGTTAGTTCCAACAACGGGAAAAATTTTGAAAACGTACTTTTTCGAAATTCCGATTATAAGGGGGTAAAAAATGTATTTTGGTATTTATTATAATTCCTGAAATAATGGTCCTGGAAACTTTAAATTTGGAATGCAGGGTCATTTAGCGAAAAGAGATTTCTAAAGAAGGCAAAGAATTTTTTGTTTTTTAGCGCATGTAAGGGCATATTCGGAACGGAATGAAAGCCACATGGGACTAATCGGAATGGAACAGGGAAACAAATGGAATAAAACAGGGAACGAAATGGGAACTTGAAATTTGGAATGGAGGTGCGCCTCCCGAAGTATAGATCCTTTAAGGCTGAGTTTTTGGAAAGGTTGATTCTAGGGAATAGGGGTAAAAAAGGTATTTTGGTACTTTTTATATTTCCACAAACCACTGAAGCTAGAGATTTGAAATTTGGAATATAGATGAGCCTCCCGGAATATAGGCCAACTAAGGCTTGGGTTTTGGAAATGCTGATTCTAAGGGGGTAAAATGGGCAAAAACAGGTACGTTGGTACTTTTTATAGTTCCACAAACCAATGAAGATAGAGATTTGAAATTTGAAATGTAGCTGCATTTCCCGGAATATAGATCCACTAAGGCTGGTTTTTTGAAATAATGATTTTATGGGGGTAATACGGGTAAAAAAGGTATTGTGGTACCTCCTGAAATGTAGATCCAATAAGGCTGCGATTTTGGAAATGTTGATTCTAAGGGGGTAAAAGGGGTAAAAAAAGTACTTTGGTCCTTTTTTTATTTCCACAAACCACTGAAGATAAACACCTGAAGTTTGGAATGTGGGTGCATCTCTGAATGAGGCTGTATTTTTGGAAATGCTGATTCTAAGAGAGTAAAAGGGATAGAAAAGGTACTTTGTTTGGCACATTTTATATTTCTACAAACAACTGAGGCTATAGACTTGAAATTTGGAAAGTAAGTGCACCTCCCGGAATATTTTTTTTTTACTTTGAGCCAACACTCAGGGGATGCCCCCTACTGATGGAATGCATTGTGTTGGTATTAGTAAAATAGGTTATGAGGAGAAGGAAAGAGGGAGTAGTGTTTGTGGACGTTTAATTTGAATTTTTCCAAATTGTAGCTGGTTGGGAAGACGTCTGCGGGGAGTTTATTCCACATACGGCTAGTTATATATAATTTAATTAACTAAGCGAAAATTGCAAGGTTTTCTTACCCGTTTGCTAGAAAAAACAACAAAATTTATATTAGGTATGGTTACAATTAGAGTGGTAAGGTATGGGAAAAGTACTTTCCTGTAACGGCACGTTACACGTATTTTATAGTATATATGGGGCATTCCATGTCAAATCGGACACTTTGAACATTTTTTGTCCCAATTTGTTAACAGTTTTTATACCCTTCGAAAACGCCTTCGTCGAAAATTTTCAGATTTTTTTGATGACCCGTTCAAAAGATATCGAATTTTTAAAAATTGGTAGTTTGTTCCTTTACTCAAACTTCTTTTACTCATAACTTCTTCAATAATGGTCCAAATTTCAATTTTTTTTTTTCAAAATTTTTGTTTTGTTACGTACTTTTTAAAATAAAATCCCAAAAAATTCTTAAAAGCGCTCTAGTATGCGATTTTTAAGTTTTAAAATTTAAATCTCATTTTTGAAAATGTTTATACTCTTTGATTTTTTTGAAAATTTTTTGTGTAAAACTTCTATCGGGTCTACAAATTTTTAGCCCAGGAGGATCGTGGGATAACGATTATTACTATGTTTTTAAAATTTTTTTTTGAAAAAAAATTATTGTAATTTTCTAATCTTAAAATCATTTCTACTGCTCCAATGGTGCGTCTTAGAGGCGTCATTTATAAGACCGACCCCCATTAATTCTTACGTCTAAACATTTCTTTGGAACAAACTAATACCCTATCTCCAATTTTTAAGGGGGCTCCCACACAAAACGACATTTTTTAAATTTTGCTCCAACCGCTCTAACTGCCCTAATAGTGCCCTTAGAGCAACAAAATGTATGACCGAACCACAATATTTTTTTAGTCCAAACATTTTCTCTGAACACACCTACCCTCTATCTTTAACTGTTAAGGCGGTCCCCATACAATTTTTTTTATTTTTTGTAAATTTGTTTTATTTAATCAGCTTCCACCGCACAGTGGGGAAAAATTGACTTTTTTTGTCCAATTTTGCCTACAGGTCGCAATTCTTAACCGATTTTGGTTTTTCTTTTTTTGTATTTTAGCTAATAAAATTTCGCATCGATCTGTCATAGTGGGTTTTTGAAAAAAAATTTCGGATTACTTTTTATATTTTCCTAAAGTTCAGAAAATTTTCATTTTTTCAGTATTTTTGCAATAAAAAATGTATTAGGCATGGGATGAATATGCTTTATAGACTTAATTAAAGGTATTAGAACCCCTTATCAACGACTTGGTTAGTATTTGAAAATACATTATTATTTTGGTTTTTATAACCAGACAAAAATTCAAGAATTTTCACTTTTAAAAGCCTATATCTTTAAAAATAATGTGCCAATTTCAATGAAATCTTTTTAAGATTAAATCTTATGTTTTGCTTAATCATAATTGGTACACAATTTTTTTTTAAAAAAATATTTTATTTTTTGCTTAAATTTTACCTTATGATTTTTGGAATTTTAAAATTATTTTTTAGTCTGTTTTCAAAAAAAAAACAGTTGTAACATTGTAAATTCGATAAAAATAGTTAAACAATTTTGCAAACATACTTTACCCAGCAAAAACTTGGTAATGGCACATCATTACCATTCGAATTACTTAGTAATGACATTATTTTGAAATGTAAAATAAGGACTTATTAATAATGACTTACATAAGTCATTATAATAAAATAAAAAAATTTCAGAACTAGATTTTCACTTTTTGACTCACTGTACATTATTTTGAATAAAAATAAAATAAAATTAAATATTTTTTTATTTTTTTAAATTTTTTTTTTAAATATTTTTTTCATTACCTATAAGTATATATGTAATTAGTTATTAATACTGGTTTGATAATCATTACATTTGGCACATTTGCTTGTAAATGTAATGGGAAAGGTAATTCGAATCAGAAGTAGTTATAACTTTTGAATTTCCCATTACACATTTCATTACTTGGTAATGAGAGTTTTTGCTGGGTACTTACCAATAATGATTAAGAAAATTTTAAGCTTTAATCTAAAAAAAAATTTATTGAAATTGGTACATTATTTAAAGTGATATAGGTACTTAAAAGTGAACATTTTTAAGTTTTTATCTGTTTATAAAAACCATAATAACAATAAATTAACAAATGCAATTAATGTCATTTATAAGGGGTTCAAGTGCCTTTAATTTTGTCCATACAGCTTATTCGTACCCTACCTATGTCATTTTTTAGAGCAAAAATTCTAAAAAAATTAATATTTTCTGAACTTTAAAAAAATATTCAACTAAAACAAAAACGATTTTTATAAATCCACCATGACAGACCGATGAGGAATTTTATAAGCTAAATTTCAAAAAAAGAAAAACTAAAATCGGTTAAGAATTGCGACCTGTAGGCAAAATCGGACAAAAAAAGTCAATTTTTCCCCACTGTGCACCGGTCCAATAGTGCGACCGAGAGGGGTCATTAGTGAGACCGACCCCCATTTATTTTTACCCTACAACATTTTTTTTAAATATTCCTACGCCCTATCTCCACACCCTGACGATAGCTTATTTTTCAAACTAGCAAAAATGTATAATATATTTTTTTTAGTTATGAAAAAATTACAGGATTGTGTTTCCTCTAAATTGTCTGATAATTTTGTGTCACTAAAATTAGTTAGAGTGGTTTTATTACTCTCGAAAATGAATTTGGTTTCTAAAAACCTGTCGAAAGTTTCACTAACTTGGGTATGCACAATGTTCAGTAGAAATGATTTTAAGATTGGAAAATTACAATAAAATTTTTTCAAAAAATTTTAAAAAATGGTAATAATCGTTATCCCACGATCCTCCGGGGCAAAAAGTTTGTAGAATCGATAGATGTTTTACACAAAAAAATTTCAAAAAAATCGAAGAGTACAAACATTTTCAAAAATGAGATTTAAATTTTAAAACTTAAAAATCGCATACTATAGCGCATTTAAGAATTTTTTGGGATTTTTTTTTTAAAAGAACGTAAAAAAACAAAAATTTTGAAAAAAAAAAAAAAATTTAAAATTTAGACCATTATTGGAGAAATTATGAAAAAAGTTTGAGTAAAGGGACAAACTACCAATTTTTAAAAAATCGATATCTTTTGAACGGGTCATCAAAAAAATCTGAAAATTTACCACGAAGGAGTTTTCGAAGGGTACTAAAAACTGTAAACAAATTGGGAAAATCTAAAAAAAAAATTTCAAAGTGTCCGATTTGACATGGCATAGTGGCACCCAAAGGTCCTAATGGAAAAAGCACAGACCGCATTTTGTCGTATTGTAATCCTTTTCTAGATCCAGCCATGGCAACAATTGCTGCCTTTTCATGGCATTTTAAAATCAATGGACAACGTTGCCGCATAATGCATACAGAATATGTCGAGTGGTATTAACTGATAAAGGACTCCTAATTTAGGTGTTGTTCTAAGAGCTTCAGTGATACACATCAATGATTCTAGAAAAATTAGTAACAAAAGATGCTAAGTATAATAACAACAGTTGGAGAAGGAATTATTAAACCTAATCTAAGACAATACGTGTAGTGAAGTTAAAAGCAACCCCAAAACCAATCATACAATAATGTCTAAAAACCCTTTTTTACTCGGGTATCAAGAGAAACGCATCCTTTTAATTCCACTTATTTTACTCATCGTTGTCACGTACTCCATAAACGCTCCTCTGTATGAATGTATGCTCTCGTATATTGTGGACATTGTCCGGAAGTTAATAGATTTTTTTTTTTGTTGATCAATGTTGTTGGTGTTGTTTGTATTTATTTTTGTAAATAACGAACAACAACAATGAATGTAAAATATTAAATAAATGATGTTATGTACATTTTCATTAAAATTGAAAGAAAAAAAAATTAAATAAAAAAATAATTTCAAAATTGCTTTTTATGTGGAATTTAATTTGTGAACCACACAATACAAGCAATAATACACAGCAATTTAGCTTCCTGCAACAAAATGGTTTCGTTCTGGTAATTTTCTGCAACAAAAAAAGACCAATAGTGTTTGTGGCTGCTGACCAAAAAAAAAAACGAACTCAGACTGATGGAATAGTACGTCGTCTGATGACTGGGCATATGAATGGATAATTTTTGTTAGTGGACTCGAACACGTATTTGCCATACCTACTACATATAAAAATTCATTTTTACTACACGTTATTATTAAGAATATTGTATTTTTTTTTTACTAAATGTTGACTGAAAAATGATTACTACTATTATGATTTTTAGATGAGTGCATAAGACAAAAAACCCCCATCAATACGGTGCAAGTAATTTGGTTTCAGATATTAAATGGTCTAATCGTTTGTTATACACAGACAATATTCGGTTATGTACACTGGTTGTCAACTACTTAGAAACGTTTCTATAGTATATGCAATTTATTAACGACAAAGTTAACAATACTCAACGTTATTATTATCAAACGAGTGAAATTTTAAAAAAAGTTATATAGATAATTTATAAAGCTTTAATTTAAGCTTGATAGCGTCCAGATTGATTAAATAATCAATGAGCTGCGAGGGTCGATCTGGAAAATGAAATCATTTATAGACATTTTTCAGAAAATTTTTTAAAAATATTTCTAAATCGATTTTTTCTAAGTTCAAGCATTAAAAATGTAAAAAAAAGGTCCAATGGTTTTTATTCAGTAATCACTCAATTTTCCCAACAACCTAAACATAAAATGAAGTTTTTTAAATAAAGTAAAAGAAATCCGCATTTTTTGAGTTCCAATTTTTTTAAAAACCAATTTTTTGTAAACAAAGAAAAATTTAAATTATTTTAATATCCCATCACCATACACTTAGGTGTACTAATATAAAAAAACAATAATATATTTTCTTTGTTTACAAAAAATTGGTGCTCAAACGAATTGGAGACCAAAAATGCGAATTTTTTCTACTGTATTTAAAAAAATTCATTTTTTGTTTGGGTGTTGGAAAAGTTAGTTGATAACTGAATAAAAACTATTGGACAATTTTTTAAATTTTTAATGTTTGAACTTTGAAAAAATCGACTTAGAAATATTTTTAAAAAAGTTTTCTGAAATAGTATGTCTCTAAATAATTTCAATTTTCAGATCGACCCTCGTAGCACATTTATTATTTACTCCATCTGGACGCTATAAAGCTTAAATTCAAGCTTTATAAATTATCTACATAAATTTTTTTAAAGTTATACATGTTTGATAATAAGGCGCCCCAGTAGGCTAGTTGGTAGCGTGCTAGCCTATGAGTCTGGGGGTCGTGGGTTCGATTCCCACCAGAGGCCTCGGTCTGTTTCGCTACAACGAGACAATGGTCATAGTCACCCGTCCCGGTTAGGTTAATTTAGTATATGATTTGTAATTATATGTTAAAAATTCAATGAATTAATGTTTGATAATAATAACGTTGAGTATTATACTATAGAAACGTTTCCAATTAGTTGACAACTACTGTATGTTGGAACTTTGTATAGAGTGTAATGTAGTTGTAGTAGCTGTGTTTTAAGACATGTTTCATCAAACATTTAATGATCGTGATACATATTAGATATTAAAAAAATTATTATAAATAAATTATTTTGTAACGATTTTTTTTTTCAATAAAATATAGAAGAAGCAACACAAATGTGGGGAAGCTTATGTTTGAAATTGTTTAAAAGTTAACAAAATGAGTCTGCTTCTGGGCAAGTCCAAAAAATTTCGCCCCACTGTTCGGAAACATGCCTTAGGACGTTACTGAAATTTTCTAAATTCGGTGTAGTTTTCAAATTATCGCGGGTCAAAGTTCGACTTTTTTAGCAAAAGTCAGAAAAATAACTATTAACTATCAACCCGATTATCACAAGTAATGGCTCAAATGAAAGCTTAAAGCATCTTTAGGAAATATTTTCAAAAGCATACGGTGTTTTTCAGAAGTGTTGCAAAAATTCATAAATATCAAACAATTTGGTGATAAACAATACTGTTTTGTATAACATATCCTAAATTCAGAGTGGGATCAAAAAATATTCTGGTTTGGTACGAGGTTCTTATATTTTACCTTAAAAAATCTAATTTTAAATTTCTTCAATAAAAAAATTTTAATTTTCAAAGAAAATTATACTTTTAAAATTTTGAAAAACATTCAATATACATTAAAAATTAAAATTTTCTAAGGAAAAATTTGAAAACCTCGTACTTAAAATGGAATATTTTTTTATCCCATCGAGATCTCATTCTGAATTTTGAATATGTTATACAAAACAGTATTGTTTATTACCAAACTGTTAATTTTAAAAATAAAAGATGTGTTTTTTTTTAAATATACGCAAATAAAATATTTTTGAATTATTGCGACACTTCTGAAAAAACACCGTATGCTTTTGAAAATATTTCCTAAAAGAAGCTTTAAGCTTTCATTTGAGCCGTAATGTTATAATCGGTTTGATAGTTAAAAAGTTAGAGCACATTAAACGTGATGTATTTTTCTGACTTTTGCTAAAAAAAAGGCGAACTTTGACCCGCGATAATTTGCATCGAATTTTGAAAATTTCAGCGACGTAATTTCGGTGACGTAAATCGTAGTATGCAACATATCTCATATAAACCTAGATATCTATAAGCCAAATTTTCAGTGACCAAATTTTTCAGCTTAATTGCATTCTACGCGAAAACGATAAGAATTTTTTCGGATTCCAATTGTAGAAGATGTGATGCAACAAACACGGATGTGCAAATGGCATGTTTTGCCCAGGCATCGCGATCGAATTCTAGGCAAAGCATAACTCTATAATCTGAAGGAAATTAAGGTTATAAAAATTATGTTAATAAAACTGTTCGCAACATGGTCTAACGAGTTTTTATCCTCGTTGCTAAAGGATCACATGTGGTATCACAATGGACCAGCCGATCTATTCGAGGAGTTTGAATTTGGAACTCCACCTTACCTATCCTTCCAGTGGGGGAGCATCCCCTGATAAGCTGGCCCATGATACCTATTAATATACAATTAAAAGTATGCCCCACAACCATGATGGTTGCTACTAGAGATGGGCACATGAGCAGATTAGAGCGTGATTCACGTGATTCACGCGGGATCACGCGTGAGTGTGACTGAATTCAATTTTACTCACGTGATTGTGAGTGAGTGTGAGTGGAGAAAAAAATTGCGTGAGTGAGTGTGCGTGAGTAAGATTTTTTCGTGAGTGAGTGTGCGTGAGTCGATTTTCTTGCGTGAGTTTGCGTGATTTATTTTCTCTTCATATTTCCTTTCATACCAAAAAAAGCAACAAAAAAGATTTGTAAAATTTGGCCAAACTTAAGATTTTGTCCCGAAAAAAAATTAAAATTTCGCTGAACTTTAAATTTTGCTGAAAATTTTGACAGATTTTTGAAATTTTAGTTTTTGATTTTTTTTTTGTATAAATAAGAGTTTCGTGAGTCAACGTGAGTGTGAGTGAAGCTTGCGTGAGTGCACTTGAGCGTGAGTTGTATTAAATTAACTCACGTGATTGTGAGTGAGTGTGAGTAGAAAAAATATGCTCGTGAGTGAGTGTGAGTGATTCAAAAATTCCTGTCGTGAGCGTGAGTGAGTATGAGTCAAGAATCACTCACGCGCCCATCTCGAGTTGCTACAATCTTCCAACACTTTCACAGCTAATGTCCTGATTTTTTTTTTAAAGATCTAAGATATTGGTGGTGCGTCCCATTGTGCTGTGTGGATTCATTGTCTGGTGGCTTGCTTTGGAGACAAAAGGGAATTGTGTCTATATCACGAATTACAGAGAATGGCGTCGAAGTGTATCGCTGGTGCTTTTCGTACTACACTTACGGCTGTATTTTAAATTGGCCTTAGCCTAATACCATTGAGCATATTGGGTAGGCAGCACGCGGCTACGTTGGAAATTCAACTGAAAAGCACACTGCAATGGAAGAGCAGCGATTGCGGCCATAGCTCGATCTTTAAGAAGATAACAACACCACAAAATGTGGACTGTGTTCCCTCCATAAGTCTTTTTGAGCGCCATTTAACCACTATGATACCATCCGCTGAGTCATGGATGAGGGGCATTCCGGGTAGTGGAGCCTTCATAATTCTGTTCACAAATGGATCGAAGCTTCGCGGACAAGTAGGCTTAGGAGTCTATTCGAAAGAGTTTTGGTTGAGCCTGACTCGAAGAATGCCAGATCATTGCAGTGTTTACCAGGCAATAGAGGAAGTGGCTGACTGTTTAAGTTGCAAAGTCTTGTCTTCAATCGCCGTCAACATCTATTCTGACAGTTAAGTCGCAGTCAAGTCACTGGAGTCCATGTTTCTGAAGACAAGATCTTCCCTTAACAATCACACGTCTTTAATTGAGATGGCCAAGCAGTTTGATAAACGATATATATGGGCCCCAGGGCAAAAGGACATTCCAGGGAATTTCAAAGCCGATGAGTTTGCAAGACTGACAACTACCTTACAGGTTCCAACAGAATTGGAATGTGTTGGTATGCTTCTAGAAACTTGCAAGCAAAATCTACGGCTTTGTTCCGCGACGGAGATGGGCAAATGGATTGAGGTGTGAGATAACACGACAGATTTGGCCTTCACCTAATCAGAGGCGCATAAGTGAGCTGATATCGCTTTCAAGATGAGAAATTTCGACAGTGTTTGCTGTAATTACCGGACACTGTCTTATAAAAAATCACGCAGAGCGGTTAAATGTGCTTCTGTCGGAGTTTTATGGATGAAGAGGAGTTGGAAACTATCGAACACTTCATCTGCCATTTCCCGGCATTTTCTGGTCAGCGACTTGCTTCACTGGGATCTATGGAGCTGCACGATCTTTCTGATTTGTCAGATGTCAAAATTCAATATCTTATAAAGATTCATTGTGTCTAAAACAGTATCTGCCACGTCTTTAAATGAGATGGCCAAGCAGTTTGACACACGACTCATATGGTTCCCAGCACTAAGAGACATTCCAGGGAATTGTAAAACCGACGAGCTTGCAAGACTGGGAACTACTACAGAATTGGAATGTGTTGGTATGCCTCTACAAACTTGCAAGCAAAATCTATTGCTTTGTTCCGCGACGTAGACTAATCAGGGATTGATACATTGATGGATGTGTAACGACAGATTTGGCCTTCTCTTAATTAGAAGCGCACAACTGAGCTGATATCGTTTTCAAGAGAAAAGATTTCAAGGGTGGTTACTGTAATTCCCGAACACTGTCTTTTAGAAAAGCACGCTGAGGTAAAACATGCCGTCGAATGACTTTTGCCGGATTCGCATGGACGAGGATGAGTTGGAAACTGTCGAGCAAGACTTTCTGGTGATAGACTTCCTTTACTGAGATCTAGGAAGCTGCACGCTCTTTCATATTTGTCGGATATCATTATTCAATATCTTAGGAGTTTCATAATGAGGTCAAATTGGTTTAACGGCAGGGGAGTCTATGTGTGCTGACGTAAAGCGTCAGCAACCACTTACAACCTAACCTACCAAACCTAACTTATTGAAACCCATGATGATTTGTGCTCACGAATTTTAGGTTAGAGAGGTAAAACCATAAAGTAAAATTTAAAACTGCAGAGGGAAAAAATAAATTAAAAGATTATTATAGATCAAATTAAAATTTTTATAAACGTTTTAATGTGCCCGTACCTAAGATTTAAAACTATTTACAAAGAAAATTCCTTTAAAATCGCTAAGCTCTACATATTAATGAGTGCTTTCATTAATTGCATTCTATATTACGGTACGCGTAGTACCAACATATGCTAATTGGATTTTATTAACAGCCCTCTTAAAAATCCTCCTGTGGGGCAAAGTTAAAGAGATTTCCTTATTGAACCCTACCACAACATGACATCTTCGTACATATTAAGTTTGGCTGGTTAGTATGCAAATGGAGATTATACTCCAAAAGAAAGAAAGAAACTTTTCAACTGATTCACAATGTTTACGAGTTTATGAGTAATTTGCCATTTAGGTATTCCTTTTTTTAGGAATTTTTGTTGGCTTTAGCTTGAAATGACCTGGCTTTTTCTTACTTCTTTTTCATTGTTCAATAAAGTTTATGATGAAACTTTTTATGATGCCCGCTCATAAATGGCAAAAAAAAAGCACAAAGCAGATTGTTGGTGGTGGTAGAAGAATGAATTGCTGGCTGGCTAGAAGAAGGACAGACACTCTGTACGTTGCCTGAATGGAGGGTAGAGTATGCGGCTCGTTATTTAAAATAAAAAAAAACTTTATGTATCTTGGGAAATGTTTGTAGCTGGTGGCGCTTAAAAAAATTAAGCAGCTAAACAAACCAATAGAATAAACAAATAAAATATACAAAAAAAAAAAAAAACAGGCAATTGTTAGTAACAACAACCTGTTGCCAAAGTCGTGCCGCAGTGGCATGTGGAGTAGTAGGGCTAGAAGCACGAGTAGAGTGGTGATGCTGGCAATGATGCTTTGCCGACTGGGTAACTGGCCATAAAGACTGTGGGCGCTTGTTGGCTGGTCGGTTGGTAGGTACTTGATGCTTGTTTTTTTAAGTTTGGCTCATTGGTTGGCATCATCGTAAACCGAGTGAGTTAAACAAAACAAATAAACATTTAAAATGATTAATTTAAGCGATTTTATGATACCTTTTCATTGCTGCGTTGATTTATTATCGTCATCATTGCTCTTTTTTTATTTTATCGCTGGTTAAAACTCTGTCGATGGCTGCTGGCTGGTATGATTCCTTAAACATCCTCGTCGTTTTTTTTTTTTTAGGTGGTTAAATAATGAAATAACGACGTCTTTTTATAGGTAAATGGGAAAAAATTAAGGTGAAATAAAACAAAAAACCAAGTGCATCATTATTGCCTTAAGTTAACTGTTTTTGAGAGACAGACATAGAATTTCTAGCATAATCTTTGCATAATTCGAATAGGGAAATTAATTTTTAAAATTTACATTTAAATTTTTGAAGATTTTTTCCAAATGTTGTTTTCTTTTTTTTTTCAATTTTAAAACATCGACAGAATGACTTCATTCATTTCCTGTAAAAATTTTGTTGTCGGAAAAAAATCTGCCCTGACCTCTCTTTATAAAATCTCTGACATCTTCATAAAAATTTTCCAAATGCCCCCAAGCACATCAGCTGGCGGCCAGCGGTTGTCTAAAAGCATTATTGTAGAAACTATAAATATCCACAAATATAAAAAACAATTTCCATTAATAAAACAACCCAGTAAAAACTTGGTAATAAGTCCCCATTACCGCCTGCATTCTATGTAATGAGTGCTCGTTACCTGCTCGATTACTTCTTGTTAACAAATAATGAGTTACCGATAGCCTAATACAAAACCGGTTACATCTTGTTAATAAATAATGAGTTACCGATAACCTGATACAGAACAGGTTACTGGTAAATACGATTTAAAATATCTGATAAGTTGTCTAAAATTTTTTTTTTTTTAATGAAATTAAAAAAATGCTAAAGAAAATTTAGATAGAACTTGCACATTTAGTTTAAAAAAGATTAATATTTATCTACTTTTTCTAATAAAACTCTGTTAACAGAAATTCAAATTCAGGAATTCTGATTAAAATTGGGACAAGGCAAAAAAAAGTTTAGAAAACCAAATTGATATTCAGAAAACTGGATCTAGCTGACACTTGATCGTGATTTATGAGCCTTAATTATTCTTTACATAACTTCTATTGAAGTTTTCTGGATTTTAATTGGCTTTTTCTAAATTTTTATTGTTTTTTCTAGAAATTTTGTGGTGTTCTCCAAATTTTAATTTAACTTGTTTTGCCTTGTTCTTTAAATTATGTTAAAGCCGGTAAAAAGGTAAAAAACCATCACAGACAGTATTTCCCTTAAAACCTAACTCACTCTTATATGGACTTAAGATGGTGTTTAATGCGGTTTTCATTGGCTGAGCAGCAGTCGCTTCTGTATATTTGTTATTGGTAATGTCCTAAGTAGCCAAAACCTCGTAGAAAACGAGGTTCCAAGATATATTTTCGGTCCTGTAATATTTGAATTTTACAATCAAACATTTGGAGGGAAGGATATCAACGTAAACATTGGTCCCGTTGGCACATTGGATCATTTCCATTTCCGCATTTGCCCGCTTGGTTGCTCTTGAAATAAACGCGTTCAACATGAACTTGCTCAATTTCATATTGGCGGAAGTTGCCCCAAGTTAAAAATTTATTAAAAGAATCAAAAGTTGTTATTTGGTAGCATTTTTGTAAGGAGTGGGAAACGAGTTATTTTTGAGCAACTGGTACACTCAAAAAAAAAAGTTTGTAAATTTTCAAGTAAAAGGTCTTGTAATTCTATTTTACTAATATTTTTGTCTTTTTACAAAAATTGTTGTATATTTAATAAAACGAAAACTACAGTTTGCTTTGTAATTTTACTATTATATGTTGGTAAATTTATTTTACAAATTTTTTAGGTAAATTTACAAAAAAGTGAATTATTTTACAAATTAAAAAAATATTACAAGCTGTTTAGTTTTTTTACACAAGAAAACTGTAATTGTACAACAAAATTTTACTTGATGTTATTTAGTCTTTTTACCAAAAAAATGTTTTATTACAAACATTTTTTTTTAAGATCGTTTACAAGGTTTTCAGTTTGAAATGTATGTATTGAAAAGTACAAAATTCCAATGTAATTTTACAAAACCTTTTTTATTACTAGAATCAGGCACGTACGCAGGAATTTATTTTGGGGGGGGCCCAAAATATTTTTTTTAAATTTCGTTTTTACCTAAATGTTTTTGAGCCTAATTTTTTTACATTTTTATAAAACAAAACATTTATTTTAAATTTAATATAAAAAAGACTATTTTTTTTAAAAAAGAATTTGAAAATGTATGCAACATTTTTTTAAAAATTCTCAAATATACTTTACGTGCAAAAACTCAAAATTCTGGACACCTTTATGATTTGTTTGTATACTTTTCCAAGGTTTTTGGATTACACTGTACGACACGATTTTGCACCCATGATCGGGACCAAAAAATTCTAAAAGTACTTGTGGAAATAACGATTATGGCCGATTTCATTCCAACTGGACCGAGAGATAACAAATAAATACGACGAACTTTAGGTGAATATAAATTGTCTTTCAAAAGTTAGCGTATTTTTAACCATCAATCACTAAATAGAGGGTTTAAAGAAATGCGAAAAACATCCAATGTTGAGAAATTTCTATATAACTTTTAAACCCGTAAACCGATTTTCCTCATGTTTCGCACATTTTATCTGACACTATGTGCAAGTGTTTGAGCAAAATTTAAGCCATCACGATTAACTGTTGCGGGCGTAATCCTATTTTCCCCAAGTGGTTGAAACTTAGATATATAAAAATGTTAATTTCCTTATAAAACGCGAAAACGAATTAAATAATGAGACATTTTGCTTTTAGAAAAATTCTTAATTTTTAAAACATTTTTCGTACAGAAAAATTCTTAAATCCAGAGACATTTTTCGTACAGAAAAACTCTCAGATTCAAAGATATTTATCGTATAGAAAAAGTTCTCAGTTTTTAGATACTTTTCGTTTAAAAATAAAACATTTTTGGTTTTGAAAAATTCTAAGATTCTCTGTGATATTTTTCGTATTAAAAAATTCCAAGAATCTGAGACATTTTTCGTAGTATAATAAAAATGTCTCAGATTTTTATAGAAAAATTCTGACATCATGAAACATTTTGCGTACAGAGAAATTCTTAGTTTCTAACACATTTTTGTACAGAAAAATTTCTTGTACCAAAAAATTTCTCCGTATAGAAAAAATCGCAGATTCTGATACAATTTTTGTATACATTAAAAAAAAACTTGTAAAATGACAAGAAAATTTTGTAACTTTTTTTTGCTACCTCCTTTTGGTCAAGAAATCCTTGTAACTTTACAAGCTTTTTACCAATAATTTTGTAATTTTATAAGCTTTTAACCAATAAAATTGTAAATTTACCATTTTTTGACGCGATGAAACTTACAAGGAGGTTTCGTGACTTTACTAAATTTTTTGCTACCTCCTATTTTACGAGAATTCCTAGAAAAAATTACGAGATTTTTTGTAGTTTTACAAGCTTTTAACCAATAAAATTGTAAATTTACAACATTTTTGACGCAATAAAACTTACAAGGAATTCTCGTGAATTTACTAGACTTTTTTGTAAAAAAAACCTTTGAAATTTGTCAAATTTCAAAAAACATGTAAACTGTTAAATATTGGTAAAAGGGGATTACGAGATTTGACAAGGTTTTTTTTTGTGTGTAAATTTTCTGATTCTGAGTCATTTTTTGTAAAGAACCTTCCCTAAAGAAAATACTTAGATTATGAGACGTTTTTTATTTAAATAAATTATTAGATTCTGAGACATTTTTGTAAAGAAAAGTTTTTGAACTCAAAATATTTATTGTAGATAAAAATGTTCCAGTTTGATATCGATATTTTGAAAAAAAAAATTGGTTTAACTTGAAATTGCAAAGTATATTAAAATTGGTGTAGATGGATGACACAATTTCCAATGCATATGTTCTGAAACATTGTTTGGCAAAACAATTCTCAAACTCTTTGACAAATTCTGTAAAAAAAATCTGCGATTTCACCAAAACTATACCATTTAAAATTATATTTTGGATATAAAATATATTTTTAATCATCAAAATTTTTCCGCGAATCACAAATCTAGTCAAATGTGGCGGCGGCTTTAAATAAAGTCGATAGAAAGGCTAATGGATTAATATTCATGGTGCATAGCTTACTTGATCAATCACAATTACATTTCAAAGGTGTCTTATTCGCCACCGTGAAAATTTAGGAATTTAATTCAACTCAACATTTTTTCAATTAAAATTTTGTTTTTTTGTAATTTTTCAATATTTTTAAAAATTTTTAAATATTCGTTAGATTAGAGACAAAAAGAAAAAAATAATACTGAGCCTTTTTTGTTAACAAAAGTAAATTTTGTAGTGCAAGGTCTTAAAATTTTTATATGGCCAAATCATTTTGAGGATTTGGCCTCAAAATGAAACGTCGGAGGAGTAAAATTATGAATAAATAGTCTTTTATTTTTCATTTACTGTGACCTTGAAAGCCTGACTTAGATAATTCTAAGAAAAAACAACATAATTATAGATAAGGTCGATAAAAATTATACTAAATTGTCATTTTGGGGGGGGGGCCCGGGCCCCCAGGGCACCCCCCTGCGTACGTGCCTGACTAGAATTAATGTTGTTTTACAAAAAAAATTTAATTATTCAACAATAGGACACGCAAAAATTTTCTAAGTTCAGATTTTTTTTTGCGTTTTGGAGTAAAAAATTTAGTTAAAAATTATTTTTTAAAAATAAAAAATTTCATAAAAAAAAAAAAATTTGGAAATTTTTTAAGTTCCGGACACAAACATTTTTCGACTAATTGTAAGCTTTAGCAAAAAAATTGAATTTTTACACCATTTTTTGGTAATTTACGTTAAGTAAAATACCACAATTGTTTCTACTATATAATTGTTCTAGTTTTTTTGTATTTTTACCATTTTTTTGGTGATTTTACCATATTTTTTTGGTATTTTTTTTTTTAAATGTCAATAGAAAGCTGCCAATTAAGAAAAATAAATTTTTTCTTATTTTAACTGGTACTTAAACATCCAATCTACAATATCCAAAAAAAAAACTTTTCCGATTTTTTAAAAATACTTGTGAAAATAATTAAAAATTCAAAAAAAAAAAAAGTTTTTTTTTTTTTTGGGTAATTTTTCCTGAAAATATAAGAAATTTCTTGTGTAGCCTCCTTCGCAATTCTCATATGTTCTACTTAAGAAAAACGAAGTGTCGAAAAAAAAAATAAAAAAGTGCAGTGTTATACATTAAAAAGTTTGTAAAAACAACTTTTTGTAAGTTTACAATTTGTTTTGTAAATTTAAATTTTTTTTTTTTGCAAATTTACAATTTTTATTGTAAATATACATACGTGTTTTTCAATATTTTTTTGAGGTAAAAACAGTAGTTTAACCAAATAATTTGTTAATCTACAATTTATTTTTTTCATTTTCTATTTTTCCTTGTAAAATAACAACCTTTTTCTGTAAGTTTACAATTTTGTTTTGTAAATTTACCAAATTTTTTGTAAATTTACAAAAAAATGCTCACCTTGAAGTTAATATTTCACAAAAAAAATTGTAAATTTACATTTTCTTTTGTTAAATCAATTTACAAATTATCCCCGTAACATTACGGGGATTCTTGCTAGTACATATTTTACAAAACCTGCCCCGTAAAATCACGGGGATTTTATGTCATTTTACAAACTTTTTTTTTTGAGTGTAGCTACTTATTTTTGGGACTAATGTATGCTGTTATTTGGTAGCATTTTTGTAAGTAGTGGGTAACGAGTTATTTTTGGGCTACTATAGTAGCTTATTATTTGTGGTACTAATGTATGTAGTTTTTCAGTAGCATTCTCGTAAGCGAGTGGGTATGCGGTCATTACTCCAATGACATCGCCATGTTAAAATAATGAGTGTTTCACCAACATAGTAACTAGCTACCACCATCTATTTAAAGGCGAAAACCTCATTACTTGGTAATAGAAGTTTTTACTGGGAAACCGACATTTAAAATCCTACTGATGATAACACTAACAGAAATGTCTATAATTTTTAGAAATTCAATTTTTATTTCTCAGAAATTATTAATATAAACTCAACCCGAACTAAATAAAAATTCAGTTATAAAATATACAGTCCAACAATATATAAACACAATTATTACAAAACTATAAGGTACATTGCAATTTAGTAATATTTCTAAGAATTAGAAATATGAAACAAAAATTTTAACCTAACGGACATTTTTCAAGACTTGAAAAGTCCTACTAAGGGTTAACAATGGGAAAAATACAACTCTGTTAAAAGTTAAGATGGATTAAGTTTCTGCCAAATAAATACAACACGAATGATGGTGAATACGGGTTATTCAACACAAAAAGGAGTAATTCCAATTCATAATTTGTTCAAAAGTTTCATTTAAATGGCTAATTTTAATCTGACACACATTAAGTGTGTGGCAATCGATGGAGTGCTGATGATGGAAGGGTGGCAACTTCCGAAAGCTGTCGACATCTCCACTTTGCCTGTGTTGTCACTTGATTTTTTTCAGATTTTCTCATTGTACAACAATTATTATTATTTTTCCGAAATTATTAACCGAACTAAATAAAAATTCATTAAATTTTTCTTCAGAATTTTGGCAACTTCAAACCTTAGTAAAATTTAGGATCGTACGTCAGACCTCACCTCCGGTGCTGACGTACCTACGACGCTAGAATGGTTGGGGTGCTCAGTCATCTAAGAGACGGGAGAAACGGCTCCGAACGGGTCTCCTCATGTAGGTCGTCTTCAGATGCCATTAATGACACCCTGTTACGAGTCTGAGTTCCGTGTTCTGCGCCGTTGGGAGTTTTCTCCACTCTGTGGAGAATATGGACTGCGACCAGAACGGGGAATTATAGTCGATAAGGGGACAAACTATGGCCTTGTAAGTTGTTTAGATCGTTTAATTATCTTTGCCCCAGTTACTGCCCGTTAGCGCTTTCAAAATATAGTTCTTCCTTTTCACTCGCCTAGTCATCTCTTCAGCATGTCTGCACTCAAAATATTTTGTAAGTACCCAAGCAGAAATTGGCGACGGTTCTAAAAAAAAGCGTTCTGAAAGCACTGTAACAAAAAAAAAGCATTCTCAAAACGCTATTTTCAAACGCTTTGCGAGCGTTTTTGAAAAGTGTTCTGAAAGCTCTATAACAAAAAACAAGCAATCTCAAAACGTTTTTTTGGAACGCTTTGCGAGCGTATTCGAAAAGCGTTTTAAGAGTTCTTTATATTTATTTTTTTTTTTGTTTGAAAAAAACTTCTAAGTTCCGAAACTATTTTTGAAGAAAAATTTTTTGTCAATTTTTTTTTGTTTTTTAAGTAAAAAAAATCATAAAAAATGTTTTTAGATTTTTTTTTTTTTTTTAATTTGTTTCGAAAATTCTTTTGAAAAATTTTCTAAGTTTTTTTGAGTAGAAAAACTTTTTTCCGGATTTCACTTTGTATCAAACAAATTATTATAACCGAACTAAAACAGAAATTCTTTACTTTGGGTTTTTAAAGCGCTTTGATGACTTTAAAAAAACGTTCTCAAAGCACTTTTTTACATCGCTTTTAAAACGCTTTAAACCTAGCGTAGATCGATGTTATCATTCGGATCATCTGAAGGCGCTTTGAAGTTGGTATACAGAACGCTCGTAGAACCGTCCACAACGCTTTCACAACGCTTTTGCGATTGTATTTTTCTGACTGGGTAAATTCAACTGAAAAAACGTTTGAAACAATCGTTTTTCCTTTTAAAAAACGGACTACTTATATTTCATTTAAAACAACATACTTTTTCAGTTATTTTTTAACGTTATTAAATGACTAGACATTCCGTAAAAACAAATGATATTTCAGTTATTTTAACTGTTTACAATTTTTTATTTTGTGGAGTAAAAATATTTTTTTTTTGAATAACAAACTACAAAATCCGTACTTCTGTAAAATTATACGGTATAATCAGTCAAAAATAATTTAACTGATAAAAATATTTTTCCGTAAAGTTTGTAGTAAATTTTTTTTACAACTGTTTAAATTAGTGCCCCCCATTTCCCGGTTCTCGGTATTCCCGGGAATACCGGTATTCCCGGTTCTGGTACCGGTTTCCCGGTTCTAGATATATTCCCGGGAATACCGGTATTCCCGGTTCTGATCCTGGTACCGGTTCTCAAAAAACAAAAAAATACCTTACCATAAAATATTAAGATTACACCATTTAGGGGCCTATTCACAAAAAAGGTCATAACTCAATCATAACTCATTTTTTTCCATGTGGTTGTTGTAAACAATCATAAAAAAATTAAAATTTTGTTTGAAAATTTCAAAAAAATAAAGACCTGCTACCCACATCGTCTCAAAATTGACAAATAATTTTAAATTTTGAGACTTTTTATGATTGTGTTTACAACAAACACAGGGAATATGAAGTTTGAAAATAATAAAATTAGTCATAACCAGTCATAACTGAGAATAGGCCTGTTAATCAGTATTTAAGAAATATTTAGTTGTGTTTGTAAAATTATTTAAAAATCAAGTAATTTTTTTTCTTTAAATTCATAAAAAATAGGAAATGGTGTTTTTCACATGTTTTGTATTATTTTTTGGTAAAAGCGAAGAATAAATTTTAATTATACAAAATATACATACCGGTAGTCCCGGGAATACCGTCAGAACCGGAACCGGGAATACCGGTATTCCCGGGAATACCGGGAATAATTCAAGAACCGGGAAACCGGTTCCATTTCCCGGTAATACCGAGAACCGGTATTCCCGGTACTACTGTACTGACCGTAGGCACTAGTTTAAATCGTTCAATATTTAAGGTTCCTTGAAAAACAAACGATAAAACACTTAAAACAACTTTAACTAAAAACTTTTTGAATAACCGTAAATAGTTACTGTAAAACTTTTCTAGGTGTGGGGAACATAAAGAGGCTATCAAAGTGGACCCCAAGAATTTTGGGAGTTTTCACTGTGAGAACCCTCTGTACACTTATGTGGATATTAAGCTCCCTGGTAACCTCTTTAGTCCACGTGGTAAAGAGTGTGGCCGTCGTTTTGGGTGTTGAGAGTTGAGAGTAAGTATTGAACAACATAGGGGAAAGGACCCCGCCCTATGGCACACCTTGTTTATTTCTCCTAAATCCCCACCTATAACCTCTGTACTCTACTTATGACTGCCTCCCAGAAATTCAGTTTGCCAACTATCTTTTGTGAGCTTTTGGGAGCGAAGAGTAATAAAGGTCCTTTAAAAGCTTCGTGTGGCAGACCGTGTCGAAGGCCTTAGAGCAGCCACTATGGTCCTCTCGTGTGGACGCTTACAGTTAAGGTCTGCAGCTGGGGCTGTCTTTATTTTGCACTGCGCAGACGTTGTGCTGTGCCCACAATGAAAGACATGTTGGTGGTCTGCCATGGGAAAATTCTCCCTAAGCGAAGGGAGAAGAACAGATTCCAGGACCTGGGGACAGTAGAGCGATTTTTCGCATTAATCAAGATCTTTGTGATGTCCTCTCTCTTTCTGAAGTTGTCGAGGGAGAAGTCAAACGCCCCAATTGTAGTAACATCATCTCCTTAAATCTAGGATTTTACTGACAGCCAATCGGCTATTAAAAAGATGACGAGACATTAAAATCTGGCACTCATCTGGGTGCCTGGTCATATGGTTATAAATGACACCCGTGTTGCAGATGAACTAGCCACACACAGGGAAAAAATCATTTGGAACTCAGTTAAAACTCCTCAAATTTAGTTTCAGAATATAAGTTTTAGTTATAACTATTTAAATTTAGTTACCATGATTTAAAAAACAAATTTTGTACCAAATATCTAAACAAATTACCAAAAAACAATCACATTTTCAAAAAATATTGGTTGCATCTATTAATTTGAAAAAAATATTACTTCAAAAACGTTCATAATAGCCCGAACTATTCATTAATATTTTGTTTTTTAATGCAATACATTTTTAATAACAAGCACAGAATATTAGTTCAGTATTATTAAAAATCAGTTACAGCAACTGATACTTGGAGTAAATTGTTTAAAATTTTGAAAAATTCAAAATACCTTTGAAATTTAAAATTTTAATGTAATACTATCTTCGAATTATAAGTTTTGGTACATACAATCATTTTTTAATTTTTATTAAAGTTACTGCAACTAATTCTATGTTGCTTCTAAAAAAACTCATTTAAATTATTAAAACGTCATAAAAAAATAATATGTACAATAATTTTCTACCAAATATTTAAAAACAAATTTTATAAAGATACTAATTTAAAAAAATCAAATAAATATGAATCAAAAAGTACAATATACCAAATGTAAGTATGTTAAAATCTGCGCAAAAAAATACTATTTTAAATAATGATTGAATTTTTTTTGCAGAAAACGCTCACCATCAAAAGTTCATTCGTGCGGATTTTCCTATTGATCTATACAAAAGATGCATATCAACATTCCAAATTAGGTGGAAAATATAACTCTTTATTGAATATCTGTATTAAGACCAAATTTGAGAGGTTAGATGTTTGAATTAAAAATTGTGTTGATGTTTTAAAATTTTCTATAGAAAAATATCACTGAATATAAGAATTTTTCCATAGCGAAATGTCTGAGAATCTGAGGCTTTTTCTATAGGTAACATTCTAAGATTCTGAGACATTTTTCGAATTCTCAGATTCTACACCTTTTTTTATAAAAAAAATTTCTTAGAATAAGAGAATTCTTCTGTAGCAAAACTTGCTCAGAATCTGATAATTTTTCTGTATGAAAAATTTCTCAGAATCTGAGACTTTTTATGTAGAAAAAATGTCTCAGAGAGACATTTCCAAAGGAAAAATATTTTTAGATCTGAGATAGAAAAAATTTCTCCTAATTTGAAATTTTTTTCTGCAGGAGAAATGTCTCAGAATCTGAGATTTTTTTCTATAGGAAAATTGTATCAGAATCTGAGACTTTTTCCATAGGAAAAATGTCTGAAAATCTGGGACTTTTTCTGTAGGAAAAATGTCTTAGAATCATAGACTTTTTCTATCGGAAAATTGTTTCAGAATCTGAGACATTTTCCACATGAAAAGTGTCTCAAAATCTGAAACTATTTCTATAGAAAAAAGGTCTCAGAATCTAAAAATTTTCTATCTTTTTCTATTGGCAAAATGATTCAGAATCTAAAACTTTTTCTATAGGAAAAATATCTGAGGATTTGAGACATTTTCTATAAGAAAAATGTCTCAGAATCTGAGACTTTTTCTATAGGAAAAATGTTTCAGAATCTGAGACTTTTTCTATAGGGAAAATGTCTCAGAATCTGAGACTTTTTTGTAGGAAAAATATTTCAGAGTCTGAGACTTTTCAAAATTGCCTCAGAATCGGAGAGCTGTCTCCGAACATAATTGTAAGCCTTTTACTATAGAAAAATGTTTCAGAATCTGAGACTTTTTCTATAGGAATAATGTTTCAGAATCTGAGGCTTTTTCTATAGGCAAAATGTCTCAGAATCTGAGACTTCTTCTATAGGAAAAAAGTCTCAGAATCTGAGACTTTTTCTTTAAGAAAAATATCTCAGAATCAAAGACTTTTTCTGTAGGAAAAATGTCTCAGAATCTGAGACTTTTTCTATAGGAAAAATGTCTCAGAATCTGAGACTTTTTCTGTAGGAAAAATATTCCAGAATCTGAGAGTTTTTCTATAGAAAAAATGTCTCAGAATCTGAGACTTTTTCTATAGAAAAAATGTCTCAGAATCTGATACTTTTTCTATAGGAAAAATGTCTCAGAATCTGAGTCTTTTTCTATAGGAAAAATGTCTCAGAATCTGAGACTTTTTCTATAGGAAAAATGTCTCAGAATCTGAGACTTTTTCTATAGGAAAAATGTCTCAGAATCTAAGACTTTTTCTATAGGAAAAATGTCTCAGAATCTGAGACTTTTTCTATAGGAAAAATGTCTCAGAATCTGAGACTTTTTCTATAGGAAAAATGTCTCAGAATCTGAGAAATTTTCTATAGAAAAAATGTCTCAGAATCTGAGACTTTTTCTATAGGAAAAATGTCTCAGAATCTGAGAATCTGAATCTGAGAATTTTTCTATAGAAAAAATGTCTCAGAATCTAAGAATTTTTCTATAGAAAAAATGTCTCAGAATCTGAGAATTTTTCAATAGAAAAAATGTCTCAGAATCTGAGAATTTTTCTATAGAAAAAATGTCTCAGAATCTGAGAATTTTTCTATAGAAAAAATGTCTCAGAATCTGAGAATTTTTCTATAGAAAAAATGTTTCAGAATCTGAGAATTTTTCTATAGAAAAAATGTCTCAGAATCTGATAATTTTTCTATTGAAAAAATGTCTCAGAATCTGAGAATTTTTCTATAGAAAAAATGTCTCAGAATCTGAGAATTTTTCTATAGAATTTTTCTATAGAAAAAATGTCTCAGAATCTGAGAATTTTTCTATAGAAAAAATGTCTCAGAATATGAGAATTTTTCTGTAGAAAAAATGTTTCAGAATCTGAGAATTTTTCTATAGAAATATATCTCAGAGTCTGAGAATTTTTCTGTAGAAAAAATGCTTCAGAATAGAGAATTTTTTTATAGAAAAAATGTCGCAGAGTCTAAGAGTTTTCCTATAGAAAAAATGTCTCAGAATCTGAGATTTTTTTCTGTAAAAAAATGAATCTGAGAATTTTTCTAAAGAAAAAATGCCTCAGAATCTAAGAATTTTTCTACAAAAAAAGTCTCAGAATCTGTGACTTTTTCCATAGAAAAAGTCTTATCTGAATCTGAGATTTCTTTAATAGAAAAAATTTCCCAGAATCTAAGAATTTTCTATAGAATAGTTTCTCAAATTCTGAGACTTCTTCCATATAATTTAAGACTTTTTTAATAGAAACTCTATAGACTTTTTCTAAAATGGCTTGGAATCTGAGACTTTTTCTTTAGAAAAAATTTCTTAGAATCTGAGACATTTTCTATAGAAAAAATGTGTAAGAATCTGAGATTTTTTTATAGAAAAATGTCTTAGATTCTAAAACTTTTTCTTTAGAAAAAAGCTTCAGACTCTTAAAACTGTTCTTTAGAAAAAATCTCTCAGACCTTTTTTTATAGAAAAAATCTTTCAGACTTTTTCTATAAAAAAATGTCTTAGACTCTGGAATTTTCTCTTTAGAAATCATCTCTCAAAATCTGAGACTTTTTCTAAAGAAAAAATATATCGGAATCTGAAACTTTTTCTACAGAAAACTGTATCATAATTTGAGACTTTGTTTTAGATAAACATTTCTCAGAATATAAGAGTTTGCTTTAAAAAAAATTTCTCAGACTTTGAAAATTTCGCTTAAGGAAAAAATGTCTAAGAATCTAAGTTCTTGAAAAAGTCTCAGATTCTGAGACATTTTTTCTATAGAAGAAGTCTCAGATTCTAAGATATTTTTTACTAAAGAAAAATTCTCACATTCTGATACATTTTTTTTATAGAAAAATTCTCTGAATATCAAACATTGTTTCTGTAAAAAATTCTCAGATTCTAAGACATTTTTTCTATCGAAAAATTTTTAAATTCTGAGACATTTCTTTAGAAACATTTTAGATACTGAAACATTTTTTCTGTAGAAGAAATCTCAGATTCTGTGACATTTTTACTATAGAAAATGTCTCATAAATGTCTCTCCATACAAAAAGTATAAGATTCTAGGAAATTTTTTCTATAAAAAAGTCCCAGATTCTGATACATATTTTCTATAGAAAGTCTCAGAAGCTGAACGTTTTCTAAAATTCTGAGATTTTTTTAACTGTTCTTAAAAATTGTTGTAGTATTTAAATATCAACTTATGTATGTATATATTCTTTTAAAATTAACTTATTTAATAAATATATTACAAAAAAGCACTATTTTTGTCTTTTTATTTTACGGTTAAAGGAGCCCATTAACAAAATATTTTAGTTGTGGTGCTATAATATCAGTCATAACAACCATTTTTGTCTTATAATTTTTCGTTGATTCAACAGATATATTCAGTTGATCGTAATGAAATTCGATAAATATGCCATTCGATTGAAATAAAATTATTAGTAATCACAACTGATAAAAGTGATAGTTGGCTGGACTACAATAATTTGGTTGGTTCTAAATTTGGTTGACACAACGAAACCGTTTTCTGTGTGCAGGCAGGGGACGACGACAACACTTCGGGTAAGATCATTTAACTGCCTCGGAACCAACAACCTGGTTGCAGCAGTTACGGGCACTGTGCACGCTTCTGCGCTCACGCCAGAAATGTGAATCCCCCACAACGACTATTTCGGGGAATGTTGAAGAGGAAGATAGGTTGTAATGACTTTCTCTGTCAATGTCTGGCACATGCCAATCGGACGGCCGAACATTTTGACAAGCCAATACTGGCGGACTTAACATTTGTATCTGGTATGGACGTCAATAGGATGAACTCGTTCATCTGGGACTGCGAGCGATTCAGCTTGAATTCAGCCCGGTGAGACCACCAGAGCATTCTTTCCTATCTCTTCCTCTCCTTTCCTAATCTCTTCTCTAATTTTTTTTATAGGTAACACAGCGGAACCACGGAATGAAAAAGTTAATAAGCTCATCACTTATTTTTTAATGGCGGTTATAAGAAATGTTTCCTTACTCACTTGACGTTGAGTATATAAAAAATCATAAACTAAAATGATAAGGCTTCACAGGCCGGGAATACGAATTTCGTTGAGACATTTTATTAGCATCGTTAGTAACACTCCGTAAGGATAAGAAAATTAAATTATGGGTTGTTTTACATTTCTGTTCTAAATTAGTTTTTATTAATGAAAATGTCCCAGATATAAGAAAAGACCAAAAACTCAAATATCCATTATATAATATACAAATCAATGGTTCTGGGTGGTTTATGATGTGTCTCTTTAAGATAATACTATTTAAGATAGCTAAAAGTTAGTCAGCTAAAACCAGACAGTTAGCTAGCTGGCTAGCAGACTATCCTGGTTCACATACATCCAGTGAACAAGTGACCAGACAGGCACGCAAAAATATAATAAAAATTAAAAGAAATAACAAAAAACAACCGTAAATGTCTCTGATATTGTGATATTTACTACAACAATCAGTACATGCATATGAGTTCATTTATTTTTTTGGTCAACAAAAAGGCCAAGAGACAAAAAAAACTCTATACAGACCATAACAATCAACCATTTAAGGTTATAATCTCTAAGTCTGGCCGGCAAGTGTGGTAAGTAACCAACAAACTGCCTGAAAAACAAAAAAAAAAAAAAAGAAACACAGAAAACAAGCAGATACAAACATGGCCCAATATCTCGTATGTACGTACAGCGATAAGGAATTTTGTCATGACCAAAATATCAAATAATTGCCAATTTGTTAAATTATGCATTATCGGGCGGTATTTTGTTTATTTAGACTTTAATCCATAGTAAATATACTATGAGTTTCAGGGTTGTAGACAAAAAAATATTTCGGGTGGGTACAATTACAAAAAAAAAAAACAAGTAGGAAAGTTTAATTCGACTTTGCCGAATCTATGAATACCCTCCACAATGCATTTCTTAAAGGATAGTACATTTTTTAACGTGAAAAAAATTAACAATTTTGATTAGAAATATTTAATTTTGAGTAAGAAACTCTTTTTTTGTCATTTAAAAAAAAAAAAAAAATATTAATTTTTTTTAATGGAAATTTTTTCGAGTGTAATATTTTTATTACTGTAAAAATATTTCTGAGTGAATGCACGTTCGTATGTACACAAAATATTGTAATTTTTGTAAAAAAAAAAAAAAAACTAAATTTTTTTTGAGTGCAAAATTTTTTGAGTGTAAAATTTTTTTGAGTGTAAAATTTTTTTCGAGTGTAGTTTTTAAATTACTAAATAAGTTTAAGGCATTGCTTCAAAGCATTGTTAAGTTACCACCAATGCTTTTAAAACTTGTTTAACACGTGGCATTTATGATGAAACAAATCTGAAATTCAGGATTTTACTTACAACTTTTGAACCACTGGATCGATTGAGCTGAAATTCAATACCAAACAGACCTGGCAAAGAACGGCAAAGATACATGCCAGGTTTCAGTAGTCTCATTATTGTCGTTCGAAAGTTATCGTGTTTTTTATCTCGTAAATTCGCGAAAAACCCCTGCCGAAATTTATTCTTTTGTTCATAACTTTTGAAACACTGGACCGATTTGGCTGGAATGCAATACCAACCTGACCAGGTAAATGGCCCACATATATGCCAAACTTCAGTAGCCTCTGTAAAGTCTTTTAAAAGTTAGTGTGTTTTATACGGACAGACAGGCGGACGGACGGACATCGCTAGATCGACTTAAAATCGATCGAGGATCATGAATATATATACTTTATGGGGTCCTAGACCAATATTTCGATGTGTTACAAACAGAATGACAAACTTATATATACCCTCTATCACTAGAGTGGAGGCTATAAAAACAAGTAAAAAAGTTAAATTCGGCCTTGCCGAATGTAGTGATACCCTCCACAATTTCAAAAAGATTATTGCAAAAAGCTTTTTTTAAAAGGAAATTACTTTTGAAAAAAAAATGTCCGCGACAGACAGACGGACAGACGGATATCGCTAGAATGTCTTAAAATCGATCGGGCATCATGAATAAATATACTTTATGGGGTCCCAGACCGATATTTCTATGAGTTACAAACGGAATGACAAACTTACTGAGAGTTTTAAATTTGCCTCTAGCCTCTTTTTCTCAGAATGATTGGGAGTTAATAGTAAGGCACTTTCTTGTCTGATCTTTATAAAAAAACATTTAGCATTCTTGTATGTAAACCAGCGATGCGCACACACATACTATTACATTTATGCTTGTGTGGGTAGTAGCAAGCGAAAAGTCAACAACTTTGCTCAAGCAACAGAATTTTATAGTGTACGTGTGTCGACAGCGCACAATCAGCGCCTATTCCCGCGGGAATAGGAATTACAAAAATGCCCATGACTGATGTAAACTAACATGAAAATCGATTTCATTGGAGAGTTGATCCAAAGCATCATCCACGTGGTATCACAATGGACCTCAGAGTCTACGTGCACAGAAAAAAATAAAAAAAAATTTTGAGTAAATTTTTAATACTATTGAGTAAAAAAATACTCAATTTTCCACCAGTAAACGATTTAATAGTATTGAGTAAACTTTTAATAAAAAATTATTAAATGCTTAATAAAAAATTTGAGTAAATTATTAATTCACACAATTAAATCTTTACTTAAAATTTTTTAATATTTTTAAGTAACTTTTTAATTGTGTCAAGTAAAAATTTACTCAAAATGTATCAAATTATTTTTTTAAAAAGTTTAAAAAGTTTCTAATTTTTTTTTTTCCAAAAAAATTGCTTTTACAAACTTTACCAAATATACTTATGCATAAGACATGTCTTCAAGACAAAGTAAAATTTTATAAAGATGATTTCAAACTTTCATATACATATACAAAAAACAATAAACTAAATGAGAATTCAAAACACCAAGAGAAAAAAAATAAATAAAAAAAAAATATTAAATTTGTATTAAATTATTTACTCAAATTTTATTTTCAATTTTTGAGTAAATTTTTAATTGCGTCAATTAAAAAATTACTCAAATTTTTTTTAAAAAATTAAACAAGTGATTACTCAAATTTGTTTCCTCCATATTTTTTTCTGTGTGTGCTAACGTAAAACGTCAGCTGCCACTTAAAACCTAACCTAACCTATCATCCATGTAAAGCCTATACTAATCTGAGGTACTGGATTGTGAGAAGCCAACGTTTGTCAAAGAATCGACAATCTCATTTCCCAGTATTCCCCTCTGACCCGCAATCCACAAAAGGCAGACCTTGTTCCCAAATGAGGCCTCATTGAGTCTGCGCCTACACTGCAGGACAATCTTAGATGAAGTGGCTGGTGAATCAAGTGTCTTATGAGTAGACTGACTGTCACTGCAGATACTGATTCTCGTAATTTTTTAAGATTTTGACTCGCTGATTCCAAATCTGTGCTCCAAACTTTTCCATCACGTCTAGAATTTTAATTATTCGCGGTTGAAAATGTGAAAAAAATCGATTTTTGCCTTTTTTGACAGCCTGCACAGCATCCGTTAGGTGGAATAAAAATCTGGTATAAAGCGTTAGAGTAGAATTGAACTATAATCTCAAAAATATGATAACAAAAATATGAAGTTGTTGCACTATTATTGGCTAAACATGTATTTTAAAAAAACACTGTGAAAAAAATTAGAAAAAGCTCCATTTTTAGATGGCTTTAAAACAAAAACCGGATGATCATTCTTTACTGTGATGAGCTCAAAATTTAAGAAAAAGTTCATTCTTTCTTATAGACTTTTAAAACCAGTAAAGATATCTTTCGGTTTATACGAAAAATAACACAGAAAGCTTAAGTTTGTAAAATATTTTTGTTTTTTAGTTTTTCTTTAAAAAATATCAAAAATCTAAGGTAATTTTAAAAAATGATAATTTTAACAGGATCATTTTTAAACGCATGTGAAACCCAACCAAACGCAAGAATTTAAAAAAAAATTATTTCCTATGTTGGAGACCATAGACAAATTCTACTATTGCGCTTTATACCAGATTTGTATTCCACTGAATGGCTGCTGTGCAGGCTTTCAAATAATGCAAAAATCGCCATTTTTCGCATTTTCAACCATGAATACAGTGTTGCCACCAACAAAACCGTAAATTACACATGGGTCATGCCGAAATTACACATGAAATCACGAATTACACATGGATCATGCCAAAATTACACATGAAATTACACATGCTTTTTTTTAATAACGGTTTTTTTTGTAAGTTTTCAAAATATAACGGTTAACCAAAGTCTGGTTTTTACTGCTCAAAAAACCTACGATTTATATTTTTTTGCGAAATTTCTGTCTGGATAATCTAAGCCAAATCAGAAGAAATCTGAAAAACAGCAAAAAAATATATTGATTTCAGCTGAAAATCTGCTCAAAAAAATTTTAAGCATAAACATAAACGAAAATATTGCTAAATTTTTAAGACAAAGAACGGCAGAAAAGGTTGCTTATTTGACAGAAATAGTTTGTTGTATTTTTTTCTTTTTTTAAATCGTCAATTTTTTTTTAATAAAATTTTGAAGAATACTAATGATATCTAAGTATTTTTGTAAAATTAGCAAAATAGTCTGCTATTTTTTAATTTTGACAATTTTTAATCGTTAAAATTTAACGAAATAAAAAAAAATCTGTAAGATTTTAAAATAATTAGTTGAAATGTTCACAAAAATATTTTTGTAAACTCAGCAAACAGAATCAGCAAAATAATTAAAAAACTTTTATTATTTTTTAAAACTGAATAACAGAGAATTTCGTTAAAATATCCATTTCTGCAGAAAAATCAGTTAAAGTTTTGTTAAAACAAATTATGAAAAAAAAATGCTTTAAAAAGTAAAAATTTCAAATTACACATGAATTACACATGCAGCCAATTACACATGGGCTACACATGAAAAAAAAAAAATACACATGATATGTGTAATTACACATGAGGTGGCAACACTGCATGAATAACTAATCTAGATGTGATGAGAAAATTTGGAAAACAGATTTGGAATCAGGAGATCAAAGACTACTAAAATTGATCATCAAAATTGAAACCGGAAAATGAGTGTTGATCGGTGTAATTAACAATGTGTTTGTTTTCAGTGCTCTCCTCTATCTTCGCAAGAACAGGGCGGTAATACACACAAAAAAATATGGAGGAAACAAATTTGAGTAATCACTTGTTAAAATTTAAAAACAAAAATAGAGTAATTTTTTAATTGACACAATTAAAAATTTACTTAAAAATGTTAAAAACAATTTAAGTAAATAATTTAATAAAAATTTAATAGTATTTTTATTTTTTTTTTTTAACTCTCATAGTTTTTTGAATTCTCGTTTATAGTTTATAGTTTTTTGTGTATGTATATGAAAGTTTGTAATCGTCTTTATAAAATTTTTCTATGTTTTCGAGACATAAATATGTTTGGTAAAGTTTGAAAAAACAAGTTTTTTGTTTTTTTTTTGTAAAAAAAAATTAAAACTTTTTTAAACTTAAAAAAAAAAAAATAGATAAATTTTGAGTAATTTACTCAAATTTTGTTTAAACATTTAATAAATTTTTATTAAAAATTTACTCAATACTATTAAATCGTTTACTGGTGCAAAATTGAGTAATTTTTTACTCAATAGTATTAAAAATTTAATCAAATATTTTTTTTATTTTTTTCTGTGTATTTCAGGATTATTGGACTTTTTCCCCGAAACTATCTTTAAACTAATTTAAAAATTTGACACACTTTTTAAATTTATTTTCAAGGATAAGTCAAACCTAAACACCCAGTCTTTTTATACGCCCCTGTCAACATCAATAGTAGAGCAACAGCAGCATTTTTTTTTTTGTAGTTTTTCATTGGTTTACAATCGTGTTTCATGATATTGTAACCTAAAAAAAATTTCTGAAACTTAAAAAAGTTTTATATCGATTGTCTTTGCGTCTATTTGTCTTTCATTTTGTTGGCTCGTCGTTGGTCGTTTTGTCATTCATTTTCAATTAAATCACGACCAAAATTAATGGAAATAATTACTTTTTTCACTTTTTTTTATATTTTTTTTCTCATTTAACTTGTGAAATTCAAATAAAAACTTTACAATTGAAACGTTTTCGTTCACCAAAAAAATCACGATTTGTCGTTTTTGTTCCCCATTTTTTTCAACGTCGTCTGCTCTGCTCTTAAAACTAACAATTAAACGTGAGTTTTTAAAATAAAGAAGAGTTTTTGAGTAAAATAACATAAAAAATTCAGACAATGTTCAAAGAAAAAAACGTGGCGTCTTAATATTAGTAAAGCTGGATGGTATGTGTATTTTCAAAATATATTTTCATTAACGTTTTCTGTATTTTTTTTTTGACAAATTGTTGTCAATACTAGTAATGTCGTGAGTCTAATACACTGAGAGAATTTTGTTTATTTATGGAATTAAAAGTCTATGAAAGATTGATAGATTTATAAGAAACTAGCCAAAGATTTTGATCGTTTGATTTATGATTTTAATACCCTCCACTTACAGTTAGTGATAGAGGGTATACATATATAAGTTTGTCATTCCGTTTGTAACTCATCGAAATATCGGTCTAGGGCGCCATATAAATTATTGATCACTTAGACATTCTAGCGATGCCAGTCTGTTGAAATGGCGATCACGGCCAAAATATTACTCAGAAATTACTGAAACTTAACATGTTTACTTGTTGTTGTTCCGAGCAGTTAGGTATTGTATTTGAGCGAAATCAGTTCTGCGATTCAAAAGTTATGAACGAAAATGTAAGAACACCTCGAAAATTTTGGTACATCCAACATAACCTAAAAATACAGAATGCTTTGATTGGGCTGCTAGTTGATATTTTGGAACAGAATTCGATACCTAATTGTATTTAAACAAGAACAAACATATTAAAAAAAAAACAAGTAGAAAAGTTAAATCGACTTTTTATAAGGGTTCAAGTTGAAAAAATGCAGAAGAAAAATTGAATTTCTAAAAATTATAGACATTTCTGGTATTTCCCATACCGGTTTCAAACACCCCAGTTAGTGTCATCATCAGTAGGATTTTACATGTCGGTTTGTCTTGTTAATGAAAACTGTTTTTTATACATATATGTGAATATTTATAGTTTCTACAGAATAAATTTTGACAGTTTCCAACACTACAATTCTATTTCTAGCAATCTCAACCTCACTTCATACTTTCTTTCAACTTTTTTGTCTCTTACATTATTTCGCAAGGGTTTTATTGGCCAAATCTAAGAATATTGGCCGAATCTAAGAATACCCTTCACAATACCCTTTTTAAGTGATAGTAAATTTTCTAACGTGAAAAAATAACATTTTTCATTAGAAATATTTTATTTTATGTTAAAACACTTTTTTTTAGTAATTTTTGAAAAAAAAAAAATAATTTACTAATTTTTTTTGAGTGTAAAATTTTTTTGTGTGCAAAATTTTTTCGAGTGTATTTTCTTTTTTTTTCCAGTGTAAAAATATTTTTGAGTGACAAAAATACGATGCAAAATATTTTTGTGACTTACCAACAATGTTTTTAAAACATGTTTAACGGGTTTTCAACACGTGAATTTAAGGTGAAACTAATCTGAAATTCACTGTTTTGCTAATAACTTTTAAACCACTGCACTGTGGGCCAACATCCATGAATTTTGGCCATAAATAGACCACTGAACCTATATGTAAAAAAGTATCACATATGGGTGTTGAAGGATCGCTGATCACGATTCTGGAAAAAAAATTTCAAAATTCAAAATGGCGTATCCAAAATGGCGGACATGATTTTTTAATTCTTTGCTTATTGTATTTATGATAATCATTGTCGATGTATTTGGAGTCTTTAATAACGAATATGAGCTCAGAATTTTAGAATTCAAAATGGCGAATCCAATATGGCGACAAATTTAAATTTAAGATTTTTTATATGTTATCTATTTTGGCCAAAAACTTCGATTTTGATGGTATTTCGGATGTTAAAACTAATTTTGGAATTAAAGATTTGAAATTCAAAATGGCGGATCCAATATAGCGGATACGCTTTTTTAATTGTTAGCTAATTGCACTATAATTAATCATTGTCGATGTATTTGCGGTCGGTAATTACGAATATGAGCTCAGATTTTTTAAATTCAAAACGACGGATCCAATATGACAGTGTTTATTTACATTTCTAAGTTTTCATAAATTCATCTTTCTGCTTTTATCAGAAAATTTTAATAAAATATATCATTTATACACTCAAAAAAAAAAAAAACTGTGAAGTTAGCAAAAAATTTAGTTAAATTTAACTAAAAAAGCACCTGATTTTGGGCCTACTAAATTTTTAGTTAATTTAACTAAAAATATTTAGCTAACTTTTCGTAGAATGAATGTAGCAATAGCATGCTTCATCGCTTGGTAAGAAGTTATAAGACGGTTAAGTTTTGAAACCAAAAATTAAGAGTTTTTAAATTTAATTTTATGTAATTTAATTTTATGTAGCATAGATGCTTCATCGCTTGGTAAGAAGTTATAAGACGGTTAAGTTTTGAAACCAAAAATTAAGAGTTTTTAAATTTTCGAGGTTTTTTGATCAGGGATTTCGGCCCCCTCTATAGAATGAAAAAAGTTGAACTAGAGTTGGTAGCTGTTGTAATTCTTTACATTTTGGAATTAATCCCGTTAATGTGCCACGAATAGTTAAGGAGTTTCAGCAGATCAAAGTTCGAAAGAAAAAACGTAATTTTTTTAAAATACCAGTTTTTCGCGAGGCACATTCGCGGTTTCATTCGAAATTTGGTGGACTCTTGCGTAAACCGAGTTTTTTAGGAGTTTACATAAAAAAATCACTGGCGGGTTTATAAAAAATAAATTGCAAAAATTTTATGGCATTTTTGAAAATTGAGCGAAATTTGCAAATCTGTTTCCAATTTTTTTAGTAGCAATTAATGCATCATGTTCATTTTAATACACCAAAAGACATGCCTTAACGAGTAGAACTGATTTGCTTTTTGACTTTTTACTTTAAGCCATTCTGAGCGGAAAGCGCGATGATTTTATCTAAACCTGTTTTGATCTGGCACATCCAAGGCTTTACACGAAATCGGATGAAATTTTTTTTAAATGAAAGCCCACTTGATGTGTCATCATAAAATCAGAGGCGGGTTAAAAAATTTTGATGATTATAGATTTTTTGGACCATATTAAATTTTCTTGTTATAAAAAAGCATCACCGATTTTTTTAAACAATGGTACAATGATACGATTTCCGTGATTTTTTTTTCAGTAAAACCAACGCGCATTGCCTAAATATGTTATAAAAAATTGTGAAACTTTTCTTTTACCGCGAATTAATCGCGATTTTAGGTACTTAGATATATTTTTTTTAAATCATTTGGTCATTAAAGGGTTAAATTTATATCATATATTTTAGAAGAAATGATATATCCTGGCATGTTTTAATAACGCATGCAACAAATGTGTAGAAAAAAAATATTTAAAATATTTTTAAGATTTTTTAAAACTACTAAATCTTAAAACCGCCATAACTTTTGACCCCCTTGCGCGATTTAAATGACGCGAACGAAAGGTCATATATGGACTCAGCACGTCAAAAACATTCAGAAAAGTAAACTTTGGTACCAGAATCTCAAAGACAAAAAAAATATTTTTTTTTCTAAGGGAAAATACATCGCTTTTTCTTTCCTGTCACTACCCAGCAAAAACATGGTAATGAGTTGTGAAAAGTAATCATTACCAAGTACATTATTTATAATGAGTACCCATTACCATTAACATTATTTTAAGCCCAAAAGTAACTACTTTTCAGTAATATGTTATAAAACAACTTCTAAGTAATAATATCTAGTGTCCGACCGAATACACCTTTTTTGGCCGAAGCCGAATATTCGGCCAAATTTTCACTATTCGGCCAAACCGAAGCCGAATATTAAAAAAAAAAGTTTTTAGTTGCAAAAACACTTAGTAAAATGTTTTTGTGGCTTACTAATGTGATTCAAAGTTAGTTTAGTGTGTTTTTCAACACGTAAGCACAAATATTATACAATTATTCGCTATTTGGACTATTCGGCAAAATTGTGGCCGAAGCCGAATAGTGGCCGAATAGTGCTTTTTGGCCGAAGCCGAATATTCGGTCGGACACTAATAATATCTCCTTGCACTTGTAGTTTTTAACCTTTACAATTCAATTAACTTAAAAAATACTTAAAAACTTAATAAAAAATACGCAATTTTTAAGTTTTAGTAAAAACAAGTTAAATTTTAAATGTTTTAATTAACTAATTATTTTACTTCTTATTGGTAATGAGTTTTTACTCCTTATTAGTAATCCGAGTCAGTAACTACTTATTTATCTCCATACGCTTCACTAGTTATTTTTGTCTCACGCCCTTGTTAAAATAATTAGTGTTTCATTCAATAAGTAACTACTGATTAACATCTGTTGATATTGAGAATACACAAATTGATATTAAGAAATGAAAATTGATATTGATTTGAAAATTGACAAATTGATATTGAGAAAATACAAATTGATATTGAGAAATGAAATTTCATATTGAGAAAATACAAATTGATATTGGGAAAAGACAAATTGATATTGAGAAAACAAAATTGATATTTGGAAAAGGCAAATTGATATTGAGAAATTAAAAATTTTAATTAAGAAAATAAAAATTGATATTGAGAAAAGACAAATTGATATTGAGAAAATACAAATTGATATTGAGAAAATAAAAAATAATATTGAGAAAATACAAATTGATATTGAGAAAAAAAAATAAAATTGAGAAGAAGATACTATGTAATATTGAGACAAGAAAAATTAATATTAAAAAAAAAGATGATTGATATTGAGAAAGACTTTATTCACATTCATGGTTACTGACAAATGCAGCAGTTGTCTAAAAACTCCATGGTGTTTTTGAGTAATTTTTATAAAAAAAAAAATATTTTCACGTTTAATAAAATATTCAGCGCCGTTTTGATCATTGTAAATTTTAAATTTTTTACTTACAAAGTGGATTTTCCTTTACTCAATATCAATTTGTATTTTCTCAATATCAATTTGTATTTTCTCAATATTATTTTTTAATTTCCCAATATCAATTTGTATTTTCTTAATATCAATTTTTCTTTTCTCAATATCAATGTGTATTTTCTTAATTTCAATTTCTTTTTTCTCAATATCAATTTGTCTTTTCCCAATATCAATTTTGTTTTCTCAATATCAATTTGTTATTTCACAGTATCAATTTGTATTTTCTCAATATAAATTTTCATTTCTCAATATCATTTTGAAATTTCTCAATATCAATTTGTGTTTCTCAATATCAATTTTCATTTCTTAATATCAATTTGTGTATTCTCAATATCAATTTTCATTTCTCAATATCAATTTATTTTTTCTCAATATCAACTTGCATTTCTCAATATCAATTTGTTATTTCTCAATATGAGTTTGGAATTTCTCAATTTCAATTTAAAATGGTGTAGTAATGCCAATTTTTGCTGGGTATGTTTCTATTAATATTAAAAGTTCCAATGAAGTCTCCATCTTGAAAATTTAAACTAAAGTAGTATAGGTGTTCCTTAATAACATATATTTTTTTTCCAAAATTTAAAAAATATCGGTTTTTGAGATATAGCTCTCCAAAAATTATGGTTAAAACCAATGACCTTTGACCTTTTTCAAAAAAATCTTGGGAATGCCATTCCTAAGCCTGTCTCATTACCTATTATTTGCAACCTGACTGAGACCTGTATTATTATTACTTTTTGAGTTATCTTTATTTATCTCAAAACACTTTTGTCAAATATATACGATTTTGCCAATTTTCAAGAGCCCATATCTCGGGAAGAAAAACTACCAGAAGTCCAAAATTTTGGCACTATGATTTTTTTGTAAGGGCCCAACTATATTCCAAGTTTCATCAAATTCGAAAGGGGTAAAGTCATAAATGCTACTTTTTTCGGTTGAATTGAGGTGTTTTAACTCATTTAAACCTTTTTGTTTTTAAATTAATACACGCATTAGTTTAAATTTTTATGCAAAACACATATTTTTTTCAAAATTATAGTTGAACTAAATAGCTAACAAGACAGTAGTAATTTAGAATTAGCTACCGATACTGATAAATATTTAAGTAAGTGAATAAATATCCATTCAGTCAAAAATACTTTATGTTGCTAATACTCGTACATGTAAATTAAACAGAAGCTGTTTAAGTCACGCAATATTGAAATTTAAACCAAATACCAATCATTTTGTATTAAAAAAAAGAGATAAAACTGAAAAACACAATAAACTTCTAAACATATGGTACACAGAAAGAAATAAAAAAAAAATTTGAGTAAATTTTTAATACTATTGAGTAAAAAATTACTCAATTTTCCACCAGTAAACGATTTAATAGTATTGAGTAAATTTTTAATAAAAATTTATTAAATGTTTGCCAAAAAAATTTGAGTAAATTTTTAATTGACACTATTAAGTGCAGGAACAGAACAAGAAGCACCACCTTTTAAAAACAGAACAAGTTTTATTTCACATCGGCGCCGGCCACCGGTTTAATCTGCCAAACCGTATGGAAAAAGTCGTGCCGGGCTTATTCTGTTTCTACTCTAAAAAAAACAAAGTTTAAAAAAATTTCATATTTTTTTACAAAGAAAAAAAACATGTTTTTTCAAACTTTACCAAATATATTTTTGTCTTAAAGACATAAAAAATTTTTATAAATATGATTACAAACTTTCATGTATATATACAAAAAACTATAAACTAGACGAGAATTAAAAAAACTAAGAAAATTCCAAAAAAAAATTAAAAAAGCTATTAAATTCTTATTAAATTATTTACTCAATTTGTTTTTAAATTTTTGAGTAAATTTTTAATTGCGTCAATTAAAAAATTACTCAAAACTTTTTTTAAATTTAAACAAGTGATTACTCAAATTGTTTTTCCCCATATTTTTTTCTGTGTAAGATGGAAAAAGAAACCGGGCAACCATTTAAAAGGTGGAGTTCATAAGCACACACAACATTTAACATGACTTTGGCAACAATATTGGCCAATATTATTGACCAATAGTGGATGGAATCCGATTACCTTAAATAGATAAATACTTAGTAACCATACCAATTACAAATGGATAGACAGAAATACTTATGTACGTAGTAAACGAAAGAAAGACGGACAGACAGACGGACGGACAATCGATGATATCGATTGAAATATTGACAGACATTCAATGAAATGTTATTGGAGTATTGTAAATGAATATCAAACTCATGATTGTATAAACAACAATATGCGAACAACACTAAAGCACATTTATGAAAATTATTAGGGCGATGTTTTTTTTTTTTATTGAAAAATGGATATTTAAAGGAAAATATATTTGGTGCACACTCAAAAAAAAATGATTTATCATATTGATGAAATGGTGTCGTCACTTGATGAAGCTTTTCTTCAATATGATGAAACAGGTCATCAAAATTGACGAAACAAGTGACGACACATTTCATCATGTCATTAACAAATTAAATCAATATGCCTTTTAAGTTTTTTTTTTTATACCCTCCACTTAGTGATAGAGGATACATATAAGTTTGTCATTCCGTTTGTAACTCATCGAAATATCAGTCTGGGACCCCATAAAGTATATATATTGATGATCAGCGATCGAATTTAAGACATTCTAACGATCTCCGTCTGTCTGTGGAAATGGTGATCACGGCCAAAATATTACATGGAGGTGACTGAAACTTTACATATTTATTGGAAGTTCTCCTGAGAAGTTTGGTATTGCATTTGAGTGATATCGGTTTAGCGGTTCAAAAGTTATGAACGAAAATGTAAGGACACCTCCAAAATTTTAGTACATTCAACATAACCTAAAAATACAAAATGCTTTAATTCGGCTGCTGGTTGACATATGTGAACGGAATTGAACATCAAATGGTATTTAAAGTACGGAAATAGTTTTTGAAAAAAAAAAGAAAAAAATCGCGGATTTTTTACAATTTTTTTTTTTGCGGAAATTTTTTTTTCAAAAGTAGTTTCCTCTTAAATAAAGTTTTTTTCAATAATCTTTTTGAAATTTCAATTTTGAAAAATTGATTCTCTGGCTGGAACTCGAACCCCCAGCCTCCCAGTTGTAATGTTTACAATTAGTTTGATAACACCGTCCGACAAAAATGCAAAAAGTTGATAAACACGAACTGGATAATATACATTTGAAACTAGACACTAACAGCCTTACCATAGAAAAATAAAATATATTTAAAATCAGGTTTGAATTTTATTTCCATACAAATTGTTTTTGTTTTTAAAATCGACTTTCAAAAAATGTATTGAAAATTTGAAATTTAAAATAAAACTTTGTTTGAAATAGACTTTTTCTTTTCTTGTGGTAAGGGCCTAAATGTACTAAAACTGCATTTACAGTTTTTCTTTTCGTGATCCTGTTTTCTTTTAAAAGGGCTTCAAAGTTTTAGAGAATTAAATTTTATAAAACATTTTTTAATATTTGTACTTTTCCTAGGATTCCACTAGTTATAGCAAATGAAAGAGGAGAATCTCCCAAAATTTTCCTAATTTATTATTTTTACATATCAGAAAAAGAAGTTAGCTTCTTACGCCCTTTCAAAACTTTATCTTTCAATATTAATAAAAAATTTTAACAAAATATTTTGGTAAAGCATTGAAATGACTTTATTTATATCCGTTTATCCACATATGGCAAAATAAAAAAACGGAAAAATTAGATGAGATCCTCCTCTTTTATTTGCCATCACCAGTGCCATCCTAAGACAAGTACAAATATTTCAGAAATATTTTACAAAATGTATCCTTTAAAACTTTTAAGTCCTTTTAAAAGGAAACAGGATCACGAAATGAAAAACTGTAAGTGCAGTTTTACTACATTTGATCTCTACTTTCAGACGTATATCATCCGCTTCATGTTCAATATTGGCTGTCGGACGGTTTAACGTTCGCTAATTTGTAAAGACTCGAAAATTTTAGATTTATACAAAATCCCTCTCTTTCTCCCACAACTTTTGACAGAGCATAGTGACCAGTGTTGTCAGGTACTTTTTATCCTTCCTTATTCAAAAACTACTGGATTAGGGAATTTAAAAAAAAAAAAAAACAAGTAAAAAAGTTAAGTTCGGCCTTGCCGAATGTATTAATACTAGAGTTTTTCTTTTCCCGGACTTTTTCATTTCCCGGGAAAGCGGGATTAATTTTTAAATTTCCCGGGATCCCGGGAATTCCCGCAAAAACTAAAAACCCAAATTTTTTGTCAAAAAAAAATATATAAAAACCTTATTAATGCGACTACACTATTTATAATGTTTATTAACACCATAAAAATCTTATTTAGTACCTTTAAAAAAAAAAATAAGTTTCGAGAAAAAAAGAACAATTTTTGTTACACAGTTTATACAAAAAAACGGCCCAAATATGTCGAAGTCTTTTAAAAGTATTTTTAAGAAAATATGTTATTTCACATCGCTTTATCTGTTTTAATAATCAAAATTCATCATTTGTTCCAATTCATCTCATTTCATTTTTATAATTGGTTCTCAACGCTTTACCTCTAAAACACAATGAAACTGATTCAGAGATATTTCTTAATTATGTCTCTGAAACTGAATGTAACTTCAGAGAAATGTAATTATAAGAAAATTTACTCAAAAAAAATTATTTAAAAAATTTGAAAAAATTTAAAAATTCGGGTTTCTAAAAGAAAAACCTGTTAATTTCAGAGTTATTCCTTACACAGATTTTATATCAATTTATCGATTTAAAAAGAATCATGTCCAGAGACATAAATATTTTCTATAAAAACAAATAATCATATTGCAAATTTTTCCAATGAATGTTTCAGAAAGAAGATTTTTCAGCTTCTGAAAAAAAGTATCAAGTTCTGATAATTATATCCTATCGAAGATTTAGATGTTGTGAGACTTTTTTCATTTCGTAAGTCTCAGATTTTATGACATTTTTTAGTTGGAAGGTCTCTCTTGGAATACTTTTTAAGCCTTCCTGGTCCCTGCGTACGTTTCTGCCATCAATTATCAAGAATTTTAATAAAATCTCAAAAAAATAACATTCAAAATAATCAATAGAAGTCAAAAAATAAACAATGAAAATTCCCGGGAAATCCCGCTCTATTTCCCGGGATTTCGGGATCGAAAATTTACGGGAATTCCCGGGAAATCCCGTCCCGGGAATTCCCGTGAAAAACTCTAATTAATACCCTCCACAATGTAAAAAAGATTATTGCAAAAAATTTAATTTAAAAAATAAATTACTTTTGGGGGGGAAAAAACTCGAACCCACGGTCTCCCAATTGTAATGTTTACAGTCGACGCCTTAGCTGAGCCACCAATGGAGAAAAATCTCGCTAAAAAAAAATACGTTTCGAATTAATTTTCGTTCTTAACAACATGTCCAAATTTCATGAAGATCGGAGGGTGACACCAGGGAGACTTTCCTTGTTAGTTTGATAATGTTCGCTAATTTGTGAAGACTCTAAAATTTAAGTTTTATATAAAATCCCTCTCTTTGACAGGTACTTTTTTCCTTTACCCCTAAAAATTTTTCAAAAACCCCTGGATTAAGGAATTAAAAGTACAAAAGTTAAATTCGGTCTTGCCGAATGTATTGATACCCTCCACAATGCAGAACTGCAGAACAGATTATTGCAAAAATTTTCATTTAAAAAAGAAAATTTGAAAAAAAATTCCAGGAAAAAAAATTTTGGTGAAAAAAAATCCTCGATTTTTTTTGTAAAAAAATATGTTCGTACTTGTTTAAATACCATTCGGTGTTTAACTTTGTTCACATATGTCAACCAGCAGCCGAATTAAAGCATCTTGTATTTTTAGGTTATGTTGAATTAGGGTTTGCAATTAATCGCAGGTTTCATTAACCGCGGTTACGGTTAAATTTCAAGCGATTAACCGCGGTTAACGGTTAATGGCAATCTTTTAAAATAATATAAATTAAATTATTTTTTCGATTAATACAAATTTAAAATAGAAGTATATTACTGAATTTATGTAAAATGTAGAGAGAAAGTTATGAAAAAAATTGTTCATCCCTAAACAAGTAGAAAACTTAAATTCGACTTGGCCGAATCTATGAATACCCTCCAAAATGCCCTTTTTAAGTTATAGTAAATTTTCTAAAGTGAAAAAATAACATTTTTGCTTAGAAATATTTATTTTGTGTAAAAAAACTTTTTTTTAACTAATTTTTGAAAAAAAAAAAAATATTTACTAAATTTTTTTTTTGAGTATAAAATTTTTTTTGAGTGTAAAATTTTTTTTGAGTGTAAAATTTTTTTCGAGTGTATTTTTTTTTTCTTTTAGTGTTAAAATATTTTTGACTCATAAAAATGCGTTGTAAAATATTTTTGTGACTTACCAATATTTTTAAAACATGTTTAACGGGTTTTCAACACGTAAATTTAAGGTGAGGCGAATCTGACATTTACGGTTTTGCTAATAACTTTTGAACCACTGGACCGATTTGGCGGAAATTCAATACGAACCAGCCCAGGGTAACGGCAAATATATACGTCAAGCTTTAGCATCCTCAGAATTGCCTTTAGAAAGTTATCGTATTTTTTATCTCGTAAATTCGTGAAAAACCCTTGCCTAAATTCACTCTTTTGCTCATAACTTTTGAACCATTGAACCGATTTCGCTGGATTACAATACCAACCTGACCAGGTAAATGCCCAACATATTTGCCAAACTTCAGGAGCCTCTGTGAAGTCTTTCAAAAGTAAGCGTGTTTTCAACAGACAGACAGACGGCCAGACGGACGGACGGACATCGCTAGATCGTCTTAGAATCGAACTAGGATTAAGAATATATATACTTTATGGGGTCTTAGACCAATATTTCGAGGTGTTACAAACGGAATGACAAACTTATATATCATGAAATCCAGCAAAGATTTTATAAAATCTGACCGAGGGTCTTCAAATTTATCTAATTTTTTGTACACATGTGCTCTATAGAGCCAATTAAACATATCCATTTTCAGTTTTTTATATTTAAAAAAAATCGCGATTTTTTCGCGAATTTAATTTTCTTCAAAAATTGAAAAAATCAAAAAAGTATGCTACTTTGAATAGCCATATCTTCGGAAGTATCTATCGAATTTCTTCAATTCAAAAAGCATTCTAATCAGACGATAGTCTTACTTTATATTAATGTAATAAAAAAAAATATTTAAAAAAAAAAGTGCATTTTTGATGCAAATGCATTTTTTGGATGCATTTTTTAAAACTTTCTCCCCCTTCAATTTTTTTTAAACCTACATAAATCGAAAATATAGCATTTTTTACACAAAATTGCGTACAGCTTTTTTTGTGACGGAGTTTCGTAAAAATTTTGTAATTTTTTTAAAAATACCTTGTTGGTTTTTCCATACAATTTTTTCATAAAATTGATAAAATAACAAAAAAAAATTTTAGTCTAAGGAAAAACTACGTAAGCATTTTTAAAAAAAATCACTAAAATTTTGTGAAACGCCGTCACAAAAAAAAATGTACCCAATTTTATGTAAAACATTCTATATTTTCGATTTATGCAGGTTTCAGACAAATTGAAGGGGGAGAAAGTTTTAAAAAATGCATCCAAAAATTGCATTTGCATCAAAAATGCATTTTTTTAAAAAAATATTTTTTGTTAGTGCATTGTTATAAAAACGGATAATCAGTTGAATCGAATGCTTTTTGAGGCGTAGAAATCCGATAGATACTTTCGAAGAAATGGCTTTTTAAAGTTACATACTTTTTTGATAAAATTGCAAAATAAATATTAAATTGATTTTTTGTATGGAAAAAATCAAATAAGTAGTTTTAAAAAAATCACAAACATTTTTTGAAACGCCGTCACAAAAAAAACGGTACTCAATTTTGTGTAAAAAATGCCATATTTTCGAATTATGCAGGTTTCAAAAAAATTGAAGGGGGAGAAAGTTTTGAAAAATGCATCAAAAAATTGCATTTGCATCAAAAATGCACTTTTTTTGGAAAAACTTTTTTTTTATTGCATCCCGGGTAAAAATGAAATATATATGATCATATATGAAGATATATGGATCATATATGGATTTATATAACCATATATTATCATATATGCCTCCATATATGTTCATATATGATCTGATCCGAAAATTGGCCCGATATGAGGTCATACCGGGCCAATTTTCGGATCAGATCATATATGAACATATATGGAGGCATATATGATAATATATGGTTATATAAATCCATATATGATCCATATATCTTCATATATGATCATATATATTTCATTTTTACCCGGGATTGGTATAAAAAAGGACGAACGTTTGAATCAAATGCTTTTTGAATCGTAGAAATCCGATAGATACTTTAGCAGATATGGCTCTTCAAATTAACATACTTTTTTGATTTTTTAAATTTTTGAAGAAAATTAAATTGGCGAAAAAATCGCGATTTTTTTAAAATTAAAAAAACTGAAAATGGATATGTTTTATTAGCTTTATGGAGAATGCATACCGTTAATATAAAGAAAATCGAAAGACCTAAGGTCAGAAAATAGCATTTTTTATGTGTTTTCTGGTGGATTTTGTGATATACCCTCTATCACTAGAGTGGAAGGTATAAAAAAAGGAAATTTATTATTTTTTTTAAAAAATTTAAAAAGTGTTAGATTCTGAGAAATTTTCTCGATTGAACAATTTTCAGATTCTGAAAAATTTTATACTTCAAAAATGTCTAGATTTATAGGGGTTTTTTTATAAAAAGTCTTAGATTTCCGTATTTTCCTTAACACAAAGCTACAGTTCTGAGAATTGTTTTCTACAGAAAAAATTCTCATATTCTAAGATTTTTTTCTATAGAAAAACTGAAATTTGTTCTGTAGAAAAAGACTCAGATTCTAAAATATTCTTTCTTAAGAAAAAATCTTAGATTCTGAGACATATTTTAATAAAAACTTTTTCAGCTTTTAATTATTTTTTTATTATTTCAGACACTAACAAGGGAAGACTCCCTAGTGTCACCCTCCGATCTTCATGAAATTTGGATATGTTGTTAAGAACAAAAATTAATTAGACACGTATTTTTTTTAGCGGCCCAAGCTCATTTTTAGGGGGGGTCGATTTGTATGGGGGGAAATTGACCTGTTTCAGTTTTTTACGATTTACGCCTATTTAAACAAAATTAATATAGGCATGTGTGGTATCAGATTATTTTATGCGGGTATTAAAAATTCCTATCTCGTGGTGCTAACAACGGGCCAAAGAAGTTAATATTTTAAGACTTATTAACAAAAATGTCCTAAAATTTTGGTATTTTACTAAATATGACGAAAAGTTGTGCATGTTTGGACACGTTCTTAGCACACGTAGATAGGTTTTCCAAAGACCTTTCATTTCACCTTTTTACCCCCTAAATATGAATTTGGGCCGCTAAAAAAAAATACGCGCCCTTTATTTTTTCTGATCTACAAAATAAAACCAATTCCATTAAGATCCGCGGGTGACACTAAGACATTTATTTTATAGAAAATTATTCAGACTGACAATGAGGCATATTTTCTAAAGAAAAAATCTCGGATTTTGAGGCATATTTTCATTAGAAACTTTCTCAGAATCAAAGACATTTATTCTGCAGAAAATTTTTCAGATTCAGAAATACTTTTGCAGTAGAAAAATTTTAATATTCTGAGGCATTTTTAGTATTTATTTTTTTTTTATTATTCTTTGTTCCTTTTTTCATTGTTTTTCCAAAAAACCCTATATTGTCATACAAATCTAATGTTAATTAAATTAACCGTAACGGGAGGATTTCTTATGCGGTTACGATTAAATAGTGCGGTTAACCGCGGTTACGGTTACGATTGGTTTACCCTAGACCACATAATTTTTTAAGAAATCGGAAAGCTTTAATAAAATTTAAAAAAAATCACAAAAATTAACAAAAACAAGTAAAAAAGTTAAATTCGGCCGTGCCGAATGTATTGATACCCTCCACAATATCAAAAATATTATTGCAAAAAGCTCTAAAAAAAATAAAAATTTTTGAAAAAAATTTCCGCGAAAAAAATGTTGGAAAAAAATCCGCAATTTTTTTCTTTTTTGTCAAAAAATGTGTTCGTACTTGTTTAAGTACCTTTCGGTGTTCAATTACGTTCACATATGTCAACCAGCAGCCGAATTAAAGCATTTTGTATTTTTAGGTTATGTTGAATGTACCAACATTTTTGAGGTGTCCTTAAATTTTCGTTCATAACTTTTGAACCGCTGCAATACCAAACTGCTCAGGAGAACTTCCAATAAATATGTTAAGTTTCAGTCATCTCCGTGTAATATTTTGGTGATCACCATTTCCACAGACAATGTCTTAAAATCGATCACTGATCAATAATATATACACTTTATGGGGTCCTAGACCGATATTTCGATGAGTTACAAACGGAATGAAAAACTTATATATACCCTCTATCACTAAGTGGAGGGATAAAAAAACTTATGGAGGAAATTTTTAATTTCTAATTTCGAAATTTTTTGGCTGTAAAGTAATCCCAGCTTTGACAAATAAATAAGTGTTAACCTTTTAAATATATTTAAAAGAAAATAAAAAAAACACGCAAAACTATTGGTTAGTTTGTTAAAAATCTTAAGAAATAAAACATTTTCATATGCTGTCTGTCCGTCCGTTCGTCTGTCTATAAACAGAAAATACTTGTATAATGTATAGCAGACAGTTGGATTCGGGCACATGTTGCCTTCATATGGTTTTACTATTTTGCATAAATCATAATGTAATCTGCATCTCTAAGACAAAAAACAAAAAAAAAAGAGGCAAAAAATTGTCCAAGCTTTCATAATTAACTGAGCAGTGGTGTACAGTATATTTTTTTTTCTTCAGATTTTATATATTTGTGGCACTGCTCATATGTGGTGGACAGACACAATCTGAAATTTAGCATCTGCATTTGATGCAAAAAAAGGACCAGCATTCTTAGTGAAGCTTAGCATAAACTACAGAAAAAATTAATACTTGCGTAAACCCTCACCTTTTAAGTGAACGTAAGCAGTAGAAATAAAAAAACATAAATGTTACTTGAAAGTCTCTTTAAACAAAAAAATCAACTGCAGTTTAAAACAAAAGTGTCATATTTATTTAAGACGAATTTTGAATACTCTACTTTTCGAATCAACTTTTTCGAAGTACTATTGATCTTTTTCGAATTACAATTGAACTTTTACGAAATACAACTGATCTTTTTCGATACCAGATATTGGAGTTTGGTTTAACAAACAAGAAAGGGGACTTAACGACTTTCTACTTGTAGTCGGTATAGACCTCTAATCTCTTAACGCCCTTCGTTCTAAATACGGAATGCGTCCTTAATAAAATCTGGGACAGACACAAGATCACAGCGGCAACGGGCCTGTCAACAATTTGTAATGGATTTTTGGACGTGATTCCAATTTTTTAGCATATCGTCTGGGGTAGCATGAAGTGCTACCATTATACTAAAGAGTGGTGGAGATATCCTTGTGAAGAATCTTGAGGTCAGTCTGGCCTATAGTTATGTTCCATCATACTGGTGCAATGTCAAAGCCGCCTTAATTCCCAAACCGGGGAAGGAAAACTAAACTTTGCCGAAAAGTTTAAGACCAATTAGTTTGTCTTCTATCCTGCTGAAAAGTCTTGAACAAATGGATGAACAATTTATTAGGTCGGTAACATCTTGATCTTGTTTTCAAGATTGAGAAGGGCCTTGATATACAGAAATGCACTTTGAGCGTATTTGTTGATATTGAAAGGGCCTTTCATAATTCTACCTTTTACTCGATGAAAACTTCGTCTGAAGAGCATCGTGTGAACCCAGTTTTTGTCAAATGGATATTCTTTATATTCTCTAAGAGATTGTTGACTACTGAAAATCAGTGGGGCACAAGGGTCACGGTTGAGGTAAACAGAGGGGGGTTGTCCTCTCCGTTACTGTGGTGTTTTGTGGTCGACTCACCCCTGGTGGAAATACATGCTCTAGGTGTTCACGTACAGGCTTATGCAGACAACGTTTTTGAATTAGTTTCTAGACAGTCTCTTGAAATAATTAACAATACAATGCAGACTGTTCTAAACTTGATAGACAACTGGTGCAACAGGCATGAGTTGACCGTGAATCGAGCTAAGACAACACTCGTGATTTTTACGCGAAGGACCAAACACAAGGGTCTTAAGCTTGCTACGAAAGTTACTCTTAAACTGTCTACAGATGTTTAATATTTAGGGGTCACTCTGGATAGTAAACTAATATGGATAAAACATGTTAAACTAAAAGTATCTCGGCCGCACCGTATTTTCTGGCAGTGTCGGAGAGCTTTTGGAAAGACGTTGGGTCTAAGACCTGCGGGAGTGCGTAGCAATCATTAGACCTTTTGCAAAGTAAGCGACGGTGGTGTGCTGCCCAAGAATGGTCGTGACATCTAGTAGGGCACTTCTGGACTACAAAAAGCTTGGGGATTACGGATGCTATGAGCACTACACAAGGCGCAGCTCTTATATTGGATCTTTATATCCAAGGGGTTGCTATGAAATCTCTGTTCAAACTCCGTCAAAATGGATCATGGTATGGAGACTTCAACTCAAGACATGGTCAAATGTTTAATGGACTTTCGGAACATTGTTCGATTTTTGCGATGCCCTCATAGAGTTTGGTAGAAAATTCACTGCAAACTTTCCCAGAGGGGAAGACTGGTGCGATCCAATTAAACTTCCCAGAAATTACTCTAACACTTTCTATACGACAGTTTTAGTACCTCAGTTGGTTCTGAATCTGGTTGGTATGTCAATGACGAAACCAAATACTCTTATGTTATGGAAAATAGATGGAGTAATGGGTCACTTCATCTAAAATTGTCCAGGAATGTAGACGCAGACTCAATAAGGTCTCATGTGGGAATAGCGTCAGTCTTCTGTGGGTTCCGGGTCATATGGGAATACGGGGATTTGTGATTAGGTCAGACAAAAAAGTGGCTAACTATCTACTCAGCCTCAGTAGAATAGGCTGTAGCAGACTTACTGGCTTAATTACGGGACACAGTGCATATGCTCGTCATATGGCGAGATTAGGTGTCTTATCAGACCCATTATGTGTGGCTTGTCTTGAGGATGTTGACACAACTAAACATTACGTCTCTTGTTGTCCAGCGTTCTCAAGGGCTAGAGTGCGGATATTGGGTTCTGATATTCTGTCTATGGACACGGTCCACTTTCCTTGTCTGATATTCTCAAGTTTGTGAAAGCAACTGAGAAATTCTGAACAAACACATTTCGTTCTTTTTCTTCTAAACCTTTTCTCACACTTACAAAATTTTTCTTTTTAGGGTACGGTACAGTGGACTATTTTAAGTCTGAGCGCCATGGACTTCTAGCGATGTCCGTCGATGCAGTCCAAAATAAAAGAGCTAGCCTCCCGAAATTTGGCACCAATATGTCTTATGCTCCTAGGCAGGTTAAGTTCGTTAATGAGCATAATCGGACCAGGCGGAAAAAAGTTCCACCTTGAAGAACTAAACCAACCTCTGAAAAATACCACTGTTACTGTTACATTATTTTTTGTGGATTTTTTTAACAAACACTCAAAAAAAAAAAAAACTGTAAAGTTAGCAAAAAATTTAGTTAAATTTAACAAAAAAAGCACATGATTTTGAACCTACTAAATTTCTAGTTAATTTAACTAAAAATATTTAGCTAACTTTTCGTAGAATGAATGTAGAAAATAAAACCGTAACTTTAACTAAAAATTTTGTTGAAAATTTCGTAACATTTTTATGTACATATTTACAAAAAAATTAGTTGAATTCAGCTAAACTTTTTGTTACTTTTCGTAAACTAAAATTAACAAAATATTTTGTAATTTTTTTTTTCTACATTTTCAGGTTGACATTTTTTTTTATTTCACCGAACACTTTAAACACTAACACTTCACTTATTTTTTTCTATTTTTTCACAACATTAAGTTTAGCTTAAGTAGAACTTATGAGATTTGTATAGGAGGCTACACAAGAAATTTCTTAAATAGTAATCACTCTTTTCAATTAACAAATATGTTACGAAAAATCAGCAAATTAATTAGTAAAAATTCGTTAACTCAGTTTTAAAGTCAACAAAAAAAAATAATTCATAATTTGTTCAAAACTAGTATTTTCGTAAATTGAACTTACCCAGCAAAACTTTGGTAATGGGTGGTGATTATATAACACATTACCAGGTAATGTATATATCTTATTTGTAGCATTATTTTATGATGTCTTACCAAACATTTGTTCCACAACGTATTATTTTAAAGTGAAAAATAATACATTACTAATAATTAGCTACGTAATGCATGATTATTGGAAAAAATGTATTTCATATTTATTATTTCTAAACATTAAATCATGGATGACTTATATTTGGTTACATTATGCATTATTTCAAAGTTTGAAATAATGCATTATTTATAATTGAATACATAATGCATTACAATAACATAAAAAATAAATATTTTATAAAAAAATGCATAAGTTTAAACTAGAGATGGATTCACGACAGAAATTTGTTAATGACACACACTCACCCAGGAGTATATTTTATCTCGCTTACAATCACGTGAGTAAATTTAATACAAAATTACTTTTTCACTACTCGTAACACCTTATATATTACGTTCTGGTATGCTATATTATATACCTTACTCGTAACCTATAAAATATCATATATTTTACACCTTACTCGTATTCTTTGTTATAAATTTATGACTTATTTTATACCTTACTGGTATTCTTTGTGATAATGTATATGCATTACTTTTAGTCTCATCGCCTGTTAAAATCATCAATGCTGCAATGTATAAAATAAGAGATCTTATACCTTATTTTATACCTTATATGGTAAGGTAAGTTTTGCTGGGTAACTAAAAAAAGTAGTTAAAACGCTGATTTTAACTTAAAATTTGCTAAAAACCCAGTTAATTCATCTTAACTAAAAAAAAAATTGTTAACTTTACAGTTTTATTTTTTTGAGTGAATGCAACATTTTTATGCTACACGAAAATCAAAACCAGAGGATTACAAAATGTCGTTTTTTCGGTCCGCCCGAATTGTAATTGATCTTTGCTTGATCTTTTTCGAATTAAAATTTATCATTTACGAATTACAATTGATCTTTTTCGAATTACAACTGATCTTTTAAGAATTACGATTGAACTCTTTTTATATCCTCCACTCTAGTGATAGAGGGTATATATAAGTTTGTCATTCCGTTTGTAACTCATCGAAATATCGGTCTGGGACCCCATAAAGTATATATATTCATGATCCCCGATCGATTTTAAGACATTCTAGCGATGTCCGTCTGTCTGTGGAAATGGTGATCACGGCCAAAATATTGCACGTAGATGACTGAAACTTAACATATTTATTGGAAGTTCTTCCGAGAAGTTTGGTATTGCATTTGAGCAATATCGGTTCAGCGGTTCAAAAGTTATGAGCGAAAATGTAAGGACACCTCAAAAATTTTAGTGCATTCAACATAACCTAAAAATACAAAATGCTTTAATTCGGCTGCTGGTTGACTTATGTGAACATATTTGAACACCAAATGGTATTTAAACAAGTACAAACATATTTTTTGACAAAAAAAAAATCGCGGATTTTTTTTTTTACCAAATTTTTTTTTTCGCGAAAAATTTTTTTTCAAAAAAATTTTTTTTTTCAAAAGTAATTTCCTTTTAAATACAGTTTTTGCAATAATCTTTTAGAAATTGTGGAGGGTATCACTACATTCGGCAAGGCCGAATTTAACTTTTTTACTTGTTTGAATTATAATTGATCTTTTTCAAATTTCAAATAATTATTATCGAATTACAGTTAAAGTTTTTTGAATAATAACACCCCTCAACACTCATTTTCCGGTTTGAATTCTGATGATCAATTTTAGTAGACTTTGATCTCCTGATTCCAAATCTGTTCTCCAAATTTTCCCATCACGTCCAGATTTTTAGTTATTCACGGTTGAAAATGCGAAAAATGACGATTTTTGCATTATTTGAAAGCCTGCACAGCAGCCATTCAGTGGAATACAAATCTGGTATAAAGCGCAAAAGTATAATTTGTCTATGGTCTCCAACATAGAACACAATTTTTTTCAAATTATTACGTTTGGTTGGGCTTTACTTGCGTTTTAAAATGATACTGTTAAAATTACCATTTTTGTAAAAAAGGTAAGGTAGATAGATACCTTAGTTTTTTTTTGATATTTTTCAAAGAAAAACTAAAAAAAATAAATATTTTACAAAATTAAGATTTCTGTGTTATTTTTCGTATACACCGGAAGCTATAGTTAATGGGTTTAAACGTCTATAAGAAAGAGTGAACTTTTGCCTAAATTTTGAGCTCATCACAGTAATGATTAATCATCTGGTTATTGTATTATATCCCTTTAAAAATTGTGCTTTTTCCAATTTTTTTGATAGTGTTTTTTTAAAATGCATGTTTGGCCAATAATAGTGCAACAACTTAGAATTTTTTTGATCATATTTTTGAGATCATAGTTCAATTCTACTCTCACGCTTTATACCAGATTTTTATTCCACCCGGCGGCTGCTGTGCAGGCTTTCAAAAAAGGCATTTTCAACCGCGAATAATTAAAATTCTAGACGTGATGGAAAAATTTGGAGCACGAATTTGGAATCAGCGAGTCAAAATCTTTAAAAATTTCATATCAAACTTCAAACCGGAGCCAAAAACCTTCGATTTGTTGAGCGGTGTAATTGATGATTGAAGAATACACACAAAAAAATTTTTTCCATGAACGATTTTCATAGTATTTATGAACAAATTCATACCATTACTTTTCATAATATTTATTAACTTTTTCATAGTATTTATGAAAAATGTTAAAAATTCTTAAATTTCACATATTATGATTTATTCATAAATACTATGAAAAAGTTTATAAATATTATGAAAAGTTAATACACACAAAAAATTATTGGCTAAAAAATTTCAATTAAATCTATTGATCAACAAAATTTAAATGAGTCAATTATTGTTTTGATCAACATTTTTGTTATTTTCTTTAACTATCAAATTACAAATTTTCAACATACCAGATTTTTTTTTCGCTTCAATTTATTTGAATACATTAATTCAAAAATATACTTTATACTACGGTTTTACTTTTTTTTATTGTCGACAACATATTGGAAAGCAAAAAATATGCATTTCTTCATAATTTTTCCATCAGCGTGAAATTCATTTGTTAAATCAATCATTATTTTAATTGACTTTAAATAAAAAATCAATAAAATTTTTGATCAAAATCGAAAAAATGATTAATTGAAATAAAAATCAATTAATCATCTACAATTTGATGATTGATATAATAATTTTCTTTATCGGAGGAGTTTCAATTAAAAAATTAATTGAATCCGCGTTTTTGTTAATTGACTTTCGTTTTCAATTCTTTCTGTGTAGATTGTATGAATTTGTTCATAAATACTATGAAAATCGTTCATGGAAAAAAGAAATTTTTGTGTGTAACAATTGGAATCTTCAAAGGACATTTGATGTCTTTGGAATTACAATTGATATTTTTCGAATTACTATTGAGCTTTTTCGAATAAAATTGATATTTTACGAAATACAATTGTTCTATTACGAAATACAATTAATTTTTTTTTTTTTCTCTTTATTTACTCTGCAACTAGTCAATAGTGACTATCGAGCAGATTATTTTTATTAAATACAAAGTTTAAAACTTAAAGACATTATACTAAAAATATCTTCAGCTATGCTACGGACCGACCAAATCATGTGGCATTTTACGCCTAAGTCTTCTAGGTTGTGAGTGTTGAACTAAAATTTGTGCTTCAGGATTCACGTGGTTAATTAGTCTGTGACGATGATTTTTAGCGTTTCTTTTTATGACCTCATCGATTGTTAGTACATTTAAATCTCTATGTAGATCTGAATTTCTAACGTACCATGGTGCGTTGACGATACTCCGAAGAACTTTGTTTTGGAATACTTGTATTTTTCGTATGTGTACGTTTTTTGCACAGCCCCATAATTGGATGCCATAGCTCCATACTGGTTTAAGTATTTGTTGATAAATCAGCAATTTATTTTGTGTTGTTAGTTTAGAATACTTTCCCACTAACCATTCTAGCTTCCTGTATTTAAGCTCTAGCTCAGTCTTCTTTTTTTGGATATGTTTACCCCACGTTAGTTTGGAGTCTAAGGTTAGCCCAAGATATTTTACCTCGTTTGAGTTGGGTATTTCAAGATTATTGAAAATACAAATACAATTAAATGATTTTCGAATTACAAAAGAAATATTCGAATTACAAGTAGAATCTTTGAAATACAAATGTATTCTTCGAATTTCGAACAGAATCTTGGACTTACAAGTAGAATCTTCGAAACTTTTAAGTACATCTGTTACGGGCGTAGAAAAAGTCTCTGATTCTAAAAAAATTTTCTTATATAGAAAAAATTTTTAATTCTTATAAATTTGTCCTATAGAAGAAGCTTTAGATTCTCAAAAGTATATTCTTTTCAGAGTTCTGAGAAATTTGGTTTTTTTATAAAGAAAACTTTGAATTGCGATAATTTTTTTCATCTCATTACAAACTCAGAACTTAATCTAATACACCACTTTACTATGGTAAAGGAGAACCAAAAAAAATATTAAAGATCACAACTGAATAAAAACTATGGGAAATAATTTATGCCTTCAAATTCTGCACAGAAAAATAAAAAAAAAATTTAAACAACACCAGCAATGAGAAGAAATCTCAACCTTTTTCTGTTTTTTTTTATTTTTTTTCTCTACTAAAAACGTAGGAGGACAACAACAGCAAAGTAAAAATACTAAAACAGCAAAAGAAATCAGTAATGGTTAGTTAAGGTACCAACAATTTAAGTAAAAATCTTTCAAACACACAACAGTAACAACATATTGGCGCAACATGCGCCAATGCGGCAGCGTGCCTAAACATCATAATTTTTTTTTTTTTTTTTAAATAAAACAAAAATCTTAAAATCACATATTGAAAGGAGGAAAAAGATCCCTAAGCCACCAAAAGCTGAAAATGAAAGAAAAAAAAATTTAACATGCACCCTCTTGAGAAAATCAACAAAATTATAAATTATCAAATGCTGTTTGTCTGTCTGTCTGTTTGTGGTGGTGGTGCTGCCACAAGAAACAAAATTTATGCACAATTAAATCACAAGCGAAATTATTAATGTGGACGTTCACGCTTTTAAATGTGCGCGAAAAAAACGAAACCTGAAAACCAAAAACTTTTTCTCAATGTTGCATTTTAAAATCAATAAAACATTTCATATCGATCGATCGGAAAGATGATGATGATGATGGGGATTATTGTAAAGTATTATTGATGTTTAATGCTTCTGCGGGGGGAACAAAACAACATGTTGCACTGCACCAACAAGTCAGACAAACAACAACTGTGCGCATAAGCAACATGAACTTTTGTGTTGCTTGTATACACAGTGCGCAATAAAGTAATTCACTCATTCATTCATTGAAATCAATGTACTAGACATGAACATTAGGCGCCGGATATGTTAGGTTAAGCCGTTAACAACTTAAAAAAAAATAATATGTTGTATTAGTATATTTGCATGCTTTTATGGTTGGGAGAGATGAAAATACATACTTTTTATATGATATTTATGATTTTCATATGTATTTTAAACAGATCTACAATAAAACTAAATTTTTGCTTAACTTTATGTTTCAAAACATGTGAAACAACACAATTCTTAAAAATATTTATGTTGGAAAATATCCACGTAGTTATATCCTTTTCGAATAACAGTTGATCTTTTTCGAATCACAATTGGAATTTTCGAGTTTCAAATGGAATTTTGAATTGATTACAATTGATCTTTTTAGAATTACAAGTAGAATTTTGAATTTCAATTAAAATCTTCAAATTACAAATGGAATCTTCGATTACAAGTAGAATCTTCGAATTACAACTAATCTTTATCGAAGTACATCTGTAAATAGTAGGGTATTCAATCGATTAACCGTTAATCGGTTAACCGATTAATTTTGGTCAATTAACTGTTCGAATAATTTAAAATTGTCAATTTTCAAATAACAAATAAACCGATTAATTTGTGTCGATTAACCGATTAACCGAAATCTCTTTTTTTTTAGTAATTTTACTTATTTTTTTTGCTTTATTTAGCATTTTGATGTTTCATTTTTAATTTGAATTACGGTTCTGCTGAAAGAAGTTTAGATCTAAAATTTATCTCATTTTGAGATATTTAGATTTTCGATTGACAGTACTGCATAAACTCAGTTATTCGCAATGTCCGGGACCTTATAAAACAGCGAATTATTTTATGACGTATAATTAGTTCAGCACATCTAAAAATACTTTTGCAATCCTTAAGATGACTTTTTTTATTACGGAGATATTGACCGATAAAATTATTGCAATTTCGGCCCTAAAACAAAAAAGAAAACAAATGTGGAAACCAACCAATTTTTTTGTTGATATTTTTAGTACCGAATTCAAATTCTATTAGAGGAGCATCTAATCCCGGCAGCAATTTGGGTGAATTTTAGCTTTTTACAAAAATTACTTTATTTTTTTTACATTTTTTCGCATTGAATTAGGGCCAATTTAGATTGGGGTAATTTTTCAGGTTGCCAAACAAAAATTCTTTATTTGGGCTAACATTATAGAGGGTATTTAAAGCTTCGCCATAGCGGATATAGATTTCTTTAAAGTACATACAATTCTTGGTTTTATATTCAATTTACATTTTAAATTTATATTATTCGGTTAACCGAATAATTCAAATTTATCCGATTATTAACCGATTAAATCTCAACCCCGATTAATTATTTGCTCGATTAACCGATTAAACCAAAACCTCGATTAATTGAATACCCTAGTAAATAGTGTGGACCAAAATGTGAGTACATTCAAGTCGTACCGTTTGTCGTCCTAGTACTTTGGCAATATGAAATGTTTCTATTGGTCAATATTTGCCGGCACTGTCGACTAAAACCCAGTTGGCAACGTCCTCGAGCCATCCTCAGTGACGGAGCGATGACATGTCAGAGTCACACCTGACATCCACAACACATCTCTATGTACTGGGTTGAGGACAGTTTCATACAAATTTTCAAAATGTCCTCACTCAAAGTCAGCAGTGGTCAGGGCTGACCTTCTGGGGACATGTCACCTAAGACTTCTTTGGGGAAATGTCTGACATAGGTCATGCGAAAATACAAAAAATTTTCGTATTTCCTTTAGTTTTTACTTTTATCCATTTTCCTTTATGAATTATCTTTCTCATATTTAGAAAAAACTTTTCGGCTTTTTTAGTCCCAACTGGATTTGAACCTGGAACCTCCAGTTTATTAGTCGCACACCTAACCACTTGTTCCAAACTTTATTTTGAAAATTGTTTGTCTATTTATTACTTTTATTCTACTTGTTAGATATTGATTTTATTTTAATTAAGTCGAAATATTGCCATCTTTTTCTTGGAAATTGAAGAGATGCCTAGATTTAAAATTCTAATTTAATATACTGCTATTCTGAAGACATTTCCTTTTAGACGTCTTAGAGGAATTGTCCACACTCTTAAAGCAAACATTCAGTGCTTACAATGTTAGGACATGTCATCAAGGATTGCCTATGATTTGTCAGAACCTGAAGACATTTCCTCAAGGAATCACTGTGGAAATTTCCTCAGTGACACATTTTCCAACTGGGAAGTTCAACTTTTAGTCGCCTTATGGCAACACTTTTTAAACAAAAGAGAATAGCAATCGGCTTAGCCGCTGGCGCAGACGACCTGCCTGCTGAGCTTTTTAAAACCTGTGGTGAGGAGTTGGTTAGGCGCATGCATAATTTTCTTTGCAATATATGTTCAGAAGAATCCATGCCCGATGATTGGAACCTAAGCGTTCTCTGTCCTGTCTTAAAGAAAGGAGACGCTTCTATCGGTACCAACTATAGAGGTATAAGTCTCCTACCTATCGCATATAAGATCCTTTCTGGCATAATATGTAAATGACTAAAGCCATATACCAGCAAAATGATCGGACCTTACCAGTGCGTCTTTAGACCCGGTAAATCCACCACAGACAAATCTTCACATTACGCCAAATCCTAGAAAAGACTCAAGAAATGCAAATCGACACTCATCATCAATTTTTAGATTATAAGGCTGCTTTTGACAGCCCGATAAGGTTTTACGTTGCAATGTCCGGCTTTGCATTATGACGCTGCAAAATACTGAAACCTCCGTCAGAATAGGAACAAATCTCTCCGAAACATTAGAGACTGAGCGAGGTTTTAGGAAGGGTGATGCCCTATCGTGCGATTTCTTCAATTTATTTATGAAAAAAATACTGCAACCTTCAGAAGTACAGAAAGATGGCACTATATACAACAAAAGTGTCATTTTGCTAACATTTGCCGACGGCATCGATATCGTTTGCAGCAATCGAAAAGCAATCAAACACCATGGGTCTTCCAGTTAATTAATAAAGACGAAGTACTTTTTACCGACTAGTAGAAATTCCCAACGTCTCAGGCGACAAGTTCCTTTAAACAACCACAACTACGAACTTGTGGAAGCGTTCGTCTACTTGGGTACTAGCGTGAACAAAAACAACGGTATCAGCTGGGAAATTGAACGGAGAATTACCCTTTCCAATAGGTGCTAGCATGAGCTGGGTAAACAAATGAGAAGTAGAGCCCTCTCTCGACGAACAAAGATCACGGTGTATAAATCTCTCATTCTACCCGACCTTTTATATGGTGCAGAATCATGGACGAGGACAAAAAAGGATGAATCGATATTAGCAGTATTTAAGAGAAAGATTCTCCGTAAAATTTCTGGTCCAATGCGGGTTGATGATAAGTAGGGATGAGATTTCCATGCAAATGCATGTTTTTTGTCGATAGTCTAAAAACAATATCGACCAATTATCTTTCCGAATCAAGAAATTTGAGTTAAAATGGCATCGATTTGTTTTTGCATATTTTTTCATATTTTGACGAAAATGCATATATTGCTTTTAAGTGTATATTTTGTGCATATTTCCAACTTTTAAGTGCATATTTTTGCATATTTTGGCATAAATTAGCAAAAACACAAATTGAAATTTATTTGTTTCAAAAACTACTTTAATTTTAAAAATTAATTTTAAAAATAAGAAAAATTATTTTTTTTCTTTTAAATTTTTTTTATAAATTGTCTTAATTTAGTATTTAAACCCGGCGTTACTTTTTTGCCTTTTAAAAAGTTTTTTCCTATGAAAACAAAATTATTGCACACAATTTGTTTTTTTAGTGCATATTTTTAGGTTTTTTAGTGCATATTTTCAATTTTTTAGTGCATATTTTAAGCGCATATTTTCGATTTTTTAGTGCATGAAAATCTCATCCCTAATGATAAGTATCGAATCGGAATGAACCACGAGCTGAAGACGCTGCACGTAGATATGACGATGGACAAAGTCAGACGCATAAAGCTACAACGATTGCGTTGCCTTGTCGGGAGTATGGAGAACAACTCCTCAGCAAAAGGGTAATTTTTTTCATACACCCTCGGAGGAAAACGTAAACCTGGGGCGCAGAAAACTCGTTGGAGAGATAAAGTTATGAACTTACAAGGAGAGTCTCCCTGGTGTCACCCTCCGATCTTTATGAAATTTGGATATGTTGTTCAGAACGAAAATTAATTCGACAAGTATTTTTTTTAGTGTCCCAACCGAATTTTTAGGTGGGGTCGATTTGTATGGGAGGAACTTGACCTTTTTCAGTTTTTTACGATTTACGCCTATTTACTCAAAATTAGTATAGGCATATTTAGTATCAGATTAAAGGTATTTAAAATACCTATCTCATGATGATAACAACGTGCCAAAAAAGAAAATATTTTTCGACTTATAATCCAAAATGTCCTAAAATGTTTGGCATTTTACTCAATAATGAGGAAAAGTTGTGCATGCTTGGACACGTTCTTTGCGCAGGAAGATAGGTTTTCGGAAGACCTTTCATTTGTCTTTGTATAATATACGAGATAAACGCAAAAAACTGAAAAATTATCGTTTCTTCACCCCTAAAAAAAAATACGTGCCCCTTTATTTTTTCTGCTCTACAAAATAAAACCAATTCCATAAAGATCGGCGGGTGACACCAGGGAGACCTTCCTTGTTCGTTGAACTTGGAGTTAACACATCCAACTAGCACCAGCAAGCAAGAAGAGATGACTGGCATTCCATTTTAAATCTTAAAATCATTTTAAATGGTATTGACCAGCTTTTGACTGGCGGTCTATTATTTATTGATTGGAAAATTTTGAAATGTCGAGATGTTCCAGAAAGGTTAATCGGCCTTTTTAACGAGCTTTACAACTCTACCAGTGGAAGGCTGCTTAATGATGGACAAATATTTTTGTAAAGGTTGGCGTTAGACAAGGCTGAATCCCACTATCCCTCCTTTTTAACATAATTCTAGATGCTGTCATAGTACGTGCAACAAAAGCAAGAAGATGCAGTAGTTGGGGTGTACTGGGAAGACTAGACCGTGTGAGTAAAGATGAACCAATTGATCTAAAAGGGCATATTCTGTGACTGTTTAAAAAGGACTTGTCCCCATACTGGTACATAGGAGCATATGCTGTGAGTAAAAAAATGTCATTTAAGCAGGAAAAACTGATCCCATGTTGATAGAAATAAAGTGGGTTAGATCAGTGACATGTCCATTAGTGCTAGTTTGGTGACATGATCTTTAAAGTTAAACCTGTGATATGTTTTTTAGGACTAGTTCTTTGAAATGTCACTATGTATCAATTAAACCCACTTATCAATTAACCTCGCTTATGAGGAAAAGTTTCGGTCTGGGACTTGTCAATTTAAACCAGTTCAGATTCGGTCACAAGACCGGTTCTCTTCCTAACAGGGGAGTACTAACATTTTTCAGACCACATTTGCTTAGTCTTACATAACTTTGATGACCCATTGGTCAATAGCGATACCACAGACTTACAAGAACTTATAAATTCCGTTAAAAATTCGAAGGTTCTATTTTAAATTCGTGCTTTTTTTTTCAAATTCATAGTTGTTATTTGAATTTTAAGATTCTATTTGAAGATTTCATTTGAAATTTGAAAATTATCAGTTCAATTTTTCCAAAAATTTTGCAATTGTCTTTTTTTAAACTGCACCTATGCATCCCTAAAAGATCAATTGAAATTAGAAGATTCTACTTGAAATTCAAAGAATTCATTTTAAATTGGAAGATTCTTTTTGAAACTCGAAAATTCTATTTGAAATTAAAAGTGTCCTTTTTGATCGTTTAATAAAATTATGTAATTTCAATTCAAATTTTCGAAAAGATCTTTCGAATTTTATATAGAATTTTGGAATTATCTTTAACATGTGTTTTTAACATGTGTATGTTCCCAGCAAAAATAAATCGAGAATCGAGATTTTTATAGCATACCATAGCGCATCAGCAGAGCGATTTTGAGAGGGAACAATTTTGAGAGGGAACAAGTTTTTAGTAAAGATTTTTTTTATAAAACTGATACTATTATAACGAAAGAATGCTTCAATCAACGCTGAAAAGACACATGATTTCGCTGCATCTCAATAGTGCTCTATCAGTGCTACCAAATCGTGTTCTAAGCAATGACATCGCCCACAGGAATCATTCATAAATTCAGGTAGTTTGGATGCGCTCTTTGACTCGTGATTACTACTGCCTACAGTTCAGCAAAATTTCCGCTGGGTCCTATTGGGTGAACAAAATTAATGTTTTATAGGAAGAAATTTGGTGATCCTCAAGTAATTTTTTGATATAAGCGTCATTGAGTCTTTATAAAGTTTTAATCAGAAAATACTTTGACATATAATATTTTATAAACAAAATCTCCCACAATTACCTTACTTTATAAAAGAATTGAAAAAAATATATATATATTGTACCGATTAAATGCGTTAAAAAGTTCATATCAAGCACATTTAAACGAAATTAATTGACCACTTAGAATGGCATTAATATTGACCCATCTTTCTAAATAATCAACAGCAATTTTCAAAAGATTTTAAATTAATTGACGCTTAAGAACACATCTCAATGGCATAATCTCTCAGTTAAAAGAGACTTAAGCCTTAATTAAGCATCGTTTTTTCATTGTTTGTTTTGTTGGCTTTACTGTGTGTTGTGAGGAGAAAGAAACAAATGATATGAGAACTTTTAAAAGCGCATAACTCACACGTACAATATGTAGTAAGTTGGATCTAAAAAGTTTTAAATCTGCTTGCTACATTTGGTAGTACGACGAGGTACGAGCATAAGATTTTAGGAAGACAACAACAACATTGTTGTTGGACTGACTGTTTGTTGTTGTAGTATGATACAATTAAATTAAGTTAGTTGGTCATTATCAGATGAGCTTCTGGAAATACGGATGGTTTTGTTTTTTTCATGTCATTTTAAATGACCAAAAAAAAAGATGGACGGACGGACAAAATCAGTTGAAGACTATGCATGGTAATTTGTGGAAGAATCAGTTAAGTATTCTCATGGCAGGGAAATTTAAAAACGACCACACAAGTAGTAAGATTTTTTTTTGTTGGGAAAAAAGAGCTTCTGTTTTCTGAAAGTAGATTAACTGAACAATAAATATAAAAATAAACAAAATGATATTATCATAAATAATGTAGATCAACGTGACACTACTAACTTCATAAAACATTTAGTTAAAAGTAGATGAGTGAGTCGAGCAGAACGTGCTGCACTTATATTTCTCTTGTTGCATTCATAACTTCTTCTTGGAAGGATTAAAAAAAAAACAAAACAGACACTAAACTATAAAGATTGTGAGAATGTTTTTGGTTAAATATGTTTGAATGATTCATTAGGATGATATTTATTTTATATCTTACATACATTTGACATTTACTTTATCAGCTGATGCAGATAAAGTGACAAATCTTATCGAAGTCGGACTCGGATGGATAAGAAAAATCCCCGCAACTTAATGTTAAAGTGTAACATCTAGGGAGTGATAAAGTGAAACTGGCACATCGACCTACACCACTGAAATGTGAGATAAATATAAAGTCTTGAGACAGGCGAAACAATGCACCGCTGTCAGTCACCAGATATGTGATATTTTAATATTAACAGGATCTTCGCTCCGGAGCTTTAGAATCACATTCATGCTAATAACCGGAAGTAACGCTAAACGGCTACGAGTCTCAGTTTATGAAGTCTAAAGAATTCATGAGACTCTAACTAGTTTCCAACAAAAAAAGGAGTTTGTGTAATTTTATTATTGTTTACGGGGAGATCTAGTCCTTACAGGTGGCACTGCGACCCATTTGAATTTTTTGTGCCAAGATCTATAGATTTTAATCAAAATCTTTTAAATGTTGCGAATAAACGTTAGAACAGAGACTGGAGAAGCCAGTTTTATATATTCAGAAGATATTCCCTGTCTAAAACCCGTCTTATGATCCTTAAAACTGAGACGCATTCACACATATTGTTTCTACTTCCTTCAGACAAAGACGATGTTCAAGGATTTAATATATGCAAGTGATAATTTTCTTTAAAATGTCCGGGAAGAAAACCTGTTAGTATCCTAACGTCACTTTTAGTGTGATTAAGAATAATCCCATATGATAGTGACGCGATTATTACTTTGGATTGTTGTAGACCTCCGAATTCTTTCACAAGTTTAAGAAGTCTGTCTTCTCCAAACCTATAAACATCGGACATAGGAGTATCGAAGTAATTTCTAGTAAGCTCATTCGCTACTTCACTCTAGTGTCAGTTTCGATTTAAACTCCCAAGAAAACAGCGCTTGAAGTGCTGCCTGGCTTTTAGAGAAGATTGAAATATGAGTTGCCTTCAAAAAAGTTGCCATTTCAATATTCAGGCTGAATTTCAGCCTGGTAATGAAAGACTTTATTTCATCTAAGAGTATTTCGATAAAACCACAACATAAGTGTTGGCTTAATCAGACGTGCATTAGTGCAATCAGATCCAGCGTGGATGCCTTCAATAACTGGCGGAATGACAAAACCAAGGTTACAGTTCGGTTACTAAACAGACGAGAAATGAATGTGGCAGACGTGAAAAGCTGTTCTCGGGGTAGAAAGACCTGTTGGTCATTTGTTTAACGGGTAAAGAAGAATTCAAGTTCGTTCATTCCAACTCCTTTAAGGAATGACAAATATTCACTGGTCCGGTTGATAAAGCTAATCTCTTCGCTGAAATTTTTGAAAGGAACTCATATTTGCCGGTTAGCAATCAACCACTTCCCGAACTCGAAAGAGTATCCCAGGATATTTTTCGGACTCGTGCAGTAAAAAGGGTTCTGGGTGATCTCAATTTAAACGAGCTTCCGCGGCCGGATGAACTGTTGCTAAAACAGTGCAGTAAACAACTTGCTGGTCCATTGTATTCATTTTTTAGCTTTTCCTAGAACGTGGTAGTCTTCCTCTCTTGCTGGAAGGTGGCCAATGTTCTGTCCATCCCTAGAAAGGGTGAGGAAACTAATCCTGAGAATTTCCGTCCAATTGCAATTTGCTCTGCGCTCTCGAAAGTAGTTTCATACATCAATTTGGTGAGAGTAAAATAATGGCTCTGGATCAGGGTTGGCAACCGAAACGAATAACGGTATCGGTAACGGTATTGGTATTACATATTTTTTATATCGGTAACGGTAAAGGTAACGGTATTTTCGATTATTTCGGTAACGATAAACCGTTACCGAAACATCGATACCGGTTCGTACCGGTATTATGAAAAAATTTACCCAAAGTGTTAAAAAGTCACAAATTTGTTAAAAACACGTAAAAAATCAAAAATGTATTTAATAAAATTAAAAAAACTGTTAAATTAAGTGGATTTTTAACTATACTAACTATTAATTACACTACTAAACATCGAAAATGCGACTGGGACGCGACCTTATACACTTAATAACAATAGTTTTGCTGGTCAAAAATCCATTTTTCAAAACTTTTCCATCACTTCAGGTTTTTGAGAAATTTGAGGTCAAAGTTCAAAAAAAAATGCCGCTTGGGGCATTTTTGAAAAGTCATAGCGGATGAACCCGATGTAATGGCGGCTTCAAAAAAAATGAGGGTGAAGCTCTTTAAGATTCAGAACTCATTTGGTCAGTCGCCTTAACCCTTTGGGTACCAATTGTCTTTCAATGACGTCTTATTACCCAGTATTAAAAAAAAAAAAAATTCGGGGAAAATACCTTACAATTAGTGCTCCAACGGTTAAAGCGATTGATCAAATGAGGTTAACATCTTAATGAGCAATGTTTATGATTTACCGTTGACTAATTTTTAAGTCGTCAGCACATCGAGTTCATCTGCTATGAGTTGTCAAAACTTTTGTATCTAAAATTTCTCAAAAACCTGATGTAATGGATAAGATTGGAAACCGGATTTGTGGTAAAAAAAAATAATTGCAATCATGTGCATAAGGTGACATTCCATTGATTGACAGTTGGTGCCCTAAGTGTAAAGGCGACTGTCCAAATGAGTGCAGCATCCTTAAGAGCAATGTTTAAGATTTACCCTTGACTTATTTTGAAGTCGCTATCACATCGGGTTCATCCGCTATGATTTATCAAACATGGCAGGGGGAAAACAGAGCAAAACAAATTTGCAACGCAATAATTTTACAGAAAGAAAATTTTTGATTTTTTTAAAGCGGCAATTATTTTTATACCCTCCAACCACAGTATGGGGGTATACTCACTTTGTCATTCCGTTTGTAACGCATAAAAATATCGGTCGGGGACCCTATAAAGTATATATATTATTGATCTATGATCGATTTTAAGTCATTCTATGAATGTCCGTCCGTCCGTCCGTCCGTCCGTCTGTATAAAACACGATTCAGTCCAAAATAAGAGAGCTAGACTCCTGAAAATTGGCACGAATGTGTCTTTTGGTCATAGGCCGGTTAAGTTCGGAAATGGGTAAAATCGGATCAGGGGGAAAAAAGTTCCCCCTTAAAGAACTTAAAAAAAGTCTCAAAAAACACAATTTTTTACAGCTTTTTTTGCATTTTTGTTAAACAAATGAAATATTTTTATGTCAGAAGGTGTTCAAAGTCCTGCACTTAGACCCCGGGGGGCTACAAAATTAATTTTTTTTGGGCCCGCCCCTTTTTGTGGGCGTGGATTTAAAAAAATCATAAAAATTATGAGTAAATGGTATTACTAAAGTTAGAAAAGCATAACAAATAAATTAGTTAACATTTATCGTGATGGGTAAGGTATCCCCAACCACCCCCACATAGCCCCGCCCCCAAAAAAACGCCTCTAATTTTTTTAAAATATATTTTAACATGTTGGAGGGTATCAAAGATTCGGCACAGCCGAATTTAACACTCTCACTTGTTTTTTGTTATGTCGTTTGTTTTTCAATAAAATTAAAAATTTTTTAATTTAAATTAGAGAAAAATTATAAAAAATTTACTTCAAAAAATGTTTGCAAAATTACAAAATAATAGTTTTTAACAAAAAATATTTTAAAGTTAGCAGCCACAGTCAGTAAGAGTACAAAAAAAATTCTGCTATCTTTAAAATACAATTTAGGTTTGTCTCTTCTTTCATCTTCCTACTAAAAAATGTTTACACCCAAAAAAAAAGTGGGTATTCAATACTAAAAATTGAACTAATTTTAGTCCAAAAGGACCTAGTGCAGAAATTGGTAACCAATACTAAAATTTTTAACTAATATTAGTCAAAACCAGTAAAAATTACTAATGTTAGTACTTTGAAGATACTAAAATTAGTAACCAATTAGTAGATTTTGGTACAATATCACTTACTAAACCTTTTACTGTAGAATTATTTTGAGTGTACATTAGAGAATAATCACAATTGGGGCGGCAAGCGAAAAACGCAATTGTCCTCATAAAAATAGAATTGAATCTAGTTTGGCGGAAAAACGCGGCGGAATTTTGTTGTCATATAAAACGTATGTGAACAGTTGCGGAAAAACGCTTCCCGCTCATACGCGGCACTCACTTTTCTTAAATTGAGAATGTGATCATTGGTTGGACCGATTTTCACATATTCTTTGTCAAGATTTAGTTAATTGCGAATGTGAAATTGGTTGGGCCGATTTCCTAATTGTTTTTTGTCCATATAACAATGCGAATAGTACACCCAAAAAAAAAACGTGGGTATTCAATACTAAAAATTTAACTAAATTTTAGTCCAAAAGGACCTAGTGATGGAATTGGTAACCAATACCAAAATTTTTTACTAATATTATTCAAAACCAGTAAAAATTACTAATTTTAGTACTTTGGAGATACTAAAATTAGTAACTAATTAGTAGATTTTTGTACAATATCACTTACTAAACCTTTTACTGTAGAATTATTTTGAGTGTAGATTAAAAATATTTTACTTTGTTTTTATCCGTATTTTATGACAACCAAAATAAAACCGATATAATACCGGTAAAAATCCGAATAAAGGTAATTGTTTTTTTATCGGTAACGGTATTTAAATATTTTTATTTCGGTATTGGTAACGGTAACGGTAGTCAAAATTAAAGGGTTTTTAATCGGTAACGGTATTGAAAGGGTAACGGTAGCCAACACTGCTCTGGATATATTCAAGGCATTTAATCGTTTGTGGCACGACGCACTTATATGCAAACTTATTGCATTTGTTGTCGGTGATGATTTTGCTCTATTTGTATCGAGTTTTCTCAGAAACAAAACTTGACGTGTTATTATTGATGGGGTTTCATACAACGAGTTTTCGCTTAATTCAGGGGTTCCACATGACTCCGTATTTTCTCCTTTACATTTCTCAATTTTCCTTAACGACCTTCTTAGTCAAACCTTCAATCCTATTTATTTAAATGCAGATGACAGTTATATTTGGCGTTCATTTTCTTTTGATCATAGGACTTACCTTGTGGAGGCTCAGGCCTCGAAGATTCCAATTATAACTCGAAAAAGATCAATGGAAATTCAGTTGATATTTTTCGAATCACAATTGAAATCTGCGAATTACAATCGGAATCTTCGAATTACAAATAGAATCTTCGAATTCCAAGTAGAATCTTCAAATTACAAATGGAATCTTCGAACTACAATTGGAATTACAAGTAGAGTCGTCGAATTATTGATCTTTTACAAATTACACCAGTAAATGTTGTAGTTGTTATTGGAATTCCCTGCCCGCAAAAGTCTTCCCAGTCAGCTCCCATCTGGAAAATTTTAAACTAAATGTCTTTCTTCCTCCTCATAACCTATTTTCCTAATACCAACACAATGCACTGCAGTAGTAGAGGGCATCCTCTGAGTGTTGGCTCAAAGTTAAAAAAAAAAAAATTGGGATGGGCTGATGGGATAGAACCTTTGAGACCATACGACAGAATTGGCATTCTCTTATTGTTAGTCAAAAGCGCAAAAGGTATCTATTTTTGCTTCTAATAGGAGAGATATCGACGCTGGTTGTTGTAATTATCGGACATTGATTTCAGGGAAAACACACTGAGCGGCTAAAGATTCCGTCAAATGACTCCAGCATGAATGACGAAGATTTTAAAACTATCGAACACTTTATCTACCATTGACCGGAGCTCAAGGATAAGAAGAGTAACCCCATTGCAATCCCGTAGTGTCACAACGGACCTTAGACTCTTTGCGTGGTGCTAACATAAATCGTTAACAGGCACTTCAAACCTAAACTACGGACGGTCTTGATCGCCTATACTTTTCTTACTTGTTGTTAGTTTTAATCAGAAACGCCTCGTGGAACTATTATATATCTTGGCTAAACAAGCCTAAAAAAGTAAGCCTTCAAAATCAATGTCACCTTAATAAATCTCATAAGCCAAAATACAATACTAAGGTCAAATCTGAAGAAAATCCCTTAACCGTTTTAACTACCTGTAAAATTTAGTTTTAACAAAAAATATGAAATTCTCTTGAAATATGTGAGTTTTGTAAAGGAAGAGTCAGTTGTAGAGTACATCGATGTTAAACTACTTGCCACTACTACGCATGCTTGTTCTTGTTATTTCACGTTTTTTATCTTGCAAAGTTCATCATTTCAATTTTTAGTTTTTGTATTCATTTGCATGATATGATGATATTCCTTTGCCTGTTTTTTTTATATTTTTCTGTCCATGAAATGGGTTGGATGAATGGTTGGTTAGTCGGTTGGTTGGTTGGTTGGTGATGCCGGCTGTCTACTTAATAACATCTAATTTGTCATCGTTGAAGAACTAATTTTTCTTAAATGATAACGTCAAAACCGGCTACTAGTTTTTGATCGCGTTGTGAGGCCCATCATCTTTAACAAGAGGAATAACATAAAAATAAGAATGGTGCGATATATTTAGTATACTTCGTCCATATGTACATATGTATGTAGCATACCTATGATGATGATCATATGATGATTGTGTTAACATCAAAAAACCGTCCAAGTGATGGTTGATCTTGTTGGATTTTTTTAAGCAATTTAATATAACTTTCAAGTTAAATTTCTCATGATCTTAAATGTTTGTTTTGAGCCTAGTCTGAAATTTCCTAGAAATTTTTGTGGTTTTTGTTTCAATTTTTGTGTTTTTTTGGGGAACTTAAAACAAATTCCTATAATTGAGACAGAACTTATTTTCCAATGTATAGATTGTTGGATAACATTTTTTTGGAATATTTGTTATATTTTGGGCATTAATGTTTAAGTAGAAACGACTTTTCCAACAGAAATGTTTTATACTAATTTGAAGAAAGTTTTAAATAAAGTTGAATCCCAGTTGGAAACGTTTTCGAGACATTTTCAGTAACAGAGTGGTGACATGTCAGAGTCACTGCTGACATTCACAAGACATCTCTATGTACTAAGTTGAGTACAGTTTCATATAAGTTTTTAAAATGTACTTACTTAAAGTCAGCAGTAGTCAAGTCGTGCTAACTTTCTGGGGACATGTCAGCTAAGACTTCTTTGGGGAAATGTTTGACATAGGTAATGCAAAAATATAAAATTCTTCGTATTTTCTTTAATTTTTGCTTTCATCCATTTTTTCTTATAATTTATCTTTATCATATTAAGAAAACACTTTTCGCCTTTTTTAGTCCCAACTAGATTTGAACCTGGAACCTTAAGTTTATTAGTCCAACACCTGACTACTTCATCCAAACTTTATTTTCAAAATTGTATATCTATTTATTACTTTTATACTACTTGTAAAAGTTAGATTTTATTTTTAATAAATCGGTAATGTTGCCATGTTTTTCTTGGAAATTGAAGGGGTTCCCAGATTTTTAATTTTATTTTATGTTTTGCTATTGTGAAGACATTTCCTTATAGATGTCTTAGAGGATTTGTCCACACTCTTAAAACAAACACTCATTGATGACAATGTTAGGACGCGTCATCAAGGATTATCTATGATTTGTTAGCACCTGAAGACATTTCCTCAAGGAATCACTATGTAAATTCCCTCGGTGACACATTTTTTAACTGGGATGTTACTGGCTTAGGGCACCAAACAAGTACTTAGATAGCAATGTCGTGAATGAAGAAACACATGTTACAAAGACAAGTGCGATCAGGCTCGTTAGGCACGGTGAGCCTCAGCGATGTTTAGGTTGAACTTTAGTGTCGACGAAAAGTGTAATCGCAGTTTGATTTCTACAAGATTAAATGTCACAAAACCGTTATCCACGAAATCGCGAAATTAGTGTTTTGCATTTTTTTTAATTTTCACATTGAAGTTTTTTGAATATTTTCAAATACTGACAAGGGAAGTATCTCAACCCTTATGAACCGATTTGCATGAAACGTAAAATATATATAAAAGAGACAATTCTAAGGTTGGGGTGTTTCGGCTTATCGGCCATATCGGGGATTTAGGGGTTCAAAACATGGGTCAGAAAATGGCGAAAAAATCGTTTTTTGGATTTTTCAGCCATTTCTTTCTAAGAAACTATATGAAGTTTACATATGAGAAGAAAGGTTTTTTTAATGCCTATCCAATGGTGGCATAACCTTGTAAAAGTTTTGCTTCGTTAAATACTTTTTTTCATGAAAATGTGTAAATTTTGGTGGGTATTTATATGAAGACATAGACCTACGATGTCCATATGAATAGGAAATAATCTTGATTAAATTTAAGTCGACACGTATTTTTGTTCTAGTGGATATTCCTGTTAGTTCGGGAGTTATCGAAATTTACCCGAAGGTCCACATTGTTTCATAAGGGGACAACGAAATTTTGAAACACTGATATGGCCGATAAGCCAAGACACCCCAACCTTAAAATCGTCTCATTAATATATATTTTAAGTTTCAGGCAAATCGGTTCATAAGGGTTGAGATACTTCCCTTGTGAGTATAGAGTTTTAATTGTACTTATTTAAAGGTCACAAAACAGTAAACATCAAAATCCTATCTTCTTTAGTTCGCGAAATTAATTTTTTGCTGTTTTTGTTGTTTATACCCTCCACTCTAGTGATAGTGGGTATATATAAGTTTGTCATTCCTTTTGTAACACCTAGAAATATTGGTCTAGGACCCCATAAAGTATATATATTCATGATCCTAGATCGATTTTAAGACGATCTAGCGATGTCCGTCCGTCTGTCTATCTGTCTGTTGAAAACACGCTAAATTTTGAAAGACTTTACAGAGGTTCCTGAAGTTTGGCATATGTGTTGGGCATTTAACTGGTCAGGTTGGTATTGCAATCCAGCGAAATCGGCCCAGTAGCTCAAAAGCCATGAGCAAAAGACTGAATTTCGGCAAGGCTTTATCGTGAATTTACAAGATAAAAAACACGCTAACTTTCAAAGGGAAATCCTGAGGCTGCTGAAGCTTGGCATATATATTTGTCGTTTCCCTGGCCTGGTTCATATTAAATTTTAGCCAAGTTCCCCGATTTTTATGATTTGCTTGTATGTATTATAAAACATTCCTAATAACACGGAAATACTCATATAAGAACTATAATTATATTCGTTATTAAGATGTGGGTGCATAAAGTTGAATCTTGTAAAATCGTGAAAGTACTGTTCATTATTTCGCTTTTATTAAGTCGATTTTAAACTGTTGTAACTTTTTTACAAAAAAAGATATTTATGCACTCTTTTTGGTAATTTTAAAGGATATTTAAAGGCTTTAAGTCTTATCTTTTCTTCTTTTTTTAAACAATTTTTTCTATTTTTTTATTAAATTTTTAACATAATAAAAATTTTTGAAAAGAAAATTATATATTTATTTTTTTGATAGAATCGAACTTTTGTGTTTGGTCTCTATTGGTCGCCGGACTTTTTCAGACATATTGACCAATATCCATAGTACTTATTTCAACGGCTAACTTCTGCGACGCCGACTACAGTGGGGCGATATGTAAACCTTGTTTTTACATATTTTTTAAACATATTTTTAAAAAGTGGGCGTGGAAAATGTCTGACCGCCCCCTTTTTTTGTGATATTATTTCTACACTCCTTCAGAGTATATATACCAAGTTTAAAGAAATTACAACCAAAATTAAAAAAATTTTAAAAAGTGGGCGTGGCCGTTAACTGGCCTCCCACATTTTTCATAATGTTGTTTTTGAAGTCAAAACGAACATTTATACCAAATTTCCAGTCAACATAAATCAAATTGGATTTTTGTCGTCCTAGATTGGCCAAATGTAGCACTGTGCAGTGGTTCAAAAGTTATTAGCAAAACCGTGAATTTCATATTAGTTTCACTTTAAATTCACGTGTTGAAAACCTGTTAAACATGTTTTAAAAACATTGGTTACCCGACTAAAAAAGTTAAGATATAGTAACATATTATTTAATATATTTATATATGGCCATATACAGTACTTTACATAATTATATGTAAATGTATCTTGTATCAAGTTTTACACACAAAATTTAATATGGTGCCATATAAAAGGATATCGAATCATGTGTTGCTCCACATCAGGGCCGGGTTAAGGTATGCCGGGGGCCCTGGGCACACAAGTATTTGGGGGCCCCACTGGAAAAAAAATTAAAATCGAATGACAAGAAAAAGTTTTTAAATTTATATTTATTATAGTTAATTGGTACAAACTCAATTCATGTTATTAACTGTTTTAAGAAACGGAACCTACACAAAAAAAAAAACAAGTAAGAAAATTATAGTCGGTCAAGACCGACCATATAATACCCTATACCAGAGTTTCCCGGAAAATGGATCCCAAGTTCAAACATGGACTGATTAGATCTATATTTGGGCAAATCTTTAATAAGTGTAAAAAGCACTCACAAATCAAATTTGAGTGGAATAGGCTTCTTTTTGTTGACAATAAACCGCTTCAACTGAATATCGGGCGAAATTTTCACATGGGACCTAGGTCCAAAAATGGTCCGATGATAATCAGATTTGATAAGGTTATTAAAGTACGCGTTTAACATACACAAACAGAATTTTAATTAAATATTTTCTATTTTCATGAAATTTGAGAGATTTATGTGAAAAAGGTGGTTTGTATGGGGGCTACAAGACGAACTGGTCCGATTTCTTTAAAATTCGGAATGGTGATTTGTGTGTATGAAACATGATTACCTGCCAAATTTCGAAAATATGCCTATTAAAATGCGGCTATTAGAGTCATTTGAGCCACAACTAAAGTCATTTGAGCCACAACTTTGTATGGGGGCTAGGTCTAAATATGGACCGATTTTTTTCAATTTCAATAGGCTTCGTCCAAAAGAGGCTTAAGTTTCAAATTTCAAGTCAATAGATTAAAAATTGCGACCTGTATCGTGTTTACACCGTTTACATGGACAGACGGACGGACAGACGGACGGACGGACGGACATCGCTAAAGCGACTCAAAAAATGATTCTAAGTCTATCGGTATACTTGAAAGTGGGTCTAGGACCAATATTTCGGGTAGTTACAAACATCAGCACAAACTCATTATACCCTGTACCACAGTGTGGTGTAGGGTATAATAAATAAATAAAAAACAAAAAAATAAAATTTAAAATTATATTCAGCCTTATTGTTAACTCAACCGACTAAGTGTTATTGCATAAATTTGTATATAAAAAATTTTTTTTGTAAGCGAATATGTTATACTTTCTACTTCTGGGGGCCCCCTTGAGGTCGGGGCCCTGGGCACGTGCCCAGTGTGCCCTAAGGGTTAAAGCGCTACTGCTCCACATACAATATATAGAGCTTTATTAAATTAGATATTGCATATAATATTTTATATGACTTCATTTATGAACTTATACAAGATTAGATAAATAAATATATGACATGCGACTCCATGCATGACCTCATACAATTTTAGATATAAATACATATATATATGGTGCAAATCGGGTAAAAAAAGTTTTCTAAGACCCGAGAAAACTTTTTAAAATTTTCTAAGTTCGAGACACATTTTCCAGACGCATTTTGGAGTTTTAAGAATTTTATTAAAAATGATTTAATTAAAAAAAAATTAGCCAAATTTTGAAAAATTTTACAAGTCCCGAAAAAGTTATGGAGAATTTTCTAAGTCCCGGATACAAAATGTTTGTGGAACATTTTTTGGGTTGTGAAATAAAAGTTTATTAACAAAGTTTTAAGAAAAAAAAATAAATTTTTAAATTTCGATTTTTTTTTTAAAAATTTCTGAGTCCCGGACACAAATTTTTTTGCGATTCCCAAAAAAACTGGGTACATGGGATAAATTCGAAAATTATGAGATAACAAAAATATTTTATACAAAATTCTACATATTTTATCTTATTTTTTCTTATGATATAAAATTATATCAAATTAGATAAACCCAATATTCGGATCAAAAATGATCATATTTAATCTAATATAACAAATTTTGAGCTATTTTGATCCACCAATTTCATCATCTTATTTTATCCAAATACGTGTTGGGCCGTATTAAATTATATATGACTCAATTTCAAATTATATATGGACCTGTATATTTTTTTTTAGTCGGGTAGTCACAAAAATATTTTACAACGTATTTTTGTCACTCAAAAATATTTTTACACGAAAAAAATACACTCAAAAAGAATTTAATAAAACATTTTTTTTATTTTTTCAAAAATTACTTTAAAAAAAAAGTTTTTTTTACACAAAATTAAATATTTTTAATCAAAAATATTATTTTTTTCACGTTAGAAAATTTACTATCACTTAAAAGGGGCATTGTGGAAGGTATTCATAGATTCGGCCAAGCCGAATTTAACTTTTCTACTTGTTTTATCTTATGTTATGCTATTGTGAAGACATTTCCTTATAGATGTCTTAGAGGATTTGCCCACACTCTTAAAACAAACATTCATTGATGACAATGTTAGGACGTTAGCGAAATATTTTTTTTAAAAATTTGGCCAGAAATTGTTCACTTATTAGATACGACTAGGTTTCAATCAAAAAAGAATCCAAAAATCTTTAGGAAGTTGGTAAATTTTGATGCGTATAATGGAAAAGTGTGATAGTGGAAAGTACCCTTTAGGATTACCTATGATTTGTTAGCACCTGAAGACATTTCCTCAAGGAATCACTATGTAAATTCCCTCGGTGACACATTTTTCAACTGGAATGTTACCGGCTTAGGGCACAAAACAAGTACTTGGATAGCAATGTCGTGAAAGAAGAAACACATGTTACAAAGACAAGTGCGATCAGGCTAGTTAGGGCAGAAGCTCTTATCCAATCAGCGGAAATACTACCTGTAAAGACTGTCCAAAAGGTCAAAAAATCTGGTTAACAGATTTATTCCCGGCTAAAACAGACACTCTTTCTGTTATTGCACAGCGCTTTCAGGACAAAGACATGCTTCATTATGATCTAGGCAGCTGCACAGTGGCGGGTACAGATTTTGGGTCTGGGGGGGGAAAATTTTTTTGACTTCGAAAAAAAATCAAAAATTCTCCTTTGTTGACGAGCAAAAAAAAGGGATACGTTTTTTTTACAAAAAAAAGTGATGGGAAAGCTATAAAATCATCAAATTTATTAGTTTTTGCCGAATAAGGTTTGTTTTTCATGATCATATTTTGTTAATATCCATTTTTTTTAATTTATTTTAAAAGAAAATTGTATATTTTTCGTATACATAAGAAGAGAATTTTTAAATAGCACAAAATCCACCAGAAAACACATAAAAAGTGCTATTTTCTGACCTTAGGTCTTTCGATTTTCTTTATATTAACGGTATGCATTCTAAATAAAGCCAACAAAACATATCCATTTTCAGTTTTTTTAATTTTAAAAAAATCTCGATTTTTTCGCGAATTTAATTTTCTTCAAAAATTTAAAAAATCAAAAAAGTATGTTAATTTTAGGAGCCATATCTTCTAAAGTATCCATCGGATTTCTACGATTCAAAAAGCATTTGATTCAAACGTTCGTCCTTTTTAATACCAATGCAATAAAAAAAAAGTTTTTTCAAAAAAAGTGCATTTTTGATGCAAATGCAATTTTTGGATGCATTTTTCAAAACTTTCTCCCCCTTCAATTTTTTTGAAACCTGCATAATTCGAAAATATGGCATTTTTTACACAAAATTAAGTACCGTTTTTTTTGTGACGGAGTTTCGAAAAATGTTCGTGATTTTTTAAAAACTACTTATTTGATTTTTTCCATACAAAAAATTCATTTTATGTTTATTTTGCAATTTTATCAAAAAAGTATGTAACTTTGAAAAGCCATTTCTTCGGAAGTATCTATCGGATTTCTACGACTCAAAAAGCATTCGATTCAACTGATTATCCGTTTTTAAACCAATGCACTAACAAAAAATATTTTTTTAAAAAAATGCGTTTTTGATGCAAATGCAATTTTTGGATGCATTTTTTAAAACTTTCTCCACCTTCAATTTGTTTGAAACCTGCATAAATCGAAAATATAGCATTTTTTTCATAAAATTTGGTGTAGTTTTTTTTGTGACGGATTTTCACAAAATGTTCGTGACTTTTTTAAATTTCGGAGATATGGATTTTCAAAGTTACATACTTTTTTAATAAGATAAAAATAAATTTGTATGGAAAACCCAATAAGGTATTTTTAAAAAAATTACGAAAATTTTACGAAACTCCGTCACAAAAAAAGCGGTGCGCAATTTTGTGTAGAAAATGCTATATTTTCGATTTATGTAGGTTTAAAAAAAATTGAAGGGGGAGAAAGTTTTAAAAAATGCATCCAAAAAATGCATTTGCATCAAAAATGCACTTTTTTTAAAAAATATTTTTTCTTATTACATTAACATAAAGTAAGACTATCGTCTGAATCGAATGCTTTTTGAGTTGAAGAAATCCGATAGATACTTCTGAAGATATAGCTATTCAAAGTAGCATACTATTTTGATTTTTTCAATTTTTGAAGAAAACTAAATTCTCGAAAAAATCGCGATTTTTTTCAAAATATAAAAAACTGAAAATGGATATGTTTTATTGGCTCTATAGAGCAAATGTGTACCAAAAATTAGATAAATTTGAAGACCCTCGGTCAGATTTTATAAAATCTTTGCTGGATTTCATGATAGAAGAAATTCTCCATAGAAAACATCAGATGTTGAGATATTTTTCGTGAAAAAATATTTTTTATAGCTAAAATGTCTTAGAATATAACACTAAATGTCTCAGAATCTGAGACTATTTTCGTATAGAAAAATTTTCGGATTTTTAAATGAAATTTAAAAAAAAAATTGTATATTTTTTGTATACATAAGAAGAGTCTAAATCTGATAATTTAATAGAAGAAATTCTTCCTACATAGAAAATATCAGATTTTGAGACATTTTTCGTGAAATTTTTTTTTTATAGGGAACATGTCTCAGAATATAAGACTTCTCCTTAACGAAAAATGTCTCAGAATCTGAAACTTTTTTCGTATAGAAAAATTTTCAGATTCTAAGAATTTTTTTCCTCAGAAAAAGTCTCAGATTTTGAGACATTTTACTATAGAAAAAGTCTCATATTATAAAGCATTACTGAGACATTTTTCCTATAGAGTGATCTCTGATTATTAGATTTGTTTCATACAGAAAAAATTTAGATTCTGAGAACTTTTTTCTATAGGAAAAGTCTTAGATTCTTTGACCTTTTTCCAATAGAAAAAGTCTCAGATTCTAAGACTTTTTTCCTAAAGAAAAAGTTTCAAATTCTGAGATCTTATTCCTTAAGAATAAGGCTCAGATTCTCACACATTTTTCCTAAAGAAAAAGACTCAGATTCTGAGAGCTTTTTCTTATATAAAAAAAAGTTTAAAATTCTGGCACTTTTTCTCTAAAGAAAAAGTCACAGATTCTGAGGTCTTTTCTTTTTCTGAAATCTTTTCCGATTCTAACACTTTTCCTATAGAAAGAGTCCTAGATTCGGAAATGTTTTTCCTATACAAAACGTCTCAGACTTTAAGACCTTTTTCCTATAGAAAGGTCATAGATTCTGAGACCTGTTTCCTACAGAAAAAGTCTAAGATTCTGAGACATTTTTCTGAGATTCTAAGACCTTATTCCTATAATAAAAAGTCTTAGATTCTAAGACTTTTTCCCGTTGAAAAAGTCTCAGATTCTGCGACCTTCTACCAATTCAGTTAGTTTCAACTTCCGAGACTATTTTTCAACAATAAAAAGTATCAGACTTTGAGACATTTTTCTTCTTAAAAAAGACTCAGATTCTGAGAAATTTTTCCTTAAAATAAATCTCAAATTTAGAAATTCTAAGACTTTTTTCCAATAGAAAAATTCTTCTGTGACTTTTTTTCCTATAAGTTTTGAGACCATTTTCACATAAAAAAATTCTGAGATTCTGAAAATTTTTTCTTTAGAAAAAGTTTATTCTTTAGAAAAAAACATTTAAAATAGTTTTACAAATGTAAGTTCGACTATCACTATTTTTAAGATTTTAAGATATTTTTTTTTATTGCTATGTAGAAGACAAACACTTTTTATATAAACCAAATTATGATCCTGTAACATTTTTCTAAACAAAAAAAGCATATTCTAAGTAATTTGTTTAGCAAAAATTCATAAAAAAATTGACAGATATTTTTCACAGAAAATTTTCAGATTGATTCACTTTTTCCATAAAAAATTTTCCCTTTTAAAGTTTTCAGATTTTTTTCTATGAAAAATTTTTGGACTTCGAAATTTTTTGAGAAAATTTCCTTCTTTCTTTTTTCTTCTTTTTCTTTTCTTTCCTTTTCTTTATTTTTTCTTTTTTTTTCTTCTTTTTTTCTTTTTTTCCTTTTTTTTTTCTTTTCGAAATTTGTTCTGGGGGGGGGAAATTTCCCCTTTCCCCCCCCCCCCCCCCCCCTTGTACCCGCGCATGCAGCTGCATTATCTCTCTGATATTGCTCTTTCCACAAAATTTAGGCAGATTCATGTGATACATTTTTATAAAATTTCTCATAGTGTATCTACATCTAAGTCAGTTTCATTATGAAAAAGTTTCAGCAAATTCCATTTTGCAAAGAAAAAACTTTGGTTATGGGTTTAAAAGGACTTTTTGTTTTATTATCCACTTAAAAGCTAGAAAAATTTTCAACCTAAAGTTTTGCCCAAAAAAACAATAAACAAAATGTTAAGCTTAACATACAGCATGACATGATGGAGCCACTGTTACAGGAACCTGTGTAAATTTTGCCGGGATTTTTCTGTTAAAGATTTACGAGCAACGATTATATCGATTACTTTGACAGCAAGTCGTTTATACAGGCAAAACTATTTACTTGAAACAACAACAGCAACAACAACGTTAAGACCTGACGACGACGTCATTGATGCAAATCATGACGACAACCTTAAACTTTAGTATCGTCAACATTATCCTCATCTTCATTGCCCAAAGCTTGTACATATGGAACATTAAATCTTAAAGCTAAACAGCACGGAAGCCTTAGAGATAAGTTCGCTTTTTTGGGAAGTATTTATAGTATGTGGCCAATGTATTAGGAAAAATAGCTAGTATTGGACCCAAAAACTGTACAAAGAGAAAAAAGATTGTGTAGTATAACCGAATCGAATATTTCAACTGCATCGGCAAAACTTTTTCTCTTATAACAACAATTCAAGTAAGGCAACAGCAACCCGGCAGCCTTAGTAGAATTTATTGTGCCGCAAACAGAATTCTGAAAACACCAGCGAAAACTCCGTAATCTGCAACAGAACTATTTGATTGATATCGAATTTGGTTGTGAGTAGGTAGGTTAGGTTAAGAGGTTGACGTACCCAGCAATATTTTCTGTTCCAAATAATCGGTTCCAGAACGCATCAAACTACCCTGCAACCGGTTCTACTTAACATTCCAGAATCAAAGATTTTCGTTTGAAATTGTCCCGAAAGCAATCGTTTTTAAGAGCAAGTAGTTTTTTGAAAAATAATTTTACATAGAAAATTTTGTTGTGGTCAAGAATCTATTGAACCAGAAATTTTTTCCAAAAAATTTTCCTGGTATCACTCCTGTTCCAGAGTGATACCTCGATAAAAGGGGGCGGGGGTGGTTGTGTTGGCTGCTTTTTACATTAATTCGAATTCTTCTGTCCTCCTGTCCATGACGGTTTGAGTCCACACATATGCGTCATCAACTTTACTCAGTCTACTATATTTTAACATCTTCCACGGATCCCTTTAAGTTCCTCTATAGTCTGAAAGAATTAAGAGCCCAAAACAATTAAATCGAATCTCTCCGTCCCCACACCATCTGCACAAGTCATCTCTAATCAATTTAAACATTTTCAAATAACCTTTCAAACCAGTATGGCCTTTAATTAAACCAACATACTTCCTTAGATCTGCCTTTTTTTTCATATGAAGAAACGTTTTTTGAACACCTTTTTTCCCCGCAAGTTTACACAGCCTTTTGGATGCAGTCTTGCTGCTTTCCAATTTTGAATCTTCTTGATTTCCATATAAAAAGCATTCAGGTCCGGATCGTTCTCATCAAATTAAGTTTAGCTGCCTATGAAGCTGTATACAGCTCCAACTGAAAAATTTTTCAGCCGTCCAGTAGCCGTAAGCTATATTCGGTTCCCAGTTCCTTACAGTAGACTCCACTATCTGTTCCCTGTTGCATTTTGGATTCATCAGCGTAGACTTTAATTTTATGTTCTTCCACTGGTGGATTTTTCCAGAACTCCCTAGATCAGAGCTTCTCACTAACTTTTGCTTTGCGACCCCTTTTCAATATTAACGTGAACTTTTGACCTCGGTTTTTTCAAAAACCTAGAGTAATGGAAAAATTTGGAATCCAAATTCAGAAGCAGAATTGAAAGATTAATCGAAACCGTGTGGTCAGATCACAGACGCATACTAAAAATTTCAAGTAAAAAACTTCTAAAAAATGAAAATAAAAAATAATTTTTGTGAACTTTGATCACAATTTTCTCAAAATGAAGAAATGTTTACCAAGAATGCATTTAAAGTCCAATTTGGAGTAATGATTGTTCTTTTTACAAAATTATGTACCAATGTTTGGTAGTTATTAAAATTTTATTCGATCACGAATCTAGATCTGTTATTCTGATCCTGATTTGGAATCAGCATTAAAAAGTAAATCAAAAAAAATTGTCAGATCCAGACGCATCCGAAATTTTCACAAACAAAACTCTTTAAAACGCACAAGAACACGGTACCTAACGTACTAGAAAAATTTGGAACCCAGATTCGGAATCAGCATCGAAAACTTAATAGAAAACGAACTGTCAGATCCCAGACTCAGTCACAACACTTCACAAATAAGTGTTGGGCATCCCGCGAAATTAACAACTGCACAGTGATTGCGGAGGGACCTGAAGTGATGGAAAAAAATTTTTCTTTAGTAAAAGTATTTGTATTTTTTTAAAACACCGCAATAAAAAGAATGTGTTGTAAATTTACCAAAACTTAAGGTTTTAAAAAATTTGTTCGCGACCTTCCTGAAACTCTTACGACCCACCGTTTGAGAACCATTGCCCTAGATGGTATTTTAATTTCAACTCTCACATCCCAAGAAATATAAGGAGTCATAAAGTCAGTCACACAGTCCTCATATCGATGGTTTCGTAAGAGTTTTGTGTGCCCATAGTCCCTAACCTTTAGCACTCGATTTTGTCCTAGTCTACGCTGTGTCCTTAGTGCGTATTCCTGGATGTAAAGGTCTAAAGATGGCAGATCCAGAATTCTACAAAGAGCATGTGTGGACGTCGTCCTGCGTGATCCAGTGATACAAAACGTAAACAAACAACATAAATACATGCACAAAAGCTCACACGTACAGGCAAGCATACATTAGGCAGCGATGATAATTCTGTACTAAAAACCATACCACCATATTGGAAAGTACGCAATTAGCACAATTGTTTGCATACTAGTCTGTACTGTGCTCGAATCACACTGGTTGTTCCCTTGCCAAATCCATGAAACATTTTACTTTTCTTTGGATTGGGTAAGGGTCTTATGATATGGAGTATTACACAATTCACTTTAATCCACGTTGTTAAAAATTAAGCTGCTATTGTCAATAACTTTCGGCAATGTTTGGAAAAGTATTTAAATATTTTTGTCAACCATGTTCTTAGCCGACTCGGAGTCTTTCCGTACACAATGTGGCGTTAAACCTATGACATACTGACTGTGTGCTGTCAAATTTGGCTAAGAAACCTAATACATCCACTATTACCATCGATTCTACAGTATTTGATCCCAAAACTTTCACAGTTAACTATAGCAAGTAAGGGGCATAACAACCAGTTCATCTTCGCTTGGTCAAACATCGACCCGATTTGTTCCTCTAACAATGATGATGTGTAAACAGAGACACGAATATCCTGAAAATTTTTCACAAATCTTTCATAATCCAATGACCAGTTACTGTACAATTGTACCCTTGGCATAGTGGTAGTAGTAGTAGCGGAGGTGGTGGTGTATATTGTTAGTGTCGTTGTTTTACTGATGGTCAGGAATCATAAACAAAATCACTTACATGAGCTTTAGTGCATGTTTTATTTTAAGAACTTCGTCTCTTGAAACGTCTTTTTTTTAATTCCCATCCTCCAAGCACAGTTGCATATTTGTTCTTCTCGATATACACTGCAGCAAACTAAAATCAAACTAAATTTCATCTGCCTTCCATGCACATCTGTACCACAGCTGAAGGAACTAAACATTTATTTCATTTACTATACATGTCTTGTTTGGTTTTGGAGGAGATTGTTTTTTTTTTAGTTTTTTCTTGTTAAAGTAGATTTTTGCATGCGTGACTTGAAGAATTTTGTAATTTTATGTTTATTTTGCAGTATTTACTGTTTTTTTTTTTTTTTTGTAAATTCACATTTACGAGCGAGCGCCCAGTTAAACCATCACCATTGTACTTATGTACCACAGGAGTAATTTCTTATTTTATCCTTTGGTTATTTGTATGCCTTGCATTCAGAGGATGGGAGAGTATATTTATTTTGTTATACCACTTGTAGCTGCATGAATAAGGTAGGAGAAAAACGAGAACACACTTATGCCCAAAATTTTTGGAAACCACCCGGATTTATAATGAATTCCCCTAGATCGATCAGCTGGAGATCACCAATGCAGCTGGGATCATCGAAGTTTATTTTCCTTGGGTATTCGCACTGATACATATTTATGAACTAAATATTTTATATCGTTACGTTCGCCATACATCATTTCATATAGTGCCCTGTGAGCTCTTTAAAAATGACGTTTGTTCTCTAGCCAAATCTAAAGAAAAAAAAGAATTTTTTGATCCCTTTGAGCTAAGCAATGGCCAAAGAACCTTAGCATTGTACTAAAATCCATCCTGATGTCCTTATCTATTATCATTCATCTCCCAAACTGAATGAACCCATCTGGAAATTATGCTAGCCTAACAGGATGCCACAAAATTTAATCTCTCAATCAATATTAGAAATCCTTAATTTTAGATTTTGAAAATCCAGTTGTAAAACAGTTAAACAGAACTAGCTCTAAGTCAGTTATATATAATATTTTAGACTGGAGGAACCAGCTCTGAAATATGTTTTCTTAAAATTGAAGATCTTTCGTTATGTAGAGAACAATGTTTGTAACATTGTACTTTCCCACCAAATAACCCAAAACTCCCAAAAACAACAACCCCTAAATTTAAATTAAATACTTTGAACAATTACCGATAGTTATCAGAAAAAGAGAAAACTCCACCATAAATTCATTTGTCAATCATGTGACGCAGCCTAAATCCAGTTTTGCTTCCATTGATTTGTATATCTTAGATAGCGAAGCGCTTTAAATTTGTCGAACAAGCAATGTACTGGTTCATATAAATGAAAGAAAAAATAACCTAAAAAACAATTCTCCAATGTTATGTTTAAGTGTTTTTTTTAAGTCGGGCCCCACTTTGGGCGCCATTTGTGTCAGTTAATAGAAACGACCTGAGAGTCGAGTGAGAGTCGCGTCATTTAGAATGACTTAAAGTTTTTTGAGTGTATTGTTTCCGGGGAGTGGAGTGCAAACTAGAGATTACGAAAACCTTACATTTTTGTCTTTAACATCTCCAATTTATTTAATATTTTTCAATAACTACCATTTGGCGAGTTCACTACACCATTTACAGATGTAATTCGAAAAAGATCAATTGTAATTCGAAGATTCTATTTGTAATTCGAAGATTCTATTTGTAATTCGAAGATTCCATTTGTAATTCGAAGATTCCATTTGTAATTCGAATACTCCAATTGTAATTCGAAGATTCCAATTGTAATTCGAATACTCCAGTTGTAATTCGTAAAAGATCAATTGTAATTCGTAAAAGATCAATTGTAATTCGAAAAAGATCAATTGTAATTCGAAAAAGATCAATTGTAATTCGTAAAAGATCAATTGTAATTCGTAAAAGATCAATTGTAATTCGTAAAAGATCAATTGTAATTCGAAAAAGATCAATTGTAATTCGTAAAAGATCAATTGTAATTCGAAAAAGATCAATTGTAATTCGTAAAAGATCGAATTACAAAAAGATCGAAAGAATTACAAATGATCTTTTTCGAATTACAATTGATCTTTTTCGAATTACAATTGATCTTTTACGAATTACAATTGATCTTTTACGAATTACAAATGGAATCTTCGAATTACAATTGATCTTTTACGAATTACAATTGATCTTTTACGAATTACAATTGATCTTTTTCGAATTACAATTGATCTTTTACGAATTACAATTGATCTTTTTCGAATTACAATTGATCTTTTACGAATTACAATTGATCTTTTACGAATTTCAATTGATCTTTTACGAATTACAATTGATCTTTTACAAATTACAATTGGAATCTTCGAATTACAAATGGAATCTTCGAATTACAATTGGAGTATTCGAATTACAAATGGAATCTTCGAATTACAAATGGAATCTTCGAATTACAAATGGAATCTTCGAATTACAAATAGAATCTTCGAATTACAATTGATCTTTTTCGAATTACATCTGTAAATGGTGTAGAAGGCCATAATGCACATTGTGATTCCCATAATTGTTTCTCCCAATAACTTTTTAAATCAACCCGACTTTCTGAGATATTCCTCAAGAGAACTCAGAAAGACATCTTTAAGGCAGCCCATGTCAACGAAAAATCTTTGCTTTCTTAGTCCTAGACATTTACATAACAGGTGCTGCACTGACTCCTACATTTTCTTTTCTCCATTCGACCGATAATACCTAATTGACACGTTTTTCGGAATTTGTCAGATTATTTATTATTTGGCAAATATAAAAACCCTATACAACAAGTATGTATATTATATTTGCTAAATAATCTTGACAATGGAATCTGACAAATTCCGAAACACGCCTCGATTAAGTCTTGCATAAATAACCAACATAAATAAATTTAAAACAGAAAAATAATTTTTTGGAAAATTATTCTCTGAGAATATCGTAGTTTTAATTAGTAAAAAAAATAATAACCTCGAGCTAGAATAAAACTAAACAAAATATAATATTTTAAAGGTCGAATAAAACAATTTTTATTTTTTAATAAAAATGAATCAAAATTTGTTTATTTTTATTTTCACTACAAAAACTGTATTCAATATTTTAGGGTATATAAAATTCGGCACTGCTTACATCAGTCTTATTTCATGTTTCTTTTGCGTCTCGTCGTAGAGTTTTATTAGCTCTGATAAAATAACATTGCATTTACGTTTGCTTTCGAAAATTTTCAGCAAAAGTTATTTGCATGGTAATCGTTTCTTAATTTTACCTAATTAATTAGTTTGTTTTAAATATAAGATAAGTTTTTTTGGTTTTTGAAGTGAATAATTACCAGGTTCTCAAGAGAATTTTAAGTGTTTTTAGATACCATAAATGTACGCAGATATAATAAGAATTTATGTTAAAATATAAAAGGACCACCTTATTGATTACAAAAGTTAGCACGACATTATGTTTAAGTCCTTTGATACAGTTATAATAATTCGAGGGAAGTCAGTAAGTCTTTTAATTTTAATATTTTTAATGAGCGGAAGTGCACGAAGGATTTTCCAACATTTTTGTCAGTATGTGCTGCTGAGAAAATTTACATAGTAATTCCTTGAGGAAATGTCTACAGGTTCTGACAAATCATACGTAATTCTTGATGACATGTCCTAACATTGTCAACAATGAGTGTTTGTGCAGCTATCTAAATCCCAGTGAAGACAGTCTCGTACCAGAAAGTGGCGGCCAATGGGAGATGAAGTGCCGATAGTTTCCAACTCTTCTTCATCCATGCAACTCCGGCAAAAGTCATTTGACGACACATTTAACCCCTCTGCGTGCTTCCCTATAAGACAGTGTCCCGTAATTACAGCAACCACCGTCGATATCTCTCCTCTTGGAAGCGATATCAGTTCACTTGTGCGCTTCTGATTAAGAGAAGGCCAACTCTGTCGAGTTGTCTCAAAGGCCATCCATTTGCCCATCTCTGATTAGTCTCCATCGCGGAACAAAGCCGTAAATTTTGCTTGGAAGTTTCTAAAGACATACCAACACATTCCAACTCTTTTGGAACCTATAAGGTAGTTCCCAGTCTTGCAAGCTCATCGGCTCTGCAATTTCCTGGAATGTCTCTATGCCCTGGGACCCAAATGAGTCGTATGTCAAACTGCTTGGCCATATCATTTAAAGTCGTGCGGCAGTTAAGGGCAGATTTTGTTTTCTGAAACATTGACTCCAGGGACTTGACCGCGGCTTGACTGTTAGAATAGATACTGCAAAGCTCTGGCAATCTTCGAGCCAGGTTCAATTCAAGCTCTTTCGAATAGACTCCATAGCCTACTTGTTCGTGCTGCCTCGATCCATTTGTGTAAAAATCTATGGAATCTCCAGTGCCCGGAATGCCCCTCATCCAAGACTCCCTGAATGGTATCATACTCAAAAAGGCTAATAAAGGGAGCACAGTCCACATTTTGTGGTATTGTTATCTTCTATAAGATCAAACTACGGCCACACTCGCTGCTCCTCCATTACAGTGTGTTATTAAGTCGAATTGCCGACGTAGCCACATACTGCCTACCCAATATGTCCAATGGTAGCAGGTGAAGGAGGATTTCTAATGCAGCCGTAGCTGTAGTACGAAGAGCACCAGTGATGCACATTGACGCCATTCTCTGGACCTTCGTGATAAAGACACAGTTCCTTTTAATCTCTAAAGCAGGCCACCAGACAATGAATCCATACAGCAGAATTGGACGCACCACTGCTGTATAGATACAATGAACGACTTTAGGGCTAAAGTTCCATTGTTTTCCAATGGCCTTGTTACAGGAATATTAAGCAATCTTTGTTTTTCTTACCCGTTCCTCAATATAACGCCTGAAATTTAACTTCCTATCTAGAAACACTCCAAGATACTTGGCTCCATCTGAGAAGGCGGTTTGAGTGACTTCCAGAGAACAAGGATCAAAATCAGGAATCTTATTTTTCCTTGTAAACAAGACAAGCTCTGTTTTATTTGGATTAACTCCCAGGCCACAGCCTCTTGCCCATTAAGACAGATCTTTTAGAGAACCATGAAGAATGTCCCTTAATGTTGGCAGATGAAATTGCGACATCGTCAGCATATGCAACAACATGACAACCACGTGCTTCTAGAGAGCATTGAATTCGGTGACAGGTTCCAAAGAAGCGGCGAAAGAACACCTCCCTGTAGTGTGCCTCTATTGACAAATCGAGATATGACAGACGCTCCCAATTCAGACGTCGTACGTCTTTTGACAAGTATATTTTCCACCATTGGGACTAAAAAAGGCGTAACGTTTTTTCTTAATATGAGAAAGATAACTTATAAAGGGAAATGGATAGAATAAAAAACTAAATGATATACGAAAATTTTTTTGTATTTTTGTATGATCTACATCAGACATTTCCCCAAAGGAGTCTTAGGTGACATGTCCCCAGAAAGTCAGCATGCCCTTACTACTGCTGACTTTGAGTAAGGAAATTTTGAAAATTTATATGAAACTGTCCTCAACTCAATATATAGAGGTGTCAACTCAGTATGGCGGATGTCAGCAGTGTCTCTGAAATGTCACCGCGCTGTCACTGAGGATGGTTTGAGGACGTTGCCAACTGGGTAGCTTCAAAAGTTTGCGGAAGTTTTGAAAAATATGCTAGTCCGACAGACATGATCTTCTCGTTCGACTGAAATATCTTTTAAGCAAGCTATGTATTAAGACACTTTCGTATCGAGGTTTTGAGAATTTATCAACCTACAAAAACGGAGCTATCCGGATGGGTCCTTTTCGTTTTTTTTTTTTGAAACGTTTATTTGGTTGAACAAAATTATTCCTTCTTACCGGATAATAGCCCCAGCTTGAAGGAGTATGCTAATTTATCATTACTATTTCCGAGCTGGTGTAATTTAAAGGTTTCTTACAGATTTTAATGCAAACAAGTCAGCGAGACTTCTTACTAATGGTGATAGAGCAAGGTTCTTATAGAGTCTTTAAGTCACTGAAATCTGATGCCTTCAAAGTGCTGGTGCTAAAACGGTGTTTTTCGAGTTTCCTTCTAGAAGATCATCGGTATTCATTTTATTGTCACCTTACTTTTATTTTCAGTAACTTGTTTCCATTTATTTTAATTTTATGTTGCACACTGCTTTATGCGTAAAATTGCAGTATTGTTAATTAAAGCACAAAAAGAAAACGTTGTTAAAAATTTCACATTCAAAACTTATATGAAATTAAACCCCCAATTGTAGAAAATCTTAAGATCAAGAGGTTATGAATCAATAATATATTGAATTTCATTTATGGAGAATTAAAACTCATGTGAAGTTTTTAACGAAAATCTCAGCAGTAACTAAAACGAAATAACAACAGTCAAGAGCAGCATCATCAGTTGGTACTATCCCCAACTACCATTGATGACTTTTAAATAAGTAGAGTTGGCTACAAGTGGTCCTTACACAAAACCAAAAACCCCAAACAATAAAACCAAGAAGGATGACAATGAACCTGTGACTGGTGTTGAGTTGTTGGTTTCGAATTAATTTATTTAGCCAGCATTAACGAAAAGCACAAATTTAGCAAAAAAATAAACAAAAAAATACAAATGTTGTTAATTTTATTTTAAAATAAGAATACTGACTTAAAAGACAGTGGTCACTTTTAGGTTTTGGTATACGCGTAGTGTATGAAGAAGAAATACTTAAATATCCTTCCACCTTAAATCCCAATGACTTATGACAAAGAATTCACAACAAATGTTTCCGCCACGAAACTTTTAAGTGACCAGTAAGCACCATTTTAACAACATGATCTCCACTTCTAAACTTGGAGACTTTTTTGTCCTTAGTTTTCTGTTTTAGTTGAAATCAGTGATTCTTAATTGGTGTTAAACAGGATTATTTAAGTGGTTTTTTAACTATGAAAAATGTTTTTTACAAAAGGGTTTAGATAAATTTTAGAGCAGAAAACTTTCTGTGTAAATAGCTAGAAGAAGGACACACAATGCCAAGTTCCGACGATGCTCTAAGGAAATAAAAATTGGGTACTTCATTATCACCCATTAAAATAAGCACCGCGCTCCTTGTGTGGTCTCGATTCGGGAATAAAGATATTGAAACATATCTCTTTGAGTTATGAAAAAGGAGGGAGTTAAGCTATTTTACACCGTTTCTAAAAGACTTAACCGTTAAATATGTCCTTCAACACTCGGTCTATGACCGAAGATTTATCCATGCGGAAAGGTGTGGAGAAAGGTCCAGCATTTCCAGCAACTTCTCGAGCAAGGTCATAGGCTTTCTCGAGACCATCAACATCTAATTCATCAACATCCAAACACATAAATGCTAGTTATTTGTATATATCGTCATGAAAGCGCAGGATAATTACAATGATAGAATTCTGATCATTATCAACACCACCAATTTGGATTCAGGCGAGGCCAGGACTATTTCGATAATACACACTCCCAACTCATCACATTTCGGCTTGTCTTTCCAGCGGAATAAATTAAAAGTGCATGCTGAGGAATACCAAACAATTGTAGTTCCAAAGGATCCAGTAAGGAACTTTCTAGACTTTAAACTCATCAACCTAGGGCTGTTATAGTTTTCAGGAACATTGACTACAGGAATCTGATTTATATTAGAAATATATGTTTACGACGGTATTCGACAAAACCCTAGCAACATTTTTCAAAAACCGTTCCAAAGAACCTATCCTAGAAACTGTTCTATCAACATCAGTTCCATGTAATGCAAATAAGGTAAGGTTTTTAAGTCCAGAGATTTCTTCATCCTTGAAACATGTAGTCTCTAAAACACATTTTTCAAAAACCGTTCTAAAGAACCTATCCTAGAAACTGTTCTATCACCATCGGTTCCATGTAGTACCAATAAGGTAAGGTTTTTAAGTCCAGAGATTTATTTCTCTTGAAACATGTGGTCTCCAAAAGACTCTGACTCGAGAGAGTACAGAACAGTGGTAAAAAATAAGCTTCAATCTCTCTTAACAGCAATAGTTTGTTCGTTTAAGGATTGTTGAATTTCCACATGAACTTCGAATCTTTTAATATTCTGTTTTGGAATGGGAATATAAATTGCTCTTTTGAGCAGACTCTGTGTTATTATGGATCATCTACTTTTCGAAACACAGAAATCAACCATAAATTCCGATCAGGAGGTGTTCTTTTATCGCTCTTTGGAACATGTCACTGAATTGGCCCATGGTTGTCATGTTGTGGCATATGCTGACGATGTCGCGACAACGGTAAATGGAAAGCACCTGCTAGCGTTAAGGGAGACTATTCGGGGTTCTTTGAAAGATCTGTGCAAATGGACAAGAGGATCGGGAGTTAATTCAAGTAAAACTGAACTAGAATTGTTTATAAGGAAAAATAAGATTGCTTCGACACTGATTTTAGGCATAATAACGGGTGTGAAAAGCAACGATTGCTTTATATTCCTGTAAAAGAGCCACTGAAAGACGATGGGGTTTTAGCCCTAAAGTCGTTTATTGGATTTACATCAGTGGATTCTGATGTATGGCCTACTTTAGAGACAAAAGGAAACTGTGTCTTTATCACGAAGGTACAGAGAATGGCGTCGATGTGCATGACTGGTGCTCTTCGTACTACACCTACGGAGGCATTAGAAATCCTCCTTCACCTGATACCATTGGACATATAGAGTAGGCAGTATGCGGCTTCGTCGGCAATTCGACTTAATAGCACACTGCAATGAAGGAGCAGCGATTGTGGCCATAGCGCGATCTTGAAGAAGATAACAATACCACAAAATGTGGACTGTGCTTACTACATGAGCCTTTTTGAGCGCTACTTTACCACTATGATACGATCCAGGGAGTCTTGGATGAGGGGAATTCCGGGTAGTGGAGCCTCTATAAATTTTTACACGGATGGATCGAGGCTAAACGAACAAGTGGGCTTTGGAGTCTATGCGGAAGTTTGTATTGAGCTTGGCTCGAAGATTGCCAGATCATTGCAGTGTTTACCACGCAGGGATGCTGGCAATAAAGGAAGTGTCAGACTGGTTGAGTCGCAATGTCTTGTCTACAACCGCAGTCAACATCTATTCTGACAGTCAAGCTGCGGTCAAGTGTCCTGAGTCAATGTTTCTGAAAACAAGATCTGCCCTTAACTGCCACACGTCTTTAAATGAGATGGCCAAGTTCGAATTTATTCCAGGAGTTGCAAGGCCAAAGATCTTGCAAGACTGTGAACTACCTTACAGGTTCCATTAGAGTTGGAATGCCTCTAGAAACTTACAAGCAAAATCTACAGCTTTGTTCCTAGACACAGACTAATCAGAGCTGGGCACATGTATGATCGTGTGAGACTACACGAAAGATTTGGCCTTCTCTTAATCAGATGCGCAGAAGTGAGGTGATATCGCTTCTAAGAGGAGAGATTTTACGGTGGTTGCTGTAATTACCGAAAACTGTCTTATAGGGAACCACGCAGAGCGGTTAAGTGAGCCGTCGAATGACTTTTACCGGAGTTGCATGGATGAAGAGGAGTTGGAAACTATCAAACACTTCATCTGCCAATGCACAGCACTTTCTGGTCAGAGACTTTCTTCACTGGGATCTAGGGAGCTGCACGATCTTTCTGATTTGTTCCTATAGTGGAATTGATGAGCGAAATTGATAGGATATCTGAGAATAGAATTAAGGATAGGTGGATATCATTGACTACGTGCAGGATATCGAGATCCCCGTGGCCACTGCCAAATCCCAAGAGGACACAGTCTTCCTACATTAGGCAAACGTACGGTTAGCCTATTAGTAGCACACTGTATAATTGGCCAGATCGTCGTGCATATGGGAATTTCTGTAGGGAAATGGAGGAGGAGTAGTCTGTGAACCGCTTGTTATGTGAATGTCCAAGTCTAATGAGAAACCGTCTTAAGCATTTGGGACAAAGCTTTTTAGATGACCTGGATTGTCTTAATGGTGTCTCATTGACGTCTCTAGCAGACTACCTTAGAGAATCGGGGTGGTTTAAGAAGTAGAACTTTCTATCTGAGGGGAATGAGGGAAATGTAATTAAGGGAATCACAATGGGCCTTATGGCCTGCGAATGAATTCGCCAAATAGCTAACGCCCATGTCAAAATTCAAAATCTTAGGGGTTTCATAAGGAACTCAAATTGACAGGGACCGTCCCGTGGTATAACACCGGACCTCAGAGTCTTTGTGGGCTGCCGCAACGGGTCAGCAGCCATTTTCAATCTAATCTATGACTCTTGTTGCAGATCCTTCATATTTACGAATTGCTCAGTCTTCAGATGAACTGGTATTTTGTGAAATAGTATGTTGGCAAAAATGCATTGCAAAAACTATATGAAGATTACAGTGCCTATTTTCTGCATCTCGCCAAGTATACTAGACTTGTACTTAATCGTTCCATTGAGTGAACGCTCATTTTTGATCATTTCAGATAAAAGACCTAGTTCGTTCATCTAAGGAGTGAGATCATAAAAATGTTAACACACATTTTTGCCTACAACTTTGGTGTAAAGCTTCCAAATTTTTTTTTTTTCGGCAGTTTACATTTTAAAAATATGTCAGTTATGCCTTTATGATACTTGCTTGTTTCAAGTTACTTGATGCTGCATTTATTAGGGTTTTTCTATGGGAATTTCGATAAATTTAAAATTTTTGGTTTAAGTTATCGAAATTTTTATAGAAAAACCCTAATAAATGCAGCAACAAGTAACTTGAAACAAGCAAGTATCATACGCACTTTATTAAATTAATTTACATCATGAGTTTTAATTTGCAATTTTTTACACAATGGACGATGAAAGAAAAGTGCGTTCAAAAATAATTAAATATTTTCAACAAAACCAAACATGGACATACAAAATAATTGCCAAAGAAACTAATGTATGCCGCCAAACAGTTTCAAAAGTGGTAAAAAGGTATCTGGAACACCTAACAATTGAAAGGAAGCCGGGAACAGGAACAACGACTGGTTATCGTAACATTGGTAAGGCATATAAAGTTAAAAGCATCCTTAAGAGAGCTCCTAACACATCTGGCAGAAAAACAGCTCGGTTAGCCCAATGCTCAGACTTTTTTGTACGTAAAGTGAAACGTTAGGCGGGACTAAAGTCCTACAAAGTTCCCGATAGAAACGCTTTTAAAAATTTGGAGGCCAAAACCAGAGCTAGAAAATTGAAATCAAATTTTATAAAAAAATACAACTGTTGTGTAATGGACGACGAAACTTATGTCCTGGCTGATTTTGCGCAGCTCCCTGGTCAAGAATTTTATGTTTCCGATGTTCGAGGAAATGTTGCGGAAAAATTTCGGTCAAAAAAGCAAACGAAATTCCCCAAAAAATTCCTAGTATGGCAAGCCATATGTAGCTGCGGCCAAAGAAGCCAGTCATTTGTGACATCTGGCTCTATAAACAGCGAAATTTATATCAAGGAGTGTTTGCAGAAGAGACTTCTTCCGTTCTTGAGTCAGCACAATGTATCCACTTACTTTTGGCCCGATTTAGCATCTTGTCACTACAGCAAGAAAGCGCTGGAGTGGTATAATGATAATAATGTGGTTTTTGTACCAAGAGAGGCAAATCCACCAAACTGCCCGGAGCTCAGGCCAGTGGAGAGATATTGGGCTCTTGTTAAAAAAGAATTAAAGGGCACAAAAAAGGTCTCCCAGGACATGCAAGATTTCAAACGTAGATGGACCACCTGCTCTAAAAAGGTGACAGAAACTACCATAAAAGCCTTAATGGGAGGGTTTCCGGAAAAAGTGGATAACTTTGTTCGTAGTGGTTAGAGTTCCATGCGGTTTTTTTGTTATGATTTTGTATTAAATTTTATTTAATAAAAATTTGGTTTGAAGTCTTAAAATTCAGTAGTCTGTTTTTTATTTAACTTTATGTGTGTTAACATTTTTATGATCTCACTCCTTAGGTCAATCGGTCATTTATTGTTTTCGTTCAACAGTTCGTGAAGTTCATCTAGTTCAAATCGGTAAATTTTTGTTTTCGTTTAACAGTTTGATCCATGTCTGTTGTTTTGTCTTATAAAAGAAATTATAAATAAAAAAAACTAAAAAATATATATAAAAAGAAAACTAACGCCTAATGACAAAATTAACAAAGAAATTTAAAGACCGAACTAAAAGATCAAAATGAAGTAATGACCAATTGAGGTGAATGAACAAAAAGAGCTGAAATGAACGAACTAGATAAACCGCTCAGTTAAATGAATAGTTCAATTGAACTAGTTCGTTCGTGAACGACACAACTCTAAAGTTGACTGAAGAAGTCTGCTAAGTGTGTTCGATGAGAAAACTAAATTCACCACCAGTTTGCAAAAAATTGGTAAAAGAACGCATCCTTGTGCACCTATTTACGAATCGGGACAAGACTGATCTTTTTTACTCATCTGTTTAACACGCGTTGACAAGATACTGCTGTCGATACCTACCTGATCGGAATCATTTGATAACAAAATCTATTAAAAAATTTTAGACCAGGGATCGTTTTAGTCCGATGACTAGAAAGCAAAACTTTAGTTTAGGAACCCCTGATTTTAACAATTTTATTCTTTTAACTCTGTCGTTTGTTGTCTTCTGTTTTTTTTTTTTGCGCATTTAAAAAATTATTAAAAAATTTTAGACCAGGGATCGTTTTAGTCCGATGACTAGAAAGCAAAACTTTAGTTTAGGAACCCCTGATTTTAACAATTTTATTTTATTCTTTTAACTCTGTCGTTTGTTGTCTTCTGGTTTATTTTTTAACGCATGCTGTTGTGGTCAACTGTTTGTTTTTTGGAATCTTTTGGATCAATATAGTATTAGTTGCTTTGGTTTTTTTCTTCTGTAGGCTTTTTTTTAGGTATTTGTATGTGAATTTCGTTGTTTTTGCTGGATGGAAGTGGTGTAACCTTTTCATTGACAAGCAAATGCACTCAACTTAAAAATGTTCCAACCGTATGAAAGAGGAAACAAATATACGAAATTTAAAAAGCTAAAGTTGGCACATTTCTGTGTGCCACATTACGAGCCTCGTTTTTTTGCTTATTTTTTGGTAATTTATGAGCCTGTGTGTTAAAGAAAACGAAAAAAAGCTAAAAAAAATATACTATATTATAAACAGAGAGAGGACTTTTATGGAAATGCATATTTTTTCCTGTTAGTCTTAGAACAGTAAATATCTTGGCGAATCAAAGAATTTTCTTAAAAATGGCAACGATTCGTTAGTTCATATTTTTATATATTTTACTGAAAATGCATATTTTTGCTATAAATGCATATTTTTAGGTCATATTTAGCATATTTTTTTTAAATTTTTGTGAACCTTTTTTGAACCATCTCTAATTTGCTTCCCAACTGGACTCAAAATAATTTTTCAATGTCAACTTTGAAACCGAAATTCTTGTCTGGCCGAAATTGTATTTTTTTTTGTTAATAACTAAAACAAAGTAAAAAATATTAAAAAAAATCAAAAAAAAAAAAAAGTTTGGAATTTCTCGAGAATTTTCTTCATAAAAGTAAAAATTTGCTATTATTATAATAACTTTCATATTTTTTACTGCCTATTTTTATAGTTTTTAGTGCATATTTTGGAATTTTTTATTGCACGAAAGTCCTGTCCCTGATTATAACCATTACTGCGGGGGTACACCAACAAGAACAACCACATACTTTGATTTTTTTTTATAAAACTCCTTTAAAAGCCTGAATGTTAAAACATTTTGAAAAAAATATATATTCAAACTCTTGTTCGCATTTTTCACTTTTTGTTTTTGGTATTTTTTGGCATGTGAATTCTAAGCTTTTATGTAAATTTTCTTATATTTTTTTCCCAAAAAATAAATAAGAAAAATTTCACACTATTTAGGGGGTTTTTTTTCAATTCGAATACTTTGAAATATTTTACCCAAAAAAAATAGTTTTTTACCCCCAACCAAAACAAAAAATAAACCAAAAAACTTAATCTTTAATGTTTTGCATGTTTTCGTAAAAGCAGCAACAGGAATATTTATAAACAGCAACATCAACTGTTGTCAATTTTAAAGAACATAAAAAGGCATACAATACGGCAACACCTGCTTGAATTCTCGCATTAATTATGCATAAAAAAATAAATCTAACAAGTTTTCAATCTAATCTCAACTGTCAAACAACAAATAGTCGTCTACATGTAACTACTGTGTGTATCGTTGCTGTTTTCTGTTGTTGTTGTTGTTAACAGATATGTCACCCACAAATTCAGCATTAATAAATTCGCACTATGAAAAGACGAACGAACGAAAGAAAATTTTAACACAATTTAAAAGTTTGGGGGGAAATGGAAAATTTCAAAACACATAATTTCTTTAATAACATTGTTCAACAAATTCAGAAAACTTTTTCACTTCCCGAATTCCAAATACTTGAATTTCACATATAGGTAGAGTTCGAACTCCTGGGTTAGGTTAGGTTGTAAGTGGCTGTAGACGTAGACACTGAGGTCCATTGTGATACCACGGGACCGAAATAGGTTTTCCTACTTTTCCCTGCCGTTAAACCAATTTGAGCTTCTTATGCAACTCCTTAGATATTAAATTTTGACATCTGACAAATCAGAAAGATCGTACAGCTCCCTAGATCCCAGTGAAGCAAGTCTCTGACTAGAAAGTGTTGGGCAATGGCAGATGTAGTGTTCGATCGTTTCCAACACCTATTCATCCATACAACCCGACAAGTCATTTAACGACACATTTAATCGCTCTGCGTGCTTCTCTATAAGACAGTGTCCGGTAATTTCAGCAACCACTGTCGAAATCTCTCTTGAAAGCGATATCAGCTCACTTGTGCTCATCTGATTAAGAAAAGGCCAAATCTGTCGTGTTGTCTCACACCTCAATCCATTTTCCCATCTTTGATTAGTCTCCGTAGAGCCACCATAAATTTTTACACTGATGGATCGAGGCTGCACGAACAAGTGGGCTTTGGAGTCTATTCGAAAGAGCTTGGATTGAGCCTGGCTCGAAGATTGCCAGATTATTGCAGTGTTTACCAGGCAGAGATGCTGGCAATAAAGGAAGTGGCTGACTGCTGGAGTTGCAATGTCTTGTCTACAACCGCAGTCAACATCGATTCTGACAGTCAAGTCGCGGTCAAGTCTCTGGAGTCCATGTTTTTGAAGAAAAGATCTGCCCTTAACTGCCGCACGTCTTTAAATGTGATGGTCAAGCAGTTTGGTATACGGCATATATGGGTCCCAGGGCACAGAGACATTCCAAGGAATTTCAAAGCTGATGAGCTCGCAAGACAGGGAACTACCTTACAGGTTCCAACAGAACGGTCCACATTTTGTGGTATTTCTATCTTCTTCAAGATCGCGCTGTGGCCACAATCGCTGCTCCTCAATTACAGTGTGCTATTAAGTTGAATTGCCTACGTAGCCGCATACTGCCTACCCAATATGCCCAATGGTATCAGGTGAATTAGGATTTCTAATGCAGCCGTATGTGTAGTACGAAGAGCACCGGTGATGCACATCGACGCCATTCTCTGTACCTTCGTGATAAAAACACAGTTCGCTTTTGTTTCTAAAGCAGTCATTGTCTGGTGATTCCATACAGCAGAATTGGACGCACCACTGCTGTGTAGATGAACGACTTGAGGGCTAAAACCCTACGTTTTCCAACTGCCCTTTTAAAGGAATATAAAGCAATCGTTGCTATTCTCAACCGTCCTCAATATTACGCCTGAAATTCAATTTCCTATCCAGAAATACTCCAAGATCTGAGAAGGTGATTTCAGTGTCGTCCAGAGAAATAGGATCAAAAGCAGGAATCTTATTTTTCCTTGAAAATAAAACAAGCTCTCCTATACCACAGCCTCTTGCCCATTTAGACAGATCTTTTAGAGAACCCTGAGGAATGTCCCCCAATGGAGGCAGATGCTTCCCCTTTACCGCTATCGCGACATCGTTAGCAAATGCGACAACATGACAACCACGTAATTCTAGAGATAGCAGCATTGAATTCAGTGTGAGGTTCCAAAGAAGCGGCGAAAGAACACCTCCCTGTGGTGTGCCCTTATTGACAAATCGAGATATGACAGCAGCTCCCAATTCAAACGTTATACGTCTATTGGCAAATAGGTTTTCTACCATTAAAACTATCCTACGCTTTACTCCCAGACCAGACAATGCCACAATTATCGAGTAGAAGCCTCCGTAAAGTCTTTCAAAAGTTTTCAACAGACAGTTTTCAACAGAAAGACACACGGAGGGACGTCACTAGATCGAGCATCATCAATACATATACTTTATGACAATGGTTCCCAACCTTTGATTCTCGCCCCACTGGGGGGCAATTTGAATGCTTCAGGGGGGCAACGAGCAAATTTTTAAGACTTTTTTTGTTAAATAAACTAAAAAAAAATATTGTTTTAGTTAAATTATTTAGATGATTATTAAAAACTTTTTCTAATAACTTTGTTTAAACGCTGATTTTAACTAAAAGTTTGCTCAACCACATGTAAATTTTGAATTTCAAACCAAATTTACAAATTTTTCTTGACTGCAGGGGGGACATTTTAGTTTTTTCAACTTAAAAGTGGGGCATGGCGCAAAAAAGGTTGGGAACCATTGCTTTATGGGGTCCCAGACCAATATTTTGAGGTGTTACAGACGGAATAACAAACTTTTATATACCCTCTGTCACTAGAGTGGAGGGTATAAAAACCATGGTAGTTGCACTTTTAGGTTAGATCTACTTAAGACCAGCCATGGTTACAAGAACTTATATTATATTTTTCATTACCCTATTCCGCATCAATTAAAAATATCGAAAACATCTTACCAAGTTCCAAATTAATCTTTAACTAAAATCTTACCACAATGTTGCATCAAAATGCAAATTTGATTCGAACCAACAAAAAAAAATGGTACATTTAAATGAATTTTTAATCACAGTAAGTTGGCAGGAAAATAAATATTAAAAAACAAAAAAACTACAACAAATGTATTGGTCGCCCATGAGCAAAATCCAATGACTTTTTTTGTTTTTTTTGGTATGTTTGCTAAATATAATTGATTTTCAAATGTGGATTTATCACAGTGGCTGGCGACTGACAATGAATTGAAGTTAATTTGCCGGCGGCCTTAATTTGTGTGGATTTCGGTATGATTTTTTTTTTCATTTTTTGGTTGTTGCTGCTGCCGATGTTGAATGCAACAGCAGAAAACGCATGTTATCTGTCGTTATGGTTGCCACTGTTCGTTGTATCTTAAACAGCTACCGAAATGAATGCAACATTAAATTTAATCTAACAAAGAGATGCAAAAAAGTAAAACTGAGCGAACGAACAACAAAATATACATTTTACAACGAACAAAAAAAATTAAATCGATCGTTTGTGTTCTTAAAGGCGTTTTTTACAATTTGTCAATCTTGTAAAACAAAAAAAAAAATATTCAACATGTATGCCATTTACAACCAAAAAAAAACGAGGGTCGTCTGATAAGATAAATAAGAAGAGAGATGAAAGTTTCCTCTATGCGGTAGCATTAACAAACAAAAAGAAAGCAGTCGTCGCAGCCTGCAAATATTCGACTTCGTTGCATTCGGTCAGTTGGCACAAGCTTATTGCGTTTTTCAGGTTGCAATAACGGTTATTATTGAATAACCTCTAAATCAGTGGTCGGCACCCATTGCACCCAGGTGCATAATGAAATTGGCTATTTGCACGTAAACAACGCGAATGTCAACGAAACTCGCAGCTGAGAGCATTAAAAATACAAATATTTTATTTAGTGTCATGGTAGCATTTAAAAAAGCGGGTAGATGAAGCTATGTTTTAGAAAAAATAAAAATGTTCCCTCTTTCTGCCGACCACTGCTCTAAATACCACTGCTTGAAATATTAGCAGTAAATTGTGGAAATGGCACGGTTCGGTTCTCCTGGTTGGCAAAAGGCACCGAAAACAGCAGGATAAGTACTTAACATTATAAAATTATAACGATAGCTTGCTTAAAAGTCACAAGTCTCATCCACGCTTTCTTGGCAAAAGTCAGAAGTCTAATTGTTTCAGTCCAGATAAGTACTTAATTTAGATCTCGTATCGTGAGACCTTCTAAACACTCCGCGTAAATAAAGGACATATTAAATAATGGGAAAAACATAACGATTTTCTGCTCTTTTGGTATGTGCAGCCGTCGATTAATGACCCAGTATCACTTCGACCAGAAGTCTGCAATCATTCCTAGTTAATGACAGAAACGTTTAGTGCCTTAGAATTGTTAGATTTCCACAAAACCATGAAGGCTTCGTACGTTCTGATTTTTCTTTATTATGACTCAGTATTTCTCATCATATCGACACACCTTTTTTACGCTCTGTAGTGAATAACGAGCATTAAGGGAGGATTTGACAACTTAACGGCTTTCTCATTACTTTCAATGTCTATGTGCACTCACATCTATTTGTTGTGCACTCTTGTCTTGGCACCCAGGTAATATATATTTAGTAATTAGTCCTCCGGAACTATAGATAAGTATGTGTAGCCCGCGGTGATTTAAAATGAGTTCGTGATCAAATGTTAATGTTGAATGTCGCCTATACGTTTGCATGTAGCCTTCTGAACGTCATCACCTCAACGTTATGACGTCTAGGAAGATTGTAATACTAGATCCTTGTTTAGATTCAATGTCGTCTCTTCGACAGCCGCTCATAAAGATGGTCAATTGAGTGCCCAGAAAATTTTTTTTTAGAGGAGTCAAATGTATGACCGATCCACAGTAGTTTTTTAACACCAACATTTTTTCAGAACATACTTACCATCTATCTTCAACCATTAAGGTGGTCCCCATATAATGGTATTTATTCTTTCGATTTTTTTTATACCCTACACCACACTGTGGTACAGGGTATAATTTTATACCCTACACCACACTGTGGTACAGGGTATAATGAGTTTGTGCTGATGTTTGTAACTACCTCAAATATTGGTCCTAGACCCATGTTTAAGTATACCGAATCGATTTAGCGATGTCCGTCCGTCCGTCTGTCTGTCCATGTAAACGCTGTAAACACGATACAGGCAATTTTTAATCAATTGACTTGAAATTTGAATCTTAAGCCTCTCTTGGCCCCAGGACAAAGCCTATTGAAATTGGAAAAAATCGGTCCATATTTAGACCTAGCCCCCATACAAAGTTCCTCTTTAGTTTTGGCTCAAATGACTCTAATAACCGTATTATAATAGCTATCTTTTCGAAATTTGGTAGACATGTTTTGTGTTCACAAATCACCATTCCGAATTTTATAGAAATCGGACAAGTTCTTCTTGTAGCACCCATACAAACTACCTTCCCGATTTTCACATAAATCTCATGAACAGAAAATAATTTGTCATGAACAGAAAATATTTATTTAAAATTTTGTTTGTGTATGTTAAACGCGTACTTAAATAACCTGATAATCATCGGACCAGTTTTGGACTTAGGCCCCTTGTGAAAAATCCAGTTAAAGCGGTTTATTGTCAACAAATAGAAGACTATTTCCCTCAAATTTGAATTGTGAGTGTTTTTTACACTTATTAAAGATTTGACAACATATAGATCTAATCGGTCCATGGGACCCATTTTCCGGGAAACTCTGGTGTAGGGTATTATATGGTCGGTCTTGACCGACTATAATTTTCTTACTTGTTTTTAATTAAATCCGCTCCTACCGCCATCATGGGGCCTCCTAGAAGGGTAAAAAGTAAGACCGACCCCCTTAACTTTTACCCCTAAACATTTTTTGGGGTTCTGAACATGCGACCAACCTATCATTACTTCCTAATGGGGTTTCCATGCAATATTTCATGGCATTATGTGAAATTTCTTCAAGAAATTTTTACGTCAACACACGTAGACTTTGAGGTCCATTGTTATACCACGGGACTTTAATAGGTTTCCGTACAAGTCTCTGTCGTTAAACCAATTTGAGCTGAAACTCCTTAAATAGTGAATTTTGACATCCAACAAATCAGAAAGATCATGCAGCTCCCTAGATCCCAGTGAAGCAAGTCTCTGACTAGAAAGTTTAGGGCAATGGAAGATGTAGTGTTCGATAGTTTCCAACTCCTCTACATCCATGCAAAAGTCATTTGACGGAAAATTCAACCGTTCTGCGTGCTTCCCTATAAGTTTCCAACTCCTCTTCATCCATGCAACTCCGGCAAAATTTAAACGCTCTGCGTGCTTCCCTAAAAGACAGTGTCCATTAATCACAGCAACCACCGTCGAAATCCTGTATGGAAGTTTCCAGTCTCGCAAGCTCATCGGCTTTGCAATTGCCTGGAATGTCTCTGTGCCCTGGGACCCATATGAGTCGTATGTCAAACTGCTTGGCCATCTCATTTAAAGACATAGGGCAGTAAAGGGTAGATCTTGTTTTCAGAAACATTGACTCCAGGGACTTGACCGCGGCTTGACTGTCACAGTTGAAGTTGACTGCAGTTGTAGACAATATATTGCAACTCAACCAGTCGCCACTTCCTTTATTGCTAGCATATCTGCCTGGTAAACACTGCAATGATCTGGCATTCTTCGAGCCAGGATCAACCCATGGAATGAAATGGGCAATATCTCCATTTTTATGAAATTTTTTTTCACCAATTTAAAGCATTTAAATAATTAAAATAATTTTAATATTTTAAATTCGTAGATTTTCGTAAAAAGGTAGTTTACTACGTAACTAGAATGTGTTCTTAAGTTTTTGCAAACATGAAAGTCCGCGTTTAAACTTAATACCACCGGAAACACAAAGCAACGATGAAATTAACAGCGCACAGATTAGTAGCTTTCGCTTCCAAGTAATGAGATTTTCCAAGTGGAGACGGTAGTAATTGGTCACTGTAACCCCGAATAGTTTGATAGTCTTTAGATTTGTAAAGACTACCAAACACCATTTCCGTCAATGTTCTCCACATTTCTGGCCGAGATACAAGTCATTTCTCGCAGTAGCATTTTATAAGCAAGGTTTAGTTTTAAAGACTTAAAGAAACATGTTTGGTTCCACGATATCACAACAGACCTAAGATTTCCCTCCTTCTTGATTGTGTAATGCAACAGACAAACTCTTATTCTCCATGAGGCTTATTGGAACGTCTAAGCTGCATCGATAATGCTGATGGCATCTGTCTACTTGCGCCGACACAGTGACATGCAGGCCAAACTTTGACTGTCTAAGCCAAAATCTACAGATCATCTGGCCATACTGGGAAATTGGCGAATCTCAACAAGATCAAGAAGAGATGAAAAACTTAAATGAAATTGGGCATACCCTTAGAAAGCCCCCACATGAAATATCACGCGCATGGATGGAGTGGAACCCAGTGGTTTCCTTATTTAAACGTGGATAAGAAACATAAAATATAATTACAAAGATCTAGGAATTAAGTAATAAGCTAATGATTGACAAGGATGGAGAGAGTTTGTTGGAGCCCTAAGTTTAAATTGACCGTTTTATTTAGATTTTTTACCATTGTAATAAAAATTTTATAAAGGAATAAAAAAAAAACGCTACTGTTATCACTCTTGAGGCAGAGGTTTAGTTGGTCTTATTTAGGTGTATAATGCATAATGTGTAGACAAACTCTTCAAGCTCTTGGATCATTGATTTTGCGACCACTCATCAAACAACCCTCGTTCAGCCGATGCAATTCACAAAACTCATTGCCAAAGATTTAACCATAAATTATACAAATAAATAATATTCATTCCACTGTGTATTTGGTCATTATAGCCTTAAGGAATCCAATACAGATAATCATGATCAGCCGCACCATCGCCATAACACCACCATTAAAGAAACCACACACGCGTTTTCTTTTCTCCCAATTTATAAATTCAGTGTTTACAAAAAAACAAGAAAAGTCTTGCCAATACAAAGACATAAAGAAGGTGTTGCCAACGTGTTATGAGTTTTTAAATCACTTTGTAAGTCTCGTAAACGGAAAATAAAACAAGACAGAACGGAATACAATAATTCTTTACATGCTTACTTACTTACGAGCTACAAACATACATTTATTCGTTTTTAATCGATTTTTTTGTTTTCGTTCGTCTTTCGCTTAAACTTTTGCAATCCTTTACGAACGTACGCGTACGTTATAAAAATTAGAGGCAGTTAGTTAGGAAAATTGCATTTTAAAAACAAAAAAAAAAAAAAAACTTCAATTTGCTTTTTAACGCCTGTCAGACCTCCTCTGTTTGTTTTATAAAACATTCATAAATATTGGAGTTTTGTATTGACAGCTCTTTAAAGATGAAAGTTTTAAAATAAGCAATCGAAATACAAATAAGAGGGCGTGTCACTGACATTTACTCTTATTTTTTTTTTTGTTTTGGAAAATAAGTTAAATTTTTTAATTGAACATTTTAAATGTATTTTAATAGAATATTATTATTATAATTACATACTTTCTACAAAATTGTAAAGACAGCAAAAAACAAGTAGAAAAGTTAAATTCGACTTTGCCGAATCTATGAATACCCTCCACAATGCATTTTTTAAAGGGTAGTACATTTTTAAATTAACAATTTTGATTAGATATACATATTTTATTTTGAGTAAAAAACTCTTTTTTGTCATTTTTTTTTAAAGAAAAATTACTAATTTTTTTTTTGAGTGTAAAATTTTTTTCCAGTATAATGTTTTTTTTACTGTAAAAATATTTCTGAGTGAGTACACGTACGTATATACACAAAATATTGACATTTTTGTAAAAAAAAAATAAATTTTTTTTGTGTAAATTTTTTTGAGTGTAAAATTTTTTTGGGTGTAAAATTTTTTTTGGGTGTAAAATTGTATTTTTTTTTTTTTTAAAGAAAAATTACTAATTTTTTTTTTGAGTGTAAAATTTTTTTCCAGTGTAATGTTTTTTTTTACTGTAAAAATATTATTTTTTTTTGAGTCTAAAATTTTTTTGAGTGTAAAATTTTTTTTGAGTGTAAAACTTTTTTCGAGTGTAATTTTTAAGTTACCAATGCTTTTAAAACTAAACAAGTTTAAAAAGCATTGCTTTAAAATTAAACAAGTTTAAAAAGCATTGCTTAGTGACCACTAGGGATGAGATTTTCATGCACTAAAAAATCGAAAATATGCGCTTAAAATATGCGCTAAAAAATTTAAAATATGCACTAAAAAAACTAAAAATATGCACTAAAAAATAAAATGAGTGCAATAAAAATTTTGTTTTCATAGGAAAAACTTATTAAAAAGCAAAAAGAAACGCCGGGATTAAATAGTAACATTCAAAACTTTATATAAGCAAGATTTTTTAGAAATTAAGACAATCTGTAAAAAAAAATTTAAAGAAAAAAAAATAATTTTTCTTATTTCCAAAATAAATTTTTAAAATTTAAAATTTAAAATAGTTTTTGAAACAAATAAATTTCAATTTGTGTTTTTGCTAATTTATGCCAAAATATGCAAAAATATGCACTTAAAAGTTGGAAATATGCACAAAACATGCATTTAAAACCAAAATATGCTAAAATATGCATTTTCACCAAAATATGCAAAAATATGCAACAACAAATCGATGCCATTTTAACGCAAATTTCTTGATTCGGAAAGATAATTGGTCAATATCGTTTTTAGACTATCGACAAAAAACATGCATTTGCATGGAAATCTCATCCCTAGTGACCACCAATGCTTTTAAAACTTGTTAAAACACGTGACATTTTAGATGAAACTAATCTGAAATTCAGGGTTTTGCTTATAACTTTTGAACCACTGGACCGATTGAGCTGAAATTTAATACCAAACAGATCCGCGGAACGGCAAAGATACATGCCAAGCTTCAGTAGTCTCATTATTGTCTTTCGAAAGTTATCGTGTTTTTTATATCGTAAATTCGCGAAACACCCTTGCCGAAATTTACTCTTTTGCTCATAACTTTTGAACCACTGGACCGATTTGGCTGGATTGCAATACCAACCTGACCAGGTAAATGACAAACATATATGTCAAACTTCAGCAGCCTCTGTAAAGTCTTTCAAAAGTTAGCGTGTTTTCTACGGACAGACAGACAGACAGACAGACAGACAGACAGACAGACAGACAGACAGACAGACAGACAGACAGACAGACAGACGACAGACAGACAGACAGACAGACAGACAGACAGACAGACAGACAGACAGACAGACAGACAGACAGACAGACAGACAGACAGACAGACAGACAGACAGACAGACAGACAGACAGACAGACAGACAGACAGACAGACAGACAGACAGACAGACAGACAGACGGACGGACGGACGGACGGACATCACTAGATCGACTTAAAATCGATCGAGGATCATAAATATATATACTTTATGGGGTCCTAGACCAATATTTCAAGGTGTTACAAACGGAATGACAAACTTATATATACCCTCTATCACTAGAGTGGAGGGTATAAAAAAACTTGTAAATCTACAAAAAAATTTGGTGACTTGGAGAATACAATTTAATTGCTAGGCTAGGTTGAAAGTGGCTGCTGACGTTTTACGTCAGCACATATAGTCTCTGAGGTCCGTTGTGACACCACGGGACTGTAATAGGTCCCCCTGCCGTTAAACCAATTTGAGCTCATTATGAAACTTCTAAGATATTGAATTTTGAAGTGGAGTGAAGCAAATCTCTGATCAGAAAGTGCCGGGCAATGGCAGATAAAGTGTTTGATAGTTTCCTACTCCTCCTCATCCATGCTACTCCGACAAGTCATTTGACGGCAAATTTAACCACTGTGCATGCTTTCCCATAAGACAGTAACAGGTAATAACAGCTACTACCGTCCAAATGTCCTCTTGGAAGTGATGTCAGCTCACTTGTGCGCTTCTGATTATGAGAAGGACAAATCTGTCGTGTAGTCTCACACGTCCATCCATGTCTCCGTCGTGGAACAAAGCCGTTGATTTTGTTTGCAAGTTGCTAGAGGCATACCAACACATTCCAATTCTGTTGGAACATGCAAGTTAGTTCCCAGTCTTGGAAGCTCATCGGCTTTGCAATTTCCTGGAATGTCTATATGCCCTGGGACCCAAATGAGTCGCATGTCAAACTGCTTGGCTATTTAATTAAAAGACGTGCGGCAGTTAAGGGCAGATGTAGTTTTCAGAAACGTTGACTCCAGGGACTTGACTGTCAGAATAGATGTGGACTGCAGTTGTAGACAGTACATTGCACTTCCAACAGTCAGCCACTTCCTTTATTGTCAGCATCTCTGCCTGGTAAACACTGCAATGATCTGGCAATCTTTTAGCCAGGATCAACCCAAGCTCCTGCGAATAGACCGATAGATTTTGCTTGCAAGTTTCTAAAGGCATACCAACACATTCCAATTCTGTTGGAACCTGTAAGGTAGTTCCCAGTCTTGCAAGCTCATCGGCTTTGTAGTTTCCTGGAATAACTCTATGCCCTGGGACCCACATGAGTCGCATGTCAAACTGCTTGGCGATCTCATGTAAAGACGTGCGGCAGTTAAGAGTTTATCTTGTTTTTAGAAACATTGACTCCAGAGACTTGACCTCGGCTTGACTGTCAGAAAAGATGTAGTTGTAGACAATACATTGCAGCAACTCTGCAATGACCTGTCAATCTTTGAGCCAGGCTTAACCCAAGCTCGTCAGAATTGCCCACTTGTTCGTGCAGCCTTGATCTGTGCGTTTAAAAATGTATGGAGGCTCCACTACCCGGAATGCCCCTCATCCAAGACTCAATGGATGGTATAAAGTGGCGCATTTAACATTTTATGGTATTCTTATCTTCTTCAATATCGCGCTATGGCCACAATCGGTGCTCTTCCATTGCAGTGTCTAATTGCCGACGTATCCGCATATCAGGTAAAGGAGGTGTAGTACGAAAAGCACCAGTGATGCACATACGCCACCTTCGTGATAAAGACACAGTGCCCCTTTGTCCCTAAGCAGGCCACCAGACAAAGATTCCATACAGCAGAATTGGACGCACCACTTGTGTATAAATCCAATGAACGACTTTATGACTACAACCAAATCGTTTTCCAATGGCCCTTAAATGAACGACTTTATGACTACAACCAAATCGTTTTCCAATGGCCCTTAATTGCTAAGGTTAGGCAATTATTTGCTAAGGTTAGTCAAACTTTTTGGACGATTTTGTGATTTCTACAAAGTATTTTTTGTACCACGAGTTTCGTATTTTTTATGAACGACTTTATGACTACAACCAAATCGTTTTCCAATGGCCCTTAATTGCTAAGGTTAGGCAATTATTTGCTAAGGTTAGTCAAACTTTTTGGACGATTTTGTGATTTCTACAAAGTATTTTTTGTACCACGAGTTTCGTATTTTTCAACTATGAACTGAGTCTTTAGTTACGAGGAATCAGTTCTGTAAACTATTTGATAGAAATTGATTTAAATTAAACTGTTCAAGAACAGATTCAATTGCTAACCGTTTCCAAAACATTTGAGCGGGCATTATTTTCATTTGGATTGTTGTGTCACAATGAATATCAACTTGGTAAATTTTAATTTACCAAGACAATTGATGTTTCATTCTAAAGCATCCACCCTTCTTTTCGACTTATGCAGAGGGTCTGTATTCTTCAATGCTTTCAAATAAATTCTAAAACCACAACTGAAAACATTTAAAATACCATTTAATAATGGGAAAATCTCTAGAAATAAATTTATAGTCACATAAATAATTTAATTTGAATTTTATGTCACCAAAGACAAACACCTTCGCTATGAAAGGATGGCAACATAATATTTAAAAGAATGCATTGATATCTAATAAGTACACACAAGTAAGAAAGTTTGCAAATTTTGTTGGAAATAGCGGTAAAAAAATATATTTTGCAAAAGTCAACTTGAGCTAATTTTTACCAAGTGTTTGTTAGGTAAGGATGGATAGTTATAATTTTCTTGATTTTTTTTTCTATTTTCCCGAAATGTTTACTTCCTATGCCACTCCGATGCCCTAAGATATTCCGATAAAGAAATCAACGACACATCATTAATGCAGTCCAGATAATTTAAAAATTTCCCCCCAAATGCCAGAGGCGACCCCCCTTAGTTCTGCACACTCACACAACAGGTGCACTGATTCCTCTTCTTCTCTATAGCTTTTACAATATTTCGTCAGAGTTTTCCATTTTCGTCACTGACTACACGTAGTCAGTGACATCAAACTGTCGTTCACCATATTTAAAGTTATATAATTAATTCGGCTCTTTACCTCCACTAGAGAACTGAGATGTCAGGTTGTACCTGTTACCACACCAACTCAGGGCCATTTCTTGCATATTTGTTAGCCAATTCATTCCAAGAATAAATACAATGTTCAAGGATTTAAAGTAGCCTGACTTTGTGCTATCAGATTTGGTGAAGAGATTGTATACAAATTCTAACGCATCCCGATTTCAACGTGTTAGATGTGAAGGCCTTTAGAGCCACGGAGACGTTTATGGCATAAGGATATTAGTCCCTTTTTAATAATTATCAGCGCGGCTCTGTCATTTGCAAGAGTCTCTGCCTTGAAAACACTACACTTCTGCAAAAGTCTCACTCAAAATTTGACAATAGTCTATTAAAATTTGACAGTAGTCTATTAATAGATGGTACTTGATGGCAGCAGTGTTGCAATTCATATGACTACGAGGGAAGTTCGAAAAGTCACGGAATTATTGATCCGCGCTCGTATTTATTTGCAATTGTTATAGGAGCAAGGAGACACAACCATTTTAAAACATGATAATTTCACGTAGCAAAATTAACTGGAAATACTATTTAGCTCTTCGTTGAATTCTTAGAGTCATATAGGGAATACCCTCCCAGGGGTTCTCTCCATATGAAGACCTTGTTTCTCAGGAGGCACTCTCTGTTAAATATAGGTGTTCTTAATTCTAGATAATCTCAGAACTTAACAAATCAGCACCGAGCTCAGGAGCATAAATCCAAGGCGATTATGCTAAGTCGACTTAGTATATTTTAGAGTGGATATATCAAAATAAGTTTAATTAAAAAAGTACTAAACTGGTCATATGGGAACTGCGGTACTTTCGAGAGTGAAAAACTACTAAATTTTTCAAACCTGTTTCTTACTCTGATTCTCATTTATTTATAAAAGAAATCAAAACATAATAAAACGGAATGCAAGTATGCATTCCTTTATATATTTTATCACAGAACATTTCATTTCCACCCATGACTTCTTTCTAAACAATATTACCGGGCGGGCGGTATTTCCATGAACATTTTTTAATAACCCCATCCTTTATTTTCGGATGTCAAACCACACATCAGTGTGTTCTGTTTTTTTATTCGTTCTCATATTAACTATAAGTGTTGATGTTTACCGACGCCAACACTATCACTATCACCGCCAACAAACAACACACCAACACTACATACATGTTTATTGTGTGGAGTTTTCTTCTAAAATATATAAAGACATTCATTTTGTACATTCAAGACATTTATTGAAATACACACAAAGAAACAACAAATAAGAGAAAAGGGGTTTAATTGTTACATTTGACATGAATGTGACATCAAAGCAATTGCGAATGATATAATTATTATTATTGTGTTGTTCTGCAACTGAAGTGTCATTCTTGTTGTTGTTCGATAGATAGATAGAGAGAAAGAGATAGTAATTCAGTCTACAAACAACTATTTTTGATGATGTTCTTTAGGAACACTAATTAAATTTTACGGCGTAAAACTAGCAACAACAACAACAACACTTAATTAAATTGGTAGTAGAGCAAAGCAGATAAAAAAAAGTAGCAGAAGCACTGCAATAAACGAATGACAATAATACTCGTCATATGAACCAAACCACGGAATAAGAAGAAAAATAATAAATGTCATGACATAAATGAAATTTTATTACTGTTACTACTATGGAAGAAAAACGATAAACTGTAAAATATCATATCACACTTTTCATTCTTTCGTCTGTCTGTCTGTGCGTCTGTCCATTTTGGGTTTAAACTATAGTTCCGCTTTAGCACCGTTGGTGGTAAAACGCCAAATAATTGCTGTGATGATAGAATAGTTCATTTCTGTGGGAAATAAATTACAAATGAGGCAATATAACAAAAGACAGCCTTAAATTTTTGTCACCAAATTTCATCATACAAGAAAATTCTTCTTGGGAAAAGGTGATTTTCATAGAGGTGCACTTATGTGTTATTTTATTTGCTAATCACTTGGGAATAGCAAGAAGGATTTGTTACACATCTCAATACTTCTGGTCTTAATGCGCTTGTTCCGCAAGGGAAACTTATTAAAGATGGGCAAGTCGATGCCCCGTGAGACTTCACAACAGATTTGGACTTCTCTTTAAAGTCTACAAATGAACTGCTGTCGCTCCCAAGAGGAGAGAATTCGACTGTAGATTTAAAAAGGTTCTAGAAGATCTCAACATAAATAAGTCTGAAGTCGGATGTCAATATGGTAATGGTACTGCTACTGTGTGCTTTGTCATTATCTCGTCCTTAGACCAACGTACAGACCATTCAATAAAAGAGAAGGGATACAAACTGAAAATAACCGTCCAATAGAAAGATTATTGTTAGCTCTCGAAGTTGGTAGAAAGCATAATAAATCATAACTTTGTTAGTTATCTAGAGTCCAATACACTTTTGTGCGATAGAAAATTTTGGTTTTCGTAGAAGTTGTCTTACCAAAGACCTGTTAGCGTTACTTTTGAAACTTTCACCAATTTGATGAAAGCAAAGTTGTTGCTTTAGGTTTTCCAAGGCGTTCGTTAGTGTCGGTAGTGAAATCACTCGAATTATATCGAGCTTCTCAGAAACCGCACTATGTGGGTTTTCATCAGACGAGTTTCAGCTAAATTCAGGGGTACCGCAAGTTTCTTAAGGACCTTCTTAGTCAAACTTCCAATTCTTTATATTCTTTCGCAGATGACAGCAATGTTTGTCATTAATTTTCCTTCAATCATAGGCCTAGCCTTACTGAGGTGAATGAACGACACACTCAGGGGAGTCTTGTGAATAGGGGTGCTTTTAATACCCCTTAAAGTATTTTTGTTTCTTAAAAGTGTGGAAGAATAACTGTACTCCATCTGATTTACACAGTATTTACTGCTTATGTACGATCGAAGATGGACTACAACTTCCATATCGTTGGCTTCGTCGGCAAATCTGTCAAGTCTTTTTTTAATTTTTCAGGGACAAAAAACTTTCTAAGTTTTTCTTATGTTGACTTTTTCTTAGTTCATAATCGTAGTTTTCTTTTCTAGTTCATCTGATTTAAATTTGTATTTATTATTTCTTACATACATACTCCATTAAAATCTCAATGTTTATAAAAATGGACTTGACAGATTTGCCGCCTAACCCAACGATATCTGTTCAAAGTCTATCTTCAAGCTTCTGGGTCGGGTTCAAGCAGTAGGGTATCTAGCTCCATTGACTCAATGGAGCATCGTCACAAACTACGGTAAGTATTCAGCTGAGATAGTCGAACTCATTCCTGAGACGCGGATGCATGTCCGTAGTACTCGTAGGCTTTTTAGAAGATCACGTCCGGTTGTTTTGGACTGTCCAATGTATCGCACAACGCATTACAGACAAAAGTGGTTTCTCGTTCGCACTATCCGTATACTCCCCGTTGACTTTTGGAAAAATTTAAATTAAAAGTTTATTAACACTACTCCTTTTTCGTATAACATATTTTCCTAATACCAACGCATTGCGCATGGCATTAGTAGGGGGAATACCCTGAGTGTTGGTTCAAAGTTAAAGAAAAAATTAAATGGCTAACAAGGGAAGTCTCCCTAGTGTCACCCGCGGATCTTTATGGAATTGGTTTTATTTTGTAGAGCAGAAAAAATAAAGGGACACGTATTTTTTTTTAACGGCCCAAATTCATATTTAGGGGGTAAAAAGGAGGGGGGAAGACAAGGCCATTTTTCATTTTTTTTTTTGTTTATCTCCTATATTATGCAAAGAAACCTAGTCATGTTGCATACCAAAAGAAAGGTCTTTAGAAAATCTATCTACGTGTGCTAAGAACGTGTCCAAACATGCACAACTTTTCGTCATATTGAGTAAAATACCAAAATTTTAGGACATTTTTGTTAATAAGTCGAAAAATATTACCTTCTTTGGTAGGTACCACGAGGTAGGTATTTTTTATACCTTTAATCTGATACCACACATGTCTATATTAATTTTGTTTAAATAGGCGTAAATCGTAAAAAACTGAAAAAGGTCAATTTCCCCCATACAAATCGAACCCCCCCTAAAAATGAGTTTGGCCGCTAAAAAAAATACGTGTCGAATTAATTTTCGTTCTTAACAACATATCCAAATTTCATGAAGATCGGAGGGTGACACTAGGGAGACTTCCCTTGTAAGTGTAACATTTGACTCATATGGGTTCAATGAAAAGGGACAATACAGGAACTTGCAAAGCCGGCAATTCCTTGATGGTGACGTCGTTGCCGCTGCATAAATGGTAAGAAATGTAATAGTGCTTGAAATGATGAAATTTATTCCATCAAAGCTAGTTTTGGTTAAGCCAAAGGATAAGTGTTTAATCAGACTAGCTGGACTGCAGTCAGATCCAGAGAGGAATCATTCAGAAATTGCTGGGTTAAAAAACGACAATTCCGATATGCTGCGCAAGCAGGCGAGAACCAATTGTGCCAAGGTACTGAGACGCGAAAAACTTCTCTACGAACAGCGTCGTCGTTTTAAAGTTCTTTCTGCCCCTCTGGGTAGTAAGAGCTTTAGGTCATTCGTAAAGAGAGTAAGGGACAATGTAAGCTCTTCTATCCCTTCTCTTATAAAGGATCACCGAGTGTTCACTGGATTATTTGCAAGAAATTCGTTCTTGCCGAAAGACGATCAACCACTGCAAGAACTTGAAAGAGTATCCAGTAATATGCCCAAGATATTTTTTCGAGCTCGTGCAGTTAAAAGGGTGCTAAACAAGTGCTCCTCAGCGTTAGCTCGCTCATTGGCAAACCTTTTCAGATTTTCGTTAACCCTTTCTGCATGAAGGTAGCCAACGTTCAATCGATTCCTAAAAAGTGTGCGTCTTCAAACCCTGAGAACTATTGCCTGATATCAATTTGTTCTACGCTGATGGAGAGTATGGTAAATCACCTTACTGTTGACTATCTGGAGTCAAACTCACTTTTCAGTGACCCGACAGGAGATCTGATGGCGGTTATTTTAGAACGTTGGAGTCGTTCCATTCACCAATTTGGTGGAAGTAGGGTAGTTGCTTTGACCGACCGAATATTCGGCTTCCGCTAAAAAGCACTATTCGGCTTCGGCCACATTTTTGGACGAATACCGAATAATTGTATAAAATTTGAATAATAAATATTTTATTAAGTGTTTTTGCAGCTAAAACAAGATTTTACACTCAAAAAAATTTTTCGATCGAAAAAAAAATTCCACTCAAAAAAAAAATTATTTACAAAAGCTTCTGAAAAAAAGTTTTTTGCTCAAAATAAATCGGTTTAGACAACATTTTTATACATTTTTGTATTCCGACAAGTCGATTTTCACTTTTTTTCTTGTTTTTACGGCTTCGGCCGAATAGCGAAAATTTGGACGAATTCGGCTTCGGCCAAAAAATGTATATTCGGTCGAACACTAATGATTTGTCTCGATTTATATCGAGTTTTTTCAGATACCAAGGTATACGCGTTGCTGTAGATAGGGTATAATCGAATAGGTTTCAGATTCACTTTGGGGTTCCGCAAGGTTCTGTTCCTTCACCTACTCTTTTTTCTAATCTTTATTATAAACTTTCTTAGTAAAACTTACAACCCTATCTACTCTTTTGATGACAGCAACATTTTTCATTAATTTTCCTTCGATCATAGGCTAAGCCTTGTTGGGCGCGTATGGCAGAATATGAATGACACTCGTAATCAGGACCTGTTGACAATCTATGAGTGGGGTCTGGCGAATTAGGTAAATTGGATGTTGACCCATAGACGTGTTGTGGAACCAACATGGTCGCCTCTATTGATATTGATATATTGAGAAATTGGATACTCTATATTTTCCCCTGAGTGTTGGTAAGGTAAAAAAAATATATGTTGATATGCCTGTTAAAACTTGTAAAAACAAAATCTAGGGTTTGTTCCACTGAGAGGATTAAAAAGGGATGGACATAGATGGACCTGTGAAACTACATGACCGATTTGACCTTACTGACCAGGTACTGTCTAAATTACAAATAGACTATGCAAGATTAGGCCGTGCTGTCAGAACAGACCTCAGTCTCTATGTGTGCTGACATAAAACGTTAGTATCCTCTTCAAATATAACTGAAGTTCGAAAACTAAAATTCGTAAGGCGTCCGTGTACAATCCTCGGTTTTTCAAGGATTTCATACGTTTAACTTTTTAGTTATTATTCCCAGTAAGGCAATTATTCTCGCAGTGATTATGACAAGCCATCCTTTCAAATACAGAGAAACTTGTCTTTTTATACTATAAAAAAAGTAAAAAATTTATTTACTTAATACCAACTTTCAGTTTTCATGTTTTAACTACCAAAAAATTTCAAGGGTCTTGTTTGGATTGCGTGATTGTGTTTTTTTTATTTTTCTTAACTCCAACAATTTTTAGTAGATTTGCTGACAATTTCACACAACAAAAAAAGAAGTAAAATAACCAATCTTTTAAATGACATTATCGCCAATTTTTTTTTCATGCCTGCAATGCTGGTGGGCATGAAATCCAAATACCTTTGATGGTTTTAGCAAGTCACGGTATCAAAAGGATGTTTATTTTTTTTTTGTATATGAGTATAAGAATGGAATTATTTTTTCTTCTCACTAGCAAAAGAAAAATACAAGTAGGAAAATTATAGTTGACCAAGATCGACCACATAATATCCTATACCAGGTTTTCTTTTATTGCTGTCATTCTTTTCTCCCGTTGAAGCATGAAACCTCTCGAAGAGTAGTTAGGTTTCCTTCTTAGCAATGTTAAAACAAGGGTTTGGCAACTCCAAATTTATTTCCGTAGCAGGGAGACTTATCGGGAATGTCCGACCACCCCTTGCAGACTTACATTATATTTGTTGTTTTGAATTCATTTTAGTTTAACATCTGTAAATTTGTCGTACACTGAGTAATGGGTTCAAAGACAACTACGCTGTACATAAGCCGTTTTCGTGGGTTAGGGGATAAGTTAACTTATCTCAGAACTTACCATGATAATATCGGGAGAACAATGACTAACAACCCACTTCACTCCGACGATGCTCCAATGAGTCAATAGACCTTGATATCCTACTGTCATTGATGAGCATCAACGCACTCCAGGTCCAAAAACTTCAAAACAGACTTTGAAGCCCCTGCCCAGACATGGGAGAAGATTCCAACTTCGTTTAGATGTAGGCGGTATAAATAGTAAGGAGGTCAGACGGAGTGAAGTAACTTTTGCACCGTTTAAAGAAACCAAGGTACTTGAATGCTTCTTTCGACACTTGAAAAATATGTTGATTCCAGCAAACGTCACATTGTATTTTCGTGCCCAAAATATCAATAGTGTCTGAAACCTCAATACTTATAAAACCCATGGATACAGATGACGTTGATTTCACAGATCGCCTGTGGGTCAACATACAACATTGGGTCTTGCAAGTATTAAAATCGTTACTATTCCCCAGGAAAATTAGGAAGAGGCTAGGAGAAAGAACGAAACCTTGTAGTACCCCTGAATTAAGATGAAACGCGTTGGATGAAACCCCAGCGGTTCCTGAGAGAAAAATTATAGTTGCGGTTCCCGAGACAACTCGATATAAATCTAGAGAAATCATCACCGACTCCAAATGCACTAAGTTTTAATACAAGTGCGTCATGCCACACACGATCAAATGCCTTAGAAATATCCAGAGCCACCACTTTACTTTCACCAAATTGGTGTATGGATCGACTCCAACGTTCCGTAAGGAACACTAACAGGTCTCCAGTAGAACGACTTCAAATATGTTACATAGTTGACGCAGTACCAATTCTCCACAACACCTAAATTTATGCTTGTCAGAGATAGAGATACGTAAATCCATTATTCAGTGTCCTGATCTTTTGTGAATCTTGAAGTTGACAGCGTCAGTAATATCCACCTTTTGTTCAAGTCAGCTATATCGTTAATACCAATAAAAACCTCTATTATAGGGACTCAAATGACAAACTTCACCTAATCTCCACTGTCTCAGAGAAATTTCTTGTACATTCATTGCCCAATTGTTTCCCGTATAATCTGGAAACCAAAGAAACCTGACTGTGTTGGATTTGATAGGTATAATCCAGAATACATTCGGATTTTACTGTGTTGGATTTCAAAATCATTCAAAGCTGCAACACTTCTTCAAAATTATTAATGGCGCTTGAATTCAAATCCTTTGCCTTTATTACCCGCGCAGATTTATTAACTGCATGTATCTGCGAAAGTTTCGTAGAGGCCTGAAATAAAACAAGTATGAAGGGACAATCCTGAATACATCCCGTTTTTCCTGTGTTGGATTTCAAAGACTTTAGAGCTGCAATATTCAAGCGCGTGGATCTAATATCGTTGCCACTATTACCTGCGCGGATTTATAAACTGCATGTATCTCCGGAAGTCACCGGAGTGTGTCTGTGCTGCATCAACTATGTAAAATAATTGACGCAGTACCAGTTCTCCACAGCACCTACAGTTATCTTGTCAGAGATAGAGAGGCGCACATTCATTATTCAGTGTGCTGATCTTTCGGGCATCTTGGATTTTGCAGCGTTAGTAATGTCCACCTTTTGTTCAAGTCACCTATATCGTTAATTTTGATCAAAAAAACTTATAATGACTAACTTCACCTAATTCCCACCGTCTCAGAGAAATTAATTGCCCATTTGTTATACCCTCCACTCTGGTGATAGAGGGTATATATAAGTTTGTCATTCCGTATGTAACACATTGAAATATTGGTTTAGGACCCCATAAAGTATATATATTCATGATCCTTGATCGATTTTAAGTCGATCTAGCGATGTCCGTCTGTCTGTCTGTCTGTCCGTCCGTCTGTCTGTTGAAATCACGTTTTTGGCAATACTCCGAAACCGATTTAAACGCTTGGGGTACCAAAAGTTGCGTAATTTTCCCAGGTAAAAACTGATGTATTTTTTTTTTTAGCGAATTACAAAAAAACACATCGTTTTTTTCAACATAACCCTAAATTAACTCATATTTTGTGTGATCCATAAGAAAGAAAACGGAAATGAAAAAAAAAAAACTGAGAAAAAGGAAAAAAATCTTTACAAAAAAGCTTTAAAATATGTAAAACAAAATCTAAATTTAATTAAAAAAAGTTCGTTAAGTAATAATAAAAAAATTAATGGCTATTTTTATATAGCATGTGTGTGTGTGTGTCCATTTTTTTGCTTCGTCATATTAACGGGGTTGCCAGACTTTTTTTTGGCTTTGTCGCCAAATCGGATGTAAAATATCGCCAAAATTCAATTTTGTTCAGATTTCTTAAAAAAAAAAAATATTTTCATTTAAAAAAATAAATTTTGTTAAATAATAAAAGACAGAAATAAACTTTATGGCAAAAATCGCCCAAATCTGGAAAATTTATATATATAAAAGAGTAATATGACTGACTGACATACTCATTCAACATCGCCAAGCCCAAACCGCTGAAGTTAGAGACTTGAAATTTGGACTGTAGTTTGACCTTCAGGAATAAAGATCCACTAAGGCTGGATTTGTGCCAATGTTGATTCTAAGGGGGTAAAATGGGTAAAAAACTGTACCTTTGGTACTTTTTATATCTCCCGATATAATGGTCATAGAGACTTAAAATTTGGACTGTATGTTACCCTCCCGCAATATAGATCCACTATGGCTGGAGTTTAGCCAATGGTAAGTGGGTAAAAATGGTAAAAAACTGTACTTTTGGTACTTTTTAAATCTTCTGATATAATGATCATTAAGGGTGGGATAGTGTTGTGTGAGATTTTAAGCAGCAATATTTGGAAGCGCTAGAACCGCTCATTTTGTGAGGTTGGTAAAAAAAGTGTATGAGCCAAAAAATGGGGGAGGTCGGATAGGATCTAGGGGTCGCTCATCGGGGTCAAAGTTGGGCGTAGAGGGGAAAAAATCCACAAAAAGCCCCAAAACTCCCCTGGTTTTGATCCTAGAGGGGTCAAATGTGAGACCGGCCCCCATTATTTTTTCCCCCTGAACACTTTTGCCGAACATACCTAAGCCCTATCTCCAATCCCTAAGGGGGGTCCCATACAAAGGTTCAATTTTTAAAAAATCTTCCTTCTACCGCTCTAGCTGTCCTAGAAGTCACCCTAGAGGAATCAAATGTATGACCGTTCCCCAATATTTTTTCAACCCCAACATTTTCTTAGAACATACCTACCTCCTATCTTCAATCCTTAGGGTGGTCCCCATACATTTTTTTTTATTTTTTCTTAAATTGTCATAATAAATCAGCTCCTACTGGTCCAATGGTGCCTCCTAGAGGGGTCATTATCAAGACCAACCCCCATTAATTTTTAGCCCCCAACACTTCTTCTGAACATACCAATTCCATATCTCCAATTCCTAAGGGGTCTCCCACACAAAACGACATTTTTGTAAATCTTGCTCCCACCGCTCTAACTATCGCAGGGGTGACCCTAGAGAAGTTAAATGTGTGACCGACCCCCAATATTTTTTCAGCCCCAACATTTTCCCCAAACAAACCTACCCTCTATTTTTAAGCCTTAAGGGTGTCCCCACACATTTTTTTTTTTTAAATTTTTTTTTATAAAATTTGCGCCTACCGCTCCCACTGTGCCTTTTAGGGACGGGAAATGCAGACTGACCCCCATTAATTTTTACCCCCTACATTTTGTCTGAACATACCTACGCCGTATTTCCACTTTGTAGGGGTGCTCCCCTGGGGAAAACTAAGTGTTTGAAACCAAATTCGGCAAAACGTTTGGACCAGGAGTGCTAATGTTTGCGCGTTTTAAAGAGCAGTGGGAAAATATAAAAGACAAACCGTACAGTCTTGGCATATAAGATGAGGAAGTGGCAGGCAACATACCAGCTCAAGTCCAAACTGACATCAAGTTGTTTTGTTGGGCTCAAATAAAAAAAGCAACCCAGAGACGACAACAAGGAGTTTCTTGAAATTGTTTTATTATACCTTGGCGAAAATATTCCTAATAAGCATTTTAGCCCACCAGGACCCATCAGTCATGCTCGATGGATGGCAATAGGCATATATTGCCTAAAAATGTTTTTGTTCCGAAAATATATCGGTTTCGCCAAAAAAGAATTAAACAATTTACGTAAAAGCTTGGTTTAGCGCTACCAAAGCAATAGAAGCTCCAAATAATGATTTGAATTTTTTGAAAGCGATTGCCAATTATGCTTCAATTGATAAGATTCTGTCGCAACGATTGGTCAAGAGATTCTGTGGACATCTCTGGTATCTCAGTGGCAAAGCTGTTGCGCTCGCACTATTTGATCCGAATATCTCTTGTGAAATAAAACGAAAAGTGTCGAATGCAATTCGTATATTTGAAGAAGAGAAAGAGGAATTGGAGGAAGAGTTATCTGACGATGAGATGGACGAATCGTCTAACGAAGACAGCGAGAAAGAAGAAGACGATGATATCGGGGAAGAAGATGCCTCAGAGGATAGCGGCGACAGTGGCAACAAGGATTGTAATCCTCGAGTACATGTTGTTGGATTCGAAGGTGTGAAAAGAATTAACATGGCATCGAAATAAGTGAATCAAGAACTCATGAAAACTGATTTAAGCCACTACGTCACACCTGAGACTCCAACATTTTTTGCACGCTTCGGAATAACAACAAATTTCATTGCTTCCGATCCAAATACTTGGGAAAATCGTCAGGAATACCAGCGAGCGCTGCAAATATTACGTAAATTACATGTTGTCAACGACGCTGCCGAAAGAGGCGTAAAATTAATAGAATACTATAACAACGTGTTGTGCCGTAACGAGGAGGAGAAAATAGTTTTGCTTCAGGTCGTGGCCGAAAATCGGAAACAATATCCATCACACGATAAAAATAAATTAATTTGATTTATAGTTATAGTATTTATCATTTTTTATTATTTTCAAGTTAAAAAAAAATATTTTTTTATGCTTAACAAAAGTTACTATTAAATTACAAATTAAAGACCTCGGATTTCTCGATAAAATAAAAAAAAAAATTGTGGGGTAACACCTTGAAGATAGAGGGTAGGTATGTTTGAAGAAAATGTTTTGGCTACAAAAATAAATGGGCAGGTCATACATTTGACTTCTCTACATACATTACTAATTTAGTTTTCCCCAGGGGAGCACCCCTACAAAGTGGAAATACGGCGTAGGTATGTTCAGAAAAAATGTAGGGTGCAAAAATTAATGGGGGTCAGTCTGCATTTACCGTTCCTACAAGGCAGAATGGGAGCGGTAGGCGCAGATTTAAAAAAAAAAAATTAAAAAATAAAAAAAATGCGTGGGGACACCCATAAGGCTTTAAAATAGAGGGTAGGTTTGTTTGGGGAAAATGTTGGGGCTGAAAAAATATTGGAGGTCGGTCACACATTTAACTTCTCTAGGGTCACCCCTGCGATAGTTAGAGCAGTGAGAGCAAGTTTTACAAAAATGTCATTTTGTGTGGGAGACCCCTTAGGAATTGGAGATATGGAATTGGTATGTTCAGAAGAAGTGTTGGGGGCTAAAAATTAATGGGGGTTGGTCTTGATAATGACCCCTCTAGGAGGCACCATTGGACCGGTAGGAGCTGATTTAATATGATAATTTAAGAAAAAATAAAAAAAAAAGGATTGAAGATAAGGGGTAGGTATGTTTTAAGAAAATGTTGGGGTTGAAAAAATATTGGGGGTTGGTAATACATTTGATTCCTCTAGGGTGACTTCTAGGACAGCTAGAGCGGTAGGAGCAAGATTTTTTAAAAATTGAACCTTTGTATGGGACCCCCCTTAGGGATTGGAGCTAGGGCTTAGGTATGTTTGGCAAAAGTGTTCAGGGGGAAAAAATAATGGGGGCCAGTCTCACATTTGACCCCTTTAGGAGCAAAACCAGGGGAGTTTTGGGGCTTTTTGTGGATTTTTTCCCCTCTACACCCAACTTTGACCCCGATGAGCGACCCCTAGATCCTATCCGATCTGCCCCATTTTTTGGCCCATGCATTTTTTTTACGAACCTCACAAAATAAGCGGTTCTAGCGTGTCGAAATCGAAAACTCGTGCACTATCCCACCCCTAATGATCATAGAGACTTGAAATTTGGACTGTATGTTCTCCTCCCGGAATATAGATCCATTAAGGCTGGATTTTTGCCAGTGTTAATTCTAAGGGGGTCAAAAGGGCAAAAAACTGTACTTTTGGTGCTTTTTATATCTCCTGAAATAATGGTCATAGAAACTTGAAATTTAGACAGTATGTTCACTAAAGGTGTCCTAACAACTAAGGTAATTTTTCAAAATCACTTTTTAATACGTGGTAGGGTCCTAAATTGTAGTTTTGTATCTAAAAATGAGTGAGCCAAAATTTGGAGACAATCGGATAAAAATAACTCGTGCCGAAAATGGATTGAAGTTTTGGGGCACTCTTATCTGATGAAAAAACACGTTTTTTCTAGTTTTTTGAAAAATATTGGTATATGCTATTTTTTGTTAATTTTTTTGTTAAGTAATATGAAAATGGTAATAAATTACCTTTCCAAAAAGCTTAAAGAAATTCAAATCGGATGAAAAATAAGCATTTACGCATACATGCCCCAGACCATTGCATGGTTTTTAAAGCCAAAATTTTAATATTTTGAAAATTTTTAGGCAAAAAAATAAAAAAAAATAAATTTTACTTTATAATTATATTAAATACATGTTATAGATAAAAACTAACAGATATGGTAGTCTAACTTTTTTTTCATTTGGCGTGGGTAGTGATATAATTTCCGCGGATTCCAAAGAAAATGAGTTTTTCTAAAATAATTTAGCAAATATGGGAAACAATTTTCTGTATTGTATTATACGAAGTGAAATACATAAATTCTGTAAATTTTTTGAGAATTCGGGCATCTTTAACCCCTTTTGGTCGAGGTGAAATGACAAATTTGAGACGTTATACATTTCTATAATACAAAATATCTGCATATATCCGATTTCTCAAAAGTTACAGAATTTACGTTTTACACTTCGATCCGCACAATAGAGCACAAATTTTCAAAAATTTGCTTAATTATTGCAGAAAAACGCATTTTATTTGGAATCCGCGGAAATTTTATCACTACTCGCGCAAAATAAAAAAAAAACTTGACTACCATATCTGCTATTTTTAATCTTAAACATGTTTTCAATTTGATCATAAAGTAAAAATAAATTTTTACTATTTTTTTGCCTAAAAATTTTGAAAATTTTGAAATTCTGGCTCTAAAAACCATACAATGGTCTGGGGCATGTATTCGTAAAATGCTTATTTTTCATTCGATTTTAATTTTATTAGTCGTTTTGAAAAGGTAATTTAGTACCATTTTCATATTATTTTACAAAAAATTTAACAAAAAATATCAAATAACAATGTTTTTCCAAAAACTAGAAAAAACGAGTTTTTCGTTCTTATAAGAATGTCCCAAAACTTCAATCCATTTTCGGCACGAGTTATTTTTAACCGATTGTCCCCAAATTTTGGCTCACTCATTTTTAGATACTAAAGAACAATATAGGACCCTACCAGGTATAAAAAGGTGATTTTCGTTTTTAAGGACACCTCTAATGTTCACATCCTAGAATATAGATCCAGTACGGTGGATTACACAGCGTGACAAAATCTTGGATGTTAACAGTAACCTGAGATTTGACAATCAATTTGATATATTTTGGGCATGCTGAATCCAATGGTGCAAACCATTTTGAAATCTAAGGTACAGTTTTCTCGCGAAATGTCTTCAAAGATTCTCACGTCCCCGTGAACTTTTTGAAATAAAAAAGTTTTTGTATGCAAAATAGTCGCTCTTTTGTAATTGAAATTGAAGGACTATAACTGTAGCTACATTTTAAGTACCATATCCGCTATCAAATGTTTGAAACTCAAGTGGTATTTCGCGTTTTATCCCATTTTTCTAATTTTTAAGCATTTTCGCGATTTTAAATGCTTAAGTAAATACCGACCTAAACAACTGCTTCAGATAAGTATAGGTGCACCAAATGGGATATATTTCTATGAGAATACTTTTCTACTATCACGCGCATCACCCGGAAAATGAGCGATTAGTCAAAATCTCACTATGACAGCATCACTTTCCAAGATGACCACAAGGTCCAGCTTGTGACATATTGTGTTAACTCCTCAAAAAAGTAATTGCGTCAAATTTCAAACAAAAATGTTTTCATCTTCAAAAGTTATTGTAGAAAACATTTATATCACCTTACTAAATTAAATTAATTACAAAAACAAAAGGAAAACATTTTACTAAATACTACTAATTTTAAAAAAAACACTTGTTTAATATAATTTAGTAGGGCGAAATAAATGTTTTTTTTTATAACTTTTTAAGATGAAAACATTTTTGTTTGAAATTTGGCACAAATTATTTTTTGAGGTTTTTACACAACATATCAAAATCTGGACCTTGTGGTCCTGTTGGAAAGTGATGCTGTCATAGAGAAATTTTGACAAATCGCGCAATTTTAGTGCTATGCGATTGATAAATGAAAAATATTTTAATATGAATATATTTACTTTGGTGCAAGTAAACTAAGCTGAAACGGTTGTTTAGGTCGGTATTTATTTAAGCATTTAAAATCGCGAAAATGCAAAAAAATTAGAAAAATGGCATATAACGCGAAACACTATTAAAGTTTTAAACTTTTAGTAGCGGAATTTGTGTTTAAAATGTAGTTACAGATATAATCCTTTAAACTCAACTATAAAAGAGCGACTTTTTTGCATACAAAATATTTTTTTATTCAAAAAACTTCACGGGAAAGTGAAAATCTTCGAAGATGTTTTGCGAAAAAACTGTACCTTAGATTTCAAAATGGCTTGGACCATTGGAATCAGCATGCCCGAATTATGTAAAATTGATGGTCAAAACTCAGGTTACTTTTTCACCGTCACACAGTGTTATTGTCAATGTTGATTCTAAGAGGGTAAAAAGGGGAAAAAATCTGTACTTTTGGCACCTTTTATATTTCCTTAAAAAATTGTCACATAGACTTGAAATTTGGACTGTATGTTCACCTCCCGTATATAGATCCCCTAAGCCTGGGTTTTTGCCAATGATTTTTCTTATAGGGTAAAAAGGGTAAAAATATGTACTTTTGTTAGATTTTATATTTCCTTAAATAATGGTACTAGAAAATGGAAATTTGCAATGTCGGTTCACCTTCCGGAAAAAAGATTCACTAAGGCTCGGGTTTTGCCAATGTTGATTCTACTGAGGTAAAATGGGTAAAAAAGTACTTTTGGTACTTTTTTTATTTACTGAAATTTTATTCAAACTTGAAATTTAGAATGTAGGATCCTTTAGTGAAATAAAACATTCTGGAACAAGTACTTTCCGAAAATTCTGTACCGTTTTCAAAAAGTACCTTTTATAAAAAGTACCTTTTATAAAAGGTTCCTTTATAAAAAGTACCTTTTATAAAAACTTTTATAAAAAGTACCTTTTATAAAAAGTACCTTTTATAAAAAGTACATTTTATAAAAAGTACCCTTTATAAAAAGTACCTTTTATAAAAAGTACCTTTTATAAAAAGTACCTTTTATAAAAAGTACCTTTTATAAAAAGTACCTTTTATAAAAAGTACCTTTTATAAAAAGTACCTTTTATAAAAAGTACCTCTTATAAAAAGTACCTTTTATAAAAAGTACCTTTTATAAAAAGTACCTTTTATAAAAAGTACCTTTTATAAAAAGTACCTTTTATAAAAAGTACCTTTTATAAAAAGTACCTTTTATAAAAAGTACCTTCTATAAAAAGTACCTTTAATAAAATGTACCTTTTATTAAAGGTACCGAAAGTACACTTTTTGGTACTTTTTTATTTCCTGAGGTATAAATAAAACAAACTTTTTTGTTTTTTAAATCATCACGTTGGTGGAGGGTATTTAAAGATTCGGCACAGCCGAATATAGATTTCTTACTTGTTTCCGTATAAGTTGGAAACCTGAATACATTCCGATTGTACTGACAAGGGAAGTCTCCCTGGTGTCACCCTCCGATCTTAATGAAATTTGGATATGTTGTTAAGAACGGAAATTAATTCGACACGTATTTTTTTTAGCGGCCCAAACTCATTTTTAGGGGGAGTCGATTTGTATGGGGGGAAATTTACCTTTTTCAGTTTTTTACGATTTACGCCTATTTAAACAAAATTAATATAGGCATGTGTGGTATCAGATTAAAGGTATTAAAAATACCTATCTCGTGGTGCTCACAACGGACCAAAGAAATTAATATTTTTCTACTTATTAACAAAAATGCCCTGAAATTTTGGTGTTTTACTCAATATGACGAAAATTTGTGCATGTTTGATAAACGAAAAAACTGAAAAATGGCCTTGTCTTCCCCCCTCCTTTTTACCCCCTAAATATGAATTTGGGCCGCTAAAAAAATACGTGTCCCATTATTTTTTCTGCTCTACAAAATAAAACCAATTTCATAAAGATCCGAGGGTGACACTAGGGAGACTTCCCTAATGAGTTGCATTTCAAAGCCTTCAAAGCTGCAATACTTCTTCCAAAATTATTAATGGTTCGTGGATTTAAATCCTTTGCCATTATTACCCGCGAGGATCAACTACATGTATCTGCGTCAGTCTCATAGTGGAATGAAACAAAACCAGGATGGAGGAATAATCCTGAATACATTCCGAGCTGCAAAATCTAAGCGTGTGGACCCAAATACCTTGCCATTATTACCCGCGCGGATTTATCAACTGCATGTATCTCCGGAAGTCTTATAGAGGTCTTATATAAAACCATCCATCTGCGAGCCGTTCTTTAGTATTTGTGAGTAAGGAAAATATACTTAAAGCAAATTTGGATACGTCTTAGTCGATCGGTGTACTAAAGGGATGTTCTAGTCCAAATATTTATGGAAGTTACAAACAGCAGCATAAACTCATTACACTCTGTACAGCAGTATGGTGAAGGGTTTAACAAAATTTAAACACTACTGTTGTTCACTTGTGATGACAATGATGATGATGATCATGATGGCGTCCAATTCAACTACATACAACACAAATTGCAGTCATTCACAGAGTGTAAAGAAAAATTCCCTATTTTTTTTTTATTTAAAGGATAAAATGAATGGGTTTGGTTGGTAAGTTAGTTAAGCCACTCTCGATGTCAACTTTTGAAAAACAATGATTGCGTTTAACTTACATGATCGTTGGAACGTGCAATCGTTGGCGCCAATAACGCCACCCAATAAATGCTGTTGACACAATATACAATAACCACCACTACCACCAACAGCAGCAGCATAAAACGAAGAAAATCAAAAACTAAACCAAAAGATTATCTTTCCGTTTTGAAAGTTTGTTTTTTTACAATTCAGAAAAAAATAATACGATATTCTGCACTACAAAAAAAAAAATCAAACTAAAAACCATGAAATTTTTGTATTGTTTTTAGATTTAATTCTTTATTTTTTTTTTCACTCATTTGGCAATACTAAATGTACAACTCTGATATCTTCAAGAATTTAATACAATTTATAACATTCTCAAGGTATTGGGGGGAATGTCTTGAAAAATACCAACCAACTTTGTTTTGTATGTCCGAACGAAGGTAAGAACGTTGTCCTAAGTTGCCGTTGTAAGTAACCACCCAGTGTTTAATAACATTCGATTTAATTCATGTTCACTGTCATCTTGGCAATTTTTCATAATTAAAGAAGCAACAGAAGATGAGAGGAAGAATGAACAAGTCTGATCACCGTTTTTGTTTTTTTTTTTTTTGTTATTAATCCTTTCGAAAACAGAAGGCGTTTCAATAACCAAGTAACCAACCGTATACAATGTTTTTTTACACCGTTTTCAATATTGTTTAAAAAAAAATACACTTGCAACTAACTGGGAAGGTTTTCTATAAATTATAATATGCAGTTTTAAATTATATAGACGGAAACCCACTATTTGGCTATACGGCCCATTGCAAATCCCAAGATAATTTTACATTGAGTCCTTATGAAACTTCAAGGATATTTTGACATTCGGGAAATCAGGGAGATCATGCAGTTGCGCTGATCTATATGATCTCTCAAAAAATCATTTTTTGTCCATTCAACTGCAGATTCTGCACTGACTGACATATTCTACTAATCCACAACTTATACAGTGATCCCTGCCAGTGATTCCCATAAGCACAGTCAAGTAATCAGACCATCCAATTTACAAAAGCAAGACTATTTTTCGTCCTATTTAGATTTGGCAACGGCCATCATTCGCGATCTTCCTTTTGTCCATTTTCTGCTCAACTTTATCGTCTATACTTTTCATCAGGTCTACCTTACCTAATAAAAAGAATGATATTCTTTTGACCTCAAAAACGTTTCTTGCACATTCATTAGCCAACTCGTTCCGAGTAATTCCACTGAACTGTTACAAGTAGGCCGCAAGAGGTTCTTGATGTGAAATTTGTGTCAGATGCATTGTCTGATAGAATTGATAACTGGAGACCATTCCTTCTCAGATCATCGCTACATTGAGGTTTTACACAGTGAGCGTGGCCCGGTTGACGGAGTCTCTAGTATTCTGAAAAGAACAAACTGGGTGAAATATATGGAGATTTTTTCTAGGCTTTTGGATGAAATACCCTTATCCGAACCACATGTTTAGGTTGGGTTAGGGTGGCGGTGTCCGATTTAACCTAACATAGACCTCTTTGTCCATAGCGTTAACAAAAAAACTTGTTTCGCTAGCGTCGCAAGTTCAATACGTTCAAAGTAATTGCGAATCTTGTTAGTATTCTAAGATCCAATCGCGTTATATCCTCCAAAAAACTGAAAATTATCTGACCAGTAATCGATCGGCGACTCTTGCCGATGGCAGTGACAAAGTATGTGTTCTATCGTTTCATCCACTCCTGGTGAGGCGCATCTTTTACAACTAGCGTTTGAAATGAGTCCAATATTCTTGGCATGAATGCAAATAAGACAGTGACCAGTTATTATTCGAGTCAGAGCTGAGACATTTCCTTCTCGCAAGATCTGACCGCATAGTTTGGCGGAAATAGACTGCTTGGATGACCATATAACAAATGTTTGTAATAGATCGCTGGATGCCACTTGTCCTTCTTCAAAGCCTAAGAGCAAAAAGAAGCCACCTTGGTGGTCAAATGAGTTGCAAAAGAGCAGAGATCCTTGCAGAAAGCTCTTTAATAAGGCAAAGGCTGAGGATTGGTATAAAGGCTGGTCTGTATATAAGACGATAATCTGAATTGTCAAATTCAAGGCTGGTCTGTATATAAGACGATCATCTGAATTGTCAAATAAATATGAATCTTGGAAAAACTTATGTGGAAAAGTAGAAGAGGTATCCAGGCTGCGTAAAGATCTGTCTTCTTCTCTTTGCATCCTGGAATACTTGAAGAATCCTACTATGTCTTGGTCTACCTCCAGTCGCTGCATCTCATTCTCAACACGCATTTTCCGAGAAATTCCTTGATTTCGTTTCAAGCTTTGAAACGTTCTGACGCCCAAGCATCTGAAATTGCTTTTGAAATAATAAATATGCCAACATTAATTTGGGCGATTAAAAGCTTCAGGCCCTACAAATTCCCTGGACCTGATGGTATAATCCCGGCTGAGATCAAGAAAAGATCAACGAACCAGCTCTTCATGAGCTCGTTGGCACCATCGAAAGATCGGCCATTGGAAAACGATGGGGCTTTAGGCCTAGAAACGTTCACTGGATTTATACAGCAATGGTGCCTCCAATTCTGCTGTATGAGTTAATTGTCTGGTGGCCAGCTTTAGAGACAAAAGGGAACTGTGTCTTAATCACGGAGGTACTAAGAGTGGCGTCGATGTGTATCACTGGAACTCTTTGTACTAACACCATTGGACATATTGGGTAGGCAGTAAGCGGCAACTTTAATCATTCGACTAAATAGCACACTTTAATGGAAGTCACTGTGACCGTAGCGCGAGTTTGAAAAAGATAACAATACCCCAAAATGTAGAATGTTTTTAAGTGGCATTTTACCACTATGATACCATCTAGAGAGTCTTGGATGAGTAGCATTCCGGCTAGTGGAGCCTCTTTAAATTTTTACACAGATGGATCGCAACAAGTGGGCCTTGGAGCCTATCCGGAATAGATTCGGTTAAGCCTGGCTTGAAGATTGCCAGATCATTGCAGAGATGCCTGGTAACTTACTGGTTACATTTATTCCTAAAGTTAATGTTTCTGAAAACAAGATCTGCCCTTGACTACCGCATGTCTTTAAATGAGATGACCAAGCAGTTTGACATACAACTCATATGGGTTCCAGGGCACATAGAAATTCTATGTGATTGCAAAGTTGATGAGCTCACTGCTTACAATCGAATTGGAATGTGTTGGTATGCCTCTCGAAACTTGCAATCGAAATCAACGGCTTCGTTTCGCGATGAAGACTTATCAAAGATGGGCAAATGAATTGACGTGTGAGACAACACGACAGATTTGGACTTCTCTTAATAAGAAGCGCACAAGTGAGCTGATATTGCTGAAAAGAGGAGAGATTTCGACAATGATTGCTGTAATTACTGGACACTGTCTTAAAGAAAGCACTCAAAGCGGTTAAATGTGCCGTCAAATGACAGGAGTTGCATGGATGACGAGGAGTATGAAACAATAGAATACATTATCTGCCATTGCCCGGCACTTTCTGGTCAGTGATTTGCTTAACTCGAATCTAGGGTACTGCGCGAACTTTCTGATATGTCGGATGTAACAATGCAATATCTTAAGAGTTTCAAAACGAGCTCAAATACCGTTCTGTGGTATCACAATGGACTTACAACCTAACCTAACCATTAATGTCGGTCACAAATATACACCAATCTATGAATGTACGTCCGTCTGTGGAAAGCACGACTTCTGTAGTTAATCATGAATGTTTCTCAAGCTAGCTTCAGACTGTAATACTGAGTCGTAAGAAAATAGATCCAATCGGTCCATGTTTGGACTTGGGACCCATTTGCCAGAAAACACTGGTGTCGGGTATCATATCGGTCTTGACAAACAATAATTTTCTTACTTGTTTAACTCCGGTATTATAAAACTGCAAATGGTGTGAAAAAATATATCTTTGTGCTGTTGATAGACCATTTTGTTTATAATTTAAAATCAATTTAAACTAGATGGATCTGCAAGTTTAACAATTACACCATAGAAACATTTTTTTTTGTTTTTTTGTAGAAAATATACTCTTCTTACCTTTATTTATTGTAGATTTTACTTTAAACTATGATCGATCAATAATTGTATGTTAACGGGTTGGGCTTTTGGTTTGTGGTTGGGCTTAGCAACTAAATTTCATTTATACTTGTATTGATTTTTTTTTCTTTTTCATTGAAAGGAACTAGAAGATCGTGGTAAAATTTCATAAATCATCTCACTTGTTATCGACTCAATGAAATTATTCTTTTCGCTTACATTTATGTATTTAAAATATAATGGAGGTAGCTATGCGTTTTTTTCAAGGATTTTTTTTAAATTATTAAATATCTGGTTGTCCAAACTATGGTGCACAGATTATTTAAGTTATATTTTGAAAAAACAAAAACTAATATAATGGAGTTGTGTAATAGAATCATAGAGAATTATTGAAAATTACCGATCATCGATCTTTATAAATAGACAAAAGATTTAAACGATTACGTAGGAAGGAAATCTAACACTTCTTTCCCATTTTCCCACACGTTTAGATCAGTGCATTTACTCTATGATGAAGGAATACAAAACCTATAACATCTTCATTAAAAAAAAAACAACTGGATCAACGATGAGGACTAAGAAAAGCACTATTTCGTTTCAAGAATCACAAATTGCATTCCAATGCGCTTAAAAAAACATAAATTTGGTTAAACAAGTTAAAGTTTGTACACTCCTGTCCCATGTATGATTTTCATATACTCATAATTTATTAATCGGCTTTTAATCAAAGACATGATTACATGGTCACTACCAAACGGAGGCTAAGTTGAAGCGCCATTTTTTGTTTTTATGAAATATATTGATTCTTTTTTTCATATAAATTTATGTTGCGTGTTGTAAGCTGGTTAAATAATACTTGTTGAAAATTTTTATTTTACAATTTTAATAAAAATGTATGTTATTCTAGCCGGAAAGGTCCAAGTACACTGAAACAAACATTCGTTATATTAATGAAACGTCCAAGTACACTGAAACAAAACATTCGTTATATTAATGAAACGTTATTAAGAAATAATGACTATTGTAAACAAAATTTCATAAATTTTGCTTCATTAGATTTCGTAGTTTCATTAAAAAAAATTTAAACAAAAAATAGCTGATAAGAGAGGTACGAATAAATTTTGTGATTTTTTTAAAACTTTTTATACGATATTTAAAATGAAAAGTAAATGATTAATTATATTAATACCAAATTCGCATTGTTTTATATTATTTTGAGAAAGCTATGAGAAAACCTTGAATAAAAAAATGTGGAAGTGTATTTTTTCAACCTTGTTTACTACAATCACGTAAACTAAATAAAATTTAAGTGGCGGTTTTAAGTGACTAACCAAAAAATTGTGGTGTTTAATATTCGCCATATTAATGAACATTTTCACTAACTTCAATTTAAAGTTGCAATTGATTGGAAAATCTTTGACACAATCGTCAATTCATTCCTGAAAATTATCCAATTTTTTAAAGCTGAAACTCTATTGTTATATGTAGGAATAATATCCAAATAAAGAAAGTAGAATTAACATAAGTACTTGTTATGTTAATTCATAATGGGGAACATACAAATGACCTCGAACTAAAATAACTCGAAATAACTAATTTTTTTTAATAAAAATTAAATAAACATGATAACGCTACTTTAAGTACGAGAGAATTTGTCTTCTACTCGTATTAGAAGCAAAAACAAAAAAAGAACCCTAGTAAAAAAAGAAAAAAAGTTCATGACTACCCGAGTAAAAATAAACATATATAACAATATATAACTTGATACAAACCTAACGAATCATATATGATCATATATCCCGTGAGCTGTTTTCTAAATTTTTTAAATGCAGTCATATGAATTTATATATAATTTAATCATGATTCGGATTAAAAGGCGTACGGTTGATATAATTATATTTAATTATATGAGGCTCAATACAAAAGTTGTTTTTCTGTATAATCTATATAAATAAAAATCAATTGTCGTTCGTTGGTAACAACATCAGTCAAGAACGGCTGGACCGATTTGGACAATTTTTTTTTTGAAATTTTCGTCATAGTCCAACTTAGGTTTTTACGTAAAGAAAAATTGACCACGCCCACTTTTACGTCCACTTTTTTGGATTTATCTAAAATCGGAAAACGGCTACACCGATTAAGGAAATTTTTTATTTAAATGTTCGTAGTAATCCAATTTAAGTTTTTACCGAAAGAAAAATCGACCACGCCCACTTTTACGCCCACTTTTTCAATTTATCTAAAATCTAGGAATGGCTGGACCGATTTGACAATTTTTTTTTTATGAATTTTCATCATATTCCATCTTTGGTTTTACGGGAAAAGAAATTGACTTCGGCTAATTTTTGTTGAAAATTTTCGTCACAGTTCAGCTAAGGTTTTTACAGATAGTAAAATTTCCCACGCCCACTTTTTTCTATTAAATGAACGAACTATAACGGCTAGACCGATTTGGGGTTAGTCCGAAAAGATTTTTAAGGAAAGAACAAATTTCCACACCTACTTTAACGCTCACATTTCCCGATGTATATTAAATCATGGAATGGTTGGATCAATTTGTCTAATTTTTTTTAATGTTCGTCATTGTCCAATCAAAAAGAACAAGTTTTCATTTCTACGCCCACTTTTGAATGGATGGACCGAGTTGGTTAAATTCAAATAAGGTTTTTACGGTAATCGCATCACTTGAGAACTGCCCGATTCGGATAATATTTTTTTTAGATATTCGTCTTATTTTTTTTTTATGTTCGTCTTAGGTTTTTTCGGAAAACAAATTAATCACGCCCACGTTTACGCTTCCTCCTTTCGGAATATCTAAAATCGGAGAACGGTTGGATCGATTTGACAAAACTTTAAAATAGAAGAACGGAAGGGCCGATTTGGCTGTTAGTAGTATTTGTTGACGTTCGTGGTGGTACAACTAAAGTTTTTACGAAAAGAAAAATTGTTCACTCCCACTTTTTTCAATACATCTATAATCGGAGAACGACTGGCCTGATTTGGTTAATTTTTTCTTTAATGATCATTATTGTCGATGTTACGAAAATAATTATTGGCCTCTCACACTTCAAAGCCCACATTTTTCAATATTCTTAAAATATGCAACATTTGAGACCGCCTGGACCAATTTGGCTAATTTTTTTGTTTTAGATGTTCGTAATAGTCCATATAATTGTTCGGAAAGAAAAATTGTCCTCGCCCACTTTTTTTCGATACATCTAAAATTAATTTTTACTCTAATTCGGTCTATTTAAAAAAATATTTCTTAACAGATTCCGCTTAAACTTGGTACAAATGATTTTAAATCCTCGGGTATTGTTACCATATGTACAAGCTTAACTTACAACACAAATTTTATGACCATTTTTGTCTTAATATATCGACTACTAATGACCGGACCGATTTTTTATGTTAATTATAGTTCGAATTAGGTTTTTAAGGAAATGAAAATAAGAAAGTGTCCCGGAAAAATGGAAAATTCGGGAAAACTTTAAAGGTTTGCTTAAACTCAAGGCAATAGCCCACGATAAGAACGAAGGATATGCATAATTTTTTTTGTGTTTTTCGTAATGATACTAAAGAAGTTTTAAATTTTTACAGTTCGCAAAGTCGAAGACATGGTAATTTTTTTTTAGTTCCTGAAATTAAATTTAAAGATGATCATCTGCCTAATCGGGTCTTTTAATCAACACCCACAAATTTTTTTAAGCCAAGAAAAAGCGAGACAAAATATAGCACTTATCTTATATTTGGGCCAGCAACGCGGACCGGGCCAGCTAGTTTAATATAAAATTATATATATCCTATTCTGTTCCATATATAACACTATATGTTTCCATTTAACCAAAAATTTTCTAAGTTTTTAAGGCAAAGTATAAGAAACTTTTTAAAATGTTCCTAAACATTTCCTTGTTAGGGTTATGTATATCACCTATCTGGTTCGAAGCGTACCCGAACATTTTTTTGTTTAAGAAAATTATATGTTTGGTGAATGTATCGTTGACCTGTGGTGTATCTGAACCCAAACCAAAAAACACCAGGATTTTACATGTTTTTATGCAATTAGATCTAATTAGATCCACTAATATATGGCAATGTCTGGTCAAAACTCGGATGAAATCAAATCATATTTTATACAAGTTGATCTTTTTTAATGCAAAAACATTCACCATTATTCGGATCAAATTGCGTATAAATATATATTGTGTTACATATCATTATATATTGTATCATATAAAAATTTTTACTCGGGTAATTATATCCCAAATATGGCGGATACAATCCCGAGTAAAAATTTTTATATGATGCAATACATAATGATATATAACACAATATATATTTATACGCAATTTAATCCGAATAATGGTGGATGTTTTTGCATTAAAAAAGATCAACTTGTATAAAATATGATTCGATTTCATCCGAGTTTTGACCAGACATTGCCATATTTCATTGGATCCAATTAGATCTAATTGCATAAAAACATAAAAAATCTTGGTGTGTTTTGGTTTGGGTGAGTTACACCTCAGGTCAACGATACATTCACCAAACATATAATTTTCTAAAACAAAAAAAAATGTTTGGGTACGCTTCGAACCAGATAGGTGATATACATTACCCTAACAAGGAAATGTTTAGGAACATTTTAAAAGTTTCTTATACTTTGCTTAAAAAACTTAGAACATTTTTGGTTAATTGGAAACATTTAATTGGAAACATTTATATATGGGACAGAATAAGCTATATATAATTTTATATTAAATTATACAGAAAAACAAATTTTGTATTGGACCTAATATTATTTCATATATTTATATCAACCGTATACCTTTTAATCCGAATCATGATTAAATTATATATTACAACATATGACTGCATTTAAAAAAATTAGAAAATACCTCACGGGATGTATAATCATATATGATTTATTATGTTTGTATCAAGTTATATATTGTTATATATGTTTATTTTTACTCGGGTATGTAATACAATATATAATTAAACGCAATTTGATCCGAAAAATGGTGGATGTTTTTGCATTAAAAAAGATCAATTTGTATAAAATATGATTTGATTTCATCCGAGTTTTGACCAGACATTGCCATACATTAGTGGATCTAATTAGATCTAATTGCATAAAAACATGTAAAATCCTGGTGTTTTTTGGTTTGGGTTGAGTTACACCACAGGTCAACGATACATTCACCAAACATATAATTTTCTTAAAAAAAAAAATGTTCGGGTACGCTTCGAACCAGATAGGTGATATACATAACCCTAACAAGGAAATGTTTAGGAACATTTTAAAAAGTTTCTTATACTTTGCCTTAAAAACTTAGAAAATTGTTGGTTAAATGGAAACATATAGTGTTATATATGGAACAGAATTGGATATATATAATTTTATATTAAATTATACAGAAAAACAAATTTTGTATTGACCCTCATGTAATTTTATATAATTATATCAACCGTACACCTTTTAATCCGAATCATGATTCAATTATATATTACTACATATGACTGCATTAAATAATAATTTAATATGTTTGTATCAAGTTATGTATTGTAATATATATTTATTTTTACTCGGGTATATAATTATATCAGTTGGAAAAAACTGATACGATTAAATATAATTTAAAACCATTATAACTGGTCATATATTGCTCCTTATAACGTTATATAAGTTAGATAACTTTATTTATAATCATATGCACTTTATGTAATGTTATATACAAAATTATGTTCTTTATGTAGAGCAAAATCTAACCATATATATTTATGTCTTATAGTCTCAATTTATTTTACATTGTATCAGTCCGGATCAAACTGATAAAACCAGATAGACCCATTTTACGTATCATATTATGTATAAGACTATCTGTTCGATCTTGTAGGATAACCGAAGATAATATTTGAAACAATTGTGTCCACCATATTTGGGATCTAATTTGTCACTGATATATATAACTCTTTTTTACTCGGGAACTGAATTTACCATTTGCCGACGGCACAACAATGCAAAACCAAGGTATGCTTTCATAATATTTTGATGTAATACTTGGTCATTTTTAGTCAGGTGTACTGATCAAAATACCTTGTACTGATTTGTACTGATTTTTAAACATTTCCACATAAACAAATATCTTATTCAAAGATTCTAAGTCTGAAATACTTTCTATGGAAAAGTATTGTGAATCAAAAAAAATTCTCAACAAAAATTAATCTGTATAAGAAAAAGCGCACAAAAATCTCAGTGGGTTTTTATAGGAAAAAGCTCATGATCGATTTTGTATATTTTTAGGAAGAAATTGCCCAAACAAAAATAAGACGTGTGGATCCGGTAAATTCATCGGCATTTGCGGGTTTTATCCCGAAAAAATGAACACAAAATCTGAGGATTTTCCTACCGAAAAAAGTTCGAAGAACACACAAGGTTTTTTAAAAAACATTTGCTCATGATTTGAAAGGTTATCTAAGAGGAAGAGATATACTCAGAACTTCAGAAAAGTCATTAGAATCGGTATTTTTAAAAGATATAAGTCTTCATAATTTTTTAAAAGATATAAGTCTTCATAATTTCATTCTTAAAACCTTTGTGGTTTGTATGGAACTGTTGTTTGTGTCGTTTTGTGCAAAATTACTACAATTGTTCATGTCAGTTATTTTTTAACAGTTGTTTTTACTGAAATACTAGTTAAACCCTAAATAACAAGTGTATTAAACAACCAAAACTTTTTGAGTGCTGAAACATTCGTCGTAATTTTTCTTTCCATATGAATTTTTAGGGAGTTCTTCCAGGGGAAAAAATCGTAAAAAAAAAATTTTGAAATCATAAATTTCTTTTATTTCTTTCTCATTAAGTTGAAATAATTGGGAATATGTGTATTTGATGTTTGGAAACCAACAGTATTACGTAATTTATTAAAGAATTCTGATGATGGGGAAATTGGAAATTCCTTGAAACGATCACCAATTGATTCCAAAAAATAATAAATTTTTTAAAAGCAAAAACTCTATTAAAATTTGTTGGAAGAATACCATAATAAAGAAAATAAAGTCAACATAAGTACTTGTTATGTTATTGGTGAACATAAAAATTACCTCGAACTAGAATAAACTCTTTTTCATAGAATGAACTCTTCATTTACCTACAGCTATTTAACATTTAATCAATGAATACTTTAATGCATTTTATGAAAAACTTCATAAAACGTTTCAAAATTTTAAAACGCGTTCACGAATATTTTCCTTATTTCCATGTAGTTGAATCAAATGAAACCTGGCTTCATTAGAAACCGTTTGTCATTTTTTAATAAGCTCAAGCCAATTATTTTTACTTTCACAAAGATTTTTTTCCACAATTTAGAATCCATTTTCCAATGCAAATGCGTAACTAGAAGAGCCAGGTTTGATTCCTGGTACCAAATATGTTTTTCACAAGATATTTTTTTATGATACTGAGATCAACTTGAAAAACTAATTAATATTCGTTTTTAGAAAGTTACAATATATTAAAAAGCTTTACAAATTTTAACGTTAAAAAATTGTATCTACATCAGGGATGGAAAATCGAAATTTCGAAATGATACTGGAGCTCAAACAAAAAAAGTACTTTTTCGCCCTATTTTAAACATTAAAAATATTTGTTAATTAAACTTTGTCAACTCATTCTTAGTCAAATCCTAAAAATAAATATGTTTCAAATTGTTCACAAATTTTAAATAAAACATGATACTTGGACAAACACACACACACAAGATACAATACAATTTGACACAAAACAGGTGAATCTAAACACACTGGTACTAAATGGCAATTCAGCACAAATGTCTTTAAAAAATCAAATCTAGTTAAAATAAAGTAGTTCTGGGATTTCCGTGGTCGACAATTTATAAATCGAATTTTGTGATACTAACACTTCAAAAATAAGCAAATTTTCGACGGAAGACATGTTTCATTCGATCAATGAAACATGTATCATTAAAGTTTTTTTTCAATGAAAACTTACATTGAAATAATGACAATATTCGTAGAACTTGTCTGAAACGTTTTATGAAGATTTTTATGAAATGAATGAGGGTATTCATTGATTAAATGTCAAATATCAATAGGTAAGTGAGGGAAAATTACAAAATTTAATTGAAAGTAATGAAATGTTCATTAATAACAATATTTAGTGAGTCACGTGTAACCGTCAATGAAATTTTATTTAATTTACTTGATTGTAGTACACATGGTAGAAAAAATACACTTTCACATTTTTTATGGTTTTCACTTAGTTTTCTCAAACAAAATTTTACTACAACCTTAAATTATAAAACAAACTCGTACCGCTCTGATCAGCTATTTTTTATTTGTCTACATTTTGCGCGTTAACTAAAGACTAAACAGACGCGACTCGACAGGTGTCAGAAAAAAACAAGTTTTATAAGCAAAATTTAATGAAATTTTTTTAATGAAACTACGAAATCAAATGAACCAAATTTTATGAAATTTATTCCCAATGCATGATATATTAAAATTAGCTAATGAATTCCTTTATTAGTTAAATTAAAACAAAATAATGAATCCGTTTCATTAATATCAGGAACGTTTTTTTCAGTGAAATTTACTGTAATTAAAAAGAAGAATTATATATATGTTAAGAGGTTTTAGGGAGGAAAAAGTCTATTAAAATTGGTTCATGATTATACCTACCCTAGTAAAAATATTATGCTAATTTTACTAAATAGATCTAATTTGATCCGTAAAATGGTTGTATCAAATAATATCTAATTGTATTACTTTAGATCAAAAAATATAAAAATTGATACAATTTGATCCTGAATTTGGTCAAATCTTATTAGATCAAATTGATCTTATAATATCTATTTTTATATAATTTGATGAGCAAAACCAAAATACGAATCTAATCATATATGGAGCAATATCTAACCATATAAAGTGGATCAACCGTATCAAAGTGATAGATAAAATTTTATATAAATTTATACGGAAGCATATTAACTCATATAAGATTGTATCAAATTACACTGTGTGACAGCGAAAAAAAACCTGGGATGCGATACTTTTTTTCTAGTAGGTGTTGTCGAGTACAATAAGACCCTGTACTTGAAATTTGCGAAACACCTCCAAAATCTTGAGTTACGGGTAAAAAACCGGTTTTTCGAACTTTTTACACTTATAAGCCAGTAACTTTGTTGAAAACCAACCGATTTTAAATTTATCGACGGTTTTAGAAAGAAGAAAGTGAGACCTTCCGAAGATCTGAACATAATATTTAAGTAATATTGAGACAACTATGTGTATTTCTCCAGCAAACTCAATTTTTTTTAAAAAATTTCTCTATTTTTCAACTTTGGAGATGTTTTTACACATTTTTTTGTTAAGGAACCGTATTATTTATGAATTTATTAAAAAAGTATATTTATTTGTAAGAAAAACTCAACTTTGGTTTTTAAAATCGGTAAAAAATTGACCGAGTTATTAAACTTTTAATAAAAACAAAATTTTGGAATAAATGCCTGCACAATGTTTTTATACCCTCTAACCGTAGTACGGGGTATATTCACTTTGTCATTCGGTGCGAAACGCATCCAAATATCGGTCTAGAGTCTCACATCGAATATAATTTTTTGATCAGTGATCGATTCTAAGACATTATAGAGATAGCGAAATATCGGTCTAGAGTCCCATAAAGTATATATTTTTTTGATCATTGATCGTCCGTCATGTGCGGACGTCCGATTGTAGAATACATGATAATTTAGTGGAATGTAAATCTTGTATAAATGACAATGGAACTCTAAAGCAAAAAAGTTTTGCGAAAGCTCTTGTTCTAAACTGTTGTTGAGAAGGGGAACTCAGCGGCGCGGATGTATGGCCTCTCTGGGACACCTTTCCCTTGCGATAAATGAAAATAAAAAACTACAAGGACGTTTCGTGGGTTTGTGGGGGGGGGGGGGGGTTGTGGGTGATGCTGTCTGGGAACACCTTCCCCTAGCGATTAATGTTTACAAATTTATATATTATAATATTTACACTCAAATAATAAAATTTTATATTTTTTTTTATTTTTCGTTTAACCTAAAAGGAAAGCGGACCAAAAAATTACACTTTTTAATCCCCTCGGGTCAATGAACTTCATATGATGCAAAAATGTTGAACAAATAGACAAAAAAACTTTAAAATAAAATAGTGTATTTCTGGGGTTGTATTAGTTCTCGAAGGGGAAACTTTTTTCCCCTGGTCCGGTTTAGCCCATTTACAAACTTTACTGTCCTATAAACATAACACATATTCGTGTCAAAACTTCAGGAGTCTAGCTCTTTTATTTTAGACAGTTTCGTGTCTTCCACAGATGGACAAACGGACGGTCAGACAGACGGACAAAGCTATAATGTCGTAGAATCGATCACTGATCAAAAATATATACTTTATGGGACCCTAGATCAATATTTCGATGTGTTTCACACAGAATGACAAAGTGAGTATACCCCGCATATTATGGTTGGATGGTAGAAAAACATTGTGCAGGCATTTATTACAAAATTTTGTTTTTATTAAAAGTTTAATAACTCAGTAAATTTTTAGCCGATTTTAAAAACCAAGGTTGTAATTTACACTTTAATAAATATACTTTATTAATGAATGCATAAATGGTACGGTTCCTAAATAAAAAAATATGATAAAACATCTTCAAACTTAGAAAATAATGATTTTTTTTTGAAAAATTGAGTTTGCTGGAAAAATACGCACAGTTGTTTTAATATTACTTAAATTTCATGTTTACAACTTCGAAAGATATTAGTTTATTCTTTCTAAAACCGTCGAGAAATTCAAAATCGGTTAATATTCAACAAAGTTACTGGCTTATAAGTGTAAAAAGTTCGAAAACCCGGTTTTTTACCCGTAACTCAAGATTTTGGAGGTGTTTCGCAAATTTCAAGGACAGAATCTTGTTGTACTCAACAGCACCTACTAGAAAAAAAGTATCGCATCCCAGGTTTTTCTGTTTCATTCATTTTTGTAACACTGTGTTATATATGATTAGACCAGAAAATTTTTACTCGGGTAGAACCCATACAAACGTTCCCTTTAAACCGGACCATTTTCACTTCTAGTCCCTTTTAAACCACTCTCACAGTTTCATGTGAATCTCTTAAAATACATGGAAATGGAAAGTATTTGATTAAAATTTTGTTTGTAGGTGTTTTGGACTTGGAACGTGGGTCTTGGACGACTACATATTATTTTATATTTTTTATTTTAAAGAAGATGAATAAGAATCTGACGCCAGATTTGAAATTTTATAATTATTTTACGCCAATTATATTTTATAATTTTTTTTCTCACATCAAAATTAAAATTCCTTTCCTGACCCATTGTGCAGAGCCATGAAAAGTTTGCTAAACTAATCTAACATACACTCAAAACAACGCAATGACAAAAAAAAAACACAGATTCCCAAATTGCATACGGTCAAAAACAAATGGACATAAATTATACTGGAAATTCAAATGACATGACAACAACATGTCCTGATGATCTCAGGAGAGCAATTTTTAAGAAACAAAAACAAAAAATAAACAAATAACTGTTTGAAATATTTACATAATAAAGAAATTTTCGAAAGTTTACACACACACACTCCACAATTCGTATGTAAACCAAATGTTGTTATAATAGTTATTTATTTTTATTGTAATACATATACGCTTACACACACAAATTTAATATTATCCACGCTTATTTTTAGCTTGTATAATTATCGGTGTTAATTTTAGGATTCCATAGAAAGTGAAGCCAAGTTTATATTTTTAATTGCATAGCATAGACAAAAACGTTCTTTTCGTGTTTGCCTTAAAAAACGTTGACATTCAACAACAGTGATGCCAAGTAAATTTTGTTGAACGTGGATGCGTTTTCGGTTAAACGGTTATTTAAACATACATATGTACGGTTATGCGAAAACAGGGCTGTAATAGTTTTCTTATGTGACGAAAATCCTTTTGCAGTATCTATATCTGATACAAAATTTTTTACATATAAGATGTATTATGTACTTACTACTTAATCAAGAAACAGTTCGAAACTTACCTAAAAAGAAAAAAAAAAAAATAATACGGTTTCATTAGTTAATTTTGTTTTGTCCACTTTTTAAAAAGAATTAGATATTACATTGAAAAATAAACGTTGAATTTAAGTAAACAACAAATTAGAGTCTTAAATTCGGCTTTGCCGAATCTTTTATACACTCCAAATGTACAAAAATTAAAAAAAAAAACAAACAAGCGAGAATCCGAATTCAAAATTCTGAAAAACTCAAAATTGCGTTTTTCAGAGTTTGCTTTAGATGTTCAAAGCGGATTTTTTTTTTGCCTCTGGTCGAATCTTGGCCATTTCTGAGCTTAACCAGTCTATGACCACAAGACGTATTACACTCAAAAAAAAAGTGAACTAAAATCTGGGAAAATTAACTCAATTTTTAGAAAAAGAGGGAATGGTTTGGCTCCAAAGATTTTTTTTCTTGGTTTTAGTTCATAATTTTCCCAAAAATAAGGAAAACAAAGTTATTTAATTTTAAGCCAATTTTAACTAGAAAATGGGAAAAAATTATACTTCACAGTTTAGAAATAGATTGGGTCTATACCCTGGGCCCATGGGTTGGACTCCATTTAACTCGAGACCCCGTTGGGTCCTTTAAGGGTCCCCATAGATTTTGAACCAAAACTTGTGTCCGTGTCGCTCTAACTTGCTTAGTTTTTGAGATACGGTAATAAGGGGCCTGATAGGGTCTTGAGAATCTTAAAAACAGGATAACTCAAAAACTATTAATCGGAGGGCTTTCGGGTATTTTGCGATGTTCTACGAGTCAAGAGCTACATGCCGAGATATGTGCATATACAAAATCTGGGGAATTTCAAATTTTAGATCTAAAATTAGGGTCTTGAGACCCCGACAGATATGCAGAGCTAGGCTATTCCATATTTTTTTTTGTAGTCTTTGGATTTGTATTTATTAAGTCTTTCTTTTGAAAATTTCGTCCGTTTCGCTCTATCTCGCTTAGTTTTCGAGATGTCGCCATTTTGAATTTTGAAGTAAATTCTAAGAAGTTATTTACTAAATTCTCAGAAGTTATTAACTAAATTATAAGAAGTACACTTCCTCAATTCAAAGAAGAGAAATACGATGATGTTTTTTTAGTAAATTTTAACTAAACTTGAACTAATTTGTTTTTAAAGAAATATGTCTTTAAAATAAAGATACGATTCTTAGATTTTTGGAAAATTTCCTTGGCAGTAAGATTTTTTTTGCTTATATTAAAGAACTCCATTTAAAGAAAACTATGAACTAATTATAAGTAAATGAACTTAACTTTATTCCTCATAGTTAAGAAAATTTCTCATTTTTTAGTTAAATGTAACTAAATTTTAGGAAAATTCATGATAAATTTTCAAAGACATTTTTTCCTCAATTTTAGTTATGTCTTTTTTTTCAGTGTAGTTAGTTTGAACTGCACCGTGTTCTGCACAGTCGGACATAGAACGTCCCAGAGTCGATTACTGATTAATTATATACAGTGAGCGTCAAAAGAAAGTATATAGTGAGCGTCAAAGGAAAGTATACAGTAGTTGCATTATTTCTCTGGACGGCACTGAAACCACCTTCTTAGATGGAGCTAAGTATCTTGGTTTATTTCTAGATAGGAAGTTGAATTTCAGGAGTAATATTGAGGAACGGGTGAGAAAAGCAATGACTGCATGTAAAAGGACTATTGGAAAACGATGGGGCTTTAGCGGTGGTACGTCCAATTCTGCTGTATGGAATCATTGTCTGTTTGCTTGCTGTAGAGACAGAAGGGAACTGTGTCTTCTTCACGAAGAAACAGAGAATGGCGTCGATGTGCATCACTAGTGCACTTCGTACTACACCTACGGCTACATGAGAAATCCTCCTTCACCTGATACCATAGGCATTATGCGGCTACGTCGGAAATTCTACTTAATAGCACACTCTAATGGAGGAGCAGCGATTGTCCATACCGCGATCTTGAAGAAGATAACAATACCACAAAATGTGGACTGTGCTTCCACTATGAGCCTTTTTGAGAGCTACTTTACCAGTATGTTACCATCCAGGGAGTGTTGGATGAGGGGAATTCCGGGTAGTAGAGCCTACAAAAATTTTAACACGGAGATATCGAGGCTGCACCAACAAGTGGGCTTTGGAGTCTATTCGGAGGAGCTTGGGTTGAGTCTGGATCGAAGATTGACGGATCATTCTTGTGTTTACCAGGCAGAGATGCTGGCAATAAAGGAAGTGGCTGATTGGTTGAGCTGCAATGTATTGTCTACAACTACAGTCAATATCTATTCTGACAGTCAAGCCGCGGTCAAGTCCATGGAGTCAATGTATCTGAAAACAAGATCTGCCCCAAACGGCTGCAAGTCTTTAAATAAAATGGCCAAGCAGTTTGACATACGACTCATATGGGTCCCAGGGCACAAAGACGTTCCAGGGAAATGCAAAGCCGATGAGTTTGCAAGACTGGGAACTACCTTACAGGTTCCAACAGAATTGGAATGTGTTGTTTCTCCTCAAAAAACTTGCAAGAAAAACCTACGACTTTGTTCCGCAACGGAGACTAATTAAAGATGGGTAAATGGATGGACGTGTGAGACAACACGACTGATTTGGCATTCTCTTAATCAGGGCCGCACAAGTGAGCTGATATCGTTTCCAAGAGGAGAGATTTCGGTGGTGGTTCCTATAATTACCGGACACAGTTTAAAGGGAATCACGCAGAGCGGTTAAATGTGCGGTCGAATGACTTTTGCCGAAATTGCATGGATGAAGAGAAGTTGGAAACTATCGAACACATTGCCCGGCACTTTATGGTTAGAGACTTGCTTTACTGGGATCTAGGGAGCTGCACGATCTTTTTGATTTGTCGGATGTTAAATTTCAATATCTAAGAAGTTTCATAAGAAGCTCGAATTGGTTTAACGACAGAGACCAGTAGGGAAACCTGTTACAGTCCCGTGGTATCGCAATGGAACTCAGAGTCTACGTGTGTTGACGTAAAAACGTCAGCAGCCACTTACAACCTAACCTATAGTAGTTGCAGTTCTTTAAAGACAAAGTTAACATTACCAAATATTATTATTAGTAAACGAATGCTATTTTAAAAAGTGCTGTGTAGGTAATCAAGCTTTAATTTATGATTTATGAGTTTGTCAAAAATTGCAAATATGGTACGTACCATGTGGTACATACGCCAAAAGGATGATGATAGAGGTGGTGGAGCCTAAAGTTCAGACTCCTCGCAAAGACCGGCTGGTTCATAGCGATACCACATGTTCCTTCAGCGACGAGGATAAAACACGTTAGTCCATGTGTCGAACAGTTTTAATTGCGTAATCATCCAGATTCTCGATTTCTGCTTTGGCTAGTATTCGCTCGCTGTCCTGTGCTTAGCCATTTCCTGTTTGCAATAGAAATACAACGACAAAAGTTCCCACCCCATCTGCTCCAAGCTTTGCAAGCTCATCAGTTTTCTCGTTCCCATCGACTCCCTTATGTCCAGGTACCCATACAACAGATATGGTATCATTCTTGGATAGTTTCTGAAGATTCTCGTGACAATTAAAAACGACTTTTGAATTAATACAAAAGCTCCTTAGAGCCTTTAGTGCAGCTTGACTGTCGACGTAAAAGTTTAGTATTTTTCCCGTTTCACCAAGTTTTGCAGTAAATCCGGCTCCAACTTCTGTCGATTGTGAAAATATTTATATTTCATTTGAAGCGTAACGCCACTTAGGCCAAAATTGTCTAGTATGAAATTCAACTTTAAATTTCCGGTCGAAAAATATTTGGGGAACTTTGTAGTCAGTGACAACATTTTCCAAATTGTCCATGCTAATGTGTAGAAAGTTTCGGCGTCTGAGTCAATTTGACTCCTTAAGTCTGAAGCATGTCTTATAAGCTTCACCTTTAGTAAAGACGTCAATTGGCAGCAGATGCAATAATGTGTCGATGGATGCGGATGATGTCCTTCTTAGGGCTCTAGTAACACTTAGGCCCAAAATCCGTTGAGCCTTTTTAAATTTTCTAAGAGTCACCTCCCTCTCCAGTGCATTGTGCCAGACCATAACTCCGTAGAGTAAGATAAGTCTTACTATAGAAGTGTATATCCAGTACGTAAGCCTTGGCTCAAGTCTCCAAGTTTTGCCGATAATGTTCTTACACTCAAAAAAAAAAAGCTGTAATGTTAGCAAAAAAAGCTTGTAAACCTACAAGAAAATTTGCTGATTTTGAACCCACAATTTTTTTGCTAAAGTTAGCAAAAATGTTTTGCCAATAATTAGTTAACAAAAAAAATTTTTTTTTTGACACATTTGAAGACCCCATTGGGTTCGGACCCGATAGGTCCAGACCCCGATGGGCCTAGACCTAGTTGGGTTCCTTAATAATCGTCATAGTTTTTGATCCAAAATTTGTGTCCGTTTCGCTCCACCTTGCTTAGTTTTTGAGATACGTGATTATAGGGGACCACTGGGGTCTTGAGAATTAAAAAACTCGATAACTTCAAAAATATTACTCGGAGAGCTTTTGACAGTCTTGTTCTACGTAGTCTTGTTCTTGTTCTACGTATTGAGGGCTACAAAAATGCTTTTGGACTTTTTGTTGTGTCGGCAATATTTACCGAGATATGAGCATTTTAAAATTTTCGGGAATGCTAACTTTTTTGGATCCAAAGTTAGGGCCCATTAGAGTCCAGACATGTGAAGAGGACCCGCGAAATTATGGAGATTCTAAGAACCAAAAATGCCCTCCATTTTGCTCTATCTGGCTTAGTTTCCGAGATAGAGCCATTTTAAGTTTTCTGAAAATAAAAAAAAACTTACCATTTATTTTTGCTAATGTTAGCAAAAAATCTTGTAAAAATGTTGTCAACTCAATTTCAAATCTTAGCAAAAGAAATTAGTTCAACGTTTGTTTAAAATTGCTAATGTGCTAAATGAAGTTTACAAGAATTTTTTGCTAACATGCTAATCTCAACTAAAAATTTGCTAAAAGTTAGCTAACTAGCATTAGCAAAAAAAAATTAGTAAATATACTAACGTATTTTTTTGAGTGTACATGCATAGTATGCATTATTTGCATTCTTTAATTGTTCATTTGTATTCTGGTTCCATGATAACTTACACTGCGGAACACTAAAAAATAAACAAGAGTTACGACCATCATTTCTATATATTTCGGACATTCTGATTCGAATGTCGTACTCCGTTTTTCGATATGTATATTTTTTAAGGTTTTTGCAAAATTAACAACCAAATTGGTCTTTGATAAAAAACTTACTTTTAGTGAATCAAAAAGGCATCCCTAACAATACGAATAGTGAACAAAAAACAGCTATGTTATGTGGAACATCATGATGAAAATCGCGAAAAACCGTTTTTTTGTATATGGCAGCATCACTTTTAGAGATGATTTAAGGCTCCATCTTTTAGTTATAATGTGGTAACCTTAAACAATGAACTGACCAAAAATTTGGCCAAAAAAGTTTTCATTTGCAAAAGTTATATTAACAAAAACTATTATTTCAGTGTTTGCCATGCAATAATTATAGTTTTTGTTAAGAAATTTTGAGTCAGTTCATTGTTTAAGGTTACCACATTATATACTAGAAGATGGAGCCTTAAATCATCTCGTAAAGTGATGCTGCTATATACAAAAAAACGGTTTTTCGCGATTTTCATCATGATGGTCCATATAACATAGATGTTTTTGTCCACTATTCGTATTGTTAGGGATGCCTTTTTGATTCACTAAAAGTAAGTTTTTTATCAGAGACCAGTTTAGGAGTTAATTTCGCGAAAACGTAAAAAAACGAAGAAATCCGCGAATTTAAGGGCTTAAGATAAAAAGCTTTAACTAAATTGACATTCGAAATATTGCTACAAGTTATATCTTTGTTTTTCATGCCATAAAATTTAAATTTTGAATTTTTTTTGTTACAAATGCAGCTGAAAATCAGCCAATCTTTAATGACATTTTGCAAGAAAACTGTACCATACATCGAAAAACGGAGTACGCCATTCGATTCAGCATGTCCGAAATATATTTAAATAGTGGTCATACCTCTTGTTTTCTACAATAGTGGTTAGTTTTGTCACGCAGTGTTATTGTCCAGGATGATTCCTAAAAACTTCGCATGCTTTGAAAGTAGGATTTCAACGCCGTTGACCCCGACTTTTCTAAAATTGTTTCAGTTTTCGGCGGACTAACTTTAAGGACCATTTTATTTAGCCCAACTCCATAACTGTTTCAGCGATCTCTCCAGCAGCTTGGATAACATTGGCAAAAATTTACCTGTTTTTTGGCCATGTCGTCTTTATATGCAACTATTAGCACTCCTTGCGTATCCAGTTTTTTTGAGAATAGGATCCACAACCAAGATCCAAAGTAATGGTGATAAAACTCTTCCTTGTGGCGTTCCCCTCGACGTATATCTTGTGACTCTTTCGAGTCCCCATTCGGCTGTAACTTCCCTACAAGACAGCAGATAGCCAATCCATTTTCCAATGGCTGGATTTATACTAGCCTTTTCCATAGCGTTAAATAATAAGGATGATGAAGGCACTGGCAAGTCTTCTTCGTCTACCCGATCACATTTCATTTATTGCTTTAAAGTAAAATTCGTGTTCATTACTATGGAATTTTATAAATACATATTTCTTTTGTGAACAAAGACACATCAAATATCACCCCTAATAACAGAAAAAAACAAGTGAGAGTGTTAAATTCGGCTATGCCGAATCTATGATACCCTCCAACATGTTAAAACATATAAAAAATCCAGGGTCGTTTTTTTTAGGGGGAGGCTCGGTGGGGGTGGTGAGGGATACTTTCCCCATCGCGATAAATGTTAACTAATTTATTTATTTGCAATTTAGTAATACCATTTTCTCATTATTTTAATGGTTTTTTTAAATCCATGCCCACAAAAGGGGGCGGGTAGAAAAAAACTAAATTTTCCAGCCCCCTGGGTCTAAGTTCAGGAGATTAAACCCCTTCTGACATAAAAAGATTTCATTTGTTTAACAATAATGGCAAAAAAAGATGTAAAAATGGCGTTTTTTAAGAGGTTTTTTTTAGTTTGTTAAGGGGGAATTTTTTTCCCCCTGGCCCGATTTTGCCCATTTCCGAACTTAACCGGCCTATGAACATTATACATATTCTGACCAATTTTCAGGGGTCTAGCTCTTTTATTTTGGACTGAATCGTGTTTTATACAGACGGACGGACGGACGGACGGATATTCATAGAACGACTTAGAATCGATCATAGATCAATAATATATATTAGAGTGTCCCTTATTTTGGAAATGTTGAGACGGTACCCCCTCATTTTTTTCCTTTTGACTAAAAAATAACTCAGGAAAAATTTTACGCCCCTACGACCACGCCTTCCCTACGCGACGGGGCCGTAAAGAGCGGGGCCGTAAAAAACATTTTTCCATACAAAGCAAAAAATTTTTTTTTTGATTTAAAATTTTTTTGTTATTAATTATAATATTACTTGATTAGCTTATTTACGACAAAAAATTTGATTTTGGTGGGATGAGGCTTTCAGTTCTAAAAAATTTTTCGAAAAAAAAAAATTTAGAGCTTTTGGGGTCCTACAGTAAAAATTTTTTAAAAAATATTTTTTTTTAGTTTTGACAAGCAACCGTTTTAGTTGAATTGTTGCTTTTAATGATATATTTTCATAAAAAAATATTATTCCTATCTGTGACATCTTTATCGTGATCTAAAAAAGGGTAAAAAATGTATTTTTGATGTTTTTCGATACACGATCAAGATGTCACAGATATGAATAATATTTTTTTATGAATATATATCATTAAAAGCAACATTACAACTAAAACCGTTGCTTGTCAAAACTAAAAAAAAAAATTTTTTAAAAAATTTTTACTGTAGGACCCCAAAAGCTCAAAATTTTTTTTTTTCGAAAAATTTTTTAGAACTGAAAGCCTCATCCCACCAAAATCAATTTTTTTGTCGTGAATAAGCTAACCAAGTAATATTATAATTAATAACAAAAAAATTTAAAATCAAAAAAAAAATTTTTTGCTTTGTATGGAAAAATGATTTTTAAGGCCCCGCTCTTTACGGCCCCGTCTCGTAGGGAAGGCGTGGTCGTAGGGGCGTAAAATTTTTCCTGAGTTATTTTTTAGTCAAAAGGAAAAAAATTAGGGGGTACCGTCTCAACATTTCCAACATTTCCAAAATAAGGGACACTCTAATATATATACTTTATGGGGTCCCCGACCGATATTTTTATGCGTTACAAACGGAATGACAAAGTGAGTATACCCCCATACTGTGGTTGGAGGGTATAAAAAATGGCAAAAGAATTGTTAAAATTTTGAATTGTTTTTTATTTATATTAATTTATCCATCACAGGGCAAAAAACAAATATTTATAAACAAAAACTCTTCATCCACTTGATCATGAATTGATCACATTATCATCTGTCGATCAATTTGAAACATAAATTATGCGCATATTCTCGCTTTGAATAAAACCCACTAAAAAGGCAATAAGTCCATAAAGTCAAGAAGACAGTAAGAAAGACAGACCGACGGACAATCAGTCAAGAAAAGATCAACATCAATCCACCACAATCATTCGTTCATCCATCCATTGGTCTTATTTTCTCAGCAAACAAATAAAAGAAAACCTAAAATGCAAAAAAGTACATTTCGCAAACAAAATAATATTCTCACAAAACCAAAAAACAGTAACAATAAAAAAAAGATCTTTTCCAAAGATTTTGAACTCAATTTAGCGCCATCGTTTTGCACTCGTTTCAGAAAGCACTTGGCGCAACACAATCATCATTCAAAAAAAAAAAAAAAAAACGAAATCCCATACAAACAATTGGCAATCAGACGCCACAAAAATCCATCTTCTCGTCAGCATAAACCGCCAGAAGAATGAACGTACCTCTATGACTGGATGGATGGACTGATGGATGGTAGAAAAGGAAGGTAATCTACTGGTTAACATGGCGCCTTTGTTTGTCATTTAGGGAATTGTCACCACAACTTTTTTTTTTTTTTTGCATCAAATATGGATAAATGGAGAACAAAAAATCTTTGTACTTGGTTTGTGTTCGCATACTAAATTGGTGGAGGTGCTGCTGCTGCAGGCTGGTCGGCTGGCTGGCTTTCCTGATGACTCTTTAAGCCATTGTTAAGTTACTTTACGTTAACCGCAAAAAAATGTCAATTTCTAGAGCATGGCATGTCAATCATGTGCACATCAATTGTCTTTTATTTTTTTGTTAATCTGAATGATTTCCGCACATGATTGTGATGAAATGATCTTTAAAGGATTTTTGCGTTACTTCTTTTGACAGAGTTGTGGTGTAGAGTGTTTTAAATGTATTCGTTTTTTGTTTCATCAATCTATACCAGTGGTCGGCAGAAAGAGGCATATGAAAGTATTTGTGTTTTAATAAAAATATGCATGTGTTGGTGTATTTCTTCAACAAAGCGACATCAACCTGCCTTGAAGAAAGTAAGCTTGCTACTGAATAAAATATTTGTTCTTTTTATGCTCTTTGTTGATTTTTTGTTGACATTCGTGTTGTATACATGTGAATAACCGATTGTGTTCGGCTCCAGCGTGCAATGGGTGCCGACCACTGATCTATACAGAAGAAGGCAGAGGAGTCAAAGATAATTGCTTTAGGATTTTGGGTGACCAAGCACGCGCAAAACAATTCAATTGGACATGTGAATAAATCACTTTAAAAAATTGGTGACGATAATTTCATTGATTGTTGGGGAATCTGAGAATTGAAAAAGATTAATTTAAATTTAAAAATATTTCGACACAATTAGATCACTGAGCTTGTGGATGATATTTTTTTTTGTAATAAAGAAATGTGTACATTTCATTTGTATTAATGGAATTCATTTAATGTTACCGTCAGGTGACGGGAACGAGAAAGGAGCTTTTGTTCATATTGAACCGCGATTCAGTACTACAAATCGAGAAATGATAGCCAGTGCATTTCCACGGCAAACAGGAAATGGAGAGAGTTAAGTACGACCTCAGAAGAACTAGCTACATAATTTCTGTTAACAGAAGGGAATGTCGTTTAATCACGGGAGTGGTCACAGGACACTGCCTAATTGCCTTCCATGCAAGAACGATTGGACTCATCTCTGATTCCAATTGTATAAGATGTAATGAACCGAAAACGGATGAAACAGTTGAACATATCCTATGCATGGGCCAGGCATCACGAGCGAATTTTAGGCAAAGCACATCTCGAGAATCGTGAAAAGTCGCAGTTATGTAAGGTCCATATCAGTTAAACTATTTTCAACATGGACTGACGCGTTTTATCCATGTCGCTGAAGGTACATGTGGTATAGTAATGCACCAGCCGGTTTATGCGAGGAGTTCAAATGTTGAGCTCCACCACCCCTAACCTAACATACCGTCAGGCGAGGGTTTTCTGAACCAAATACCAAATTTAGCTATTATGAAAGTCTCTTCAAAAAAATCTGGAAATACACATAGCGGTTCTGGTTGGCGCACTGACTTTTTCAATAGAAACAAGCAGAAAAATTAAATTCGACTTTGCCGAATTTAATTTTTCTCCACAATTTTTTTCGAGTGTAATGTTTTTATACCCTCCACTTAGTGATAGAGGGTATATATAAGTTTGTCATTCCGTTTGTAACTCATCGAAATATCGATCTGGGACCCCATAAAGTAGGTATATTCATGATGCCCGATCGATTTGAAGACATTCTAGCGATGTCCGTCTGTCCGTCTGTCCGTCTGTCTGTCTGTCTGTGGAAAATGCTGTCGCGGACAAAATATTGCACAGAGATGACTGAAACTTAACATATTTGTTGGAAGTTCTCCCGAGAAGTTTGGTATTGCATTTGAGCGATATCGGTTCAGCGGTTCAAAAGTTATGAACGCAAATGTAAGCACACCTCCAAAATTTCAGTACATTCAACATAACCTAAAAATACAAAATGCTTAAATTCGGCTTCTGGTTGACATATGTGAACATAATTGAACACCAAATGGTATTTAAACAAGTACAAACATATTTGTTGACAAAAAAAAAAAAATCGCGGATTTTTTTTACCAAAATTTTTTTTCGCGGAAATTTTTTTTTCAAAATTTGTTTTTTTTAAAAAGTAATTTCCTTTTAAATAAAGTTTTTTGCAATAATCTTTTTGAAATTGTGGAGGGTATCACTACATTCGGCAAGGCCGAATTTAACTTTTTTACTTGTTTTTACTGTAAAAATATTTCTGAGTGAATGTAAGTAGACAAAATTTTGTAATTTTTGTAAAAAAAAAACAAATTTTTTTTTTCAGTGTAAAATTTTGTTTGAGTGTATGATGTACACCAATGGTTCCCAACCTTTTTTACGCCACGCCCCACTTTTAAGTTAAAAAAATTGTCTTGTCCCCCCTACACTAAGGAAAAAATTTTTAGTTTCTCTAATTTTTGTATCAAATAAAAAATTACTACTTGTTTAGCAAAGTTTTTGTAAAATTGTTAAGAAATTAACAAGATTTTTGTAGTTAATTTTGCAAAAAAAAAATAGTTTTTGTAGTTAATTTGACTTAAGAAAATCTTGAAAATTTGCTCGTTGCCCCCCTGGAAGCTTCAAATTGCCCCCCAGTGGGGCGAGAATCAAAGGTTGGGAATCATTGATGTACACAAAATATTGTAATTTTTGTAAAAAAAAAAACAAAATTTTTTTTCAGTGTAAAATTTTGTTTGAGTGTAAATTTTTTTTTGAGTGTAATTTTTAGGTTACCAATGCTTTTAAAACTAAACAAGTTTAAAAAGCATTGCTTTAAAACTAAACAAGTTTGAAAAGCATTATTAAGTTACCACCAATGCTTTTAAAACTTGCTAAACATGTGGCATTTAAGATGAAACTAATCTGAAATTATAACTTTTGAACCACTGGACCGATTGAGCTGAAATTTGATACCAAACAGACCTGGGGAACGGCTAAGATACATGTCAAGCTTCAGTAGTCTTATTATTGTCTTTCGAAAGTTATCGTGTTTTTCGCGAAACACCCTTGCCGAAATTTACTCTTTTGCTCATTACTTTTGAACTACTGGACCAACATATATGACCAACATATATGCCAAACTTCAGTACACTCAAAAAAAAAACTGTAATGTTAGCAAAAAAAAGCTTGTAAACCTACAAGAAAATTTGCTGATTTTGAACCCACAATTTTTTTTCTAAAGTTAGCAAAAATGTTTTGCCAATAATTAGTTAACTGAATTTTTTATTTTTTTTGAACTTAATTCATACACATTTGAGGACCCCATTGGGTTCGGACCCAATAGGTCCAGACCCCGATGGGCCTAGACCTAGTTGGGTTCCTTAAAAATCGTCATAGTTTTTGATCGAAAATTTGTGTCCGTTTCGCTCTACCTTGCTTAGTTTTTGAGATACGTGATTTTAAAAATTTCAAAAATATTACTCGGAGAGCTTTTGGATATTTTGCGGTCTTGTTCTACGTGTTACGTAATTATAAAAATTCTACGCTACAAAGCTTTCTGAAAATAAAAAAAAATTTACCATTTATTTTTGCTAATGTTAGCAAAAAATGTTGTCAACTCAATTTCAAATTTAGCAAAAGAAATTAGTTCAAAGTTTGTTTAAAATTGCTAATGTGCTAAATGAAGTTTACAAGAATTTTTTGCTAACATGCTAATCTCAACTAAAAATTTGCTAAAAGTTAGCTAACTAGCATTGGCAAAAAAAAATTAGTAAATCAACTAACGTATTGTTTTGAGTGTAGCCTCTGTAAAGTCTTTCAAAAGTTAGCGTGTTTTCTACGGACGAACAGACAGACAGACGGACGGACGGACATCGCTAGATCGACTTAAAATCGATCGAGGATCATGAATATATATAATTTATGGGGTCCTAGACCAATATTTCGATGTGTTACAAACGGAATGACAAACTTATGTATACCCTCTATCACTAGAGTGGAGGGTATAAAAATGTTTCAGAATCTGAGAACATTCCTATGGGAAAATGTTTAAGAATCTTAGCATTTTTCTATAAATAAATGACTTAGAATCTGAGAATTTCTGAGTCAAAGAATTTTTCTTTAGAAATTTTTTTCTGAGATTTTTTTTTGTAAGAAAAGGTGTTAGAATCTGAGAATTTTTCTATGCGAAAAATGGCTAAGAATCTGATTATTTTTCTCAAACTAGAGAATTTCAGATTTTGATCAAATCTTAGACTTTTTCTGTGCATAAAGCCTTGGAATCTAGAGAAAAAATAATTATGTTGCGTTTTATTTACCAGCTGGTGAAAATTTGTTTTATTCACCGGCAGGTTAATTAATGTTCAAGTCAAAAATCCATAATATTACAAACCTTTTTGGTTTTAAGAAAACGAAAACATTAATTCTTATTTTCTTTTTTTGTCGTTATCATATATAGTCAAACTAAAGTGGCGTCCTACTATACTTCGACCCATGGACAAAAGTCAAAAAAAAAATTTTTTGTCTCAAATTGTGTTTAAATACAGATTTTTTGAAAGATAATAAGGTATCTCAAATAAATATTAACAAAAAAATTTTTTCTGATTGCTTTTGCCACCACGAGAGGGCGCTAAACTCAGAGAATTTTATGCAAAAACTACTTAACAGGAAAATGTTTTTTAGCTGTTTCACAAAAATAATTCTCAAAAATCCATTTTTTAATAAAATTGTTCGAAATTTTGTTTTAAAGTTCTTTGATATATTTGTAGTGAAGTTAAAATATAAAATTTTGTATATATTTACAAAAAAAATATTTTTTATTGCGCAGAAAAACAAGTTTTTTTTGTTGAAAATCCAAAAATAACTAAAGTTTGATGTAGTGTAAAAAAAATATAAAAAAATAGATATTTTTTTTTTTTTCTTTTTTGTAAGTTTAAACTTTTATCTAAAAGCGTATTCAAAAATTAGCGCCTATTTTTTACCACAAATTAGAAAAAAATTCGTTTTTTTAAATGCCTAAATTCGTGATTTTTACTCAAATATCAGGCATTTAGGAGTGTTTAATATCATTGTGCAACACGATTTTATGTTTTAAGAGGGTAAAAAAGCAAAATAAATGTATATTAATAGTAGATCGAAACCCAGCAGAATTTTTAAAATTTAGCTCGAGTTTTTTTTATGGCCCACTGAAGTTTTTAATTATTTTTCGAAGGAGTTCAGAATAAGTAAAAAAAAAATATTAAATTTAATTTTGAGCTAAATGAGGTTAATAGATGCGCAACGGAATTTGGCGACGGTTCTTTTCTTATAACATATTAACCCTCTATCTCCCATTTTTAGGGGTCACTTCAGTCCCTTTTCCAAATATCGTCGAAGAACACCACTTACAATTGCTTTTAAAGGGTTAACATGTTCTAAAATTTTTTTCTGCATAGAATTTCATTGTTAGTTGTAAAAGACCAAAAATTCGCGAGATATAAGCAAAATGCTTAAAAAAGTAAAATTTTTAATTATCATATATTGTTAAATTGTGATTCACCACAATTGAAATAATTCGACAAAATATAACAAATGTACTTCTGAGCTTAATACTGTTAATAGATATCTTCGGTAAAATTGTATGTTTCTTTTTTCTTAAAATATATTAACCCTCTATCTCCCATTGTCAGGGATCATTTCAGTCACTTTTTAAAACATTCTTATAAAAAACACTTAAACGTGCGTTTGTGTGTTAAAACGTTATACAAACATTTAATAGATATCTTTAATCATTCCAAACCCATTTAAAAAAAAAAGTAAAGACTTCAATGGGCCATAAAAAGAACTCGAGCTAAATTTTCAAAACAACTCGTTTTTGGTTTACAAATGGTATACCTTCATTTTTTGTTTTGTCCAATTTAAGATACACTCTGTGACCTCAAATTTGTTTTACAGTGTATTCTACTGAAGCTTTAAGTTAAATAACTCTTTAATTATAAATTATATTCAAGAAACATTAAAAAAGTAATTTAGTATTACGCCTTAACCTTTAAACTAGAGGTGGGATCGTGGGTGACTTTTCAATCACGATCACGCACGCTCACGAAAAAAAATGTAATCACGCACGATCACGCACGAACATTTTTTTCTGCTCACGCTCACGAGAGTAGAAAAAAAATTAATCACGCTCACGACGTAATCACGATCACGAAATACTCACGAATTAAAATATGCAAAAAAAGTCATATATTTTTGTCATATTTTTTTATGCATTACCCAGTTGGGAAATTCCTTGAGCCATCCGTGGTGACGACTTGCTGACATGTCAGAGTCACACCTGACATCCCCATGACATCTCCAATTACCGAGTTGAGGACAGTTTCATAAAAAAATTCAAAATTTCCTCAATCATAACACTGTGCAACAAATTTTGGGTCATCGCATTGAGCCTCAATGCCTTCAACGCCATATGAAAGTAGACAATCAAATGGACAAAATAACCAAAGGGTTTTGCAAAGTCAGTTCGGATTTCTTTTTTATAGCCCACTGAAGTTTTTATTTTTTTATCAAAGGGGTTTGGAAAACGTCAAAAATACTATAATAAGAACACATCTGAGCTTCAAAATATGATTTGATGTCTTCAGTGGAATTTTATGGCGGTTCTTTTCTAAGAACATTTTAACCCTCTAACTGCCATTTTAAGGGGTCATTTTAGTCCTTTTTTAAAAACTAAACACAGAAGTCTAATAAAACATCCATTTAGAGGGTTAAAATGTTCTACAAATATTTTCCTCATAAAATTTTACTAGGGGTTGTCAAATGTTCAAAGTTTGTGCGACATGCGCAAAGTTCTTAAAAAGCGTCAAGTATAAAAAATCAATGTTTGTTATTTATTTTTACCAAAGCAGTGTTAAAAAATATCGACAAAAATCAGTGCAAATATACTTTTGAGCTAAAAATTATGTTCTGATGTGTTTTATAAAATTTTATGATGATTCTTTTCTTTGACAATATTAACCCTCTAGCTCCCGTTTTAAAGGGTAATTTTTGTCCTTTTTTAAAAGAAATACAAAAAACTCTATAAAATAGGCAGTTAAAGGGTTAAAATGTTTTACAAATATTTTCTGCATCAAATTTTACTAGGGCACGTCTAAGACAGAAAGTTCGTCCAGCATATAGAAAATGCTTAAAAATTTTTAAGTATTGAATTTTTTTTTTTTATATTTTTTTTTGGGCCGAAATAAAAAAAAAACAAGTAACAAAGTTAAATTCGACTTTGTCGAATGTATTAATACCCTCCACAATGAAAAAAAATTCATTTGCAAAAAAAAAAAAAAAAACAAAAAAAAAAAAATCCGCGAAAAAAATTTTTTGGTAAAAAAAAATGAACGAAAATGTTTTTTTTTTAATATGTTTGTACTTGTTTAAATATCATTCAGTGATTGATTCTGTTCCCATGTGTCAACCAGCCGCCGAATTAAAGCATTTTGTGTTTTTAGGTTATGTTGAATGTACCAAAATTTTCGAGGTGTTCTTACATTTTCGTTCATAACTTTTGAACCGCTGAACCGATTTCGTTCAAATGCAATACCAAACTGTTTAGGGCAACAACAAGTAAATACGCTAAGTCTTTGTTATATCTGTTTAATACTTTGGCCGTGATGACCACAGATGGACAGGCATCGCTGGAATGTCTCGCTAGAATGTCTTAAAATCGATCACTGATCAATAATATATATGGGGGTTCTCGTGTCAACTGACAAAACTTTTGATCCCGATCTACTATCCTATTGGATAGTAGTGCAGACACAATTTTTCAACGAGATCGGTCAAGGACCCTCTGGGTTAGAGGGGGTCGAATTTGATATTTTGGCCAAAGAGGTGTTTTTTCTCATCCAAGTAACTTCTTACCAATTGTTTTTAGCAAAATGTGTCCCAAATAGTTTAGATAGCTATTTCTTCAATCTTGCGAAAAAAAAAATAAAAATTTTGATTTTTTTTTTAAATCCAAAAATTTTTTGACTTTTTTGTCAAATAGGACACTTTTTTTGACTAACAAGAAAGCTTAAGTCTTTTCGTCACCTAATTCTTCTTCGTCCTCAAATATATTTTTGCTCCGCCAACAAATTTCCGCTAGAACTGCATCACGCGACTTTTTCCCAAGATATGTGAAATAGTGATCACGGCCAAAGTATTAAACAGATATAACAAAGACTTAGCATATTTACTTGCTGTTGCCCTAAGCAGTTTGGTATTGCATTTGAGCGAAGTCGGTTCAGCGGTTCAAAAGTTGTGAACGAAAATGTAAGAACACCTCGAAAATTGTGGTACATTCAACATAACCTAAAAACACAAAATGCTTTGATTCGGCGGCTGGTTGACACATGTGAAGAGAATCGATCCCCGAATGGTATTTAAACAAGTACAAACATATAAAAAAAACTTTCTGTCTTAGACGTGCCCTAATAAAATTTGATGCAGAAAATATTTGTAAAACATTTTAACCCTTTAACTGCCTTTTTTATAGACTTTTTTGTATTTCTTTTAAAAAAGGACAAAAATTACCCTTTAAAACGAGAGCTAGAGAGTTAATTTGGTCAAAGAAAAGAATCATCATAAAATTTTATAAAACACATCAGAACATCATTTTTAGCTCAAAAGTATATTTGCCCTGTTTTTTGTCGATATTTTTTAACACTGCTTTGGTAAAAATAAATAACAAACATTGATTTTTTATACTTGACCCTTTTTAAGCACTTTGCGCATGTCGCACAAACTTTGAACATTTGACAACCCCTAGTGAAATTTTATGAGGAAAATATTTGTAGAACATTTTAACCCTCTAAATGGATGTTTTATTAGACTTCTGTGTTTAGTTTTTAAAAAAGGACTAAAATGACCCCTTAAAATGGCAGTTAGAGGGTTAAATGTTCTAAGAAAAGATCCGCCATAAAATTTCACTGCAGACATCAAATCATATTTTGAAGCTCAGATGTGTTCTTATTATAGTATTTTTAACGTTTTCCAAACTCCTTTGATAAAAAAATAAAAACTTCAGTGGGCTATAAAAAAGAGATCCGAACTGACTTTGCAAAACCCTTTGGTGATTTTGTCCATTTGATGGTCTGCTTTCATATGGCGTTGAAGCCATTGAGGCTCATTTTTCTTGTTGCACAGTGTAATCGGCAGTTGTCAGGGGATGTTGACATTTCCCCTAAGTCGTCTTTGTGGAAATGACTGATTTAGGTCATACGAAAATGCAAAAAATCTTCGTATTTCCATTAGTTTTTACTTCCATCTATTTTCTTTCTAAATTATCTTTATCTTAAGTATTAAGAAATAACTTTTCGACTTTTTGATGTTTTTCTCAGAAATTAAAAAGTTCCCATATTCAGGGCCGTCTAAAAGTATGACGCTGGGCACATAAGAACTTGGGGCTCCGCTGGAAAGTAAAAAGTCGCACGAAAAAAACATTATTTTGATACAAATAAAATTCATGTTATTACCTGTTTTAAAAAAAAGAAACCAAAAAAAATATTTTGGGTAGGGAGGTAATTTTTCTTAACTTATTGTTAGTAAAATCAAGATATTCGTGAAAAAAAATTTCCTGTACGAAAAATGTCACAGAATCTGAGAATATTTTTATACGAAAAACGTTTTTGAATCTGAGAGTTTTTCAATACGAAAAGTGTCTTCAAATCTGAGACTTTTTGTTTTCGAAAAACTTCTCTGAACTTTAGACTTTTAAAATCTCAGAATCTGAAACTTTTTCTGTACGAAAAGTACTTCACATTCTGAAACTTTTATGTAGCAAATATATCTATGGATTTGAGACTTTTGATAAATTACAAACTTCTCCTATAGAAAAAGTCTCAGTGTAAACGAAAAGTCTGTTAGATTCTGAGATTTTTTTCTGTAAGAAAATAAGAAATTTTCTTTTAAAAGATATAAAAAAAAATCTTTATTTTCGTATAACCGAATTTATTGGCATTTCAGGAACTTTATGGTTAAAACAGTACTGCCCAGGTAGATGTAAAAGTTTAGTTTGATATACTGCTATTGTGAAGACATTTCCTTATAAATGTCCTAAAGGATTTTTTTACAATCTTAAAACATACATTCATTGATGACAATGTTAGAACATGTTCTCAATAAAAACGTAATATATGTCAGAATTTGAAGAAATTTCCTGATGGAAGCACGGTACAAATTCCTCAGTGAATCATTTAAAAAACTTATCAAATTTATACTTGTTTTGAAAGACCATGAAAAAATCAAGAAAGCGTAACCGAACAAAAAAATGTGGGAAACACGATCACGAACGAACTATTTTTTGGTGCTCACGCACGCTCACGTGAGTAGAAAAAAATTTACTCACGAATCACGTGATTCATGCGTGATTCACGTGAATCACGCAAATCACGTGAGCAGCGCCCATCTCTACTTTAAACGCTCGTTTTATTAAATTTTATAAAAATATTTAAAATAAGGACTAAAATTACCCCTTAAAATGGGAGATGGAGGGATAATATGTTCTAACAAAAGAATCGCCATTAAATTTCACTGCAGACATCTTAAGAGATTTTTTATCTCAGTATTATTTTTAGTACATTTTTTCGACCTATTTCAGTCTACTTTGGTAAAAGCTATTTAACAATATATGATACTTTACAATTTAAATTTTCAAAGCATTTTGATTATATCGTACGATGTTTTGGTATTTGACAACCCCTAGTAAAATTTGATGCTTAACATTTTTGTAGAACATTTTAACTATTGAAACGCACATTTTAGTGTTGTTCTTATGAGGATATGTTAAAAAAGGACAAAAATGACCCCTAAAAATGGGAGATAGGGGGTTAATGTATTCTAAAAAAAGAACCGCCATCAAATTTTACTACAGACATGTATAAACATTATGTAGCTAAGAAGTTGATTTAATACATTTCTTTGACATTTCTTCGACTTTAAAAATAAAAATAACTTATTTTTCAAAAAAGGATGTTTTTATATTTTCCACACTGCAAAATCTATTTTGCCCAAATTTGGCATTAATTTATGTTTAAGGAATATTAATTTGCTTACAAAGGTTTTTTTACGATCGGACCATTTTTGTTGGTGTTATAGCGTTTCAAAGAAAAAGGATATATGGCAGGACCTTGAGTCCTTGCTCCGATTTAAGTGAAAATTTACACACACGTTGCTAGTGGAATGTGTACCAGCATGACCACTTTTCGTAATTTTTTGTGCATTATTGAAGCTAAAATTAAATTTTTCAGTTTCAGGACACATGAGAGGTAGGCGTGTCCTTGCACCGATTTTTCCAAAAATTCATATTTTTCTTAACTAATATATTTTATATTAGTGTACCAAATCTCAAAAATATTTGACAACTCCTTCTAATTTTGTCCCTTCGTTACATGGGAACGAAGCACTGTGCGTCCTGCGTCAATTTTAAAATTAGACAACAGCCTAAATGCAAAATCATTTTTAAAAGTTAAAATTAACCCCCCAAAAAAAATACAAAAAACTTCAACACTGATGGATGAAAAGTTTCACAAAATGATGGATAGATTTACAAAATAGTAAATAAAATAAAAATTTGACAACCCTAAACTAAAACAAAATAACTCTAAAATATATTAACATATAAAAATGAATTCTATTTTGTATTTTTTAAAATAAACCAAAAAAACTATTATTGTTAACAAACATAAAACATGGAAATTGTTGAAAGTTTTTAATTAATACAATAGTTTTTAGGTTTTCCTGTTTTTTTGTATAGAAGGAAGTCTGTATTATTTAGATGAGAATTTCGCAAAACAAAAAATAGTGGTTCACTATTACTTTAAAAAGCACGTTTTAAAGGCACACAGTGATTCCTAAACTTAATGTAAGGAAACATATTACAGTTCATTTTGTTGAACTCATTTTCCATTTTACAAAATGTTGTTAATTTTTTTGTTTAACATTTTCAAGAAATTTTCTAGGAATTTTTTAAATCTTTTCTTAATCTTATCTTTACTTGAACTGGTCCTTTTTAAACAACTTCCATAGAACTGTTAACATATCTGATTTCTCCACGTGGATCTTGAACCAGTTTTAAAATTACTTGAAAAATGTGTCAGTTTCAAATTTTAAAATGTTTGATATTTTTAAACCTGTTTTTGAAAAGAATTTCAAGCATCGCAAGATTTTTCATTTAACTTTATATTACATTTTATAAATATGTACCGGAAAACCATTTTCAATTCAGAACGTTAAACCCCTTTTCAGCAAAATCAGGGTTTTTGAGTTATGTCACTATTGTAGTAAATGAGCGATTTGTTATGTTTAAGTAAGCCTGCTAAAATTTACATAAATGTAACAATATCCTAAATTTACAAACATGTATCATTTTAAAATATAAATTGTTGTATTTCAATATTAATTTAGTAGATGATGTTAGAAAAACATACAGACAGACAGACATACAAATAATAAAAAGCTCAACACTTCATTTTTTGTATTTAGATGTGAAATACAAACATTGCTAAAAAAAACATTAAATTGATTGGAGGTTGGTAGTATTTTTTATGTCTGTCCGATAAGTCTATTTACCAAACTACCAACCAACGTAGGATGGTTTAACTCAAATGGATCTAACTTTTTAAATTAACATTAGGGTGATAACTTTGTGAACAAAGATTTTAAAAAAACTGTAAGCTCAGATTCTGAAAAATTTTTCGTATGGAAAATTTCTCAGATTCTGAGACATTTTTCGTTTAGAAAAATTCTCAGATTCTGAGATATTTTTCGTATAGAAAAATTCGCATATTCTAAAACATTTTAGAGACATTCTTCAGACACATTTTTCGTATAGAAAAATTCTCAGATTCTAAAACATTTTTTGTATCAAAAAATTCGCATATTCTGAGACAATTTTCGTTTTGAAAAATTCTCAGATTTTAAAACATTTTTCGTATAGAAAAAGTCTAAGATTCTGAAAATTTTTTTTTATAAAAAAGTCTCAGACTCTAAGGCATTTTTTCCTCAGATTCTGAGTAATTTTTCGTTTAGACAAAGTTTCAGATTCTGAAAAAATTTTTCGTATTGAAAATGTCTCAGATTCTGAGAAATTTTTCGTATAAAAAAAGTATCAGATTCTGAGTTATTTTTCATATAGAAAAAGTGTCAGATTCTAAGACATTTTTCCTATAGAAAAATTCTCAGATTCTGAGAAATTTGTCGCATTGAAAAAGTTTCAGATTCTGGGAAATTTATTGTATTGAAATAGTTTTAGATTCTGAGACATTTTTGTATAGAAAAAACCTTAGATTCTGAGACATTTTTCGTATAGAAAAAGTATCAGGTTCTGTTGACAGTATTCGTATAGAAAAAGTCTTAGATTCTGAGACATTTTTCGAATAGAAAAAGTCTCAGATTCCAAGACATTTCTCGTATAGAAAAAGTCGCAGATTCTGAGACATTTTTGTATAAAAAAATTTTCAGATTCACAGACATTTTGCGTATAGAAAAATTCTCACAAAATTTTTTTGTATAGAAAAAGTCTCAAAATCTGAAACATTTTTTTGAAAAATTCTCATTTATCGTATGAAAAAATGCTCAGATTTCGAGACATTTTTCGTATAGAAAAAGTCTTAGATTCGTATAGAAAAATTTTCAGAAAAATTGTTTGTATAGAAAAAGTCTCAGATTCATTTTTTAGAAAAATTCTCAGATTCTGAGACATTTTTCTTATAGAAAAAGTCTTAGATTCTGACAGAGTTTTGGTATAGAAAAAAAGTCTCAGATTCTGAGAAATTTTTTGTATAAAAAACTCTCAGATTCTGAGAAATTTTTTTTATAAAAAACTCAGATTCTGAGAATTTTTTCGTATAAAAAAAGTCTCAGATTCTGCGACATTTTTAGTATAGAAAAATTTTCAGATTCTGAAATATTCTTAAATTCTGAGATATTTTTCTTAAATAGAAATAGTCTCAGCCACCCTATTGTACATTCACTGTTGAATAATTGGATTTGCATTGGTCAATGGTTAGTTGGGTTATGTTGTTATTTAGCATGTTATGTAAAAAAATTTAATTAAACTTTTTGAAAAAACAAACAACGAATAAAAGTCTCGTATTATTACAAAAATAACATGAATATGATGAATGTTATACGTTTTGTTACGACGTTGTTGGCCAAATCCATATACACTGACTCAAACTAAGTAATAATGGAACTACATATATTTGATAGCAGTTATTTAAAGGAAAAAATATAAATACTTAACCACAGGGCTGTGAGACTTGGGGATTTGTCCCCAAAGTTGACAAGAAATCTCATTTGGGGATTGGGGATTTTTATGGGGATTTCAAACATTATTTTGGGGATTTTTTGGGGATATTCAAAATTTTATCTATTTAATACCACCAGATATTTTTAATGTAATCAACGATTTTTAAACAAAGTTTCTGTGATGAGCACGAGTATACGAAGCGCATTCAGTAAAGTATGCATTCAGTAAAGTATGCATTTATCGGCTGTAAAATGTATATTTACACTGGCAAAAATCTTTTATTTACGCGGTTGGGGATTTTTGGGGATTTTTTAATTTCTAAACTTACGAAATAAAATTTTAAAATTACCATCCATATTTTGTTTTTTAATTAAGTTAAACAATTTTTGTGTTATTAAAAAACATATTTAATATTGTTTGGGGATTTTTGGGGATATTTTGTTATATTTTTAAATAATTTGTCATAAAAGTTCGTCCAATGAAACTTTTTAATGAAGTTTTTATAGATATTATGAAAATTTTCATAAATATAATGAAATGTTTCATAAATACTATGAATATTTATGAAACATTTTATAAATATAACGAAAAAGTATCATTTGAAGAACATTTATGATGAATTTCATTATATTAATGAAGCTTTTTCTTTGTGTGTGTATTTAAGAAATTTAATTTTTTGTTTTGGTAGTTGGAAAAACTAGCTGATAACTGAATAAAAATTATCGGATAATTTTTTTAAAAAATTTTAATGTTTGAAAATCGACTTAGAAATTCTTTTAAAAAATGTCAAAAAGATATCTATAAATAATTTTTTTTCCAGCGCGGCCCTCGTATTTTATATAATATTTGCTCAATCTGGACGCTATCAAGCTTAAATAAAAGCTTGGAAAAATTCCTATATAGAACTTTTTCAAAAGTGGTCGATTGATAATAATCAGGTTTAGTAGTGATAACTTTTCCTTTAAAGAACTGTTATCAAACATATGCTGTCCCATTATTACTTTGAGTCACTGTATGCACGCAAAGAAAAACTTTGGCAAGTGTTTGAAAATTAAATGATATATTTTCGAAAAAGTTATAAAAAGAAATTTCATTCATTAATATTATGGAAAAAATCGGTTTTGAGTGAAATTTACATGAGGTTTTTTAGAATAAAAAATGTTTTCAGTGTAATTGTCTACTCACAATCAGTCGACAGTGTAAATTTTGTTTTTTTTAACAAACTCCATTCGCTTTTATATTATTTTTTAAAATTTACAAAACCTCGAAAATGTTTCTAATTTTTTCTCTAACCTAACACCAAAAAATAAGTCTTTAATAAAATTTCTTTTACAATTTTATTTGTCAATCATCTATCACCACAACTCATCTTCATGTCTTAAACACTTAAAATCAAATTTATTCAAAAAAAATGTCACATTTTGTTTAGCATTAGATTTTAACAGTCAACATATTTTCTCGGTTGTTGTTTTATGTTTAAATTATGAAATTAATCACAATTAAATGTGTTACCAAACAACTCAAACAACTGTCTGTCCGTCCGACAGACAGACCGACTACTACTTCATCTCCTTTGAAAATCTTGTCAAGAAATTTGTTGTTGTCTTGTCTGCATTTTGCAGTTGTTGACATCGTTCATTGTTTTAAATTGTTAATTTTTACATTTGTATTTTATTATTTTAATTTATTTATATTTTTTTTTCTAAAATGACAAATGTATTTCACACATTTTAAAAATATTTGAAATTTTTTTAAAATATTTTTTTTTGGTACATAACCAAGTGCGGACATACATACACCCAAAAAATTACAAAAACACTTGGTTAAATTTGTTTATACAATAAACTTTTATGCTGGACTTGCACAAATTCACCCTAGTGAAATATCGGCACACAGAAAAAAATAAAAAAAAAAATTAAGAAAGTTTTTAATACTAATGAGTAAAAAATTATTCAATTTATGCCAAAAAATTTAAGTATGCCAAAAAATTTGAGTAAATTTTTAATTGACACAATTAAAACTTTACTCAAAATTGTTCGTGTCTAAAAAAAAATAATTTTTTTTATAAAAATTTGAAACTTTTTTAAAGTTTTTAAAAAAATAAATCGATAAATTTTGATTAAATTTTTACTTGAACAATTAAAAACTTAATTAAAAAAAAATTTTTGTGATGTTTTAATTGTGTCAATTAAAAATTTACTCAAGTTTCTTGACATACCTTTAATAACTTTTTTATTAAAAATTTACTCAATACCATAAAATTGTTTACTGGTGCAAAACTGAGTATTTTGTTACTCAATAGTGTTAAAAATTTACTCAATTTTTTTTCTGTGTATATAATCTTATATTATTATGCATAATTATATCCGAAAATGGACAAATTTTTTTACACGGATTCCCAAAAAGTTTTATATAGGCGAATTTTCAAATAAAATTGACTTTTAGAAAACATATTTAGATTCTGAATGTCTAACCTTGATAATTTGTTTAGTTTCATTTCGGAGATCATTTTTAGTATGTTCTAACGTGTTATCGTATGAATGAATTATTTCATCATATTGATGAAATATTATCATATTATTATAGTAATGAAAAGTTTTTCATATTGATGACAAGTTAACGATTTGCCCTACCACGCATAGACTTTTAGGTCCATTGAGTTGACTTAACATTTCATCATCTTGAAAAACTTCATTCGTTTAGCGAAGGTAAGGTTCTGTCATTCTTTTAGCATAATTCAGACATAATTCTCAGATTTTAAGAGGTTTTTGGTACACAAAAGTTAATAGACTTTAAGACATTTTCTTGTCGAAATGTTTCAGATTGTAACTCATATTTCTGTAGCAAAATTTGAGATCCTGAAAAATGTTTCCCCTAGACAGATTCATAGATCCTGAAATATTTTTGTGAGAAAAATTCTCAGAATCTGAATATATCAAGGTTGGCAATCGAAACGAATAACGGTATCGATATCGGTATTGGTATCGTTTTTTTTTATTTATTTCGGTATCGGTTACGGTATTTGAGTATAATCGGTTACGGTATTACCGATACCGAAACGTCAATACCGGTACGTACCGGTATTATCGAAAAAATGCTAAAAATATAAAAAGCGTATAAAAACTTTAAAAACTTTAAAAAATTCGACTTGGACGAATCCATCAATACCCTCCACAATGCCCTTCCCAGGAAAATTTTTTGGAACAAATTCCTATAATAATAGATTCTTGAATATATTCTTCGGTAATCCAAACAAAATTTTCTATGTAAAATTATTTTTCAAAAAAACTACTTGCTCTAAATAACGATTGCTTTTGGTACTATTTCAAACAAAAATCATTGATTCTGGAAAGTGAAGTAGAATCGGTTGCGGGGTAATATGATGCGTTCTGGAACCGATTTTTTGGAACGGAAAATTTTGCTGGGTTCTAAAGTGATAGTTAATTTTCTGACGTAAATCAAATTAACAATTTTGATAAGAAATATTTTATTTTGAAAAAAAAAAACTTTTTTAGTCATTTTTGAAAAAAAAAAAAAAAAATTGACAACATTTTTTTGAGCGTAAATTTTTTTCCGAGTGTAAGTTTTTTTTGGTTTAGTATAAACATTTTTGTGAGTGACAAGAATGCTTTGTAAAATATTTTCCTGACTCATCAATTTTTTTAAAGCAGGTTTAACGGTTTTTTCAACAAGTGAATTTAAGGTGAAACCAATCTGAAATTCACGGTTTTTAATAACTTAATAACTTTTGAACCACTGGACAGATTTGACTGAAATTCAATACGAACCAGGCCAGGGGGACGGTTAATATATATGCCAAGCTACAACATTCTCAGCATTGCCTTTCGAAAGTTAGCGTGTTTTTTATCTCGAAAATTCACGAAAAACCGTTGCCGTATTTTGATCACAACTTTTGAAGCACTGGACCGCTTTTGCTGGACATTTTCCTATGTCTTAAGTACATAAATATAGGCCGTATCGATTTTTACCTTTCTTTTTTGTTTGAGCTGAAAAGGGTCTAATAAGTTTCTATTGGGTGTCAAAATGACTCCGAAAAATTTGTTTCCCTCCCGCATCGCGGTTAAAGTAAAAACTCCAACAAATTACATATTTCATCTTATTTCTAGGCAACCAAGTTTTTTTTGTTGGTGTTATCTATTTGGAAAAATAGGTATTCCCTGTCTACACCATTTACAGATGTACACAGAAAAAAATAAAAATGAATTTCAATTACGAAATTCGTTGATTCAATTAAAAAATTAATTGATTTCGGACGTATCACGAAAATGCGCATATTAATTACTCATTTTGTTTGAAAACAGTTTTAAAACTTAATTAAATTGTTAATTGAATCAATTAAAGTTTTAATTGAAAATAAAATGGAAAACCAATTAAAATTGTAATTAAATAAATATATAAAAAAAATTAATATAAAATTGAAAATCAATAATATAGATTTATTTATTCACATAAAATTTTTAATTGAAAAAAGATCAAAACTCAATTTAATTTTAAAAGTTGAACTTCAAAAAATGCCTAAAAATAAATAAACATAGAATGTTTTTGTTTTACATTATTAAGAAATTTATTTTCTTTATTAAATATAAACACTTGGTATAGTTTTGCATAGAAACATTATAGTAGTATTTTAAAATATCAATAACTATTTAAAATTACATTTTTATTTTTAAATCTTGTTATTGCATGCATTTTTGTCGCCTTAGTAAAGTTGAATCAAAAAAAATTGTATTATATTTCAATGTGCAAAACACAACTGTACACATTTTATTATCAAAACAATTTATCCGCAACGACCGCTCGCCTTAAAGAAAACAATAAAACTAAATTTTTTTGTTGCTTTCATGTATTCATTGGCTGCTACCACCAAAATATACAAAACAATAGTTCAAAAGTTTTTTTTTGTTGTTTTTTGCATTTTATTTTTTCATTTGCTACTAACACTAAAGCATATAAAACCGGTTTCGTTTGTTTATTTTATTTTTATTTTCAGTAAAGTTAAGAATTCAATTAAAACATTAATTGAATCAATTAAAATGTTTAATTGAAGTTAAATTTAATATCAAATCCATTTTTAATTAAAAAAAAAATCACGATATTATTTTCTGTGTAATTCGAAAAAGATCAATTGTAATTCGAAGATTATACTTGTAATTCGAAGATTCCATTTGTAATTCGAAGATTCCATTTGTAATTCGAAAATTCCATTTGTAATTCGAAGATTATACTTGTAATTCGAAGATTCTATTTGTAATTCGAAGATTCCATTTGTAATTCGAAGATTCCAATTGTAATTCGAAAAATATCAATGGAAATTCAGTTGATATTTTTCGAATTACAATTGGAATCTTCGAATTACAAATGGAATCTTCGAATTACAAATAGAATCTTCGAATTACAAATAGAATCTTCGAATTACAAGTAGAATTTTCGAATTACAAATGGAATCTTCGAATTACAAATGGAATCTTCGAATTACAAGTAGAATCTTCGAATTACAATTGATCTTTTTCGAATTACATCTGTAAATGGTGTAGACAAGATCACATTAAAAAATATTGCAAACAATTTTTTTTCGCGAATTATGGGACTTTTATGGACGATTTCTACGAGTTAATCCACTTCAAAAAATTATACTATGGTGTAAAACCTCCTGCTAGTATTTAAAATGCCTTCCCCAAAGTCCTGTAAATATCAAAAAAATCCTTGGACACCCTCATCACGGATTAAATAAAAATTCTCAAAAAACTATACTATACAAAAGGGGTCCAGGAAGTTTCTATTGGGAGTCAAAATGAATCCATAAAAATTTCGTGAAAATCAATAATTTTCTTTTGCTCTCGCATTGCGGTTGAAGTATGGCTTTTTGAAATTTTTATTTAATTCACAATGTGGGTGCCAAAAGATTTTTTTGATTTTTATGAGACTTCGGTGAGGCATTTGGAGTTCGATTTTCATTTAAAAAAAACCAAAAAATTTACAAACTTTCTATTAATTTTTTTTTTTTTTTGTAAAAAAAAACATGGTTTTTAAGAAAAACCGTTTGAATACCGGTACGTACCGATACCGAAGGAAAAGGTTTTTGGATACCGATACCAAAACTGAGTTTCGGTATTGGTATTGGTACCGGTATTCAATTTAAAGGGTTTTGAAATGGATAACAGTATTGAAAAGGTATCGATTGCCAACATTGGAATATATGTATATTTTTTACTGTAAATATCTTTCATTTCTGATACATATTTGTAGCAGCAAAAGTTTTTATTCTGACCGATTTTACCTCAGGTAAATTTAAAGGATTTTAAAATAATTTAAGTAGATTCTAATAAATTTTCATTAGAATCTAAGAATATTTTCAGATTTCCTGTTCATAAATTTTCAAATTCTGAGTTATTTTTCCCACAAAAATATTATCAGATTTAAAAACAAAAACTTTTAAGAACGATATTTTCACATACTATAGTTTAAAAATATTCAAATACTAAAATTCTAAAAAATTAAAAAGATTATAATTATCACAGAATTTTTTGTCTTATACACAGTTTTTGTCTTCAAAGAATTTCACTTATTTATTTGACATTTATTTTTTTTAATTTATTTTTATAATCACACTTAAATGACACAGAATTTATGACAAATTAAGAATAATATTCATGTTTTTAGCAATGTTTAACATCTAAAGAAATTATGTTTAACAGAATTAACAAACAAAAAACATGCTAATAATAATCATTGCAAAGCTGACAATACAAATCTTTAGCGGATTTTATTTTTATTTTTTTTTGTGGATATGAGGTATTTTGTATTATTCTTATATTAAATTTTTTAAATTTGTAAAATGTTAAAATTGTAAAAAAATAACAGTATTTTAAATTATTTTTTTAGACTTTTTATACGAAACTTAAAATGAAATGAAATTGATTAATTATACACTCAAAAAAAAAAAATACCTTGTCAAATTACTTGAAAAAGTCTCGTAATCCCATTTTACCAATAGTTCACAGTTTTCCTTTTTTTTGTAACAAAAATTTTGGATCGAAATTTAATTTTTTTTTTTTTTTTTAATTTTACAGTTTTTCTAGCAAAGTTACAAATTTCCAAGGTTGTTTACAAAAAAAAAAAATCTAGTAAACCTACGAGAATCCTAGTAAGTTTAATTGCGCCAAAAAAAAGTTGTAAATTTACAATTTTATTGGTAAAAATCTTGTAAAATTAATAAAAAGTTCGTTATTTTTACTAGAAATTCTCGTAAAATAAGAGATAGCAAAGAATTTAGTAAAGTTACGAAACCTCCTTGTAAGTTTTATCGCGTCAAAAAAATTGTAAATTTAGAATTTTATTGGTAAAAAGCTTGTAAAATTACAAAAGCAAATTACAAAAGCAAAGGTAGCAAAAAAAGTTACAAACTTTTCTTGTAATTTTAAAAGGTTTTTTTTTTGAGTGTAATACTTTTAAATACAAGTTTGGGTTTTGCGTATTTTCTAATCCAATTGGTATCGTAACTAGGGTGACCATTTTTTCTTAACTCAAATCAGTACGCCCAAGTTTATATGTTTATTTCTAGAAATAACTCTCTTAAAACTCTTTTATATAACTCAAAAAATTTCGGTTAAACTAACAAACATGGGGTCAATTAGAATTTCAGTAAAAACAACTGTTAAAAACAGCTTCCAAAACAGTTTTTCGTTATTTTGCAGATAATTTAGTTGACTTCAAACAACTTCATTTGAATGTTTTGATTGCTCAAGGGCAGAAAATATAACAAAACTCCACAGGTTTTGAGTAAAAGAAAATCCCTCAGACTCTGAGGAGTTTTTCCTTTAGTTTTGATAACTTTTCCTTTTAGAAAACATGACATGTTTATTAAATAGCCCTGATGTTCTGATCGCATTTTTCAATAAACTTTGATGACTCTTTCTAGAAATATAGAAAACCAATCATCTCGTGAACTTTTCGTAATAGAAAACTTCAAAATTTCTGTATGCCTTCTTATTTAAATGAAATGAAGATCAAAATAATTTCATGCTCAGATACATTTTTGCTTTTAGGAACCTCTTGATTCATGAACTCAAATCTCCTTAGAATTAATTCATTATAAATTATGTCATTGTCAGAGCTGTATTACTCAATGATCCGTTGTAAAATAACTCTCTGTTAAATTTAACTTTTTCGTGCAAATTTTGAAATGAGGCTACGTTAAGTCGACAGTTAGCAACCAACTGGACATTGAGACAACTGCCCTTAAGTTATAAAAAACAACTCTGACGATTTATTTTATGGAAATTCAAGTTTTTGTATAGAATTTTCGAATAGGTTTTTTTATACTCCACTTATTGTTAGTGATAGAGGGCAGGCGCGGATCCAAGGGGGGGAGAATGGGATTTCTCCCCCCCCCCCCCAAAACGATTTCAAAAAAAAAAAAGAAAAGAAAAAAAAGAAAGGGAAAGGAAAAAAGATAGTAAGATTATAATCAGTATGTTTAAAAAGCCTAAGGAGAGTTATATGTCTGCTGATGATTTACTGCAGCCCACATAGCCTTTATCCTATAATTTTTTTTTCATCCTTAGAATAAAATGTTTCAGAATTTATGAAATTTCATATGAGAAACTTAAATGTCAATAGTCGTGGACATTTTCTAACCGAATAACTTTCCTGATAATTTTCTAAGAAAAAAATATTATATCGAATATATTTTTTATAGAAAAATATCTCAGAATTCAAGACTTTACCTTTAGAAAATATCTTGATTTTGATTGAAAATTTTAGGAAAAATGTTTTAAAGCTTTTCTATATAAAAAATTCCTCAGCAAACGAGAATTTTTCCTTAGAAAAAATGTTTCAGAATCTGACAACAATTTTTCTACAAATAAATTTTTTAGAATCGGATAGCATTTCTGCAGAAAAGCGTCTTAAAATCTAAGTTTTCTATGCGGAAATATATTTCCGAATCATTATGGAAATTTTTTTCAGAATTTCTTTATTTGAAAAAATTTTTAAGAATCAGCGAATTTTTCAATAGAAAAAGTTTATTAAAATCTATGATTCTCTTATAGGAAAAATGTTTTAGAACTTTTCTATAGAAAACTATTTTGTATGAAAAATCTCTCAGAATTTGAAAATTTTTCTGTTGGAAGATCGAGAACTTTTCTATACACCCAAAAAAAAACGTGGGTATTCAATACTAAAAATTTAACTAATTTTAGTCCAAAAGGACCTAGTGCAGAAATTGGTAACTAATACTAAAATTTTTAACTAATATTAGTCAAAACCAATAAAAATGACTAATTTTAGTACTTTGAAGATACTAAAATTAGTAACTAATTAGTAGATTTTGGTACAATATCACGTATATGCCATTTACATATACCTCGAAATCCCAAAAAAATGGGATTTCAATGAAAATCCAAGTAAATCCAATTACTTTTTTGGATTTCAAATGTCAAATCCCATACAAAAAAAACTTGGATTTTGGGAAAATCGTAAAATCGCAATTTAAAATCCCAAAAAATTTCTACTACTTAATTGTACAACTATGGGTTTTCCCAAAATAATCATCCCTAATGCTTTTTTTACAACGCTGCACACGATTTTTTATCAGCTATTGTTGTTTTTTTATAAATTAAAAAAATAATTAAAATTTATTTTTTTAGAACTATTAAAAGATTAATAAAAACAATGTTTAACAATGTTTCATTTAAAATTTACCATTGCAAATGGTAAACGCACAATTTAGTTGAACAATTTGGTCTTCCTAACAAAGAAAAACACTCAATGGTGGCGGCCCCAAACTTGGCAAAAATGTTAATTTTCTTGCATTTAAAGAAGCAGCTCTACATAAAAACACATTTTTTGATATTGTGGTCACAACATATACCAGTGGGATTGAAAATATTGGCTCCGGCAAAGAAAAATCATTGTTTTTAGAAATATTTATAAAATTGGGTAATTTTTCAACTAACAACCCTGTACACAAATCAAAAGAAAATACAGAGTTAGTACAAACAAAATCCCGCTAAATGTCAAAAAAGCATATGTAAACGGTATAGATTTTAATTGGATTTGAAATCCAAATTTATGTGGATTTCGGGGTATATGTAAATAGCATATTACTACACAGAAAAAAATAAAAATGAATTTCAATTACGAAATTCGTTGATTCAATTAAAAAATTAATTGATTTCGGACGTATCACGAAAATGCGCATATTAATTACTCATTTTGTTTGAAAACAGTTTTAAAACTTAATTAAATTGTTAATTGAATCAATTAAAGTTTTAATTGAAAATAAAATGGAAATCCAATTAAAATTGTAATTAAATAAACTAAAAAAAAAATAATATTAAATTAAAAATCAATAATATAGATTTATTGATTCACATAAAATGTTTAATTGAAAAAAGACCACAACTCAATTTAATTTTAAAGTTAAACTTCAAAAAATGCCCTACAATAAATAAACATAGTATTTTTTTGTTTTTTATTATTAAGATTTTTTTTTCTTTATTAAATATAAACAGTTGGTATAGTTTTGCATAGAAACATTATAGTAGTATTTTAAAATATCAATAACTATTTAAAACTACATTTTTATTTTTAAATCTTGTTATTGCATGAATTTTTGTCGCTTTAGTAAAGTTGAAACAAAAAAAAATTGTATTATATTTCAATGTGCAAAACACATCATATTATTTTTTTTTTGTTTCAACTGTACAAATTTTATCAGCAAACAATTTATCCACAACGACCAGTCGCCTTAAAGAAAACAATAAAACTAAATTTTGTTCTTGCGTTTTTATGTATTCATTGGCTGCTACCACCAAAATATACAAAACAATAGTTCAAAAGTTTTTTTTGTTGTTTTTTGCATTTTTATTTTTTCATTGGCTACTAACACTAATGCATACAAAACCAGTTTCGTTTGTTTATTTTATTTTTGTTTTCAGTAAAGTCAAGAATTCAATTAAAACATTAATTGAATCAATTAAAATGTTTAATTGAAGTTAAATTTAATATCAAATCCATTTTTAATTAAAAAAAAAATTACGATATTATTTTCTGTGTAAACCTTTTACTGTAGAATTATTTTGAGAGTAGGAAATGTGTCTCTGAATTTGGAAATTTGCCTTTTGAAATTGTGTCCAACAATAATAATAGTCTATTTGAAAAATGTTTGAGAATCCAAGAAATTGCCTTGGAAAACATTAGATGACATTAAAATCGTAAAATTTTCCTATAGAAAAATACTAAATTTAAATAAAATTTAAGATTTTATTTTTGGAAAAGTGTATAAAAATTTCTTCATAAAATGTTTTAGAAACCGATGCTTTTTAAGTATCTGATAATTTTCTTTTACGAAATATGTTTCAGGATCTGAGAATTTTTGTATACAAAAAATATATAAATTATTTCCAAAATTTTTTATAAGAAAAGTATATCAGTGTTTGGAAAAATTTTTATCGAAAGAATGTCCTAGAATCTCAGATTATTTCTATTAAATAAGGGTTTAAAAATCTGAGAGATTTTCTATGCCAAAAATGTTGAATCAGAAATATTTTCTATAGAAAATTCGATCTGACAATAAAACATTTTTTTATTTGAATAGTAACGGCCTTATTTATGAAGTAAATCTTAAAATTTTTTTGGATATAAACGAATTTCACTCAAATCCAAGAGCTGATCCGCATTAAAAAAACTTTGTTTGGTTTTCAATTTGTTACTTAATATTAAAAAAACATATTCTTAAAAATTTACAAAGCCCCCCCCCCCCCCCCCGCTTCCAACGAAGTTTTTATATTTTTTTGTCCGTCTGTCCGTCTGTCTGTGGAAAATGCTGTCACGGACAAAATATTCTACAGAGATGACTGAAACTTAACATATTTATTGGAAGTTCTCCCGAGAAGTTTGGTATTGCATTTGAGCGATATCGGTTTAGCGGTTCAAAAGTTATGAACGAAAATGTAAGCACACCTCAAAAATTTCAGTACAATCAACATAACCTAAAAATACAAAATGCTTTAATTCGGCTTCTGGTTGACATATGTGAACATAATTGAACACCAAATGGTATTTAAACAAGTACGAACATATTTTTTGACAAAAAAAAAAAAAATCGCGGATTTTTTTTTACCAAACTTTTTTTTTTTTCAAAAGTAATTTCCTTTTAAATAAAATTTTTGCAATAATCTTTTTGAAATTGTGGAGGGTATCACTACATTCGGCAAGGCCGAATTTAACTTTTTTACTTGTTTATGTTGAAATGTTCAAAAATCAGTACAATCAGTACATATTTCAAAAATAAGTACAACGTTTTTTGATCAGTACATGTGATCAAAAATCAGTACATGTACTGATCAAATCAGTACGTATGGTCAGCCTAATCATAACGGACCTCAGAATCGTCGTTTGCTGACGTAAAGCGTTAGAAGCCAGTTTAACCCTAACCTAGATTTTAACAGACAATTTTTGAACTGTGGAGGGCATCAACATTCTCGCCAAGATCGAATTTAACTTTTTAAATTGTTTTAGATTAGGGTTGCCAGACGTCCCGCATTTGGCGGGATTGTCCCGCTTTGTGACAACGATTCCCGCGTCCCGCGCGGGATTCCAAATTCCCGCTTTTTTAAGACTCAGAAAATAAGGAGAAAAAATTTTCTGATTTCAGCAATCAGTAGAAAAATCTACTGCTTCATTAAAAATTGTTATTGATGCAGAAGTGAATATAAATTCCATAGTGCTATAGAGCTTAAGCGGGAGGAATAGAGTCCACTATTTTCGTTCATACACTTAAAATACTACCGATGCTGTTTATTTTGCCAAGACAGCAGAAAAATCTGCAGATTTTTGCAGAAAAATCTGCAGATTTTTGCAGAAAAATCTGCTGATTGTAGCAGAAAAATCTGCTGATTTCAGATAAACAATTTAAACATCTAAAATGTATTTTATTTATGCTAAGAAGACTTTTTAAAAAAGTATACATTTTATCTAAAACTTATAAAAAGCAATTGTAATTTTTTTTACGAAAATTTTCAAATTTTTTTTTTCAAAAATATGCTAAAAGTGTGATAATTCAAACTGAAAGTTGTTTAACAAATTTTTCCTCTAAGTTTTTTGTCTACATGTAGACTAAAAAGGGAAATACATATCGTCGGTGCGCCAACCAGAACCGTATTTTAAAATTTTTTGAAGAGACTTTAATAACAGCTAAATTTGAAACTTTTGCGCTGTTTTTAAAAATTCAAATTAATGAAAATAGAAAATATGCAATATTATTTAAATGTTAAAGCACCGCGAAAGGTCAAAATAAAGCTGATTTTTAAGCCTCTTCAAAAAATTTTGAAAAACATATAGCGGTTTTGGTTGGCGCACTGACGTTATATTGGGGAAAAGTAAAATGGACGATATTATGCACTACTTTTGTCCCGCCAAAATTTTTGAAATCCCGCCATTTTTGTAATTTTTTTGTGTTTGTCCCGCTTTTTGAAAATAAATTTCTGGCAACCCTATTTTAGATTATTTAGTTCTTAAAAACACCTGAGTGGGTGGTTATTTATGATATTTTTTTCTCATAATATTAAGAAGCAAAATTATATTTTTTAATTACTCATAAGCCAAATTTATGGTCATTCATATCAGCAACACAATAATTTTTAAGCAATAACAAAGTATTCATAAATAAAATTATTAAACACATAAAAAATATCTTTTAAAATTAAAAACAAATAAACTAATGTTGACAATTTACAATTGACATTTAAAGTTAATGAATTTTCGAAACTGTTAGAACATGTGTTTTTATTTGTTGCAATAAAAATTCAACATGCAATGTTTATGTTTTTTTGTATTCATTCGTTTTACTGTTTAGTCTGAATATTTGATCCTCACAATTCACAAATTTCACATGTTAACATTTAGTCAGTCGATCTACTAGATTTGTAGGAGTTTAAATGCACTGATGAGGAGGTAACCATTTTTTTTGTTAACCACACAAAAAGACACGTGTCTTTTACAATTTTTTTTTTTCATTTATTGTCTCTCATGTTAACATTTTGTTTTACATTTTGTCTCCCACAATTTACAAAAAAAAAAAATTTAAAAAAAAAAAAAAAAAAAAAATCTAAAATAAAATACAAAACCAACCTACAAAATCCACCATTTAAACAAATAAACAAACATACGAGTCGAGTACATTAACAACAAAAAAAAAATGTACAATTAAACAAAATGAAAAACACATGTTTTACATTGCGATTGTTTTTTTTTTGAGAATTTGAATGTATGTAGAGTAAAGTAGGGTGACATTAAAATGTTAAACTATTTAAAATTTAAGAAACTCTAAAAGGTTTTCCTAAATTTTTCAAATTTATTCTGTTTTCAACGGTTCAATAGTTTAAATTTATAAAAAAATGCCTACACTTTTTGGTGGTACTTTAAAAAAAGTACCAAAATGGTACTTAAAATTTCCCATCCAATAAAATAAATTATTTATACCCCAACTAGGTAGGGGGATGCGCGTGTTTAGCAATTAATATCACGGGAACCAAAGAAAATTTAATTTTCTAATCTCCTTTGCCAAAGTGCAGTTCAATAAACTTCATATGCTATAAAAAGTTTAATTTGCAGAACAAATATATCAAAAACCATTAATTTGCATTAAAAAAACCTGAAAAATTCATATTATTTAAATTTAAATAATATGGATTTTTCAGTTTTTTATACCCTCCACTTAGTGATAGAGGGTATATATAAGATTGTCATTCCGTTTGTAACTCATCGAAATATCGGTCTGGGACCCCATAAAGTATATATATTCATGATGCCCGATCGATTTTAAGACATTCTAGCGATGTCCGTCTGTCCGTCTGTCTGTGGAAAATGCTCTCGCGGACAAAATATTGCACAGAGATGACTGAAACTTAACATATATATTGGAAGTCCTCCCGAGAAGTTTGGTATTGCATTTGAGCGATATCGGTTCAGCGGTTCAAAAGTTATGAACGAAAATGTAAGCACACCTCAAAAATTTCAGTACATTCAACATAACCTAAAAATACAAAATGCTTTAATTCGGCTTCTGGTTGACATATGTGAACATAATTGAGCACCAAATGGTATTTAAACAAGTACGAACATATTTTTTGACAAAAAAATAAAAAAATCGCGGATTTTTTTTTTTACCAAAATTTTTTTTCGCGGAAATTTTTTTTCAAATTTTTTTTTTTCAAAAGTAATTTCCTTTTAAATAAAGTTGTTTGCAATAATCTTTTTGAAATTGTGGAGGGTATCACTACATTCGGCAAGGCCGAATTTAACTTTTTTACTTGTTTTTAGTTCATTTTTAAGAACTTGAGCGAACGAGTAACATAAAACATATGCTTGTCAAACTTCAGAACTGCACCATGGTCTCTACAGACGGACATTCATGGAATGTATTGGAATCCCTCATGGATCAATAACACCGTCCGACAAATTTCAAATTTAGGCTGTACACATGAACCGGACTAAAAAATTCTGAGAGTACGGTCGAAAATAAAATACCCGTGTCTTCCAGTTTTTCTAGATCAATTCGCGTTTACGCGAAACATGCAAAAAAATATTTTTTTCGCACTATAGAAAAAATTCACTCAAGTTATTTTTATACCCACTTTCTGAGGGTATAAAAATAACATTCCTGTGTTTCTCAGGTTTTTTAAATCATTTCGCGTTTTTCGCGAAAAATGCAAACAAAACATAATGAAATTTTTTAGAAAAATATTAAAGAGAACGGTTGATGTTAAATTCGTCTCCGCTAAATTTATCAAAAACAACTATAAGAATTTTATGATTAATATTAAATTTAATATCAAAGTAAACATAAAACTGTGCTTTATTCGGTGAATCAAAAATATTTGGAAAAGATTTTGTTAATTGTGTAAAATTTTGAAAGTTAATTTAGCACAAAAATTAATAATACAAATCGTGATTGTTTATTAAGAAAAAAAAACACTTAACGCAAGAAGAAGCATAATACAAAATTGCTCTTGCATTATAAAATAAACAAAAGAAAATAAAAATTAAGCAAAAAACATCCAATACTAAATAAATTACAACAACATGCCTAACGAAAACTTAGAACAATCGGTAAATAAAAATGCAAATAATGACAATATAAGTCCTGAGTTTAGCAATCAAGCTAAACGATTAAGAGAATTACAACAAGATTCTCCAGTGAGCAATAGAAAATCAGTCCGATACTCACAAACACCAAGAAACTCACATTTTGACTCCAATAATCGTATCAGTATTTTACAATTACTGGATAAGAGATTGGATGAGCATATTCAACAAATAAAAGTATTATGGGAAGAGCGCGAAAATAAACTCTTAAACATAATAGACAATTTACAAAAAGAAGTAGCCGGTGTTAATCAGCGTATTGAAACTATTGAATCTTCAGCGATTGAAATAATAGATATGAAAGCACAAATTGATGAACTAAAATTGCAAGCTATGAAGCAGGAAAATTTATTTGTGGCTTGTGATCTACGCATAAATGCTGTTCCATTTACGCCAAATGAAGACGTCTATGGTATTTTTGATAGCATATGTCAAGCTGTAAATATACAAACTCCATCCGTGAAATGTATCTACAGATTGGGCAATAAAAACAACAAAGAAAAAGAAAATTCTCCAGATGCTGCAATCATTGTTAATCTGTTTTCTCCTTACGATAAAAACTTTGTTTTAAAATCCATTGCTACGTTCAAAAAACAAACAGAATGTAAACAGCTAAAACTGGATCTTATTGGCTTTGATTCCAGTAATTATTTTTTCGTAAATGAAAGTCTTACCGTTAAAAACTATAGAATACTTTTGGAAGCGTCAAAATTAAAAAAAGAAAAACATTTACACTCAGCGTATTCTTTTCGGGGTCTAGTTTATGTTAAACGTACAATGTCCGATCAGGCTATCCGTGTTGATAATATTAATCAGTTAAATGATATTTTTCCTGGATCCAATGGAAACCATGAGCCGCCTAATAATACCTCAAACATCAATAACTCTATCAATTAAACTTTTATATTTACCATATTTTTATTTGTTCATTTTTTTAAATGAATTTCTTTTTGATGCAATTTCTTTAAAACAAAATCAGATATATTGTAAAAAAACATTTTTTTCCTATATTTGTAATAATATATGCGTTACTATTAGGGCTGCTCTTTCTTTATATTTTAACAATGTCAGATTTAAATAGTGTGAATAGTTGTTCCAAGGATATGGCAATGAATATGGTTCGTATACTTGCTAAGCAAAATAATGGTGTCAAAATTTGCCATATTAATGCACAGAGCTTAAATAATAAGATTGATGAGTTTCGATTTACTTTTGAAGGCTCTGAAGTGGATGTCGTATGCGTATCTGAAACATGGCTAGATGAAAAAACACCTGACAATTTTATTTCACTCGCGGGATACAATACTTTCCGAGCTGATAGAAAGACTCGAGCTGGTGGAGTTGCCATCTTTGTGAGAAATAATATTCCCTGTAAGTTTTATTGTAAGTCTGGCGATAAGGATGAAGAAGAAGATGAGGATGATGATAAGGTTAATGAGGAAAAAGATACTAAAAGGATAAAGGTTAATAAAAGGAAAAAGGTTAATAAGGGGAAAAAGGTTGTTAAGAAGAAAGAGGAAGGAAAAAAGAAAGAGGATTTGGTTGAATATATTTTTGTGGAGGTATTATCACTTGGTAAGAAAATGCTTTTGGGTTGTGTTTATAGACCTAATCGTAACGTAGATATAACTAAGTTTATGAAAAAATTGGAAAGAATAACTTTGCCATTTACTGATATTTTTATATCTGGAGATTTCAACTCAGATATGCTAACTCAAACCTTTTTAGCTGATAGTATGATGTCACTGGGACTAACTCCCATAAATAGAAGCCTTCCAACGCACTTCACATCAACAAGGAATAGCCTTCTTGATGTATTTTTCGTTGGAAATATTTCGTCGGTTTTACTTTATGATCAAATTGCAGCGCCATGTTTTTCTAAACATGACCTTATATTTGCATCCTATGATTTTAAATTGGTACGGGAAGAAGAACTGCACACTTATCGTGATTTCAAAAACTTAAATACGCAACTTTTAATTAACGAGTTTTTAAGTATTGACTGGAATGAGATTTACACCATTCCCTCCGTTGATTCACAATTGTCGTTCATTGAATCTAATATACTACATCTGTATGACTTATTTGTTCCAATAAAAAGAAAACGTATTTCGAATAACTCCAAACCTTGGTTCAATCAGGCAATTAGGCGTCAAATTAGGCAAAGAGATATGGCATACACAAGGTGGAAACGTTTTAAAACCACAGAGTTGCACAATGAGTATCGTCGATTGAGAAGAGATACCACTAGTCTAATCAGAACAACAAAATCTGAGTTTTATTCTCAACGTTTTTCCAGTGCGTTAAATTCCAAAAGAACATGGCAAACTATAAAGGAAATCGGTATAGGAAAAGTAGAAAATAACAGGAATTTCTCGGCTGACGTAAATGAAATTAGTAACACTTTTATGAACATACCAATGGTTGATTCTAGCCCTGAATATTACAATTTCACCAACTCCTCAGCAATAAATTTACAAACCAATAATTCAAACCTCAATTCAACTGAGAATAGTTCATTTGTTAACACTCGTAACTCCAATTCACACACAGATTTAGGTGATTTATTCGAATTTGAATGTGTAAATGAGTTTGATATCGTTTTGAGCTGTTCAAGAATCAAGTCTAATGCTATTGGATTTGATAATATGCACCCAAAATTTATAAAAATACTTTTGCCATTTCTTCTACCTTATATAACATATCTTTTCAACAACATTATCATAAAAAGTTCTTACCCACTTAAATGGAAATATGCAAAGATTATACCTATTCCTAAATCTAACAAGGAATTTAGGCCAATTGCAATCCTTCCATTTCTATCTAAAGTCTTTGAAAAGCTGTTACATTCCCAAATAAGCGATTTTGTCAAAAGAAATAACTTACTTACTGAAAGACAATCAGGTTTTCGTCCGAAGCATAGCTGTGTCACTACTCTGTTGAGTGTTTCTGAGGAAATAAGGCAACAAATTGATACTGGAAAAGTGGTTCTTTTGGTACTCCTTGATCACTCGAAAGCATTTGACACGGTAGATCACTTTATATTATGTGAAAAACTGAAACATATGTTTAATTTCAGTAACACCTCAGCTAAACTTATGTCTTCGTACCTTTCTGATCGTTCACAATCAGTATTCCTAAATAACCATAGGTCTACAACAGTCTCTGTATCAAGAGGTGTGCCTCAGGGCTCGATTTTAGGGCCCCTTTTATTTTCCATTTATGCTAATGATCTACCGGCTAAACTAAAATATTGTAATATACATATGTATGCTGACGACGTCCAGATATATCTCAGTAGCACAATTAAAATGCTGAATACATCAATTTCAAAGCTTAATTATGATTTAAGCAACATACATAAGTGGGCATCTGCAAATGGGCTTTGTCTCAACCCACAAAAATCTAAATGCATCGTTATTCATAAACGATTACAAAATCTTGATCGTGTTTTTAACGTTAAACTTAATGACGAGCAAATCCAAGTCGTAACCTCTGTCAAAAACCTTGGAATTACATTTAATGACATCCTCTCCTGGACGAATCACGTAAACAATGTTGTGGGAAGAACATATGGAATGTTACGAACACTCTGGGCTACTCATCACTGCACCCCATTAAAAATTAGAATGCTTCTTGCTAAAGCTTATTTAATACCATCTTTGCTCTATGGATGTGAAGTTTTCTCTAATTGCGATGCTGCTAGTAAGCGTAAACTTGAATCCATTTACAGAAATATTGTGAGATATGTCTTTGGTATTAGAAAATATGGCTCAGTCACCTTATTTAACACAAAACTTTTCGGAATCACTTTTGAAAACCTTCTTCAACTACGAACTCTTTTATGTTTACACAAAATTGTCTATGACAAAACACCAAAGTATCTACATGATTTACTTAGATTTGGAAGATTCAGTAGGGGTAAAAGAATTATCGCCATTAGATATAGAACGCTTGTATCTGAGTGGCAATTTTTTATTAATGCCATACGCCTTTGGAATGACTTACCACATTACGTCCAGCTATATAGTAACGCATCAAAATTTAAAAATGAAATTCTTAGATTATACGTTTAATTTATGTAATGATTTTGTTTTTTTTACGTTTCGAAATTTAAAATTTTAATTAATTACTACTACTTTTATTATTTTTTTTTTTATTTTTGATTATTTTTATGATAAAATTTAAAATTTTTACTAAAATGTTTAAAGTTTGATTTTATATTATTTATTTATTATAATTAATAATTTTATATTTTTTATATATTTTCATATTTTTTTATATATCATTTTGAATTTCATATGTAATTCTTATAAACAAATTAACCTGTTTAGCTTTATAAAATCCTATGCTGTAATTATAAGATTTGATCTTGTAGCATAGGACAGTCAATGAAATAAATAAATAAATTACAAAAATTACAAATTAATGATTGTTGATTTTTCTGTTAGTACAGATCGAGCACGGGCTCTAATTCTATTTGTTATATGGGTTTGAGTTGAAAAATGTAGAAGAAAAATTTAATTTCTAAAAGCTATAGACATTTCTGGTATTCCTATACAGGTTGTTAAATTGAGTTTCACAAAAGAAGTGTAAAATAAGTCGAAAAAATGTAGAAAATTTACTTCTGAGAAAAATAGATGTGTTCAGTAAAATTTAATGGCGGTTCTTTTCTTGGAATATATTGACCTTCTATCTGCAATCTTTAGGGTTAATTTTTGTCCTTATTTCAAATACTCTCCTAGAAAACCATTAAATCGTGCGTTTAAAGGGTTTAAGTGTTCCACAAAAATGTTTTGCATCAAATTTCACTAAGGGTTGTCAAAGGCCAAAAGTTCGTAAGATGTTAGCAAAATGCTTAAAAAAGTAAAATTGTAAAGTATCACATTTTATTAAATTGTGTTACACCAAACATACTTTACAATTTTACTTTTTTGAGCATTTTGCTAACATCGCACAAATTATTGGCCTTTGACAACTGCTAGTAAAATTTGATTCAGAGCATTTTCGTAGAACATTCCCAGCAAAAATTGGCATTACTAGTAATGGGTTTTGTAATCCGAAACAGATGTTAATAAGTAGTTACTTATTGAATGAAACACTAATTATTTTAACAAGGGCGTGAAACAAAAATAACTAGTGAAGAGTATGGAGATAAATAAGTAGTTACTGCCTCGGATTACAAATAAGGAGTAAAAACCCATTACCAATAAGAAGTAAAATAATTAGTTAATTAAAACTTTTAAAATTTAACTTTTTTTACTAAAACTTAAAAATTGCGTACTTTTTATTAAGTTTTTAAGTACTTTTTAAGTTAATTGAATTGTAAAGGTTAAAAACTGCAAGTGCAAGAAGATATTATTACTTAGAGGTGCTTTTATAACATATTACTGAGAAGTAGTTACTTTTGGGCTTAAAATAATGTTAATGGTAATGGGTACTCATTATAAATAATGTACTTGGTAATGATTACTTTTCACTACTCATTACCATGTTTTTGCTGGGTTTTAACCCTTTAAATGCACGATTTAATGGTTTTCTATGAGAGCATTTGAAATAAGGACAAAAATGACCCCTACAAATGGGAGATAGAGGTTTAATATATTCTACGAAAAGAACCGTCTTTAAATTTCACTAAAGCCATGTTTAAACATTATTTAGCTCTCAAGAATATTTAATAAATTTTTCGACTTATTTCACACTACTTTGGAAAAACATAACTTTTTTTATTGGCGTTTTTCGCGAAAACGCGAATTGATCTAGAAAAACTGGAAGACACGTGTATTTTATTTTCAGCCCTACTTTCAGAATTCTTCGGTCTAGTCCATGTGTACAAAAGTGTGTCGGACGGCGTAATAAATGAGGGTTTCTTCATCAACGGGGCCACCCCACTCTACAAAATTGGTATGGGCTTCAATTTTTTTTAAATAATTCGAAATTACTTAAATATATTTACTTTTGAATGCCGAGTGGCGGTTTTTGAAATTTAAAATGGCGGATTCAACATGGCGACCAATATTTTTAAAAAATAAACCGATTTGCTTAAAACTTTTTTTACTATGTGTTTTTTGAGTCGCTAAATAAGAATCTGAAGTTAGATTTTCGAATGGCAGATTCTAATTTAGCAACCCAACAAACTGAAAGAAAATAAGTAAGAAAATTATAGTCAGAGTTTCCCGGAAATGGGTCCCATGGACCGATTAGATATATTTTTTGTCAAATCTTTAATAAGTGTAAAAAACTCAAATTTGAGTGAAATAGGCTTCTATTTGTTGTCCATAAACCGCTTTAACAGAATATCTTGCGACATTTTCACATGGGGTCTAAGTCCAAAACTGGTCCGATGATAATCAGATTTGATAAGGTTATTTAAGTACGCGTTTAACATACACAAACAAAATTTTAATTAAATATTTTCTATTTTCATGAAATGTGAGAGATTTTTGTGAAAATCGGGAAGGTGGTTGGTTTGTATGGGGGCTACAAGACCAAATGGTCCGATTCCTTCAAAATTCGGAATGGTGATTTGTTAAGACAAAACATACCTGTTAAAAAGATACCTATTATAATGCGGTTATTAGAGTCATTTGAGCCAAAACTAAAGAGGACCTTTGTATGGAGCCTAGGTCTAAATATGGACCGATTATTTCCAATTTCTATAGGCCTCATCCTTGGACCAAGAGAAATTTAAGTTTCAAATTTTAAGTCAATAGATTAAAAATTGCGACCTGTATCGTGTTTACAACGTTTAGGGCGGGTCGATTTAATAATCGCCCATGGCTCAGTGAAAATCGTATTCTAAGGATCAAAATTAGAAACTTTGCCGAAGGAACCATACCTCTAAAACGAATTCTACTACCCCCCAACTGTTGACTTTTGTCCCGTAGGGTCAAGTTTTGAAAAAATCCCACTTTGACCCATTTAGAGTGCCCAATCGAGTCCAAAAGTATTACCGACCCCCACTAACTTTGGAGGGCCAATCCACCCATGCCAGTGGCACACCCCCTGAAACTCCCCTGGGGGGTTCCCCATAAAAACATTTCAAAAAATCACCATTTTTGGCACTTTATTTTATTATTTTTTATTTATTTTTATTATTTTATTTATTTTTTCTCTTTAGAAATTTATTTAGTCAGAACATATGTACACTCAAAAAAATACGTTAGTAGATTTACTAATTTTTTTTTGCTAATGCTAGTTAGCTAACTTTTAGCAAATTTTTAGTTGAGATTAGCATGTTAGCAAAAAATTTTTGTAAACTTCATTTAGCACATTAGCAATTTTAAACAAACTTTGAACTACTTCCTTTTGCTAAATTGAAATTGAGTTGACAACATTTTTACAAGATTTTTTGCTAATATTAGCAAAAATAAATGGTAATTTTTTTTTTTTTTTTTTCAGAAAACTTAATATGGCGCTATCTCGGAAACTAAGCCAGATAGAGCAAAATGGAGGGCATTTTTGGTGCTTAGAATCTCCATACTTTCGCGGGTCCTCTTTACATGTGTGGACCCTAATGAGACCTAACTTTGGATCCAAAAAAGTTAGCATTCCCGAAAATTTTAAAATGCTCATATCTCGGTAAATATTGCCGACACAACAAAAAGGCCAAAAGAATTTTTGTAGCGCTCAACACGTAGAACAAGACCGCAAAATAACCAAAAGCTCTCCGAGTAATATTTTTGAAGTTATCGAGTTTTTTAATTCTCAAGACCCCAGTGATCCCCTAAAATCACGTATCTCAAAAACTAAGCAAGGTAGAGCGAAACGGACACAAATTTTGGATCAAAAACTATGACGATTTTTAAGGAACCCAACTAGGTCTAGGCTCATCGGGGTCTGGACCTATTGGGTCCGAACCCAATGTGGTCCTCAAATGTGTATGAACTAAGTTGAAAAAAAAATATTTCAGTTATTTTTTTTTTTTTGAGTTTTAGGTTGTCATCATGACGATGACAGGGTTGGCCAAGTATCTTAAATACTTATATGCCAAATATTTCAGTTAACTAATTTTTAGCAAAACGTTTTTGCTAACTTTACCAAAAAAATTGTGGGTTCAAAATCAGCAAATTTTCTTGTAGGTTTACAAGCTTTTTTTGCTAACTTTACAGTTTTTTTTTTTTGAGTGTAAATGAAAAAATTAATTTAACTTAGTAATAGAAAAGAAAATACAAAAAAATTACTGTTTGAAGTCTTTTTTGCTTTCAAGTCCGGGCAATTTCGCACGGCTCTCTAATGTCGTCGCCATAAAAGCCTCTACATTTTCCGGTATAAAGGGTACTTTTCACTATCACACATTTCCATTATACAACCGTAATTTCACCATGTTAGCGAAATATTTTTTTAAAAAATTTGGCCAGAAATTGTTCACTTATTAGATACGACTAGGGTTCAATCAAAAAAGAATCCAAAAATCTTTAGGAAGTTGGTAAATTTTGATGTGTATAATGGAAAAGTGTGATAGTGGAAAGTACCCTTAACTCGTTGGGAAACGCTAGCTAGCAATTGAACGTGTCGTTCTGTTGCAAGTCGTAAAATAGGTTGTGTGGGTTTTTTAAGCCACCACAAGACACAGCTGCATGTCGTAAACTTACTTAAGCAAAATCGGTTACAGGTAGAATTGAGCATAAAATTATTATAAAGGATTTTCCAGAAGTAATAAAAGGCGCACTTGCTTTACAGAATTTGTGGTCAGATTAACGTTTAATTTACATGTAAGTACTTTATGGGCAGTTTTGACAACAAAATCGGTTACAGGTAGAATTGAAATTACCATTTCATTCTTATTACCTCGTCTCGTAGACCATATATAACGCAACAGTTTTTGTGAATGCATTAAGTCGTTGTGAAGAACTCGAAGTGTGAAGTGCTAATTTCAGATAAAAAAAAATAAAAAAAAAAATCATTCCAAATCAAAAAGTTTACAATGAATCCACCATCCTCTACACCGCAAGATGAAGCAATAACAACATCAACAACTATCGAAAACCCAATGAGTCATATACCCAGGCATGATGTTACTGTTTTTGGTGTGTCTACTGATTTGACTGATCTTAATTTACCAACCCATCTGGATATCTTGAAACATTATTTTTACTTGAGCGAACAAAAAAAGTTGTCCTATAAACCATTTACTATTCAAGTACAAGATAAGTTGATTGGAATTTGGGAAAAACTTGGTATTTAAATAATGCTGAAAAAAGTGTATGTAATAAATTGAATAGATTGCTTGACAAATATCAAGAGCAAATCAAGAGAAGAAACAAACCCCAAAAATTTACAGAGTATGTAAAATCTCTGGAAACAATTTTTTTAATTGGAACATGTAAATGCGATTTGAAGGCAGCTCCATGTGCATGCGGTTTGGTTCCCGAACGCCTCAAAGAGTTTATGCACGATCAACATAATCAGAGAAGACTAACAATGGATGGATTTGCGATGGAAATTGAAGAGCAAGGAGCAACGTCTATGACATCAATGCCAACATACCAAGATCCCGATGATTCAACATACGCACCGGTTCAAGAAGATTTGGATATAAGCACAAGTTCACAATACTCATAAAGATACGATTGTTTTAACTTTGCCTTGGTATGTGACAGATTTGGTGTGCCTGATAGAGTAGCATCAGCAATGGGAACCGCTCTTTTCCAAGATTTTAAAATGAAAGATATCCATGGCAAACCTCTCATCATGGATAAATCGAAAGTTCGCCGAGAAAAAGAGAAATGCAGACAAGAAGTGCTTCGCAAACGGTTAGATGATACTAATTAGTTAGCATTTTCATTCGATGGCAGAAAAGATGATACTTTAACGAGAGATACAATTGATGAGAAGTATCATACTAGGATGGTAAAAGAACCTCATCTTGTTATTTTGAGAGAACCGAATTCTGAATTGATTGGTTACGTAAGACTGGAACATGAAACCGCTGAATACAAAACAACCAAATTAAATGATTTTTTCAACGATAAAAATTTATCACTGAATGCATTAATTGGCATATGCACTGACGGTGAGCCAACAAACACTGGCCCAAACGGTGGAATTATACGACGCACAGTGGGGTGGATGATACCTAAAATGGCGATTAATACATAGAAGACTTAATTTTAAAATATTATAATTTTTTATTGATGAGTAATCTTAAACACATAAAAACACAGCATTTTCGAAAAAAAAAACATTGGAAAAATTTTTTTTTAACCTGTTAGGCGCTTTATTGTTTTTCGGATATTATATCTTATTTCACAATTTTTGCTGTAACTTTGGAACAAAAAGCTTTACATTTATAAATAAAATGGCACATTATAGCGAACTTAATGTGCTATTAAAAACTTAAAAAAGTAAATATATCGTATGTGTTTTTATTAGTATAATTTTAATTTAAAATTCAATTTTTGTTTTTCACTAAATCTCATTAATGTACAAATTTATCTCAAAAAGTCCCGAAACAGAAGATTAAAAATTTTTTATTAATGGATAATCATAATTTAATAAAACGCAGCACTTCAGAAGAAAAAGCACTTTGGAAAAAATATTTTTACCTGTTAAACTTTTTTTTTTTCTTTTTTTCGGAAAAAGCCTAATTCACAATTTTCGCTGTAACTTTGACATCAAAAGAATAAGTAAATAAATATAAAATAAATAAAATATGTATTCAAATTCTGATTAATTTTTATTAAAAAATAAAAATTGTTTTATTCGACCTTTAAAATATTATGTTTTGAGTGGGTTTATTCTAGCTCGAGGTCATTATTTCCTTTACTAATTAAAACTATGATATTCTCATAGAATAATTTTCAAGAAATTAATTTTTCCGTTTTTAAATTTATTTATGTTGGTAATTTTTTTCAAGACTTAATCGACACGTGTTTCGGGATTTTTCAGATCCCATTGTCAAGATTATTTAGCAAAAAAAAAAAAATATGAGAATATCATAGTTTTAGTTGGCAAATGAAATAATGACCTCGAGCTAGAATAAATCTACTTAAAATAAAATATGTATTCTTATTAGTATTAATTCAATTTTAATCAAGTTTTTATTTTTCACTTAATTCAGTTAATGTGAACATTTATTTCAAAAATTTACAGACGAAAATTTTTAAAGGATCAGAACAGAATAATTTAAGGTCTAGTTGATGAGGTTATGTATGGTGTATCTTCATCAAAATCACTCACGCACTCATCTCTCACAAAACAAAAAACACAAAATACCAAAAATATGGAAATTGAGAGTATTTTAACACAACAAGTAAGAGTGATGTGCCGAATCTTCTATACCATCCAAAACGTTACAAAACTACAAAAAAATTTGGGGGGCATTTTTGATAGGGGCTCGGAGGGGGACGTAGGGGGCACTTTCACCCTTGCGATTAATCATTGCAAATTAATTTTTATTGGTTTTTGCACTTAAGTAATACAATTGCATTATTATTACATATTTTTTTATAACCACGCCCCAAAAAGGGGGCGGGCGTGCGTGTGAGTGATTTTAAATAACTCACGCACCCATCTCTTATAAACAGTACACTCATGAGCTGCAGTTACAACTATCATACGGAATGTAAGGACAAAATATTATGAAAACAACTTGATTTTTAGTCTAATTTTTTTCAAATAGATTTTTAGCAACTGGAGTTCTTTGACAAAAAAATTGATAAGTCAAAAACCGCAAAAAACCGCAAACGGACATTCAGGGATTTATTAGATGAAATCATATATTTAAAGACCATATAGGCGGATTTTCACTCTTTCACAGACAAAGTTGTTGAAACTCAATATTTATATCAAAAATACCCTATTTTTAGAGCATTTTTATAATTTTTTTTTTTAATATTTCCAAAACATTTATCTAAACCAAAAATTTTTTTTTATATGCTCAAATACCTAAAGTAGACTGATCCATTATGAAGCTTTCAATTTTAGAAGTCTTTATACAAAATATAATTACTTGAAATATCAAAATTTTCACTTTAAATCAATGCGCGCAAAAATAATAAAAATAATTGAACTTTAAACACACACTGCAAATAAAGTATACAACTTAGAACTTTGTTTTTTGCCATTATTGATGTTGAATTTTATCTACTTTAACCTGGTACCAAACACGGTTGTGAAAGTTAATGTTCATCTATTGAATTAATCGCCACTTTGGATGCATTTCACCCCTCTGTGCGACGATTCGAATTGCTGTTAAAAAGACCATTGCATTGGTTCGTTTGCCTTCTACACTTCAACGAACTTCCGTTTCGACATTTGTTTGAAGCTTTGGATAAATCAACCAGCACTGGACCAAGATCGGCAACCGGAAAATTGAGCCGTCAAATCGAAACTTGTGAAACTCTTCCGGTAAGTTATTGCTATCACTCATTTATTATAATTGTCAACCGTTTTTAATTGTTTTATTTTTATATATTTTCAGGTGGTGGACGGCTTTCAGAAAATTTAGTGGAAAAATATGTCCCCTGCTCCAGAAAAAATTTAATTTTCCACCGATTCCAAGTACTTATACGACATGGCCCATGCAATTTCCAGCGGCGTGGTTTCAGTGGATCTGGCTAACATCAAACCAGGGAAAATTGAACATTCTCGGTGGCTCACCAAGGCCGCTAGACTATTACGATTATATGTGACAACGGAAAATCCAGATGCAAATTTAAGAATACTGGTTGAATTTATAATTAGATGTTATGTGCCAATGTACTTCAATATCAAGTATTACAGCTCTGTCGTGTACGGTAGTAGATTATTTTTCAAATTCATTAGTTGGTCAAGATTTCTAGAACCTCGTTTACGCAAAATTGTCAATAAAGTAATTACAGATAATTCATATTATATCTTGTTATCAATGTTGTTTGATGATAGCAAAGAAAAGCGCGACTGTGCTATCAAGATAATTCTACGCTATCGAACCGATGTTGACGACCCAACGGGACTTAGAGCTTATAAAAAACCAGATATAAACTTTTATTGCACAAGTTACACGGAAATGATCGATATGAATGATATAAATGACGTATTTGAACCACAATTCACGCGAAGCATTCCATACGATACTTTGAAAGAATATTTAAATCAAGATGATCCACCGTTTAATGATCCAAAAATTCCATCACACATACAAGGAACAGAACGACACGTTTAATTGCTAGCTAGCGTTTCCAAACGAGTTATACCGGAAAATGTAGAGGCTGTTATGGCGACGACATTAGAGAACCGTGCGAAATTGCCCAGACTTGAAAGCAAAAAAGACTTCAAACAGTAATTTTTTTGTATTTTCTTTTCTATTACTAAGTTAAATTAATTTTTTCATTTGCATATGTTCTGACTAAATAAATTTCTAAAGAGAAAAAATAATAAAATAAAGTGCCAAAAATGGTGATTTTTTGAAATGTTTGTATGGGGAACCCCCCAGGGGAGCAGTGTTGCCATAAGAGAATTTTGAAAAAATGCTAAATGGCAGAAAAAAAAGTGCTAAAATGCTCTACAGACCAAAAAAAAAGTGCTAGATTTTTTTTCTGTTATTAAATTAAGAAATCATGATTTTTAACAATAAAGGCCTAGGCACTTGAGCGCTACTGTAGCGGTGCTGTAGCGTGACGGGCTGTTGTATCGTTTTAAAGTTCAGCGCGACACCACCGTCACGTATTCGTTTAAGTACCTATTTCCATTTATTTTAATACAAGCTAACGTATCAGCTGACACGTCTCCGAACCGTATTCGCTCAAGTAATTATGCCTTAACTCTAGTTTAACACGAAAATACGCACTAACTTCGTCTACATATTTTTTTTTTTACCGCTAAACTTAAAAATTTTATCGAACAAAATTTTCACGGATACATATTTCTAATAATTTTTTTGAGTTATTTTCACTGTTTTCCCTATATCTTGAGTAATGTACCTCGGATCTACTCGCGATAAAAACCAAATTAAAATTAATAAAATTTGCAACAAAATTTACACACGTTACTTTCCCATCCTTAATAAGTTTACGCGCGATAGTCAAATATATTGTAAAAATTCATTTTTTTTTTTATCAAAAAACTCATTTTTATTTTTTTTGTTTACCTTAAAAGCCTGAACCTATTCAAATATAACAAAATGGGTTTTATAAAAATCTATAGGCAATCACCAGGGTTGCCAGAATTGTTGGGTACAAAATCGTCAAAAATGTACGATTTTTATAAAAAAAATCGTCAAAATCGTCATCCCATTTGCAGAAAAAAATCGTCAAAACAAAAAAGGTATATTTATCATTGATTAAAGACTCATTCAAGCGATGTCCGCCCGTCTGTTGAAGACATGATGCAGTCCAAACTAAAAGAGCTTAATCATGCAGTTTGGCTCAAACATATGTTATGACCATTGGATGGTTCAGTTTGAAAATTGACAAAACCAGACCGGGGGGAACAAAGTTCCTCCTGGTAAAACTGGACCTACTTCCGTAATTCCCTCTTTATATTCTTTGTTCACCTTCTTAAACATATGAAATATTTTTATGAAAGAAAAGGTCATGCAGTTGGGTCAAGTTAATTAGAAAATTAATTTTTTTCCGTCTGCCCTTTTCTGTGGACACTTCCATAAAAAAATATTGATAAAATTGCATAAATATCATAATAAATTAATTTGTTAACATTTATCACGAAAAGAAAGGTGTCCCCCGCCAAAAAACCCCTATAATTTGTTTACCCTTTGGAGGAAAAAAGAGAATGTGACTGTCACTTGTTCTCTTTGTCCCTTTTTGTACAAAAATATTAGTGGATACTTTTTTTTAACTAACAATAAGCTAAAAATATTCATTGAATACTAAAGTTTCATTAAAAAAATTTTTAAAAGCAGACAAAATTGACAGGTTTTTGTTATTTTAAAAAAATCGTCATTTTTTGGGCAAAAATCGTCAAATCGTCATTTTGCTATTTTGGGGACTAAAAATCGTCAAAATGCAGAGAAATCGTCAAATCTGGCAACAGTGGCAATCACCAAAGTTATAATGAATTTTTTGAAACTACGCATAAAAATTTCCTTAATTTTTTTTTTATTTAAAATACAAGAATAAAAACTTGGTTAAGTACCATAGTGTTTTTTGTGTTTATTTTCATAAATATGTCATAACTTCGGTGATAATTCATAGTTTTTCATCAAACCGACTTTGTTATCTTATTGTTAGTTAAGAATCAGGCTTAAAAAAAAACATAACATTTTTTTTGTTACGGTTTCAATCAAATTCATATTTTCTTACTCAAATAATGCATTTTTTTCATATGTATGCCAATTCCACGTTATATAATGTGTTGATTGGAAAAATAATGTTTATACGATTTGTTGCAAGTATGATTCTCTTTACAATGGTTTCAATTGCGAGAAGTTCGGATGTATACAACGCGATATATAAGGAAAATAGACAGAAAAACGCATTTTTTTTTAAATAACTGAATCCGTGAAAACATTTTTTTTTATATTTTCTTAATTTTTGAATTTCAATTTATACTTTCTTAATTTCTTTGGATTTTCTTCAATTGGGCGCCATGAAATAAGTCCCAAGAAGAAAAAAATTAAATAAATTCTATACGATTTGGGAGTTATTTCATTATACAGGTGCAAAGAAAGCGCCGCAGGGAAAAAATTTTTACAAGAGATTAAAAAAACATATTTAAATGTAAACAAGTGAGAGTGTTAAATTCGGCCGTGCCGAATCTGTTATACCCTCCAACATGCAAATAAATAAAAAAAAAAAAAATTGCAGGGGCGTTTTATTTTTTTTTTTTTGGGGGGTCGATAGTGCTAATTGGGGGGGGGGGGGGGCATTTCTTCTCGAATATATGTTTAAGAATTCATTCTTATACTTTTGCCCTAAAGAAATACAAGTTTATCATTATTTAAAAAAAAAATTATTCCACGCCCATAAAAGGGGGGGCGGACCAAAAAAACGACATTTTCTAATTCTGTGGGTCCAAATGCAGGACTTTGAACTTCTTGTAGCATAAAAATGTTGTATTTGTTAAACAAAAACAAAGAAAATCATGTAAAAATATGGTATTTTTCAGAGGTTGGTTTAGTTCTTCAAGGGGGAACTTTTTTCCCCCGGGTCCGATTTTGCTCCTTTACGAACTTAACCTGCCTAGGAACATAAGACATATTCGTGCCAAATGTCGGGAGACTAGCTCTTTTATTTTGGACTGCATCGTGTTAACTACAGACGGACAGACGGACGGACAGACGGACGGACATCGCTAGAATGTCTTAGAATCGATCACTGATCATAAATAAATATACTTTATGGGGTCCTAGACCGATATTTTGATGCGTTACACACGGAATGACAAAGTGAGTATACCCTCATACTGTAGTTGGAGGGTATAAAAAAATGCTAAATATGCTAAAAAATTATAAAAAAGTGCTAACTTAGCACTTGGCACTTTTTTCCAAAACTTAAGTGCTAAGTCAAAAAAAAAAGTGCTAGATCTAGCACTAAAAGTGCTAAAATGGCATCACTGCAGGGGAGTTCCAGGGGGTGTGCCACTGGCATGAGTGGATTGGCCCTCCAAAGTTAGTGGTGGTCGGTCATACATTTGGACTCGATTGGGGAACTCTAAATGGGTCAAAGTGGGATTTTTCAAAACTTGACCCTACGGGACAAAAGTCAACAGTTGGGGGGTAGTAGAATTCTTTTTAGAGGTATGGTTCCTTGGGCAAAGTTTCTTATTTTGATCCCTAGAATACGATTTTCACTGAGCCATGGGCGATTTTTTTGCCTCCCCACAAATCGACCCGGCCTAGTATCTATACATTTGACAAGTCCGAATTTAAATTTTTTTACTTGTTATTATTTCTGTTTTTCCATAAGGAAATAAAAAATATCATTAAAATTGAAAATTCGACACTGAGGAAAGTTTTGAATATGTTCAACCCTAATCTTTAAGACAATTACAAAAAAATAATGAATATGTCTAAGTACATTCATGCACATTAAAAAACCACAAAAAATACTTTAAAATGGTATCTGATGTTGTTTTGTGTTTTATTATTTAAAGAATGAAATTATTTGAATGAAGTAGGCGTTCATGGAAATTGAAGACACCGCCAGGTAACGCCCCCAGACATGTGTAAATAGTTACAAAATACAAGAGGAAGGAAAAAAATACAGAAGTTTTTATGATATATTGGATAAATTTTGTTGTGTTTATTTCATAATTGAAAATAAATTTAAAATTTAATTTAAGAATCATTTTACATATCGAGGGCTGTTATTCAAAACCGTCTATCTTAAATATAAAATATATAACCTAAAAATGTATACATCTTTTTAATGTTGAACGGGTATTTATATTTTTTAAAGTTTTTGGTTTTAATAAACATTTGAAGGTTTATGTTCTTCGTTTGAGATATAATGACGTTTCCCCTCTCATTTGGGAATTTCATCAATTTTAGTAACGAATACGAGAAAGCGGACGAACTCTCGAAACAAAGATCTGATTTCATTAATACTTCTGTAACACCCGGTCCAGATTAGTAAACCACCAATTCTATCATGAAGGGTGTTCAGTGTTACATTTGACGTTTACAAACGCCAAACTCGATGGTAAGCAATGGTTAGCAATTTCATATAGACACTTGATTACTAGCAATCTATAGTAGAGTATTTGCTCTACCATCAATTGAAAACCATTGTATACAACTGTCCACACTGACAATGACAGCGATTTCTATTGATTTTGACATATGATTGTAGTGATGGTTGCTAATCTGGACACTGTGTAAATATCTTAGTCCCAATTCGACACTTCAGATCGCTACGCAATGATCTAAACGAGAGATAACAACTCTTAGGTTAGATTAGGTTGTAAGAGGCTGCTAACGTTTTACATCAACACACGTAGACTCTGAGGGCTGTTGTGATACCACGGAACTGTAATAGGTTTCCCTATTAGTCCCTGCCGTTAAACCAATTTGAGCTTCATATGAAACTCCTTGGTTATTGAATTTTGACATCCGACAATTTAGAAAGGTCGTACAGCTCCATAGATCCCAATGAAGCAAGTCTCTGACCATAAAGTGGCGGGCAATGGCAGATGAATTGTTCGATAGTTTTCAGCTCCTCTTCATCCATCCAACTCCGGCAAAAGTCGTTCGACAACCACACTCGAAATCTCTCCTCTTGGAAGCGATATCAGCTCATTTGTGAGCCTGTGATTAAGAAAGGGCCAAATCAGTCATGTTGTCTCACACGTCCATCCATTTGCCCATCTTCGATTAGTCTCCGTCGCGGAACAAAGCCGTTTGTTTTCCTTGCAAGTTTCTAGAGGTATACCAACACATTCCAATTCAGTTGATACCTGTAGGGTAGTTTCCAGCTCATCGGCTTTGCAATTCCAAGGAATGTATCTGTACTCTGGAACCCATATGATTCGTATATCAAACTGCTTGGACATCTCATTTAAAGACGTGCGGCAATTAAGGGCAGATTTTGTTTTTAGAAACATTAACTCCAGGGACTTGACCGCCAGAATAGATGTTGACTGCAGTTGTAGAACTCAAGTTGTTCAACTCAGTAGAACAAGTCAGCCACTTCCTTTATTGCCAACATATGCCTGGTAAACACTGCAATGATCTGGCAATCGAGACAGGCTAGCTTCTCCTCCGAATAGACAAAAGATGAATCCAATCCTCCTCCGAATAGACTCCAAATCCCACTTATTAGTGAAGCCTCGATTCATTCGTGTAAAAATTTATGGAGGCTCCACTACCCGATATGTCTTTCATCCAAGACTCCCTGGATGGTATCATAGTGGTAAAGTGGCGCTTAGAAAGTCTCATAGAGAAAGCAGAGTTCAATCGCGTTATGACCACAATAGCCGCACTTCCATTCCAAGTCGAATTGCCAACGTAGCCGCATACTCCTACCCAATATGTGTAATGGTACTAAATGAAGGAGTATTTCCAATGCAGTTCTAGGTGTATTACAAAGAGCACTAGTGATACACATCGTTGCCATTCTCTGTACCCTCGTGATAGCCACAGTTCCCCTTTGTCTCTAAAGCAAGCCACCAGATAATGATTTTATACAGCGGAATTGGGCGCACCACTGCTGTATAAATCCAATAAACGAATTTAGGGCTAAAACCCATCGTTTTCCAATGGCCCTTTTAGAGGAATATAGAGCAATCGTTGATTTTCTTACCCGTTCCTCAATATTACACCTGAAATTCAACTTCCTATCTAAAAATACTCCAAGATACTTGACTCCATCTGATAAGGTGATTTCAGTGCCGTCCAGAGAAGTAGGATCAAAAGGCGAAATCTTATTTTACCTTGTAAATAAAACAAGCTCTGTTTTACTTGGATTAACTCACAGCCTCTTGCCCATTTAGACAGATCTTTCAGAGAACCCTGAAAAATGTCCCTCAATGTTGGCAGATGCTTTCCCTTTACCGCTATCGCGACATCGTTAGCATATGCGACAACATGACAAGCACGTACTTCTAAAGAAAGCAGCATTGAAATTAGTGCCAGGTTCCAAAGAAGCCCCTATTGACAAATCGAGGTATGACAGACGCTCCCGATTCAGACGTTATATGTACGTCTATTGGCAAGTAGGTTTTCCACCATTAAAACGATCCTACGCTTTACTCCTAGACCAGACAATGCCACAATTGTCGAGTCTGTGATGACATTATTAAAAGCCCCCTCTATATCAAGAAAGGCCACATCATAGTCTCTTGGCATCACAAGGGACATAACAGTATATGTGTGCTGATGTGAAGCTTTTTTCTAGACTGATATTTCGATGTTTTCCACAAAGAATGACAAAGTCTACGTATCACTTTTAAGATGAAGATTATAAAAATATCTGTTAATATGAAGGTTTTTTTTTTCAACATCCTCAAACGAAATTCGAAATGATCCAAAAAATGTGCTATTTTTTTCTAATTATAAACTGAAAATCTGTTAACTGTAAAATGAGTTTTAAAAAATTTCTTGGTATGTTTATAAAAATTTGAAAACACATTATGTATTTACAATTTTGTCACCATAAATAATCCTGTGATTTTTTCCATGAACATGTATATCAATCTGTTTTAACAGTCCTATGACAAATAACAAATTTTAATAATAATCTTGAATGAGAAGGGAAGCAGCAACAACGAAAAATATAGAAAACTGACAGGAATTTATGTCGGCAACTCCAAGGAATTACTAAATTACCATTGGAATAAGAAAATACACTTGCCACATTCACAACTGCAATGCAAGGGAAATTTATTTAATGATTTATATACATTTCCGTTTCGTTGCAAATTCAAATGAAACGATGAATTCGCAAGCGCCAAATAAGTGGGTGCATCATAATATTCTTTAAGAAAAATTATTTGGAATACAAATTAATTACACATCATAATCACATGGTATCACATACATATGCTGGATAATAATGCTGGATGCTGATGCAGAATACTTACAAAATATTTCCGGGAACAAAAAGACGATCAAATAATATAAGATCCAATTAGTTTATGTGATTAACTAATTTCCCACATAAAGAAATTGGAATGAAGCAGCACCACCACCACAAGTTGAAGAAGATCAACAAGGAATTCTTTAAAGAGCTGTATACTAAAGAGCTATAAATCATGATGATCACCAAGAGGAACCATCAACAGTCATAGGGTGGTGTATATGGAGATTGTTTAAGGGACCACAAAAAAACTCAGTATAATGACGATTGAAATGAAGGCATAAAAAATGAATTATGCGCTTGTTAAAACGCATAGTGTCTTTAAATCCCAAAAAATAATTGAGAGACAAAATACACTAAAGTGTGTATAAATGGATAGACGGACGGACGGCTGGCTGGAGCAGCACATTCGATGTGGTAAATTTTAGATGTTTTATATTTTTTTGGTTTGTTTATAAATTAAAGAGGCGAGGTTACGTTATTATGACACTTTATGTTTGTGTAAAAAGATTTATAGACATTTAAGATATTTTAAATTTTCCCTTAAAAAACTTTGATATTTTTTAGATTTATTTATAAGAAAACATTTTTGAAATATTTAAAAAGGTGGTATTTTTTATGATTTTTTTTTTGTTTTGAGGGTATCGTTAATATTGGGACACAAATTTTCAATAGTCATAAAAAATTACAAAACTAATTAAATAAAATATATTGGAATGGGGAAATTTTTTGATGTATTTATTGTAATTATAAAGAAAAATTTATTATTTATTGATGTATGCAGAAGAAATTTTAACTTTTTATTGTTTTTCTTTTATAAGGAAAAACTGCTAGAGGGCCGATACTCGGATTTGGTTTTTGGACGTAAGTCCTTTTTAGCGAAGTTAGGTTTGGACTGGCTGCCAACGACATAAGTCGAAACACATCTAACCTGTTGTTATATATTGGCAATAATAGGTATTTCTATTAGCCTCCAACGTTTAACCAGTCATAGCATTTAAAAAAGCCTGTTAAGTGATATACTTCAACATTCGAGTGATAAGAGAACTCATGCACTAGTATGTATTGGAGATATGTGTATCTCTGCTTGGACACTGCAAAACAATGGTAAAATTCTGTTTAAATGTTTTTTACGTTTAAATAGCTTCTGCGGAATTCATTAGCGGAGATCTAACACCTCTACCACCACTTCCATTGAAATATTTCTTCTGGGAGTGGAGTGAAACACCCCTCTTGAAGCAAGTTTAGGTTGTTTTAAAATGGTGACAAAATCGGCCAATGGCATTTCACTCCTCTTTATTTTTAACTTTAAAAATCGTCAATACGAAAATCCTAGCTGATCCTGTTTTCGAGTTATTGCTAAATAATTACACTGTTCGACAACAAAAAACTCCCATTGAAATACCCTACTCATTCTTATAGATTTTTCTCTCCTAAATCCAAATCTGTCGTCCCATTGTTTCTATCGCGTACCATTTTTGAGATATCCGATGTTAAAATGTCAAAAGACCAATAATTTCGCACTTTTGGTGGTCCACTGTTTTAGATTCTTCCAAAAATAGGACTTTATTTCATATAAAATGAACCTCCTGATTCTAAAACTGCAATCCAATTTTTTCTCGCATGTTCCGTTTTCGAGACATTCGCGTTTGAAAATTTGTCCACGCGAATATCTCGAAAACGGAAGATGCTAGAAAACTTTGGATTGTAGTTTTGAAATCATTTTTATATGAAATCAAGTCCTATTTGTTGACAGCAACATAACAGTGGACCACCAAAAGTGTGAAATTATTATTTTTGTTGACTTCTTAACAGCGAATATCTCAATATGGCAGATTTGCATTCAGGAGAGAAAAATCTACAAGAGTCAGTTGGATTTTCACTGGTAGGCTTCTGTTGTCGAACAGTGTAATTATTTAGCAATAACTTAAAAACTGGATCAGCTAGGACTTATCTTACTTGAAGAGGGGCGTGCATAACTGGCTTTTAATTAAGGCAACCAAAAAATTTGGTCGTCACAGTCAAATAAAGTAACAGCAACCGAATTTTAAGTTGATACAACTAAGTAATTCTGCAGAAAACTTATTTCTTCTGAGTGTAGGAATACCTCAATTTATTTGGTTTGTTCAGAAAAGATGATTTCCGTATTATATTTCTTGTGAACGGAAGAATATCTCTCAAAAACCACAGCTCGGTGTAAACACTGTTTGTGGAAAGCACGCTGCAGTTCTAACAAAAAGGGCCACCATGTTCATAGGATGGTTATGTTCGGAAATGGGCAAAATCGGACCTGGAGCAAAAAATAGCCATTAAAGACATTATTTCTAATGTCTAATTTTGGTAAGGGTTTTATTACTTTTGTTAAACAAACGAAAATTTTTTGTGTAAGAAAATCCAGGGGATTTGTTTCAGCACGCCTCTACTTGGGACGTCGATTAAAGGTTACGTGGATCAGAGGTTCATTATGATAGCACGGGACTGAAATAGGTTTCCCTACTGGTCCATTCCGTTAAACCAATTTAAGCTTCTTATGAAATTCCTAACATATTGAATTTTGACATCTGACAAATCAGAAAGATCGTGCAGCTCCCTAGATCCCAGTGAAGCAAGTCTCTGAACAGAAAGTGCCGGAGAATGGCAGATGAAGTGTTCCTCATTCATGCAACTTCGGCAAAAGTCATATGACGGCACATTTAACCACTCTGCTTGCTTCCCTATCAGACAGTGTCCGGTAATTACAGCAACCACTGTCAAAATCGCTCCTCTTGGAAGTGATATCTGATTAAGAGAAGGCCAGATCAGTCGTGTTGTCTCACACGTCCATCCATTTGCCCATCTCTGATTAGTCTCCGTCGCGAAACATAGCCGTAGAATTTGCTTGCAAGTTTCTAGAGGCATACCAACACATTCCAATTCTGTTGGAACCTGTAAGGTAGTGCCCAGTCTTGCTAGCTCATCGGCTTTGCAATTCCCTGGAATGTCTCTGTGCCCTGGCATCCAAATTAGTCGTATTTCAAACTGTTTGGCCATCTCTTTTAAAGATGTGCGACAGTTAAGGGCAGATATTGTTTTTAGAAAAATTGACTCAAGGGACTTGAACGCGACTTGACTATCAGAATAGATGTTGACAAGACATTGTAACTTAACCAGTCAGCCACTTTCTTTATTGCCAGCATCTCTGTCTGGTAAACACCGCAATAATGTGGCAATCTTCGTGCCATGCTCAATCCAAGCTCTTTTGAATAGACTCCAACGCCCACTTGTTCGTGCAGCCTCGATCCATCCGTGTAAAAATCTATGGAATTTCCACAACCCGGAATGCCCCTCATCCAAGACTGCCTGAATAGTATCATAGTGGTAAAGTGGCGCTCAAAAAGGCTCATAGAGGGAGCACAGTCCACATTTTTTGGTGAAGTTATCTTCTTGTTATCTTCGTCGATTCAAAAAGAATAATTTTTATAATGATAAAAATGTATTAGAGAAGAGCAAAAATTATGCTAAAGGAATTTGGTAACAATTATCACGAGATGTAAACTGTTCCCTGATGTCCAATACCTGCCACCTGCCACCTCCAAAACGCCATTGTCAGTTTTTTACATTTTGGAAAATATAATAGATTCGGCACAGTCGAAACTAAAACTCTTATTTGTATTATATCGACTTTTCCGTGTAGAAATCTTTCCGATTTGCGATTTTCTGAACGCATAATAATGATTTTAATGATAAGAGAAGACAATATTAGCATCGTCAAGAGAAGTAGAATTCAATACCAGACACCGCAGTGTCTCTCTTTTCTACGATCAAAAATCTACAGAAACTTTCAGCTTATTTAAGTTAATAAATCCGGCATTTCTGATATAAAAAATCTAAGGTTTCAAAAACAATCCAAACAAAAGCTATTTATCATGGAGGCAAAAGTCTTGGATTAAATTCCGCTAAAACGCTTTACCAATTTAGTTTCACTTGTTAATTGACACATTTGTTTTAAGTTCTTCATAAAAAAAAAAAAAATCTAAAACTTACGTGTAATTTAACCAGCTCTGGATATTCATTAGCTAACTTAGCTAATTCTTGATAACTAGCTTTTGACATCGAAACAACCCACTCTTTAGCTTTTGGATGAGATAGGGTTACCTCCGGTAACTCTTTTTCTTCAATAAGCTGAAACAAGAAACAAAAAAAACAAAAAACATTTTAAGAAAAAATAGTAAATTTTTTACAATAAATCAAAATATAATTAAAACCCGTGAGTATATTTTCACAAACATTTTCTTTACATTAGCGTATTTTTATAATTATCCTATAATAATTTTAATTTATTAGGCCTCTTAAGTATTATGCATGCATGTATGGCGGTGGTGGTACATGGTAAAACTCCTTTTTACATACGCTTAAAACTCATATGAGTAAGGATGGTAGAAGATATAAGTTATGGGGAAAATTACTAACACAATAAAACAAGAAGTGGAAAAACAACCCTTACAAGAAAAGATTTTCATGTTTTTCCTAAATACAAGGAGCATGTTTGGAACATGTTTTCTTTTTAAAAAAAAAAAAACAACTCTAGCTAAAAAAAAAAATATCTTAAAAAACGTACATCTTCTAATGAATACTACTTCTTAATGAAAACTAGGGGGCTTTTTAGTAACTTTTAAGTTGTTAACCCTTAAATGTCATGTCTCGAATTTCGGTTTAAGATTTTTTGTTCTTTTGAGAAAGTTGCTCAAAATTATGGTTGAAAACCATAAACATATATGGAATCAGATTCAGGTACATTAGTGACCGATCTGTTGCGTTCATTTAATATCAAAGACCTTTTTCGCTCAACAGTTCGTAAGCGATTTATGTTCATCAATCTCGTATAGTACAGTTTAGGTCCTTAGTGTTTAGAACATTAACTATGGCCGACATACAAAATTCGTCTGGGATCTGACAATTAGTTTTCGAATAACTTTTCGATGCTGATTCCAAATCTGGTTTCAAATGTTTTCCATCACGTCAGGTTCTGTAGACGTTTTTTTTTCTCAAAAACCTGATATGATGAACAAATTTGGAAACTAGATTTGGAATCAGCAGCAAAGGTTAATCGAGAACGAGAGGTCAGATCCCAGATGCATCTAAATATTTTACAAAAAAAAAATCTTAAAAAATACCCAAAACATATATTTTGTGAACTTTGACTTCCATTTTTTGAAAAACATTATGTGGTGAAAAAATTTGGAAACCAGATTTTGAATCAGCATCAAAATATTAATCGAGAACAAGTGGTTAGATCCGAGACACATCTGAAAATTTCCCACATGTCGGTCCAGATTTCAAAAAGTGAGGTCTGCCCTTGGAGAGTACAAGAATAGTAACAAAAAATGTTCTCCACCGGCTAGTTGGCACCATATCATAAAATTGTTATAACACTTTCCAGATCTTCTGGCATATGTCATCGTCCAACAATATTCCGCTATCACTCCTACCAGAAGTCAGCATTCATTTCTAGTAAGTGATAAGAAAAGTTTGGTTGTTTTTCCACATGACCTTTGACATCTCAAAAAAAGCTGCAATCAGACAGTTTAAATGAATCCTAATACACAGTTCCTGGTTAGGTTAGGTTGTAAGTGGTGCTGATGTTTTACGTCAACACACGTAGACTCTGAGGTCCATTGTGATACCACAGGAATTTAATAGGTTTCCCTACCAGATTTTGAATTTTGACATCCGACAAATCAGAAAGATCGTGCAGCTCCCTAGATATTAGTGAAGCAAGTCTCTGACCAGAAAGTGCCGGGCAATGGCTGATGTAGTATTCGATAGTTTCCAACTCCTCTTCATCCATGCAACTCCGGCAAAAGTCATTCGATGGCACATTCTAACGCTCTGCGTGCTTCCCTTTAAGATGGTGTCCGGTAATTATAGCAACCACTGTCGAAATCTCTCCACTTGGAAGCGATATCTGCTTAATTGATCGCTTCTGATTAAGAGAAGGCAAATCTGTCGTATTGTCTCACACGTCCATCCATTTGCCCATTTTTGATTAGTCTTCTTCACGGAACACCGCATATCAAACAACTGTCAATATTACTTCTTCCAGATTTTCTGGCATATGTCGTCGTCCAACAATATTCCGCTATCACTTCCACCAGCAGTCAGCACTCATTCCTAGTAAGCGATAACAAAAGTTTAGTTGTTTTTAAATTTCCACATGACCTTCGACGTCTCAAAATGCTGAAATCATCAGGAAGTTTAAATGCTTCCTCAATACTCATTTTCTGGTAGCTCCAACTCTTCCGCCAAATTTTGAGCAATCCGTGAAAAAAAAATTAAGTTTCAATGGGCGCAGTAGAGTTCTAATAACAAGCTCTGGCACGTGATATCCTGTTGAAATTGAGTTTGAGAGTCATGTAGTCACTGCTCTATTCCAACTCGAAAATAATCTTATTGTTGCCATACAGCCTGTACTCTAATTTGAGGACTTCTTCGCAGTAGCTTCGGCTATCAGACAAGTATAACATCCAGTGCGCGATTTGAGTGCTTCGTGACTGTAACACAATATTTGTATGAATTCCAAACGCTTTGAGGCAGTTGATGGTGCATCAGCCCAGCCGAAAGTCCACCTATCTTTCATTTAATTCTTTGATCAACAATCAATTTCATTCATCAAATTTACTATAAAAAACGGACATGTTAAGTTCAACCTGTTCCCCACAAACTTAGAGCCATTTATGCACATTAATCAGTAAATTCGTATCCAACTACCCCACTATGGCCAGGCTGCCGTGCTCTTGATATAGATATCCATGGGCTGAATGTTTAGTAGCACTTCCAGGCCGGCCTTATGTTCTATCGGCAACCCAGATGTGGGTATTCTATCACATACGCTAGTAGTTATACCTTCAGTAGATTGCAGAGATATGATTTCTTATTCACTGCTCTCCACCACACGAGGGGACCATAGGTCAGTATTGGTTTAATTATCGCACTGACTTCATCTTCTTCCGAAAATTCTCCTGTAGGTCCAAAACGACTTTTTCATCCTCTGTATTCTTTTTCCAAGAAAGCTTTGTGCCTAAGATCACACGCAGGAATTTCGCCTCATTTGATAGTTACGGGGTGATTCCATCTAATTTAGGAAGAACAAACCTGTCTATCTTGGTGATTTTTTAGGTTTTGGCGGTATTAAATCCCACACCATTGTCCTTTGCCCACGTTGAGAGTATCTTTAGCGCTAATTCAATGAGTTTGCTGATCGTTGGAAAAAACTTACCGCTGCTAAAGATTACAACATCATCATCGCAGAAAACTGCTTTAATACCCATTCCGTTGAGTGACTCAAAGATCTTATTTATTACAAGATTCCACAAAAGGAAAGAGATCACTTCCACCTGGGGAGTGCCCCTTGTAATGACTTTCCTCGCTTCACCATAACCCATCTTTGAGTTAATTGCCCTGATTTTCAGCATGTTGCTCGTCAATAGAGTAATCTTTGTATCCGTGCCTGTAGTTTGCAAGCCATGAAATATTGATGATACATGGCGGAACACATCTTCCACGTCCCAGAATAATGCCAAAACATACTTCTTTTTGTGGAGATTATCCTCGATCAACCCGACAACATCACTTAAAACCGTCTCCACAGACCTAATCTAGAGATTGGCATGTTGGGCTTTGCTGTTGTCCATAGTTGTCTGATGTAAGGGAAGTTTCCACTTAGACATGTACCAATGTTTTCATTGATTCATAGTTTTAAATGTTTCATTTACAATTTCCGGTTTCATTATTGGGTTAATTAATGAGAACACTAAAGTTCTGCTTTGTTTTTTTTGTTGTAAAGAATCTTGTTAAAAGTAGCTTCTTCTTTCTCTTCTTTTTTTAACATGTGTGTGTTTATTATTTATGATAAACATTCTCGAATTTTTTTTTGGCAACTAATTATTGCAGCATAATGTTTGGTAGCGTACACACAATAGATACAAAATTCTATCTAACCCTCTATTGTATTTTGGGCCCTGCATTACACATACACACGTGAGTTGTAAATAATTGTAACACCTTTTGGCGGTATATGAGATAAAGTGTGCACGGTGCACGAGTATCTTTTGTGTATGTGTGCGTGTATATTACTACACAATGTAATGCCTTTATTCATTGCTTAGTGTATTTGTTATTAACAATGTTTTTTTTTTTGTAACAACAATTAGCGCTCTAATAAATAATATTAATATGAGTCCAAAAATATGTTCTTGAGTTGTAAGTATTGTTTTGTTGCTAATATTATGTTTGTAGTAGAAGTAACAATAGTAAGATGTTGCACGTGTTGTTTATATTACAAACGGAAAAAAGTTGTAAAAATATATAACGGCATGCAAGTACACACACACTACCGTTGTCCTCATTAGCACGTGTTGCAAATTTACGCCACTTGATTTTTGAAGTCGCGGTTTCCGGTTTAAATAAACAATCAGATATATGATATGATAGATATGATTTTTTACAAGAAAGGACGAATATATTCTGGTGTGAAAACTTCTCACATTTTAAAAAATCTGATTTTCCAGCTATAATTCACGAACATAATTAAGGAATGTTAAAACCACTAATTACGAACCTTTGTTTTTTGCCCCACTGACCATCTCATTGAATCTTTTAGGTTAATTCGAAAGATTTGTATGACCTCCAACCTTAAAACTGACCTCTGAGTCTATGTGAGCTGACGTAAAGCTTCAGCAGCCACTTACAACATATCACGCCTCGGCCGAACCAACTTTAACCTCAAGTTGCAAACACTGTAAATGTCTATCTTAATTATGAATCTGAGGTGCCCCACTGCTATATTACGACGAAAATTAAAATATTCGCCAGAGCCGTTTTTGAAAAAATAGGCGTCAACAAATTGACATTTTAAGCTTATCTCGAAAACGATGAGTTATGAAAAATGGCTAGAGACAAAAAATATTCCGCGGAAAAAATGCAATAAAACTGATAATTCACATTTTGTTATTGCGATGTTTTTGTTGCCGAAAATTGCACTTTGAAATTCCGATCAAAAAACTTCGCGTTTTCTGTAAAAAAAAAATAACGAATTGAAAATACCGCGATTTAAACTTCTTTATTTACTTTCTATAAATTTGATAGATTTTGTTGCAAATAAAATAGAAGCTACAGTTAAAAATCGCGGTATTTTCAATTCTTTATTTTTTTTTTTACAGACAACGCAAAGATTTTAGGTCGGAATTCAAAAGTGAAATTTTTGACAACAAAAACATTGCAATTGCAAAATGTGAATTTTTCCCGAGGAATAATTTTTGTCTTTAGTCATTTTTCATATATATCGTCTTCGAAATAAGCTTAAAAGCCAATTTGTTTTGGTTTGACCACAATTTTTTTTTAAAACGGCTCTGACGAAGATTTTGATTTTCGTCGAAATATATTATTATTGGGCATCCCAGATTTTTAATCAAGAAAGACATTTACAATATTCCCAACTTGAGGTTAAAGTTGGTTCGACCGAGGCGTGCTATGCCCTCCGACCACAACATACACTAAAAAAAACCTTGTTAAATTAAAAGGAAAAGTCTAGTAATCCAATTTTACCAATATTTGATATTAATTCCTTGTTTTTTAACAAACAGTTTTCCATTGAAATTTAAACTTTTTGTTTGTAATTTTACAATTTTTTTCGTAAATGTCGAAATTTCCCAGGAAATCTTACAAAAAACAATCTAGTTAAAACAAATATAATAAAAAATCTTGTAAAATTACAAAAAAACTCGTAACTCTATTTGCCAAGAAAAGTGGCAAAATCCGTTCAGCGGAAAAAGTCCTTCCTTGAAGAACTAAACAAACCTTTAAAGGAAAATAACAAACCTTTCGCAATGTAGGTCAAGGACCCCATCAAGTATTTATATTAGTGATCAGTGATCAATTCAAAGACATTCTATCGATGTCGGTCTGTCTGTACAAGACACGCTACAGTTAGAAAAAAGAGCTAGACTTCTGAAGTTTGTCACGAATATGTGTTATGATCACAGGCTAGTTCGTAAATGGGCAAAACTGGACCAGGAGGAAACAGTCGCAATGGGGATTACGTCCGTTCCCTGATGGGATTACGCCCGTTCCCTGTTGGGATTACGTCCGTTCCCTGTTGGTATTACAACCGAAATTTTTTCGGTCATAGCCCCATTCATAATATGGGGACAAATCTCAAAGCGATTTCAGTCATAATCCATTTTTTTTTGACGAGAAGGCGGGTTTAATGCATGGAGTTTGTAATCCCTAAGCCCAGCCGAAGACTATTGGGATCATGTTCAAATTATTTTCGGTCATAGTCATCACTGTCTTCATGGATATTATAACCGAATTGAATTTGGTCATAGTCCCCATAACAGAAATAGGAATTATATCCGATGATAAAAAAATAATTTAAATAATGATAAAATTGTATTAATTAAGTGAAAAGATCAAACTCACATGTCAAAATTAGTTAATGTCCTCGATTCTGGAATACGATTTCACCATTCACCTAATTTTTAAAAATTTGATATTCTTTCGAATTTTAAGATTTTTAAATTTGTTCTTGTAATTATTAAAGACATTAACTAGATCTTTAATTGTTACAAAAAAAAATCTTAAAATTTGAAAGAATTTAAAATTTTTAAAAATTGGGTGAATGGTGAAGTCGTATTCGAGAATCGAGCATAATAGCTTCACTTAAAAAAACTGCTTGTTGAATTACTAAAAAAATTCTCGTAATCCCATTTTACCAATATTTGACAGTTTACATTTTTTTTGCAATTTTACAAATTTCCAAGGCTTTTTTTACAAAAACAAAAATCTAGTAAATTCACGAGAATTCATTGTAAGTTTTATTGCTCCAAAAAATTTTAAAAGTTACAATTTTATTGGTAAAAAGCTTGAAAAATTACGAAAAAGCTCATAATTTTTACTAGGAATTCTCGTAAAATAGGAGGTAGCAAAAATCTATTAAAGTCACGAAACCTCTTTGTAAGTTTTATCCCGTCAAAAAAATTGTAAATTTACAATTTTATTGGTAAAAAGCCTGTAAAATAACAAAATTATTGGTAAAAAGCTTGTAAAATTACAAGGAAATATTTTCAAATAGGAGGTAGCAAATAAAAAAAGTTACAAACTTTTCTTGTAATTTTACAAGGTTTCACTCAGAAAAAAAACTAACTAAAAAATGGGAAAATTCACTAAATCCAAGGAAAATTGATAATGATTTAGCTCCATTGCCATGTATTCCTACTTTTTAGTCCATATTTTTCTTAAAAATTAGGATCAATTTGAACTAAAAAGTGGAAAAAAATTTCCCATTTTTAAGTTAAAAAGCATTTCTGATGAGGACATTTTTCCTAAAAATTAGTTAATTTCATATTTTTATTGGTTTATTTATAGAATAGCATGTGAATACACACAGAATTCTTATTATGTACATTTTTTATTTAAAATATAAAAAAACGTTTGTTTCTTATGGTCAAGTAATAAATTTCATTAGTTTTTAAAGTTAAATTACAACAAAGACTTTGTCTTTAACGTTTGTTCCCAGACTATGGGAAAACACGCCAAAGCTATGGCCTTTGTTGTGATTAAAATATAATTCTTTCCCTAACACATACATGTGTAGAAAATAATGTAAACATTAAATTTATTACTTAATTTAACTTGTTATTCAAGACCAAACTCTCTTTTTCATATACTACAAATAATAAACAAAATGTGAACTACAAGCAAGCATGAAAAAAAAACATGAATCAACAAAACAATTTCCAGTTATGAAAAATTTACTAAACTTGTGGAAAAAACTTCCTCAAATTAAAGAAGATAAATATGATAAACTAATTGGTAGGAAATTACGTCCAAAAACTGAATTTTTTGAACTAAATTTTGTTTTTAGATATATGGCTTAAAAATAAAGATTTTTTTTCAATTATTTAGGGAAAATTTCTTTGTCGGTAAGAATTTCTTCCATGTATTTGGGAATTTCATTTAAGGAAAATTATTGCCTATTTAACAGTCCATGAACTAAAATTTTTTCCTAAAAGTTGGGAAAATTTGCAAAATTTTAGTTTAATTTAACTAAATTGTGGGAAAATTTATAAACTATTTTGAAGAAAATTTTTCCAAAGTTTAAGTTAATGGTTTTTTTTGAGTGTTGTTTTTAGTGTAGAAAAACTCTCAGATTCTAAGACATTGTTCGTATAGAAAAATTCTCAGATTCTAAAACATTTTTCGTATAGAAAAATTGTCAGATTCTGAGACATTTTTCGTATAAAAAAATTAGGAGATTTTGATTATATTCAGAAACATTTTCCATATAGAAAAATTCTCAGATTCCGAGACATTTTTAGTATAGAAAAATTACCAGATTGTTAAACATTTTTCGTATAGAAAAATTCACAAATTCGTTAAATCTGGGATTCTGAGACATTTTTCGTAAAGAAAAATTCTCAGATTCTGAGACATTTTTAGTATAGAAATATTCTCAAATTCTGAGATATTTTCGTATATGTCTCAGATTCTTGGATCGTCTATAACAAAACTTATAAAATCATAAATTTTCCATTTTCTCATCATGATGAGGTTATGAAATAACCACAACCCCAAAAATATTATTCCCCAAACTCTTGTAACAAACTACAACCAATAACTTTGTGCGATATTAAATAAATTCCATAAGAAGAATGACAGTTTGTGTCCTTTTTATGTAACACTCTTGTGTTTGTTTATGTTTAACAACCACAAAGGACCCAATTAGAAATGTTAAAGTAAACAATAACAACAACAACAACGACATCAACAAATAACCAACTACAAAAAGAAAAACATTGTGAAAATGGCAACAACAAAAAAAGTATCCTTGTTATTATTGTCCTAATACATATTCCAAGTGTGTCCCGAAGCGGTTAAATCTAACAACTATAACAACAATAATAAAAATCATAAAACAGAAACACAATAAAACAAAAACAACAACAAGTTTATAGTACTCGTATCATAACTAAACCAACAAAAAAATTCATCCATTTGTCCGGGTTACATTATTTTAACCAAATTTTGTGGTTTTTTGTTACTACAAAATGAAGGAAAAATTTAAAAATACCCCAAAAATAAAGGACAAAGGTAAAACAGGCTGGTTATATGGGTGGGTGTATTGGTACACTCAAAAGAAAAACTCTGTCAAAAAATTTGTAAAATGACTTTCAATTGGAATTAGCAAACGTTTAGCAGAATTTTTTGGCTAAAATGAATATTTTAAGTAAATTCTCTGTCATGCCGTTTTAGAAAATAACAGAAATTTTTCTGCAATTTTACTGATTCTGTTTGCTGAATTTCAAAATTTTTTTTTATATTTTTGTGAAATTTAAAATACTTGAACTAAAAATGATAAAAATTAAAAAAAACAAGTGAGAGTGTTAAATTCGGCCGTGCCGAATCTGTTATACCCTCCAACATGCAAATAAATAAAAAAAAAATTGCAGGGGCGTATTATTTTTTTTTGGGGGGGGGGGTCGGTAGTGGTAATTGGTGGGGGGGGGCATTTCTTCTCGAATATGTATTTAAGAATTCATTCGTATACTTTTTGCTCTAAAAAAATACAAGTTTATCATTATTTAAAAAAAAAAAAAATATTCCTCGCCCATAAAAGGGGGGGAGGGCGGACCGAAAAAACGACATTTTTTAATTCTGTGGGTCCAAATGCAGGACTTTGAACTTCTTGTAGCATAAAAATGTTGCATTTGTTAAACAGAAACAAAGAAAATCATGTAAAAATATGGTATTTTTCAGAGGTTGGTTTATTTCCTCAAGGGGGAACTTCTTTCCCGCTGGACGGATTTTGCTCCTTTACGAACTTAACCTGCCTAGGAACATTAGACATATTCGTGCCCAATGTCGGGAGTCTAGCTCTTTTATTTTGGACTGCATCGTGTTAACTACAGACGGACAGACGGACGGACGGACATCGCTAGAATGTCTTAGAATCGATCACTGATCATAAATATATATACTTTATGGGGTCCTAGACCGATATTTTAATGCGTTACACACGGAATGACAAAGTGAGTATACCCTCATACTGTAGTTGGAGGGTATAAAAACAGCAGATTTTTTTGTTAATTTTACGAAAGTATTAAGTTATTCCGTAAAAAAAAAACAAGGACATTTTATTCCTGGAAAACAGTAAAAAATTGACTTGGCCAAATCTGTGAATACTATCCACAATGCTTTTTTAAAAGGACTGTAAATTTTCTAACGTAAAAAAAATGAACAATGTTATTAGAAACATTTTGAGTAAAAACTTTTTATACACTCCAACTACAGTATGGGGGTATACTCACTTTGTCATTTCGTGTGTAACGCATCGAAATATCGGTCGGGAACCCCATAAAGTATATATATTATTGATCAGTGATCGATTCTAAGACATTCTAGCGATGTCCGTCCGTCCGTCTGTCTGTCCGTCTGTAGTTAACACGATGCAGTCCAAAATAAAAGATCTAGACCCCTTAAGTTTGGCACAAATATGTGTTATGTTCCTAGTCAGTTTAAGTTCGGAAATTGGCCAAATCGGACCAGGAGGAAAAAAGTTCCCCCTTAAAGAACTAAACCAACCTCTAAAAAATACACTTTTTTACACGTTTTTTTTTTGCATTTTTGTTAAATAAATGAAACATTTGGTATATTTATCGCGATGGGAAGGTGCTCTCAACGTCCCCCCGGACCCTATCAACCCCCCCCCCAAAAAAAAAAAAAAAGAAACGACCCTGACAATTTTTTTTTATTTATTTTTACATTTTGGAGGGTATAAAAGATTCGGCACAAACGAATTCAACACTCTCACTTGTTTTTGTTATTTTTGTAAAAAAATACCAATATTTTTTTTGAGTGTAAAATTTTTTAGAGTGTATTTTTTTAGTGTAAAAATAAAATCCACACTCAAAATATTTTGTAGGTAAAAACAACTGAAAAACACCATTAAAACAAGTGATAAAACAATTGAAAACCATCACAGTAATTATTCATTTGTTTTAACAATCATCAAAATTTATTTTTTAATGTTAATAAAATTTTCTAAAATAAATAACATTCAACATTAAACAATGTCATTTTTTTTACCAACAAATTCGAAAAAATAACCTACGAAAACATTAAAAATTAATGATTGTTTTGTTATTTTTACCAAAAAATTAAAAAAAAAAAAAAATTACCTACGAAAACATTAAAAATTAATGATTTCGTAGGTTATTTTTACAATTTTCCTATTGAATTATATTTTAAAAAAAATTTAATAAAATGTTGGGGAATCGATCCCGCAATCGACTACATTCTGGCCAGACACTCTACCTATCGTGCAAAAGTCACTTGAAACAAACATGTTTTTATATTTCTACAAAAAAATAACCCACACAAGTAGGTAAAAACTAATGATTTCTCCTTAAAAATGCCAACAATTTAAAAAAAAACGTACACAAATAATTAAAAATTAAAGAAGAATTACTTATTTTTACTTACAGAACAAAAATTAATGACTTCACACAAAAAAAAGTTCCAATGAACGACTTTCATAGTATTTATGAACAAATTCATACAATTTATTAACATCTTCATAATATTTATAAACTTTATCATAGTATTTATGAATAAATCATAATATATGAAATTTAAGAACAATTTAACATTTTTCATAAATACTATGAAAAAGTTTATAAATATTATGAAAAAGTAAATAAATTGTATGAATTACATATACTATGAAAATCTTTTATTGGAAAACAATTTTTTTCTGTGTTTAAAAATTGAATGTAAATGAAAGTCATTATTGGGGATGAGATTTTCATGCATTAAAAAATTGAAAATATGCGCTTAAAATATGCACTAAAAAATTCAAAATATGCACTAAAAAACCTAAAAATATGCACAAAAAAAAAATGTGTGCAATAAAAGTCTTGTTTTCATTCGAAAAACATCTTAAAAAAGCAAAAAATAACACCGGGCTTAAATAGTAACATTTAAAACTTTATACAACGAGAATTTTTTTAAAAATTAGGACAATCTATAAAAAAATATTAGAAAGAAAAAAAAATAATTTTTCTTATTTGCAAAATAAATTTTTAAAATTTAAAATAGTTTTTGAAACAAATAAATTTCAATTTGTGTGCAAAAATATGCAAAAACAAATCGATGCAATTTTTAAGCAAATTTTTTGATTCGAAAAGATAATTGCCCAAAATCGTGTTTAGACTATCGACAAAAAACATGCATTTGCATGGAAATCTCATCCCTAGTCATTATTTTTAATGTTGTTATTTTTGAAACAAAGAACAGAAATAGTCATTTAAAAAATGTGAACAAATGCTTTTTTCTTTTAAAAACGACAAAACGTACAGTTTTGTATTTTTTATATTTTGGAGAACAGTGCAAATATATTTTTATAGGAAAACTGACCAAGTGTAAAGAATATGACAATATCATGAAAAAAACTTAAAACGTCAAAAAATATACGTGTGTTATCGATAATTTTGCAGTGACTGTCAAAAAAAATATAAAAATTTTCAACTTAAAATTGACATTTCCAGAATAAAATTTTAACAGTGTTGCAAATTTTATTAGTTTTTGCTCGAATGAAGCGGTTTTACATTTGTTTTGGGCGTTTTTTTAGCTATTTTGGGCGAGTTATTTTTAAAATAAAAGTTGGCAATATTGTTTTTTTTTGTTTTGTTTTTATTTTATTGTATTTCTTGTTCTTTCTCGCATTTGTTGTTTCATTCGATCAATCCTAAAAAAATCCAATACAGAAACTAGCAAGTATCATACCACCTTTAATGACATAATTTTTTTTTAGTGCAGTCTGAAATTCACGGTTTTGCTAATAACTTTTGAACCACTGGACCGATTTGGCTGAAATTCAATACCAGACCAGGGGAACAACAAATATATATGCCAAACTTCAGCACCCACAGAATTGTCTTTAAAAAGTAAGCGTGTTTTTTATCTCGTAAATACGCGAAAAACCCTTGCCGAAATTCACTTTTTTGCTTATAATTTTTGAACCACTGCAGTGGTTGAGCAGATTTATCATATGACTTCAGCAGAATTTTCTTTTAAATTCCGCAGAATGCTTAAGTTTTTTATCTATGATCAGCTGATTTTTCTGCTGTCTCGACAGATTTCTCTGCTTATTTCACTTAGATAATTAAGACAGATATTTAGCAAACCGCGTTTGCTAAAATCAACAGATATCTCATATGGCTCAAAATGGGTGTATTTTCAGCAGTTTTTTCTGCTGATTGGACAGAGAATTTATTACGAGTGTATGAATTTGTTGGAATACCCAAAAAAAATAAAATAAAATTTATACAAATGAATTTCGATTTTTTTTAACAAAAACATGAAAAAGCTAAAATAAAATGTCCGAGTTTTAATGAAATTTAAATTTTGCTTTTTGTGCCATTACCGTTAGAAGAAGACCTATTATTTTGCGCATTTTAAAAAAAAGGGGTTGTAGTTGTTGTTCGATTCGATAAATGGCAGCTAGTAGTAGAACATTTGCAACAATACAAACGATCCAAAAAAATCATACAATATTGGAAAATGGTCTGTTTTTTTTGGTTAGAAGGACACACACTCATACTTGTTCAATGAAATAACAACGTATTGTTGTTAGTAACAGTGGCTTTTGTTCCGCATTTACATGGCCATTTTGCCAAAAGGGGTTTTCGTTAATACATGTAATAACATTAGAGTGCCTTATAAAAATTTTTAAATTTTTTTTTAATCGTCCTTGGTTTGTTTTATGATGATTTTAAAAATATTGTGTTTCTTAAAAAATACAAAAAATATGAATACAAATATCAAAAAATGTAAAAAAAATCAGTCAAACGGTTTTCGAGATATCGCAATTTCAAATTTACTAAAAAATGTCGGTACCTACGTTCAAGAATTTTTTTTTTAAATCTCAAAAAGAGCCTGGGACGAACTTTCATTTAAACTTAATTTGAGCCAAATCCGGTTAAAAAAAAATAGAAATGTATATTTTGAGCAGGTTTATTTTAGCTCGATTCTAGTAGAAAAATTGAACATTACTTTTCTTGAAATCTGTTTTAATAGTTTTTGTTGGTTGTTTTGACAGTTGCAAACTAAGAGAATGTACAATTTTCTTCTTCTAATTCTCAATTAAGGTAGAGTTGAATACTTATGTGTTAATATTTTTGTTTGGACATTAGCGACTTGTCATTTAAGTTCCCATGCTACTTGTATTATAGGCTTTACTATATTTGCTAAATAATCTTGACAATGGAATCTGACAAATTCCGAAACACGTGTTAACAGCTCAAAATTTCATGTTTACAATTGAATAATAGAAAATGTAACCCAATTCGTGACCTAATACAAATTGCGGTGAGACCGCAAAAAAAATATATTTTTTTATTTTTTTTATATGCACCACGGATGCAAAATGATGCTCGTAACATTTCTAAATTTTTTTTAAAAATCAGGCAAAGCATTTTGCACCAAATTACATAAAATGATGGGGTGAGAACGCAAGAAAAAACATTTTTTTTGTGTGAACCACTCTACACTGATAGATAAACGCTTCATATCACAAATGAATGGAAATCATTAATGTTGTTTCATTACAACATTGATATTTTTCATATGCTGAATGAAATTTCATACATATTGTGCAAATATATTCATTCAAAAATGTCATTAAGTTTTGTTTATAAAATTTGCTGTTTTTTTGAAACCTATTTTCAACAGGTTCTCTCTATGTTTTAGCGTGACATAAAATACCATGCGTTGGAAAAAAACAAAACATAAATAAAAATGTTTTGTACTATTTTTGCTTACTGAATATTGTATAGAGTCTACGCTACGGTTACGTTTTATGGCTAACCCGGCCTTTAGTCTGTTAGATTACGCGCGCAAAAAACAGCTGATCAGAGCGTGATTTTTTTTTAGAATTTTTATACGAAATTTAAAATGAAATGTTGCTGATAAATTTTTAGTATTTATTAAACTCACGTTGTTTTATATTATTTGGTGGTTTTACTTATGTATTAAAAGTAAATGTTATAGTAAAATTTTGTGTGAGAAAACTGACTGAAATCTATAGATAAAATAAAAAATATGTGAAAGTGTTTTTTCAACTTGGTTATTTTGTGATTTTTTCAGCCTTTTTTTTATAAAATTTGAAATAAAAAGTAAATTATGAATTTTATATTTACTAAATTCGTGCTATTTTATATTGGTTCGTGGTTTTAATTATGTATTACAACTTAAGTTTGGTGTAAAATTTTTTGCGAGAAAACTAAGTGAAAACCATTTTTTTTTATTTTTAATTCTATAAAAAGATCTTTACAATTTCTCACATATATTTCATTTTAAAAATAAAAGTAGCATTTATTCAATGAAAATATTTCATTTCAAAAATAAAAAGTAGGATTTATTTAATGAAAATATTTCATAAGAATTAAATACTTGTTTCATTAAAGTAATGAAAACTTTTCATAAAATACAATATATATTTTGTATGAACAATTTTCATTAATTTAATGAAACTTGTTCTTGCAATTAAATTTTATGATACCTATTTCATTAATTCAATGAAACCCTACATAGGTTCCTTTTTAACGTCATCTTTCATAACATTAATGTAGATTTTCATTTTTGACATGTACAAATTTCAATCAGTGTAATATCTACTTTATGTGGTCCTAAGTAGGCCGATATTTCTATAAATTACACAACGAATGACAAAGTCTGTATACAAGAGATCGGCACTTGAGTTACTTTTGACTCACACACACGACATAAATTTTCAAATCACACACACTTACCCAGGAGTATTTTTCCCACTCACAATCACGGGAATAAATTTAAGACAACTCATATTAACGTGCACTCACAAAAGTTTCACACTCACGAAACTTTTTTTGTATACAAATGAAAATTTAAAAATTAAAATTTTCTGAATCTAAAATTTGGAACAAAAATTATGTTTTATAATTTTTTATTTGTGGTTTTTTCGAAACGAAGAAAGTAAATTAAAAAATTGACTGACGCACACTCACTCACGCTAACATCTTAAAATTGAGTTTCAGTCACTCTCACGCGTGAATCACGCGCTAATCTGCTCAAGTGCCCATCTCTAGTATACTAGAGTGGGCAGTTTTTTCACTTTTGTCTCTGATCACTTAGCATTAGTTACAAAACGTTGACAATTGTTGTAATCTCCATGAACATTTTTTTCAAATCGTTTTACATTTTCCGGGTGAACTTTATTTTCAAAGATTTGGATTCTGAAAACTTATTATGTTTTTATCGGATTTATTTGTTTTAAACGTCAATGATATGTGTCATGAGAGTGCGGAGGATATTGTAAAGACGTATCAAGGGAGTTAAGGGGCATCCAGAGGGTTTGGGTTTTTATCGAATTAATTCATACTTTTTAATGTCAAACATGAAATATATGGGTCAAGAGAGATACCACCCCAATGTGCATAGTTAATTTCTAAATAAAAAAAAAACTTTTTCACATTGTTAAAAATGAATGAATATGACCAATTGTCGATATTAGACAACTACTTCATCAACATATATTTTCATATATAAAAAATAATAATCCATCATTCATATTTGTATACACAAAAATGTCAAAATCTTGTTATCTCAGCAGATTTTTTTTTTTATTTTTTTTTTTTTGTTACCAAAAAAGTAATACAAAACTATGTATACTGGAGAGAAAAGACGAAGAAAAAAATTGTTTATTTTATAAAATAATAAAAATAATAATAAAAACAAATTAACAGCTATGTGAGTGAAGGTCTAAATGAGTGACCATACAATATACAAACATACATAGTGAATAAGTAGACGTAAAAAAATGATTTTGATTTATGGAATTTAACACCACATTAACAGAACTTGAAAAGAATTGCCTTCATAAAAAAACGTTTTAATTCAAAAATTAAAAATATGTCAAAATGCAAGATGGATTATCTCATTTAGTTTTAGAAATATGGGCCTATGGGACCATAGCAATCTCTGATTAGTCTCCGTTGCGGAACAAAGACGTAGATTTTGCTTTCAAGTTTCTAGAGGCATACCAACACATTCAAATTCTGCTGGAACCTATAAAGTAGTTCCCAGTCTTGCAAGCTCATCGGCTTTGCAATTCTTTGAAATGTCTCTGTGCTGTGGGACCCACAGGAGTCGTATGTCAAACTGATTGGCCTACTGATTTAAATATGCGGCAGTTAAGAAACATTAACTCCAGGAACATTGACTCCAGGAACTTTACCACAACTTGACTATCAGAATAAATTTTGACTGCGGTTATAGACAAGAGCTTGCAACTCAACCAGTCAGCCACTTCCTTTATTGCCAGCATCTCTGTCTGGCAAACACTGCAATTTTCTATTAAGATATCCATTCCGTTACTATTAAACGAACAAATCTACATTATTAAATAACAGAAAGCAAAATCATCCGTATAAAGTCCTAGATCCTTTATTTTTTCTGCAGGAAAAGTGAACGGCCCTTAATAGGTCACACGACCTCAAATGACCTGTCACAAACTTGACACCCGTAACTTTTGTTATGAAATGTATCAACCCTGGATACAATACTTGTGAAAAGTCACTGGACCTGTCTCTTTAGAACTCAACTCGGTTTTGATGTCTGGCACTATTTTAGGAACTTAGAACATTTTTAATGTATTTTCTTAATCTTAAAATTTTCAAAAAGTTTTTGGTGGTCAAATGAATTGCAGCGAGCAGGGATTCCAGCAGAAAGCTCTTTAATAAGGCTAAATCTTTAAGATCGGACGAGAACTGGTCTGCATACATGTCCAGAATTGGCACATGTGATTCTTGGAAAAACTTCTGTGAAAACATAGAAGACGTTTGTAAGGCATCCAGGCTGCGCAAAGTTCTGGCTTCTTCTCCTTGCTCCTGGGATACCTGAAAAGTCCTAATGGGGTGTGGTCTTCCTCCAGTGGAGAGTCGCTGGATTCTCTTCTAAACACACATTATCCGGGCAATTCCATGACACCGTTTCAAGTTTTGGATCGTTCTGACGCCCAAGCATCTGAAATTGCTTCGGAAATAATAAATATGCTAACATTAATCTGGGCGATTAAAATCTTCAGGCCCTAAAAATCCCCTGAACCTGATGGTATAATCCCGGCAGAGATGCAGCAAGAGTCGGACTATATAGCCCCTTGGCTGTATAATCTATACACAGCATGCATCAAATGGCTTTCCTTTAAAATGGAGGGATACCAGAGTCATCTTTATCCCGAAGGCTGGGAAAAGTTCCCACACAGCTCCGAAGGATTTCAGACCAATTAGGCTGTCTTCTTTTTTGTTAAAGACAATGAAACGAATGATAGACCCATATTTGTGTGGAGTAATTGACTCAAGGTTGATTTCGACAAGGCTATATGCATACAGCAAGGAAAAAAAAATTCCTGCTTTGGATACTATTTCTCTGGACGGAAATGAAATCACCTTCTCAGATGAAGCCAAGTATCTTGGAGTATTTCTAGAAGTTGAATTTCAGGAGTAATATAGAGGAACGGGTGTGAATAGCAACGATAGCTTTATATTCACGTAAAAGGGCCATTTTAAAACGATGGGGCTTTAGCCCTGTACCTTCGTGTGTCTTTAACACGAAGGTACAGAGAATGGCGTTGATGTGCATCACTGGTGCTCTTAGTACTACACCTACGGCTGCATTAGATACCATTGGACATATTGGGTGGGCAGAATGCGGCTACGTCGGCAATTCGACCTCATAGCACACTGCAATGGATGAGCAGCAATTGTGGTCACATCGAGATCTTGAAGTAGATAACATTACCACAAAATGTGGTCTGCGCTTGCTCTATGAGCCTTTTTGAGCGCCACTTTACCACTATGATACTATCCAGATAATCTTGGATGAGGGGAATTCCGGGTAGTGGAGCCTCCATAAATTTTTACACGAATGGATCAAGGCTGCACGAACAAGTAAGCTATGGAGTATATTCGGAAAAGCTTGGGTTGAGCTTGGCTCGAAGATTGCCAGATCATTGCAGTATTTACCAGGTAGAGATGCTGGCAATATAGGAAGTGGCTGACTGGTTGAGCTGCAAAGTATTATCTACAACTGCAGTCAACATTTATTCCGGCAGTCAATCTGCGGTCAAGTTCCTGGAGTCAATGTTTCTCAAAACAAGATTTGCCCTTAACTGCCGCCCGTCTTTAAATGAGATGGCCAGGTATGAGATGGCCAGGTATGAGATGGCCAAGTAGTTTGACATACGACTCATATGGCGACTCATACGGCTTTGTTCCGCGACTCAGACTAATCACAGATGAGGAAATGAATGGACGTGTGAGACAACACAACGGATTAGGCTTTCTCTTAATCACAGGCCCACAAGTGAGCTGATATCGCTCTCAAGAGGAGAGATTGCGACGGTGGTGGCTAAAATTAGCGGACACTGTCTTATAGGGAAGCACGCAGAGCGGTTAAATGTGCCGTCGAATGACTTTTGCCGAAGTTACATGGATGAAGAGGAGTTGGAAACTATCGAACACTTTATTTGCCATTGCCCGGCACTTTTGGTCAGAGACTTGCTTCACTGGGATCTCAGGGAGCTGTACTACGATCTTTCTGATTTGTCGGATGTCAAAATTCAACATCTAAGGAGTTTTATAAGAAGCTCAAACTGGTTTAACGACAGGGACTAGTAGGGAAACCTATTACGGTCCCGTGGTATCACAATGGACCTCAGAGTCTACGTGTGTTGACGTAAAACGTGAGCAGCCACTTACAACCTAACCTAACTGCCGCTCGTCTTTAAATGAGATGGCCAAGCCGTTTGACATACGACTCATATGGGTCCCAGGGCAAAGAGACGCTCGAGGGAATTGCAAAGCCGATGAGCTTGCAAGACTGGGAACTACCTAAAAGGTTCCAACAGAATTGTAATGTGTTAGTATGCCTCTAGAAACATGCAAGCAAAACCTATGGCTTTTTTCCGTGACTGAAACTAATCAAAGATGGACAAATGGATGGACGTGTGAGACAACACGACTGATTTCACCTTCTGTTAATCAGAGACGCACAAATGAGCTGATATCGCTTCCAAGAGGAACGACGGTGGTTGCCATAGTAGCGTACACTATCATTTAGCAAAGCACGCAGAGCGGTTAAATGAGCCGTGGTATGAATTTTGCAGGAGTTGCATGGATGAAGAGGAGTTGGAAACTATCGAACACTTCATCTGCCATTTTTAATCAGAGACTTGCTTCACTGGGATCTAGGCAGCTGCACGATCTTTCTGATTTGTCTGACGTCGAAACTCAATATCTAAGGAGTTTTATAAGAATTTCAAATTGGTTTAACGACAGTTACTAGTAGGGAAACCTATTGCAGTCCAGTGGTCTCACAATGGACCTCAGAGTATATGTGTGTTGACGTAAAACGTCAGCAGCCACTTACAACCTAACCTTATCTTGTGTACTGGAAAATTTTCAAAAAAGTTTGGCACAAATTTGTCTAATGTTCATACACAGAAAAAAAAATATTTAAGAAAATTTTAATAAACACGTTTATTAAAAATAAAAATATTTTTAATAAAATTTTTTATTGTATCAATAAAAAAATTTATTGAAATTAAAAAAAAACTATGTTCAACTCATTCCGTCGGCAAGTTTTGTTGTGTTTCTTTTTTTCACACATAGTAATTTCAAATACAGTAATACTTAAAAAAAAAACAAAAAATATTAAAAAAAAAGTTGGGTCTGATGGGGATTCCAACTAACGACCCCCAAAAAAAGTAATAAGTTTATCCACCGCTTAGCGCATAACGCCAAAACAGTGTTATAGTTTTGTCGGCTAAATTCTGTCATCTACTTACAAGCAAGAACAAAATAGAAATAAAACACACAATTTGTTTGTGAATTCGTGTGTGTGTGTATAAGTAGTTGTGTGTTAAATATTTTTACTGTTATAAGTTAGAGAATGAAAGTGATGCACTCAACTAAATTAGTCAGTATTTTTTTCTTTTGTTAATTTCAATTGAGAATTTTTTCTGTTACCATTACTGACAAAATTATGTGAGTGTTTCAGAATTCTTGTTTACTTTTATTTAAAACCAAATTAATTTTATGCGTTAAAACTTGTTGTCATGCTGTAGCTCAGTTAGTTAGACGGCCAGCATTCTAAACAGGAGGTATGCTGTTCAAAGCTCAATGGAAACAATAAATTGAGAAAAAGTAAGAAATAAAGAAAACAATTAAATAATAAAATAAAAATAAATAAAAAAAAAACAAATAAAATTTTTTTTCTTTAGTTCTAAAAAAAATATTAAAAAAAATATAAATCAATAAACTTTTTTATTGAATCTTGAAATTTGTTTATTGAAATTATTTTCAGCAAACGACTTACAAATGCGTTTATTGAATTCGTGAAAATCTTCACCGCGGCTTTTTTAGTTAATTTATTTATTGAATTCGTGAATTTTTTTATTGAAATTGAAATTTTTTTTTTTTTGTGTGTAGGCAGGTTAAGTTCGTGAATGGACAAAATCGGGCCTGAATAAATACACTTTTTTACATGTTTTTTTTGTATTTTTGAAATATAAATGAAACATTTGGTATATTTAATGCGATGGGAAGGTGCTCTCAACGTCCCCCACTGACCCCATCACCCCCCTACTCCAAAAAGATTCGTCACAGCCGAATTTTACACTCTCATTTCTACTTTTTAGAAAATTGGGACTTAAAAAATTTTTAAATTATTTTCGGGACTTTTGATACTATCTTCTGCCACAGTATAATAGTTTTTGAGACAGTTTAGTGATAAGTCTAACTTTTACATGTCACGTTATAAAAATTTTTAGACATTTTAAAACGTTTTTCCTGCAGGCAAATTTAAAGTAAATTTTGAAAGTGATCCAAAAATAAATTAACAAACAATCCGCAAACCCTACCACCCCGCAACCAGGGTGTAATATACAAAGAATTAAACCTTTAAATCTCTGCACATATAATATTTTTTGTATGATATTTTGAATTAAAGTAAATGTAAAAGTTTATCAGAAGAAAAAAATATTTTTTTGCTTTTAGCCGGATGAATATTTAGAAAAAAGCTTAGCTTTAAATTTTTTTAAGACCACCAAGCAAGGTTTTTTTAAAAAATAATCGATTGAAAAATGTTTAGAAAAAAAACTTGTTAAAAATGATTTCTTTTTTTCTAAAATAAAAAAAATATATTTTTCATTTATGATATTTTTAACCTTGTTTTTTATGATAAACTTATCAATCATTGTAGTTAATATAATTTTGGATATTTTTTTAATTCTCCTTTTTTTTTAGATTTCTAATATGAAAACTAAACAAATCGCAAATCATCGAATTAATTACAAACGATCGTAACGAATTTAATTGATCGGGGTTTTAATTTTTTTTTTCTGTTATTATATGATGGCGCCAAAAAAAGTATTCCAACATTTTGAACATTTATCCAGACAGGAGCATTCAAAATAGTTCATGTAACTTTTTGTATTTTATTCATTTCATTATTATTGTGATGATCATTGCATGAGTTGGTTAATTTTTATTTGAAAAAAAAAATAAAAATTCAAATCATTACAAAGTATTTATGTTGGATGTTTTGTAGTTTTTTTTTTATTATTTATTTATTATTTTACTTAATTTTTTTTTAGTTTTTTTGAAAATTGCGTGAGTTCGTTCATTTTGATCGTTTATTTGTTTTAACTGTTTTTAAAATGTTTTAAATGTTTACAGTTTATGACTTACAACTATGTTGTTGCTGTTTCTGTTCCTGTTGCTGCTGCTATTATTATTATTTTCATTAATATTTTTACAATTTTCTTTATTTACTTTTTCCATTAAATAATAATAAAAAAAGTTGTTGAACAAATGTTTTAATTAGAAAAATGAAAAAATATGAACCGTTTTTTCTTTAAAAATATTATTCTTGTTAATTTTTTGCACACGTTGCTTCGTAAACTAAATCGCGATCACAACTGTTTGTTGTTAAAAAAAATATTTAATGGTGTTAATAAGAAATGAAATTAATTTAAATGTTAATACATTTTTTGTTTTTGTCACTGGTATTATTTCACAATTACTTTGGTAATAAATACGTATTGCAGCACAAAAGAAGTGTACCAAGAAAACAACTTAATATTAGGTGCTTTTTCTTTAATTTGTATTTCTTATATTAATTTTTAGAGTCCGACCGAATATTCGGTTTCGGTCTCGGTTTCGGCCGAATAATGGGGTTTCGGCCTCTATTCGGTATTCGGCAATATTTTGGCCGAATATTAGCCGAAACCGAAACTTTTTGGTATTTTAAAAAATATGTAAAAATATCGATGAATTTTTTGATTTCGTATTTCATTACACTTGCTTCAGTTCAATTGAAGAAAATGTTACAAGTTTATGCAATAAATGTAAAACTGTTTCAGTTCAAAAATTATTTTCTCCTAATCTGAAAATGAAATATACAATTTTTTTGTAAGTTTTTTAAAAAACATATTTTTTTTTCAAAAATACAACAATTCCTATGGATTAAAAGCATTATATGCTGTATATTAATCTTTAACAACTTTTTAATAATTTTATTCATGCCAGGCGGTAATTTTTTGTAAGTTTCGGTTTCGGTTCGGTTTCGGCCGAATATTACTTTTTCGGCCGAATATTCGGTTCGGTTTCGGTTCGGCCTCGAAAACTGGTTTCGGTCGGACTCTATTAATTTTTAATTTTTTAAAGTTTACAGTATAAGCTATTTATTTTTAGTTCAAGTTAAACTCCCTCCCCCATGTACACTCAAAAAAATACGTTAGTAAAAAAGTTTGTAAAATTGTTTGTATCCCAACTTTACAACTTTTTTACTAAATTGTACTAAAAAAATATTTTTTTGTAATTCGTTTTAGTAAACTCGCGTTACAAACTATTAATTTTTTACTGATTTTTTAATAATTTTTTCAGTTGATTTTTTAAAAATTTCGTATTAACTTTTCGGTTTTCTTTTCTAGAAAAGTAATGCACTAATCAAATACAAAAAGAAAATGTTATTAAAATATTTGGAAATTAAAAAGAGCATTTAAAAAAAATATACAGTTAGTTATTTTTTATTTTAATGGTAAAACTGCGCTTTGATGAGTATGAATATGTTCATTATTTTCAATATTAAATTAGACTTATTTGTCTGCTTCATTGTAACTACTTTGTTTTCTTTCAAATAAAAAAATATATAAAAAAGGGAACAAAATGCAGTAAAGAGAAGATATGCAAAATTCAAAAAACACCGACCTTTTCCAATTCTTTTTTCTTTCTTCTCCACTTGCGGTCCTTTTTTGTTTTACGCTATCTGCGAATTTTTTTTTCTTGTGTACAGTGTACACAAAGGGTTGATTTCTTAATACTCAGCAGGGCTGTCAGATATGGCGATTTCTCGCCAAACGTGGCGATTTTGAAATGTATTTGGCGACGAGTTTTTCGATTTGGCGACGTGGCGATTTTTTGGCGATTTACAAAATGATTGGCGATTTCTTTGGCGATTTTGTCAAATTATTTCCTAAATATTTTCAAAAGATTAGTAGGTCCATTATTTCAAATTATCAAACTTTATTTACTTTTGCTGCGCTTAGACAGTTAAAACTTTTTTTTTAACATTTTCGACAGACTTTCTACAAGTCTAAGTGGCTCTTTATGAATTAAAACAAAACAAAAAACATTTGGGAAATTTGTCCAGTGTCCAGGAGAGTCAAAAACTATAATACGCGAATCACAAAAAAATAATTACTTTTTTCTCCAATTTTACACTGTTGTAAACTGTTGTTGAGTAAAAATAGCGATAAGAAAATTAAGAAATATTCAAGACCGATTATCATGGATCGATTGGGGATTTTTTGCTATAGACAGATTTTAGAAGTAATTAGCAAAATTTTTAAATGGAGTAATTTATAAATTACCGATTGAAGTAAAAAAAATACATAAACTAAAAAAATTTTCAAAAATTTTTCTTTTGGCGATTTTTATGTATTTTTCTAGGATTTTGGCGATTTTTGAGTATTATTATTTCCTAGCCATTATAAAGAAATCAAAATATATATTTTTTTAAATAAAAATAATTATTTTTTTTAACAAAAACTGAAAAAAATTGAGTTTTGGCGATTTCTGGCGATTTTTGGCATCCGATTTGGCGATGAGTGTAAAAAAAATCTGACAACCCTGATACTCAGAATAGCATTGGTAATTTTGTGTACTTTTCTTCATGCGTTCCTTTCTATCATTCAGTTGAAAAATAGCATTTGAATTGACAACGTCGCGGAGCGGAAGAAATAAAAAAATGTACAAACAACAAAATATTACAACACAAAATACAGGTAACCAAATCTTAAAGTATTTTTTGTTTAAAATTAACTCTTTTTTTAGGACAATAAATAAAACAAAATAAAAAATGATGAAAGCAGGTAACAACTGTATATTTATGTGTTCCATTTAAATAATATCAATATAATGTATTTTTTATTCTAGAACACCAATTTATTCAACATGTCAATTTATTCAACACAATTTTCAAAGCATTAATTTTATGTGGTATGTAATTTATATTTTGTATTAAAAAAAATGTATTCAATATTTTCTCTTACATATTTCAGATCAAAAATTCAAACAAAATCTGACTTGCATTGAAATAGTAATGGCGACAACAAGCGCAATACGCAGTTTACATATAGTAAAAAAGACCAAAAATTTAAAATACACAATTTACATTTTTTTTACAAAAAAATTTAGTAATACTAATTTTTTTAGTTTTTTTTTAAGATTACTAATTTTTGAAAACCAAAATTTGTAATGGTAACTGAAAAAGTTATCGGGCACAAATTGAAAACTTTATTAGTAATGGTAACAGACTTTTTTGTAAGGAATACTAACAAATTTTTATGAGTGTACACTTTAATCAAAGAAAAATGCTTCTTCATATTGATGATTGCAATCATTGTTTTGTTTTGAAAATTTCATCATATTGAAGAAGATTTGCATAAAAATAGATGTAGGTTAGGTTAGGTTGAAAGTGGCTGCTGACGTTTTACGTTTTACGTCAGCACATGTATACTCTGGGGTCCATTGTGACACCACGGGACTCTAATAGGTTTCCCTACTGGTCCCTGCCGTTAAACTAATTTGATTTTCTTATGAAACTCCTAAGATATTGAATTTTGACATCTGAAAAATCAGAAAGATCGTGCAGCTCCTTAGATTCCAGTGCAGTCTCTGACTAGAAAGTGCCGGGCAATGGCAGATGAAGTGTTCGATAGTTTTCAACTCCTCTTCATCAATGCACACAGGGCCAGCATGATCCAATTCCGGCCAAAAGTCTTTATCGTTGTTGGATCCGTCTGAAAATGTGCTTCTAGAGGATTTCGAGATCGCCGATTTCAAAATTTAGCTAAAAACCAAAATGGCGGATCCAATATGGCGGACAATTTTTTTTTAAAAATTGTCCGATTGATCTTAAATTTTGTTTTATGCGGGTCTTGGAGTTACTGAATAAGAATTGTTACTCTGAATTTTGAAAAACAAAATGGCGGAATAAATATGCTTCTTAAAGTTTAAAGAATGATCCAACACCGGCCAAAAGTCTTTATCGTTGTTGGATCCGGCTGAAAATGTGGTTCTAGAGTAGTTCGGGGTCGCTTATTTCAAAATTTAACTAAAAACTAAAAAAATCAAAATGGCGCCTCCAATATGGCGGACAAATTTTTTTAATAATTGTTCGATTTAACTGAAATTTTGTTTTAAGGGGATCTTGGAGTTACTGAATCAGAATTACTGGCGTGAATTTTGAAAAACAAAATGGCGGACTTAATATGCTTAGTAAAGTTTGTTACAAGTAATTAAAAAACAGTTATATTCCTTTTCTTTGTTGAAGCTAGCTGAAAGTGGGGCCTAGTAAATTTCCGGGTCTGTTATCTTAAAATCGAACTGATAAAATTCAATATGGCGGAAACAATATGGCGGCTAGATTTTGTCTGATCTAACTAAAAATTATTTTTAAGAGTATTAAGAGTGTCTGAAGTTAAATCTACGAACATACTTTTTATATATATATCAGTTACACCAGCGGTTACCAACCTTTTTGGCTCACGTACCCCTAATTTTACCCCCTAATGAGTTTTTTGTTTTCGTTAAAAGACTTCTCATATTAATATTAGAGTTAATTTTGAAATTTTTGATCTGCAGGTATTATGATTTTTTGAAGGCTTTAGGGGAGATCAAAACAATGTTGGGATTTTTTGTAAAAAATTTTCGCTCCTTGGGGTGTTTCAATGCATCTGAAAACGTGGATTTTGAGCTGATTTTTCTGCAGAGCAAAAACAGCTGAAAATATTGCAAGTCTGATTTCACCAGTCGATTCTACAACAAAATTTAAAACAACGGACGTTTTTTGAACCCTTAAACAAAGTTCCAAAAACACATCACACAGGGCGGAAATATAATGTTTATGATTTTTTTTAATGTTTCTTTTTTAATACAAGAGCAAATCAACAATTCCGTGACTTTTCGAATGAATGTCAAATCGGACACTTTGAAATTTCCGAGAGGGGCCATTAGTGAGACCGACCCCCATTTATTTTTACCCTACAACATTTTTTTAAAACATATCTATCCGGTCCGGTAGAAGCTGATTAAATAAAACAAATTTACAAAAAAAACAAAAAAAAAATGAATGGGGACCGCCTTAAATATTTGAGATAGGGGGTAGGTGTGTTTAGAGAAAATTTTTGAACTAAAAAAATATTGTGGGTCGGTCATAAATTTTGTTGCTCTAAGGGCACTTTTAGGGCAGTTAGAGCGATTGGAGCAAATTTTAAAAAATGTCGTTTTGTGTAGGAGCCCCTTAGAACTTGGAGATAGGGTATTAGTTTGTTCCAAAGAAAAGTTAAGACGTAAAAATTAATGGGGGTCGGTCCTATAAATGATCCCACTATGACGCGCCATTGGAGCAGTAGAAATAATTTTAAGATTGAAAAATTACAATAAAATTTTTTCAAAAAATTTTAAAAAATAGTACTAATCGTTATTCCACGATCCTCCTGGGCAAAAAATTTGTAGAATCGATAGAAGTTTTACACAAAAAATTTAAAAAAAATCGAAGAGTACAAACATTTTCAAAAATGAGTTTTAAATTTTAAAACTTAAAAATCGCTTACTAGAGAGCTTTAAAGAATTTTTTGGGATTTATTTTTTTAAAAAGTACGTAAAAAAACAAAAATTTTGAAGAAAAATAAATTGAAATTTGGACCATTATTGAAGAAGTTATGAGTAAAAGAAATTTGAGTAAAGGAACAAACAACCAATTTTTAAAAATTCGATATCTTTTGAACGGGTCATCAAAAAAATTTACCACGAAGGAGTTTTCGAAGGGTACTAAAAACTGTAAACAAATTGGAAAATCTAAAAAAAAAAAAATTCAAAGTGTCCGATTTGACATGGAATGCCCCATATATATGAGGCGTTCCACACCAAATGTCCCGCTACAGAAAAACATGTGTCCCGTAAATTTCTTAATAGGTTGTTTGGATAGCCCTATATGGAAATAAGAAAATTGCGTTTTTGGTTTTTCAAATTTTCCAAAAGCTGGGCTTAGACGGCGTGGTCAAATATTGGAAAAATGGTAAAATTTGTGGCGAGTTGCCTTGATTAAATATTTATCACATTAAAACGGAATGCACCACAATCTTAAAAATTTACATTCTTAGATAGTTTTGTATGGGCTATCGAATAAAATTTTTTTCTTTGGAAAATTTTCAGAACCCGTTCTGAAATTTTCCATTTTTTAAAAAAAAGTTAATTTATCAAAAATCCGGCCACTTTTTTTTCTCTTTTTTAATTTTTTTTTTTTAAGTTTAGATGTTTGTCCATCCACACAAAAAAAATCAGAAAAACATTTTTCGTTTTTTTCGAGAAAATCGCATTTGAATTTTAAATTTCATAACAATTTTGTAATTTGATTGTATTTTCTTGTATTAACGTTGCGAATGAGTAATATTCATGCAATTATTGGAAATGGTGACGACAAATTATTCACTTTTTTTCTTTATTTTGGAAATTCAATAAAAAATCTTTGAATTTAATTGGAAATGGTGTAACTGATATTTTTCATAATTTTACAAAAAAACTAGAAATGTAGATAATTTTTTATCTGACGATAAAAAACTAATCAAGCCGTAAAACATTAAAATATATTTTTTAAAAACAAATCTAGGACCACTGCATATAAATATAGCTGTAATTTTGCCATTTATCATTTCGAGCAAGTTTGGGCAACTTTTTTCGAAAGATATGGATCCATTCTATATAAGAAAAAATATAGACTGATTGTATCGAACTGAGGATCGCTGAGGATTTTTTCGGCGCGAAGTAAATAACTAAGAAATCATAGTTATTTTCACAAAAACGCGAATTGCTGTCAAGAAAATGAGTTATATTTTTCCACATTATTTTCGTTAGAAAGGCTAATATATAAGGGTTAACCCTGCACATCAAAAGTTGATCATTAGCAATAGAAATGTGTAAAAAAATTAAAAGGTATCTCCACTTACAAATTTTTTTTTTTCAACTTTTTTAAATTTGAAGACCTGTCAAAGGAAATGGTGTAGTTGGATTATAAAGATAAGTTCAGGAAACCACCTCCTATATACGTCCAACAAATTGGTATAGATATTTTTTGAGAAATTACCAAATTAACATACCAATCCTGTTAGAACCTATAAGGTAGTTCCCAAACTCGCAAACTCGTCGGTTTTGAAATTCCCTTCGAACTATGCTAAACTCTCCGAACAGACTCCAAAACTTTGTACCTTAGTGATAAAGACCTTTTGTCTTTAAAGCATACACACAGAAAAAAATAAAAAATAAATTACTCAATTTTGCACCAGTAAACGATTTAATAGTATTGAGTAAATTTTTAATAAAAAATTATTAAATGCTTACTAAAATATTTTAGTAAATTTTTAATGGAGAAACAATAAAAAAATTATTACATTTTGTATTGAATTATTTACTCAATTTTTTTTTTTTAATTTTTGAGTAAATTTTTAATTGCGTCAATTAAAAAATTACTTAAATCTTATTTAAAAATTTAAAGAAGTGATTACTCAAATTGTTTTTCTCAATATTTTTTTCTGTGTAGCAGAATTGGACGCTCTACTGCTGTATAAATCTAATAAACGACTTTAGGGCTAAAGCTAGGGTGACCATTTTTTTCTTAACTCAAATCAGTACGCCCAAGTTTTTATGTTTGTTTATTTTTTTTAGAAATAACTCTCTGAAAAGTCTTTTCTATGGCAAAATACTGATGGTTATTTCAACATTCAAAAAATGTCGGTTAAACTAACAAACTCAATTACAATTTCAGTAAAAACAACTGTTGAAAAATAACTGTTAAAAAGCAACTGATGAAAAAACTGTTAAAAAAAACAACTGCCATGAACTGTTGTCGTTATTTTGCATAAAATTTAGCTAACTTCAAACAGCTTCATTTCCGTGAGTTTTGAGAATAACAAAAATTCCTCAGATTTTGAGGACTTTTCTCTTAAGTTTTATTAACTCTTCCTTTTAGAAAACTTTCCAGATAATAAGCACATGATTTTTTTAAATAGCCCTGATGTTCTGAGCGCTTTTTCCAATAAATTCTGATGACATTACCTCATCGAACATCTCAGAATCATTTGGATTCGTTTAATTACATTATCTTTCTTAAAAAATATAAAAATTTAATTAATTCCTGCACTTTGCGTTTAGAAAACCCCAAAGATTCTGTGCGGCTTTTATATAAATTTATGACGATCAAAATAATCTCATGCTCAAATACATTTCTGCGTTAAGGAACCTTTCGATTTAAGAACTCCAAACTCCTTAGAATTAATTCAAATTATCTCATTGTCAGATTTTAGTTATAAAAAGCTACTCTGACGACTTTTTATATGGAAATTCAAGTTTTATATAGAATTTTTGAATGAAAATATTTTTTATGTTAAATTGTTCAAAAATCAGTACAATCAGTACATATTTCAAAAAATCAGTACAAATCCGTACAACGTTTTTTGATCAGTACACATGATCAAAAATCAGTACATGTACTGATCAAATCAGTACGAATGGTCAGCCCAGCTAAAGCCCCATCGTTCTCCATTGGTCGTTTTACAGGAATATAAAGCAATCGTTGCTTTTCTCACCATTCCTCAATATTACGTCAGAAATTAAACGTCATATCTAGAAAACTCAAAGTTACCTGGATCCATCTGAGAAGGCAATTTCTGTGCCGTCCAGAGAAATAGGATCAAAAGTAGGAATCTTATTTTTTCTTGTTAACAAAACAAGCTCTGTTTTACTTAGATTAACTCCACAGCCTCTTGCCCATTCAGACAGATCTTCCTAAGAACCCTGAAAAATGTCTGTTAATGTTGGCAGGTGCTATCTCTTTACCACAATCGCGACATTGTCAGCATACGCGACAACATGACAAACACGTTCTTCTAGAGAGAGCAGCAGTGAATTCAGTGCCAGGTTCCAAAAACGCGGCGAAAGAACACTTTTCGTTGCTGTGCCCCTATTGACAAATCGAGACATGACGGACGCTCCCTATTCAGTCGTTGTATGTCTATGGGAAAGTAGATTCTCCACCATTGAAACGATCCCACGCTTCACTCTCAGACCAGACAATGCCCAGCGCATATTGGCTTCAGTTTTCCTTCTTAAACACAATTTGGTTTTGCCAAAAGGTTATCATGTATTTTGTAAAATAAATATTAATAAATGCAACAAATAAAACAACATCACTAATTGCAATATTTATAATTGTGGTCTATTGACAATATTTGTTAATGACGTTGTTTGTTAGTGCTTTTGTTGTAATTACCTACTGCTGCTGCTGCAATAGTTGTTGTTGCAAAATTGTCAAAAACAACAACAACGATATTAAGAACTTCTACAACAATAATAATAATAACAATAATAACAATATTTACACGTAGTACCAGTAGTTGGGTTGTTGTCGTTAATGTTGACATTGTTGCTGTTGCTGATGCCGAAGCTAATGTTGTTGTTGTTGCTGTGCTGTTATTCCTGTTGTTGCTGTTGTTATATGCATTGACAACAGCAAATTAATGTCGTACAAATTGGTTACATGACGCGAGGTGGCGGTCGGTTAGTTGTTTTTGGTTAGTTTGGGTTTGGTTTATTGGTCAATAATACAACGACAACGGAAAAACATAAACAACAACAGCAGCAACAACATTACAAAAAACAAACAGCAACAATGTTTTTTGTTTTTGCTATAATATTGGCATAGATTATTGTGTGTGATTTTTTTTCGTCTCACTTCAACTCTAGATGTTTAGCGAGAGAGTGAAACAGTGATAGTGGGGACCAAAGGAGAGAGGGGGGTAATTTTAAAATACATATTAGATACTGATAATGAGTTTGGTTTTTTTTTCAGTTTCTGTTGTCGTTGCCGTTGTTTTTAAATTTGTATCTATCGCATGTTAGACATGACATGTACTTATGTGGTTGGTCAATGTTATTTGTGGACACACATTAGACCGTCAGACAATTCAAATAAATTTCAAATTTATAAAATAAAATCTAAAAAAAAAATACTAGATATATGCTGTATGCTCGGCTATCCACATCGATGCATTCAAATTGGAATTGGATGGTAATTAACATGGAATTTATGGTTTAATATGTTGGATGCTGCTAATAAGTTAGAAATTAAATCAACATTTTATAGATGTAACAATTAAATTTTTGTATTACATTGACAGGTATACCCTACTCAATAAAGGATGGAAAGTTTTTTATGTGCATTTGGATTGCAATAAGGAACATAGTATAATATATTTGAATTGCTCAGAGGACGAGCGGAAATAAAACGTAAACTATAAAGTCCAAAGAGCGATGGTTAGGTTTGTAGTGGCCGCTTAGCCTTCCCTTTAGCACACACAGACTCTGAGGTCCTTTGTGATAGCTCGTGTCGAGTAAAGGATTATCCTTCTAGCCCCTGCCATTTACTTATTGCAGCTGCTTATGAAACACCTTATATGTTTGTTTTTGACATTCAAAAAATCAGAGATCATGCAGTTACAAAGAGTTTCTGTCCAGAAAGCTTCAGACAATTACAGACCAAGTTTTCGGATTGTTTTTTAACAAGGTTGTGTACCTACACGAATCTGTTTTGTAGCCTCACAGGTTCATACATCCGACAATTAGTTTCTAGAATCAAGAGACAAAAGTTAGGATAGGTTGTAAGTATACTCTGAGGTCCGTTGTTATACCACTGTCGAAATCTCTCTTCTTGGAAGCGTTAGCAGCTCACTTGTTCCTTTCCGATTACGAGAAGGCCAAACCTACCTACCGTGTAGTCTCACACGACAATCCATTTGCTCATTTCTAATAAGTCTCAATTGCCGAACAAAGCCGTAGATTTTAACATGCAAGTTTCTATAAGCATACCAACACATTCCAGTATCGTTTGAACCTGAAAGGTAGTTTCCACTCTGTCATAGGATCTGTCTCTTGGATCTAGAGGCACAGGTTATGATAGGTTGTAAGTGGTTGCTGACGCTTGACTGCGCACATAGACTCAGAGTGCCGTTGTGGTACCGCGTGACAGTAATGGGGTTTCCCTACTAGTCCCAGTCGTTAAACCCAAGGATGCTACACCTCTATAAGGATGATTAAAAGTTGGAATAAGTTTTAAAATTATTCTTTATCCCACTTTTTATTCCATTTTTTTTATTCTTTATTCCATTTTTTTATTCCGTTTTTGTTAACACTTGCATTCCCGAAATTATCCCAGGGAATAATTATTCCAAGGAATAATTATTCCAGGGAATAATTATTCCAGAGGATAATTATTCCATTTTTTGATGCTATTTTTTATGTTAAAAAAAATTTAACAATTTTATGCATTTTTTTGATGCATTTTTATGCTTAATTTTTCTTTAAAATTTACAGAAAAAACTTAAGAAAATTTTAACTATTAGGAACAAATGCCTACAAAAAATTAAGGAATTAGTTCTATGCATGTCTTTGATGCATTTTTTTATGCTTAATTTTTCTTAAAAATTCACAAAAAAAAACTTAAGAAAAATTTAACTATTAGGAACAAATGCCTAAAAAAATTAAGGAATTAATTTTATGCATTTTTTTGATGCATTTTTTATATAGTTATATAGTTTAATGCGAAAAATGAGTCGATAAAACGATATAAAAACTTATAAAATATGATCAAATCTCATCAAATTTGATGTAATTTTAATATAATTTTATATACAGGGTGGTCCAATAACAAGTATCTTTTTAAAACATGCAATGAAATGAACAATACTCAATAGTTTTGGAACCTTATGGCTTTATTTGAAAGAGCAAATATTCCCATTATTTATGGCAAACGACTTCATTCATGCAGCTGCCTGGGTCAGCTCCGCAGTAGCTCATCCTCGGCACCCATTTTTCTAATGTTTCTGGTTCTATCGCACAAATGGCTTGAACGATATTCGTCAACAGGGCCAAGAACATTTCTGGATTTCCCATGTTGCATGGATCTTTAACGAGACCCCTCAAAAAATTGTCTAAAAGTTTTAATCGGCAGCTCTGAAGTGATCAATTGTTACTGCGAATATGGCTAAAAACACGATTTCCGAACTAAGTGCGCAAAATATCGGTTGTTTGATTGACTGAGGGACATATTGAGACATCCTTCTGAAAAGAAATGTCATCCAAGTTGATATATTCTATTACGGCCAACAAAAAGTCGGTAATCATGGCTCTGTAGCGCTTATCTTTGACGAAAATAAGGTTTTCAGCAGTATTTTTGAAAATATTGTATAATGATGCTTATACTCAAATCTGTTGCTTCCCATAGATGAATTGGATTCCTTACAATACCGTGCGAGTTTTACGATTACAAGATGTAGCAATTTGTTTGTTAACATAACCTCATTTAAGTGCATTATTTCGGTTAAAAACTTTTTTTCGAAAAACGAGCAGTTTGGCAGCGCAGTACTGAGCTACAACGCGATACAGCGGAGCAAGCCGAGGACTCATCAATGAAGTCGTTTGCCATAAAAAATGGGAATGTTTGCTCTTTCAAATAAAGCCATAACATTCCAAAAAAAGATGAGTATTGATCATTTTATTGCATTTTTAAAAAGATACTTGTTATTGGACCACCCCTTAGTTATATGCGAAAATTGGACCCTTTTTGTATAAAATTGATGCAATTATATAATTATAATTAAATATATTTATATAATTATAATTAAATATATTTATATACACACAGTTACCAAAGTATACATACGGTCAATAATATGATGTTTTCTTTGCCATACGTGCCAATTTTTGACATTTTTACAGGTGAAATTAATTAGTAGCCATGTAAACAGCCTTTCGACTACATTTAATAAAATCTTTTTGCAATTGCATCCAAAGAACATCGAAAAAACCTCTAAAATGCACATTAGCAAAGTTACATAAATATACATACGCCGATTTTATTTCAATGTACCGTCTTTGCAATCGCTCGGAGTTTGATGAAATCACATATTCTAATATAGCTGTATTGCTAGCTTCTAAAAATTTCGCAGATACGCAACTTGTGTGCTAAAACTAGCCCTCAATTTGCGAAACGAATATAATTTTTAAGATGCTTAGAGATTAGTCTTAAAATCGCCTTATAATGTCCAGTATCTTACAGAAATTGTTCAAGCAGTATGTTAAAACAACAAACAACTCAAATTATCATCAAAAACTTTAATGATAATGGTTAATGTACGCCCAAACCACTAAAAGATCATCCTTCAGAGCATAGCATCAGGATGAAAAAGGCTGGTATTTGGACCACAAACAAAAATCAATGAAAATGCATGGTCCGTATTATTAAGGAAATAATACCAGATAATGTTGTGGTGGTACGGTACCAAAAAGTTTACAGGCGTCTTCACAAAACGAGTGCAAAGTTAGAGTTACTAAAAAGCACTCTTTTTCAGTGTTAAAATACCCTACTTTTAGCAAGTCTAACTTTGCACTCATTTTGTGAAGACGCCAGTAAACTTTTTGATACCGTACCACCACAACATGATCAGGCAATATTCCCTTAATAATACGGACCATACATTTTTATTGATTTTTGTTTGTGGTCCAAATACCAGCCTTTTTCATCCTGATGCTACGCTCTGAAGGATGATTTTTTAGTGGTTTGGGCGTACAATAACCATTATCATTATAGTTTTTGATGATAATTTGAGTTGTTTGTTATTTTAATATACTGTTTGAACAATTTCTGTCAGATATTAGACATTATAAGACGATTTTAAGACTTATCTCTAAGCATCCTTAAAATAATATTCGTTTTGGCCAATTGCTGGATATTTTTAGCACACAAATTGTGTATCTGCGAAATTTTTAGAAGCTAGCAATACAGCTATATTAGAGTATGTGATTTCATCAAACTCCGAGCGATTGCAATGACGGTACATTGAAATAAAATCGGCGTATGTATATTTATGTAACTTTGCTTATGTGCATTTTAGAGGTTTTTTCGATGTTCTTTGGATGCAATTGCAAAAATATTTTGTTTAATGTAGTCGAAATTCTATTTACATCGCTACTAATTAATTTTATCTCTAAAAATGTTAAAAATTGACACGTTTGACAAAGAAAACATCATTTTATTTACCGTATGTATATTTTGGTAACTGAGTGTATAAGCAAAAAAAATTTCCCCCAAAAAACGAAAAAAAAAAAAAATTGACAAAAAAAAATTGTTTCCAGGACTTAAAAATTTTCAAAAATATTTTTAGGACTTTGAAAATTTAAAAAAAAAAATCTGGACATAGAAAATTTTTTAATTTTTTAAGTTTTGTTTGGAAATTTTAAGAAAAAAATTAAAAAAACAAAAACAAATACAGTGAAACCAGGGTTTGTACATTAATTTTTTAAAATTTTAAATCCAATTCGTTTAGTTTTTTTGTAATTTGTTATTTTTTTTCGTAATTTCTTAATATTTTTATGTTGAAATTTAAAAAAAAATGTAATCCCTTAATTTTTTGTAGGCATTTGTTCCTAATAGTTAAATTTTTCTCAAGTTTTTTTGTGAATTTTTAAGAAAAATTAAGCATACAAAAAATGCATCAAAAAAATGCATCAAAAAATGCATAAAATTAATTCCTTAATTTTTTTGTAGGCATTTGCTCCTAATAGTTAAATTTTTCTTAAGTTTTTTCTGTGAATTTTTAAGAAAAATTAAGCATAAAAAAATGCATCAAAAAAATGCATAAAATTGTTAATTTTTTTTTAACATAAGAAAATAGCATAAAAAAATGGAATAATTATCCTCTGGAATAATTATTCCCTGGGATAATTTCGGGAATGCAAGTGTTAACAAAAACGGAATAAAAAAATGGAATAAAGAATAAAAAAATGGAATAAAAAAATGGAATAAAAAGTGGGATAAAGAATAATTTTAAAACTTATTCCAACTTTTAATCATCCTTATAGAGGTGTAGCATCCTTGGTTAAACCAATTTGAGCACCTTATGAAACTTCTAAGATTTGATTAGTCTCAATTGACTCCAGGGACTTGACAGCGGCTTGACTGTCAGAACAGATTTTGACTGTGGTTATAGACAAGACATTGCATCTCCACTAGTCAGCCACTTTCTTTGTTGGCAGCATCTATCTGGTAAACACTGGAATGATCTGGGAATAATTATTCACTTTCTGAACCAAAAGTGAATAATTATTCACTTTTTTCTTGGTGATCTCCAGTGTTAACAAAAAACTGAATAAAAAAAGTGAATAACGAATAACCATATCACTTATTTATTTAATCATCCTTAAGGCAGAGGTGTAGCATCCTTGGAATTGATATCCACCATACCACTGACAATGAGTCGTATGACCTAAAATTATACTACAGCAAAATCTTAATATTTTTATAAAAATCGTCGAAAATAAAATGACTCACAGGGAAGTATCTCAACACTTATGAACCGATTTGCATGAAACTTAAAATATATATAAAAGAGACAATTCTAAGGTTCGGGTGTCTCGGCTTATCGGCCATATCGGGGATTTAGGGGTTCAAAACATGGGTCAAAAAATGGCGGAAAAAATCGTTTTTTGGTTTTTGTAGCTATTTCATTCAAAGAAACTATATGATGTTCACATATGAGAAGAACTATATGATGTTCACATAAGTATGCCTATCCAATGGCGGCATAATCTTGTACAAATTCGGCTTCATAAAATACTTTTTCCATGAAAATGTGCAAATTTTGGGTGGTATTTATATAAAGACATATACCTACGATAGCCAATTGAATACAAAATAATCTTTATTACCTTTTATTCGACACGTATTTTTGCTCTAGACTAGAGATGAGCAGATTAGAGCGTGATTCACGAGTAAGTGTGACTGAATTCAATTTTACTTACGTGAATGTGAGTGAGTGTGAGTGAAGAAAAAAAATTGCGTGAGTGAGTAAGATTTTTGCGTGAGTGAGTGTGCGTGAGTCGATTTTTTTGCAAGAGTTTGCGTGATTTATATTCTTTTCATATTTCCTTTCGTACTAAAAAAGCAACAAAAAAATTGAAAAGTTTGGCTTAATTTGAAATTTTGTCCCAAAAAAAGCAATAAAAAATGTAAAATTTCGCTGAACTTTAAATTTTGCTAAAAATTTTGAAATTTTATTTTTTGAATATTTTTTTGTATAAATAAGAGTTTCGTGAGTGTGAGTCAACGTGAGTATGAGTGAAGGTTGCGTGAGTGTGAGTTGTATTAAATTTATTCACGTGATTGTGTGAGTAGAAAAAATATGGTCGTGAGTGAGTGTGCGTGATTCAAAAATTCCTGTCGTTAGCGTGAGTCAAAAACCACTCACGCGCCGTCTCTACTCTAGACGATATTCCTGTTAGTTCGGGAGTTATCGAAATTTTCACGAAGGTCCACATTGTTTCATAAGGGGACAACGAAATTTTTAAACACTGATATGGCCGATAAGCCGAGACACCCCAACCTTAAAATAGTCTCTTTTATACATATATTTTAAGTTTCAGGTAAATCGGTTCATAAGGGTTGGGATACATCCCTTGTCAGTAGTATGTTGAAAACACAGCTTTAATAGAATGGGGCCACAACGTTAATGAGTTATGCGGTAAGTTAAATACATATCTCCATGATATTACGAATTTCTTTACTGCGAGGAACATGCCGCTTTCCCCCGGCGACGCACTTTACCACATGGACGAAAGAGGTTCAACGAAAACAGGAGGTTTTAGACGATGGCGTCAAAATTTCGACAGCGAACCACTCCAAAATATTGGTGGTAATATCCGACTCAATTCGCTAACCGGTAGTAAGGACAAAGAAACATTGTTAGCTACCTATAAAACGATTAGTCGGTCAGTAGCAAACTATGCAGCACCAGTGTGCACGGTGAGCCTCAGCGATGTTTAGGTTGAACTTTAGTGTCGACGAAAAGTGTAAGCGCAGTTCGGTTTCTACAAGATTAAATGTCACAAAACTGTTAACAGCGAAATAGTAGCTGCTCGCATTCGCGAGATAACACGAAATTAGTGTTTTTGTATTTTTTAAAATTTTGACATTGAAGTTTTTTAAATATTTTCAAGAACTGAGTATACAGTTTTAATTGTACTTATTTAAAGGTCACAAAACAGTAAACATCAAAATCCTATCTTGTTTAGATCGCGAGAAATCGCGAAATTAATTTTTTGCTGTTTTTGTTTACGTTTTTTATCTTTAGATATGTTTCTTTAAAATTTCGTATAAACGTGGTATGCAGTTTTACTTGTGCTTGATCAAAGGTCACACAGCTGTTGACATCGAAATTGAAGGTGTTAAATTTCGCGAGATATCGCGTAATTATATAATTTTTTTTTTATTATTTATTTATATTTTAAAACCGGTTCTTTAGAAATAATAATAAAAAGTGGTATGCAGTTTGATTTTAGCATGTTGGAAGCAATTAAAACTGCCCACAAAAAAAATATAGCTGCACACTTTCACGAGAAATAGCGAAAAACAGCTTTTTGGAGGTATTTCTTGTTTTGATTAATAAAAGAAGTTTCTTTAACATTGTTGAAAAACACGAAATGCAGTTTGATTTGCCAATGATTAATGGTGATAAGGCTGTTAACATTTAAATTCTAGCTGCTCAATTCTTCGAGATATCGCTAAAAAACTCGATAAACAACTATTTATTCATTACCTTGTGTTATTTTTGGTCTCTAAAAACATTTACATCAATTAACGGCAAAAATGTGGTATGCAGTTTGAGTTCGAGGTTATTAAAGTTGACAAAACTGCAAGCATAAAAATTCAAGGTTGGTTACCGAAACGAATAACGGTAAGGGTAACGGTAACGGTATCTAATTTTTATTTATTTCGGTAAAGGTAACGGTAAGTGTTTTCAAATCGTTTCGGTAACGGTATGTACGGGTACCGAACCAACCAAACCGGTACGTACCGGTATTATTAATTTTGTTAAAAATTTGAAAAAAGATAGAACTGAAAGCTAAAAATATTTTATAGACCCAAAAACCAGTATAGATTTGATATGATTATTATTTTTGTCATTTTTTTTATGATAATTTGCAAATTATAAATTTAAAATTATGTTAGCAATTTGATTTTATTTTTTTGTTCGTTAAAATCCCTTAAAACAGGTAAAATTTTGAATACCGGTACAATACCGGTAACTTCTAATAATTATAACGGTAACGGTAAGGGTAACGGTATTCTAAACATATTTTTAGCGGTATCGGTAACGGTAAAGGTATTCGATTTGAAAGGGTTTTGAATCGGTAACAGTATAATAAGGGTAACGGTAACCAACCATGTAAAAATTATAGACGATCAATTTCCCGAGAAATTGCAAAATTACTGTTCAAGCTATTATATTAATTAATTTATTTTTTCTTTAGTCTCCAAAATAAAGGATACAAATCAAGAAACGACAAATATGTTGAATGCAGTTTAAATTTTATGTGGTTAAAGGTGGTAAAACTGCTCAAATCAATATCTTGACTGCTAATTTACGGGAAAAATAACATTTTTTCCAATTTTTTGTTTTTGTTTTAATTTTGCGATTTCTCGCGAAATTGAGAAGATATGATGTTGATGTAAACTGTTTTGTGACCTGTAAATAAATACAATTAAAACTGCATACTCAGTTTTTGAAGATATTCAAAAAACTTCATTGTCAAAATTTGAGATAATACAAAAACACTAATTTCGCGATATCTCGCGAATGCGAGCAGCTACGATTTCGCTGTTAACAGTTTTGTGACATTTGATCAAGTAAAAATCGAACTGCGTTTACACTTTTCGTCGACACTAAAGTTGAACCTAAACATCGCTGAGGCTCACCGTGTGTGGTCACCGAGTGTGAGCGAAACGCAGTGGAAGAAGCATCAGAGTTGTCAAAATGCAGACCTAAGAACCGTAACGGACTGCCTTTAGATGTCCTCAGAACACCATCTACATAAAGAGACGAGGATACTGTCGGTTAAGAAACCCAGTGAAATGCTGGCGAAACAGTTCCTTCTGGCATGTCATCGGAGGATCACCCGAACCATCAACTTACGGAAATTGATCCTTCTCCGAGATATGTCAGAAGAGATCTTCGGTGTTATGAGATGGAAATACGAATCCAACAGCTCGATTCTATCTCATTCCGAACAACTCTGAACGATATTCATAGAGATTCAGTAGAATCGACGAGAGCCAACTACGGACGACGCACATTGGGTTGAACACTATCCAAACTGAGGATTAATTCAAAATTTGAAGTTGGTATATTGTAATATATTTTTTTATGGGTTTAAAGAGGATAAAATTCTCCATCAATAACTGTCAAAATTAGTGTTCTAAGTTGTTTACTTTTTTTGCTATGCTCTCTCAAAGTTTAATAATTTTAATTAATTTTGTGTAGAGTGGTAAAAAGTCAAAAACGAGATATTTCAAGTGATTTTTTTTTTGTTTTCAACTAAAAATAAAATTTTTTGTAAAATGGATTCACAAACTAAAGGTATTTAACTATATTATTGGCAAGCGGTTGTTAAGATAAAAGTTAAAAAAATTGTTTTAATAATTTTTTAAAAAATATCCTAAAAATAGGGTATTTTTTACATATATGTTGAGTTTTGGTTGCTACTCTGATGAGCTCGGGCGTATCTGAGAACATAGTGATAAAATATAGGATTTTTGCTTTATAATCCATGAAAGAACCAATGCCAAGACTTGCCAATACGAAAAATACAAGAGATTTTTTTTAAACATCTCCAGTGTAAAAAAATTATATGCTCGAAATCTTAATAGCTAATACTTGTGTTTTGTTTTAGTTTTTCTATTGTCTTTATGTTGTTTACCGTTTTTGTTTATTGCTATTTATTGTAAATGTGTAGTTTAATTAAAATAACAAATAATTTTAATGATCATATATATTAGAGTGGGGTGTAAAGTTACTTTTTATCGAAATTGGTAATGTTTTTGCTTAAAATCCTAAAAAAAAAATCGCGAAATTTTTTAAATGTTTAAATTACATTCGGTATCAAATTTTGTTCATATTTCTGGTTAATATTTTTGCCATGATCGCGGTATAAAAAACAGTATTGTTTATTTATATTACAAATGGAGCATTAAAAGTTTTTAAAGTGCAAAACACTTAAAATATCTTAACAGCTGCCAATTTTAAAATTTGCCATAATGGATTTTCAGTCCACTTTATTGTATATAGTGGAATGCCTCATATATCAAACAAACCTTAATTAGGTTAACTTGTAGCGAATAACCCAATTTAGTATTTTTACTGTAAGAATATAATATAAAGCTTTTCTAAATTATTTACTAGGTATAATTAGTGCATACAAAAAATATGTTAAAAAACAATTCGAGTAATGAATTGTTTAAACTTAAAACAAAAATTATAATTTTTTAATTGAGTTATTATAAATTTACTCAAAAATGAAAAAAAAAAAATGAGTAAATAATTTAATAAAAATTTAGTAGTTTTTCTATTGATTTGCTCAAGTTTTTCGATAAATTTTATTAACTATTTACTCAACACTTTTAAATGGTTTACTGGTGAAAAAGTGAGTTATTATCAATTAAGACTCTTAAAAATTTACTAAACATTTTTTTCTGTGGTTATAGTATAATTAAATTTGAATTTTAATTTATTAAGTTATCGATTTTAATTTTAAAGTTACAACAAAATTTATGAACCAATATTTTTTATCGAACATTTTGGTTTTTTTGCATTATTTTTGATTTTTAAATAAAAAAATATTGTATTTAAAATATATGAATCAAGTTTTGTTTTGAAAATGTAAAATTTTTTGTATTTATACGATTTTTAAATAAAAAAAAAATTGTGATTCCTTTTTTTGAAGAAAATTTAAAATTTTTTTAATTTTATGAACCACAAAAATAAAATTTTATAAAAAATTTATTCTAATAAAAATGCGTATTTATTTTTTTTTTTTATTTAATAAAAACGCATTAAATATTCTTTAATTTGAAATTTGATTCATTAATTTATCGCTTTTGCTTCCAAAGTTACAGCAAAAATTGTGACTCAAGATAAGTTTTTCCAAAAATTGAAAAAGTGCCTAGCCGGTTAAAAAAATTTTTTTTCCATATTTTTATTTTTCAAAATAGTAGTTTTTTGTTGATTAATAAGTATTCATCAATAAAAACTTATAATATTTCAAAATTACGGCATCCCTGAATTAATCCCCATTTTGCCTATCGTTCAACCCACTGTGCGACGTCCCCCACACATCGCAGAATATGATTAAAGTCTGCCAAGAAGAACAAGATTGGTACAAAGATCAACAATAAAGATCCGGGTATTGTGGTGGGCTTAATTCTTATTGGTCGAGAATTAACCCAATACGTGCCCTGCATATGAAGGATTTCCACATGACGTACTACACCTCTACAGCAGCGCAGCAAACTCGACTCGTCTGAATCTAACATCTTTATGGACCCAGCCCAAGTCATTATGGGAAGAATCAGAAATTCAACTCGGAAATACTTTTTTCGAGGTGGTGCTAAAGTGCTTGCCACAGAAAAACGAATATAGCATCCAAAATATGCATACTTTATTAGGACCTAAATTTAAATTCAAAATGACGTAAGGAACGACAAAGTCAATACACCCCCAACATTTTTCAAGTAGACGAATAACAAATATATCTGTCAAAAAAATTGCCACGCGCTATTTTATGTTAAAAACATCTAGATTTTCGAATAATGATTGTTTTAAATGCTTTTTCGATGTAATTTTATCAAAACAAATCCAGAATAAAACATGAAAAACGTGAGAATTTTCAAATTAGTTGTAAGTAAAACTAAAATACTCGATGTAAATGTGTAGGCCGGTATTAGTTAGATATTTATATTACCAACAAAAAATACAAAACAAAAAAAAAACATCAAAGTATCAATGAAATTAACTATGTCATATGTATGCATGTATGCTATAGTAAGTATGAATGTACATTTTAAGTAATAAAATCATTTTGTAATCACTTAAGTCCTTTTGTCGGCATTTTGTGTTGCTGATGTTGTTGTTGTTGTAATTGGATAGATCAGATAAATATGTTTGTGTTCATTCACAACAACAATGTAGTGTGTTTTGGCAATTTTAACAATTTGACATACAGTTGACAAGTTGACTTTGACACATTCCTACCATTTTATGCCCCTTTTTTAAAGAGTCGATAGATGGATATATGGATTGTGAATGCGTGTTTAAGAGAACAACAAACGCACGAACAAAACTCATAACTATATATTTTTTGAATGTATCCATTCCGTCCGCCTGTATTTGTGAATTGTGATTTATTTCTCATTTATTACACTTCCAGTAAAGTCATTTTTAGGTAGTTTGAGAATTATTAAGCCTCTTTGCATTAAACCAAAGCCTACGAAATGCATCCTATTTAGGAAAATAACACCGCTCAATAAATTAAAAGTTTTTGGCCCGGTTTAAAGAAAATTTTTGACTCGCTGATTGCTAAAGCGTAAAATACCAGATTTTAATTCCATCGAATGACTGCAGTACAGGCTTTCAAAAAATGCAAAAATAGCCCCTTTGAATAATTAAAAATCTAGACCTGATAGAAAAAATTTGGAAAACAGTTTTGGAATCAGGAGAACAAAGGCTATCACAACAAGTGAGATTGTTAAATGTGGCTGTGCTGAATCTTGTATAACATCCAAAATATAAAAAAAATTAAGAAAAAAATATAAAAAAAATTCTGGCAAATTGGTTAATTACACTACTAAACATCGAAATTACGACTGGAAGGCGACCTTATTCAGTTGATTACAATAGTTCTGCTGGTCAAAAATCCGGTCTCCAAACTTTTTCATCACATCAGGTTTTTGAGAAAATTGAGGTCAAAGTTAAAAAAACTCGACGTTTTGGACATTTTTGGAAACTCATAGCGGATGAACCCGATTAGAGATGGGCGCTAGTCATTGCCCAACTACACAGAATTTGAAACGAATTTCAATCAACAAAAACGCGGATTTAGTCAATTTTTTGATTGAAAACAAGAAAATTGTTATACCAATCATTAAATTGTAGCTGATTAATTGAATATTTTTTCAATCAAACATTTCGATTTTGATCAAAAATTTAAACAATTTTTAATTTATAGTCAATCAAAATAATGATTGATCTAACAAATGAAATGTAAGGTTATGACAAAAGTATGAAAGAATTGTTTTTTATTGCTTTCTAATATGTTGCCAACAATAAAAACAAGTAAGCAAATTATAGTCGGTCAAGACCGACCATATAATACCCTACACCAGAGTTTCCCGGAAAATGGGTCCCAAGTTAAAACATGGACTGATTAGATCTATATTTTGTCAAATCTTTAATAAGTGTAAAAAGCACTCACAAATCAAATTTGAGTGGAATAGGCTTCTTTTTGTTGACAAAAACCGCTTCAACTGAATATCGGGCGAAATTTTCACATGGGACCTACGTCTAAAAATGGTCCGATGATAATCAGATTTGATAAGGTTATTAAAGTACGCGTTTAACATACGCAGAGTTTTAATTAAATATTAAATATTTATGTGAAAATCGGGAAGGTGGTTTGTATGGGCGCTACAAGAAGACCTGGTCCGATTTCTTTAAAATTTGTGTGGATGAAACATGATTACCTGCCAAATTTCGAAAAGATACCTATTAAAATGCGGCTATTAGTGTCATTTGAGCCAAAACTAAGGAAGACCTTTGTATGGGGGCTAGGTCTAAATATGATTATTTCCAATTTCAATAGGCTTCGTCCTTGGGTCAAAAGAGGCTTAAGTATAAAATTTCAAGTCAATTGATTAAAAATTGCGACCTGCATCGTGTTTACACCGTTTACTTGGACAGACAGACGGACGGACGGACATCGCTAAATCGACTTAAAAAGTGATTCTAAGTCGATTGGTATACTTAAAAGTGGGTCTAGGACCAATATTTCGGGTAGTTACAAACGTCAGCACAAACTCATTATACCCTGTACCACAGTGTGGTGTAGGGTATAAAATGTAAAACCCGATTATTTTGTATATTTTTAAATTCATGTATTCAAATAAATTAAAGCGAAAAAAATCTGGTATGTTGAAAATTTGTAATTCGACAGTTATAGAAAATAACAAAAAAATTACTCAAAACATTGATTGACTCATTTAAATTTTGTTGATCAATAGATTTAATTGAACATTTTAAGACCATAATTTTTTGTGTGTATGCTCTACAGCAATGGTTCCCAACCTTTTGTGCGCCATGCCCCACTTTTAAGCTAAAAAAACTACAATGTCCCCCTACACTCAAAAAAAAATTTAAAATTTTTCGAATTTGTTTTAGAATACAAAATTTACTTGTGGTTAACCAAACTTTTTGTTAAAATCATCGTTTAAACAATGTTTTGAGAAAAAGTTTTTAACAATTAACTTAATAATTTAACTAAAATAAAGTTTTTTTTTGTTTATTTAACAAAAAAATCTTAAAAATTTGCCCGTTGCCCCCTTGAAGCATTCAAATTGCCCCCCAGTGGGGCGAGAATCAAAGGTTGGGAACCATTGCTCTACAGTTATTAAGGTGGGTGCTATATTTTTTTATACCCTCCACCCACAGTATGGGGGTATACTCACTTTGTCATTCCGTTTGAAACGCATAAAAATATAGGTCGAGGACCCCATAAAGTATATATATTATTGATCTATCATCGATTCTAAGTCATTTTATGAATGTCTGTCCGTCTGTATAAAACACGATTCAGTTCAAAATAAAAGAGCTAGACTCCAGAAAATTGGCAGGAATATGTGTCATGTTCATAGGCCGGTTAATTTCGGAATTAGGTAAAATCTGGTCTGGGTCAAAAAAGTTCCCCCTTAAAGAACTAAAGCAACATCTTAAAAAACGCCATTTTTACATATTTTTTTGCTATTTTTGTTAAACAAATGGAACCTTTTTATGTCAGAAGGAGTTTAAACACCTTCACTTAGGCTCAGGAGGCTAGAAAATTTCAGCATCCGTTTGTTGGCGTTGATATAGTCTTAAAAAATGTAAAGAATTTTAAAAAGTTTTTAGTTTTACTAAATTTTTGTCCAATATAACTCTGTAAAAATTTTCATAATACTGTCATCAAAACCGAAAAAATATCAAATAATTTTATATGTTTTTTTCAAATATTAAACTATTCATATATATTATGAAATGTTTTATTAATCCTTTGAAACATTTCATGGATGTTTTAAAATATTTGATCATATTTATGTGACCACTTCATTTTATTAAGGAAACACTTCATAAATACTACAAAATGTTCCATAAATATTATTATATATTCTTCGTATTTTTGAAAACAATTCTTTATATTTATGAAATATTTCATAGAACTGGTGAAATACAATTTAATTGTTTCATAAATTGGATGAAATATTTAAGAAAAATTTAATACATAGATCTACCCAGTAAAAACTTGGTAATAAGTCCCCATTACCGCCTGCATTCTATGTAATGAGGACTCGTTACCTGCACGATTACTTCTTGTTTACAAATAATGAGTTACCGATAACCTCATACAGAACCGGTTACTTCTTATTAACAAATAATGAGCTACCAATAACCTCATACAGGACCGGTTACTTCTTGTTAGCAAATAATGAGTTACCGATAACCTCATACAGATCCGGTTACTGGTAAATACGATTTGAAATATTTGATAAGTTGTCCAAATAAATTTTTTTTTATTGAAATCAAAAAAATGCTAAAGAAAATTTAGAAAGAACTTGCACATTTAGCTACTCTGTAGAGAAATGTTTAATTCAGGAATTCTCATTAAAATTGGGAACAGGCAAATTAAAGTTTAGAAAACCAAATTGATATTTAAAAACCTGGATCTAGCTGACACTAGATAGTGATTTATGAACCTTAATAAGTTTACATAACTTCTATTGAAGTTTTCTGGATTTTAATTTGCTTTTTCTAAATTGTAATTGTTTTTCTAGAAATTTTGGGATGTTTTCCAAATTTTAATTTAACTTATTTGTTTGCCTTGTTGTTTAAAGTATGTTAAAACCGGTTAAAAGGTAAAAAACCATCACAAACAGTATTTCCCTTAAACAGTGAGTAACACTCTTATATAGACTAAAACTTAAGATGGTGTTTAATGCGGTTTCCATGGGCTGAGCAGCAGTCGCTTCTGTATATTTGTTATTGGTCCTGCCCTAAGCAGGCAAATGTCTCTTTCTACGATGTTCTAAGATATATTTTCGGTCCTTGTATTATTTGAATTTTACAATCAAACATTTGAAGAGATGGATATCAACGTAAACATTGGTTCCGGTGGCTTTTCTTACATTTAGATTGTAGAAATTTTCCCGCTTTGTTGCTCTTGAAATAACCGCGTTTAACATGAACACAATCATCCTGACGAATAGGCATGAAGTGAACATTTTACTTTTGACGCATTTCCTTTCTGAGGGAAGACGGCCAATTTTTGGGACTAATGTATGCTGTTATTTGGTAGCATTTTTGTAAGGAGTGGGTAACGAGTTATTTTTGGGCTACTGGTAGCTACTTATTTTTAGGACTAATGTATGCTGTTATTTGGTAGCATTTTTGTAAGGAGTGGGTAACTAGTTATTTTTGGGCTACTAGTAGCTCATTATTTGTGGTACTAATGTAACTAGTTATTTTTGGGCTACTAGTAGCTCATTATTTGTGGTACTAATGTATGTAGTTTTTCAGTAGCATTCTCGTAAGCGAGTGGGTATGCGGTCATTACTCCAATGACATCGCCATGTTAAAATAATGAGTGTTTCACCAACCTAGTAACTAGCTACCACCATCTATTTTAAGGCGAAAACCTCATTACTTGGTAATAGAAGTTTTTACTGGGTATGATATGTTTTGCAGCATTTATGAAACATTTTATAATATTTTGTAGTTTTGTATTTGATTGTTGCGTGACGTGATTGAATCTATCGCGAGTTACGCGTGAGCGTGAGTGATTTTCATTTCAATCACGTGATTGTGAGTGGAAAAAAAATGTGCGTGAGTGAGTGATTAGTGAGTGACTCGATTATTTTTTGCGTGAGTGAGTATGAGTCAAAATCCACCCACGCGCCCATCTCTAAACCCGATGTTATGTCAACTTCAAAATAAGTCGAGGATAAAGCCTAAACATTACTTTTTAAGATGCAAAACTCATTTGGTCAGTCGCCTTAACCCTTTAAGCAACAATTGTCTTTTAATGATGTCTTATGGTGCAGTATCGAAAAACAAGCTTTTAGGGGAAAATATATTATGGAAAGACAAATGGTTCTTCAACGATTAAAGCGATTGATCAAATGAGTTATACATCTTAAAGAGCAATGTCTGAGATTTACTCTTGACTTATTTTTAAGTCGTTAGCACATCAGTTTCATCCTCTATGAGTTGTCAAATATGTCCGAAACGAGATTTTTTGTTTTTGAAATTTCTCAAAAACCTGATGTAATAGAAAAGTTTGGAGACCAGATTTGTAACCAGAAGAATAATTGTAATTAAGCGCATGCGGTGGCGATTTATTCACATAAAGTGTTTTTTTCATATGATTTGTAGCGGAATAAATCGGTTTTTGGGAATAAGCCATCATTGAGAGACAATTGGGCCCCCACGGGTTAATCTGACTGACCAAATCAGTTCAGCATCCTTAAGAGCAATGTTTAAGCTATACTCTCGACTTATTTGTAAGTCGCTATCACATCGGGTTCATCCGCTATGAGTTGTCAAAAATGGCCAAAACGGTGATTTTTTTGAAATTTGAACTCAATTTTCTCAAAAACCTAATGTAATGGAAAAAGTTAGGAGACCTGGGTGCTATTCACGTAAAACGAAAATGATTGACGATGCATAGAAGACATCAAAATACATATCGTTTTGGGGGAAAATTTGTGAGTTTTTCGTTATTGTATTATTAAATATTGTTGTCTAATCCAGAAAAATTTTAAAATTTGGAAACATTTTGGAGCAACAGGACAACCAAAATCGACGATAGTCAACTATCGTTTTACGTGATCACAGTACAGATTTGTGAACAATTGCCATTAACTGTGAATGGTAGCGTCCCAGTCGCAACAAGTTTTTTTCAAAATGTTCAGTAGTGTAATCGTCTCATATGGCTTCCAGGGCACAGCAATGTTCCAGGCAACTTAAAAGCCGACAAGCTTACAAGACAAGAAACTACCTTTCTTCGAAAACTTTAAAGTTTGCAATTCGAATTTGTAATGCGGCGGAGACAATTAAAAGATGAAAAAAAATGTATAGAAAGACCTTCTCACGTCTGTAAAAAAAAGCGCGCTAATGAGTTGTTAGACCCGATCACTACCTAGAAGATAAGACAGCTTGAACGTCTGGGGAAATCTGCTTGTAACTTCCAAAAATAAACCTGTATGGCCGCAGAAGCCGTCAACTCGACCTGGCCGAGTGTATCAAGCAATATTTCTGCCATTTACATACGGATCTCAAAATCTCTTCAATCTCTCGAATTTAAAAATATGACAAATAAATTGCTCCATAAGAAATTCCGGTTGGTTCAGCGGTACGAACTAAGAAAAATATTATTATTATTATTCAAGGGGTGATCTAGCCCTTACTGCCGGCACTTTTATGCCAAGATCTATAAATTTAATTCAAAGTCTGTTCAATGTTCCAAATGAACATATCCTCAGAATTAAGTAATTCCCTCTCTAAGAACCGTCTTCTGATGATACAAATTGCGACGCAATTAAATTTATTCCTCACTAAGAGGAATAACTAGGTCCCGTTATTCGACAGTCCATGCATGTCGACGGATAGCGATGACACACACTCTTACGCAACAAATGATCTTGATAGTCTCAAATTCCTCTTCCGTAGTTATTATTTGATTAGACACCTAGACGTTTAAGATGTCTCGATGTTAGGAAATATCCCGTTATCAGCGTCTCCCCAGTTGAAATCTCTTCGTAACTGAGTAACATGCTTGACAAGTGTGGATTTTACAGGTAATTAAAATCATCACTTATCAAGGATCCTTCGCACAGTGTACATTCGTATAGTGTTTTGATTTTTTTTTAATGTTTCTGATATATTTGTTGGTTCCTTGTGCATGTATCTCTTCTATATATATTATTTGTATATTTTTTGATTGACAGCTCTGAGTGGTTGACAATTGTTTGACAATTCACAACATTGGATAATGGGCAAACAGACAAACGGACGGACAGACATGCCAGGCAGGCAAACATGATGATGAGCAACAATTTACACTCTTACAAACCATTTGATGCATTTCTGATAGATATTCTGCTTCTGCTGAAGCTGTTTTCATTATTGTAGTTGTTGTTGTTGCTGTTATTGTCGCTTTTTCATTTAACACTGATCTGAAACGATTTTCTCGTAACGCTTGACAAATTTTTTGAAACATGTTCTACTTTTGAATACAACAGAATTCATGATTTTTTAAATAGATAACAAAGTGAAGATTATAATTTGTGCCACTTTATTATGTTTACCTACAACAACAGATGGAATGACTGACGAATGGAAGGACGGACGGACAGACGCACGAACTGACTAATATGCATTTTCATTATTTGTGATGTATTGATGTTTTTTTGTTTTTCATGTTTAAAATGTGGTTAAATTAAATTGTTTTAAATGAGACTTCTTAACATTCATAAAAAAAAAACTCAATTTACACAAAAAAAGTTTAAATACCTTTTGAAGTGAAAATGTAGGTAAACAGTTTAGAAGGTCAGCAGTTAAAAACATAAATTCTTTCCCCTTTTACAAAAATTATTTTCCCAAGAAAATTCGCAAGAAAAAACGGACTTTCTGTTAAAGAAAATCTAATTAAATAAATTTCAACCTGTATGTCTATTTAAGAAAAATAAAACATAAAAGTACCCACATCATAACAAAAGAAAACATTTTTTTGTAAACATTTAGGCCAACTTTAAATAAATGAAAGAAAATCTATGAGGTGCAAACATAAAAATATCAGGTGCCATTAGGTTAAGACTGGGTTAAGAAGCGTGGCTACAATTACGCTACATATAGATATAATTTAGTTTCGTTATATCACGACCCCAATAGGTATTCATCTCAAACGATCGGACACACCATGTACATGCATGGATCCTGCTGATTTGTATCTTTGCATAAAATCCGCTGGACAACGATGAATATTGAAATTGATGCTCTCCTCCACCCACCTGTCAATTTGTTTTCTCCAGAAGTCATTGTCATAGATCCTTAGAGGCTTAATGTACCTAAACGAATTCTTCACATTTTGATTTCCACCAGCTAAAATTACACAAGGTGACAAAATTTTAACTTTTTAAGTTTGCCTGACCTTTGACGATTGTTTTATATGGAGTTTAGTGCGCTGATTCCGAATCTGTTTTCCAATTTTTTCTATCAGCTCGCTTTGGGGTACCTCCTAAACATGTATTTCGAACGCATCAACTTCTTCATCAGGGGTCGAACAACGTTGACGTCGCAATTTGTTTTTTATGTTCGGGAATTAAATGAAGTCATTGGGTGCCAAATAGGGACTATACGGAAGATGAATCATAATATCGACGTTTTGAGTGCTCAAAAAGTCCCTTGTCAATGTGTTCGAGCTCGCATTGTCGTTGTGGAAAACGATTCATCTTTGGCGGTTGGGTTTTCTATTTTTCAGAAGACTTCTGGCAAACAAATGGTTGTGTTCCATTCAGAGTTGACTATTCTACGTTAGCAGAACGGTGCTGACGTGAAACGTGAGGAGACAGGTCCATTTTTTCCAAAAAAACAGGCGACCATTTGAATCGAAGTGTTTCGAGCACTGTTGCCAGATTTGACGATTTCTCTGCATTTTGACGATTTTTACTCCACAAAATAGCAAAATGACGATTTGACGATTTTTGCCCAAAAAATTACGATTTTTAAAAATAACAAAAACCTGTCAATTTTGTCTACTTTTTAAAATTTTTTTAATGAAACTTTAGTGCTCAATGAATATTTTTTCTAATTAAGTTGACCCAACTGCATGACCTTTTCTTTCATTAAAATATTTCATATGTTTAAGAAGGTGAACATAGAATATTAAGAGGAAATTTTGGAGGTAGGTTCAGTTTTACCAGGGGGAACTTTGTTTTTTGTCAATTTTCCAACTGAAACATACAATGTTCGCAAGATATATTTATTTGAGCCAAACTGCATGGATTTAGCTCTTTTGGTTTGGACTGCATCATGTCTTCAATAAATATACCTTTTTTATTTTGACGATTTCTGCAAATGGGATGACGATTTTGACGATTTTTTTTTTATAAAAATCGAACATTTTTGACGATTTTGTACCCAACAATTCTGGCAACCCTGGTTTCGAGCACGAATGACATCTGCCGTCTTGGAAGACCTATACAGTCGACTGCTGTTTACTTTCGGGCTCATACCATCAGATCCACTATTCGTCGCCTGCCAAGATGTCATACACATATTTTAAAGCACCGCGATCGTATCGAGCCTTCTTTTTAGACCCAAATGTTCATGCAATATTAAATGTATACTGAGTCCACTAATATTGAAGAATATCTCATTCTCACGATAAGTTACATGACGATCTTGCAGTATCAGTTCATGAACAGCATCAATGGTTTTTGGGCGACCTTCACGAAACTCGTCGTTGAGCTAACTATGGCTACGATTGAATCCAGTAAACCATTGATAAACACTGGTCCTTGATGGTGCTTCATCGCCAAAAAATCGAATTGAGTTCATCGATGCACTGTTGTTAATTTAATCCATGTCGAAAGTTGTAAAAAAAAAATCGCACGAAAATGTAAACGATTTAATTCCATTTTTTTGGGCGACATGAATCATAATTATTCATGTTACTTTAAACAACACAAATAACGTTAGTGTCAAAACGTTTGAGTACGTAAGTATATTGTCAAAAATGTCAAACTGTGCTATAGAATCGTCAGTTTCCAGATGGCAGCACTGAGGTTGCCCACTCCCGAAATATAAAAGGCAACCCTCATAAGTACAAGAAGACTAACTAAAAAATTTTAACAAACGAAAGATTCAAAAACTTATGTGAACGGTTAAAGTGAATCCGATTAACTTTAATTCTTGTTTCGGTCAAATATTTCGAAGTGGAATCTTCTTCGTTGTAACAACGTTGTACATCTCAGTTTATCATATGACAAATGTTAATTGCAACATTTAGGCACCATCACAAAAAAAAACAAGCACTTTTCCATCCGCACTGAAAGTTTTTCTCTTAAGTAAAAAATTGTTATTGACACAACTATCATTATTTTCCAAGACGGAAAAGAAAAGCTAAAAGTAATAAAACATAAATGTGTGGGAGAAATGATTTTCTACTGTATCAAAGACATCATTGCATTTAAAATCTCCACTTAAAATGTCGACAGGAAAGAGAGAATAACTTATTAACATGTTGAATGTTAATTAGTGAAAATATTTTAAGATTTATTTGAGAAATGGTATTTTGTAAAGTTTAAGGTCTTTTAAATTTGTTTGCATTAAAAAAGGAAGTAAAAGGGTATCTAAAGAGGCCGCCAGACTTTGAAATTCATAGCTAAAAAAAAAAAGTTCAGGAAATATCAGATATACCTTGGTTAGGTCAATTTATTAACTCATGATGTGCAAAATGTGAAATCGGAAGTCAACAAAGGTGGAACAAGTTCCAAAAGTTGGTAAATTTCAGCATAATTAGCAAATTTGTATGCCTCGCAATATGGGTCTGTGTTGATTGATTCGCTAGAATGTCCGTCTGTGGTAGAAACGACGCATTCCATGATAATAGAGCTAATCTTCTGGAGGTCGTAAAAGTGCAAAATCGTACCAGCGGGAAAAATTCCCTTTCGAAGAACAAACACAACTTTTAAAAGGCTATTTTTTAGGCGACACGAAATAACTCCCACATGAAATAACTCCCATGAAGTAACTCCCAATGATATAAATCCCACCAAAAATTAAATATGTCCCAATGGAGAAAAAAATGAAATAAGTCCCAACTACAAATGAAATAACTTCCACCTACAAAATAAAATAAGTGGGCCAAATTTAATTTTTTAGGTGGGAGTTATTTCAAGTGGGAGTTATTTCATGTGGGAGTTATTTCGTGTCGCCATTTTTTAAAGTCCGCCACCTTTTCTGGACGTGAATATAAAATTTTAATTAAAATAATAAATAAAGAAACGTGACCTAGAGCTGGAGTAATATTTCTTAATATAATTTTTTAGGTCAAATAATAAATAATTTTTATTAATTTAAAAATTAAAACAGAATTTATATTAAAATAATGATAAAATTGTATTACCTAAATCCAAATATTTAACATTTATCAAGAGGTGCCCCAACATTGTTATTTATAGATAACCAGGGCTAATCCCACTTGATAAAAACAAGATTTAGTTTAAGCACAAAAATATATAAAAAGTGTTTTATTTTTTTGCAATCATATATAAAAAGTGTATTTTTTTTGTAAATAAAAAAGGCAAAAATAGTTTTGATTTTCAAAAAATTAGTAAAATTAGTAAAATTTTGTGACTTGATGTTTTTTACTTTTTAGAAGATGAAAGAATAATCCGTCGAAAACGTTTTTTACAAAATTTTCTTAATGTAATAGACATATTAGGTAGGACGTACGCGACTACGTCGGCAATTCGACTGAATAGCACACTGCAATGGAAGAGCAGCGATTGTGGCCATAGTGTGTTCTTGAATATAATAAGAATATAACAATACCACAAAATGTGGACTGCGCTCCCTCTATGAGCTTTTTTGAGAGCCACTTTTTCACTATTATATCACCCAGGCAGTCTTGAATGAAATGCATTCCGTGTAGTGGAGGCTCCATAAAGTTTTACACAGATGGATCGAAGCTACACGAACAAGTGGGCTTTGAAGTCTATTCGGGGGAGCTTGGGTTAAGCCTGGCTTAAGGATTGCCAGATCATTGCAGTGTCTACTAGGCAGAGATGCTGGCAAGTGGCTGACTGGTTGCGTTTTGCAAATTATTGTCTACAATCGCACTCAATATCTATTCTGACAGTCAAGCCGCGTTAAGTCCCTGGAGTCAATGTTTCTGAAAACAAGATCTGCCCCTAACTGTCGCACGTCTTATAATGAAAAAATCTACGGCTTTGTTCCGCGACGTAGACTATTCAAAGATGGGCACATGAATGGACGTGTAAAACTACACGACAGATGTGGCCTTCTCTTAATCGAAGCGCACAAATGAGTTGATATCGTTTCCAAGACAAGAGATTTCGACGGTGGTTGCTGTAATTACCGGACACTGTCTTATAGGGAAGCATGCAGAAGGGTTGAGGATGGATGAGGAGCTGTTGGAAACTATCGAACACTTTATTTATCATTACCCGCCACTTTCTGGTAAGAGACTTGCTTTACTAGGATCTATGGAGCTGCACGATATTTCTGATTTGTCAAATGTCAAATCTATTTAACGGCAGGGACTGGTAGAAGCTGTTAGTCTGGTGGTAACACAACGGACCTCAAAATCTATGTGCTAACCTAACCTAATAGCTGAAAAAATACACGGATACAATAAAGGGGCTTTTGAATAAAATGTCAAAATTCAAACACCTCTAACTCTAGCGACTTTTTTCTTGATCTCATTCAGATTTGTTGTAGTAACTCTTACCCAATACATATTAACATAAATTTGAGCACATCGGTTTCAAGAGAGTGTTCACTTGAGATCAGATGCGTATCCAGGGGGAAGGGTTAAATGGAATTTGTTTCCAAACCGAGTTAAAACAAGTAGAAAAGTTAAATTCGACTTGGCCGAATCTATGAATACCCTCCACAATGCCATTTATTTATAAATTTTCTTAAAAAAAATTAAGAATTTTAATTAGAAGTATTTTATTTTGAGTAAAAAACTTTTTTTTAGTCATTTTTGTAAAAAAAAATACTTTTTTTTATTGTAAAATTTTTTTCGTGTGTATTTGTTTGTGTAATAATATTTTTGATGACAAGTAATTTTGTGACTCACCAATGTTTTTAAACCTTGTTTTTTATCTTGGTGTTATTAACACGTGAATTTAAGGTGAAACCAATCTGAAATTTACGGGTTTGCTCATTACTTTTGAACCACTCCAGTGCAAGGATGCTACACCTCTATAAGGATGATTAAAAGTTGGAATAAGTTTTATAATTATTCTTTATCCCACTTTTTATTCCATTTTTTTATTCCATTTTTTTATTCTTTATTCCATTTTTTTATCCCATTTTTGTTAACACTTTCATTCCCGAAATTATCCCAGGGAATAATTATCCCAGGGGATAATTATTCCAGGGGATAATTATTCCAGAGGATAATTATTCCAAAAATAGCATCAATAAATGGAATAATTATCCTCTGGAATAATTATCCCCTGGAATAATTATCCCCTGGGATAATTATTCAGAGTTGCCTTTCGAAAGTTAGCGTGTTTTTTAATACGTAAATTTGCGAAAGATTCCTGCCGAAATTCACGTGTTTGCTTATAACTTCTGAATCACAGGACCGATTTCGCTGAAATGCGATACCATCCTGCAATATATGTTTAAAAATTCATTATTTTGCACTGAAGAAATAAACAATTTTTTTTTAACCACGCTTACAAAAGGGTGAAGACCGAAAAAACGACATTTTTTAATCCTCTGGGTCCAAATGCAGGACTTTGAACTTCTTGTAGCATAAAAATGATGCATTTGTTAATCAAAAACACAAAAAATTTTGTAAAAAATTGTAATTTGCAGAGGTTGGTTTAGTTCTTCAAGGGGGAACTTTTTTCCCCAGGATTCTATCTCTTTTATTTTGGATTGAATCGTGTATACAGACAAACTGATGGCAGGACATCTATAGAATGTCTTAGATTCCATAATGGATCAATGAAATATATGGGGCATTCCATGTCAAATCGGACACTTTGAAAATTTTTTTTTTTTAGATTTTCCCAATTTGTTTACAGTTTTTAGTACCCTTCGAAAACTCCTTCGTGGTAAATTTTCTGATTTTTTTGATGACCCGTACAAAAGATATCGAATTTTTTAAAATCGGTAGTTTGCTCCTTTACTCAAAGTTCTTTTTCTCATAACTTCTTCAATAATGGTCCAAATTTTAATTTTTTTTCTTCAAAATTTTTGTTTTTTTGCGTACTTTCTAAAAAAAAATCCCAAAAAATTCTTAAAAGCGTTCTGGTATGCGATTTTTAAGTTTTTAAATTTAAATCTCATTTTTGAAGAAGTTTGTACTCTTCGATTTTTTTGAAATTTTTTTGTGTAAAACTTCTATCGATTCTACAAATTTTTTGCCCAGGAGGATCGTGGGATACCGATTATTACTATTTTTTTAAATTTTTTGAAAAAAAATTATTGTAATTTTTTAATCTTAAAATCATTTCTACTGCTCCAATGGTGCGTCATAGAGGGGTCATTTATAAGACCGACCCCCATTAATTTTTACGTCTTAACATTTCTTTGGGTCGAACCAGAATCAAATGCGTTGCGCAAGACGTAAAAAAAAAACAAAAACAAACACATCAAATTTGAAATTTTTACGTCCATTTGATTTAGGTAACTCACATTTAAATATTAGAAACGAAAAATTATTGGGCGTTACGCCTTACGCGACGTAATTTGATTCAGGTTGGACGCTTTGGAACAAACTAATACCCTATCTCCAATTTCTAAGGGGGCTCCCACACAAAACGACATTTTTTAAAATTTGCTCCAACCGCTCTAACTGCCCTAATAGTGCCCTTAGAGCAACAAAATGTATGACCAACTTACAATATTTTTTTAGTCCAAACATTTTCTCGGAACACACCTACCCTCTATCTCTAATTGTTAAGGCGGTCCCCATACAATTTTTTTTATTTTTTGTAAATTTGTTATATTTAATCAGCTTCTACCGGTCCAATGGTGCGTCCGAGAGCGGTCATTAGTGAGACCGACCCTCATTTATTTTTACCCTCCAACATTTTTGTAAAACATACCTACGACCTATCTCCACTCCCTAAGTAGGCTCCCATACAAATAACAGTTGGAGCAAATTTTATAAAAATGTAATTTTGTATGGAAGCCTACTTAGGGAGTGGAGATAGGGCTGTGGTATGTTTTACAAAAATGTTTAAGGGTAAAAATAAATGGGGGTCGGTCTCAATAATGACCCCTCTCGGACGCACCATTGGACCGGTAGAAGCTGATTAAATAAAACAAATTTACAAAAAATAAAAAAAATTGTATGGTGACCGTCTTAACAATTAAAGATAGAGGGTAGGTGTGTTCAGAAAAAATGTTTGGACTAAAAAAATATTGTGGGTCGGTCATACATTTTGTTGCTCTAAGGGCACTATTAGGGCAGTTAGAGCGGTTGGAACAAATTTTAAAAAATGTCGTTTTGTGTGGGAGCCCCCTTAGAAATTGAAGATAGGGTGTTAGTTTGTTCCAAAGATATGTTAAGACGCAAAAATTAATGCGGGTCGGTCTTATAAATGACCCCGCTATGACGCACCATTGGAGCAGTAGAAATGATTTTAAGATTGAAATATTACAATAAATTTTTTTCAAAAAATTTTAAAAAACAGTAATAATCGTTATCCCACGACCCCCCTGGGCAAAAAATTTGTGGAATCGATAGAAGTTTTACACAAAAAAATTTCAAAAAAATCGAAGAGTACAAACATTTTCAAAAATGAGATTTAAATTTAAAAACTTAAAAATCGCATACTAGAGCGCTTTTAAGATTTTTTTGGGATTTTTTTTTTTAAAGTACGCAAAAAAACAAAATTTAAAAAAAAAACAAGTAAGAGTGTTAAATTCGGCTATGCCGAATCTTTTATACCCTCCAATACGTTTAAAATTAAAAAAAAAAAAAAATTGCAGGAGCGTCTTTTTTTTGGTGGGGGAGGGGGGTCTGCATAGTTGGTGGGGGACACCTGTTCCCCCGCTATATATGTTTACAAATTATTTGTTTATGATATTTACGCTTAAATAATAAATTTGTATCGTTATTTTTAATTAATTTCTATAACCACGCCCCCAAAGGGGGGCAACCTAAAAAAAACCAATTTTCTTACCCCCTTGGTCCAAGCGCAGGTCTATGAACACAATATAACATACAAATGTTACATTTGTTGAGCAAAAATTAGAAAAACTCATAAAAATATCGTATTTTGCAGGGTCGTTTTAGTTCTTCAAGGGGGAACTTTTTTCCCCCTGGTCCGATTTTGCCCATCTTCGAACTTAACCTTACCAGTAAAATAAGAGATATTATTGCCCAATTTCAAGGGGCTAGCTCTTTTGGTTTGGACTGCATCGTTATTTCTACAGACGGACGGACGGACATCGCTAGAATGTCTTAGATTCTATCATGGATCCATATTATATATACTTTGTGGGGTCCCCGACCGATATTTCGATGTGTTACACACGGAATGACAAAGTAAGTATACCCCCATTCTGTGGTTGGAGGGTATAAAAAAAAAATTTAAATTTGGACCATTATTGAAGAAGTTATGAGTAAAAGAAGTTTGAGTAAAGGAACAAACCACCAATTTTTAAAAATTCGATATCTTTTGAACGGGTTATCAAAAAAAATCAGAAAATTTGCCACGAAGGAGTTTTCGAAGGGTACTAAAAACTGTAAATAAATTGGGAAAATCTAAAAAAAAAAAAATTTCAAAGTGTCCGATTTCACATGAATGCCTCATATACTTTATGCGGTCCCTGACCGATATCTCGATGCGATACACACGGAATGACAAAGTGAGTATACCACCATACTGTAGTTGGAGGGGTTAAAAAGAAAACAGGAAAGAAACAAAGATATAAAGAAACTAAGCAGGGTGTAATAAAGATCCTAAGGATGCTTTACGTCTCACAGTGGGGAAAAATTGCCTTTTTTTGTCCGATTTTGCCTACAGGTCGCAGTTCTTAACCGATTTTAGTTTTTCTTTTTTTGAAATTTAGTTAATAAAATTCCTCATCGGTCTGTCATTGTGGATTTCTAAAAATCGTTTTTGTTTTATTTGAATATTTTTTTAAAGTTCAGAAAATTTTAATTTTTTAAAAATTTTTGCTCTAAAAAATGTAATAGGAAGGGGACGAATAAGCTGTATGGACAAAATTAAAGGTATTTGAACCCCTTATAAATGACATTAATAGCATTTGTTAATTTATTGTTATTTTGGTTTTTATAAACGTATGAAAACTTTAAAATATTCAATTTTTAAGTACCTATATCATTTTAAATAATGCGCCAATTTCAATGAAATTTTTTTTAGATTAAAGCTCATCATTTTCTAAACCATTATTGGTAAACAAAGTATTTTTGCAAAATTGTTTAACTCTTTTTTTCGAATTTACAATGTAACAACTTTTTTTTTTTTAAAAACAGACTAAATAATAATTTTAAAATTCCAAAAACCATAAGGTAAAATATAAGCAAAAAATAAAACATTTTTTGAAAAAATTTTTGTGTACCAATTATGACTAAACAAAACATAAGCTTTTATCTAAAAAAATTTTTATTGAAATTGGTTCATTATTTTTAAAGATATAGGCTTTTAAAAGTGAAAATTCTTGAATTTTTGTCTGGTTATAATAACCAAAATAATAATATATTTTCAAATACTAATCACGTCGTTGATAAGGGGTTCCAATACCTCTAATTTAGTCTATAAAGCATATTCGTCCCATGCCTATTATATTTTTTATTGCAAAAATACTGAAAAAATTAAAATTTTCTGAAATTTAGGAAAATATAAAAATTAATCCGAAATTTTTTTTCAAAAATCCACCATGACAGATCGATGCGGAATTTTATTAGCTAAAATACAAAAAAAGAAAAACCAAAATCGGTTAAGAATTGCGACCTGTAGCAAAATTGGACAAAAAAAGTCCGTTTTTCCCCACTGTGCGTCTGCACATAGTCTCTATCCTAAGGAATTTTTTTATGAAAAATAAGAAAAGCCCAATTCAAATTCAAAACTTCATACTAAATTTGATAAATTTTCATTAGGCTTTCTGAATTAATATACAAGTTTGGGACTTTCTAAATTTCAATTGGGTTTATTTAAATAGCAAATTGCGATTGACCTTTTTGAAATTTCAAGTAAACTTTTCTGAATACCAATTGGAAAGTGTGTAGAATCATAAATCGCTAAACATTTGTTTAAAAGCGTTGTTATGCGAACTAGACTTTTATCAATTTTACACCATGTAATTATGTCAATTGAGTAACAAACAAATTAAAGTACCAAAAAAAAAAACAAAAAACACAGAAAAAAACAGCAATACAAACTTATTAACAAAATTTAACAACACCAACTACATGTTAAACTACAACCTAAACATTGAACATACCGAAATTAACAACAACAACAATGCAAACAACAACAAAATAGTAGACAAACTACACGTACATCATGTAAAACAGCTAAAAAACACAAATTAACAATTTACAGGAAAAACAAAAAAAAATATCAACCCAAGAAAAAAACAGAACCAATAAAAACGACACCAACAACAAAAAATAGCACAGTGTTAAAAGTGCGAAAATAATGTACTTAACATAACATTACAACAACAATGTTATTTTTGTTGTTTGTTTTTCTTTTTTTGGCTGACACTCAAGGCTGCTGTGTAATTGTAACTCATGTTTTTTTTTATGTTGTTACATACATATACATTGGTGGGGACCACCACCAAAATCTCCCAAACAACAACAAATTCTAACTCCTAGTAGACATTTAAATAGAGTACGTGTGTCGGTATGTACTATGTACGTGAATCAACCAACCCAACAACCAGCCAACCAAGTCAGTTTAGTGAAGCAACCAGCCAGCCAAGGCAGCAGCAGCAGCCTGATTCAGGCAGAGGCAAGTGAATAATGTATAACAAGTGATTAGATGTGTTTTTCTTAAGTTTTTACTTCGTTTTTTTTATATTTTTTTTATTTGTAAATAAACAACTAATACAACAACATTTCAAACATTACAATAAACAACATTGACAACAACAAAATAAAAAACGCTACAACAACATTACTTAACATTAATGTACAACAATGTTGTTGTATCATATTGAATTAGGCCAAAAATGTAAAAAAAAACATACACAAATCTTTAAATGAAATAAAACTTCCTACCATCATCATCATCATTTTATCGTCATGTAAATAATTTATGGTCTACGAAACTTCTTTTATTTTTTTCAAATCTTCTTTTTAACCCTTTAATGCACTACACCTTTTCCAACTGTATTTCAGAAGTTATCAATTGTATTTCAGAATTTATCAATTGTATTTCAGAAATTATCAATTGTATTTCAGAATTTATCAATTGTATTTCCGAAATTATCAATTGTATTTCAGAAATTATCAATTGTATTTCAGAAACTAACCTTAGTAAAACAATTGAAAATTTCTGAAATACAATTGATAACTTCTGAAATGCAATTGATAAATTCTGAAATACAATTGATAATTTCTGAAATACAATTGATAAATACTGAAATACAATTGATAACTTCTGAAATACAATTGATAATTTCTGAAATACAATTGATAATTTCTGAAATACAATTGTAAATGGTGTAGTTCTGAAATACAATTGATAATTTCTGAAATACAATTGTAAATGGTGTGGTCCACTTACAAGAAATTTTAGTGTATATAAAGATCTTTACTTTTTCTATCCAAAACAGTTCGTAAATTGAAAATCGATTATTCGAAAGAGATGAATTGTAAGAAGAATTTAATTGTAATTCAAAGATTCCATTTAAAACTAGAATCGATCCCATTTCTAGATCGAAGATTCTACTTGTAATTGGAATACTTCATTTGAAATTCAAAGATTCTAGTTGTAAATTAAAGAATCCAATCACAATTCGTAAAAGATTAATTAAAATTCAATAAGGCTAGGGTGGGTTGTATGGGCGTTAGCAAATTCACTCGGAAAGCATAAGGCGCACTGTGATTCCCATAATTGTTATTTGCCCACTCCCCTCTGATACCAAATCTACTTCTTGAACCAACTCGATTCTCTAAAATATTCTGCTAGAGATGTCAATCGAGACACCGTTTAGGCAATCCAGGTCATCGAAAAATCTTTGCCCCAAATACTTAAGGCGGAATTCATCAAACCCGGACATTCACACAACAAGTGCTTCAGTTACTCCTTCTCCTCCTCCACTTCCTCACAACTTCTACAAAAGTCCGCATCACAAATTTGCATACCCACCGCCATTTAGCCGATTATACAATGTCCTGTCAGTACTCTAACTAATAGGCTAACCGTCCATTTGCCAAAGGTAATGTAAGGTTTTAAGCGGTTGAAACTCCTAAGATATTGAATTTTGACATCTGACAAATCAGAAATAACGTGCAGCTCCCTCAATCCCAGAAAAGCAAGTTTCTGACCAGAAAGTGCCGGGCAATGGCTTCCAACTCCTCATGCAACTCCGGCAAAAGTCATTTGACACACATTTAACAGCTCTGCGTGCATCCCTATAAGACAGTGTCCGGTAATTACAGCAACCAGCGAAATCTCTCCTCCTCGCTTCTGATTAAGAGAAGACCATATCTGTTGTGTTGTCTCACATTTGAACATCTTGGATTAGTCTCCGTCGCGGAACAAAGCCGTAAATTTTGCTTGCTAGTTTCTAGAGACATACCAACACATTCCAATTCGGTTGGAACCTGTAAGGTAGTTTCCAGTCTTGCAAGCTCATCGGCTTTGCAATTTCAAGGAATGTCTCTGTGCACTGGGACCCAAATGAGTCGTATGTCAAACTGCTTGCCATCTCATTTAAAGACGTGCGGCAGTTAAGGGCAGATCTTGTTTTCAAAAACATTGGACTCCAGGGACTTGACCGCGGCTTGAATGTCAGAATAGATGTTGACTGTGGTTGTATGCAAGACATTGCAACTTAACCAGTCAGCCACTTCCTTTATTTCCAGCATATCTGCCTGGTAAACACTGCAATGATTTAGCAATCTTTGAGCCAGGCTCAATCCAAGCTCTTCCAAATAGACCTCAAAGCCCACTTGTTCGTGCAGCTTCGATGCCCCTCATCCAAGACTCCCTGGATGGTACCATAGTGGTAAAGTGGTGCTCAAAAAGGCTCATAGAGGGAGCACTGTCCACATTTTGTGGTATTGTTATCTTCTTAAAGATCGCGCTATGGCCACAATTGCTGCTCCTCCATTGCAGTGTTCTATTAAGTCGAACTCTCCTAAAATCTCTTAGTTCTTCCCCATTTTTTCTTATAAAACTCTACTGTCGAGTCTGTATATAGTCTGTGACCTCGGCCTGAAAAACACTACACTTGCTCGGAAGTCTTACTGAGGTCGGGATTTCGAGGCATTCAGAGTATACTCCCGAAACCGTACCTATCTCCATCTTCGATCCGTCCGTAAAGATTGAGATCATATTCTCTGTTATAACAGAGTTTTCCGCCCAGTCTTCCCTAGTTGGTATTTAGAATTCGAAGGTTTTATCAAAGTTCGTCTGCGGTAATATTTAGTCGGTTTTTTGTTCTAGTACCGTCTCGCCCACCGTACATAATACGGTAAAGTGCTCCCAAGAGCGTTGCTCAAACATTTGTGAATCTCTTAATCTGAAAGCCGATTTCGCTGTTGTGCTCTTAATGTAGATATCCACGATCTGAATGCTAAGGATCACTTCCATGTCGGCCAGGGTTGCCGATCTAATAGCACTTGTAATACACACGAATCGCTGTACCTTCTGTAGGTTACAGAGATATGATTTTTGTTGTATTCTACAAGGGCCCTGTAGGAAAGAATTGGTTTTATTATCGCACAATACATCCAGTGGATAATACACGGTTGTGGACCCCACCTTCCTCCGAAAGTTCTTATGCAGGTATTTCCTCTGTATTTCTTTTTCCAAAAAAGCTTTGAGTTCAGGATCACACCCAGGTATTTTGCCTCATTAGATATTTCCAGGGTGATTCCATTTTATCTAATCGGTTTTAGCGGGATTAACTCCCAGACCGTTGTCCTTTAACCACGTTAAAAGTATCTTAAATGCTGATTTCATGGTTCGCTAATCGTTGGTATATATATTTTATAAAGATCAATTGTATTTCAAAAAAGATCAATTGTTATTCGTAAGCTTTGGAACGCACTGACACCCAAGCATCTGAAATTGCTTCGGAGATAATAAAAATTAGTGGCCGACCGAACAGTTCGGCCAAAAAACGTCATTTAATCAAATATTTGGTATTTGGGAGTACTTTTAAAAACTTTTCTTATATGGGGTAGAATTGTTGAGGCGATGGAAGACGATTCTGAGTGTAAAATTTAAGAACGAGTACGAAGTTAAGCCACAATTTCGAAGTTCAGTAACCGAACTTTTTTCAATTTGGCCGAACGTTCGGTTACCGAACATCTAAATTGGTGCTTAACTTCGTCCTCGCCATTAAATTTGAAAGTCAGAATAGTCTTCTATCGGCTTAACAAACAAACGGCCATATGAAAAAGTTGTTAAAAATGCTTGCAAATATTAATTTTTGGCCAATACCATTTTTTGGCCGAACTGTTCGGTCGGACAGAATGCCCTATAAATTCCCTGGTCTCATGGTATAGTCCCGGCTGAAATGCAGCTAGTGTCGGACTTATATAGCACCTTAATCTCTACACAACATGCATAAACTGGTCGTGTTTGTCCTGAAGGCTGGGAAAAGCTGACACACAGTTGCGAAGTATTTCAGACTAATTAGTCTATTATCAGAGAGAATTAACCGATCTCGCTTTCAACTAGGCATACATCAAGGGTAGATCAACGGAAACAGCTCTCTATGAGCTCGTTCTTACCATCGAAAGGGCGCTTTCGGTAAAGGAGTACACTATTGTCGCCTTTTTTATGGAGGGGCTTAAAAAACTGTCATCCCACACTCAATAATTGTGGCATTATCTGCTCTAGGAGTGAAGAATGGCATGGAACGGCTTCAATGGAAAAAATCGACTTGCCAAAAGATGTATAACTTTTGAATTGGAAGCGTATATCATATCTTGATTTGTCAATAAGGGCACACCATAGGAAGGTGTTCATTAGTTGCTTCTTTGAAATTCAATGCTGCTCTCTCTAGAAGTACGTACTGCCCTCCTAAGAAAGAAAGTCATATGTGGACTGTGCTTCCTTAATGAGCCTTTTTGCGCGGCACTTTACCACTATGATACCATCATGGAGTCTTGGATAAGGGCCATTCCAGGTAGTGGAGCCACAATAAGTTTTTACACAAATGGAACACACGAACAAGTTGGCTTTGAAATCTATTCGAAAGAGCTTAGGTGTAGCCTGGCTCGAAGATTGCTAGATCATTGCAGTGTTTACCAGGAAATATGCTGGCAATAAAGAAAGTGGCTGACTGGTTGAGTTGCAATATCTCGCAGTCAATATCAATTCTGATAGTCAAGCCGTGGTTAAGATCCTGTTTCTAAAAACATGATATGAACTGCCGCACGTCTTTCAATGAGATAGCCAAGTAGTTTGACATACGACTCATTAGGGTCCCAAGACACAGAGACATTCCAGGGAATTGCAAAGCCGATGAGCTTGCCAGATTGGGAACTACCTTACAGGTTTCAACAGAATTGTTATGTGTTGGTATGAGTCTAGAAACTTGTAAACAGAATCTACGGCTTTGTTCTGCGACGGAGTTTAATAAGAGATGGGCACATGGATGGACGTGTGAGACTACATGACGAATTTGGCCTTTTCTTATTTATTAGTGCACAAGTGAGCTGATATCGGTTCCAAGAGATTTCGACACTGGTTGTTTTAATTATCGAGCAATGTCTTACAGGAAAGCACGCAGGGCGGCTAAATGTGCCGTCAAATGGCATTTGACAGAGTTGCATGGAGTAATTACCTGACACTGTCAAAAAGAGAAGCACGCGGAGCTGTTAAATGAGGATTAAAATGAAAGAAAGAGTTGAAAACTATCAAACACTTTATCTGCCATTTCCAGCACTTTCTGGTCACGATCTTTCTGATTTGTGGAATGTCGAAATTCAATATCTTAGGAGTTTCATAAGAAGCTCAAATTAGTTTAACGACAAAGACTAGTAGGGGAATCTATTACAGTCACAACTGATCTCAAAGTCTATGTGTGCTGACGTAAATCGTCAGCAGCTACTTACAACCTTACCTAAACTAGGTCTCAGACAAGTTCAATAAAGACTCAAAAAATTAAAATTAATTTTGTAAAAATTTGTTTTTGTTTCCCGAGACATTGCAGGGTTAATATTAATTTTCCACACAATAAAAACGAAAGATCAAGTCATATATGTATAAAGAAAAACTATGGTATTCGAATAAACCATTATTATACACTTACAGATAGTTAAACATTGAATGCACTTGTAAATTAGTCTTCTCTACTAGTATACAAATATATACATATTTTAAAAGAGAAGTATGAATGCATGTTGTTAGTGTATCCCATGTAAGAACATTAACATTATATTTGTTTTTATTGTCTGCTAATAAAATAAATGGATTTATTTAATACTCAAAGTACAACAATACACGTTTTAAACAACAGCAACAGCAACAACAACCTAAACAACAGCTATAATAAATGGTGACAATATCACCCAAAAACTGCTGGTTTTTCATTTCTTCTTATTTCTAGACATGGATGGAGTAACAGACAGACGGACAATCAGACTTTTTTCATTTTTGGAGAAGAGGGCAACAGTTGAAAGATGAAAATGTGTGGTAATAATAGCTAAACAACTTCAAATTGTTACGTGACGTCAAGTGACAGTTAACAAGTACTGATAGAATAAAATCAGCCAAAAGCTGAAAATAAAACCAAAACTAAACGAAATGACAAAGACTAAGACATATGACCAAAAAATATCACAGTCTAACCAGCAGAATTTTAAGTAATTTCAATAAAGAAAACTTAAAATATTTTAAGAAAATGCTGGAGACATAAATTTATTATTTATATTAAATTAAGATGGCTTAAAACAATGGTTCCCAACCTTTGATTCTCGACCCACTGGGGCGCAATTTTAATGCTTCAGGGGGACAACGAGCAAATTTTTCAGATTTTTTTTTTTTGTTAAATAACCTAAAAAAATTTTAGTGAAATCATTTAATTGATTGTTAAAAACTTTTTCTAAAAATTTTGTTTAAACGATGATTTTAACAAAAAGTTTGCTTAACCACAAGTAAATTTTGAATTTTAAAACAAATTTGAAAATTAACAAATTTTTCTTGAGTGTAGGTGGGACATTGTAGGTTTTTTTTAACTTAAAAGTGGGGCATGGCGCAAAAAAGGTTGGGAACCATTGGCTTAAAGGGTTGTGCCATTTAAGTTTTTGGTGTTATTTTTTAAAAATTGAAATTTATCATTAAGAAATCTCTTTTTTTTATAAAAATAATAAAAAGCAGTTAATTTAACAAAATTTAAACAATTTTTCCTATAATGCACTGTGGGCCAGGATTTCCATTTTTTTACCAATAAGGTCTGTAAGGCAACACACATTTAGAAATAGTTTTCCAGAATGTCGACATCTTGAATTATTACCACCTTTTATATCTTTTTATTAAAGCTTAAAGTTTTTTTTTTACATAAGGTTAAAGTCAAAGTTTGAGATTTTTTTTATAATTTTATTTAGAGTTTGCAAAACGATTAAAATCGTAATAGCGATTAATCGCGCCAATTAAACGTAATCGACAAAAAAAATCATGCGATTACGATTAATAATTTTTTATGAAATACACTGTTTTTATAACGATTTTAAAATATATTATATTGGCCTACGATTCATTTAACTAATTTGCAATTTCTCTTTCCCTTTTTCTTGTAAAAGTAATTTAAATTTAAAGTAAAATTTAAATTTTCATCTTAGTAGCCACACAATTTTGTTTTAAAATTAATGCAAAAGGATTTGGCTGGATTTGGTCAAAAAATTCGGGCATGCAGTTTTATCAAAAAACTTAATTTTTTCTCTGGTTGCAGACTGAAGACGCTCTTTCTAAATTTCCTTAAACATTTTCACACATCAGCTCTTCAGTGGCCATTGGCAGGTATTCTGACAGGAAATTCGAAAGATTATAATTTTCGGGACGCCCAAATATATTCACTTAAAAGAAATTTTTGTGGAATGTTTTTTTTACCAAAGAATCAATCCTTCATTACAAATTTCACGAGTCTAGGATCGTTTTTTCATAAAATATGAAAAGGACAAAAAGTACCCTTTTTTTTACCAATTTTACGACCCTAAGAATTTAAATTTAAACAAGTACTTTTTCTCAGACGTTTTTTTACCAAAGGATCCTGTATTCCAAACTTTACCCCTTTTGTCCCCTTAACAATTTATCAAAAGTCCGGCCACATTTTTTTACATTTTTTTTAGTCTAGATGTTTGTCTATCCACATAAAAAATTCAGGAGGGCATTTTTCGTATTTTTCGAGAAAATCGCATTTGAATATTGGATTTCAGAAAAATTCTATAATTCTCTTGTATTTTATTGTGTCAACACCGCGTATGAGTAACGATAATTTGCGAAACCAATGAATTTTCGTTACTCATACGCGGTGTTGACACAATAAAATACAAGAGAATTATAGAATTTTTCTGAAATCCAATATTCAAATGCGATTTTCTCGAAAAATATGAAAAATGCCCGCCTGAATTTTTTATGTGGATAGACAAACATCTAGACTAAAAAAAAATATAAAAAAATGTGGCCGGACTTTTGATAAATTGTTAAGGGGACAAAAGGGGTAAAGTTTGGAATACAGGATCCTTTGGTAAAAAAAACGTCTGAGAAAAAGTACTTGTTTAAATTTAAATTCTTAGGGTCGTACAATTGGTAAAAAGGATACTTTTTGTCCTTTTCATATTTTATGAAAAAACGATCCTAGACTCGTGAAATTTGTAATATAATTTTATAGGTGTGTTCCAGAACTTTCCGGGTAAAGTTCGGTAAAATGAGAGAAAATCAAAAAACCTCTAACGATACCACAAAAATGCACAAAAGTACGGGAACGCTAAAAACCACATTTCAAGCCCAAAATAAAAGAAAATATAAACAAACCAACAACGCTAAAATATTTTCGTAAGAAAAATTACTTTAAACAAGAAAACAAATTGTAAAAGTTTATTTTAAAAACAAATTATCTTTTTTTGTATTTAAATAACACATTTCCTTGGTTTAGTTCTTTATTTTATTTAAATTTCCAATTTAGCTTCACAAAAAAAATCAGCTGTTTTTTCAACATCTGACTGTTACCAATTTACCCGAAAAAAAAGTGCGGGTAAGTTCGGTAAAATGAGAAAGTAATTTATTCTCCCAAAAACTCTCTCATTTACCCAATTTTTGCGTACGGGAACGCTTTTCGGGCTGGTTTGGGTACCCGCGGGCACCCGCGGTAACGTTGTGGAACGAACCTATAAACTTAAAAAAAACTGGCCGGATTTTTGATAAATAAGACTTTTTAAAAAATTAAAACTTTCAGAACGGTTTCTGCAAATTTTCAAAAATAAAAAATTTTATTATTTAGCCTATAAAAAAATATACATAACGTTAATTTTTGCGATTGTGGTGCATTTCGTAAATTTGATAAATATTTAACCAGGGAACTCGAAACAATTTTGACAATTTTTCCAATATTTAATAAAATCCAAAAATCCAAAAACGCAATTTTCTTAATTTCATATCGGGCTATCCTTACCACATATTACGACATTCATGGAACATATGTTTTTTTCGCAGGACATTTGGTGTGGAAAGATAATTTTATTGTATAAAATATAAATTAACTAAACACGACTCACTTGTGACTCACATTTGCGATTGACTCACGCCATTACACTCACTCAAATTTCAAATACGATCACAACATTAACGCAAAATAAAAAAGAAGAAGTTTTTATATTGACAAATCGTTAATTTGGCACTGAACCGATTTAAAACACGAATAAAATTGAAAAAAAAAAACTTTTAATAAAACTGAACCAATACAATTAAATAATTTTGAATCACGCAAAACAATGACACTCACTACGAATCACAAAAAATGTACTCACACACTTAACACTAATGAACAAAAAATTTGACTCACGCTCACTTGAGAAGCTGGACTTTTGAAGCAGAATTCACGTGAACAGCTTTCATCTCTAGTGCTTAATATTAAAGCTGGGAACGCATTTAAGCGGGCACATTTAGGCGATGGCATTTTAAATATTGTTTTCGAGATTGTTAGTTAGTAGCATTATTTGTACATTTAGGATGGCAAAAACTAATTAGAAATAAAAAAACCCTCTTAAATGTGCTACCGAATATATGAACTTTTTGACGCATTTAAAAGGGAAATATTTTATTAAAATCTTCTGATAAAAATTATATTTGTCGCCATATTGAAATCGCCATATTCATTTAAAAATCTGAACTCATATTCGTAATTACTGATCCTAAACACAACGACAATGATAAATTAAAGTACAATTAGCTAAGAATTAAAAAAGCATATCCGCCATATTGGATCTATTTGAGTTTCAAATCTTTAATTCCAAAATCAGATTGAACATCCGAAAACCCATTAAAATCAAAAGTTTTGGCCAAAACAGTTAACATAGAAAAAAACTTAAATTTAAATTTGTCGCCATATTGGATCCGCCATTTTGAATTTTAAAAGTCTGAGCTCATATTAGTTATTAGCGACCCCAAATACATCGACAATGATTATCTTAAATACAATAAGCAAAGAATTAAAAAATCATGTCCGCCATTTTGAATTTTGAATTTTTTTTTTCCAGAATCGTGATCAGCGATCATTTAACATTCTTATGTAATACTTTTTTGACACATATGTTTAGCGGTCTATTTATGGCCAAAATTCAGGGATGCTGGCCCACAGTGTAATGTGTTAAAAAATGGCACAATTTACTAAAGGGTATATGACACTACATTTTTTTTGTATTGGATTGATATTGACAGCAATGTAAATCACATTAGAGTACAGTATTACCGACCCCGGTAATGCTGTTCTCTAATGTGATTAGCATGCCGTCAATTTCAATTTAATACAAAAAAAAATGTAGTGTCATATACCCTTAACCATTAAATTTCGAAGTTTAAACTTCAAAACTGGATAGATTACACTTGCATAAATTTTCCATGTAAAATCTTACGCAGAATCCGAAAATCCACTCTAAAGTTTCATAAATAAAACAGTTTTTGAGATATCCAAAACCTTTTTAAATTTTCATCTTTTCAAAGAAGTGGTTTTACCAAAACTAAAATATCTCCGGAACAAATGGATGGATTTTATTGTTTTTGGTTTTATATTAAAGTTAATTTAATGGTCTATCAATCATACATACAACATTTTTCAATCTGAATCCTTAGAAGCTATAAATCCTTAGAGGCTATTAATCGATACATCGATAATTTTGCATCAATTTTACCAAAATTTGGCAAAAAATTAAAATTACAAGTAAATTTCACAAAGAAAACTTTTTTTTAAATTCGTTTTTATTTTTGCAGTTCAAGGTTGATCTAATACGAAGAAATTAAGATGGTTTTTGAAAAAATCCATTAAAATTGTACAAGTTACATATATTTGAGTAAAAATGCAGAAATTCGGTTTTTATGCATTTTTAGTTTTATGCATTTAGTTTAACACTAGTTTACAAATTTTGAAAAAATTGTTCGATTCACGATATTAAACATTTATTTTCCATGTAAAATCGCGCGCTGAATCCGAAAATGAAGTTTTTTAGATATTGCCAAAATACAAACATGATTAAAAAAGTGTTTCAACATAAATAATATCTCCGGACAAAATTGGAGGATTTGAATTTTTAAATTAAATACTTTCAATCTGATTATCGCCTTAGAATCTTTTCAACTTAACTTCAATTTAAACGAAATTAAAAAAAAAAGTAAATTCTATTCTAAAGTTTATTCATTAAAAATTTTTTTAAATTTTATTTCTGAATGAAACGTGCAAATCTAATTTATTACGAAGAAAACAAGAGGATTTTAATAAAACCCGCCAAAAATTGTAGAAGTTACATGCATTTGAACAAAAATGCACAAATTCAGTTTTATACAAAAGCAGTTGTATTTGTTTATTTTGGGTGTGCCGAATCAGGTGATCGTCATCCACCTCAAACACTCAAACATTAACCGCCTGGGATTAATAAAATGTAGGTTAAAAGAGGAATTGAAAAAAAGGCTTTTTGTTTTCTTTAAAAACACACTTTTTTATGGTTTTAAACAAAACAAATTTATGAAATTTACGTTCTTAAAATGTTAATGATTCAATATAATTAAAAAAAAAATATTAAAAGTGCAAAAAAAGTACAAATTTCATGGCTTTAAAAAAAAATCCCCTTGATCCCAGACAGACTTCGTGCGAGAGAAAAAAAGAGAGTTAAATCAATTAAAATCTCTTTTCTTTATTTCTCTATGGCATTTTTAATCAAATGCATATAACTTTTACAATTTTCAATGATTTTTTTTTTTAAACCGTCTTAATTTCTTCGTATTCGATCAGACTTAACCGTCAAATAAAAAAACGAATTTTAAAAAAAATTTCTTTGTTAAATTTAAAAAATTCGCAGAATTTATGATATAAGTTACTAACCATTCAATTTTGAAGTTTAAACTCCAAAATTGGATAGATTATCAATATCCGCACTAAATATTTCGTAAAAAAATTAATTTGTTTTTATATGGATATAGCCAGAGCTTGGAAGAATTAATTCAATTTTTTAACGAATTCCTTATTTAGTAATTCAATTTTGTACCCGATCGAATTAATTCTGATACAAACTGTTTCAAAGAATTAATTCAACTTTGCCCATTCAGTAAAAGTAAGGTTCATTGAATTCAATTCTTTTTTATTATTCTTTAAAATATGTTCAAAGAATTCATTCATTAATAATTCATTCTTATTGAATTAATTCTTTACTGAATTAATTCAATTTCTTCACCATTCAGTAAGAATTGAAAATTTTGTTAACCATTCAGTAAGAACGCAAAATTTTGCTAACCATTCAGTAAGAATTGAAAAATATTTTCACCGTTCAATAAAAAAATATTTTTTTTTTTTGCAAAAAAAAAAATGTATATTTTTCATTGAAAAAGAAGAAAGATATGTAATACAACGGGAACTCATAAAGAATACCGAACTTGCTTAAAAATAACAAAACTAAAAAATATGACCTTGACCTTTAATATTTTTTTTTGTTAATTTTAAGCAAGTTCGGCATTCCTAATGAGTTCCCGTTATTTTACATATATTTCATCTTTTTCAATGAAAAATATACAATTTTATTTTTTATCTTGCAAAAGAATATTTTCTCATTGAACGGTGAAAATATTTTTCAATTCTTACTGAACGGTTAAAACATTTTTAAGTTCTTACTGAATGGTTCACAAAATTTTGCGTTCTTATCTTATTGAATGGTTAACATTTTTTTCAATTCTTACTGAATGGTAAAGCAATTGAATTAATTCAGTAAAAAAATTATTCAATAAGAATGAATTCTTAGTAAATGAATTCTTTGAACGAATTTTAAAGAACAATAAAAAAGAATTGAATATGAATTCATTCGATTCAATTCAATGTGAACAATGAATTAATTCTTTCGACTACAAGTCAGAACGGAAAATTGAATTAAGGAATTAATTCAATACAAGCTCTGGATATATCATATTTTTCCACATTTAGACAATAATCACAATTGGAACGGCAAGTTGTTTTCCGCTATTGTCCTCATAAAAATAATCTAGTTTGGCGAAAAAAAGCTACGAAATTTTGTTGTTCATATAAAACGTATGTGACCAGTTGCGGAAAAACGCTTCCCGCTCCAATTGTGATTATTCTCTTACACTTTAAATTTAGATTCGATAAGAAAGCGTTTTTGCCTAATCAATGGCCACATTTTAAAGCGTAGGATGTTTTCTAAACGTTAAACATCTCACATGTAAGAATTTTGATACACCACCATTAGTTTAACTGCAAAATACCTGCACCACCTTTAGTTTAATCCGGGGAAAAATTTTAAATATTTCCAAAAATAGTTAAAATTTAACTTTTAAGGTCACTTTTATGAACGAAAACGTTCAAGTTTTTAACAAATTTGTTTACAAATAGGTCTAACTATTGTAGAAGAGTACGATTTTGAAAAAAAAACGCGATTTCCAAAAATTGCATTTTAGCACCTTATTCCACATACACATTCAAATATTTTTATCTATAAAAATTTTTACTACACCATTTTCAGCTTTATTTTAAAAAATACAAATTTTATTTCAAAAATTTCCAAATATATTTCAAAATTTGTAATTATATTTCAGACATTTTTAAATATCCCTGTAAGAAATTGCTTGGTCCTGCCGGACCGATTGATCTAAAAAATACCAGTTAAAAAAACGAATTCGCAAAAAATCCCTTGATATGTCATGTTAGGTGTAAAGGTGACAGGTTCCTCGACTGGCCCCCTAACTCACAGGGATGTTTCAAAAATTTGCAATTATATTTTAAAAGTTTCTTAAAATAATATTTTGAGGATGTTTATTCTGGCTCGAGGTCATTATTTTCTTTACTAATTAAAACCATGATATTCTCATAGCATAATTTTCAAGAAAATTATTTTCGTTGCCTTATTAGTATGGTACAATTTCTTCGTCTTTCTAATTCTCGTTGTGAATAGAGGCGAATATGTATTAATATTTTAGTTTATGCACAAACGATTTGTCATTAGACTCGTTTGCTACTTTGTAGTAAATCGTTTCTATTTTTGCTAAATAATCTCGACAATGGAATCTTGACAAATTCCGAAACACGTGTCGATTAAGTCTTGCAAAAATTACCAACATAAATAAATTTAAAACAAAAAAAAAATTTCATGAAAATTATGCTATGAGAATATCATGGTTTTAATTAGTAAAGAAAATAATGACCTCGAGCCAAAATAAACATCCTCAAAATATAATATTTTAAAGGTCGAATAAAACAATTTTTATTTTTTAATAAAAAGTAATCAGAAGTTTCTTAAAATATTTCAAAAATTCTTGCATTATATTTCAGAAATTTCCATTTATAGAAAAATTCTCAGATTCTGAAACATTTTTCCTATAGAAAAAGTCTCAAATTCTGAGACATTTTTCCTATAGAAAAAGTCTCAGATTCTGAGACATTTTTCCTATAGAAAAAGTCTCAGATTCTGAGACATTTTTCCTATAGAAAAAGTCTCAGATTCTGAGACATTTTTCCTATAGAAAAAGTCTCAGATTCTGAGACATTTTTCCTATAGAAAAAGTCTCAGATTCTGAGACATTTTCCCTATAGAAAAAGTCTCAGATTCTGAGACATTTTTCGTATAGAAAAAGTCTCAGATTCTTAGGCATTTTCCTATAGAAAAAGTCTCATATTCTGAGACATATTTCCTATAGAAAAAGTCTCAGACTCTGAGACATTTTTCCTATAGAAAATGTCTCAGATTCTAAGACATTTTTCCTATAGAAAAAGTCTCAGATTCTGAGACATTTTTCCTATAGAAAAAGTCTCAGATTCTGAGACATTTTTCCTATAGAAAAAGTCTCAGATTCTGAGACATTTTTCCTATAGAAAAAGTCTCAGATTCTGAGACATTTTTCCTATAGAAAAAGTCTCAGATTCTGAGACATTTTTCCTATAGAAAAAGTCTCAGATTCTGAGACATTTTTCCTAAAGAAAAAGTCTCAGATTCTGAAACATTTTTCCAATAAAAAAAGACTCAGATTCTGAGACATTTTTCCTTTAGAAAAAGTCTCAGATTATGGGACATTTTTCCTATGGAAAAAGTCTCTGATTATGAGACATTTTTCCTGTAGAGAAAGTCTCAGATTCTTAGACATTTTCCTATAGAAAATGTCTCAGATTCTGAGACATTTTTCCTTTAGAAAAGTCTCACATTCTGAGATATATTTCCTTTAGAAAAAGTCTCAGATTCTGAAACATTTTTCATTTAGAAAAAGTCTCAGATTCTGAGACAATTTTCCTATAGAAAAAGTCTCAGATTCTGAGGCATTTTTCGTAAAGAAATAGTCTCAAGTTCTGATACATTTTTCCTATAGAAAAAGTGTTAGATTCTGAGACATTTTTCTTATACAAAGTCTCATATTCTGAGATATTTTGCCTATAGAAAACGTAATAAAATTTTCCTATAGAAAAGTCTGAAATTCTAAGAAATTTTTCCCATAGAAATAGTCTCAGATACTAAAAAATTTTTCCTATAGAAAAAGTCTCAAATTCTGAGGCATTTTTCCTATAGAAAAAGTCTCCGATTCTAATATTTTTTTTCTATAGAAAGTCTCAGATTCTAAGATATTTTTCCTATCGAAAAAGTCTCAGATTCTGAGATATTTTTCTATAGAAAAAGCCTCTGATTCTTAGACATTTTTCTATAGATAAATCACTTGGCTCATGATTTTTCCCCCTATTTAACAAGATTATCAAAAAGTTCCAAAAATAATATATCGTCACCTAAAATGCAAAACGCCCTATCTAACATTTTATAAATTTTACAGGAGAAGCAAAAAACGTGTTTATATAAAAACTATAAAAGTTTTTATTACAAGTTTCTTAAATATTAGTAAAAACACACAAACAAATTGATTTCTGTTAAAAAAAATTATAAATTTTTAATATTTAAAAAGTTATGTTAGTAACGCCCTTTTGTCTTGTAGTTTTCTGAAATACAAAAAGCCCTAACTGCACTGAAGATGTTTAAAAACACCAAGCAGATGTGTTATAAAATGTAACAACATGCTAACAAAATTTTATACTGAATGTTGTTTTATCATTTAGAACTCTAACAAAATGTGGGCGGTATTGGAAAAAGGGGCATGGCACCTACTATATAACCTAACACTGCAAAATGTATCATTTCGGATTCTGTTAAACACATGTTAACTTAATTCGATACAGAATGTCAATTTACCATTTTAATGCTCCATGTCAAATGAGAGTGGAACAGGACAAGGGGTATGGCCCGAAAAAACTAATGCATCGAAATGCTTTAACCTTTTAACGACCACAGGCAACTATACTTCCCAAATGATTTTTTGCGATTTTTTTTGTTCAAGTAAAAGATAGGATAAATGTTCTAAAAGATGAATTATAGAAGAGATTTAGAGAAACAAAATTTTTGTTTTCATTAAGTCTCTAACTGGGTCCACTTACTCACAATAAGTTCTCAAAGTTGGCGAAGTAATAAATATATTAGGGACAAAATTATACATATTTACTTGAGAGGCGAAATAATGGTCAAGAAGGGGGTTTAGAACCCAAATTCTTGTAGAATAACTATTATTAAGTTGCATTTCTTAAAGATCACGGCGAGTACCAAAATAGCCTTGGACAGATTAGCGTAATAAGGGGGAAGGAGGGGCCCAATTTTTTTATGCGTAACTATTATTAGGTCAGAAATTACGAAAATGGAAAGAAAATCAAAAACACTTCGGCCAAAAATGTATGGTCGTCAAAGCGTTTACTCGGCTTCTGGAAAATTTCTCAAGATCTACAGTAAATATTGGGCATTTGATAGATATCTTACTCGCATCCTACAAAACTCTTAAAGGAAAATACCTTAGCTTTATTTTGAGTTAAAAAAGGGCCAGTTTTAAAAAAATGCCAAACAAGTTTTTGGGTTTCCAAAAAAGAAAAAAAAATTTTTTTAATTTTTTTTGAAAGATTAAAGAAATAGCTATCTTAAACTCTCGGGACACATTTTGCTAGGAACATTAGGTAATCGGTTACATGGATGCAAAAATAACAACTGTTTGACCAAAATGTAAAATTACGGCCCCTCTAACTCAGAAAGTTATTGACCGATCTCGTTGAAAAATTGTGACTAAACTACTATCGGTTTTAAAAGTTGTGTCACTTGAGATGAAAACCCCCATATGTAAATGATGAAATTTGACACAGGTTGTTATTTTATCTTTCCTAAGCTCTGTATTTAATGTTAGCGGTATTAGACATCAACTTGTTTTTATTTCTGTCCCTTTTTATGAAGAAATTATAAGCTATCCAATAAAGCTAACGTTTTTTGTTATATTCCATTACCATATAGTGTAATTTTTTAGTAATAGAATAATGAGCTAACGATGACGATTGACAATTATCAAGTTACATAATTAGCCCCCTGCATTTTTTGTAATAATAGCAAGAATTTATAATTAAAAAAAAAATTTTTTTTTACTTATTTAACGAAAAATTTACATTGAATTTTATTCAATCGGAATAAAGAACTTAATGTTTTTTATCGGCATTAATTATATTGTAATTAAATTTTATGTAGAATTTATATCTTACTTAAGACTAATTATACTGCATAAATTGCGATTTCTATAGCAGAAAAAGGAACAATTCTCGTGAGAGTACGGGCCTGAAGGGGTTAATTGGTAAATTTCTAAACTTTATTTTTTGTGCACATATACAGATATTTTTCCTATTGGTGGACATTCTGGAAGAAGAAGCATCAAAAAAATGTTTAGTCTTAAAAAATAACAGTTGCGTCGGCAATATTATGTAAACAAATGTGTAGTTGGGGCTTTTTGGTTTAACAAATATTAAAGCATGTAGTTAGGGCTTTTTGAATTTTGTTAATAAAATCTCCATTTTTGATCAAAGGAGTCTTAATTTTTTTGTGAACATGTATTTTGATCCAATACATAAGAATCAATTAAAAACGCGATTTTGAATTTTTTGTTAGTTAGGGCGTTTTGCATTTTAGGTGACGATATGTATTTACAATTTTTCCGACTTACCTTTTCTGGTTTCTTTTTAGAGGGTGGCGACATAATTTTCGCCTCCTCCTCTGAAGCCATGCGATTAAATTTACGTGTAGCTTCCTTAACGCTCATCGGATTTTCAGTATCAACATCTGGACCAGATGATTTTTCACCACTTCCTTCAGATGTGCCGGACGATGAACCCGACGAGAAAGAGAAACGTGGAATGTTCTCTTTATTGGCCGACTCATCGACAGAGTTAGCACGCGAAACACTTTTTTCACGATTAGCCTTTTCTTCTAAATCTTTTGTTTTATTATCGTCATCCTGAGGGTTTGGTGTCTCAGGATCATTTTCAGACGTTTGGCGTTCCAAACGTTTAGGATCAATACGTTTTATGGCCGTAGTAAATTCATTAACACAATCACGATATATATTAACATTTTCCGATTGTACCGTAACACCAGTGACTGCTGGTACTGGAGCCATAGGTTTAGTTGAAGAAACCTCTGGTGGAGGTTTGTATGGAGGAGGTTGGCGATATGGTGAAGAACTGGAACCACCTTCAGAAGTTATTGAAACACCACCTGGACTTCCGGGCACAGAATCGGAGCCGCCAGCTTGTGAAATTGCACGATGTACAATATCATCGGATGGGCATTCGTTAAGATATTTTTTTCTCAATATTAAATATTTTTGATTATTTTCATTCTTAATGGTGGCCAATATGTTGACGTATGTTTTAAATTCTTTACGAGCTTCATCTGTAATCAAAAAACATTAATTTTGTAGCATTTTTTAATTTCGACAGGAAAAGCGCAACAAGTTTTTTTGTTTGTTAAAACAAATAAAACAACAAATACATGACTCACTTTGGGTATCGGGATGTGTGAGGAAACGTTTAAAATGTTTGACCAAAGCATGGTTTGTTACTTTACAACCATTTTCCAACATATATTTTCGTATTTCACTCAATGATAATTCATTTGGACCATCCATTTTTCAATTATTTGTCTTATATTTTGCAATAAAAACACAATTATTTCACAAAAACACTGAATTTCACAAAACTTAAACAAAAATTTTAAGCAGCAACACAAAACTAAACAAAAACAAATCAGCTGACAAAACTGTCAAACTATACCAATGCAAAGAGTACAAACGAGTGAGAGTAAAAATAAGTAACGAATAAAAACAATGTTGTCGGATATTGGCCGTAAAAAATCGTTACGTTTGTGGAAAAAACGATGGTTTAATATAACAGTACAAACTAGTATGGGAAGAAGTGTCCAAAAATTATTATCAAGAGGAAAATAAAAAAACAATTGCTGTGTTTATCAATAAGTGGATTTATTTTTGGATTAATCATATTAATCATAGATTAATAGAGTTCTCGATTAATCAATTAATCGATTAATCAAAGTTTCTGATTAATCAGAAATATGATTAATCAATTAATTTGAATTTTGATTAATCAAAAACGAATAATTTTATTTAAAACCAAAAATAGTTAAAAAACCAAAAAAAAATTTAACAAGTAGAAAAGTTAAATTCGACTTATCCGAATCTATGAATACCCTCCACAACGCCCATTTTAAGTGATAATAAATTTTCTAACGTGAAAAACATAACAGTTTTGATTAGATATATTTTATTTTGTTTAAAAATTTTTTTTTTAGTAATTTTTGAAAAAAAAAAATAATTTACTAATTTTTTTTTTTTGAGTGTAAAATTTTTTTCGAGTCTATTTTTTTTTTAGTTTTGGTATAAAAATATTTTTGAGTGACAAAAAGACGTTGTAAAATATTTTTGTGACTTACCAATGTTTTTAAACAGGTTTAACAGGTTTCAACACGTGAATTTTAGGTGAAGTTAATCTGAAATTCACTGTTTTGCTAATAACTTTTGAACCACTGGACCGATTTGGCTGAAATTCAATACGAACGAGGCTGAAGGAACGCAAAATATATATGCCAAGCTTCAGCATCCTCAAAATTGCTTTTCGAAAGTTATAGTGCTTTTTATCTCAAAAATTCACGAAAAACCCTTGCCGAAATTCAGTCTTTTGCTCATAACTTTTGAACCACTGGACCGATTTCGCTGGATTGCAATACCAACCTGACCAGGTAAATGCCCAACATATATGCCAAACTTCAGGAGCCTCCGTTAAGTCTTTCAAAAGTTAGCGTGTTTTCAACAGACAGACAGGCAGACAGACAGACAGACGGACGGACGGACGGACGGACATCGCTAGATCGTCTTAAAATCGATCGAGCATCATGAATATATATACTTTATGGGGTCCTAGACCAATATTTCGAGGTGTTACAAACGGAATGACAAACTTATATATACCCTCTATCACTAGAGTGGAGGGTATAAAAAATATATATCGAGGGCCTACATTCAAAACCCTCTATCTTAAAAAAACACAACTTTTCAGGAGACACAAAACTGTTTATTTCGCGTATTGTTAGAGTAATTAAAATTCGATATTTTACAATATTTTTTTAAATCAACTACTGAATCTCACATATAATTCGATTTTAAAATTTTGCACTATTGGGGATAGATAGAGGGTTTTGTTTCTCAAAAATATTAAGTACATGAATGAAAATTATCAGATAGAGGGTTTTGCATTTTAATAAAATGAATTATTATGATTTCATTTACGACATCGGTAAATTTTTAACGTGATTTATTAATGATAACGGCTTATACAAAAATCAGAATTCGCGGTTTTGGTCGACAGGTTCTAATTTTTTTTGACAAAAAATATTTTTTTACCGAATTCATCTCAAAAGTTGACAAACTGCTGAGTATGTTATGTAAAAATAGTAAAAATATATAAAACGCGATTTTTTTCCACAGATGCTGATCAGCATCGCGATTTTAAAGATTAAAATTTTTGTTTCATGATGTACACAAGACATCCAAATTTTGAGCCATATTTTTCAAAAAAATCAAACAAGAATTTTAGGAAAAAATTAGCATCAGTGGATCAAAATCTTGATTTTGGAGTTTTGTTGACAAATTCATGTTCAGCATACAAAAATTAGTATGAAAACATGTAAGGCATGATGAAATTATTAAAAAAAAAAAAAATATTTATAAATTAATTATTTGAAAACATAGAGGGTTTTGCATTCAGAAAAATTAATTGTGTAAGAGATAGAGAAAACCAAAAATGCAAATAAAATAAAAAAAATGTTTTTGTTCTGAATTTTACACCATAGATGAGGGCCGTTTAACTGAATATTTTATCATCAAAAAGTCATTTTCGTGAAAATGGAAGATAGAGGGTTTTGAATATAGGCCCTCGATATGTTTTAATTTTATTTTTATTTAATATAAATAAATATTTCGAAGAAATTTTGTAAATAAATAAAATAATTTATTTTTTTATTTTTGGCATTTTAACATTTTCTCTTTTTCTCATTGTCGCACAGTAGTAAAAATATGAAATTTATAAGGTTTCGATTGTATTTTCCACTATGATTCCGATGGACACTTTTCTTGGCCAAAATTACCAAAATTAAATTTTTTTTTATTTTTGAAATAGGATTCGTGTTGAAAATTATTATCATTTTAATCATTTGCGGTTTTCACAGTGACGATTAAATTTGCCTTTTTAGTTTGGTATTTGGGAAATGTGCCAAACGTCAAAAAAATGCCAATTTGAATGTGGCATATATTTTCTTAAAATGCTCAACTTAAACCTTGTCTTAAAACAAAATGCCGGTGTGCAAATAAAAATATAATGTTATATTACTTTGCTATTCCATGCAAAAGAAATTGAAATATCAGTCGAGAACCCCATTAAAAAACCAAAAGAGCTGTACATTTCGTAAGTGAGTGCAAAAATAAGTGAAAAAAAGTGTTTTTACATTTTGGAGAGTACAAAAAGATTCGGCACCAAAGTTTTACTTGTTTTATGTACATTTGATAAACAAATGGAAAATTTGTATGCGAAAAGCTTAGACTTGGTGAAAAAGTAGTTTTGGTAAAACAAGTGATTTTTTCACGAAAAACAAAATTATGTTAAAAAAAATTTAATGAACCCATAATTTTTGGTTAAAAAAAATTTTGATGAATTTTTTGATGAATTTTTTGATGAAATGAAAAATTTGTTGATATAAAAAAAAAATAATAAAAAAAAATATAAAAAAAAAATTTTTTTTGGTGAGAAAAAAATTGATAATGAAAAATTTGATAAAAAAAATTTGATGAAAAAAAAAAATAATAAAAAAAATTATTAAAAAAACAAATGAAAAAAAAATTGATGAAAAAAAAAAATAATGAAAAAAATTGATGAAAAAAAAAAATTGATGGAAAAAATTGATGAAAAAAAAAGTTCGATGAAAAAATTGATGAAAAAAATTTATTAAAAAAAAAAAGTGATGGGAAAAAAATTGAAAAAAAAATTAATGAAAAAAAATTGATGAAAAAAAAATTTGATGAATTTTTTTTTTTTTTTGATAGTTGTGTATTGGGAGTAAAAACTACACACAAAATCAAACAATTAATAAGTACTTGGATTCTTGGAAAAAATTGATAAAAAATAAATTAATGAAAAAAAAAAATTGATAAAAAAAAAAAATTATGAAAAAAAAAAATTTTATGAAAAAAAAATTTTATGAAAAAAAAAATTTGATAAAAAAAAAAATTTTATGAAAAAAAAATTGGTGAAAAAAAAAAATTTGATGAAAAAAAAAAATTTTATGAAACAAAAATTGATGAAAAAAATAATGAAAAAAAAAAATTGATGGGAAAAAAATTGAAAAAAAAAATTAATGAAAAAAAATTGATGAAAAAAAAAGTTCGATGAAAAAATTGATGAAAAAAATTTATTAAAAAAAAAATTGATGGGGAAAAAATTGAAAAAAAATTAATGAAAAAAAATTGATGAAAAAAAATTTGATGAAAAATTTGATTTTGATAGTTGTGTATTGGGAGTAAAAACTACACACAAAATCAAACAATTAATAAGTACACTCACATAAAAAATCGGTTGGAATGAGGTTGCCACAACCGCAATACGGTTGTCGTAACCGGCTTGCGGTTGTCCCAACCGTACGCGGTTGCAGCAACCGTAAATTGAGGTTGTTATAACTTTTTTTAAATATTTTTGTGTCATTTGCCACAAAATTTAAAAAAAGTTGCTACACTTAAAAAATTATGTTAGTAAAATCAACTGAAAATGTCAGTTAAAATAACTACTTTGTAAGTTGTTTTGGGGTCAACTACTTTTTCAGTTAAATCAACTAACAATGTTAGTTATTTTAACTGACAAAAAACAACTGACTTATGTAGTAAAAACTACTTACATTTGTAGTCAAAACAACTAAAATGTAGTAAAAATAAAAAAATCAATATATAATTTTTTTTTTCAAAACATTTTTCAGAAAAAAAATTGAAGACCAAATTTTTTCCAAGTTTTTTTTTTTTTTAAAAAGTTGTGAAAAATAAAAATAACGAATTTTTTTTTTTTTTGGAAAAAAAACTTTAAAACTTTTCAGAGATAAAATAAATAAAATTAACTACTTTAAATAACTGTTACTACATCACAGTACTTTTTTATTAGTTGTTCAAAAAAACGACTTAAAATAACTAACAGAAATAGTTGTTTGATATTTTTCATACAAAAACAACTGACTTTGTAGTTGAAAACAACTAACTACTGTAAAATATACAAATAACTAACATGTAGTAACTTACATAATTTTCTGAGTGTACAACTGCAAACCCCGGTTGTAGCAACCGTAAATAACGACATTTGCCGGTTGCTACAACCTCAAGTTCTCGGTTCCCTCAACTGATAATAAAAATAACAAAACTTCAAAAAATTCAATGTCATTAAATAAAAAAATATTGAAAAATACATTTATTTTTCTTCAAAATTTCAACATTCGATGAAAAAACAGGAATTTATAGATTTAATGGGGTAAGTTTTTGTACTTTAAATGATACAATAGTTTAACTTATGCCATTTTTCTTCTTTTAATTTATAGAAATAATGGAATATGCTAAACTCTCGCACCAATTAAAAAATGAATCAAAAATTAACGGTATGAGATGGAAGTCCTCAAATTTGGATTTTGCAAAAAATGGTAATATAAAAACAGTGAAAAAAATATTTCAGAATCTGAGACTTTTTCTATGGAAAAAATTTCTCAAAATCTGAGATTTTTCTATAGAAAAATTGTCTCAGAATCTAAGCCTTTTTGTATAGAAAAAATTTCTTTGAATTTGAGACTTTATCTATAAAAAATTCTCAGAATCTGAGACTCTTACTATAAAAAAATGTATCAGAATCTGAGACTTTTTCAATAGAAAAAATGTCTCACAATCTGAGACTTTTTCAATAGAAAAAATGTCTCAGAATCTGAGACTTTTTCTACAGAAGAACTGTCTCAGAATCTGAGACTTTTTCTATAGAAAAACTATCTCAGAATCTGAGACTTTTTCTCTAGAAAAACTGTCTCAGAATCTGAGACTTTTTCTATAGAAAAACTGTTCTAGAATCTTAGACTTTTTCTATAGAAAAACTGTCTCAGAATCTGAGACTTTTTCTATAGAAAAACTGTCTCAGAATCTGAGACTTTTTCTATAGAAAAACTGTCTCAGAATCTGAGACTTTTTCTATAGAAAAACTGTCTCAGAATCTGAGACTTTTTCTATAGAAAAACTGTCTCAGAATCTGAGACTTTTTCTATAGAAAAACTGTCTCAGAATCTGAGACTTTTTCTATAGAAAACTGTCTCAGAATCTGAGACTTTTTCTATAGAAAAACTGTCTCAGAATCTGAGACTTTTTCTATAGAAAAACTGTCTCAGAATCTGAGACTTTTTCTATAGAAAAACTGTCTTAGAATCTTAGACTTTTTCTATAGAAAAACTGTCTCAGAATCTGAGACTTTTTCTATAGAAAAACTGTCTCAGAATCTGAGACTTTTTCTATAGAAAAACTGTCTCAGAATCTGAGACTTTTTCTATAGAAAAACTGTCTCAGAATCTGAGACTTTTTCTATAGAAAAACTGTCTCAGAATCTGAGACTTTTTCTATAGAAAAACTGTCTCAGAATCTGAGACTTTTTCTATAGAAAAACTGTCTCAGAATCTGAGACTTTTACTATAGAAAAACTGTCTCAGAATCTGAGACTTTTTCTATAGAAAAACTGTCTCAGAATCTGAGACTTTTTCTATAGAAAAACTGTCTCAGAATCTGAGACTTTTTCTATAGAAAAACTGTCTCAGAATCTGAGACTTTTTCTATAGAAAAACTGTCTCAGAATCTGAGACTTTTTCTATAGAAAAACTGTCTCAGAATCTGAGACTTTTTCTATAGAAAAACTGTCTCAGAATCTGAGACTTTTTCTATAGAAAAACTGTCTCAGAATCTGAGACTTTTTCTATAGAAAAACTGTCTCAGAATCTGAGACTTTTTCTATAGAAAAACTGTCTCAGAATCTGAGACTTTTTCTATAGAAAAACTGTCTCAGAATCTGAGACTTTTTCTATAGAAAAACTGTCTCAGAATCTGAGACTTTTTCTATAGAAAAACTGTCTCAGAATCTGAGACTTTTTCTATAGAAAAACTGTCTCAGAATCTGAGACTTTTTCTATAGAAAAACTGTCTCAGAATCTGAGACTTTTTCTATAGAAAAACTGTCTCAGAATCTGAGACTTTTTCTATAGAAAAACTGTCTCAGAATCTGAGACTTTTTCTATAGAAAAACTGTCTCAGATTCTGAGACATTTTCTATAGAAAAACTGTCTCAGAATCTGAGACTTTTTCTATAGAAAAACTCAGAATCTGAGACTTTTTCTATAGAAAAACTCAGAATCTGAGACTTTTTCTATAGAAAAACTCAGAATCTGAGACTTTTTCTATAGAAAAACTCAGAATCTGAGACTTTTTCTATAGAAAAACTCAGAATCTGAGGCTTTTTCTATAGAAAAACTCAGAATCTGAGATTTTTTCTATAGAAAAACTCAGAATCTGAGACTTTTTCTACTGAAAAACTGTCTCAGAATCTGAAACTTTTTCTGTAGAAAAACTGTCTCAGAATCTGCGACTTTTCTATAGAAAAACTGTCTCAGAATCTATGACTTTTCTGGGACATTTTTATTACAGAACAAGATTTAGATTTTTCCGATAGAAAAACTCTTAGATTCAGAGTTATTTTTCTCATAGAAAACAGACCAGATTCTGAAATACTTTTACTTTAGAAAAAGTCTCAGATTCTGAGAAGGAGAATTCTTTATATCGGATGTTTTGCAAACGAATTAAAACCGCCCAAAAATGTAACATTTGGTTTAGTATTTTAAATATAAGTCATTAATATAACTATATTTTTTTTTAAACAATAAAAAAAAGCAAAAAAAAAAATTAAAAATGTGTTTAATTTTTGGAATTTTATTTTGTATTTTGGCATAATATCGAAAATATATTAAACACAGCTCTGGTTGGAGCAACCGGCAATACGGTTGCTACAACCGGCAAATGTCGTTATTTGAGGTTGCTGCAACCGGAATTTGCCGGTTGCCACAACTGTAAAATGTCGGTTGCTACAACCGTATATTTACCGGTTGCCGCAACCTCAATCTGAGGTTGGAACCTTGTACGGTTGAGACAACCGTATTTTGCTGTGAGTGTACTTGGATTCTGTTACTCTCTTTATTGCAATTGGTAAAATAAGGATTGGTGTTATTTATTTGCAAAATTATTGATTGTTTTTTTTTTTTTTTTTTTTTTTTATTTTCAAAACTTTTATTTAACTTTTATTAAATATTTTAATATAATAAGAAAACATTTTCTACAACTGGTCAATGTTGACCAACGAGCAGATTACTTCTATGAAATTGCACAAAATAAAAACTACATTTTGAATGTAATTTATACAGCTGTCACCAGATCAGAAGGCTTCCTTCTTTGTAGGCGCCTTGGATGGTCGTCAGTGTCGAGAAGATTACTAGCTTCTACGTTTACATGACTTATTAGTCTCATATGGTGAGAATTTGCTATAGATGTTATGACGTTGTTTACTGTTTCCACTTTCAGATCTCTGTGGAGGTCATTATTTCTAATGTACCAGGGTGCGTTAACAATATTTCGTAGTACTTTATTTTGGAATCTTTGTATGATATCAATAGTGTTTTGGGTTGCACATCCCCAAAGTTGAATACCATACATCCATATTGGTTTCAGAATTTGGTTATAAATTGTTAATTTGTTTTGAGTAGAAAGAGACGAATTCCTTCCTATGAGCCATTCGATGTTTTTGTATTTTATTTCGAGACATTGTTTTTTCTTTTTTACGTGTTCTTTCCATCTCAGTTTTACATCTAACGTCATTCCGAGATATTTGGCTGAGTTTGTTATTGGTATCAGTGAGTTATCAAAATAAATTGACATTGGAGTTATTATTCTATTGGCAAAATTGACGTGAGATGATTTTGTATTATTAACTTTTATTCGCCCATTCGGCTATTTCATTTACGGCACCTTGAAGTTTGTTTGTTGCTTCTTCGATGGTTTTTCCTGTAGAAAGTAGTGCCGTATCATCGGCAAATGTAGCTGTGAGTATATCCTGTAGCTGATTTCTGTAACTCTCGAATCGAAAGATTTCTCGCATGAACCATGTGAAATGAAACAAAAACATTGTAAATCGGCACAAAAACTGACTTTTCACATTTTACTGTTTCTGTAACTTTGTTGTGCGAAAACTATTGAACTTATTGGAATGATGCGAAAAACCCCGTTTCTGTAAAGTAATTGGTCGAAAACTTTTCTATTTGAAGTGTCAAAAAAAGTCACATTTTAAAACGGTGCGAGACTTCGACAAAAAGAAATAAAAACATTAAAAAGATAATAATAAATTAAAAAAATGGAGAAAAATAGTAGGAAAATACAAATTACTTGTTTTGTGTTGGTATAAATATCTAATTTATTATATTTTTTCACAAATTTTAGACAAATCAAAGAATCTCTAAATGTAAAAATGCTGTTATTAATACAACGCTACACATTATCATCAACAATATGTAATTCTATTTTTTTTATATTTGTTTTATTGCTTTTAAATAATCCATAAACAATAATTTGAATTGCTCTGTGTTTTTTTTCTGTTTTGTTACTATTTTCTCACTGTGATTACTTTTTTGACAGCTATCTTGGAATATTCCAATACAAACGCTGGCTTTTTCGCATTGACATACAGAAACAGTTTTTATTCCAGAGTCGAGAAACGGTGGAATTTTTTGTTTCATATTTTTCGATGCGAAAACTTCTCACTTTAATTACAGAAACGGGCTACTGGTTTTGAGGTAAGTCACTTGTGAAAATTAGGTACAATAGGGGACCTAATAAAAAAATTGATTAAGTGATTAAATAATATAATAAATATTTTTTTAAGATATTATCATAATGTATATAAATGAATAAGTTTAAAAATACTGTATAATCAAATATGGCCGTAAGGGCTCGATTATGATGAAATAAAGACTAAATAAAAAAAAAAAAAAAAATAAAATAAAAAAATAATTATGGTACATTTTATTCACCAGCTGGTGAAAAACGGTTTTATTCACCTTGAGGTGAATTATTATCGAAGTTACAAACACAAGTTATTAAAATTTTTGGTTTTAAGAAAATGAAAATAGTAATTCTTGTTTTCTTTTTCGTTAATTGTTACACTCTAAAAAATGAGACCAGTTTCCTACTATAAATTGGGTAGATTTCAACAAATTCAAAAATTATACTACTATAAATTGGGTAAATTTCCAATAATATTAAGTAAAATTACGCAGTATGTGTAAATTTACCCAATTTATAGTAGGAAACTGAAATCATTTTGCGACTTTAAAATTAGACACCAGCCTAAAAACATTATCATGTTAAAAAACATACACTCTGAAAATTATGTAAGTTACTACATGTAAGTTGTTTGTATATTTTACAGTAGTTAGTTGTTTTCAACTACAAAGTCAGTTATTTTTGTATGAAAAATATCAAACAACTATTTCTGTTAGTTATTTTAAGTCGTTTTTCTTAATAACTAACAAAAAAGTACTGTAATGTAGTAACAGTTATTTAAAGTAGTTAATTTTATTTTTTTTACTTCTCAAAAATTTTCAAAGTTTTTTCCAAAAAATAAAAATCGTTTTTTTACTTTTTTTTTTTTAAAAAAACTTGGAAAAAATTTGGCCTTCAATTTTTTTTCTGAAAATTTTTTTGAAAAAAAATTATATATTGTTTATTTTTACTACATATTAGTTGTTTTGACTACAAATGTTAGTAATTTTTACTACATACGTCAGTTGTTTTTTGTCAGTTAAAATAACTAACATTGTTAGTTGATTTAACTGAAAAAGTAGTTGACCCCAAAACAACTTACAAAGTAGTTATTTTAACGGGCATTTTCAGTTGATTTTACTAACATAATTTTTTTAGTGTAATATATATATATATATTTTTTTAAATTTGCAGAAAAAAAATTGAAGACCAAATTTTTTCCAAGTTTTTTTTTACGTTGTGAAAAATAAAAAAACAAAAATTTATTTTTTGGAAAAAAACTTAGAAAATTTTTCAGAGACAAAAAAATACAATTAACTACTTTAAATAACTGTTACTACATCACAGTACTTTTAGGTAAGTTGTTCAAAAAAACGACTTAAAATAACTAACAGAAATAGTTGTTTGATATTTTTCATACAAAAACAACTGACTTTGTAGTTGAAAACAACTAACTACTGTAAAATATACAAACAATTAACATGTAGTAGCTTAGGTTAGGTTAGGGTGGCGGTGCCAGATGGGCACTCCGCATAGACCAATTGGTACATAGCGATACCACAAAACTTTTTCCGCTTATCGATGTAAACTAAATACATTGACCTTCATTGCGAATTGTTTCAAGCTCTTCAGGTCTATCCTCGTAATTTCCTCCAAAGTCTCGAACTGTGAACTTCCTATAATTGATAGTCGAGTTCGTGCCAAAGCCGGGCAGTGACACAGGATGTGTTCAATGGTCTCTTCGACGTCTGGTGTCTCGCACCTTTTACAGCTTGCGTCCGTAATAAGATTCATGTTCTTGGCATGTTTTCCGACAAGACAGTGTCCCGTTATTAAACCTGTCAACATACGACATTCTATTCTCGTAAGTGTAAGTAAGAATTTAGTTCTTCCTAAATCATAGCGTGGCCATAAAATTCTGCTTATACGACTTGTCCCAAGTTCCATCCATCTTCGATTTGCTTTGGCGACAGTAAGGGTATTTCGTTTTAGTTTGAAACGCTAGAGTGGCGGTGAAAGTACCTATGCCATCTGCTCCAAGTTTCGCGAGTTTAACATTTAGTAACTTACATAATTTTCTGAGTGTAGGGTAAATTTTAACAAATTTCGATTAGGATGCACGTTAGCAAAGAAAAACCAACTACACATATTTAAGATTAACATGTAAATTTGACTTGTGTGTTCATTTAATTTTATATTTCTATATTGCAAGTGTTCAATATTCTTCCTCCCCATTTTATATGATTTTAATTTTTTTATATACCTCTTTATAATTTATCATAATTAGAAAAACACCATAAAACATGTAAATATTCTTGTAAATTACTTAATTTTTCAATGTAAATGAATTCATTATTTTTTGTCTCCGACAAACTCTGAGACATTATGGGCCCATTTTAAAAATAACTACAATTTGCCACACACATTTTCAAATATGTCTTCATGTTTTATAATCTCTGTTTAGTTGGATTGCATCTGAAGAAAAAAAACGAAGAAACAAAATTGAATAGAGCTAATCATGTACAATTCTTTCGACATGTAAAAATATTGTACATGTATTAATTTTCAGTTTTATAAAAAATAAAATTTTGCAAATTTATCACATTTATGATAAATATAGAAAACGCGAAAAATCGAAATTAACAAACAAGAGGACTAATTTATGTATGTTAATTTTACATAATTAATTAATAATAATTAAAATTTTTATTTTGACACGAAATACAAATATGGCTCACGCACGATCACGCACAAAATAGTTTTTTCTGCTCACGCGGGTAACTAAAATTTTTCTCACGCTTACGAAATAACCACTCTCTCAAAGGCTCACGAAATTAAAATTAAGGATTTTTTATACCCTACACCACACTGTGGTACAGGGTATAATGAGTTTGTGCTGATGTTTGTAACTACCCGAAATATTGGTCCTAGACCCACTTTTAAGTATACCGATCGACTTAGAATCACTTTTTGAGTCGATTTAGCGATGTCCGTCCGTCCGTCCGTCCGTCTGTCTGTCCATGTAAACGGTGTAAACACGATACAGGTCGCAATTCTCGATCAATTGACTTGAAATTTAAAACTTAAGCCTCTTTTGGCCCAAGGACGAAGCCTATTGAAATTGGAAAAAATCGGTCCATATTTAGACCTACACTGAAAAAAATAGCTTCGTGAAATTAATGAAAATTGACATAACCTTAATGAAAAATGACTCACGTTTTCAACCGAAGACAGGTTTCATTTGATTAATGAAACTGGTGTCATTAAAGTTCCTTTCAATGAAAACTTGCATATAAATAATGAAAATATTCGTAGAACTTGTTTGAAACGTTTCATGAAGTTTTTCATAAAATGTATGAAAATATCCATTAATTAAATGTGGAATAGTAGTTGGTAATGAGCGTATGATAATTGCTTTTTACAAGTAACTAGTTGCTTACTTTATTATGTGTTTTCTATGGGAATTACGATAAATTCCTGTTGGTTAAAGTTATCGAAATTCCCATAGAAAGCCCCTAATAAAGTTAGGAACTAAGTAGTTACCTAAAAAAAGCAAGTATCATACACCTATAAGTGAAAATTTGCATTAATAAAAATTTTGGTAAGTCACATGTAACCGTCACTGAAATTTTATTTATGGGCATGTCCAAGAGTCAATTCCGATCGGATTTGAAAAAAGTGGTTACTAGTAAAACGAAAAACAAATATTTTTTTCGGAATGAAATCACTTTCAAAAATCAAAGTGGAATTGAATTGCTAAAAGTGGTTTCATTCCGAAAAAAATATTTGCTTTGCGTTTTACGAGTGAACCACTTTTTCCACTTCCGAACGGAATTGAGTCTGTGACATGACCCTTAATAACACACTTTTTATGGTTTTCACCTAGTTTTTACACACAACAAAGTTTTACTCCAACCTCAAATTGGTCTGAATTGCCATATAAGGTAAACTATAAAAGACAAAAACGCGATGACTTTAAAAACACGTGCTTCCAAAACGTAGCAATAACGTATCAATGAAACAACACAAATTACCCTACATTTCATCACAAAATTTTAGTGACTAAAAAAACTATTGTTCTGTTGCAAATTATATTATAATTTATAAGAAACAGTTAAAAGAAACACTTATAAAGAACTTTTCACTTGTAATTTCAATTAGATATAACCAGCATAACACACACACAAGTTTCAGTAACAAAGCAAAAAAAATATAAAATTATTTTATTTTATTAGAAAAAAGTTAACACACATGTACAAATTACAATTAGATTTAAGACGCGTGGTGTAATAAAACGTCATATGTTTTTGTTCAGTTTTCTCTTTTTTATTCGCAACGCAGAGTTGTATTTGGTTCTAAAAAATCGTATGATATTTTTTAATGAAATTATGAAATCTAATGAAACAAGTTTCATAAAATTTGTTCATAACATGCATGAAATTTCAATCAGCTTGTGAATTTCTTCATGTGTGTAATGAAAACAAAATAATGAATCCGTTTCATTAATATCAGGAAGGTTATTTTTTTCAGTGTAGCCCCCATACAAAGGTCCTCTTTAGTTTTTGCTCAAATGACTCTAATAGTCGCATTTTAATAGGTATCTTTTCAAAATTTGGCAGGAACTAATGTTTTATACACACAAATCACCATTCCGAATTTTAAAGAAATCGAACCAGTTCTTCTAGTAGCCCCCATACAAACCACCTTCCCGATTTTCACATAAATCTCTCAATTTTCATGAAAATAGAAAATATTTAATTAAAATTCTACTTGTGTATGTTAAACGCGTACTTTAATAACCTTATCAAATCTAATTATCATCGGACCATTTTGGACTTAGGTCCCATGTGGAAATTTCGCCCGATATTCAGTTGAAGCGATTTATTGTCAACAAAAAGAAGCCTATTCCACTCAAATTTGATTAGTGATTGCTTTTTACACTTATTAAAGATTTGACAAAATATAGATCTAATCAGTCCATGTTTGAACTTGGGACCCATGGTCCGGGAAACTCTGGTGTAGGGTATTATATGGTCGGTCTTGACCGACTATAATTTTGTTACTTGTTTTTTACTTTTTTCGTTTTCTTGGACAACAAGTATTTAATTTCCTTATTTATTAAAATCACAGTTTTGTATTAGTTACCCCCTAAATTCAATATAACTTTTTACTTGTTTTCTGTTTCAAACAGCACTAAACAATCACGCAAACTCACGAAACAAGAATTACTCACGCAGGCCACCACAATAAAATTTTTGGTCGTTAATAAGTTAATCAAATAAAATAATTAAAAAAAATTAAATATCAAAAAAAAATGTCAGGCCTGCAGCGACGTATCCAGGAATTTGAAAAGGGGTGGGCCCAACTCGAAAATTTTTTGTAATCATAATGTAATAATATTATTTTCTAAGACTACACCCCCCCCCCCCCCCCCCCCCCTGTCAACAAAAATTTCTAGAAATCAGAAGTTTTCTATACCAACAACTTAAAAAATCTTGGAATTTTCTTATAAAAAAATGACTCAGAATTTGTGAATTTTTCTAGAGACAGAAGAATGTCTCAGATTTTTTTTTTAAACATCAAAATTTGAAACATCTCAGAATCGGAGAACATTTTTATAAAAAAATTCTTAGAATTTGAGAATTTTTCTATAGTAAAAAATGATTTTTTTATAAACAAATGTATCGGAGAAAAATATTCTGAAAATATTCTATACAAAAAATTTCTTAGATTCTGAGGAATTTGTCATATAAAAACCGTTCCTGGAAACAATATGTAACCTAAAAGTATGAAGGTTTCAAATATCGCGGTGCGCCAACCAGAACTGGTATGTGTTTTTCAAAACTTTTTGGAGAGGCTTACAAATCAGCTTTTTTTGACCTTTCGCGGTGCTTAAAAACAATATTTCTTTCATAAATATTTTAATAATATTGCAAATTTTCTATTTTTATTAATTTAAATTTAAAAAAACAGCGCAAAAGTACCAAATTTAGCTGTTATTAAAGACTCGTCAAAAAATTTTCAAATACACATACCAGTTCTGGTTGGCGCACCGACGATATGTACTTGTGATACATTTTAAAATTAAATTATCTGAACAAGATAGATTCAGCCCTCCTGATTCCGAATTATTTTACCAAATATTTAAATCGTTTTACATTTTTCTGATATTGGCGTTTGAAAATTTGAAACCGTGGTTTCAAATGGTTAGGCTACTGTTACGTATTCGTTAGTTATCGTGTTCCATTTTTGAGACATTCACTTTCACGTAAGAGCCAATATATTAAAATATTTACAGTACATTTCGTTATCGAGATATTTGGACTTGAAAATTAATTAATTCTTTAGCGATTTTAACGGCTCTACTGTTACATATTATTGCCTTGGCGCCACATTTAAGGGCTGGATTTTTATAAAATGGAAATCTAGATTCCAAATACGTCATTAAATTTTTTAAGTTGCTTTTGTAAATTCGTTTATGAAAATTTATCTTTATTTATTTACATAAAAATACTCGAAGTTTTTTTTTATTTTTTGCCAGTTTAAATATTGTCCTAAGTCATTTTTAAATATTCAAAACTGCAGTTTTGCAATTTAAACCGGATTTAAAAAAAAGTGCTAGATTGAAAATTAAAAGTTAATATGAAAATTTTTATTTAGAAAAAAATTCTCAGAATGTGAGAATTTTTAATAGAAATAATATCGCAGAATCTGAGACTTTTAAAATAGAAAAAGTGACTTAGATCCTTAGAGTTTGAAATTTTGTATAGAAAACTGTTATCATGATCCCGATGCATAATTTTCATTAAATAAAACCAATATAATGTGTTTTCGATACATATTTTACAGATATTTTCGATATAAATGACTTTTTAAAAACGAAAATTTACTCAAAATCAAGAGTTTTTATAAAAAAATATACACAACTTTTCCTCAAAAACTAAAATACTTACAATACTAAAAAAAAATATGTTTGTTACTTGTATCATGTGTTAAAGTGTTAACATTTTTTTAAATTTTCCAATCCAAAAGGGGGGGGGGGGCCCGGGCCCCCTGGGCACCCCCTGAATACGTCCATGCTCAAAGGAATCATAATTTACCCGGCCACCCTAATATGAGTCATTCCATACCAACTGTTCCACTACAGAAAAACCATGGTAGCTTCAATAGGATATCATTTGCAAAGTATTCGCCCTTAGGGCACTATTAAATAACAAAAAAAATTTAAGATTTTTCAAAAAGTGGGCATTGGAGGCAAGGACGAAAATTGAAAATTTCAGCATTTTTTGTCTATTTTTATAAGTATATTTATTCCAATGAAATGAAACACAGTGATGTCTTTAAAATGAAAGTTTTTTTTATAGATTTTTGTATGGGCTATCGATTTAAAAAATAAAAATTGGAACATTTTCAGAAGAAGATCTGAATTTTTTAAATTTAAATTTAAACCTTTTATATAAAAAACATGCCACAATATCATTGTTTTTTTACATGTTTAAAAAATAGTTAAAGTGTATATCTATCTGTTCTGAAATTTCCAGAGATGTTTTTTGCCTTGTTTTCGAGAAAAAAATGTTGAACATTGCACTATCCTTATATTTTACAATAATGAGATATATTACGTATGCCAATGAGTAATATATAAACTCTTAAGAACATTTAAAATAGAGATGTGATAGTGGGTATGTTTTTTTTTCGATCACGCACTCTCACCAAGGAAACATTTTAATCTCGCACGATATTTTATTTTGCTCAAGCTCAGTCACGCTCACGTGAGAATCGTGACCGTGGCAAAAAAAGTTTACTCACGTGGGCGTATATGAACGTGAAAAAATTAAAAATCGTGTGTGATTAAAATTTTTCTGACAACACCCAGTGAAATTTTATGAAGCAAATATTTGTTGAACATTGTAACCCTCTAAATGGACGTTTTATTAGACTTATGTGTATAGTTTTTGAAAAAGGACAAAAATGACCCCTTAAAAAGTCAGTTAGAGGGTTAAAATGTTCTAAGAAAAGAACCGCCATAAAATTTCACTGAAGACATCAAATCATATTTTGAAGTTAAGATGTGTTTTTATTATAGTATTTTTGACGTTTTTCAAATGCCTTTGAAAAAAAATAAAAACTTCAGTGGGTTAAAAAAGAAATCCGAACTGACTTTGTAAAACCCTTTGGTGATTTTGTCCATTTAATGGTCTACTTTCATATGGCGTTGAAGCCATTGAGGCTCATTTTTTTCGCACAGTTAATTTAAAAATCTTAAAATTTTATTTTAAAAACCCAAAAAAAAACGAAATTTTTTTCGTAGAAAAAAAAAGCACGACCTTAAGATTTTATTTTAAAAATCCCAAATAAAACCGAAATTTTTGTTCAAAAATATTTTTTTGGGCACTCTAATGTATATAGTGCTAGACATAACTATTCACAATTTGTTAAAGAAAAAGTTAACAATACCAAAACTTTTTTTAAACGAGAATTATTTTGAAAAGTGTGTTTATGTTTATTTATTGAGCTTTAACTTAAGCTTTATAGCGTTCAGATTAAGGTAATAATAAATGTGCTACGAGGGTGGAACTGGAAAATGAAATTATTTATCTACACATTTTTTTTTTTTGTTAAATACTTTATTATCTGGATTATTGAATCTGCCTATTCTTGGCCTAACAATAGGTGTATAAATCTTACAAAACTACACATGTTAGAAAATTTAATTTAAGCAAATTTTTTTTTAAGTTCAAACATGAAAAATTTAAAAAATATTCCAATAGTTTATATCCAGTTATCAGCTTATTTTTCAACGATCCAAACAAAAAATTTCAATTTTTAAATAAGTAGAAGAAATACACATTTTATAAATTCCAGTTTTTTTGACCACCAATTTTTTGTAAACAAAGAAAATATTTTATTGTTTATTAATTTTGATAAACCTAAGTGTTAAGTAATGAGGTATGAAAATTATTAAGCTTTTTCTTTGTTTGCAAAAAAATAATATTTTTTAAATTTTTGCATCTTAGAACTTGGAAAAAATCCACAAATTTTTTTAAAAATTTTTCTAAAAGAAGTCTATAAATAATTACGTTTTCCAGTTCGACCCACGTAGCTCATTTATTATTTACTCAATCTGGACGCTATAAAGCTTAAAATAAATTTTAATAAATAACCTACAAAATACTTTGTTAGTTCTGTGTGAATACTTTTGTCCGGCACTGTATATTGGATTTAAACTGTCTTGTTGCACGTACGTACGTATGTACAATATTTTTGATTTTGATTTCCAATTAGTTTTTTTACATGAATTGAACATATAATCCGTATATTGAATGGAAATAAGTATATAAAATATTGAAATATTTCTTTTGGTTTTCCACTTGACAAACATTTACAAATTGCAAACATTTTAATCACAATGAAATTTTCAAATTCATTTCTTTTTTATACCCTCTACTCTAGTTATAGAGGGTATACATAAGTTTGTCATTCTGTTTGTAACTCATCGAAATATCGGTCTGGGACCCCATAAAGTATATATATTCATAATCCCCGATCGATTTTAAGACATTCTAGCTATGTCCGTCTGTCTGTGGAAATGGTGATCACGGCCAAAATGTTACACGGAGATGGCTGAAACTTAACGTATTTATTGGAAATTCTCCCGAGAAGTTTGGTTTTGCATTTGAGCAATATCGGTTAAGCGGTTCAAAAGTTATGAACGAAAATGTTAAGATATCTCAAAAATTTTAGTACATTTAACATAACCTAAAATTACAAAATGCTTTAATTCGGCTGCTGGTTGACATATGTCAACATAATTGAACACTTAATGTTATTTAAATAAGTACACTCAAAAAAATACGTTAGTAGATTTACTAATTTTTTTTTGCTAATGCTAGTTAGCTAACTTTTAGCAAATTTTTAGTTGAGATTAGCATGTTAGCAAAAAATTCTTGTAAACTTCATTTAGCACATTAGCAATTTTAAACAAACGTTGAACTAATTTCTTTTGCTAAGATTTGAAATTGAGTTGACAACATTTTTACAAGATTTTTTGCTAACATTAGCAAAAATAATGGTAAATTTTTTTTTATTTTCAGAAAACTTAAAATGGCTCTATCTCGGAAACCAAGCCAGATAGAGCAAAATGGAGGCCATTTTTGGTTCTTAGAATCTCCATACTTTCGCGGGTCCTCTTCACATGTGTGGACCCTAATGGGCCCTAACTTTGGATCCAAAAAAGTTAGCATTCCCGAAAATTTTAAAATGCTCATATCTCGGTAAATATTGCCGACACAACAAAAAGTCCAAAAGCATTTTTGTAGCCCTCAATACGTAGAACAAGACCGCAAAATAGTCAAAAGCTCTTCGAGTAATATTTTTGAAGTTATCGAGTTTTTTAATTCTCAAGACCCCAGTGGTCCCCTATAATCACGTATCTCAAAAACTAAGCAAGGTAGAGCGAAACGGACACAAATTTTGGATCAAAAACTATGACGATTTTTAAGGAACCCAACTAGGTCTAGACCCATCGGGGTCTGGACCTATCGGGTCCGAACCCAATGGGGTCCTCAAATGTGTCAAAAAAAAATTTTTTTTTGTTAACTAATTATTGGCAAAACATTTTTGCTAACTTTAGCAAAAAAATTGTGGGTTCAAAATCAGCAAATTTTCTTGTAGGTTTACAAGCTTTTTTTGCTAACATTACAGTTTTTTTTTTGAGTGTACGAACATAGTTTTTGGCAAAAAAAGAAAAAAATCGCGGATTTTTTTTTAACAAATTTTTTTTTTCGCGGAAATTTTTTTTCAAAAGTAATTTCCTTTTAAATAAAGTTTTTTGCAATAATCTTTTGGAAATTGTGGAGGGTATCACTACATTCGACAAGGCCGAATTTAACTTTTTTACTTGTTTTTGCTGTTGTTTGCAGTCATTCAAAAACATGATACAAAATAAATTTATTTTAAATAAAATTAAATGAAAAATACAATAACAATAACAATTTTCTACTATATTTACAATATAGAAAATATTTGCCATTTACACAAATGCTCCTTTTTGTGTCTTCTGTCACCATCATCAGCCCAAATATTGTACATGAAATTCTCGTACAAATAAATTGAAAAGTTGAAGCTGGAAAATGAAGAAGTAGTACGAATGTCTTTTTAGAATCATCTTGAAAACTTGTGTTAATTTCATTTTCGATTTGCCTGCCACATGTGTACGTACGTACACTCAACAGAAAAACGATGTCAAAAATTTATAAAACGACTTTTAATAAAATTTAAAAAGTTTTAGTAGAGTTTCTTCTTAAGTTAATATTTTAGCTAGATACTACGTCATTCCACTAAAAAAAACAAAACTTTTTCTGCACACTTACAGTTTTCGTAAATTTACAGATTTTTCTGTTCTTAAAAGTTTTAGTAAGTCGTTTCTGCTTTAATCAGCAGATTTCTCAAAAGGATCTAAATTCAAGTTATTTCAGTAAAACAAAAAAAAATGTTGTCCACTTACAGATTCTGGTTTGCTAAATATTTTACTGAGTTTTTGTAAATTTACAGATTTTTCTGTTCTTAAAAGTATCGGTTTTGCTTACATCGGCAAATTTCTGATACCAAGATTGTTTGGCACACTTACAGACGCTTTTTTGTTAAACATTTTACTGAGTTTTCAAAAATTTACAAGTCTTAGCAAAACGCTTCTGCTGAAACCAGAAGATTTTTCATAAGGATCTTAATAGCATAGATTTCCAGATCGAGTCAGCTGTTATCAGATTTTTCAAAAGTCAAAAATTTTAGCTTCCTGCGTTGCAAAATCAATCGTTTTTTTTCTACTTTGTGAAAAATTTTCTTCTAAAACAGCAGACATTTTATTTTGAGTGCATCTATCTATGTATCTTTTGTATATGATTGTTTTCCGTTTATCTGTATGTGAATTTCGAAAATTGTTGAGATGTCGTCATTTATCATTTGCACAAATAGATACTCGTATGTATCTTAAACCAAAAATATTACAAACAACATCTTTATAGTTAGTAAACGAAGTTTATAGATACAAATCCAATATTTATTTTTAAAACATACAGGCAATACTTCAACTGCTCAATTGCAGTCATTTTGAATTGTTGCAGTAGTTATGTACACTTCATCTGGTTTTAACATGTTTCTTTTTTTTTTCTTTCGAAAATTAAAGAATTTTAAATATTCAAATTGTTGCAATATTTTCAAAAAAAAAAAGCTCAATACACCATTTTCAATAATTTTTGTAAAAAAATTAACTTACATTTTTTTGAGCGTAAAATTTCGATCGAAGATCATGATATATATATATGGTGCCTTCCATGTCAAATCGGATACTTTGAATTTTTTTTTAGATTTTCCCAATTTGTTTACAGTTTTTAGTACCCTTTGAAAACTCGTTCGAGCACTCAAAAAAAAGTGAACTAAAAACTGGTAAAACTAAATAAATTTTGAGAAAAAGAGGGAATGATTTGGCTCCAAAGATTTTTTTATTGGTTTTAGTTCATATTTTTCCCAAAAATAATGACAATAAAGTTATTTAATTTTACGCCAATTTTAACTAGAAAATAGGAAAAATTATATTACACTTTAGTTCATTCATATTTTAGGACTAGATTGGGTCCGGACCCTGAACCCATGGGTTCGGACCCCATGGGTCCAGACCCTGTTCACTTGAGACCCCGTTGGGTCATATAAGGATCGCTATAGATTTTGACCAAAAACTTTTGTCCGTTGTGCTTACACTCAAAATATTTTGTAGGCAAAAACAAATGAAAAACACATTTAAAACCAGTGAATAAACAATTGAAAACCATCCCAGTAATTATTCGTTTGTTTTAACAAACATCAACAGTTATTTTTTACTGTTGACAAAATTTTCTAAAATAAATAACATTAAACATTAAAAAATTACGTTTTTTTATTCTTTTTTACCAACAAATTCGAAAAAAATAACCTACGAACACATTAAAAATTAATGATAGTTCTGTTATTTTTACCAGCAAATTCAAAAAAAAAAAATAACCTACAAAAACATTAAAAATTAATGATTTCGTAGGTTATTTTTTACAATTTTCTATTGAAATATTTTTTTTTTAAATTTTTGAATAAAATTTTGGGCAATCGATCCCGCAATCAACTACATTCTGGCCGAACACTCTACCCATCGTGCCAAAGTCACTTGATACAAACATGTTTTATATTTCTATAAATAATTTTTTGAATTTTTTTTTCTACAAAAAAATAACCAACTTGTGTAGGTGAAAACTAATGATATATCATTAAAAAATACCAACAATTTAAAAAAAAGTTAGTTACACAAATCATTAAAAATTTAAAGAATAATCAGTAGTATTTACTTACAGAACAAAAATAAATGACTTTAAAAATTAAATGTTAATGAAAGTCTTTTTTTTTAGTGTGTTATTTTTGAAACAAAGGACAGAAGTAGTCATTAATAAAAACTGAACATCAAATAAATGTTTTTTCTTTTTAAAATGACTAAACGTAAAATTTTTTAAATAAACTACAAACAGTTAATGACATAATTTTTTAAGTGTAGTTTTTGAGATACGGTAATAAGGGGCATGATAGGGTCTTGAGAATTTTAAAAACTCAAAAACTATTAGTCGGAGGGCTTTCGGATATTTTGCGGTAGTGTTATACTAGTAAAGGGTTACAAAAATGCTATTGGACTTTTTCGGGTGCCACCAGTATTAACTAATATATAGGCATTAGGGATATAACTTTTTTTTGAGTGCAAAATACCACTCCAGTACCATCTGGGGAATGTTGTTCTAATAATAAAAACTGTTTTTTAGGTTGATTCGGTGAAAAAAGTTTCCGCACCTAAAGAGATTTCTAAAGTGATTTAAATTTTTATTTATATTTTTTTAAAAATTATGATTTTTCAAATATCGCGATTTGATAAAAATTTTGCATTAGGTTTATGAAAAATAGTTCGGTATTGAAGATTATATAAGAATTTTAACAAAAAATAACTTATTTAAGACAAGAATAACTGTTTTGATAAAAAAATTAATAAATGAATATAGACAAAACTTCAACGCTTTCGGTGCGGAAACTTTTTTCACGATAGAGGAAAAGTGGCACCATATTTTTTTATATTTTTACATACTCTACACGGCTATGGGGTTGTATTTTTGATATTTGCAAAATTTGCAAAAAGTTATATCCCTAATGGGCATATGAGGCATTCCACACCAAATGTCCCGCTACAGAAAAACCTGTTTATATAGTTTTGTATGGGCTATCGATTAAATTTTTTTTTTTTTTGAAAATTTTCAGAACTCGTTCTGCAATTTTCCATTTTTTAAAAAGTCAATTTATCAAAAAACCGGCCACTTTTTTTTTATTTTTAAGTTTAGAAGTTTGTCCATCCACACAAAAAAATGCAGAAACGCTTTTTTCGTTTTTTTTTTCGAGAAAATCGCATTTGAATTTTAAATTTCATAACAATTTTGTAATTTGCTTATATTTTCTTGTTTTAACGTTGCGAATTAGTATTATTACTCATACGCTCTGTTGAAACAAGAAAATACAAGCAAATTACTAAATTGTTACACTCAAAAAATTATGTCATTAACTGTTTGTAGTTTATTTAAAAAGTTTTCCGTTTAGTCGTTTTTAAAAGAAAAAACATTTGTTTGATGTTCAGTTTTTATTAATGACTATTTCTGTCCTTTGTTTCAAAAATAACACACTCAAAAATAAAGACTTTCATTAACATTTAATCTTTAAAGTCATTAATTTTTGTTCTGTAAGTAAAAACTACTGATTATTCTTTAAATTTTTAATGATTTGTGTAAGTCATTTTTTTAAATTGTTTAAATTTAAATTGTTGGTATTTTTTAATGAAATATCATTAGATTTTCACCTACAAAAGTAGGTTATTTTTTGTAGAAAAAAAAATTCAAAAAATTATTTATAGAAATATAAAAACATGTTTGTATCAAATGACTTTTGCACGAAGGGTAGAGCGTCTGGCCAGAATGTAGTTGATTGCGGGATCGATTCCCCAAAATTTTATTAAAAATTTTTAAAAAAATATTTCAATAGAAAATTGTAAAAAATAACCTACGAAATCATTAATTTTTAATGTTTTGGTAGGTTATTTTTTTGGAATTTGTTGGTAAACATAACAGAACTATCATTAATTTTTAATGTTTTCGTAGGTTATTTTTTTCGAATATGTTAGTAAAAAAGAGTGAAAAGCCCGTAATTTTTTAATGTTTAATGTTATTTATTTTAAAAAATTTTGTCAACAGTAAAAAATAAATGTTGATGTTTGTTAAAATAAATGAATAATTACTGGGATGGGTTTCAATTGTTTATTCACTTGTTTTTAGTGTGTTTTTCATTTGTTTTTGCCTACAAAATATTTTGAGTGTATGAAATTTAAAATTCAAATACGATTTTCTCGAAAAAAACGAAAAACGTGTTTCTGAATTTTGTTGTGTGGATGGACAAACATCTAAACTTAAAAAAAAAAAATTATAAAAAAGTGCTGGATTTTTGATAAATTGACATTTTTAAAAAATGGAAAATTTCAGAACGGGTTCTGAAAATTTTCAAAAAAAAAAAATACTCGCCAGCCCATACAAAACTATATAAGAATGTAAATTTTTGAGATTGTAGTGCAATCCGTTTTAATGTGATATATATTTCATCAACTCGCCACAAATTTGACAACTTTTCCAATATTTGGACCACGCCTCCTAAGCCCAGTTTTTTAAAAATTGAAAGACCAAAAACGCAATTATCTAATTTCCATATAGGGCTATCCATACAACCTATTCAGAAGTTTACGGTACACATGTTTTTTTTTGCTGGACAATTGGTGTGGAATGCCTCATATATAAAATCTCGAGAATGTGATTTTTTTTAGATTCAAAAAATTAGTTGACTTTTTTAGTAGACTTTTTCTCGTGTCGGCAGTATTTACCGAGATATGTGCATATATAAAATCTCGGAAGTGCCGAATTTTAGATACAAAATTAGGGTCTTGGGACCCCGACAGATATGTGAGCTAAGATGAGAAATACGATGAAGTTTTGTTTTAGTAAATTTTAACTAAACTTGAACTAAATTGAGTGTGCACATATTTTTAAGAAATTTTTCAAAGAAATTTTTTCCTCAATTTAGGTTATGTCTTTTTTTTTCAGTGTATGAAAAATTTTAGGATTTCAAAATTTTTTTCTTTGGAAAATTTTTTACTCTCTTTCTTTTTTGCTTTTTTTTTTATTATTTTTCATTTATTTTTCTTTCTTTTTTCATTTTTTCTTTTTTAAATCTGGTCTGGAGGGAGAAATTTCTGCTTTCCCTCCTCCTTGTACTCGCGCATGTCCTCAACACTAAAGTGGAGGTTATACAAATGGAAAAAATAACTAAATTCACGGAAAACTAATAATGATTTATCTCCATTGCCATGTTTTCGTTCATTTAAGTTCATATTTTCCTTAAAAATAAGGAAAGAAAAAATTATATAATATTACGCTAATTTGAACTAAAAAATGGGAAAAATTTTATTTCAATTTTGTTCATATCCTCAAATGGGTTAAATTCCCAATTGGGTCCAAACCCCGACGGGTCCAGATCCAGTTGGAGTCCATAATAATCATAGACAAACATTTTCATCCTTAAGAAAATGTTTGTCAGTTTCGCTAAGTTTTTGAGATACGTGAATTAAGGGGCCCAATTGGGTTTGAGAATTTCAAAACTGGATAAATTAAAAACTATTACTCTAAGAGCTGAGAGTTACAATAATTCCTTTAGATTTTTTTGTGCAATATTTACCGAGATATAATGAGAGTCAAAAGCAGGGTGGCTCGTTTTTGAATTTTTCTCTCTACCCGAGTAAAAATGAATACATATAATTTTACATAATTTTACATATAGCCATATGAAATAATATGTTTTCATATCAAACAAAGTACATAATTATATCTCGCATTGAGTTTTTCCAAATTTTTTAAATGGAGTTATATAAAATTACATCTAATGATAACCATATTAATATATAAATACATGTGGGAGACATAATCATATGTGACACATATAACTTAATCTGATTGCATACATATTTATATGTGACTTAATATCAAATAACGTATACGAGCATATTTAAAAAAAATCCAATATCATTATATATATAATTATATATGACTTACAAGAAACCATTTTTAATTATATATATGACTTACAAGAAACCATTTAAAACTATATATGGTTCCATCTTAAAAAACAAAAAATATTTTTTTCAAACATAATTATATATGGTCGCACATATAACTCTATATACAGTTATATAAAACTATACATGGCATCAAACATTTATTTTTTTAATATTATCAAAGATATAATTATAAATGGCTTATGAGATACCGTATATAGTTTTGTAAGGTACCATATAAATACAATTTTTTTTTTAAACTCTATATATAATTTTAAATGGTGGCACATGTAACGCCATATAAAATGTTATACAATTGTATAAGGTAAAAAATATTTTTTTCTTTCACAATATTTTATATATAATTATGCATACTTTTATATGACAGTATTTCAATATTTTTTTTTTTAATGTTGCATCATATATATTTTTATTTAAGTATACAAGAGAGCTTGTATAATTATATATGATTCTCAAAGCACCTAAAATCAGTCAAAAAAAAATATATATAAATTCTATAAATTTTTAAATAGAAAAAAATCTGTTTAATCCATTGTATTTTAAAACTTAAAAAAATGCATATTGGATTTTAAAAGTTAAATGTTTAAAAAATGCATATTACTTAAATAGTTGTGTGTAACTTTATATAAGATCATATAAGATAATATATGATGCTTGGGGACCCCGAGTTCGATTCCCGGCTCAACCCAGAAAAAAACTATTTTTTTTTAATTTTTTAAAAAAGAAAATATGTTTTTAAAGCTTTTTGTTTTTTCTAAACTTAAAAATATTGAATAATTAAATTTTTATGATAAAATCGAAAAATAAATATTAGTTATTTATAGTTATATAATTTTATATATTACATCATATAAGTTAATATATGGTTCCTAGGGACCCTGGGTTCGATCCCCGGCTGAGCTAAGAAAAAAAGTTGTTTTTTTTAAATTTTTTTTTTAAAGAAAATATGTTTTAGAAGCTTTAATTTTTTACTAAACTTAAAAATATTGATTAATTTATTTTTTATGATAATATTTAGAAATAAATATTATTTATATATATAGTAATATAACTTTCTATATTGCATCATATATGATAATATATAATTCTTGAGGACCCTGAGTTCGATTCCCGACTAAGTCAAGAAAAAAATTATTTTTTTTAAATTTTTTTTTAATCTAAATGATTTTTTAATGCGTTTTCGTTTTTCAAATTTAAAAAAAAATAAAATCCCTGAATTTTAACAAAAATATTTCAAAAATAATTATATTTTGATATAATTATATATTATTTAATCCGAAGAAAAAAATATTTTAAAACTTTAATGTTTAACCATCAATATCTCTGGTTTTAAGAGAGCTAAAGTCCTCAGATCAAGCTCAAATCAAAGCTTTATTTGTTGCCAATAATTAAAAGTGTATTTGGTTCGAACTTATGTTAGCAATATTTTCAGATAAAATTATTTTTGTCTGAAAAAACTTCCGAAAAAAACTTAAAACTCATTATTTGGCCGTTGGTGAGTAAAAAAGTTTATACATGTTTTATACCATTTTAAAGGTATTTTTATTAAATATACAACGGCAGAAAGAAAATTTGGATCCGATGAAAAATGTGAAGCTCATAAGCCAAAAACCGTTTTTACTTTAAAGTTTTATAACTTGGAAAATTAAGAGCATTGGAAGATGAAAATCATGTTGTTGAACTCAGTATTAAACCCCCTATTAGCTCAGCAAATAAACTAAAAAAAAAAAAATTTTAGCAAAAATTTTCTAAGTCTTTTTTAAAATTTTGTTCAAAATGAAGTCGAATATAATTTGATGCAATCATATACCCGATAAGATAAACTGGATTTAATTATATATAAGTTAAACTTGATATAATTATATATGATAAACTATTTTCAAAAATTTTCTAAGTTTTTTTAAAATATAGTCTTTTAAAGTTGTCATTTATTAACAACGTCCGCTGGGTCAGAGGGTAGAGATTGCGATTACAAAACAGTTGGTAGCTGTTCGATTCCCCCGCCGCTCGAAGTTTTTTTTTTTTTTTTTTAAATAAATTTTAATTATATATATTTATATCTTAATATTGAAAAAAATTGTTTGGATAAAACTTTATCAGTTCTAAAAATAGATTTTATTGTTCGGATTAAATTATATATAGTTCTAAAAATAGATTTTTTTTTCGGATAAAATTTTATCTTAAGTTTTTTGTAATATTTTTTTTTTCTTTCGTATGAAATTTTATCTTTTTTTATCCAGCTAAAAAAATATTTTTTTTTTTGTCTTGGTCCAATAAGATCCAACCATTTTTCGGATGAAATTGTATCCCACCGATTAAAACTGATCTAATTAGATAAACCCACTTTTCGGATCAAATTGTATCCGTCCGGTTAAAACTGATCTAATCTTAGCGATCCATTTTTCGGATCAGTGCTGATCTTTCAAATCTCGGATCTATCAACAGATCTGGAATAATATAAGAACATATATTGCTCCATACAAAAATTTTTACTCGGGTAATCAAACTCTAATATCCGTCAAAAGTGCCGGTCTCCAAAGGGTAACTCACATGCAAAATCACTTCGATCGGAGTTTATCATTTGTTCCCACTTCGATTTTTTTTTGTAAAATATTGCGGATATCCGTTGGGTCACTTTTCGAAAATCGCGGTTTGAACTTATCAGATTTCAAGGAAATGTTTTGATTTATCAATAATTTGGCTTAATTATATCCTATAAATTACATTTTTGGGGAAATTAAGGTTTTTTGGTGTTATGGCACTGTATCAAATAGTCTGTCATGAAATCTTACCGATTTAGGACGTCTTTAACCCACAATAGCTGGGGTCAACAGTGACTCCCACAGAAAATTTAAAGTTTAGACCTTAAATTTTGTGATATTAACAAGTAGAAAATGACTTCTGTGTATTTTACTTGAACTATAACTTCGTTGTAATATACTATCTTTAAAAATAGTCATTAACCCATCTCGGCAGAGAGTCAAAAGTGACCCCTCCAGTAAAAAAAAATTTTTTTTTACAGAAAATTAATTTGTGGCAATCTATTGTATAACTGCAAGTTATTCTAGCCAATTTACGATATCTTTAACCCATATTGGCCAGGGGTCAAAAATTAGCCCCCTGTGGAAATCACGATGTAGTCCAAAATAAAAGAGCTGCCTCCTAATGTTTATCATGAATATGTCTAATGTTCTTGGGCTGGTTAAGTTCAGAAATGGGCAAAATCGGATCAGGGGACAATGAATACCTCTATTTTGAAGTTGTCCAAATTTGTTTGCTATCATAGCAGATTTGTCTGCTGTTTCGACACTAATTTTATTTTGAGTTTATGTTATCTCCCAGGAGTTTGTAACATTTTACAAATTTCTAAACGGAATTGGTTGTGAGAAATTGTCAAAAGTTTAACATTGCGTGTAAAGAAAATGCAACTCATTTAGAATGAGTTCTTTTTTTTTTTGCTGGGTTACTATTTGTGCATTCACTGTAGTAGGTATGTGTCTAAAAATTTTATATGTATGCAAGTGTATCTTCTACTTCTGTATACATTCACATACACACATTGTGATTGTATCTTTCAGTTGCATTTTAAGTTTGTTGCAAAATGTCATTTGCTGTTGTTATTGTAACTGTCGTCATCATCTATGACGACAAAATAACCAGCTAACCAACCAGACATTCTACCAACCAACCATCCAGTCAGCCAACTTAAAAACAAATCTTCTTATCCGGTGTTATGACCAAAGACATGGAATGGTAGCCAAGTATGCAAATGAATTATTGCATCTTGGCAAAATAATTTCAATTCCCACTACATACATATAACATAAAAACAACATTTTACTTCATATGTGCAAATATATTTTTTTGCTGTCAGTTAAATACTACATGTAAGTATAAATTTTGTTTTGTATGAGATCCGACATTAATCTATAGACTTTTAGAATTTTGTTGGTTTCAAATTAAAATTTAACAAAAAAAAAAGTTAATTATTAATTGAAAAACTTTTACAACCCACGTTAGTTATAGGTGCAATATTTATTGGCGACATCACAATTCTGAAAACAAAGAAAAAAATGGGCCAAATAGCCACGCCTTCAAAAGGGGCGGGTTGAAAAATTAATATTTTGTAATCCACTGGAATACCAGAAATGATACCATAAACTAAATAACAAAAAAATTACGCTAATTTCCAAGATTTTTGCACAGTCTTCTAGAATACATTTTCTTAAGTATTTTGACTTCCTGAACACGAGTCTTTCAGAAAAGTTGTATCAAATCGGCTTCTCGAGATATAGGTATTTTAGTTTTTTGTGGACCAAGCCTTCATAACACCGTCCGACAGGCAATATTTAACATTAACAGGATGATATACGTCTAAAAGTACCCAGTCAGAAAAATACATTCGCAAAAGCGTTGTGGACGGTTGTACGAGCGTTCTGTATACCAATTTCAAAACGCCTTCGATCTGGAGTAAAACTGCATTTACAGTTTTTCATTTCGTAATACTGTTTCCTTTAAAAAAGACTTCAACATTTTAATGGATAAATTTTGTAAAATATTTTTGTAATTTTTGTACTTGTCCTAGAATGACAATGGTGATGGCAAATGAAAGAGGAGGATCTCCCCTAATGTTCCCATTTTTTTTATTTTGCCATATCAAGAAAAATGGTGTGAATGAAGTCATTTAAAAACTTTATCAAAATATGTTGTTAACAATTTTGAATGATATTGATAACTTTTTGAAAGGACGTAACTTACCTTCACTAAAAAAATTATGTTAGTAAAATCAACTGAAAATGTCAGTTAAAATAACTAATTTGTAAGTTATTTTGGGGTCAACTACTTTTTCAGTTAAATCAACTAACAATGTTAGTTATTTTAACTGACAAAAAACAACTGACTAATGTAGTAAAAACTACTTTCATTTGTAGTCAAAACAACTAAAATGTAGTAAAAATAAATTAATCAATATAAAATTTTTTTTTCAAAAAATTTAAAAAAAAAATAGAAGACCAAATTTTTTCCCAAGTTTTTTTTTTTTTTTTTAAAGTCTATTTTTTGGAAAAAAACTTTGAAAATTTTTCTGAGATAAAAAAATAAAATTAACTTCTTTAAATAACTATTACTACACTACAGTACTTTTTTGTTAGTTGTTCAAAAAAACGACTTAAAATAACTAACAGAAATAGTTGTTTGATATTTTTCATACAAAAACAACTGACTTTGTAGTTGAAAACAACTAACTACTGTAAAATATACAAACAACTAACATGTAGTAACTTACATAATTTTCTGAGTGTTATTTTTCCTGATATGTAAAAATAATAAAATAGAAAAATTAGGGGAGATCCTCCTCATATCACTAGTGGCATCCTAGGACAAGTACAAATATTAAAAAAATATTTTATAAAATTTAATCCTCTGAAACTTTGAAGTCCTTTTAAAAGGAAACTCGATCACGAAAAGAAAAACTGTAAATGCAGTTTTACTACATTTAGTCTCTAGTTTCAAACGTATATTATCTAGTTCGTGTTTAACTACTTTTTTTAATTTTTGTCGGACGGTGTAATTAACAAATTTTTTAATATTGGAAATTTGTATATTAAGCTGAATTCATAATGACTGAGTACTCTGTGCCAGAGAGTGGATTTTGTTACTGTATCTTTCGGACTTTAGCATTTCTTGTATCATGGTATCTCTATTTTTAGAGATGGTACTCTGTAGTACAGAGTACTCCGACAAAAGTTTCATTTAAATGGCTAATTTTAGGCTGACACCAATCAAGTGTGTGTTAATCGAAGGAGTGCTGATGATGGAAGGGTAGCATCTTTCGAAAGCTGTAGACATCTCCACTTAGCCTGTGTTGTCACTTGTTTTTTTTTATCAGATTTTCTCATTGTAAGAAAATAATTAATATGGACTCAAACCGAACTAAAACAAAATTTAGTTATATAATCCAACAATATGAGAAACACAATTGACAAAATCCTAAGCTTCGTAAATGATGAAAAACCATTTTTTTGGCAGTTTTTATTTTTAACAATTTTGTGCTCGGAAACCGTAAGTCGTACGAAAAAACTTATAAAAAGAATATTAATTACTAGCTGAAGCGCCGGTGTTGACCGGGTTGACTTATTCATGAATATCTAAATAGATTCTCCTCGGCGTCATCCCAAGGGTCCACATACTAATTTTCTCATGAGAAATACACATATATTCTGAAGTACCGTAAAATTTAATGAAATGCAGAATTTTGTTAATAACTTCACCCCAGCGCCAGCCCAGCGTTAATAACTTCACCCCAGATCCAAGTTTTACCAGGAAACCTATTTTTAATAAATATATTTTGTGAATTAAAGCCAAATCGTACCATAAATATCAAAAAACTCAAATACTGCGACGACAGCGCCACCTATTCGGATTTAACTTAAGAGAAACATGGTTCCAGACTAAACTAATATATTGCCCAAGCTTGGTGTCAATGTGCGTGAATATCCGGGTCTGAGGAAACGTCGTCTTAAGTATTTGGGGCAACGATTTTTTGATGACTTAGATTGCCTAAACAGTGTCCCATTGACGTCTCTAGCAGAATACCTTAGGGAATCGGGGTGGAAATCGGGAATTTTGTATATCAGGGGAGTAGGGAGACAACTTTAGGGGAATCACAATGGGCCTTATGGCCTCCGAGTGAATTCGCCAAATCGGCGGACGCCCATCCAACCTAACCTAACCTTGGTGTCAATCGGTCCAGCGCTCAGTGGTCGAAGCTGTATGGAGACGGCGGCCAAAAATACTTCCAGTACAGGTATCATCGTGAAACTTCGGTCACGGCTTTATAAATATGTCAGAACTATTTAATAATAAAATGGAAGTGATTGACGACTCATAACCACCCCACCCCCTACCCAAAGCACCCAAATTCACCCCACATAAGAAAAACGAAACTTCTAATTGTTTTTAATTCACATTTTATTCATAACTTTTTTACAAAATTAGTTTTGAAAAAGAAAAACATTGACTTCTTAAATGTGAAATAAAATGTAATAAAAAAATATAAAAAGTTTAAGGGGGGTTGTTACTAAAAAAACAGTCCTTATATAAACGCAATAATTTTTAATTCTGTTTTTTATATGAAAGATAAAAACCTTTATATTTTAAAAAATTTTCAAATTTAGGTCAACTAGAATTGCCAGGGTTGCCACCCAATTGTGGGATGATTTTTTTTTAAGAATAAAATTGGCTGCAGTTGTACAGCAAAAACTACTGAACCGATTTTGATGAATTTTTTTTTTATTTATAGATTATTAAACTCTCAAGTACTTATCGTGACCATATTGTTTTGGTAAACCTGCCTTAGTTTTAAGCGATATAATTTTACTAACATTTGCTTGCATAATTGATCAATTCATTTTTAAGGTAGCAAGTCGCATATCATCAGCAGCGGAGACATTAATTTCTGCTATTCGTCGTCGCTTTGTCCTGCTTGTACACTCTCCGAAACTTAATCTAGAATGTCCTCCATCTTGATTCAAGTCAGATGTGTGTGAGTTTAATAAAATCGACTCCTTTTGGGCAAGTCAATCAGAATATGTATTTCGAACTCTTGTTTTTATACGATTGCATTTTTGACAAAATTATGGAATTTTTTTGCAATTATAGTTTAAAGGTGTTTCTAATTGACTTTCCACAATGTGTAGCCCTCATTTTTAATAAAGCTTATACTATATCCTTTTCGAGATTTTTCAGCATTTGCAGCTCTTTCTAAGCACCAAATATCAAAAATATGTGAGCGAGAAAGTTTGCAATCATAACATGTGCCTATTGCAAAAATAATTTATAATAAGAATGCAAATAAGAAATAATAAAATTTAAAGTCAGTGAAAAAAGAAAAAACACTCATTTCTTTACATACATGACAATAACAGAGCAACGCTAACATAAATTAACAAACCACCACACAAATTTTTGACATCAAAAACAACGAGGCCGCTTTGATCTGTTGGGGATAACTCAAAGACGTGCAAGAGAATGCAGCTGATATTACCAATTTTAGAATCTTGGAATATTAACTAATTAACCAAAAAAAAATCCGATTGGAGATTTCAGGGGGGAACACAACTAAAACTCTAGTTGAAATTTCAATATATGGACGAACAAACACTAACAATGACACAGGAGAGATATTAATTTAAAAAAAAATCAGAACACATTGTTATTATTTTAAAATTTAGTTAATATCTTCTTATTCAATATACATTTTGTTTTTTTTTCAACAAAAATTTTTTTATATGGTTTTAATTAATTTAAAGTTGATCCTCATTTTTCACCTTTTTCCACTGCAAAAACCAACTGTTAACCCGCCCTCTCTTTTGAAGCTGCTCTTAAAGAGTACAGTTGGAATCAAAACAAAACAACTTAAAATTTTAAAACTTTTTTTTTTGTCAGAAATAGTGATGACACATTTGGTGACAAAATTTTGAATTTGATTTTTTTATTTTTGGCCAATGGGATCGACCAGTGTGCAGCGGTACTTAAGTTTTAGTAACACGTACCCCGCACAAACGTTTTTATATATTAAGATGAAGATATAAAATTTATAAAGTTTTTTTTTTTTTTTTTTAAATTTCAACAACAAATTTTGAAAACAATATTTGAATGTCCTTTTTTTTAGGAACGACAACATGGATTTCCAAAAGCAAAATTTTGTATTTAAGTTTATAATGTCCTTTTAATACTAATAAAATTTCAGAGAGGTGTTTTTTCGTATTGTTGGAAAAAATCAAATACTGGGCTCTCTCTCTAATTTTATTAGTATTAAAAGGACATTAAAACCTTAAATACAAAATTTTGCTTTTGGAAATCCATGGTGTCCTTCCCAGCAAAAATGGACATTCAAATAAGGTTTTAAAAATTTTTTGTTGAAACTTTTTAAATTTTTTTTTTATAAATTTTAAATCTTCATAATTGTATAAACAATATTGATTTTATAGTTTTTTCGTACGACCTACGGTTTCTGAGCGCAAAAATGTTAAAAAACTGTCAAAAAGTCAATATTGTCAAAAAAGCTATTTTTCAAACGCCCATACCCAGCAAAACTTAGATTACCAAATAAGGTATAAAATAAGGTATAGGATCTCTTATTTTATACATTGCAGCATTGATGATTTTAACAGGCGATGAGACTCAAAGTAATGCATCCACATTATCACAAAGAATACCAGTAAGGTATAAAATAAGTCATAAATTTATAACGAAGAATACGAGTAAGGTGTAAAATATATGATATTTTATAGGTTACGAGTAAGGTATATAATATAGCATACCAGAACGTAATATATAAGGTGTTACGAGTAGTGAAAAAGTAATTTTGTATTAAATTTACTCACGTGATTGTAAGTGAGTGTAAGTAGATAAAATATGCTCGTGAGTGTGTGTCGTTAGAAATTTCTTGTCGTGAGGCCATTTCTAGTTTAAACTTATGCATTTTTTTATAAAATAATTATTTTTTATGTTATTGTAATGCATTATGCATTTAATTATAAATAATGCATTATTTCAAACTTTCAAATAATACATAATGTAACCAAATATAAGTCATCCATGATTTAATGTTTAGAAATAATAAATATGAAATACATTTTTTCCAATAATCATGCATTACGTAGCAAATTATTAGTAATGCATTATTTTTCACTTTAAAATAATACGTTGTGGAACAAATTTTTGGTAAGACATCCTAAAATAATGCTACAAATAAGGTATATACATTACCTGGTAATGTGTTATATAATCACTACCCATTACCAAAGTTTTGCTAGGTATCTTCCAAAGTATTGATTTCAAAAAAAGAGTTAAAAAATTTATTTTTTTCATCAAAATGTTTTTTTACCACCTTTTTTTCATTAACAATTGTTTTTGTTAGTAATTTTGCTTTTTAAAGTAAAAAAGTCATTAAAAATGCTAATATTAGGAAAAAATTTTTTTTGGAAACCTTTCTGAGTTCAAAATCAAAACCTATATAGAGTAAAATTGTTTAAAACAAAAAAAAAATATTTGTTCGTTTTTTTTTCTTTTTTCTGTTGCTAAATTACATTAAATCAAAATTAAATTTAAAACACAACAACTAAAAATTGTAGCGCATACTTCATTATTTCTATGACATGTTACTACAATTGCAATTGTTGGCCACTTTGGAATAAGAATCGTTGAAGAACAAAACACAAACGAACTACAAACATTCAATACAAAAAAAAAGATAACAACATGGTCTGGCGCCTGATGGTAACGACGAAGCAAATCAAATTAAGTGCAGAAATCAAGAAAAATAAACAACAGAAAACTTGAGCAAATACACAGAAAAAAATAAAATTTAGAAAATTTTTAATAGTACTGATTAAAATATTACCTAATTTTTCCCCAGTAAACAAATTAAAAGTATTAATAAACATTTTATAAATAACTGCATTTTTTATTTAGTTCGGTTTGAGTTAGAGTTTCTATTCGGGAAAAAATTCCCGGGAATTCCCGGGAATTTTTTTTCTCAAAATCCCGGGATTTTTTCATCGGGAAATTTCGGGAATTTGTCAATAACTTTTTTAAAAATAGTTTATCAAATTACCCATTTTCAATACAATTTTATATGATTTAAAAAAAAAATATTAAAACTTTGATTAAATTTAGTCTAAAATTTCACAAAAATTTAATTTTTTTAAAGATGAATTTTTAAATTTAAAGACTGATATTTTAGCGCAGATGTCTTGAAACGGTTATTTAAGCAATTCAAAAGTTTTCCAAAACGTGTCTTTAAAATAAAGTCCGGATTATGATTATTCAGCATTATTCGAATTTACAAAAAAGCTTTTACAAACACAACAATTTAAAAAATTATAAATTGATGAATAAAAACATTCTGTGTGGAGTAAAAATACGTCAAGACAAATACGACAATCCTGATAAGGTCCAAAACTTCTACAAAAATTAGATTTTTGTGAGTTTTCTACATATGTTTAAAAATTAAGTAAAAACAATATTTTACAAAAGAGCACATCTGAGGATGTTTTAAATTAAAAAATGCGACCATTTTTTAAAAAATATTATTTTTTATATGATAAGACTCTGAATTTGTTTTAATCAAAAAATTCCCGGGAATTCCCGGGAATACAATTTTTTTAAACGCTTTCCCGGGAATTGAAAAAGTCCGGGAATTTAGAAACTCTAGTTTGAGTCCATATTAATGTCGACCACAGATGGGAATTTTTAATTACCATTGAAATTTAATTACCATTGGTTGATATTAGGGTTTCTAAATTCCCGGACTTCTTCAATTCCCGGGAAAGCGTTTTAAAAAAATCGAATTCCCGGGAATTCCCGGGAATTTTTTTAATAAACCAAATTTTGAGCTTTATCATATCAAAAATATTATATTACAAATTATGGTCGTAATTTCCAATTTAAACCCATTTTAGATATCTTCTTTTGCAAAATAGTTTTATTAATCTTTAAAATATACGTAGGAAGTTCATAAAGTCTAAAATTTGTAGAAATATTGGACCTTATCACAGTTGTACTTAGTATTTGCATTGATGTATTTCCACTTCATACACAATTTTTCACAAATTGGAAAATATGTATGTATAATAGAGTGTCCCTTATTTTGGAAATGTTGGAAATGTTGAGACGGTACCCGCTCATTTTTTCCTTTTGACTTAATAACAAAAAAATTTAAAATAAAAAACAAAAAATTTTTGGTTTGTATGGAAACATGATTTTTAAGGCCCCGCTCTTTAAGGCCTCGTCGCGTAGGGAAGGCGTGGTCGTAGGGGCGTAAAATTTTTCCTGAGTTATTTTTAAGTCAAATGGAAAAAAATTAGCGGGTACCGTAATATTTCCAACATTTCCAAAATAAGGGACACTCTAATGTATAACTTATCCGATTTTAATTTTGACTACGTCAACCGTAAGAAGTAGAAGGATTATATTTTAAAGATATATTTAATTATACTTTAAAATTTTAAAATTTATCGGTTTAAGGCATCCGTGCCAAAATAAGAACACCAATATTCGGAGGATATTAGACTTCTGTTTCATATATGAAATTTTAAGCTTAACAGCAGGTTTGTAATATTTTCTTTAAATATGAAAGATCTGAATATGAAATAATAAATTTCGAAAATAGAAATCATTGGAATTTTATATTAAGATATTTTTGCCAATTTGCAACCAACCTTTGAAGTGAAATTCAGTTTCATTCCGTATTTTGACACGCAATCGATAAATAATATGCAAACTGAAGCATATCCTTACTAGTTTTTCATGAAAAAAATTTAATTTTTTCAAAGTTTTAATGTTATTTTTAATAAATTGTTTAAAATTGCGTTAAAATGCGTAAATTAAATATATTTTTCTTGAAAAAGTTAGCTACGAATTCCCGAAATTTCCCGAAGAAAAAATCCCGGGATTATAAGAAAAATATTTCCCGGGAATTCCCGGGAAATTTTTCCCGAATAGAAACCCTAGTTGATATCAATGGTAATGAAAAAATTTTCATTTCCATTTAATGGTAATTAAATTTTTTTATATATGGTTTTGAATTGAGAAAAGTGTGAAAGAAAAATTTTTTAATTTTTCTAAAAATTTAGACATCCTGGTTTGTTTCTTACTAGTTTCATATTATCCAGTTATAATAATCTTCAGAAAAACTTTTAATGTCAAGTTTATTTAGTTAATAGTCAATAAAACTCTATATGTGAAAATTATTAACAGATCGCAGCCGACAAGGATTGAACTCATCATCATCTGTAATACTTTGCTATTAACTGCTTGTAACGTACAATCACTCTAGACCGATACGCCAAGTAGGCTGTTAAGCAAGTATCAACTAAATCTGATTTTTTCAATTCAAGTGTCGTTGTTGCTGTTGTTTTTTTCTAACAGAAGAGTTTGTTATTATTGTAATTATATGTAAACAAACTTATTTTTAGTAATCATTTTTCTTCTTCCTCTCCTTCATCAATTCTGATCTAAGTACTTATTTTTGCAAACATTGCCAGACATGGTCTATATTTTAGACACAAATGTTAGGTGTTGCCATTTTTCCAAAGATACTGATTGCCACTTAGGGCGACTTATAGTCGTTATTTTTAAATTATTGTTTTCTGTAAAGACAGTCGAGCTCGGGCTCTAATTATAATTATGTATTATAATTTTTTGATTTGTTATATATGGTTTTGAATTGAGAAAAGTGTGAAAGAAAAATTTTAATTTTTCTAAAAATTTAGACATCCTGGTTTGTTTTTTACTAGTTTCATATTATCCAGTTATAATTATAAAATTTTTTTAATTGAAAAAATAATTGCTAATGGTAATGAAATGCACCAATTGTTGAAAAACACCAATTATAATTGGTTTCAAAACCATTGGTTTGCACATTTTTGTTTTTTTGAAAAGTTAAAAATTTAAACATCAAAGTATGTTTTTACAAAGAAAATTTGTAAATGTTAAAGACAAAAAACAAAACGCAAATAAAAATTTCAAATATTGTGTTATACAAAGGCAATCAACGTGTGTTTGGTTTATAAAATCTGAAAAACTAAAACACCATATAACAAAAAACAACAGATTTTTCCAAATATTAACGATTTGGACAATATTGTGACGACTTTCACTAATGGTAATTATTTTTTTTAAGTGATGCCATACCAATGGGAATTATTTTTTTTTAATTATCATTAGTAATTAAATTGATAAGTAATTTAATTGGTACAATTGATACAACCAATTGTAATGAAAAAAATTTCATTACCATTGACATCAATTAAATGGTAATTAAACCATCAATTAATTGGTCCCTTTAATTAATTAGTCCCATCTATGATGTCGACAGCTTTTGGAAAAAGGCGGCCTTTTATTATTTTTCTGTTTTAAATAATTTTTTTTATGTATTTGAAAACAATTCTGTATTTTTCTTAAATTTTTCTGCATCAACATTGAGTATGAGTAATAAATATTTACGTAACCAACGACTTGAAATTATTTCAATTATTTTAGCATTTATGGTACAATACAGAAATATGCTTGTAAACGATTTTTGGTAAATTGAACATTTTACAAAAAAAAATTGTGGTGCATTCCGTTTTAATTTGATAAATATTAAATCAAGGAAAAATTAAAAAAAAAAAACTAGTAAACAATTTATAATTTGCATGTTTTACTTTAGGGGACTCTGGTGCTGCCCTTAATGAACACGTTGGGTCCAGCGTCCAAGCTTAAGCTCGAAATTACGTTAGATATAACCGGTATTAATTTTACTGTGCACCGTTGCGTATGATTGATATTTAATTTTATTTAGGCAATTACAAAATTAAGTATACGTCACTTATACAGTTCTCAAGCAAGCAATTATTGTTATAATTATAATCAGTTGGTGAACTTAAAAGCGTATAAAAAAATCTAGCGCTGAACAAAAAAAAAGCATTGAGGGTTTGTTATGGAATATGTTAACTTACATTTGCTTTTGGTTTCATCCCATTCCGATTTTGGTTGTTGTACTGTGTTATTTCACAAATTTTTATAAAAATTTAAGAGTAAATTTTAAATTGCACCAATTAAAAAAAATACTTAACATTTTTTTTTCTTAAATTTCAACAAGTTATTTCTCAAATGTTTTTTTTCGAATATTTTTTTTTTCGAATATTTTTTTCTGTGCACGGAAAGATACAAACTCGTAGATACAAACAAGTACCTTACCAACATATTACAACTTTAAAAGGCATGTCTTCTTTCTTAAAATGGCGCTTTTGATATTTGATTTAGTATTTTTCATTTGAGTTAAACTTTTTTTTTAAATTAAATGTTTCTAGCCAATGCCAATAATAAAATACAACAAAAACTAAATAATCGAAATAACAAGATCAATGGTGAGAAATGGCAATTGTCCATGTAGCACCTAGAAATGAGTATTATTATTATCATCATCATTTTAATGGATGCTTTTTTTTTGCTGGTTACCTTAAATGCAATTGTTTAAGACTGGTGTGCACAAATTGTGGGACAACTTTTTTTTAGGGTTCCTAGAAAAAATATTTTTTTTTATTACGGAATAAATGAAATTCATTACTTACGCTACGTTACAAAAACTAAATAAAATTGCACCACGAGGTGCATTCCATGGATTTTTTTTACACCGAAAAAAATCCACGCAACATTTTACAAGATAAAATTTCGTACTTACGTGTTTCGTAAAATATACGAATATTTACTTTATAATACAAAAAAACAAATTAGTACGGACTTTCGTCAAATTACGAAACATGTGAAAATATTTCGTAATCATGAACATTTTTGATTAACCTGCACGAAAAGTGACCGGTCCTTGATAGGTCCCGTGATATGTCACACGGAACCGAATGACCTATCACAAACTTTGAAACCTTTCATATAAAAAGGCCTAGGACTTACAATTAGAACATTTTCAAAGTTTTTTTCGGAACTTCCAAATTTAATTTTAAGATTTATTTTTTCTTAAAGCATTTTTAATAAATTTTTTACAACGCAAAAAAAAAAGAAATGTAAAATTCTTGTGTCCGAAAAAAAAAATTTCTATAGAAAATTTGTGAAACAAAAAAAATTTTCTAAGAAAAATTTTAAATAAAATTCTTTAAATTCAAAAGCTGTTTAATATGTAAGACATTATTTTTGAAAAATTGTTTCGAAAAAACAAAAAAAAAATCATTTTTTTTATAGGGAGTTTGATAGATTTTTCCCGTGAAATCGAACAGAGTACTATGCATTAATGGTAAAAGTCGCTATTTTTCTCATATTTTTAATTTTGCGTTTTTTTTTTGCAAATTCATTAATAACTTTAAAAGTTGATTTGCTGTATTAAAAAAATACTAATTTGTGTTATTAATTTCTGCAAAAAAACTTTTTAAATACATCCCAGGAAAACCTTTAAAATAGTAATGGTTATGTAATGCGTTACCATGTAAATCATAGTAAAAAAAATCAAAAATGTTAATTATTTTTTTTTTTGTATTTTCACACTAATTGTAAGAAAAAAATTTAAATAAAGCAGAAACAATTTCAAATTAAAAAGAAAACAGTGACAAAAGTCAAGAAAGTTTGTTTTAGCTTATTTTGAAAATTTTTACTTTCATTTTACTTTCATTTTAAAAAAACTAAAGTTTTAAAATCAAAGTTGCTTCATTTTTAATTTAAAATTAAGAAATTATTGATTTGAGGTTGAAATCAGATTATTTTTGTCGATTAAAAAAAACGGAAAACTTTCAGCAGAAGTTCTGAATTTTTAAATTTACCCAGCAAATTTTTGCATTACTGGTAATGAGTATAGTAATTAGTAATAATTATTGGTATGTACTTTTGCCTACTAAGCGTATAGCAAAATCGTAATCTACGGAAAATTCTAAGAACTTTTCCCAACGAAACCATGGTTCTAAAATCAAAATCGAGCTTCCGGTTTTTTAAGAGAAAATTTGGTGCTTAGGAAATCCGAAAATAATGCTATTTTTTTGGAATTATTCATTGCAATTGATGAATGGTTGACATGAATCGCTGGAAGAGGGCTTATTTTAAAGGAAATTTTCTATGCTTTCTATATCTGTGCTCATTTATAGAAAATTATGTACCAAAATAATGGTTTTGGAGGTTTATGTCAAAATAAAAATAGTCAAACTGTTAAACCTCCAAAACCATTATTTTAGTACATAATCTATATATATAAAAGAGTTGGGTGAGTGAGTGACTGACTGACTGACTGACTGATTCATCATCGCCCAGCCCAAACCGCTGAAGCTAGAGACTTGAAATTTGGACTGTAGGTTCACCTCCCGGAATATAGATCCACTAAGGCTGGATTTTTGCCAGTGTTGATTCTAAGGGGGTAAAAAGGGTAAAAAACTGTACTTTTGGTACTTTTTATATCTCCAGAAATAATGGTCATAGAGACTTGAAATTTGGACTGAATGTTCACCTCCCGGAACATAGATCCACTAAGGCTGGAATTTTGCCAATGTTGATTCTAAGGGGGTAAAAAGGGTAAAAAACTGTACTTTTGGTACTTTTTATATCACATGAAATAATGGTCACAGAGACTTCAAATTTGGACTGTATATTCACATCCTGGAATATAGATCCAGTAAGGCTGGATTTTTGCCAGTGTTGATTCTAAGGGGGTAAATGGGGTAAAAAATACCGTACTTTTGGTACTTTTTATGATTCCTTAAGTAATGGTCCTAGAAACTTGAAATTTGGAATATAGATTCACCTCCCGGAAAATAGGTTCACTAGGACTGAGCTTTTGCCAATGTTGATTCTAAGGGGGTAAAATGGATAAAAAAGTGTACTTTTGGTACCTTTATTATATTTCCTCAAATAATGTTCCTAGAGACTTGAAATTTGGACTGTATGTTCACTAAAGGTGTCCTTACGACTAAGGTAATTTTTCAAAATCACTTTTGAATACGTGGTAGGGTCCTAAATTATAGTTTAGTATCTAAAAATGAGTGAGCCAAAATTTGGGGACAATCGGATAAAAATAACTCGTGCCGAAAATGGATTGAAGTTTTGGGACACACTTATGTGATAAAAAAACACGTTTTTTCTAGTTTTTTAAAAATTATTGGTATATGTTATTTTTTGTTAATTTTTTTGTTAAATAATATGAAAATGGTACTAAATTACCTTTCCAAAAAGGTTAAAAAAATTAAAATCGGATAAAAATTAAGCATTTTATGCATACATGCCCCAGACCATTCCATGGTTTTTAAAGCCAAAATTTGAAAATGTTCAAAATTTCTAGGCAAAAAAATAAAAAAAATTAAATTTTACTTCATAATGTTATTACATACATGTTATAGATAAAAACTAACAAATATAGTAGTCTAGCTTTTTTTTTTAATTTGGCGTGGGTAGTGATATAACTTCCGCGGATTTCAAAGGAAATGTGTTTTTCTATGGTAATTTAGCAAATATGGAAAAAAATGTTTTGTATTATACTATACCAAGTGTAAAATATAAATTCTGTAAATTTTTAGAGAAATAGGGCATCTTTAACCCCTTTTCATCGAGGTGAAATGACAAATTTGGGACATTACATATTTATATAAAAAAAGATATCTGCATATATCCGGTTTCTCAAAAGTTATAGAATTTACATTTTACGCTTCGTTCCGTACAATAAAGAAAAAATTTCCCCATATTTGCTTAATTATTGTGAAAAAAACGCATTTTATTTGGAATCCGCGGAAATTTTATCACTACCGGCGAAAAATAAAAAAAAATCTTGACTACCATATCTGCTATTTTTAATCGTAAACATGTTTTCAATATGATTATAAAGTAAAATTATTTTTTTTTTATTTTTTTGCCTACAAATTTTGAAAATTTTGAAATTCTGGCTTTAAAACCCATACAATGGTCTGGGGCATATATGCGTAAAATGCTTGTTTTTTATCCGAATTTAATTTTATTAGTCTTTTTGGAAAGGTAATTTAGTACCATTTTCGTATTCATTCACAAAAAATTTAACAAAAAATATCAAATACAAATGTTTTTCCAAAAACTAGAAAAAACGAGTTTTTCGTTCTTATAAGAATGTCCCAAAACTTCAATCCATTTTCGGCACGAGTTATTTTTAGCCGATTGTCCCCAAATTTTGGCTCACTGATTTTTAGATACTAAAGAACAATTTAGGACCCTACCAGGTGTAAAAAGATGATTTTCGTTTTTAAGGACACCTCTAATGTTCACCTCACGGAATATAGATCCCCTAAGGCTTGATTTTTGCCAATGTTGATTCTAAGAGGGTAAAAAGGGTAAAAAACAGTACTTTTGGTACCTTTTATATTTCCTTAAATAATATTCCTAGAAACTTGAAATTTGCAATGTAGGTTCACCTCCCGAGAAAAAGATCCACTAAGGCTGGGTTTTTGGCCAATGTTGATTCGACGGGGATAAAATGGATAAAAAAGTGTACTTTTGGTACTTTTTTTTATTTACTGAAATAATGGTCATACAAACTTGAAATTTGGAATGTAGGATCCTTCGGTGAAAAAAAAATTCTGGAAAAAGTACTTTTTAATAAATGCGTTTCTTAGGGGGAAACTTTTATAAAAAGTACCTTTTATAAAAAGTACCTTTTATAAAAAGTACCTTTTATAAAAAGTACCTTTTATAAAAAGTACCTTTTATAAAAAGTACCTTTTATAAAAAGTACCTTTTATAAAAAGTACCTTTTATAAAAAGTACCTTTTATAATAAGTACCTTTTATAAAAAGTACCTTTTATAAAAAGCACCTTTTATAAAAAGTACCTTTTATAAAAAGTACCTTTTATAAAAAGTACCTTTTATAAAAAGTACCTTTTATAAAAAGTACCTTTTATAAAAAGTACCTTTTATAAAAAGTACCTTTTACAATAAGGACCTTTTATAAAAAGTACCTTTTATAAAAAGTACCTTTTATAAAAAGTACCTTTTAAAAAAGTACCTTTTATAAAAAGTACCTTTTATAAAAAGTACCTTTTATAAAAAGTACCTTTTATAAAAAGTACCTTTTATAAAAAGTACCTTTTATAAAAAGTACCTTTTATAAAAAGTACCTTTTATAAAAAGTACCCAGCAAAACTTTGGTAATGGGTAGTTATTATATAACACATTACCAGGTAATGTATATACCTTATTTGTAGCATTATTTTAGGATGTCTTACCAAACATTTGTTCCACAACGTATTATTTTAAAGTGAAAAATAATGCGTTACTAATAATTTGCTACGTAATGCATGATTATTGGAAAAATGTATTTCATATTTATTATTTCTAAACATTATATCATGGATGATTTATATTTGGTTACATTATGTATTATTTGAAAGTTTGAAATAATGCATTATTTATAATTAAATGCATAATGCATTACAATAACATAAAAAATAATTATTTTATAAAAAAATGCATAAGTTTAAACTAGAGATGGGCTCACGACAAGAAATTTCTAACGACACACACTCACTAGCATATTATATCTACTTACACTCACTTACAATCACGTGAGTAAATTTAATACAAAATTACTTTTTCACTACTCGTAACACCTTATATATTACGTTCTGGTATGCTATATTATATACCTTACTCGTAACCTATAAAATATCATATATTTTACACCTTACTGGTATTCTTCGTTATAAATTTATGACTTATTTTATACCTTACTGGTATTCTATGTGATAATGTGGATGCATTACTTTGAGTCTCATCGCCTGTTAAAATCATCAATGCTGCAATGTATAAAATAAGAGATCATATACCTTATTTTATACCTTATTTGGTAATCTAAGTTTTGCTGGGTACCTTTTATAAAAAGTACCTTTTATAAAAAGTACTTTTTATAAAAAGTACCTTTTATAAAAAGTACCTTTTATAAAAAGTATCTTTCATAAAAAGTTCCTTTTATAAAAAGTGTCTTTTATAAAAAGTACCTTTTATAAAAGTACCTTTTATAAAAAGTACCTTTTATAAAAAGTGCCTCTTATAAAAATAAAAAGAACCTTTTATAAAAAATTTATTTTTATAAAAAGTACCTTTTATAAAATGTACCTTTTACAAAAAGTACCTTTTATTTTTTAGGCAATACTGCCTATCAACTACTAATGTAACCGTGATGCTTCTTACGGAAAGGGTATAGAAGAGAGATGAAAGATTTGAAGGATAGAAGGGCTTCAGTGACAACACTGTAATTTTATAAAAAGTACCATTTATAAAAAGTACCTTTTACAAAAAGTACCTTTTATAAAAAGTATCTTTTAACAAAAGTACCTTTAGTAAAAAGTACCTTTTATAAAAATTACCTTTTGCAAAAAAAAAACATTCTAGGTAAAGTACTATTTGAAAATTCCTTTTCTTAACGGGGTTAAAAAGTATACTTTTTGTACTTTTAATATTTGCTGAAATAATATTCCTAGATATATCCTGAAATAATCATCATAGAAACTTGATATTTGGAATGTAGGATCCTTAAGTGAAAACAAATTCTGGAAAAAGTAATTTTTAAAATTTCCTTTTCTTAGGGTGTGGAACGGGTACAAATTTAAACTCTAGGTACGTTCTAATTTCCGGTAGTAATGGCCCTAGAATCTTGAAATTTGTAATGTAGGATCATTCGGTCAAAAACCATTCTATAAAAAATACTTTTTGGAAATTCCGCTTCTTAGTAGAGTAAAATGGCTAAAAAAGTTTACTTCCGGTAATTTTGATATTTTTTGGCGCATTGGTTCTAGAAACTTAAAATTTTGGATGTAAAATACTTCGGTGAAACCCAAAATTTTGGGAAAAGTACTTTTTGGAAATTCCGTTTCTTAACGGGGTTAAAAAGTATACTTTTTGTACTTTTAATATTTGCTGAAATAATATTCCTAGATAATTGCAATTTGTAATGTAGGATCCTTCGGTGAAGAAAAAACATACTGAAAAAAGTACTTTTTGGAAATTCCGTTTCTAACGGGGGTAAAAAAGTGTAATTTTGGTACTAATTTTTTTGTTCCTATAATAATTGTCTTAGAAGCTTGAATCTAGCTTCACCTTCTGTGAAAAACCAATCTGCTATGCTAAAGTATTTTTAAAAGATTCCGTTTCTAGAGGTGTAGAAAAGTGTTATTTATACTTTTTTATATTTATTGAAATAATGACCCTAGGCAGTGAAAATTTGAATGCTGTATTCTTTAGTGAAAAAATATTTTGGAAAAAGTACTTTTTGGAAATTCTGTTTCTAAGAGTCGTAAAGGGCATAAAAGTGTAATTTTGGTACTTCTTATATTTCTTGAAATAACGGTTCAGAAAAAAAGATTTTTGGAAAATTTAATTTTAAGTGGTAAAGGTGGCAAATGGTTATTTGTACCTATCTAACTATTCAAGCCTAGAAACTCAAAATTTGACGTGCAGTATCCTCCAGCCGAAATAACACCCAAGAGATGGACAGGGTAAAAAGGGGTACCTAAATTGGTACAAGTGGTGTAAAATTGTATTTTTATATCTATAAGATCAATAAAATAGCACTATTTATTTCTGTAACGCATATTATATGGAGAGGAATGAAACTTGCATGGAGATTGAATTGGAAATGAAATGGAGTAGAACGGGGAACGAAATGGAATAGAGCGGGGAACAATATAGAATGATAGTTTTTACTAAAATTCTTCGTATTTAACTTTTTGACTACATTTTTTCTCTCTATATAGTTTTTTACCCAACATTTTTATACCCTCCAACCACAGTATGGGGGTATACTCACTTTGTCATTCCGTGTGTAACGCATCGAAATATCGGTCTAGGACCCCATAAAGTATATATTTTATTGATCAGTGATCGATTCTAAGACATTCTAGCGATGTCCGTCCGTCCGTCCGTCCGTCTGTCCGTCTGTCCGTCTGTAGAGGACACGATACAGTCCAAAATAAAAGAGCTAGACTTCCGAAGTTTGGCACAAATATGTCTTATATTCCTAGGCAGGTTAAGTTCGGAAATGGGCAAAATCGGACCAAGGGGAAAAAAGTTCCCCCTTGAAGAACTAAACCAACCCAAGAAAAACCGCATTTTTTGCAGTGTTTTTTGTACTTTTGGTAAGCAAATACAACATTCTTATCTCAGAAGAAGTTAAAAATCGCAAGGGGAAGGTGCCCCCTAACGACTCCCACCAACCCCCCCCCCCAAAAAAAAAACACGCCCCTGGATTTTTTTAATATTTTTTTTATATTTTGGAGGGTATAAAAGATTCGGCACAGCCGAATTTAACACTCTCACTTGTTTTTATTCCAATTTATTTTTTCACTGAAATATTTATTCACTCAAGATCCAAAATCCCGATATAAGGGCTCGAAAATTGTCAAAATATTTTTACCGGAACGTACATGACAACGTACCACAAAATTATTCAAATTTTATTGTTTAAGTTATTCAATGAAATATTATTTTATGAAAGACTTAAACGTCCACAATTAAATAAAACAAAGACTACATATGAGTAATTTTTTGAAATTGGTAGGGTAATCCTGATCCTTTAATTATCCAGTATTTAACATAACCGGTAACGAAGTTCCGGCGGGCGAGCTAGTTTTCTATAAATGAGCACAGATATAGAAAGCTGAGAAAATTTCCTTTAAAATAAGCCCTCTTCCAGCGATTCAGGTCAACCATTCATCAATTGCAATGAATTGCAATGAATAATTCCAAAAAAATAGCATTATTTTCGAATTTCCTGAGCACCAAATTTTCTCTTAAAAAACCGGAAGCTCGATTTTGATTTTAGAACCATGGTTTCTTTGGGAAAAGTTCTTGGAATTTCTTTTAGATTGCGATTTTGCTATACGCTTTGTCACATTTTTTGGTCCCGAACAAATTGACCCACCCTAATGTACTTACTCATTGCATGAAACACTACACTCAAAAAAATAAAACTGTAAAGTTAACAAACTTTTTTTTGTTAACTCGAGTTTACTGGCTTTTTAGCAAATTTTTAGTTAAAATCAGCGTTTTAACTACTTTTTTTAGTTAAGTTCGATTTACGAAAATACTAGTTTTGTACAAATTTGGAATTAATTTTTTTTGTTGACTTTAAAACTGAGTTTACGAATTTTTACTAATTAATTTGCTGATTTTTTGTAACATTTTTGTTAAGTCGAAAATTTTAAACATTTCTTGTGTAGCCTCCTATGCAAATCTCATTAGTCCTACTTAAGCTGAACTTAACGCTGTGGAAAATATTTTTTTTTTTTTATTTAAAAATAAGGTTAGCTGAATTCTCCTAATAAAAAATGTTACGAAATTTTCAGCTGAATTTTTAGTTAAAATTACTGTTTTTTTGCTACATTCATTCTACGAAAAGTTAACTAAATATTTTTTGTTAAATTAACTAGAAATTTAGTAGGTTCAAAATCAGGTGTTTTTTTAGTTAAATTTAACTAAATTTTTTGCCAACTTTACAGTTTTTTTTTTTTGAGTGTACTTATTCTATAAAGGCCGTGAGACAAAAATAATTAGTGCCTTCAAGCTTACGAGTAAGGAGATAAATAACTACTTACCTATAACGAGTAAAATAAGTATTTATTTATAAGGAATAAAATAAATAGTTGCAAACAGAGTTTGAAGTAACTATTTATCATTAGATTATTCGTTTTCGCGAAATTTTAAGCTAAAAAGGTGAAACAAATATTGTTTTTTCTGATTGGACTTAATTTCCCAAGTGAACTTGCAAATAAGTATTTATTTTTAACATTCTCAATAACTTATTATTTATATTATTGAAAATAAGTACTTACATATTCCAATATAAGTCACTAGTTGCTTTTTGGACAAAAGTAATGCAGTGGGTAATGAGTAGTTGTTATAAGTAATGTAATTGGCAGTCATTACTTTCACAACACATTACCTAGTTTTTGCTGGGTAACCTTAAAGTTTATTTATAAAAAAACATGCTAAAATTTTATTTTTTTCTAAAGTCTGCTGAAGATTCCTTTAGTGGGGATGAAACTGATAAGTACAGACATACTATGAGATAGTAACTTTTTTAAAGCAATAAATTAAAAATACTCTATTATGACAATATCATAAATAGAAATATTTTTGGGCCTCGAACTAGAATAAAACTCTAATCGAATATATATACATATATAAAGGCCGAATAAATACATTTTATTTTTATGTACCTTTTGGTACTAAAAATAAAAAAACAACATTTTATTTTTTTTTACATTTAAAAAAATGTATATTTCTATCTGTTCTGAAATTTTCAGAGATTTTTGTTGTCTTGTTTATGTAAAAAAAAAAAATTAAAATTTAAGATTGCACTATGATAATTTTATACAATATTGGGTTGTATAACGTATGCGTATGAGTAATAAAAACTGTATTTTAATAAAAATTGTATTTATTGCTCATACGCATACGTTAGTCCCTATATATATTATTGTAGGGAACAACACTATTTCATTGGTTTTGGTTTTAAATTAAAGGTAATTAAATGATATATAACCCTACATATCGTATCGACAATTTTTCTACAATTTTACCTAAATTTGGAAAAAAAAAATTAAAATTGCAGTAAATTTCACAAAATTTTTTTTTATAAAATTCGTATTTCTATTTGACATTCAATTCTGATCTTATACAAAATTATGATAGTTTTTAAGAAAATCCGTTTAAAATTGTAAAAGTTATATGCATTTGAGTAAAAAGGCCGAAATTTAGTTTTTATATAAATACAGTTATATTTGTGTGTTTTTATATTCGGCACACACGAACACAGAAAATAATATCGTATATTTTATTTTAATTAAAATTTTAATTGTTTTTAAATTTAATATCAATTAAATTTTTAATTAATATAATTAATTGTTTAATCAAATTTTTAACTTTTTTTTAATAACCATTTTAGTTGTTTTTTTAGTTAAATATTAATTAAATATTCAATAAATATAATTATTTTTTTAATTAAATTTTTAGCTTTACTTATTTATTTTTTGTTTTCCGCGTGTGCGAGTTTGTGTTTATCTCTTGCATTGTTTTACTTACATAAACAAATACAGAAGTATAAACAGTTTGTTGAAAGTTTTTTATTTCTCATATAGATTTTTGAATTCTCATTTTGTTTATAGTTTTATGTGTATGTATATAAAAGGTTTATACCTAACTTTATAAAATTGTCTCATACTATGTTCAGATTGGCCTCGAAACCCCGTTGAAACCTCGTATTTTCAATTTCAAAACTTAAAAATATTGATTTATTTATTTTTTTATATTTGGCATTTTCCCATTTTCTCTTTTTCTTGTTGTCGCACAGTGGTAAAAATATGTATAATTATGAAATTTAAAAGGTTTCGATCGTACTTTCGTTGAAACCTCACTATAAAAAGGTTTCAATTTGGAAAATACGTATTTTCAAAAGAGGTTTGGCACGAAACCCCGTTTAACGAGGTTTCGAGTCCAATCAGAACGTACTATCACTGAATTTGTCTTTTCGGCATAAATATATTTGGTAAAGTTTGAAAAAATATTTTTTTAAACCTTTTTATTTAAAGAAAAATTTTTTTTAATTATTTATTTTTTAAAAAATGAATTATTATGATTTTTTTTTTGTAATTTGTACAATTACAATTTTAATTTGTTTCAAAATTTTTCTTAATTTATATAATTAAAAATTATTTTTTTTTTTTTTTTTAATTTATAGTATTAAGTTTTTTATTAACTAAATATCCATTTATTTTTGATTAACGATATACAAATATTTTAAATTTATATGCGCATTATAGTGATTGGTCCGGATTTAATTAATTTTTTAATTAAATCTAAGAATTTTTTAATATTTTTTTTTCTGTGAAGTAAACAAATATCTACAACTGTTTTTGTATAAAACTGAATTCATGCTTTTTTGTTCAAATTCATGTAACTTCTTTCATTTTTGACGGATTCTATTCAAAAGCCTCTTATTTTCTTCGCAGTAAATCAGTTTTGAAATTTACATACAAAAAAAAAAAATTTTAAAAAAATTGTAACTAATTGTAAGATAAATTTACAATAGAATTTATTTTTTTCTGAAATTTCGTTTAAATTGAAGCAGCGACGTATCCAGGAATTTGAAAAGGGGGGGGGCCTAACTCGATTTTTTTTTTTAATCATAACCTAATTTATTTTTTTTTTAGGACTACCCCCCTCCCCCTCCCCCATTGTACAAAAAATGTCTAGAAATCTGAGTAGTTTTTTCATAAAAAACATGTTTCTGAATTTGTAAAGTTTTCTAGAGAAACCCAGACTCAAAATTTTTTAAACATCAAAATTTAAAATATCTCAGCATTTGATGACTTTTTTTCATAAAAAACAACGTTTAAAATTTTTCTGAAAACTCGAAACAGCTAATTGAGGTGTAGACGTATTCTCACGTAACCCAATATACCAAATAACGAGAAGTGATGGTGAAAATAGTATGATACCGACTACGGTATCAACTTAAATTAAAATTATGATACCATTTTTGAATTTTATCCGATTTATCTATCGTAGTTCCTGGAAATTTCGAATGCAAAAACGATATCACATATTCATATCGAAACTATATCGTTATCGCCTGGAATAACAATAGTTTTTCGATAAATTCTAAAAAATATCCATTTTACTATATGACTGGAATTACGGGTAGCGAAAACGATATCATATTTTTTTGGAAAAACAATATCATAACGAAAGGCAGGGCCGCTTTAAGGTATGGCGGGGGCCCTGGGCACACAAGAATTTGGGGGCCCGCTGGAAAGTAAAAAGTCGCATGACAAAAAAACATTTTTTTGGTACAAATTTATATATTCTTATAGCCTGGTTTAAGACAAATAAACTAAAAAAAACTTTTGAGTATGGATATTCTAGCTCGAGATCATTTTCTTTACTAAACCCATGATATTTGTGTAGAACAATTTGGTTTAAATGAGATCTTTTCTATCTTCAAATCTGAGACTTTTCCTATACGAAAAATGTCTCAGAATCTGAAACTTTTTCTAAACGAAAAAAATGCCTCGGAAGCTAAAACTTTTTCTATATAAAAAATGTTTCAGAATAATCTGAAATTTTTTCTATACGAAAAATGTCTTAGAATCAGAGACAATTTCTTTACGAAAAATATTTTAGAATGTAAGATTATTTTTGTATGAAAAATCTCTCAGTATTTGAGATTTTTTTATACAAAAAACGTAACAGATCTAAAACTTCTTCAATGCGAAAATGGTTCTGAATCTGAGACTTTATCTAGACAAAAAATGTCTCATAATATGACTTTTTTATAAAAAAAAAAAAAATGTCTAAGCATCTTAGACTTTTTCTATACGATACATGTCTCAGAATCTAAGACTTTTTCTATACGAAAAATGCCTCAGAATCTAAAACTTTTTTATACGAACAATGTCTTAGAATGTGGATTTTTTCTATACGAAAAATGTCTCAGAATATGAGACTTTGCGTACGATAAGAGTCTCAAAATCTAAGTCTTTTTGTTTTGGAAAATCTTCTATGAACTTTAGACTTTTAAAATCTAAGAATCTGAAACTGTTTCTGTACGAAAAATATTTCTCAATCTGAAGCTTTTTATGTAGGAAAAATTTCTTTGAATTTGAAACGTTGATATACGACAGATTTCTTCTATAGAAAAAGTTTCAGATGTATACGAAAAATCTGTTAGATTCTGAGAATTTTTTTCTAAGAAAATGTGAAATTTTCTTTAGAAACAAATTTAAAAAAAAATGCTCCCTTTAGATCAGAGGCCCTGTGCACGTGCCCAGTGTGCCCTGATGGTTAAAACGGAATTGAGGAAAGGTACATTAAGAACGAAAACACCATCGTTTTCATAAAATATGTGATAACTAGGGGATATTGCCTCGATATCATAAGGGTATCATTTGGTTTACTGGGAAGAGCCATAATAAAGGACCTCATTCTAAATCAGCAAACCAAATTTTTGTAGAAAATTCCGTTATCGAGATATTTAGACTTGAAACTTTAATTCTTTAACGCTTTTTACGGCTCCACTGTTACATATTATTGCGTGGGCAATTTTTATAAAATGGATCTCCAAATTACAAATACGTCATTAAATTTTTTTAATGTGTAAATTCGTTTATAAAAATTCAAAAATTTTTTTTCGCGGACATTTTTTTTCAAATTTTTTTTTTTAAGTAATTTCCTTTTAAAAAAAAGTTTTTTGCAATAATCTTTTTGAAATTGTGGAGGGTATCACTACATTCGGCAAAGCCGAATTGAGCTTTTGTTTACTACTCAAAACTGCAGTTTCTCAATGCAAATCAAACCCGATTTTTTTAAAAAGTGCTAGATTGTAAATTAAATATGAAAATTTTTCTTTAGAAAAAAATTTTCAAAATCTGAAAAATTTTTATAGAAAAAAATTTTTTATAGAAATAATATCTCAGAATCTGAGACTTTTAATAATAGAAAAAATAACTTAGGTCCTCAGAGTTTGAAATTTTTTATAGAAAACTGTTTTCATGATCCTGATGCATGCTTTTTGTTAAATAAAACCAATGTTTTCAATAGATATTTTACAGAAATTTCGATATGAATGACTTTTTAAAAACAAAAATTTATTCAAAAAATCAAGAGTTTTTATAAAAAAATAATAAAAACTTTTCTTTAAAAACCAAATATTTACAATGCTAAAAAACTTTTGTTTGTTACTTGTATCATGTGTTGAAGGGTTTAAATTTCTTAAAATTTTCCAATCCAAAAGGGGGGGCCCGGGCCCCCTGGCCCCCCCTCTGAATACGTCCATGAATTGAAGTAAAATTGTCGATATATCGATTAATAATACAAAACTCTAAACTTTTAAAAACGGGTAATTTTCTCTTAATTAATTTTTTATAATGACTTAAATAAGTTTTATTTGTAATGACTTATTAAATTTCATATTGATAACTACTGATCATGGTACATACTGATAATCCCTATCCCTATTAATATTATAAATCTGATTGTTGGTTTGTCTGTCTGTCTGTCTGTCTGTCTGTCTGTCTGTCTGTCTGTCTGTCTGTCTGTCTGTCTGTCTGTCTGTCTGTCTGTCTGTCTGTCTGTCTGTCTGTCTGTCTGTCTGTCTGTCTGTCTGTCTGTCTGTCTGTCTGTCTGTCTGTCTGTCTGTCTGTCTGTCTGTCTGTCTGTCTGTCTGTCTGTCTGTCTGTCTGTCTGTCTGTCTGTCTGTCTGTCTGTCTGTCTGTCTGTCTGTCTGTCTGTCTGTCTGTCTGTCTGTCTGTCTGTCTGTCTGTCTGTCTGTCTGTCTGTCTGTCTGTCTGTCTGTCTGTCTGTCTGTCTGTCTGTCTGTCTGTCTGTCTGTCTGTCTGTCTGTCTGTCTGTCTGTCTGTCTGTCTGTCTGTCTGTCTGTCTGTCTGTCTGTCTGTCTGTCTGTCTGTCTGTCTGTCTGTCTGTCTGTCTGTCTGTCTGTCTGTCTGTCTGTCTGTCTGTCTGTCTGTCTGTCTGTCTGTCTGTCTGTCTGTCTGTCTGTCTGTCTGTCTGTCTGTCTGTCTGTCTGTCTGTCTGTCTGTCTGTCTGTCTGTCTGTCTGTCTGTCTGTCTGTCTGTCTGTCTGTCTGTCTGTCTGTCTGTCTGTCTGTCTGTCTGTCTGTCTGTCTGTCTGTCTGTCTGTCTGTCTGTCTGTCTGTCTGTCTGTCTGTCTGTCTGTCTGTCTGTCTGTCTGTCTGTCTGTCTGTCTGTCTGTCTGTCTGTCTGTCTGTCTGTCTGTCTGTCTGTCTGTCTGTCTGTCTGTCTGTCTGTCTGTCTGTCTGTCTGTCTGTCTGTCTGTCTGTCTGTCTGTCTGTCTGTCTGTCTGTCTGTCTGTCTGTCTGTCTGTCTGTCTGTCTGTCTGTCTGTCTGTCTGTCTGTCTGTCTGTCTGTCTGTCTGTCTGTCTGTCTGTCTGTCTGTCTGTCTGTCTGTCTGTCTGTCTGTCTGTCTGTCTGTCTGTCTGTCTGTCTGTCTGTCTGTCTGTCTGTCTGTCTGTCTGTCTGTCTGTCTGTCTGTCTGTCTGTCTGTCTGTCTGTCTGTCTGTCTGTCTGTCTGTCTGTCTGTCTGTCTGTCTGTCTGTCTGTCTGTCTGTCTGTCTGTCTGTCTGTCTGTCTGTCTGTCTGTCTGTCTGTCTGTCTGTCTGTCTGTCTGTCTGTCTGTCTGTCTGTCTGTCTGTCTGTCTGTCTGTCTGTCTGTCTGTCTGTCTGTCTGTCTGTCTGTCTGTCTGTCTGTCTGTCTGTCTGTCTGTCTGTCTGTCTGTCTGTCTGTCTGTCTGTCTGTCTGTCTGTCTGTCTGTCTGTCTGTCTGTCTGTCTGTCTGTCTGTCTGTCTGTCTGTCTGTCTGTCTGTCTGTCTGTCTGTCTGTCTGTCTGTCTGTCTGTCTGTCTGTCTGTCTGTCTGTCTGTCTGTCTGTCTGTCTGTCTGTCTGTCTGTCTGTCTGTCTGTCTGTCTGTCTGTCTGTCTGTCTGTCTGTCTGTCTGTCTGTCTGTCTGTCTGTCTGTCTGTCTGTCTGTCTGTCTGTCTGTCTGTCTGTCTGTCTGTCTGTCTGTCTGTCTGTCTGTCTGTCTGTCTGTCTGTCTGTCTGTCTGTCTGTCTGTCTGTCTGTCTGTCTGTCTGTCTGTCTGTCTGTCTGTCTGTCTGTCTGTCTGTCTGTCTGTCTGTCTGTCTGTCTGTCTGTCTGTCTGTCTGTCTGTCTGTCTGTCTGTCTGTCTGTCTGTCTGTCTGTCTGTCTGTCTGTCTGTCTGTCTGTCTGTCTGTCTGTCTGTCTGTCTGTCTGTCTGTCTGTCTGTCTGTCTGTCTGTCTGTCTGTCTGTCTGTCTGTCTGTCTGTCTGTCTGTCTGTCTGTCTGTCTGTCTGTCTGTCTGTCTGTCTGTCTGTCTGTCTGTCTGTCTGTCTGTCTGTCTGTCTGTCTGTCTGTCTGTCTGTCTGTCTGTCTGTCTGTCTGTCTGTCTGTCTGTCTGTCTGTCTGTCTGTCTGTCTGTCTGTCTGTCTGTCTGTCTGTCTGTCTGTCTGTCTGTCTGTCTGTCTGTCTGTCTGTCTGTCTGTCTGTCTGTCTGTCTGTCTGTCTGTCTGTCTGTCTGTCTGTCTGTCTGTCTGTCTGTCTGTCTGTCTGTCTGTCTGTCTGTCTGTCTGTCTGTCTGTCTGTCTGTCTGTCTGTCTGTCTGTCTGTCTGTCTGTCTGTCTGTCTGTCTGTCTGTCTGTCTGTCTGTCTGTCTGTCTGTCTGTCTGTCTGTCTGTCTGTCTGTCTGTCTGTCTGTCTGTCTGTCTGTCTGTCTGTCTGTCTGTCTGTCTGTCTGTCTGTCTGTCTGTCTGTCTGTCTGTCTGTCTGTCTGTCTGTCTGTCTGTCTGTCTGTCTGTCTGTCTGTCTGTCTGTCTGTCTGTCTGTCTGTCTGTCTGTCTGTCTGTCTGTCTGTCTGTCTGTCTGTCTGTCTGTCTGTCTGTCTGTCTGTCTGTCTGTCTGTCTGTCTGTCTGTCTGTCTGTCTGTCTGTCTGTCTGTCTGTCTGTCTGTCTGTCTGTCTGTCTGTCTGTCTGTCTGTCTGTCTGTCTGTCTGTCTGTCTGTCTGTCTGTCTGTCTGTCTGTCTGTCTGTCTGTCTGTCTGTCTGTCTGTCTGTCTGTCTGTCTGTCTGTCTGTCTGTCTGTCTGTCTGTCTGTCTGTCTGTCTGTCTGTCTGTCTGTCTGTCTGTCTGTCTGTCTGTCTGTCTGTCTGTCTGTCTGTCTGTCTGTCTGTCTGTCTGTCTGTCTGTCTGTCTGTCTGTCTGTCTGTCTGTCTGTCTGTCTGTCTGTCTGTCTGTCTGTCTGTCTGTCTGTCTGTCTGTCTGTCTGTCTGTCTGTCTGTCTGTCTGTCTGTCTGTCTGTCTGTCTGTCTGTCTGTCTGTCTGTCTGTCTGTCTGTCTGTCTGTCTGTCTGTCTGTCTGTCTGTCTGTCTGTCTGTCTGTCTGTCTGTCTGTCTGTCTGTCTGTCTGTCTGTCTGTCTGTCTGTCTGTCTGTCTGTCTGTCTGTCTGTCTGTCTGTCTGTCTGTCTGTCTGTCTGTCTGTCTGTCTGTCTGTCTGTCTGTCTGTCTGTCTGTCTGTCTGTCTGTCTGTCTGTCTGTCTGTCTGTCTGTCTGTCTGTCTGTCTGTCTGTCTGTCTGTCTGTCTGTCTGTCTGTCTGTCTGTCTGTCTGTCTGTCTGTCTGTCTGTCTGTCTGTCTGTCTGTCTGTCTGTCTGTCTGTCTGTCTGTCTGTCTGTCTGTCTGTCTGTCTGTCTGTCTGTCTGTCTGTCTGTCTGTCTGTCTGTCTGTCTGTCTGTCTGTCTGTCTGTCTGTCTGTCTGTCTGTCTGTCTGTCTGTCTGTCTGTCTGTCTGTCTGTCTGTCTGTCTGTCTGTCTGTCTGTCTGTCTGTCTGTCTGTCTGTCTGTCTGTCTGTCTGTCTGTCTGTCTGTCTGTCTGTCTGTCTGTCTGTCTGTCTGTCTGTCTGTCTGTCTGTCTGTCTGTCTGTCTGTCTGTCTGTCTGTCTGTCTGTCTGTCTGTCTGTCTGTCTGTCTGTCTGTCTGTCTGTCTGTCTGTCTGTCTGTCTGTCTGTCTGTCTGTCTGTCTGTCTGTCTGTCTGTCTGTCTGTCTGTCTGTCTGTCTGTCTGTCTGTCTGTCTGTCTGTCTGTCTGTCTGTCTGTCTGTCTGTCTGTCTGTCTGTCTGTCTGTCTGTCTGTCTGTCTGTCTGTCTGTCTGTCTGTCTGTCTGTCTGTCTGTCTGTCTGTCTGTCTGTCTGTCTGTCTGTCTGTCTGTCTGTCTGTCTGTCTGTCTGTCTGTCTGTCTGTCTGTCTGTCTGTCTGTCTGTCTGTCTGTCTGTCTGTCTGTCTGTCTGTCTGTCTGTCTGTCTGTCTGTCTGTCTGTCTGTCTGTCTGTCTGTCTGTCTGTCTGTCTGTCTGTCTGTCTGTCTGTCTGTCTGTCTGTCTGTCTGTCTGTCTGTCTGTCTGTCTGTCTGTCTGTCTGTCTGTCTGTCTGTCTGTCTGTCTGTCTGTCTGTCTGTCTGTCTGTCTGTCTGTCTGTCTGTCTGTCTGTCTGTCTGTCTGTCTGTCTGTCTGTCTGTCTGTCTGTCTGTCTGTCTGTCTGTCTGTCTGTCTGTCTGTCTGTCTGTCTGTCTGTCTGTCTGTCTGTCTGTCTGTCTGTCTGTCTGTCTGTCTGTCTGTCTGTCTGTCTGTCTGTCTGTCTGTCTGTCTGTCTGTCTGTCTGTCTGTCTGTCTGTCTGTCTGTCTGTCTGTCTGTCTGTCTGTCTGTCTGTCTGTCTGTCTGTCTGTCTGTCTGTCTGTCTGTCTGTCTGTCTGTCTGTCTGTCTGTCTGTCTGTCTGTCTGTCTGTCTGTCTGTCTGTCTGTCTGTCTGTCTGTCTGTCTGTCTGTCTGTCTGTCTGTCTGTCTGTCTGTCTGTCTGTCTGTCTGTCTGTCTGTCTGTCTGTCTGTCTGTCTGTCTGTCTGTCTGTCTGTCTGTCTGTCTGTCTGTCTGTCTGTCTGTCTGTCTGTCTGTCTGTCTGTCTGTCTGTCTGTCTGTCTGTCTGTCTGTCTGTCTGTCTGTCTGTCTGTCTGTCTGTCTGTCTGTCTGTCTGTCTGTCTGTCTGTCTGTCTGTCTGTCTGTCTGTCTGTCTGTCTGTCTGTCTGTCTGTCTGTCTGTCTGTCTGTCTGTCTGTCTGTCTGTCTGTCTGTCTGTCTGTCTGTCTGTCTGTCTGTCTGTCTGTCTGTCTGTCTGTCTGTCTGTCTGTCTGTCTGTCTGTCTGTCTGTCTGTCTGTCTGTCTGTCTGTCTGTCTGTCTGTCTGTCTGTCTGTCTGTCTGTCTGTCTGTCTGTCTGTCTGTCTGTCTGTCTGTCTGTCTGTCTGTCTGTCTGTCTGTCTGTCTGTCTGTCTGTCTGTCTGTCTGTCTGTCTGTCTGTCTGTCTGTCTGTCTGTCTGTCTGTCTGTCTGTCTGTCTGTCTGTCTGTCTGTCTGTCTGTCTGTCTGTCTGTCTGTCTGTCTGTCTGTCTGTCTGTCTGTCTGTCTGTCTGTCTGTCTGTCTGTCTGTCTGTCTGTCTGTCTGTCTGTCTGTCTGTCTGTCTGTCTGTCTGTCTGTCTGTCTGTCTGTCTGTCTGTCTGTCTGTCTGTCTGTCTGTCTGTCTGTCTGTCTGTCTGTCTGTCTGTCTGTCTGTCTGTCTGTCTGTCTGTCTGTCTGTCTGTCTGTCTGTCTGTCTGTCTGTCTGTCTGTCTGTCTGTCTGTCTGTCTGTCTGTCTGTCTGTCTGTCTGTCTGTCTGTCTGTCTGTCTGTCTGTCTGTCTGTCTGTCTGTCTGTCTGTCTGTCTGTCTGTCTGTCTGTCTGTCTGTCTGTCTGTCTGTCTGTCTGTCTGTCTGTCTGTCTGTCTGTCTGTCTGTCTGTCTGTCTGTCTGTCTGTCTGTCTGTCTGTCTGTCTGTCTGTCTGTCTGTCTGTCTGTCTGTCTGTCTGTCTGTCTGTCTGTCTGTCTGTCTGTCTGTCTGTCTGTCTGTCTGTCTGTCTGTCTGTCTGTCTGTCTGTCTGTCTGTCTGTCTGTCTGTCTGTCTGTCTGTCTGTCTGTCTGTCTGTCTGTCTGTCTGTCTGTCTGTCTGTCTGTCTGTCTGTCTGTCTGTCTGTCTGTCTGTCTGTCTGTCTGTCTGTCTGTCTGTCTGTCTGTCTGTCTGTCTGTCTGTCTGTCTGTCTGTCTGTCTGTCTGTCTGTCTGTCTGTCTGTCTGTCTGTCTGTCTGTCTGTCTGTCTGTCTGTCTGTCTGTCTGTCTGTCTGTCTGTCTGTCTGTCTGTCTGTCTGTCTGTCTGTCTGTCTGTCTGTCTGTCTGTCTGTCTGTCTGTCTGTCTGTCTGTCTGTCTGTCTGTCTGTCTGTCTGTCTGTCTGTCTGTCTGTCTGTCTGTCTGTCTGTCTGTCTGTCTGTCTGTCTGTCTGTCTGTCTGTCTGTCTGTCTGTCTGTCTGTCTGTCTGTCTGTCTGTCTGTCTGTCTGTCTGTCTGTCTGTCTGTCTGTCTGTCTGTCTGTCTGTCTGTCTGTCTGTCTGTCTGTCTGTCTGTCTGTCTGTCTGTCTGTCTGTCTGTCTGTCTGTCTGTCTGTCTGTCTGTCTGTCTGTCTGTCTGTCTGTCTGTCTGTCTGTCTGTCTGTCTGTCTGTCTGTCTGTCTGTCTGTCTGTCTGTCTGTCTGTCTGTCTGTCTGTCTGTCTGTCTGTCTGTCTGTCTGTCTGTCTGTCTGTCTGTCTGTCTGTCTGTCTGTCTGTCTGTCTGTCTGTCTGTCTGTCTGTCTGTCTGTCTGTCTGTCTGTCTGTCTGTCTGTCTGTCTGTCTGTCTGTCTGTCTGTCTGTCTGTCTGTCTGTCTGTCTGTCTGTCTGTCTGTCTGTCTGTCTGTCTGTCTGTCTGTCTGTCTGTCTGTCTGTCTGTCTGTCTGTCTGTCTGTCTGTCTGTCTGTCTGTCTGTCTGTCTGTCTGTCTGTCTGTCTGTCTGTCTGTCTGTCTGTCTGTCTGTCTGTCTGTCTGTCTGTCTGTCTGTCTGTCTGTCTGTCTGTCTGTCTGTCTGTCTGTCTGTCTGTCTGTCTGTCTGTCTGTCTGTCTGTCTGTCTGTCTGTCTGTCTGTCTGTCTGTCTGTCTGTCTGTCTGTCTGTCTGTCTGTCTGTCTGTCTGTCTGTCTGTCTGTCTGTCTGTCTGTCTGTCTGTCTGTCTGTCTGTCTGTCTGTCTGTCTGTCTGTCTGTCTGTCTGTCTGTCTGTCTGTCTGTCTGTCTGTCTGTCTGTCTGTCTGTCTGTCTGTCTGTCTGTCTGTCTGTCTGTCTGTCTGTCTGTCTGTCTGTCTGTCTGTCTGTCTGTCTGTCTGTCTGTCTGTCTGTCTGTCTGTCTGTCTGTCTGTCTGTCTGTCTGTCTGTCTGTCTGTCTGTCTGTCTGTCTGTCTGTCTGTCTGTCTGTCTGTCTGTCTGTCTGTCTGTCTGTCTGTCTGTCTGTCTGTCTGTCTGTCTGTCTGTCTGTCTGTCTGTCTGTCTGTCTGTCTGTCTGTCTGTCTGTCTGTCTGTCTGTCTGTCTGTCTGTCTGTCTGTCTGTCTGTCTGTCTGTCTGTCTGTCTGTCTGTCTGTCTGTCTGTCTGTCTGTCTGTCTGTCTGTCTGTCTGTCTGTCTGTCTGTCTGTCTGTCTGTCTGTCTGTCTGTCTGTCTGTCTGTCTGTCTGTCTGTCTGTCTGTCTGTCTGTCTGTCTGTCTGTCTGTCTGTCTGTCTGTCTGTCTGTCTGTCTGTCTGTCTGTCTGTCTGTCTGTCTGTCTGTCTGTCTGTCTGTCTGTCTGTCTGTCTGTCTGTCTGTCTGTCTGTCTGTCTGTCTGTCTGTCTGTCTGTCTGTCTGTCTGTCTGTCTGTCTGTCTGTCTGTCTGTCTGTCTGTCTGTCTGTCTGTCTGTCTGTCTGTCTGTCTGTCTGTCTGTCTGTCTGTCTGTCTGTCTGTCTGTCTGTCTGTCTGTCTGTCTGTCTGTCTGTCTGTCTGTCTGTCTGTCTGTCTGTCTGTCTGTCTGTCTGTCTGTCTGTCTGTCTGTCTGTCTGTCTGTCTGTCTGTCTGTCTGTCTGTCTGTCTGTCTGTCTGTCTGTCTGTCTGTCTGTCTGTCTGTCTGTCTGTCTGTCTGTCTGTCTGTCTGTCTGTCTGTCTGTCTGTCTGTCTGTCTGTCTGTCTGTCTGTCTGTCTGTCTGTCTGTCTGTCTGTCTGTCTGTCTGTCTGTCTGTCTGTCTGTCTGTCTGTCTGTCTGTCTGTCTGTCTGTCTGTCTGTCTGTCTGTCTGTCTGTCTGTCTGTCTGTCTGTCTGTCTGTCTGTCTGTCTGTCTGTCTGTCTGTCTGTCTGTCTGTCTGTCTGTCTGTCTGTCTGTCTGTCTGTCTGTCTGTCTGTCTGTCTGTCTGTCTGTCTGTCTGTCTGTCTGTCTGTCTGTCTGTCTGTCTGTCTGTCTGTCTGTCTGTCTGTCTGTCTGTCTGTCTGTCTGTCTGTCTGTCTGTCTGTCTGTCTGTCTGTCTGTCTGTCTGTCTGTCTGTCTGTCTGTCTGTCTGTCTGTCTGTCTGTCTGTCTGTCTGTCTGTCTGTCTGTCTGTCTGTCTGTCTGTCTGTCTGTCTGTCTGTCTGTCTGTCTGTCTGTCTGTCTGTCTGTCTGTCTGTCTGTCTGTCTGTCTGTCTGTCTGTCTGTCTGTCTGTCTGTCTGTCTGTCTGTCTGTCTGTCTGTCTGTCTGTCTGTCTGTCTGTCTGTCTGTCTGTCTGTCTGTCTGTCTGTCTGTCTGTCTGTCTGTCTGTCTGTCTGTCTGTCTGTCTGTCTGTCTGTCTGTCTGTCTGTCTGTCTGTCTGTCTGTCTGTCTGTCTGTCTGTCTGTCTGTCTGTCTGTCTGTCTGTCTGTCTGTCTGTCTGTCTGTCTGTCTGTCTGTCTGTCTGTCTGTCTGTCTGTCTGTCTGTCTGTCTGTCTGTCTGTCTGTCTGTCTGTCTGTCTGTCTGTCTGTCTGTCTGTCTGTCTGTCTGTCTGTCTGTCTGTCTGTCTGTCTGTCTGTCTGTCTGTCTGTCTGTCTGTCTGTCTGTCTGTCTGTCTGTCTGTCTGTCTGTCTGTCTGTCTGTCTGTCTGTCTGTCTGTCTGTCTGTCTGTCTGTCTGTCTGTCTGTCTGTCTGTCTGTCTGTCTGTCTGTCTGTCTGTCTGTCTGTCTGTCTGTCTGTCTGTCTGTCTGTCTGTCTGTCTGTCTGTCTGTCTGTCTGTCTGTCTGTCTGTCTGTCTGTCTGTCTGTCTGTCTGTCTGTCTGTCTGTCTGTCTGTCTGTCTGTCTGTCTGTCTGTCTGTCTGTCTGTCTGTCTGTCTGTCTGTCTGTCTGTCTGTCTGTCTGTCTGTCTGTCTGTCTGTCTGTCTGTCTGTCTGTCTGTCTGTCTGTCTGTCTGTCTGTCTGTCTGTCTGTCTGTCTGTCTGTCTGTCTGTCTGTCTGTCTGTCTGTCTGTCTGTCTGTCTGTCTGTCTGTCTGTCTGTCTGTCTGTCTGTCTGTCTGTCTGTCTGTCTGTCTGTCTGTCTGTCTGTCTGTCTGTCTGTCTGTCTGTCTGTCTGTCTGTCTGTCTGTCTGTCTGTCTGTCTGTCTGTCTGTCTGTCTGTCTGTCTGTCTGTCTGTCTGTCTGTCTGTCTGTCTGTCTGTCTGTCTGTCTGTCTGTCTGTCTGTCTGTCTGTCTGTCTGTCTGTCTGTCTGTCTGTCTGTCTGTCTGTCTGTCTGTCTGTCTGTCTGTCTGTCTGTCTGTCTGTCTGTCTGTCTGTCTGTCTGTCTGTCTGTCTGTCTGTCTGTCTGTCTGTCTGTCTGTCTGTCTGTCTGTCTGTCTGTCTGTCTGTCTGTCTGTCTGTCTGTCTGTCTGTCTGTCTGTCTGTCTGTCTGTCTGTCTGTCTGTCTGTCTGTCTGTCTGTCTGTCTGTCTGTCTGTCTGTCTGTCTGTCTGTCTGTCTGTCTGTCTGTCTGTCTGTCTGTCTGTCTGTCTGTCTGTCTGTCTGTCTGTCTGTCTGTCTGTCTGTCTGTCTGTCTGTCTGTCTGTCTGTCTGTCTGTCTGTCTGTCTGTCTGTCTGTCTGTCTGTCTGTCTGTCTGTCTGTCTGTCTGTCTGTCTGTCTGTCTGTCTGTCTGTCTGTCTGTCTGTCTGTCTGTCTGTCTGTCTGTCTGTCTGTCTGTCTGTCTGTCTGTCTGTCTGTCTGTCTGTCTGTCTGTCTGTCTGTCTGTCTGTCTGTCTGTCTGTCTGTCTGTCTGTCTGTCTGTCTGTCTGTCTGTCTGTCTGTCTGTCTGTCTGTCTGTCTGTCTGTCTGTCTGTCTGTCTGTCTGTCTGTCTGTCTGTCTGTCTGTCTGTCTGTCTGTCTGTCTGTCTGTCTGTCTGTCTGTCTGTCTGTCTGTCTGTCTGTCTGTCTGTCTGTCTGTCTGTCTGTCTGTCTGTCTGTCTGTCTGTCTGTCTGTCTGTCTGTCTGTCTGTCTGTCTGTCTGTCTGTCTGTCTGTCTGTCTGTCTGTCTGTCTGTCTGTCTGTCTGTCTGTCTGTCTGTCTGTCTGTCTGTCTGTCTGTCTGTCTGTCTGTCTGTCTGTCTGTCTGTCTGTCTGTCTGTCTGTCTGTCTGTCTGTCTGTCTGTCTGTCTGTCTGTCTGTCTGTCTGTCTGTCTGTCTGTCTGTCTGTCTGTCTGTCTGTCTGTCTGTCTGTCTGTCTGTCTGTCTGTCTGTCTGTCTGTCTGTCTGTCTGTCTGTCTGTCTGTCTGTCTGTCTGTCTGTCTGTCTGTCTGTCTGTCTGTCTGTCTGTCTGTCTGTCTGTCTGTCTGTCTGTCTGTCTGTCTGTCTGTCTGTCTGTCTGTCTGTCTGTCTGTCTGTCTGTCTGTCTGTCTGTCTGTCTGTCTGTCTGTCTGTCTGTCTGTCTGTCTGTCTGTCTGTCTGTCTGTCTGTCTGTCTGTCTGTCTGTCTGTCTGTCTGTCTGTCTGTCTGTCTGTCTGTCTGTCTGTCTGTCTGTCTGTCTGTCTGTCTGTCTGTCTGTCTGTCTGTCTGTCTGTCTGTCTGTCTGTCTGTCTGTCTGTCTGTCTGTCTGTCTGTCTGTCTGTCTGTCTGTCTGTCTGTCTGTCTGTCTGTCTGTCTGTCTGTCTGTCTGTCTGTCTGTCTGTCTGTCTGTCTGTCTGTCTGTCTGTCTGTCTGTCTGTCTGTCTGTCTGTCTGTCTGTCTGTCTGTCTGTCTGTCTGTCTGTCTGTCTGTCTGTCTGTCTGTCTGTCTGTCTGTCTGTCTGTCTGTCTGTCTGTCTGTCTGTCTGTCTGTCTGTCTGTCTGTCTGTCTGTCTGTCTGTCTGTCTGTCTGTCTGTCTGTCTGTCTGTCTGTCTGTCTGTCTGTCTGTCTGTCTGTCTGTCTGTCTGTCTGTCTGTCTGTCTGTCTGTCTGTCTGTCTGTCTGTCTGTCTGTCTGTCTGTCTGTCTGTCTGTCTGTCTGTCTGTCTGTCTGTCTGTCTGTCTGTCTGTCTGTCTGTCTGTCTGTCTGTCTGTCTGTCTGTCTGTCTGTCTGTCTGTCTGTCTGTCTGTCTGTCTGTCTGTCTGTCTGTCTGTCTGTCTGTCTGTCTGTCTGTCTGTCTGTCTGTCTGTCTGTCTGTCTGTCTGTCTGTCTGTCTGTCTGTCTGTCTGTCTGTCTGTCTGTCTGTCTGTCTGTCTGTCTGTCTGTCTGTCTGTCTGTCTGTCTGTCTGTCTGTCTGTCTGTCTGTCTGTCTGTCTGTCTGTCTGTCTGTCTGTCTGTCTGTCTGTCTGTCTGTCTGTCTGTCTGTCTGTCTGTCTGTCTGTCTGTCTGTCTGTCTGTCTGTCTGTCTGTCTGTCTGTCTGTCTGTCTGTCTGTCTGTCTGTCTGTCTGTCTGTCTGTCTGTCTGTCTGTCTGTCTGTCTGTCTGTCTGTCTGTCTGTCTGTCTGTCTGTCTGTCTGTCTGTCTGTCTGTCTGTCTGTCTGTCTGTCTGTCTGTCTGTCTGTCTGTCTGTCTGTCTGTCTGTCTGTCTGTCTGTCTGTCTGTCTGTCTGTCTGTCTGTCTGTCTGTCTGTCTGTCTGTCTGTCTGTCTGTCTGTCTGTCTGTCTGTCTGTCTGTCTGTCTGTCTGTCTGTCTGTCTGTCTGTCTGTCTGTCTGTCTGTCTGTCTGTCTGTCTGTCTGTCTGTCTGTCTGTCTGTCTGTCTGTCTGTCTGTCTGTCTGTCTGTCTGTCTGTCTGTCTGTCTGTCTGTCTGTCTGTCTGTCTGTCTGTCTGTCTGTCTGTCTGTCTGTCTGTCTGTCTGTCTGTCTGTCTGTCTGTCTGTCTGTCTGTCTGTCTGTCTGTCTGTCTGTCTGTCTGTCTGTCTGTCTGTCTGTCTGTCTGTCTGTCTGTCTGTCTGTCTGTCTGTCTGTCTGTCTGTCTGTCTGTCTGTCTGTCTGTCTGTCTGTCTGTCTGTCTGTCTGTCTGTCTGTCTGTCTGTCTGTCTGTCTGTCTGTCTGTCTGTCTGTCTGTCTGTCTGTCTGTCTGTCTGTCTGTCTGTCTGTCTGTCTGTCTGTCTGTCTGTCTGTCTGTCTGTCTGTCTGTCTGTCTGTCTGTCTGTCTGTCTGTCTGTCTGTCTGTCTGTCTGTCTGTCTGTCTGTCTGTCTGTCTGTCTGTCTGTCTGTCTGTCTGTCTGTCTGTCTGTCTGTCTGTCTGTCTGTCTGTCTGTCTGTCTGTCTGTCTGTCTGTCTGTCTGTCTGTCTGTCTGTCTGTCTGTCTGTCTGTCTGTCTGTCTGTCTGTCTGTCTGTCTGTCTGTCTGTCTGTCTGTCTGTCTGTCTGTCTGTCTGTCTGTCTGTCTGTCTGTCTGTCTGTCTGTCTGTCTGTCTGTCTGTCTGTCTGTCTGTCTGTCTGTCTGTCTGTCTGTCTGTCTGTCTGTCTGTCTGTCTGTCTGTCTGTCTGTCTGTCTGTCTGTCTGTCTGTCTGTCTGTCTGTCTGTCTGTCTGTCTGTCTGTCTGTCTGTCTGTCTGTCTGTCTGTCTGTCTGTCTGTCTGTCTGTCTGTCTGTCTGTCTGTCTGTCTGTCTGTCTGTCTGTCTGTCTGTCTGTCTGTCTGTCTGTCTGTCTGTCTGTCTGTCTGTCTGTCTGTCTGTCTGTCTGTCTGTCTGTCTGTCTGTCTGTCTGTCTGTCTGTCTGTCTGTCTGTCTGTCTGTCTGTCTGTCTGTCTGTCTGTCTGTCTGTCTGTCTGTCTGTCTGTCTGTCTGTCTGTCTGTCTGTCTGTCTGTCTGTCTGTCTGTCTGTCTGTCTGTCTGTCTGTCTGTCTGTCTGTCTGTCTGTCTGTCTGTCTGTCTGTCTGTCTGTCTGTCTGTCTGTCTGTCTGTCTGTCTGTCTGTCTGTCTGTCTGTCTGTCTGTCTGTCTGTCTGTCTGTCTGTCTGTCTGTCTGTCTGTCTGTCTGTCTGTCTGTCTGTCTGTCTGTCTGTCTGTCTGTCTGTCTGTCTGTCTGTCTGTCTGTCTGTCTGTCTGTCTGTCTGTCTGTCTGTCTGTCTGTCTGTCTGTCTGTCTGTCTGTCTGTCTGTCTGTCTGTCTGTCTGTCTGTCTGTCTGTCTGTCTGTCTGTCTGTCTGTCTGTCTGTCTGTCTGTCTGTCTGTCTGTCTGTCTGTCTGTCTGTCTGTCTGTCTGTCTGTCTGTCTGTCTGTCTGTCTGTCTGTCTGTCTGTCTGTCTGTCTGTCTGTCTGTCTGTCTGTCTGTCTGTCTGTCTGTCTGTCTGTCTGTCTGTCTGTCTGTCTGTCTGTCTGTCTGTCTGTCTGTCTGTCTGTCTGTCTGTCTGTCTGTCTGTCTGTCTGTCTGTCTGTCTGTCTGTCTGTCTGTCTGTCTGTCTGTCTGTCTGTCTGTCTGTCTGTCTGTCTGTCTGTCTGTCTGTCTGTCTGTCTGTCTGTCTGTCTGTCTGTCTGTCTGTCTGTCTGTCTGTCTGTCTGTCTGTCTGTCTGTCTGTCTGTCTGTCTGTCTGTCTGTCTGTCTGTCTGTCTGTCTGTCTGTCTGTCTGTCTGTCTGTCTGTCTGTCTGTCTGTCTGTCTGTCTGTCTGTCTGTCTGTCTGTCTGTCTGTCTGTCTGTCTGTCTGTCTGTCTGTCTGTCTGTCTGTCTGTCTGTCTGTCTGTCTGTCTGTCTGTCTGTCTGTCTGTCTGTCTGTCTGTCTGTCTGTCTGTCTGTCTGTCTGTCTGTCTGTCTGTCTGTCTGTCTGTCTGTCTGTCTGTCTGTTCCGCAATAAGTAAAGAACGGCTTAACCGATTTTCATGAAATTTTCACCACAGATAGTACTAACCGAGGCGGGAACTATAGGCCATAAGAGACCGCGATCGGACAAAGGGGCGTAAAATGCCACGCCCCTTTGTACCATGCTGAAGCTATATCTGCCTGTCCGGCAATAACAGAAAAACGGCTTAACCGATTTTCATGAAATTTTCACCACAGATGGTATTAACCGAGGCGGGAACTATAGGCCATAAGCGACCGCGATTGGACAAAGGGGCGTAAAATGCCACGCCCCTTTGTACCATGTTGAAGCTATATCTGCCTGTTCCGCAATAAGTAAAGAACGGCTTAACCCATTTTCATGAAATTTTCACCACAGATAACACTAAACGAGGCGGGAACTATAGGCCGTAAGCGACAGCAATCGGATAAAGGGGCGTCAAATGCCACGCCCCTTTGTACCATGCTGAAGCTATATCTGCCTGTCCGGCAATAACAGAAAAACAGCTTAACCGATTTTCATGAAATTTTCACCACAGATAGTATTAACCGAGGCGGGAACTATAGGCCATAAGCGACCGCCATCGGACAAAGGGGCGTAAAATGCCACGCCCCTTTGTACCATGCTGAAGACTGTTCTGCCTGTTCCGCAATAAGTAAAGAACGGCTTAACCCATTTTCATGAAATTTTCACCACAGATAGTACTAACCGAGGCGGGAACTATAGGCAGTAAGCGACAGCGATCGGACAAAGGGGCGTAAAATGCCACGCCCCTTTGTACCATGCTGAAGCTGTATCTGCCTGTTCCGCAATAAGTAAAGAACGGCTTCACCCATTTTCATGAAATTTTTACCACAGATAGTACTAACCGAGGCGGGAACTATAGGCAGTAAGCGACAGCGATCGGACAAAGGGGCGTAAAATGCCACGCCCCTTTGTACCATGCTGAAGCTATACCTGTTCCGCAATAAGTAAAGAACGGCTTAACCCATTTTCATGAAATTTTCACCACAGATAGTACTAACCGAGGCGGGAGCTATAGGCCATAAGCAACCGCGATCGGACAAAGGGGCGTAAAATGCCACGCCCCTGTGTACCATGTTAAAGCTATATCTGCCTGTCCGGCAACAACGGAAAAACGGCTGAATTGATTTTCATGAAATTTTCACCAGAGATAGAAAAATCCGCGATCGGAAAAAATGGGGGTAAAATGCCACGCCCCTTTGTACCATGCTGAAGCTATATCTGCCTGTTCCGCAATAAGTAAAGAACGGCTTAACCCATGAAATTTTCACCACAGATAGTACTAACCGAGGCCGGAACTATATGCCATAAGCGACCGCGATCGGACAAAGGGGCGTAAAATGCCACGCCCCTTTGTACCATGTTAAAGCTATATCTGCCTGTCCGACAACAACAGAAAAACGGCTGAATCGATTTTAAAATGTCACGCCCCTTTTTATTACACTGCAATTTATTTCTTGCTTTTCCGCAATTACGCTTAAACGGCTGAGCTGTTTTTCATGAAATTTTCACCACAGATAGTATTAACCGAAGCGAAAACTATGAGCCACAATAGAGGGCGATCAAAAGAGAAGGCGTAAAATGGCACGCCCCTTTGTATTAAATTGAACGTTATTTCTTCCTGTACCGTAATCACGCATAAACGGCTGAACCGATTTTAGTAAAATTTTTACCAATGATAGTACTAAAAAATAATGTAGCACGCCCCTTTTTATTTTATTAGATTAGGTCTGTTCCTTAATAACGCTTAAACTACTAAGCCGATTTTAACAAAACATTTTCCAAAGACCCCAACAAACCACAAAATGATACCGTATCATAAATAATATTATATTCTCTTAGTTTTTTAATATAAAAATGATTTTATCATAATTCTATTGTTTAAAAGAAAAAAATCGTTATATTTTTTACTATCATTTATCATAAAATAAATGGTATTATTATTTTGTCTAAAAATTATCATTTTTTTTTTGTTTGGTTTTTTGTTTGAAAAAAAAAAACTTCCAATTTTAATTTCTTGGTTGTAACTGTCAGAATTATTTGTGTGTATAAAATTTTGTAATTTTTATTTTAAAATTTTTACATTTTGGATACATTGAGTTATTAGCGAAAAAAAATAATTTGCAAACCTTCAATAACAAAATTAAGGTAAGTTCAATAAATTTATATGTGTAATTATGTTGTCCTCTTTAACATTGATTGTTTTATTTTTAGGTTTTATTAGCTGGAAAACCACGTTTGAATTATACAAAAGTAAGTTTGCAAATTTATTTTCCTTCCTCCCAACACCATAAAACACTCATCTTTAACATTGGAAAAATGTCTCAGAATATGAGAGTTTCTATACGAAAAATCTCTCAGAATCTGAGACTTTTTCCATAGGAAAAATGTATCAGAATCCAACTTAGGCAAAATTATAGATTGTATTTATAATATACATACGTCTAAATTTGTAGTTTTCCATAGAACCGTATCCGCTAAATTCTTCAATTTATAATTATGCCACGAAAACGCTCAAGAAAAGATGGCGAAACATTATTTAATTACTATTTTCCAAATTCAAATGAAATTTCGGATCACCGTTCAAATGACAATCTTGTAGTAGAAGAAGTAACAGAAGAAATTATTTATAATCAAATAAACGAGCCTGTGCAAAATATTTTTGACAGTGATAATTCAACCACAGATTCGGAGCAAATAAAAACATTAAATAAAAGGGAAGAACTAGCTCAATGGAGTATAAAGAATAATATAACAAATTGTGCTATAAATGAGTTATTATTGATTTTAAATAATGTCATTCCTGGTCTTCCACGGGATGCACGAACGTTAAAAGAAACACCAAGAAATGTTCCGAAAAATAACATTTCAGGTGGTGAATATATTCATTACGGCATAGAAAATGCTTTGAAAGAAATAATTCCAATTAACTCAAGTATTAACAATATCACTCTAAATTTCAATATTGATGGGCTACCAATATCTGGTAGCTCAGGCCTTCAAGTTTGGCCTATATTAGGTAGCATAGACGCTACCAAACAAGTGTTTCTATGTGGCGTTTTTGAAGGGCATTCCAAACCCATTGACCCAAATGAATATCTTAAGATGTTTGTAGACGATTTGACAACATTAGTTGCTGAAGGGTTTAGATATGGAGGCAAGATTTTGAAAATTGATATAGGAAGCTTCGTATGTGATGCTCCAGCACGAGCATTCATATTAAACATTAAATCACACTCTGGATATTATTCATGTCATAAATGTCTAATAAAGGGTGAATATACACATCACAAAATTGTTTACAAAAATGAGATTCACCAAGACCGGTCGGACTCAGATTTTAGAGAAAAAAAGTATCCAGAACACCATACATCTTTAACACCTAATGTTCTGGAATCACTTCCGATTGACATGGTAAATAACTTTCCGCACGACTACATGCATGTCGTGTGCTTAGGGGTAGCAAAATCTCTTCTTAAATCGTGGTTTAGAGAAAAAAAAACAACCATATTCAGTTCCAAAAAATAAAGAAAATGCATGCAATTCTTTTTTATTGGAAATAAGAAATCAAATCCCTAAGGAATTTAATAGAAAGCCACGGTCATTAAAGGAGTTAGAACGTTGGAAGGCAACTGAGTTGCGACTATTTTTAGTATACACTGGTCCAATAATATTAAAAGAAATATTAGACAATGTAAGATATACACACTTCTTAAAACTAAGTGTAGCGATAAGAATCTTGCTTTCGAATAAATCTGAAAGATATCCTTTAGCAGAACAACTTTTGAACAGCTATTTAAATGGTATCGAGAACTTATATAGCAAATCGCATATGACGTATAATACACATTGCTTGCATCATTTGGCAAATGATGCAATAAGAATTGGCAATTTAAACGAATTCAACGCATTTAAATTTGAAAACCATTTGCAAGAAGTTAAGAAAGTGGTTAGAAAAAAAAATTATGTGGTTACTCAAATCTATAACAGATTAGTTGAAAAAGGCAGATATCAAGCTATATATTAAACTCAACAATTAGCTTCAACAAACTACAGAAAATGTAGCGTACAAACAGAAAAATATTATTTTTCGACAAAAAGTCCTGATAACTATTACATATTAGATGATAAAGTATATAAAATACAAAATATTACATCAAATGGCTCATCTCAAGTGATTTCAGGAAAAGAAGTTTTAAATTTAAATTCATTTTTTGAACTTCCATTATACTCAAAATACGTAGGAATGTTTTTTACCAATAAGTTAGAGTTTTCAGAACAATTGACACATGATATACGAAACATTTCCAAGTGCATGGCTATTGAAATTAACAATCTTTTTTATTTCATTCAACTTATTCATTAAGGACCATGTCTCAAAATAATGACGACTTTAATTACATCCTTACAAATATGGATACTAATGAAACATCATCAACAGTTAAGCGAGGTATTATAGTATTTTCATTTAACGATAAATCGATAAAGTTTTAATAATTACATGCGCTTACAGCTCGTTTAGATAGCCATATAGATATTTTAAAAAAATTGGAACAAAATCAACAAAAATTGGAACAAAATCAACAATATTTAATTAATCTGGTGTCAAGGCTTACAGAAGAAATTTTAATAACTAAGCGTGAGGTGCAAAAGTTGGTAGATATTAAAGAAATACATAAAGGAAATGTATTACCCGAAACACCATTTTTAACATCGATAGAATTTCTCAAATTTGACGAAATGATAAAGGAACCAAAAAATTCAAAAACTTTGGTTTGTATTAAAATTATTTAAATATTACAAAAATTAAAATGACTTTAATAAAAATTAAAACATCTTTAATTTTAGGTTTCAAACATAGAGAAACATAGAGGCGAAGGCGTCAAAAATTGAGTTGTCAAAGTACATTTTGTTTACATGTATTTGTTGACAAAGTACGACTTGTAAACATGTATTGTGTGGTGAATTCACATCGACAACGTACGTGTGAGAAATTAGAAAAAGATAGCAATATTGTTTTTTCTTTCACCTTCGCCTCTATGTTTCTCTATGGTTTCAAACATAGTAAGAAATGTACCGGGTAATACTAATAAAGATTTTGTATTTAAAAGTTGGAGATGTCTTTTGATAGATACAGCTGCTAAAGACTTTAGCTGGACGGGACAAAACAACAAGATCTGTGTATCAAAATTGGCATGCACTGCAGCTTTGCGAGGTAATTTTGTATTAAGGGTATTCATATTTATAAATTTAACCATTTTTGTAAAAAATTGGAATTTTAGATTTTGTTTGTGTAATTTAAATCTGAAATCAGTACAGCTAAAGTGCGTACGATACTTAATTTTTTCAAGCAACGTAATCAAGATTTTTCTATACAAATTTGGATCCAAATTCAAGCAAACATTTTGAATTAATCGGAATCCTCATAGAAAGCACTGATAAAGTTGCTTTAAAAAAACACTTAATTCAGTTCTTGCCTTCGAGTTAAAGCTCAAAGAAAGTGAGAGATTTTTTGTTCAATTTAACATTTTAAATAGTTAAAATGCTGACATGAATACCCCGATTAACTTTTGAATTTTATATTTGAACTAATATAACTAATACTAATATAAATTATCCATTTCAGAAGCATTTTTAAATAAATTTCCCGGAGATTTGGAAATTTTTTTACAGAAAACCAAACAATTTTTTACCTACGCAAACGATAGATCGTCCAAAAATCAAAAATACAAATCTTTAAAGGCAGCCGCACCTGAACCTACAAACCTATAAAACATCTTCTTTAAAATATCCAAAATTCTATACTCTAAGATTTTTTTCTTTTTACACTAATTACATATGTAGCTCGAAAATGATCAATTCTAATTCGAAGATTCTACTTGGAATTCCAAGATTCCAATTTGTAATTCGAAGATTCCATTTGTAATTCGAAGATTGTACTTCTAATTCAAAGATTCAACTTGTAATTCAAATCTTCCATTTGTAAATCAAAAATTCCAATGTTAATTCCAAGATTCGAAAAAGATCAATTGAAATTTAGTATATGTTTTTCGAATTACAATTGGAATCTTGAAATTACAATTACATTTTTCGAATTACAAAAAGAATATTCACACGAATTACAAATAAAATATTCGAATTGGAAGTAGAATCTTGGAATTGTAAATGGAATCTTCGAATTACAAGTAGAATTTTCAAATTAAAATTAAAATCTTCGAAATACAATTGATCATTTTCGAATTACATATGTTAATGATGTAGTTTTAATGTTTTATGTTATGAACATATTAATGCATACATATTAAAACTTTTTTTTTACTAATCTTAATCTTTTATGTTTTCAACATCCTTACTGTTGATTTGTTTTATACTTACAAGGGAAGTCTCCCTGGTGTCACCCTCCGATCTTTATGAAATTTGGATATGTTGTTAAGAACGAAAATTAATTCGACACGTATTTTTTTATAGCGGCCCAAACTCATTTTTAAGGGGGGTCGATTTGTATGGGGGGAAATTGACCTTTTTCACTTTTTTACGATTTACGCCAATTTAAACAAAATTAATATAGGCATGTGTGGTATCAGATTAAAGGTATTAAAAATACCTATCTCGTGGTGCTAACAACGGGCCGATGAAGTTAATATTTTTCGACTTATTAACAAAAATGTCCTAAAATTTTGGTATTTTACTCAATATGTCAAAAAGTTGTGCATGTTTGGACACGTTCTTAGCACACGTAGATAGGTTTTCCAAAGACCTTTCATTTGATATGTAACATGACTAGGTTTCTTTGCATAATATAGGAGATAAACGAAAAAATCTGAAAAATGGTCTTGTCTTCCCCCCTCCTTTTTACCCCCTAAATATGAATTTGGGCCGCTAAAAAAAAATACGTGTCCCTTTATTTTTTCTGCTCTACAAAATAAAACCAATTCCATAAAGATCCGCGGGTGACACTAGGGAGACTTCCCTTGTTAGTTTTAGTTTACTTTTCATGATCTTAATTCCTTGTTATGTAGTTCTTTTGTTTATCTTAATTTTCAAATGAAATAAAAAAATGCCTTTTCTATAAAAATTGCAATATGCATAAACAAAAAATTATCTTTTTATTGTAAGTGGTGTTATAAACGTAAGTATTTTAGATATTATTTTCCATATGATTTTTAATATTGCTTAAAATATCATATTTTTATTTATTTTTATATCGAAACTATATAATTTTTAAATAAAGTAATGATAAAATAACGATAAAATTCCAGAAATATATCGATTTTATTGTCGCGCTGCTTAAAATTTTTAATATCATTATAATATTATTTTTTATTTGTATATCAATATTATTACAATAGGTACCATTTCAGCTGCTACCCCTATAATTTTCGTATCATGTATAATATTATTCTCGGGCAAACTTATCATCGAAATGATATCAATTTGATATCAAAGCAATATCTTTTGGTTTGTTGGGACAGTACTAACAGAGGCGGGAACTTTAGTCTGTATCAACTGCAACGTATTTTGCAATGTACTGAAAGTTTATTCTGCCTTTACGTAATCACGCTTAAACGGCGAACCCGATGTTATTATAATTTTTACCACAGCTATTTAGTAATTATTGAGGCGGAAACTATAGACAATTTATTTTTGTCTGATCCGTACTCACGCTTTAACGGTGAAACAAATTTAAAAACAATTTTCACCATAGATGGTATTTACCGTGTCGATCGGGCCAAGGGGTTTAAAATGCAGCACCCCTTTGTATTAAATTAAAAAATATTTTTTTCTGTATAATGGCACCCCACTTTGTAGGCAATATTAAACAGCGACTGATAAAAAGGCATATAATAGCACGCCCCTTTGTTCTTTAGTGAGAGTTATGGGTGCCTGTTCCGCGAACGTGGAAAAACTGCTGAGCAAATTTAATTGCAATTTTTTTCACGAGCTAACCAATAGGTGAACTATAGGTCACATGAGACCAAAATTTAACTAAATGCGTTAAATGCCACTCCCACTTGAACTTCAGTGAAAGTTATGTCTTTATTGAAGTTTTCACCACATAAAGTGCTAACCGAGGAGGGAACTGTAGGTTCCTTTTAAAAGCCATTAAAGAAATACATTAATAAATATTAAAGAAATACATTAATATTAGGATTGTTCCCATGACGGAGGAACACATACATACCATGTTCCCCACGCTGAGAAAAATCAAAAAAATCGACCAAACCTCAAGCCACGAAGCAGTAATTAAACTGACTAATAAATAACTCATTGATTATATATGTTTTTCAACCCGGGCAACGCCGGGTGCAAAACAGCTAGTTAGTTATAAAAGAACATTTACATAATGACTTATTTAAGCGCCTGCTCGTAAGCGTGCGAGGTAAGTAGTTAGTTGCTCGCAATATCACCAACATGCTAAAAAATTGTAATGTGAAAAAATTGTCACTACACTCAAAATAATAACTCTGTAAAATACTCTGTTAAATGACTGTAATCTCAATTCAAAATAAAGATTTAAAGAAAATACTTTGTATTTTGTTATAGCAAAAAAACAAAGTTTTATCTGTTATATTACTTTTGACTTTGTAATCTTTGTTTTAACAGAGTTTTCGGCTAAAATACAGATTTAAGCAAAATACTTTGTATTTTCTGTAACCAAAAAACTAAGTTTTATCTACATTTTTACTTATTTTAGTTAGGTACTTATTACACTCAAAATAAATTCTCTGTCCAATCAGCAGAAAAATCTGCTGAAAATACACCCATTTTGAGCCATATGAGAAATCTGCTGATTTTAGCAGACACGGTTTGCTAAATATCTGTCATAAGAGGTGATTAAATATAACAAGAAAAAAAAAAAAAAAAAACATACGCCGCCAGCCAGCATCGAACTCGCCACCTTTGAAAGTACACTTCTTAACCACTACGCTACGGAAGCTTATACTTTTTATCTGGCGTTTTAGTTATTAAACATGTGTGTTGTTCGACAGCAGAGAAATCTGATTTTAGCAGAAATATCTGCTGATTTTAGCAGAAAAATCTGCTGATTTTAGCAGAACAATCTGCTGATTTGAGCAGAATAATCTGCAGATTTCAGCAGAACAATCTGCTGATTTCAGCAGAACAATCTGTTCTGCTTTTTTTTTATATAAAAAAATTTCTTGAAAAAATAATGAAATTCAGCAAACAAAATCAGTATAAATATAGTAATATGTCTGTTATTTTCTTAAACTGAATGACAGAGATTTTAGTAAAAATATCCTTCTCAGATTGCTAATTCAAATTGAAAGTAGTTTTACAGATTTTTTGACAGAGTTTTTCTTTTGAGTGTATGTTATCTGAATTTCAAAGTTAAAAACTGATTTTTCTGTAAAAATTTTATCTGTATTTTTTTTTTGATAAAAAAATAAAAAAAGTACAAAAAAAAAGTTATAAAAAAAATCCTTTCAGAAATCCTATAAATATTTTGCAAAATAACATGCATTTACCTAAACTCTGTATATTGACAGAGTTTTTTCAGTAAAATTTTGGTTGCATCAAATGGATTTTACAAATATATGTAAATTTACAGAGCTTTTTTTTTGCCAAATGATGTTTTATTTAACCAATATTTTACTAGAAACTCTGAAAATTAACAGTTTTTTTGTCCAAATCATTTTACAGAGTTTATTAGTAAAATGACTAAGAAACATTGGCGTGGGAAGCCAACATTTCTGGGGGGGCTAAAGCCCCCTAGATTTTTTTGAATTTTTTGGTATTTTTTTTTTAATAGAAAAACCCAGACCTATTCCTGAAGCGTTCCCTTTAACATGCGTCTAGGTGACAGAGCTATCTCCGCCAATGCTAAGAAATGTTGCTAGCTGAAAAAGTATGGTGTGCTCTGTTAAATTAGCAGAGTTTTTCTGTAATTTAACAGAGTTATTTTTTTGAGTGTAGAAAAAATATGTTTTTGTGTTAAAAATTTTTTATTGAAAAAATATCAGAATTTAAGACGATTTTAATATGGAATATTTACAGATTTTCAGACGTTTTGAATAAGTTAAATGCCTTAGATTTTTCTATAGTTTGCTTTGGATCATTTATTGTGTACATTAAAGGTGTCCTTAAAAACGAAAATCACATTTTTATACCTGGTAGAGTAGTATTTAGTATCTAAAAATGAGTGAGCTAACATTTTGGAACAATCGGCTAAAAATAACTCGTGCCGAAAATGGACTGAAATTTTGGAACATTCTTATTCTTATATGAAAGAAAACTCAAAAAATTATGTATGTAAATTCCAGTGAATATTCACTTAAAACAAATGAAATTTTATTTAAAAACCATTCCACTGTTTTTTCATTTAAAATAAAAACATATTACAGTCAATTTTAAATGTCAATTTAATGATAAACAAAAACATTAAAAAACTAGTGAATATTCAGTTATTTTGTATTGAAAAACAGTAAAACTGTAGAAGAAATTTTTACTGCCGAAAATGAATGTAACAGAAAATTCGTTTTTAAGACAGTAAATTATTTTTTTTAAACTACAGAAACAGTAGAAAATAAGAAGTCCTTAATAAAATTAATGATTTTTCTTTTAAAATAACTTTACTGATTACTTTTTAAAATAACCTACAAACAGTTAATGACATAATTTTCTTAACGTGGTTTTTAAAGCCAGAATTTCAAAATTTGCTAAATTTTTAGGCAAAAAAATAAATTTTACTTTATGATCATGTTAAAAATAGCAGATATGGTAGTCAAGCTTTTTTTTTATTTTTCGCCGGTAGTGATAAAATAATAATTAGCAAATATGGGAACATTTTTTCTTTATTGTACAGAACGAAGCGTAAAATGTAAATTCTGTAACTTAAGAGAAATCGGATATATGCAGATATCTTGTATTATAGACATATGTATGTAATGTCCCAAATTTGTAATTTCACCTACAACCGCAGTCAACATCTATTCCGACAGTCAAGTCCCTGGAGTCAATATTTCTGAAAACAAGATCTGCTATTAACTGCCGCACGTCTTTACATCCGATGACCAAGCAGTTTGACATATGACTCCCAGGGTACAGAGACATTGCAGGACATGCAAAGCCCTGAGTGAGGTTTTAACGATTTTTTTTTGGTTTTTCAAAGAGCTATACATATTTTAGGCACCATTCAAGCTAGAATTTCAAAACTTTAAATTTATCTTATTTGAGTAGTGAGTTCAGTTTAAAAAAGTCATAAGATTTCTGAAGTTTTGTTTTTAAAGTGACTTAATCAAAAACGTTGGCCTTCGCTGCTTATTTAACTCTGAGAGACGGACATGTTAAAAATCAAGACATGTGATCAATGCTAGAGCTTTTTTTTTTTAAAATGTCTGACGTTGTCTCTTCTGTTCTATACTACTCAGTGTTGCCACTTCTTGGATAATTATCCAAAAAATGGATAATTTAAAATTTTTTGGATACTCTTTGGATAATTACATTTTTGGATAATTTATGGATAATTTTATCATTTACAATTTAAAGTTTTACATAGACAAAATATATATTTTTTTAAAGAAAACAAAAACCGATTTTCGAAATAAATTATCTTCAAATACTGTTGCTTCAATTCTTTATACAAAAGAAGGCATTGAAAGAAATGGGTACAAATTTTGAGCAAACAAAAGAGTAACTCTGTGGAACAAATTCAGGTTAGCAAAAGTTAGGTCGATTCTGAGAATGAGGGGTGAAAATAGAGGCTAAATTAGAATACCCGTATCGCGGCGTTTGTTTATGTTAGTTCGAATTTTTTTTTTAATCGACCTTCGAACTTTGCAGTCAAATGCCGATTTTCAGCATATTGTTTTTATGGTTTTTTGGCTAAAACTCGTCGACTGATTGATATTTTTTCAATCTGTAAAAGCCAAATTGTTGTTAGAGACCTGTCCAACAATTTGATTGAAAAAAAAACCCAAAAAACCATATAAACAATATGCTGAAAATCGGCATTTGACTGCAAAGTTCAAAGGTCGATTAAAAAAAAATTCGAACTAATATAAACAAAGGCCGCGATACGGGTCTTCTAATTTAGCCTCTATTTTCACCCCTACTCTCAGAATCGACCTAACTTTTGCTAACCTGAATTTGTTCTACAGTGTAATACTATTGTTATAACATATTTTTTATTTTGAACAGTACAAAGTGTACGATTTTTATTTAAAAATAATTTCATGTATTCTTTAAGTTGAATTTAAAATAAAAAAACACTTTCGTAAAAAAAAATCGTTTTTGAAAATTTCTTTTTTGGATAATTTTTGGGATTTTGGATAATTTCAAACAAACTACTGGATAATTTTTTAGTTGACCGGTGGCAACACTGATACTACTGTTTAATTGGCAATTGTCTCCACTAAAAGAATTAAGATCACGTGTTAAAATCTTTGACTATTTAACAGAACAACAAAATGACGAAATATTTAAAAGAACAAAATTTAAAAATTACTAAGATTTTTTTTTAGCAACACTATGACAATCTTTATTCACTTAACAAACATTTCAAAGTGTAAAGAATTAAAATTGAAATTAAACATTAATGGGTTTTTAAATGCTGCCATCATTATTTATTTAACAAATAAATATTGCATTTATGTAAAAATTCATTTCGTGTATGAAAACATCTTAATTTGTTTATTATGTTTTTATCACTTTACTTCTTTTTTTAATATTTTGTCGTAATCCGTATAATCTTTTACCCCAATAATTATTTGCTGCTACACTTGTTTGTTGCTCTTAATACTTTAATGACATTAACAGAAAAACAACATCTTTAGGCAGACTCAGGTGTTACATTTTCCACACTCAATTTACGGCTCTTTAACGTAATCTTCGTGATATTGTACTTCCTTCCCTTTAGAAAGACAGCCAGATAGACAGACGGACATTATAAATATCACACACACACATATGTTGTTTCATAAAATTTAATTCTACAATTGAATTTTGTATATTGAAAGCAAAAACCACATAAGGTCCTTATGAAATTCTCCTTTCCCTTCGGTGGCTGCTTGGAAAAACATTTAAACATCATTATCAACACATTAAACAACAAACAGTATCTGGATTATCCTATCGAATAGAGTGAGCAGTCGTGGTTGGTGTCAATGAACCATCATAAATAAATAATCAAAATATGCCACCAAAACCGTTTAATGCAATTTACTGGCTGCTGCTGATGCTTCTTTTGCCGTTTGCTGCTACTGCTGAAGTAAATAAAGATTACAGTTTTTATTTCTAGCACCCTTATTGCAGAGATTTATTATTTTTTTTTTTTCGATTTTCACCCTCTTTGTTTGTTTTTGAGCGATTATTTGGTAACCTTATGGTATTCTTTCCATTTTTCACTTTTCCCTTATGCGGTCATATAGTTTAATTCCCTAAGGAATTTATTTTTACTCTAACTGGAGTGTTTCTTTTTTTTGGAAACTCATCAGCTTAGCTGAGATTAGTTTACTTCCCAAGTGGGATTATGTCACATTCGTTTGACATTTGAATTTTGTTTCAATTTTTCCAAAATTTGATTGACATTTCATAGGATTTTTTTTAAAGCAGAGAGAATTAAACACTTGTTAAGATTTTTAAAAATGCGGTCCTCAGATGTGTAGAAGAAGGCTTTTCTATATTATTGTTTGTTGTACTTGCTCTTGAAATTTTCATCCGTTTGTTCTATAGAAAAAATATCTCAGAATCTAAAACTTTTTCTATTGGAAAAATGTTTCAGAATCTGAGACTTTTTCTATTGGAAAAATGTTTCAGAATCTGAGACTTTTTCTTTAGGAAAAATTTCTCAGGATCTGAGACTTTTTCTTTAAAAAAAAGTCACAGAATCTGAGACTTTTTCTCTAAGAAAAATGTCTCAGAATCTGAGACTTTTTCTATAAGCAAAATGTCTCAGAATCTGAGACTTTTTCTATAAGAAAAATGTCTCAGAATCTGAGACTTTTTCTATAAGAAAAATGTCTCAGAACCTGAGACTTTTTCTATAAGAAAAATGTCTCAGAATCTGAGACTTTTTCTATAAGAAAAATGTCTCAGAATCTGAGACTTTTTCTATAAGAAAAATGTCTCAGAATCTGAGACTTTTTCTATAAGAAAAATGTCTCAGAATCTGAGACTTTTTCTATAAGAAAAATGTCTTAGAATCTGAGACTTTTTCTATAAAAAAAATGTCTCAGAATCTGAGACTTTTTCTATAAGAAAAATGTCTCAGAATCTGAGACTTTTTCTATAAGAAAAATGTCTCAGAATCTGAGACTTTTTCTATAAGAAAAATGTCTCAGAATCTGAGACTTTTTCTATAAGAAAAATGTCTCAGAATCTGAGACTTTTTCTATAAGAAAAATGTCTCAGAATCTGAGACTTTTTCTATAAGAAAAATGTCTCAGAATCTGAGACTTTTTCTATAAGAAAAATGTCTCAGAATCTAAGACTTTTTCTATAAGAAAACTGTCTCAGAATCTAAGACTTTTTCTATAAAAGAAACGGACAGATCTGAGATTTTTTTATAGGAAAAATGTCTCATAATCTGAGACTTCTTCTAAAGGAAAAATTTTTTTAAAATCTGAGACTTTTTCTATGTGAATAATATCTCAGTATAAAAGACTTTTTCTATAAGAAAAATTTCTCAGAATATGATACTTTTTCTATAAGAAAAATGTCTCAGAGTCTGAGACTTTTTCTATAAGAGAAATGTCTCAGATTCTGAGACATTTTTTCAGATTCTGTGGTATTTTTACTATAGAAAAAGTCTCAAATTTTGAGACATTTTTCTTAAAGAAAAAGTCTCAGATTCTAGGACATTTTCCAATAGAAAAAGTCTCAGATTCTGAAACATTTTTGCAATAGAAAAAGTCTCAGATTCTAAGAAATTTTTGCTATAGAAAAAGTCTCAGATTCTAAGACATTTTCCAGTAGAAAAAGTCTCAGATTCTGAAACATTTTTCCAAGAGAAAAAGTCTCAGATTCTGAGAAATTTTTGCTATAGAAAAAGTCTCAGATTTTGAGACATTTTCTGTAGGAAAAAGGTTATAGAATCTAAGGGCCAGTTTACAGAAGGCGAACGCTACACACGAACGAAAATTTCCCTTTTTTTTTTTTTTTTGTTGTTACAATAACAAAACACATGCAAAATTTTCGTTCGTGTGTAGCGTTCGCCTTCTGTAAACTGGAACTAAGTCTTTTTCTTTAGGAAAATGTCTCAGAATCTGGGTCCTTTTCTTTAGGAAAAATGTCTCAGAATCTATGTCTAGAATCTGTGACGTGGGGGGACACATTCCCCCTTGCGATAAATGTTATCAAATAAAGTTCTTAAGATTCTTGCAATTAATCCAGTTAATCATTATTAAAATATATCTTTTATATCCACGCCCACAAATGGGGTTTTTAAACCTGTTTTTTATTTATTCTCATCCGCTTGGTCCACATGCTGAATTTTGAACTTCTTCTTACAAAAAAATGTTGCATTTGCTTAAAAAAAGTAACAAAAACTGCAAGTTGATTTAGCTCTCCAAGGGAGAACTTTTTACCCTTATTCCGATTTTACCCATTTCCGAACTTAACCAGCCTATGACAATAAGACATATGAGGCATTCCACACCAAATGTCCCGCTACAGAAAAACATGTGTCCCGTAAATTTCTGAATAGGTTGTTTGGATAGCCCTATATGTAACTAAGAAAATTGCGTTTTTGGTTTTTAAAATTTTCGAAAACTGGGCTTAGGAGGCGTGGTCAAATATTGGAAAAATGGTAAAATTTGTGACGAGTTGCCTTGATTAAATATTTATCACATTAAAACGGAATGCAGTTTTGTATGGGCTATCGATTAAAATTTTTTCCGTTTTAATGTGATAAATATTTAATCAAGGCAACTCGCCACAAATTTGACCATTTTTCCAATATTTGACCACGCCTCCTAAGCCCAGTTTTTGAAAAATTTAAAAACCAAAAACGCAATTTTCTAAGTTCCATATAGGGCTATCCATATCACCTATTCAGAAGTTTACGGTACACATGTTTTTTTTCGCTGGACATTTGGTGTGGAATGCCTCATATTTGTGCCAAACTCTATCTGTTTTTATTATTTTTTTAGAATTAAGTTTGGACGGTATCGTGTGCTCTTCAGAAGGAAAGGTGTACGGACGGACATCGCTAGAATGTCTTAGAATCGATCACTGATCAATAATATATATAAATGGGGCATACCATAGAATTAAAATTCAGTTGTTTTTTCTAAAAGTAAATTAGTTTAAATTAAAATTTTTGGGGATTTTCTTTAACTTTTTAAAGGAAAATAAAAAAAAGCAATCGGTAACACTTCTTTCCACTATGTAGAATAAAAACGAATTAACCTATAAAATGTAAAAAAATGCGTAAAACAAAAGTGCGATAAAAAAAAAACAAAACTACACCATAAGTAAGGTCTAAGCGGGAGGGCCATTAGAAAACGACCACAAAAAAATGTAAAAATGTACATAAAAAAGTAAGTACTTTGCCATTGAGTACTTTCGCAAGGGAGTTGGGGTAGGGTGGTTAGAACGAATGACTATTATGAAAAAAAAGGTGCTTCATGGTGTTTATTATACAACACAAATGAGAAAACATGTTAAACAAAATAAATAACAAAATTTTTAACAAAACCACAATATAGCGTAAAAGTATAAACAATCATACAGTGAATGAATTAGAACTGACACCATGATCAAAAGTTAACAGAAAATTTTTAATTTTATTTTAAAATTTAAAAAGTACAAATTAAAATCAACAAAAATAAGTTGAATTTTGTTTAAAGAAAAAATGTCTAAACATTTGATAATTTTTCTACAGACCAAATGTCTCTTTATCCGAAAGGGAAACATTCCAGCACAGGTTGCACTCAAAAAAAAAACTGTAAAGTTAGCAAAAAATTTAGTTAAATTTAACTAAAAAAAACACCTGATTTTGAACCTACTAAATTTCTAGTTAATTTAACAAAAAATATCTAGTTAACTTTTCGTAGAATGAATGTAGCAAAAAAAAACGTAATTTTAACTAAAAATTCAGCTGAAAATTTCGTAACATTTTTTATTAGTTGAATTCAGCTAAACTTTTTGTAAAAAATTTTAAGTTTGTTAAATATTGGTTTTAAACACTAACACTTCACTTATTTTTTCTTTTTTTTTTTTCACAGTAGCAAGTTTAGCTTAAGTAGGACTTATGAGATTTGCATAGGAGGCTACACAAAAAATGTTTAAAATTTTTCACTTGACAAAAATGTTACAAAAAATCAGCAAATTAATTAGTAAAAATTCGTAAACTCAGTTTTAAAGTCAACAAAAAAAATTAGTTCAAAATTTGTACAAAACTAGTATTTTCGTAAAATTAACTTAACTAAAAAAAGTAGTTAAAACGCTGATTTTAACTAAAAATTTGCTAAAAAGCCAGTAAACTCGAGTTAAAGTTAAAAGTTTGTTAACTTTACAGTTTTATTTTTTTGAGTGTGATAGTATTTGGATAGTATAATATAACTACCCAAAGGATTGGAGCTGTAAGGTTCCCTTCCAAAACCAAACATTTGGTCCATCCTCCATATATAAAGAACGGCACAATAAAAATAAAGTATTTTGTGCTCCTTGACTCGTAGAGTGTGACCGCACAATTTCCAAAAGCCCTCCGAATGTGTTGGTATACGTCTAGAAACTTGCAAGCAAAACACTCACATCAAAAATCGGTTGGAATGAGGTTGCCACAACCGCAATACGGTTGTCGTAACTGGCTTGCGGTTGTCCCAACCGTACGCGGTTGCAGCAACCGTATATTGAGGTTGTTATAACTTTTTTAAAAAATGTTTGTGCCAGTTGCCACAAAATTAAAAAAAAGTTGCTACAACTGCAAACCCCGGTTGTAGCTACCGGAAATAACGGCATTTGCTGGTTGCCACAACTTCAAGCTCTCGGTTCCCTCAACTGATAATTAAAAAAACAAAACTTCACAAAATTGAATGTCATTAAATAAAAAAATGTTGAAAAAAACATTTATTTTTCTTCAAAATTGAAACATTTGATGCAAGACATGGAAAAATACAGCTTTAATGGGTAAGTTTTTATACTTTGAAGGATACAACAGATTAACTAATGTCTTTTTCTTCTTTTAATTTATAGAAACAATTGAATATTGGAATATTTTAAACTCCAGCAGCAGTAAAAAAATGGACCAAAAATTTACGGTATGTGATGGAAGTCCTCAAATTCGGATTCAGCAGAAAAAGGTAATATTATAAATTTAAGATAAGATAACATTTTTTTTGTGTAAAAAAATACTTTTTGCTCTCAAAAATTTATAGAAATCGCGGACATTTGTTATATAAAGAAACATTTTTAAGAAAAAGTCTCAGAACCTGAGACTTTTTCCATAGAAATTTTTTTTTAGAATCTTAGACTTTTTCTATAGAAAAAATGTCTCAGAATCTGAGACTTTTTCTATAGAGAAAATGTTGCAGAATTTGAGACTTTTTCTATAGATTTCTCTGATTTTGAGAAATTTTTTCTATAGCAAAAGACTCAGATTCTGAGGCATTTTTTCTATATAAAAAGTCTCAAATTCTGCAACATTTTCTCTATAGAAAAAGTCTCAGATTCTGAGACATTTTTGCTATAGAAAAGTCTAAGATTCTGAGATAATTTTTCTCTAGAAAAAGTCTCAGATTCTGAGACATTTTTTCTATGGAAAAAGTCTCCGATTCTGAGACATTTTTTCAATAGAAAAAGTTTTAGATTCTGAGACATTTTTTCTATAGAAAAAGATACAGATTCGGAGTTTTTTTTTCTATAGACAAAGTTACAGATTCTGAGTAATTTTTTCTGTAGAAAAAGTTTCAGCTTCTGAGATTTTTTCCATAGAAAAAGTCTCAGATTCTAAAACATTTTTTCTATAGAAAAAGTCTCAAATTCTGAGACATTTTTTCTATAGAAAAAGTCTAAGATTCTGAGACAATTTTTCGCTAGAAAAAGTCTCAGACTCTGAGACATTTTTTCTAATGAAAAGTTCTCAGATTCTGAGACATTTTTTTTATAGAAAAAGTCCGAGATTCTGAGACATTGTTTCTATAGAAAAAGTCTAAGATTCTGAGCTATTTTTTTAATAGAAAAAGTCTCAGATTCTGAGACATTTTTTCTATAGAAATTTTTTCTGTAGAAAAAGTCTTAGATTCTGAGACATTTTTTCTATAGAAAAAATCTCAGATTCTGAAACATTTTTTCTATAGAAAAAGTCTCAGATTCTGAGACATTTTTTCTATGGCAAAAGACTCGGATTCTGAGACATTTTTTCTATAGAAAAAGTTTTAACTTCTGAGACATTTTTTCTATCGAAAAAGTCTCAGATTCTGAGACATTTTTTCTATAGAAAAATTCTCAATTTGTGCAACATTTTTTCTATAGAAAAAGTCTCAGATTCCAAAACACTTTTTCTATAGAAAAAGTCTCAGATTCTGAGCCATTTTTTTCTATAGAAAAAGTCTCAGATTCTGAGACATGTTTTCTACAGAAAAAGTCTCAGATTCTGAGACATGTTTTCTATAGAAAAATCTCAGATTCTGAGACATTTTTTCTACAGAAAAAGTCTCAGATTCTGAGAAATTTTTTCTATAGAAACAGTCTCAGATTCTGAGACATTTTTTTTCTAAAAAAAATCTCAGATTCTGAGATATTTGTTCTATAGAAAAAGTGTCAGATTCTGAGACATTTTTTCTATAGAAAAAGTCTCAAAATCTGAGACTTTTTCTATAGAAATAATGTCTCAGAATCTGACACTTTTTTTATAGGAAATATATCTCAGAATCTGACTCTTTTTCTATAGAACAAATATCTCAGAATCTGAGATTTTTTTTAGAAAAAAAATGTCTCAGAATCTGAGACTGTTTCTATAGAAAAAGTTTCTCAGAATCTGAGACTTTTTCTGTAGAAAAAATGTCTCAGATTCTGAGATATATTTCCTATAAAAAAAGTCTCAGATTCTGAGACTTTTTCTATAGAAAAAGTGTTTCAGAATCTGAGACTTTTTCTATAGAGAAAATGTTGCACAAATTGAGAATTTTTCTATAGAAAAAATATCTCAGAATCTGAGACTTTTTCGATAGAAAAAATGTCTCAGAAGTTAAAACTTTTTCTATAGAAAAAATGTCTCAGAATCCGAGTCTTTTGCCATAGAAAAAATGTCTCAGAATCTGAGACTTTTTCTATAGAAAAAATGTTTCAGAATCTGAGACTTTTTCTATAGAAAAAATGTCTCAGAATCTTAGACTTTTGCTATAGGAAAAAAGACTCGTAGTCTGAGACTTTTTCTATTGGTAAAAGTATAAGATTTTTCTATAGGAAAAAGGTCTTAGAATCGGATACTTTTTCTATTGAAAAAAGTTCTCAAAATATAAAACTTTTTCTATACGAAGCAAATCTAAGTATCTGAGACCTTTTGTATAAGAAAAATCTCCCAAAAATTCTTTCGAGTATGACACTTTTTCTATAGTAAAAGAACATTTTTCCGATAGAAAAAGTTTCAGATTCTGAGATATTTTTCGAATAGAAAAAGTCTCAGATTCTGAGAAATATTTAAATAAAAAAAGTGTCAGATTCTGAGACATTATTTCTACAGAAAAAGTCTCAGATTTTGAGACATTTTTCCTATCGAAAAAGTCTCAGATTCCGAGACGTTTTTCCATAGAAAATGTCTCAGATTCTGAGACATTTTTCCTATAAAAATAGTCTTAGATTCTGAGAGAGTGTTTCTATAGAAAAAGTCTGAGTAATTTTTCCTATAGAAAATGTCCCAGATTCTGAGAGATTTTTCCTATAAAAAAAGTCTTAGATTCTGAGACATTTTTTCTATAGCAAAAAGTCCCAGATTGTGGGATATTTTTTCTACACAGAACGAATTGTTATATTGGTCCCATATTTGTGAATACAATTAATTTTTTCACTGAAAGTGCTCCTATACGGAAATTTGTAATATCAACAAACGTTTGTAAATTTTGATTGTTGAAAAAAGATTTTTTGTCAACAAAGAAATTTAACAAACACAAACATGATTATTTATATAATAAAAAAATTTTGAAATAAAATTACTTGACTGAGTTTGTTGAAACAAAATCGAAGTTTTGTATTATGGACTAAACGGCGGCCATTTTTACTAAATGTTTGGTTGATTTACAACTGAAGTTTGTTGATTTAAATTTTACGATCTTATTTTCTGTGTATAGAAAAGGTTTTAAATTCTAAAACATTTTTTCTATAGAAAGGGTCTTAAATTCTGAGACATTTTTCTTAGAGAAATATCTCAGATTCTGAGACATTTTTCCTATAAAAAACGTCTCAGAATCTGAGACAGTTTTTCTATAGGAAAACTCGCAGATTGTGAGACATTTTTCCTATAGGAAAAGTCTCGAATTCTGAGACATTTTTTCTATAAAAAAATTATGAGATCCTGAGACTTTTTTCCTATAGGAAAAACACTCAGATTCTAAAATATTTGTCCTATAGAAAATGTCTCCGATTCTGAGGCATCTTTCTATAGAAAAAGTCCCAGATTCTGTTACATTTTTCGTATAGGAAAAGTCCAAGTAATTTTTTTATACCAAAATTTACCATCCCCCCCAATGTACCCTCGCATGTTACTGTACATTGAATTTCATTCCAATACTTTTCTAACACAGTTTCCATACAATGTATTCGTTAACGATATACATAAGTGTAAAACATGTTACAAATGACCACAAAAAAGTGTTGGCGTCTTTCCGCAAGGACATCTCTCTAACACGACAGTGTAAAAAAAACAAACAGAAAAATGTAAAAAATAAAAAAAAAATCTACACAATTTTATCCAGCTGTGAAGTTCAAGTGTTGATTTTGTTATGATTTTTTATGGGGTTTTATTTCATTTCATGATGATAATCATATTTTTGTTTACTTTTTTCATTCTTATTATTTTTTTTTATGTTTTGTTGTGCAGTAATAAAAATAATTGTGGTTATGATATCCTGGAGTGAGGTACACTTTTTCGAATGAGTTGGAACAGGAGGAGAAACTTTTTTAAGATGTTCATTGTTTTTTTTTTGGTTTTTTGTCAACATATGGTTGATTAGTTGACCTTTTTTGTAGTGTTGTATTTAGAAAAATTCAATATCAGCCATTAATCATATAAAAGTATCATGGCAACTCCCACTGTTAAATGAAGTTGTGCTTTTTTCTTCTTCTGATTGCTCTATTTGTTGTTGTTTAGAAGAAGAGATTTTTTTTTGATATAAAAGCACTTGTCACTTTTAAATGAAGGTAATAGTTATTTATACAGTTGTTATTCAAAATATTTTTGTACTTTAACAAAAACATTATTTTGACAATTGATGTGTCATGTGTCAGAAATAAATGACATTTGCTTTTGTTTTCATCCTCACTTTCATGCATGTCACGTTACGCGACCTGATTTTTAGCAAAAAAAAAGGAAATCTCGTCCTTTTTATGGTTTGTTGTTGTTGCCTTTACTGTTGTTGTTGTTTTTGCTCGACATTTAAAAATATTACCATATAAAAACATCCTTCCTTCCTTTGCTTTCCTACTCTTTTTTTTGTTTTCATTCACAATTTATAGTTATTGGTAGTTTAAATGCCAGCCTGTATTTAAACAATTGTTTCCATATTTTTGTAACAAGTTTTTAAGTGATGCCTGCAAAAAAAAATTAAAACCAAAAATAAAAACTGTCATCCATTAACAATATACAGTATTTCTTGTACAATTTTCATACTTTCAAACATTGTATAAATTCACCATCCGTCCGACAACCCTCATTGTTGTCACATTCGAATGTGTATAAAACCAGGGTATTTCCATGAGTATTTTCCTTTTTTGCTTTTTTTTTTTTAATTGAATCATACCATTTGAAATTGAGTCATTTTTATACCGTTTTAATTGCAACATCTGTCACTGTGGTTTTCACAAAAATTACCTTTCAATTTTTTGATATTTATAGTAAAATGCAAGACGTACTCTCTGACTGACATTGTCATTGAAATAAAATAGTCCTAATAAATAAAAGTACAATAATTTCATATGATTTGTTTGTTTCTTGGTATGTCAAAATATTTTTTTTATTATCAAGGGGAGGGATTAAAGTGCAACAGAAAAAAAGTAATAAATTAGTTTTGGGAACTGCTTTTTAATTTTTATAAGACAAAAATACAAGAAAGATTTAAAAATTTATAAAAAAAAAAAATTTTATTGTACAGTTTTTTAACACATTTTTTTGAAATAGTAATTGGAATTCTACCCTAGAATACCTACGAAAGTTTTTGTTATTATTTTCCGCAGAAAAATTGGTTATAAATCTGGCAATCAAAAGCATTTTCTGCGCTTAAGTTTTTTACTCCCACCTGACCCATGTGAAAAAAGCTCTAACTCATTTCCAATATTCGCAAAGTTAACCCATTTCTTACCAGCGCACAATGCACAGTGGTCGGAGCTGTATGGAGTTGGCGGCCAAAAATACTTCCAGTATAGGTATTGTCGTGAAACTTTTGTCACGGCTTTAAAAATATGTCAGAACTATTTATTGATAAAATAGGAGTGGTCGATGACTCATACCCAACCCCACCCCTTACGGTAGCACCCACATTCACGTAAGCAAAAAATTGAGAAAAAATGTGCGAAACTAGTTTATTATTCAAATGTTAACAATATTTTAAAAAGATTAGTTTAAAAAAAGAAAAATATTCACTTATTAAATATAAAACAAAATGTAATTAAAAATTATAGAAAGTTAAGGGGTGTTGTAACTAAAAAACTGCCTTAGTATTACCAATTTTTAAACTGCTATAAAAAAATAAATATGCAATATTGCTTTTTCTATTTCTGCTATTCGTCGTCGCTTTGTCCTGCGTGAACACTCTCCGAAACTTAATCTAGGACGTCCTCGATCTTGATTCAACTCAGATTTTTCTGAGTTTAATAAAAATCGACTCCTTTTCGGCAAGCCAATCAGAATATGTATTTTAAACTCTTGTTTTTACACGATTGCATTTTTGCCAAAATTCTGAAATTTTTTTGCAAATATCATTTAAGCGTGCTTCTAATTGACTTTCTTCAAATGTGTAGCCCTCATTTTTAATATAGCTTTTCACGGTATCCTTCACTTTTCGAGCTTTTTCAGCATTTGAACCTCTTTCGAAGCACCAAATATCAAAAATATGTGATCGCGAAATTTTGCAATTATAACATGTGCCTATTGCAAAAACAATTTATAATAAGGATAAAATTAAGAAAAAATTAAATTAAAAGTTCATGGAAAAGAAAAAAACAAACAAATTTCTTTACATGCATAACAATAACAGAGCAACGCAAACATAAATTAAGAAAACACCACACAAATTTGGACAAAAAAACATCGAGGCCGCTTTGAATTGTGGGAGATTACTCAAAGACGGGCAGACCAAAGCAGCTGATATTAACAATTTTAGAATCTTGAAATATTAACTAATAAACCAAAAAAAATCCGATTGGAGATTTCAGGGGGGAACACAACTTAAACTCTATTTGAAATTTCAATATATTGACGAACAAACACCAACAATGACACTGGAGAGATAATAATTTTATAAAAACTCCAGAACAAGCTAAACACATTGTAATTATTTTAAAATTTAGTTAATACCTTCTTATTCAATATTCATTTTGATTTTTTTCAACAAATTTTTTTTTATATGGTTTTAATTAATCGAAAGTTGAACCTAATTTTCCACTTTTTTCACACTGCAAAAACCAACTGTTAACTTGCCATCTCTTTTGAGGCCTTTCTTAAAGAGTACAGTTGGAATAAAACAAAAACAGCTCAAGGTTTTAAAACCTTGTTTTTATTAGAAATAGAGATGACACATTTGGTGACAAACTTTTGACTTTGATTTTTTTTATTTTTGGCCAATGGGATCGACCAGTGTGCAATGGCGCCTTTTGACTTTTTTCGTTGCAAAAATCATAACTTTTGAACTAATGAAGATATTTTAAAAATTTAAAGAGCATTCGAAAGAAGACTCTCCTATCTTCAAAATTTATGAGCTGCAAGGTAATAGGCCAGTCAAAATACGAAACTGTGCAAAATACGAAACTGTGCACAGTGTCGTATTTTGACTTTTTCGTTGTAAGCATTGTAAATTTTAAAGTAATAAAGATAATACCAAGATTTATAAAGCATTTGAAAGAAACCCCTTCAGCTTAAAAATAAGTAGCCCGCATGGCCATTGGCCCACTGCAGCACAGTGCCTCGTTTTGACTTTTTTTCGTTGCAAAAATCATAAGTTTTGAAGTTATCAAGGCATTTTTAATGTTTAAAACGCACTTGAATTTTATCTCCTTTAGCTTAAAGAAAAGCGCATCCGCATTGTAATAGGCCCGCTTCAGCACTGTGCACAGTGACACCTTTTAACTTCGTTTGTTGTAAATTGTAAATCTAAAAATCATTTAAAATGTAACTTCTTGTGCGCTGATATTCTCGTTAAGCATTTTTAACTTGCCGATTAGACTTAGCGCAACAATAATCACAATACATATTAAAAGTCTGGAAAAAATACCACTCTAATATGACAGAGAAAAAATAATAAAAAAATAGGAAATTTTTAACGGTACTGAGTAAAATATTACACAATTTTGCACCAGAAAACTATTTAAAATTTAATAAATGTTTACCAACAAATTTGAGTAAGTTTTCAATTTATAAAACTAAAATTTTACTTGATTTTTTTAAGTAATTTTTTAATTGTGTCAAGTAAAAGTTTACTTAAAACTTATATATTTAAAAAAAGTTTCACCTTTTAAACTAACCAAGTATATTTATGTCTTAAAGACATAGGCAAATTTTAAAAAGATGATTAGAAACTTTCAAATATATAAAAAAAGAACTATAAACTCAATGAGAATTCAAAACACTAATTTTATTTTTTTGTAATTAGCTGTAGGTTCAATTTTAACAGATCATTCACTAGGGTTAAAAAAATTTAAGACTTTTTTAATTAAAAACATATTAAAAATCTTGTTACTTAGATAACATTTGTTTCTTTCTTTGTACACAAACCTTTGTCTATTTAAAAAATTCTTAAAAATACCGAGATGAAACCTAAGTTTTTCGTAATTTTTATGTTTAACTTTGTTTTATTAAAAATACAAAATTTTAACAATGAAAAAGAGTTTATTCTGATTCGAGGCCTTTTCATGTTCCCCATTATGAATTAACATAACAAGTACTTATGATAACTCTACTTTCTTTATTAGGATATTCTCCCATTAAATACTCATAGAGTTTCTTGCTTTCAAAACTTTTGGCAATTTTCAGGAATAAATTGACGATCGTTTCGGGGGTGTTCCAATTCCCCCATCATCAGAATTCTTTAGAAAATTAGGTAACAACTCTATGAGTATTTAATGGGAGAATATCCTAATAAAGAAAGTAGAGTTATCATAAGTACTTGTTATATTAATTCATAATGGGGAACATGAAAATGCCTCGAATCAGAATAAACTCTTTTTCATTGCACAATTAAAAGGTCGAATAAATAAAAAATTTTTATTATTTAATAAAAATTAAAACACACAAAATTTTAACTTTTAAAATATCTTAATTTGTTCAGGAGTTACAGCTCGTCAAAGTGGTTACTTATAGAAACAAATTTTCCGGTAGGAGGTGTTATAAGCAAATAAAAAAGCCAAAAAAAAACAAAATAATAAATTAAAGACCAATAAATCTACTAATTGTAAGCTTGGTGAAAAATTCCAGTGGATCTCAAAACTGCCAAAAATCTGTTAGGATATTTTAAAAATATCTCCTTTCGTAGTTAAAGTTGTTACAGTTTCTTTATTTTTTCATGTACACGGGCAAGTACGGGCACCAAATTTTTATTGAATAAGTTAGAGTATTAAATACTAAACATCCTCTGTTTAATAGTTCCCGTCACAAACCGTCACTTTTTTAGTTCTATTCTATCAAATATAAAAAAAGACCAAAATATGGTGTGTTTGCAAAACTGCGCCAAAAAACAAAGTATTCAACCAAATAACCCTTTTTTTATATTGTTTCATTTGAATTAATAGAGGTATTCAGAGTCTTGTTGCCACCCCTGGCAATGTAGCAAAAGAGTACTTCTTTCAAAAAATACATGTATTTTGAAAAGTAATTTTGAAAAGTGCTCTTTTACCACCAGTGCCAGGGCTGGCAAGCAAGACTCTGAATACCTCTAATATACCTTTCAAACGACACCAAAAAAAATAATGATCGGTTGCATAGTTTGCATGAAATTCAATTTAAAAGATGATATATTTTTTTTTAAGTTTTAACTTTTTTCTGCAGACTGAAAAATTGCCAACTTTGGGTGGCTCTATAATTCATAATTTTCATCCGATTTCAAAAATGTTTTTGGATTCTTAATCAGTGAGGAGCTTTCAATCAGATGTAATCATTTTTATCAAATTTTTCTCTCAATTTTTGGATTTTTGCAACGCTTTTTGGGGAAAAGCGCCACAGTGCAGCGTGTGTTTAAACACGCGCTTAGAATTTTTTGAATATATACAAAACATGAAAAATATTAATAAATAATTAAAATTTTCGGATGTTTTTATTAGGGTTTGGTCTACTACACAGAAAATAATATCGTATATTTTATTTTAAGTAAAATTTTATTTGTTTTTTATTTTTTAATATTAAGTACCACCTAAAAACCCAGCAGAAATAAATCGAGATTTTGGCGACACAGCATCTGTTAATAGCATACCGTAGCGCATCCAAAGAGCGCTCTTAGGGATGCAGTAAAAGGAAGGGGAAAAAATTTTAATTTTTTTTTTAAGATTTTTTATATAAAACTTATAATGTGTAATTATTTTTTGATAAAATTTCACACTAGCTTTCCTTTTTAATATTTTTAACACTTTTTGAATAAAAAACATGAGTTTTAGACAAAGACACATGATTTGACTGCATCATTATTGCGCATTAATCAGCGCTGCAAAGAGCGCTTCAATCATAGCATCTTTGACCGCTGTTCCCAAAAAAAATCCCATAAAAAATGTGAAAATGAAAATTTCCGATATTTTTTTGATGTTCACTTCCGATTTTTTTTTTTTTTTTTCATTTTGTTTCACATAAATAAAGTTTTGTAAAGTAAAACGAATGAATTTTTTTGTTATATTTTTTTAAATTTTAGTTATTTGATTTCAACTTTGAATTTACAGCATCTTTATTCTGCTTAAATCAGCTCTACAAAGATACATGAATTCACTGCATCTTTAATCTGCTTAAATCAGCGCTAAAAAGATACATGAATTTACAGCATCTTTATTCTGCTTAAATCAGCGCTCTAAAGACACGTGATTTCAGTGCATCTAAAGAGCGATGTTTCTGTGTATCCAACTAGCGCTCTAAAGTGGGACATCGCCTTAGGGAATCATGCATGAATTCAGCGCAATTGGATGCGCTCCTTTACTCAAGTTCCCCTTCCAAAAGCTGCTGAACGTTCAGCAAAATTTCTGCTGGGAAGCTATTTACTTCAAAACGTAGAAACGCTTCTTATGTAATTTGTTTTTTTTTTCTCATACTTTTAAAATATATTGTTGTTGAATATGTTTTTATCTAAATTAAAATTTCCAAAAAATACTTAACAAATTTTATTACGTAATTAATCTTCTAAGCATATAATGTAAAGTTGCCTACTATAGCCTCTTTTAAGCCTTTAAGGCGCTGAGGCGTTAACTTTTTATTAATTGTTACCTAATTTTTTATTGAATTAATAAATAAAATCAAAAAAAAAAAAAAAAAGTAAATTTTTAATTAATATAATTATTGTTTAATTAAATTTTTAACTTTATTTTAATTAGCATTTTGATATTTAATTAATATAATTAACTGTTTAATTAAATTTTTAGCTTCACTTACAAGGGAAGTCTTCCTAGTGTTACCCGCGGATCTTTATGGAATTGGTTTTATTTTTTAGAGCAGAAAAAATAAAGGGATACGTATTTTTTTTAGTGGCCCAAATTGATATTTTAGGGGGTAAAAAGAAAGGGGGAAGACAAGGCCATTTTTCAGTTTTTTTCGATTATCTCCTATATTATGCAAAGAAACCTAGTACATACCAAATGAAAGGTCTTTGGAAAACCTATCTACGTGTGCTAAGAACATGTCCAAAAATGCACAACTTTTCGTCATATTGAGTAAAATACCAAAATTTTTGGACATTTTTGTTAATAAGTCAAAAAATATTAGTTTCTTTGGCCCGTTGTTAGCATCACGAGATAGGTATTTTAAATACCTTTAATCTGATATCACACATGTCTATATTAATTTTGTTTAAATAGGCGTAAATCGTAAAAAACTGAAAAAGGTCAATTTCCCCCCCTAAAAATGAGTTTGGGCCGCTTAAAAAAAATACGTGTGGAATAAATTTTCGTTCTTAACAACATATCCAAATTTCATGAAGATCGGAGGGTGACACCAGGGAGACTTCCCTTGTTAGTTTTTTTTTTTGTTGTTGTGTTTTGTTTTCCGTGTATGCACGAGTATGTGTTTTTATTGCATTGTATTACATACAAAAAAAATACGTAAGTATAAACAGTTTGCTGAAAGTTTTTTTTATTTCTCATATAGTTGTTTGAATTCTCATTTTGTTTTATGTGTATGTATATAAAAGGTTTATAATCAACTTTATAAAATTATCTCAGTGACTTTGTCTTTACGGCATAAATATATTTGGTACAGTTTGAAGAAACATTTTTTTTAAATTAATTGAAGTTGTAATTATTCGACCTTTCAAATTGTAATTAAGTAAATAAATAATCGAGCTCAAGGCCAGTGTTTTGTTTAATAAATCTTCTTTATTAACTTCCAATATTTCGATCCTCATCGAGGAACATCATCAGGGAGTAAAATTGGATTTTTAACGCAAACAACTTAAAGTTGTTGATCCTCTTTCTTCGTCATTAAATATTGCAATATTTAATGACGAAGAAAGAGGATCAACAACTTTAAGTTGTTTGCGTTAAAAATCCAATTTTACTCCCTGATGATGTTCCTCGATGAGGATCGAAATATTGGAAGTTAATAAAGAAGATTTATTAAACAAAACACTGGCCTTGAGCTCGATTATTTATTTACTTAATTTTTTTTAAATTATTAAAAAAAAAAATTAAAAAATGTATTGTTTTCAATGTATTTTTTTAATTTATAGAATTAAAAATTTTAATTGTTTTTAAAAATGTTTTTTATTAAATTTTTAATTTGTGTAATTAAAACTTTATTTTTGTTTTTTTTTTATTTTAATTACATTTTTTAATTTATAGTATTAAGTTTTTAATTAAATAAACAATAATTTATTTTTAATTAATGAAATACAAATATTTTTAATTTATATGCGCATTTTAGTGATTGGTCCAGATTTAATCTACGAATTTTTTAATTAATTTTTTTTTTATTTTTTGCTTGTACCAAAGAAAGAACATATTTTTGCAAAAATTTCCCAAGGGGAGGGGGCGCCGTCCCTAAATTTTTTTTTTCGAATTTCGAAATACGCAAAGGTGTCGTTCCTAAAAGCTTTGTCAAAAAATTCCAACGCTTAAATTTCCGGTAAGAAAAGGGTTAACGAAACTTAATTATAGCGATAAAGCGTCATTATTCAAGATACGGGTATAAGTACGAACATTTTTTTTTTTTTTTTCAAAAAAACCTTTTTTTTTTTTAAAACTATTTTCTTTTGTGTTTAATTTTTTGTCAAATAATAAAAATTAGTTATTTATTCCCCCTTTTAATTGTGCAATGAAAAAGAGTTTGTTCTTATTCGAATTAGTTTTTAATTGTGTCAACTAAAAATTTACTCAAATATTTTTTCAAACTTTTAATAAATTTTTATTAAAAATTTACTCAATGCTATTAAATCGTTTACTGGTGCAAAATTGAGTAATTTTTTACTCAATAGTATTAAAAATTTACTCATTTTTTAACTTTTTTCTGTGTATAAAAGAAATTTGTCCTTTATAAAAAGTCTCAAATTCATAGAAATTTTTTCTACATTTAAAGATTCAGATTGTAAATTTTTTTTTGTACAGAAAAAAAATCAGATTCACAGTGTGTCCTTTGTATGGAAAAGGCGCGCATCGAAGTTTTTTCATTATAACTTTTGAACGGATTGGGCTATTTCTAAAATGTTTACAGTTTTGGAAACTAGAAACTTAGAGCTATTTTTGGATGTCGTTTCAAAGATGTACTGTCAATACCCTACCTTAAACGGGAAGGTAAACTTGGTTAACTAACCAACAAAAAAAAAGTTAAAAAAATCGATTTCCTCGAAAATTATACTTTATACCACCGAATTTTTGTGATGTGCATTACAACTATATGGTTAAACCCAAAAATCGGAATTCACGACCAGCTTTTTGAAGAATTTATTACAAATAGTCCAGAAAAAAATCAAACTACTTACGATTTAGAAATAACGATTTTATTATTCAATGTAGATCTCTTTAAAATATTTTTAAGAGGGATTATTTATCTGCACAGAAATAATACACCCTACATTTAAAGAACCGCCAATTAAAACTTGTTTGCCTTCAGGAAACTCATTTAATACAAAAAAATTAACCAATAAAAATTGAATTATGAAAAAAAGAAGAAAGTTCAATATAGATAACAAAATTAAATTAATTACTCCATCTCTAGCAATTCCAACACTTCCGGTGGATTATTCGTTTTTGGATTTAGTTCGTTATTTCGTTTTATTGACATTTTTTGGTCACTTTGAATCATTAAGATATGAAAAATATCCTCCAGATTGTTACATCTTGTGTGCTTCCTCTGATAATTGTCCTAAAAATACACTTCTTTAATTTTCTAATAATTAAAATAATATAGTTACTAGCATTACCCACTGGTAAAATCGACTCTTGAATAATTTTTCCACCATGCAAAAGTATTGCTCTGAAGGTAACTTAATATTTGAATTGCCGTTTTTGAGACATTTTTTTGCAATTTTTTCAATTTAAAAACTTTGAGACAAAAAAACGCCGTGAAATATCTAAAATCATATTAAAAGATAAGTTATTAAGTTAAGTTTCGTATATGTTTATGTAATCCTTTGTTTACCCATATCTACGCGATTTTTTTAATTATTTCGCAAAGTGTTTACCGCGAAATCGTGAAAAATGGATTCTGTGTACATTAGAGATTGAACCTGACATACATCTTTTTAAGTAACGCCGGAGAAATAAAAAGAATGTTTTGTAAAACAATCAAATTGTACAACTTTTAAATAAATTTAACAAATAATTTGAATATTTTTGTTTTTAACCTTAACTTTAACTTCGAATTGACAGAGCGCTGGCACTTCTTGGCAAAAGTTATAACATACGAAATGATATGGAATACCTCTAGTATAACCCGCACTAGCGTTTTGCATTATCCATCATTATCTGCAGAAGTTGCAGTCTATTATGTAATTGTATTTTTAAAGATATTTAAAAATAACATGGATTTTAACTCAATATAACTTTTTGTTGGGTCATTTTTTTTGTTATAAAAAAAATGAGTAATAAAATAACGGATCTTGGAAACATCTTGCAAAAAATTTGGATGGATTACTCCACAAGATGAATTTTTAAAATTTTTTCAAAAAATGTCCTTTACAAAAAAAAATAAATTAAGAAAAATGTGAAAAACTCTATACTTTGGAGTTGTGCCCCAGCTAAACTAAGAGTCGCATTGATGTAACGGAAACTGATTTTTAGTCTCCAGAGTGTCAAAATTAAGTATGCACCTAAAAAAAAAATAATCGGCAATTTTTTTTTTTACCCAAATGCGCACGAATATCACACCGTGAGATTCCGAGATTTTAAAAGTCTAAAGTTTATAGAACTTTGCCAAAATAAAAATTCTCAGATTTTAAGACACTTATCGTATGCAAAGTCTCAGAATCTGAAACAGTTTTCGTATGAAGATTCTGAGGCATTTTTCGTATAGAAAAAGTTTAAGATTCTTAGACATTTTTTGTATGAAAAAAGTCTCAGATTCTGAGGTATTTTTTATGTAGAAAAAATCTCACATTCTGATACATTTTTCGTATAGAAAAATTCTAAGATTCTGATACATTTTTGTATAAAAAATTTTTCAGATTCTGAGACATTTTCCGCATTGAAAAAGTCTCAGACTCTGAGACATTTTTCACATAGAGAAGGTCTCAGATGCCGAGACATTTTTCGTATGGAAAAATAGTTACATTCTGAGACGGTCTTAACATAGAAAAAGTCTTACACTCAAAAAAAAAAAAAAAAAACTGTAATGTTAGCAAAAAAAGCTTGTAAACCTACAAGAAAATTTGTGATTTTGAACCCACAATTTTTTTGGTAATGTTAGCAAAAATGTTTTGCCAAAAATTACTTAACTGAAATTTTTTTTTTCAACTTAGTTCAGACACATTTGAGGACCCCATTGGGTTCGGACCCGATAGGTCCAGACCCCGATGGGCCTAGACCTAGTTAGGCTCCTTAAAAATCGTCATAGTTTTTGATCCAAAATTTGTGTCCGTTTCGCTCTACCTTGCTTAGTTTTTGAGATACGTGATTTTAGGGGACCACCGGGGTTTTGAGAGTTACAAAACTCGATAACTTCAAAAATATTACTCGGAGCGCTTTTGGTCTTGTTCTACGTGTTGGGAGCTACAAAAATGCTTTTGGACTTTTTGTTGTGTCGGCAATATTTACCGAGATATGACATTTTAAAATTTTCGGGAATGCTAACTTTTTTTTATCCAAAGTTCGGACCCATTACGTTCCACACATGTGAAGAGGACCGGCGATACTATGGAGAGCCCGAGAACCAAAAATGGCCTCCATTTTGCTCTATCTGGGTTAGTTTCCGAGATAGCGCCATTTTAAGATTTTTGAAAATTAAAAAAAAATTTACCATTTATTTTTGCTAATGTTAGCAAAAAATCTTGTAAAAATGTTGTCAACTCAATTTCAAATCTTAGCAAAATAAATTAGTTCAAAGTTTGTTTAAAATTGCTAATGTGCTAAATGAAGTTAACAAGAATTTTTTGCTAACATGCTACACTCAAAATATTTTGTAAGTAAATTCAACTGAAAAAACATTTAAAACAATCGTTTTTCCTTTTAAAAAACGGACAACTTATATTTCACTTGAAACAACATACTTTTTCAGTTATTTTTAAACGTTAATAAATGACTAGACATTCCGTAAAAACAAACGATATTTCAGTTATTTTAACTGTTTACAATTTTTTATTTTGTGAAGTAAAAATAAAATTTTTTGAATAACAAACTAAAAAAACCGTACTTCTGTAAAATTATACGGTATAATCAGTTACAAATAATTTAACTGATAAAAATTTTTTCCGTAAATTTTTGTAGTTTATTGTTTTAACAACTGTACAAATCTATCAATAATTTAGTTTTTTTGAAAAACAAACGATAAAACGTTTAAAACAACTTTACCTAAAAACTGTTTTGAATAACCGTAAATAGTTACCGTAAAACTTTTCTAGGTGTAGTCTCAACTAAAAATTTGCCAAAAGTTAGCTACCTAGCATTAGCAAAAAAAAAATTAGTAAATCTACTAACGTATTTTTTTGAGTGTAGATACTAAAACATGTTTCGTATAGAAAAAGTCTCAGATTCTGCGAAATGTTTCGTATAGAAAAAGTCTCAGTTGCTGTGACATTTTTTTTTGATTCGAAACATTTTTCGTGTAGATAAAGTCTCAGATTCTGAGAAATTTTTCGTATTAAAGAAGTCTCAAATCAGAGACGTTTTTCGTATAAAAAAAATCTTAAATACTGAGACATTTTTCGTACAAAAATATTTTTCGTTAGGAAATTGTCGCATATTCTGAGACATTTTTCGTAAAGAGAAGGTTTCAGATTCTGAAACATATTTCGTATAGGAAAAGTCTCAGATTCTGAGATACACTCAAAAAAATAAAACTGTAAAGTTAACAAACTTTTTTTTGTTAACTCGAGTTTACTGGCTTTTTAGCAAATTTTTAGTTAAAATCAGCGTTTTAACTACTTTTTTTAGTTAAGTTCGATTTACGAAAATACTACACCTTTTCCAATTGAAATTCAGAAAAGATCAATTGTAATTCAGAAATCCCAATTGAAATTCAGAAAAGCACAATTGAAATTCAGAAATCATAATTGAAATTCAGAAAAGCCTAATTGAAATTCAGAAATCACAATTGAAATTCAGAAAAACCCAATTTAAATTCATAAATCACAATTGAAATTCAGAAAAGCCCAATTGAAATTCAGAAATCACAATTGAAATTCAGAAAAGCCCAATTGAAATTCAGAAAAGATCAATTGAAATTCAGAAAAGCACAATTGAAATTCAGAAAAGCCCAATTGAAATTCAGAAAAGCACAATTGAAATTCAGAAAATCACAATTGAAATTCAGAAAAGCCCAATTGAAATTCAGAAATCGTAATTGAAATTCAGAAAAGCCCAATTGAAATTCAGAAAAGCACAATTGAAATTCAGAAAAGCACAATTGAAATTCAGAAAAGCATAATTGAAATTCAGAAATCGTAATTGAAATTCAGAAAAGCCCAATTGAAATTCAGAAATCGTAATTGAAATTCAGAAAAGCCCAATTGAAATTCAGAAAATCACAATTGAAATTCAGAAAATCACAATTGAAATTCAGAAAAGCCCAATTGAAATTCAGAAAAGCACAATTGAAATTCAGAAAAGCACAATTGAAATTCAGAAAAGCACAATTGAAATTCAGAAAAGCACAATTGAAATTCAGAAAATCACAATTGAAATTCAGAAAAGCCCAATTGAAATTCAGAAATCGTAATTGAAATTCAGAAAAGCCCAATTGAAATTCAGAAAATCACAATTGAAATTCAGAAAATCACAATTGAAATTCAGAAAAGCCCAATTGAAATTCAGAAAAGCACAATTGAAATTCAGAAAATCCCAATTGAAATTCAGAAAAGCACAATTGAAATTCAGAAAAGCCCAATTGAAATTCAGAAAATCACAATTGAAATTCAGAAAAGCCCAATTGAAATTCAGAAATCGTAATTGAAATTCAGAAAAGCCCAATTGAAATTCAGAAAAGCACAATTGAAATTCAGAAAAGCCCAATTGAAATTCAGAAAAGCACAATTGAAATTCAGAAAATCACAATTGAAATTCAGAAATCACAATTGAAATTCAGAAATGCCCAATTGAAATTCAGAAATCACAATTGAAATTCAGAAAATGTAAACAAACCAATTATGAGTCACCACTACATATACACATTAAACAAATGCTGTACAACTATGAGAGTATTTAACTTTATTCTCTTGCTACGTATTGTAGAGAGCAGACAGACATACACTCATAGAATGTTGTAGGTAAAATTTAGTTTAACAGAATTTTTATTATTTTTTGTAAATAAATTAATATAGTGAACAAAAATATTTACTCTACCTTGACAAATGCATTAATGAAAAATTAGTTTTAAAGAAAAATAATAAAAAGTCAGTTTCACTTGATGTTACCTTAAGCATTTTATGAGTGTATTGTCTGTCTGTTCTATACAATACGTAGCAAGAGAATAAAGTTAGATACTCTCATATACACATTTCTGTACTGCATTTGCATAATGTGTCTATGTTTGTAGTGGTGACTAATAATTGGTTTGTTTACATTTTCTGAATTTCAATTGTGATTTCTGAATTTCAATTGTGATTTCTGAATTTCAATTGTGATTTCTGAATTTCAATTGGGCTTTTCTGAATTTCAATTGTGATATTCTGAATTTCAATTAATCTTTTCTGAATTTCAATTGGGCTTTTCTGAATTTCAATTGTGCTTTTCTGAATTTCAATTGGGCTTTTCTGAATTTCAATTGGGCTTTTCTGAATTTCAATTACGATTTCTGAATTTCAATTGTGGTTTTCTGAATTTCAATTGGGCTTTTCTGAATTTCAATTGTGCTTTTCTGAATTTCAATTGGGCTTTTCTGAATTTCAATTGTGATTTCTGAATTTCAATTGTGCTTTTCTGAATTTCAATTGTGATTTCTGAATTTCAATTGGGCTTTTCTGAATTTCAATTATGATTTCTGAATTTCAATTGGGCTATTCTGAATTTCAATTGGGATTTCTGAATTTCAATTGTGATTTCTGAATTACAATTGATCTTTTCTGAATTTCAATTGGAAAAGGTGTAGTTTTGTACAAATTTGGAATTAATTTTTTTTGTTGACTTTAAAACTGAGTTTACGAATTTTTACTAATTAATTTGCTGATTTTTTGTAACATTTTTGTCAAGTCGAAAATTTTAAACACTTCTTGTGTAGCCTCCTATGCAAATCTCATTAGTCCTACTTAAGCTGAACTTAACGCTGTGAAAAATATTTTTTTTTTTTATTTAAAAAAAAAGGTTAGCTGAATTCACCTAATAAAAAATGTTACGAAATTTTCAGCTGAATTTTTAGTTAAAATTACTGTTTTTTTGCTACATTCATTCTACAAAAAGTTAACTAAATATTTTTTGTTAAATTAACTAGAAATTTAGTAGGTTCAAAATCAGGTGTTTTTTTAGTTAAATTTAACTAAATTTTTTGCCAACTTTACAGTTTTTTTTTTTTGAGTGTAGAAAAGGCCTCATTAAAACTTAGTTGTTCTACACAAATATCATGGTTTAAATAAGTAAAGAAACATTTTTGGCTTATTTGTCTTAAAACAGGTAATAAAATACAAAGTTTAATTTTTACCAAACAATTTTTTTTTGTCATGCGACTTTTAACTTTCCAACGGACCCCACAAATTCTTTTTTACCCAGTAGGGTGTTAAATAAATCGGTTTTTTTATTTTTCGATTAAACGATTAATTGACATGTGGCATTTTTGACTCATTCGATTATAAAAAACATTTTGGTTTGAGGAAATTAAAAAAAAAAAAATAATTTTGGAGATTTGAAAAATATGTAGAACTCAAAAATTATTTTTTTTTTGTTCCCAATTAACATGGATTACCGATATCACAAAAATTTTATATTTTTTATCTGACTGCACTTGGGATAATATTAAACAAACAATATTTTGTTTTGAGCATATTTTAAAAAATACATACATACCTTCATTTAATGGCTCGTTCCTTTAAATTAATAACGATAAAAAATATTATTAAAAAGTTTTATCACATAAATTACATATTTTGTTGATACAACAAAATATTTAATTGATTTAATTTGTCAATACAACTACTCTGTTAGTTGATTTCACACATTCCTTTGTTGAATTACTTTATCATATCAACAAATGGCGTTTGTGTTTCTTGAAGTTCTTTGTTGAAACAAAATATAGGATGGGTCAGATCAACAAATTGAGTTTGTGTTTGTTGAATTTCTTTGTTGAAAAAAAAACTAAGATTTTGTACGTTTGTCAATACAAATAATAATTTAATGGAACTGTTACAAACTCGTTTATCAATTTTTTTAAAAAATTTTTTCAACAATCAATATTTACAAACGTTTGTTGATATCACAAATTTCCGTATAAGAGCACTTTCAGTGAAAAAGTTAATTGTATTCACAAATATGGAGGTTAATATAACAATTATTTTTTTTGTGTAGTTTATTGAGTGTAGCACCAATTTGCACATTTTGAAAAATTTGTTCTATTAAAGATATTTAGCATTTATTTTATATAAATCGCGTGCTAAATCCGAAAATGAAGTCAAAAAGTTCAAAATTAAAAAAGTTTGCCGAACTGCATATTTAAAAAAGTGGTTTGACATTAAAAAAAATATTTCTGGATACAATCTGAGGATTTGAATTTTTTAATTTTAAATTAAAGCTAATTAAATACTTTATTAATTCTCCATATAATGTTTTACAATATAACTATCGCCTTGGAATCTATTCATCGATATATCGACAACTTTTCTTCAATTAAAACGAAATTTAGAAGGAAAATTAAATTCTATCGTCAATTTGACTAATTGTAAGTAAAAAATTTAAATTTTTTTTTTCTTTTTTTGTAAAATTTAAGTCTGATTTATTAAATCCATCTAAAATTGTAGAAGTTGCATATTAATTCAGTTTTATACAAACAGTTGTATTTGTTTATTTCGGTTGTGTTTAATGTTAAAACACACAAATGTGACTGTATTTCAGGCATTCCACACCAAATGTCCAGCTACATAAAATGTGAATTTCTGAATAGGTTGCATGAATAGCCCTATATAAAACTAATAAAATTGCGTTTTTGGTTTTTCAATTTTTCAAAAACTGGGCTTAGGAGGCGTGGTCATATATCGGAATAATGGTAAAATTTGTGTCGAGTTGCCTTGATTAAATATTTATCAAATTAAAACGGAATACACCACAATCTCAAAAATTTACATTATTGTTTAGTTTCGTATAGTCTATCGATAATTTTTTTTTATAAAATTTTTAGAACCTGTTCTGAAATTTTCCGTTTTTTAAAAAAGTCAATTTATCAAAAATCCGGCCACTTTTTTTTTATTCATCCATCCTATTTAGAAATTCATGGGGCATTAGACTGGCATTTTTTTGTCATTTTTCGATTTTCCGGGGAAATTTTTATTGTCCTAGGTCTAAAACTTTTGTGGTCCAAATTTGATGTCAATCGGATTAAAGTTTTGGATTTTTTTAAAATTTTTACAATAAAATTAAAAAAAAAATTTCATTCGACACATCATTTTTGTTAATTTCGATGCGCTGAGCACGAATATAAAAAAAAAGTAAAATCGCTCGATCGGTTTTCGAGATGTCGCCATTTCAAATTTGTAAAAAATGGCGGTTTTTTCCTACGTTCAAGAAATTTTTTAAAAAAAGTCTCAAAATTTCATTCCGCCGACTCTTTTGTAGAGCTTGACACAATCTTTCATTTAAAACTAATTTGAGCCAAATCCGATCATTTTAAGCCGTGGCGCCCATCGATCAAAGTTGTGGCTTTTTAGAACCTTTTTACAAAAAACCCCAAATTTTGATCGAAGGGTGCCACTTGTTAAAATGATTAGATTTGGCTCAAATTAAGCTTAAATGAAATATTGTATAAAGCTCTATAAAAGGGTTAAAATAAAGAAATTTTTAGAGTTTTTTTTAAAAAAATTCTTAAACGTAGGAAAACCCCCCATTTTGGAATTTTTTGACAAATTTTAAATGGCGATATCTCGAAAACCGTTCGACCGATTTTATAAATTTTTTGATATTCGTATTCAGCATACTAAAAGTAATAAAAATAATGTATCGCAAGATATTTTTTATTTATTTTTTTCATTTTCAAAACTCCAAAATTTTGGTGGAAATTTTCCAAAAGTCCAAAACTTTGACCGAAGGGCGCCACGGGTAAAAATGATCGAATTTGGCTCAAATTAGTTTTAAATGGAAGATTGTCTCAAGCTCTATAAAAGGGCCGGCGGAATGAAATTTTGAGACTTTTTTTAAAAAATTTCTGGAACGTAGGAAAAACCCGCCATTTTTTGCAAATTTCTAATAGCGATATCTCGAAAACTGTTCGACCGATTTTATTTTTTTTCTTTGATATTCGTGCTCAGCACATCAAAATTAACAAATATGATGTGTCGAAAGATATATTTATTTTTTATTTTTTAATTTTTCAAAAATCCAAAACTTTAACCGCCGGGCGCCACGGGTTAATTTAATCCGATTGGCCTCAAATTGGTACCATATGAGGTTTAGGCCTAGTAGAATAAAAAAATGCCCGAGCTTTGAAAATCGGGGAAGAAAAAAATTTGGCTATACAGAAAAATGCCAGTCTAATGGGGCATATGTTTTTCTGTAGCGGAACATTTGGTGTGGAATGCTCCATTTGTATAAAACTAAATTTCTGCAGTTTTACTCCAATGCACGCAACTTTTATATTTTTCAACAAATATTTTGAAAGAACCTCTTAATTTCTACGTAATAGATCACACTTGACCTGAAAAGAGAGAAATGAATTAAAAAAATTCTTTTAAAAATTTTCAATAAAATTTTTTCCCTGAATTTCGGTAAATTGAAGCAAAATTGTCGATTAGCAATATTTCGAAAACGGTACTACTTTAAATTTTTTAGACTTCATTTTCGGATTCAGTGTGTCGTGGAACGCATATTTTTGTTAATTTGTAAAGTAATAAAAGTGCGACGGACATTGCAATATTCACTCAATAATTGATGGTGTGTCAATCGGTATGCCTGAAGGTAGTTACACACATAAGCTCAAACTCACACGCAGAAAAAAACATAGTTGCGGTGATCATGATTTAAGAGCGTCATATTATGATTGGAAATATGATTGTAGCAATAATGTTAATATGATTGAAGGCAACAAGGAATGTTAATCATTATATGATTGCGGCAATAATGGCTTAAATGTTATATAATTATCATAATATGATTCCAGTTTATTATACATATATTTTTTTTTTAATTGAGAAAATATATTATGCTTTAATACCACACGTTTATAGAAATTCTTCATTACTTTTTTTTTTTTTTTTTGATAAAGTTCACACCAATAATTTATTTTTTGTTTTTAAATGTTATTTTTATAAATATGAAACCATTTTTATTAATTTTGGTTCAATTTAGTGGCAACAATATAGTTGCTGCGATCATGTCCCAACCATATTTTTTCTCTGCGTGCATATCACAGATTGGTGTAAAAAATCTCTCAATAATTTTTTTAACTGATTCGAAAGTCGTTTTACCGAAAAATTTCTTTAAGTGTAGTGACTTTAATCATTATGTTTCATATAGTATTATGAAGTCCTCTATAATATGAGTATCATTTCAATTGAAATTACGTGTTACTCCAAGTTTAATTAACTTATGTAAATATGATGAATAAATTTGTAGTTTTCTTGTATGTTCTCAAAAGTTTTGTAACGTCATATATTCCCAAACCAGGTTTGTGTCTTAAATCTTTTGTTATCATCAACTTTTGATGTAAAACCAAATAAGCAACAAATTATGTTTATATGTTTCTTACAACAATGCTGCATGAATGAAAATTTATTTTATCATTTATCAAAGCAAATCTTTTAGGTCTTTGTATAAATCATTTATACTGTTTGTTTTAATTTAGATTTATATTTTTTGTTTAATTAATATGTGGATTTTGTAGACAAAATGCTAAAATTTGTTAAGTCATACAATTAATTAAATTTAATTTGAATTAAAATGAAAAAAAAAACACAACACATAAAAGTACACTCAAAAAAATATATATATTTTTTTTTATTTTTTCAAAAAAAAAAAAATAAACATAAAAAAGAAAAAGCACAGAAAAGATACGTGTGAATCGTAATGAAATCGACGGTAGTATTGAACACAATTAGTTAGTCGTATATTGGTCGCAATTTTTAAAAAAAAGTTTCTAAAACTGATACCACAGACTAATACAGACTCGACATAAGTGACAGGTGTTAAAAAAATTTGTCTTGAACCATATGGTTAATTTTTTCAAATTATTTTATGAATTAGGTTAGAAAGAGAAAACGAATATAACGCGCCATAAGAAAAATAGATACCAGATCGGTTTTTATTGTTTCACTCACTCCTAAGTCGTAGAAAGTGTTGCCATGTTAGCTTAAAACTAGCTAAAACCGCTCTGTTTTCTCTTAAAATCGTAAAGTTTTTCCTCATTTTTTCTTATAAAACTTTACGTTCGAGTCTGTATATAGTCTGTGCTAATACTTTAGATCAGGGCTTCTCACTAAATTTAGCTTCGCGAGATTTTTTCAATATTTAAAGTTTTCTGATACCCCTTATAATATAAATTTTATTTTTTTTTGTATATCCGATCTTTTTCCCAGCAGAAATTTTGCTGAACTGGCAGCAGCTTTTGGAAAGGAAACTCTGAATTCATGCATGATTCTCTAAGGCGATGTCACACTTTAGAGCGCTAGTTGGATACACCGAAAAAGCGCTCTTAAGATGCTCTGAATTCACATCTCTTTAGAGCGCTGAAAAAATCGCTATAAAGATGCAGTGAATTCATGTATCTTTTTAGAGCTGATTTAAGCAGAATAAAAATGAAGCACATTTGACTATTTCTGAAATACAAATTACAAAATCTGAAATACAATTGACTATTTCTGAATACAATTGGAAAATCTTAAATGCAATTGACTAATTCTGAAAATCCGTTGACTTCCTGCTATGATTGGACATTTTTTGTAATATAATTTGTATTTTCTGAAACTAAAGTGGAAATGGTGTACTAATTTTTTTCAAAATGTGTTAAAGGCATCATTATTGTTGATTAATGCGCAATAATAATGCAGTGAAATCATGTGTCTTTGTCCAAAACTCATGGTTTTTTATTCAAAAAGTGTTAAATATATTTTAAAGGAAAGCATATTTAAAATTTTATCAAAATATAATTTTATATTTTAAGTTTTATATAAAAAATCTTAACAAAAAATTTAAATTTGTTCCCCTTACTTTTACTGCATCCTTAAGAGCGCTCTTTGGATGCGCTTTGGTATGCTATAAAAAGATGCTGTGTCGCCAAAATCTCGATTTATTTTTGCTGGGTTGAAGCCCACTGACAAACAAGAAATCTTAAAATTGGCATACAACACCACGGTCAGATAGGGGCGTTGCAAAATTTTTGTTTTTTTGTCTGCAGGGGTTTGTCGAATAAGGGCGTAGCAAATATAATATTTTTTTTTACATTTTAGCTATTATAAAAACCCCCTTGTATTAGGAAATTGATGTCAAGTTCCATTGATTAAATATTTATTAAATTAAAACGGAGGCTATCGAAAAAAAATTTAAATTTTGGAAAGTTTTCAGAACCCGTCCTTAAATTTTTAATTTTCTAAAAAAGAAAATCTATCAAAAATCCGGCCACAATTTTTTTTAAATATTTTTTTATAAAGTTTAGACGTTTGTCTATCCACACAAAAAAAATTGGAGGATGTATTTTGTATTAGAATTTTAAATTTCATAATAGATCTGAATTTTTCTTGTATGTTCTTATTTCAATATGGCATATGAGTGTTAAATATTTGTAAAATTCGTTTGTTTCGCAAATATTTGTCACTCATACGTAACCTGACCAACCATCCCGCTTTTGGCGGGATTATCCCGCTTTTTGATGTCTCATCCCGCCTTGAATTCCGATCCCGCTTTTTAAACAAAAGTCCCGCTTCATCCCGCTTTATCCCGCCTTTTGACTTTTGGAATAGCAAAGTACAATTTTTAGGTTATTTTAATAATATTTTGAGAAATATATTTTTGAGCATATTAACTATTTCTTACCGTATAAAGAAAATTTTAAGAAAAACTTAGTTTACCCTTGTAAAAATGGTTTTGTATGTATCCATGTATAAATTGATACAAATATATCTAATTTTACATAAAGTTATCTTATTATATAAAATTATATACAAAATTTCTCAGATAAGACCAAAATTCGTATCAAAATTTATAAAATTTTATCGAGAGTTATATCAAATTTTATATGATTGTTTTTTTATACATGGCTATATACGAAATGATTTTTACTAGGGTACTCAAAAAAAAAAAACTGTCCACAAGAGAACCCTATAAAAAAAGTATTAAACTTAAATACATGTTTCCTAATTCTCAGATTCTTAGAATTTTTTTGTATACAAAAATCCTCAGATACTGAAACATTTTTCATAAAAGAAAAATCTCGGATTCTAAAAAATTATCGGTTTCTAAAAAATTCTTCCTTGAAAAAAAATCTGATACCCCCCAAGCAGAAATTGACGACGGTTCTAAAAAAAGGCGTTCTGAAAGCACTGTAACAAAAAAAAAATTATTCTCAAAACGCTATTTTCAAACGCTTTGCTAGCGTTTTTGAAAAGTGTTCTGAAAGCTCTATAACAAAAAAAAAAGCAATCTCAAAACGTTTTTTTGGAACGCTTTGCGAGCGTATTCGAAAAGCGTTTTAAGAGTTCTTTAGATTTTTTTTTTTTAAATTTCTAAGTTCCGAAACTATTTTTGAATAATAATTTTTTGTCAATTTTTTTTTTTTGTTTTTTAAGTAAAAAAAAAATCATCAAAAATGTTTTTAGATTTTTTTAAATTTTCTAATTTCTAAGAGTACAATTTTTTTTTTTGCATTTCACTTTGTATCAAACAAATTATTATATCCGAACTAAAACAGAAACTCTTTACTTTGGGTTTTTAAAGCGCTTTGATGACTTTAAAAAAACGTTCTCACAGCACTTTTTTACATCGCTTTTAAAACACTTTAAGCCTAGCGTAGATCGATGTTATCATTCGGATCATCTGAAGGCGCTTTGAAGTTGGTACACAGAATGCTCGTACAACCGTCCACAACGCTTTCACAACGCTTTTGCGATTGTATTTTTCTGACTGGGCCTTTTCTAAAAATAAATTTTTAAAGTTCCTATGTTTTCTAAGATAATTTCATATAGAAAAATTATTAGGTTCTAAGCACGAATGCCATATATAAAGGATTAAGAGGAACGAGAGAAATCGGTGTGTACTAAAAAAATAAAATGTCGAAACACAAAGGAATTGTGAAAATTGTCAATTTAATATTTTTTTTAATTTGTTTAAAATTTTAGAAAATTGTGTGATTTTTTTTATGTTTTTGAAAATTATTAATTTTTGTTAATTAATCTTTAAAAATTTAATAATTATTTCCACTAAAAGTGTGTAAAATTTCAATTAATAAAAATTAGTATAAAACACCGAAACTTGTCAAAAAATTTAAATGGCCGACCAGTTGTCCAATCTTATTCAACCTCTATATATCTAAACCGTGGTTCTAAGGCATTTTTCTGAAGAACAATTTAAGACGCAACTTCAAAAGAAAAATTTACAGACTTAAAGACACACTTCCTTTATAAAATTTCTCAACAGAAATATTTTTAGATTCTGGGAGATTTTTTATACAAAAAAAAACATAGATTCTGATATAATTTTCTATAGAAAAATTCCAAAACATTTTTCTTGTTGGAAAAAATCATAAAAGAAAATTTCTCTGATTCTAAAATATTATTTAAACAGGAAAAATCTCTTTTTCCACATAATAAATTCTAAGATTCTGAAATATATGTATGTATTTCTCATAAAAAAACTATCAGAACCTAAAACGTTTTTCCTGTAAAAAAATTATTCGATTTTAGATTTTTTTTTTTCAGAAAAAGTCTTGTTAGACTCAAAAATATTTTATTCTAACAGTTGCCAATAGATTTTTTCTATAGAAAATTTATAAGATTCTTAAACATTTTTCCTACAGAAGAATTCTTTAAATTTTAGATAATTTTTCTATTAAAATATTCTTAAATTCTGAGTCAAATAAGTATCTAAATATTTTATGAAGACAGTCTCGAGTTCTGAAACATTTTTCTATAAAAAATATATGAGATTTACTTTCTCTTAGAAAATGATAAGAAAAGTTCTCAGATTCAGTATACGATTCTAATTTAATTTTAGTTTTTCATATGGAATTTTTTTGATTCTTAAATATTTTATCCCAAGGTTGGTAAAAAATTCATTAGACTAGAGACTATGTTTGCTGACGTAATCAAAATAAAATTTTTCTAGTCAAAGTTCTTATGCATTTTTTTACATAAAAAAAATTACAATCCTTTAAAAGTATTTCCAGAATTTTGTACATTTTGGAGGGTATTTGTGGGTTTGTTCAAGGCTGTTTTCACTTATTAAAAAAATCCCGCTTTTTAGATCAAAATCCCGCTTTTTCAACCTTTCGATCCCGCTTTTCAGTCAAAAGCAGTTGGTCAGGTTACTCATACGCCATGTTGAGACAATAAAATACAAGAGAAATACAGAATTATTGTGAAATTTAATATTCAAATGCGATTTTCTCGACAAATAGAAAAAATGCTCCCCTGAGTTTTTTGTGTGGATAAAAAACATCTAAACTTTGTAAAAAAAAATTTTAAAAAAATGTGGCGGTTTTTTTGATAAATTGACTTTTTAAATATTCCAAAATACAAATTTTTATTCGATAGCCCATAAAAAATATACTAGAATGTAAATTTTTGCGATTGTGGTGGATTCCGTTTTAATTTGATGATTATTTAATCAAGGGAACTCCACAAATTCTAAAATCCCAGCAAAACTTTGGTAACACTGTGCAACAAGAAAAATGAGCCTCAATGGCTTCAACGCCATATGAAAGTAGACTATCAAATGGACAAAATCACCAAAGGGTTTTGCAAAGTCAGTTCGGATTTCTTTTTTATAGCCCACTGAAGTTTTTATTTTTTTATCAAAAGCGTTTGGAAAACGTTAAAAATACTATAATAAGAACCCATCTGAACTTCAAAATATGATTTGATGTCTTCAGTGAAATTTTATGGCGGTTCTTTTTATAGAAAATTTTAACCCTCTAACTGCCATTTTAAGGGGTCATTTTAGTCCTTTTTCAAAAACTAAACACAGAAGTCTAATAAAACGTCCTTTTAGAGGGTTAAAATGTTCTACAAATATTTCCCTCATAAAATTTCACTAGGGGTTGTCAAAAGTTCAAAGTTTGTGCGACATGCGCAAAGTGCTTAAAAAGGGTCAAGTATAAATAATCAATGTTTGTTATTTTTTTTTTACCAAAGCAGTGTTAAAAAATATCGACAAAAAACTGTGCAAATATACTTTTAAGCTTAAAATGATGTTCTAATGTGTTTTATAAAATTTTATGATGATTCTTTTCTTTGACCAAATTAACCCTCTAGCTCCCATTTTAAAGGGTCATTTTTGTTCTTTTTTAAAAGAAATACAAAAAAGTCTATAAAAAAGGCAGTTAGAGGGTTAAAATGTTTTACAAATATTTTCTGCATCAAATTTTACTAGGGCACGTCAAAGACAGAAAGTTCGTCCAGCATATAGAAAATGCTTAAAAATTTTAAAGTATTAAAATTTTTTTTTTATATATTTTTTGGGCCGAAATATAGAAAAAACAAGTAACAAAGTTAAATTCGACTTTAGTGATCACGGCCAAAGTATTAAAAGATATAACTAAGACTTAGCATATTTACTTGTTGTTGCCATAAGCAGTTTGGTATTGGATTTGAGCGAAATCGGTTCAGCGGTTAAAAAGTTATGAACGAAAATGTAAGAACACTTCAAAAATTGTGGTACATTCAACATAACCTAAAAACACAAAATGCTTTAATTCGGCTGCTGGTTGACACATGTGAACAGAATTGATCACCGAATAATATTTAAACAAGTACAAACATATTTTTTACAAAAAAAAAACATTTTCGTCAAATTTTTTTTTTACCAAAAAATTTTGTTCGCGTATTTTTTTTTTTAAATTTTTGTTTTGTTTTTTTTACGTCGTGGAGGTTATTAACACATTCGACAAAGTCGAATTTATATTTGTTACTTGTTGTTTTTTTTTTATATTACGGCCAAAAAAAAAATTTAATACTTTAAAATTTTTAAGCATTTTCTATATCGTGAACCTATATTCAAAATATGCCAACTCAAATTTGACCGATATGAGTTTCCGATGGCAAATAGCTCTTCTATGCAATACCCATCTGTGATAAAAATTTCAGAGCAAAAAAATATTTGTTGTCGTTTTACGTTCATTTTTGTTATTCTGCTATCTCAAAGTACGTATTTTTTTGGTGAAAATAAATGCCAACTCCCATTGTTAATTTCCAAAAATTTTTAAAAAAATAAAAAAAAAAAAATGACCATTTTTCTTATTGCAATTATCATGCTGATCACGAATCTGGTAAAGATTTTGATATCGAATGGCTAGTTTTCAAGATATTACCATTTTGAAACTATCGGTAAATAGTGTTTGCAAAAAAAAAAAATTGCTTATATATATGTAACTTTCAAACTATTTGTCGGATTGAAACATTATGAGTGGGACAAATTAAGTCAATGATGTAAGCTTTCACAATAGCTAGTTTGGAGTGACCCTAATACAATACAGCGTGAGTTACAGAGTCCCAAAGTTGACCACCCTGAGATTAAAAGGATTTCGGAGCTAGTAACTTTTAAAATATGCAATGATTTTTATTTTTTTTTTTCATTTTTTGTACGTACGTACGCGTACGTGGAGTTGTTGACCACCCTGAAGTTGACCACCCTGAGATTAAAAGGATTTCGGAGCTAGTAACTTTTAAAATATGCAATGATTTTTATTTTTTTTTTTCATTTTTTGTACGTACGTACGCGTACTAAGGATAACAAAAACCAAAAAAAAAAAATTATAAAAATTTTTCCAAAAAAAATATTTTTTTTATTTTCCGACAAAATATGCCAACTCTAAAAAAATATTTGCTTTTTGATGTAATAATAAATGCCATCTCTCAAAAATACGCAAACAAGTGCAAAATATAAAATTTTTGGCATAGGTAAAAATTATTTTGAATATTTAAACCATGTTATGGAAGGTACATTGTCAATTTTTACAATAATTAGCGAAATAAATAGTTTTTTAGCTCTCCTGAACAGTAAGCTTTTTCGAGTTGCCATTTATTGAATATAGTTCGACGATATGCTGGACTTTCTTTCTGTCTGAGATGTGCCCTAGTAAAATTTAATGCAGAAAATATTTGTTAAACATTTTAACCCTCTAACTGCCTTTTTTTATAGACTTTTTTGTATTTCTTTTTAAAAAGGACAAAAATGACCCTATAAAACGGGAACTAGAGGGTTAATTTGGTCAAAGAAAAGAATCATCATAAAATTTTATAAAACACATCAGAACATCATTTTTAGCTCAAAAGTATATTTGCACTGTTTTTTGTCGATATTTTTTAACACTGCTTTGGTAAAAAAATATAACAAACATTGATTATTTATACTTGACCATTTTTAAGCACTTTGCGCATGTCGAACAAACTTTGAACATTTGACAACCCCTAGTGAAATTTTATGAGGAAAATATTTGTAGAACATTTTAACCCTCTAAATGGAAGTTTTATTAGACTTCTGTCTTTAGTTTTTGAAAAAGGACTAAAATGACCCCTTAAAATTGCAGTTAGAGGGTTAAACTGTTCTAAGAAAAGAACCGCCATAAAGTTTTACTGAAGACATCAATTCATATTTTGAAGCTCAGATGTGTTCTTATTATAGTATTTTTGATGTTTTCCAAACGCCTTTGATAAAAAAGCAAAAATTTCAGTGGGCTATAAAAAAGAAATCCGAACTGGCTTTGCAAAACCCTTTTGTGATTTTGTTCACTTGATGGTCTACTTTCATATGGCGTTGAAGCCATTGAGGCTCAATGCGATGACCAAAAATTTGTTGCACAGTGTAATGGGTAGTGATTATATAACACATTACCAGGTAATGCATATAACTTATTTGTAGCATTATTTTATGATGTCTTACCAAACATTTGTTCCACAACGTATTATTTTCAAGTGAAAAATAATGCATTACTAGTAATTTGCTACGTAATGCATGATTATTGGAAAAAATTTATTTCATATTTACTATTTCTAAACATTACATCATGGATGACTTATATTTGGTTACATTATGTATTATTTGAAAGTTTGAAATAATGTATTATTTATAATTGGATGCATAATGCATTACAATAACATAAAAAATAATTATTTTATAAAAAAATGCATAAGTTTAAACTAGAAATGGGCTCACGACAGGAAATTTCTAACGACACAGGTTAGGTTAGGTTAGGTTGTAAGTGGCTGCTGACGTTTTACGTCAACACACGTAACGACACACACTCACGAGCATATTTTATCTACTTACACTCACTTACAATCACGTGAGTAAATTTAATACAAAATTACTTTTTCACTACTCGTATCACCGTATATATTATCTTCTGGTATGCTATATTATTTCATTTCTCGTAACCTATAAAATATCATATATTTTACACCTTACTCGTATTCTTCGTTATAAATTTATGACTTATTTTATACCTTACTGGTATTTTTTGTGATAATGTGGATGCATTACTTTGAGTCTCATCGCCTGTTAAAATCATCAATACTGCAATGTATAAAATAAGATATCTTATACATTATTTTATACCTTATTTGGTAATCTAAGTTTTGCTGGGATGTTTCCAATATTTAACCACGCCTCCTTTGTCCAGTTTTTGAAAAATTGAAATGCCAAAAACGTAGTTTTCTTAATTCCATATAGGACTATCCTTACCACCTGTTCAGATATTCATGGGACACAAATTTCTTAACGTTGGACATTTGCTGTGGAACACCTCATATTTAATGCCAATTAAGTAACAACTAAAAATTAAAAACAACATTAAACACAAAGTTTAGTACGACTTAACACTAATGTTTGGTTAGGTACTGTTGTTATTGTAAAATAACAGCAACAAATATATTATTATTCACCTGCAGTGGATTAGTATATACAATTTTTGCTTTAAAAAAGTCATTTTTGTTGGAAAACAGATTTTGGACCTTCATAATAGTGTTTCTCATTTAACTTGTGAAATATATGAAATATCATGTCTGGTTTGATGTTTGATTGACCAACAATGATTTTCTAAAATCTGCTTAAGATTCCATAGTGGGGATGAAACTGATTAGTACAGATATACTGTGAGATGAGTAACTTTTTTAAAGCAATAAATTAAAAATACTCTTTTATGACAATATCATAAATAGAAATATTTTTGGGCCTCGAGCTAGTATAAAACTCTAATCAAATATACACTCAGAAAATTATGTAAGTTACTACATGTTAGTTATTTGGATATTTTACAGTAGTTAGTTGTTTTCAACTACAAAGTCAGTTGTTTTTGTATGAAAAATATCAAACAACTATTTCTGTTAGTTATTTTAAGTCGTTTTTTTGAACAACTAACAAAAAAGTACTGTGATGTAGTAACAGTTATTTAAAGTAGTTAATTTAATTTTTTTATCTCTGAAAAATTTTCGAAGTTTTTTTTTCCAAAAAATAAAAATAAATTTTCGTTTTTTTTTATTTTTCATAACTTTAAAAAAAAAAAAAAAAAAATTGGAAAAAATTTGATCTTCAATTTTTTTTCTGAAACATTTAAAAAAAAAATATATATATTGTTTTTTTTTAATACATTTTAGTTGTTTTGACTACAAATGTAAGTAGTTTTTACTACATAAGTCAGTTGTTTTTTGTCAGTTAAAATAACTAACATTGTTAGTTGATTTAACTGAAAAAGTAGTTGACCCCAAAACAACTTACAAAGTAATTATTTTAACTGACATTTTCAGTTAATTTTACTAACATAATTTTTTGAGTGTATATGTTTTTATTTCTTTAACACATGTTATACAAAAAGTAATGAAGCCTGCATGAAACTAAATGAATAGAAATTTAATGAATTGAAATGAATAGAACAGGGAATGAAATGATTTCAATAATTACGATATAAGGGCTCGAAAATATTCAAGATAGTTTTTATTTACCGAAACGAACCTAATTCCGGGTTAAACGGGGCTGTTTTAATTTTATAATTTAAATTTAATAATGTAGGAGAGATTTTAAGAAATGGGGACACTAATCCTGAGCCTTCTTTAATACGGTATTTAATATTACTGGTAACATATTTCCGGTCGGTCCTGCTAGTTGTGAAATATAAGCACAGAGCAATGCTTAATTTTTTTTTCTCGAAAACGAGGCAAAAAAGATCTCTGAAAATTTCAAAACAGATTGACATATGCTTTAACTATTTTTTAAGCATAAAAAAGAAATTGTGGCATGTTTTTTGATAAATAAAGTTTAGGTTTAAATTTAAAAAATTCAGAACTTCTTCTGACGGTTTTAAAATATTCAATTGATAGCGCATACAATTATTTATAAAAATCTTTTTTTTTAAAGACATCATGCACACAAAAACCTTGTCAAATTACTTGAAAATGTCTCGTAATCTGATTTTACCAATATTTGACAGTTTTCCGTGTTTTTTAACAAAAAAATTTCGATCGAAATTTACATTTTTTTGTAATATTGCATTTTTTTTTTGTAATTTTACAAATTTCCAAGTTTTTTTTACAAAAAATCTAGTAAATTCACGAAAATTCCTGGTAAGTTCAATTGCGCCAAAAAATTGTAAGTTTATAATTTTATTGGTAAAAAGCTTTTAAAATTATGAAAAAGCTCATAATTTTTACTAGGAATTCTCGTAAGATAGGAGGTAGCAAAAAATCTAGTAAAGTCGCGAAACCTCCTTATAAGTTTTATCGCTTCATAAAAATTGTAAACTTACAATTTTATTGTTAAAAAGCTTGCATAATTACAAAATTATTGGTAAAAAGCTGTAAAGTTACAAGGAATTCTTTTCAAATAGGAGGTAGCAAAAAATAAAAATAACTAGCTTTTCTTGTTATTTTACAAAGTTTTTTTTAATGTAGTGTTTCATTTAATTTTAATAAATAATGAAATAAAGATCCTTACAAAGGAAGTCCCTCAACCCTTATGAACCGATTTGCATGAATCTTAAAAAAAGATACACTCATAAAAGCTTTACAGTTACTGTTTCACAGTCAAACAAATAGTTTTCGTTTCAGTTAATATTAAAAGAAAATTCGTTTGTTTCACATACAAATATTTTAAACAACTTTTTGAACGTTTATTCAAATACATAACTGTCTTTTAAATAAAATTTTCCGTAACGTTTGTTTTTTTCAGTTATTTAAAAAACAAACCACATTATCTTTTTTGTCGTTTGTTATTTGTCAGTTATTTAAAAATTTCTAAAATTAGATTTTTTTTTTTGAATTTGAAAATGAAATTTAGTTGCTGAAAATATAAGTAGCTTGTGGCACAGAGGGTAGCGTGCTGGGCTATCAGCCAGAAATTATGAGTTCGATTCTGCTGAGGTTCGAAGTTTTTTAAAATTATTTCTAAAAAAATAAATAAAAATGAATGTTAATTTCCGTTATTTTAACCGTTTTTTCCGTAAAATTTTGTCAGTCATTTTTTACGGATTTTTAAGTTATTTTTACGGATTTCAACAGTTATTAATTAACATTTAAAAATAACTGAGAAATGTTTTTTGTTTTAAATGAAATGTAAGTAGTCCATTTTTTAAATAAAGTTTCATTTGTTTCAAACGTATTTTCTGTTGAATTTACTTACATAATATTTTAAGTGTACAATTCTGAGTTTGGGGTGTCTAGTCTTATCGGCCATATCGGGGATTTAAAGGTTCGAAGATGGGTAAAAAATTTGCGAAAAATCGTTTTTTTTTTTTATCTTTCAGCCATTTCTAAAAAACTGTAGTTTATAGACAAAGCATCTTTTTATAGCATACCGGAGCGCATCCAAAGAGCGCTGTTGAGGATGCAGGAAAAGTAAGGGAAAAAATTTAAATTTTTTGTTCAGATTTTTATATAAAACTAATAATAATAAATTATTTTTTGATAAAATTTCACACTTGCTTTCATTTTTAATACAGTGTATCACAAAAGTATTTTGCCTATGCAAAATATAAAAAAAATTAATAAAAAAACGCTATAAAAAAATATTTATTTTTAAAAATAAATATATGTTTTATTGTATATTAAATAAGAGAATATTAAACTTTAATTCTGTATTTTTAAACACTTCATTTTAATTTTTCATCCATGAGATTTTTAAGAAAATATCAAATTGTCACTGATTTTTCAGCTCACAAAAGTATTTTGCTTTTTTAATTTTACTAAATAATTTTTTTAATTTAATAAAAAAAAATTACAATTTTAATATTTTGAATGGTAGTTATTGTTAGCCAGAACTAATTCCAGACATCTGGGCATTGATTCCATTAAATTCAAAAAATTTTGAATATGTATTTTGTACCATTATATTTCCGATGCTTGTTTAAAAGTAGTTTTTATTGAAATGATGTGTTACATGATTTTTTCGTCCAAATGAGCCCAAAGATTTTTGAAAGGATTCATGTCCGGACTTAGTGGTGGTGTTGCCAGATGTTTGGTGTTGTATAAACACCACTTTTTAACATCAAAAGCTGTGTGTTTTGGCTCATTATCACGTTGAAAGTAAAACCCACTTCGCAATAGCCCCATTTGTTCAGCACTGGCATGTTAATTTTTCCTAAAAAAGGATAAATCTCTACATGACTACTCATAGTTTCATCAATAAACACCAACTGGTCGACATACAGCTCTACACCACCAGAGAACCACCTTGATGTTGTACAGTAATTCTAATATTTTTTATATTTAAGGATTTATTTGGCTTTCGCAAGACCATACGTTGTCCATCTGACCCAATAAAGTTTTGGAAAACTCAAATGTGCAGTGACGAAACCAAATTCAACATTTTTGGGTGTAAAGAAGGACGAATGGTCTTGCGAAAGTCAAATTAATCGTTAAATATAAAAAAATATAAAATCAACGGTAAAACATGGTGGTGGTTCTCTGATGGTTTAGGAATTTATGTCGGCCTTGAAATGGGCCAGTTGGTGTTTATTGATAAAACCGTGGATAGTCAAGTAGGGATTTACCCTTTTTGAGGAAAAATTAATATGCCAGTGCTGAATAAATGGGGCTATCGCGAAATGGGTTTTACTTCCAATGTGATAATGAGCCAAAACACACAGCTTTTGAGTTTAATAAAAGGTTTTTATTCAACACCAAACATCTGGCAACACCACCCAAAGTCCCGACATGAATCCTTTCGAAAATCTTTGGGCTCATTTGGACGAAAAAATTCTGTAGCACAACATTTAAAAAAAAACTACTTTAAAACAAGCATCGGTACTAGAATGGTACAAAATACCTATTCAAACATTTTTGAATTTAGTGGAATCAATGCCCAGACGTCTGGAATTAGTTCTGGCTAACAATAAATACCATTCAAAATATTAAAATTGTAATTTTTTTTATTAAATTAAAAAAATTATATAGTAAAATTAAAAAAGCAAAATACTTTTGTGAGCTGAAAAATCAGTGACAATTTGATATTTTCTTAAAAATCTCATGGATGAGAAATTAAAATGAAGTGTTTAAAAATACAGAATTAAAGTTCAATATTCTCTTATTTAATATACAATAAAACATATATTTATTTTCAAAAATAAATATTTTTTATAGCGTTTTTTTATGAAATTTCATTATATTTTGCATAGGCAAAATACTTTTGTGATACACTGTATATTTAACACTTTTTTAAAGAAAAAAATATGAGTTTTGGAAAAAGACACATGATTTGACTGCATCATTATTGCGCATTAATCAGCGCTGCAAAGAGTGCTTCAATCATAACACATTTAACACATTTTGAATGAAAAAAAAAAAAAAAATTCAGTACACCATTTCTACTTTAGATTCCCACCAGAGGCCTTGGTCTTTTTCGTTGCAACGAGACAATGGTCATAGGCACCCGTCTCGGTTAGGTAAAATTAGTATATGATTTGTAATTATATGTTAAAAATTCAATAAATAAGTTGTATTTTTTTTAAATAAAAGTGGAAATGGTGTAATCGGGACTTTGAACTTTTTTGACATAAAAATTTTTAATTTTTTAACAATACCACAAAATAAACTAAAAAATACGTTTTTAATCGTATTTCAGAAATAGTCAACTGGTTTTCAGGATTAGTCGATTGTATTTAAGATTTTCCATTTGTATTTAAAAATAGTCAATTGTATTTCAGATTTTGTAATTTATATTTCAGAAATAGTCAAATGTGCTTCAACTTTATTCTGCTTAAAAACCACATGAATTCACTGCATCTTTAAAGCGATTTTTTCAGCGCTCTAAAGAGATGTGAATACAGAGCATCTTAAGAGCGCTTTTTCGGTGTATCCAACTAGCGCTCTAAAGCAGCGACAGGCAAAAGCACTACGCGGCGTTTTTACTCTCACACCTACATGCTCTCACTCATTAAACAAAATAAAAACAAGTAGAAAAATTAAATTCGACTTAATCGAATCTATGAATACCCTCCACAATGTTATCTAATAGTAATTTTCTAAAAAAAATTCCAAAAAATTGCATTACAAATTTTTTATTAGAAATATGTATATTATTTTGAGTCAAACTTTCTTTTAATCAATCAAATTTTTTTGAGTGTAAAATTTTTTTGACTGTCAACATTTTTTTGAGTCTGCCATTTGATTAAAAAAAAAAATAATAATGTGTACATTTTTTTTGAGTGTAACATTTTTTTTGAGTGTAAATATTTTTTTAGTGTACAATTTCTTTGAGTAACAAATTACTTTGCAAAATATTTTTGTTGTTTTATACCTATATGTAATACAAAAAAAAACTATTTCACATATTTTGCACTTTTATATTACTATCCTCTTCTTTAAAAACCAAAAACAAATTAACATTCAATCATGAACATACTTTATTTGATTTTTTCCCGTTACATACAGTTACACTAACAATAACAAAACAATAACAAATATTTACTTGTCTAACAACTAAACTGCACCCCCCAACAAGAAAACAAACAACAACAAGTTTTACAAATCTGGTATTTCACCATGCCCTTAAAACTTGTTTAACGAGTTTTCAACAGTTTAAGGTGAAACAAATCTGAAATTCAGTGCTTTGCTTATAACTTTTGAACCACTTAACCGATTTTGCTGAAATTCAAAACCAAACAGCCTTGGGGAACGACAAATATATATGATAAGCTTCAGCCCCCTCAGAATTGTCATTCGAAAGTTATAGTGGTTTTAATCTTGTAAATTCGAAAAATACCATTGCCGAAATTTACTATTTTGCTCATAACTTTTGAACCACTTGACCGATTTCGCTGGATTGCAATACCAACCTGACCCGGTAAATGTAGAACACATATGTCAAACTTCAGGAGCCTCCGTAAAGTCTTTCAAAAGTTAGCGTGTTTTCAACGGACAGACAGACAGACAGACAGACGGACGGACGGACGGACGGACGGACGGACGGACATCGCTAGATCGACTTAAAATCGATCAAGGATCATGAATATATATACTTTATGGGGTCCTAGACCAATATTTCGATGTGTTACAAACGGAATGACAAACTTATATATACCCTCTATCACTAGAGTGGAGGGTATAAAAAAAAACAATTTTCTCCTCTCTTCTTGCTTAAAATATACTTAGAGAAATAATCAATAAAGAATTTGAATGTCAAATTCTTGTTTAAGGAACATTTTTTTGGTAAACCAGAATGCTTAGTTTGTCACTATTCACTAAATATTACATTGCTACACATTTTAACCAATGTCATTTATTATCTTTTTTATTTTTTAAATGGTTAAATGTATTATTATTTTAACTACACCCTAAAAAATTGAGTCCAGTTTCCTACTATAAATTGGGTAAATTTCAACAAATTCAAAAATTATACTACTATAAATTGAGTAAATTTCTAATATTTTTAAGTAGAATTACGCAAGTTGTGTAAATTTACCCAATTTATAGTAGGAAACTGAAATCATTTTAATTAGAGTGTATAAGCACAGACTAAATACAGACTCGACAGTAGAGTTTTACAAGAAAAAATGGGGGAAAACTAAGCGATTTTAGGAGAAAACACAGCGATTTTTAGTCCGTTTTACGCTAACATGGCAACACTTTCTACGACTTAGGAGAGAGTGAGACAACAAAAACCGATCTGGCATCCATTTTTCTTATGGCGCGTCATATCAGTTTTCTCTTTCTAACCTAATTCGTAGAATAATTTGAAAATATTAACCATATGGTTCAGAACTACTTTTTTGACACCTGTCTCTTATGTCGAGTCTGTATTAGTCTGTGGTATAAGTTTCTTTAAGTACATTGAATATGAGAGTGCTACATGTTACACACACAAAGACAAAATATGATAGGATGTGTTTGCCTGTCGCTGCTCTAAAGTGTGACATCGCCTTAGAGAATCATGCATGAATTCAGCAGGTTTGGATGCGCTCCTTGACTCGAATTTCCTTTCCAAAAGCTGCTGCCAGTTCAGAAAAATTACTGCTGGGTGGATTCAGATTAGGATTGACTTTAGTTAAAAAATGGGTCAAATTAAGTCCAGAATTTTTTTATAATTTTTTTCTGAAACTACATACATTTAGTAAATGTAAACCGAAAAACAAATTAAGCTTTGTCCATTGTGGCCATTTTTTTCTAGACTTAAATCAGTACCTAGTACGCTCAAGTTTTTTTTATATTTTCAAGAAAAAACTATATATATCAGTCTAGGATCCCATGGGATTCTGAAAAATTGAAATAATAGCTAAATAATTCACAAATATTTGAAAAATTCAGCAAGCCTCAATTAAATTCTGTAAAATTAAAGAAAATATGGCGTACGGACATAGCGCCCAAGGTCTTATCGCCCAAAACTGTCAATGTCATATCGCCCAAGCTGCGACATATAGCCCAAAATTATAGGTCTAAAAATGTAAGCATAAAAACTTTTAGATATTCCCAGCAAAACTTTAGTAATGGGTAGTGATTATATAACACATTACCAGGTAATGTATATACCTTATTTGTAGCATTATTTTAGGATGTCTTATCAAACATTTGTTCCACAACGTATTATTTTAAAGTGAAAAATAATGATGTATTAATAATTTATTACGTAATGTATGAAAAAATTTATTTCATTTTTATTATTTCCAAACATTAAATCATGCATGACTTATATTTGGTTACATTGTGTATTATTTTAAAGTTTGAAATAATGCATTATTTATAATTGGATGCATAATGCATTACAATAATATAAAAAATAAATATTTTAAATTGATTTTTTTAATATTGGGAAAAAAATTCTTACTGCCAAAGAAATTTTCCACAAATCTAAGAATCGTATCCTTATTTTTAAGACATATTTCTTAAAAACCAATTTAGTTCAAGTTTAGTTAAAATTTACTAAAAAAAACATCATCGTATTTCTCTTCTTTGAATTGAGGAAGTGTACTTCTTAGAATTTAGTTAATGACTTCTGAGAATTTAGTAAATAACTTCTTAGAATTTAGTTAAAAATTCAAAATGGCGATATCTCGAAAACTAAGCGAGATAGAGCGAAACGGATGAAATTTTCAAAAGAAAGACTACAAAGAAAAATATGGAATAGCCTAGCTCTGCATATCTGTCGGGGTCTCAAGACCCTAATTTTAGATCTAAAATTTGAAATTCCCGATATTTTATATATGCACATATCTCGGAAAATACTGCCAACACGAGAAAAGGTCCAACGGCATTTTTGTAGCTCTTGACTCATAGAACACTTCCGAAAAATACCCGAAAGCTCTCCGATTAATAGTTTTTGAGTTATCCAGTTTTTAAGATTCTCAAGACCCTATCAGGCCCCTTATTACCGTATCTCAAAAACTAAGCAAGTTAGAGCGAAACGGACACAAGTTTTGGTTCAAAATCTATGGGGAAACTTAAAGGACCCAACGGGGTCTCGAGTTAAATGGGGTCCGAACCCATGGTCCAGGGTCTAGACCCAATCTATTTCTAAAATGTGAAGTATAATTTTTCCCAATTTCTAGTTAAAATTGGCTTAAAATTAAATAATTTTGTTTTCCTTATTTTTGGGAAAATTATGAACTAAAACCAAGAAAAAAAATCTTTGGAGCCAAATCATTCCCTCTTTTTCTCAAAATTTAGTTAATTTTCCCAGATTTTAGTTCACTTTTGTTTTTTGAGTGTATACCTTATTTTATGCCTTATTTGGTAATCTTAGTTTTGCTGGGGCCTTTGCATTTAAAGTGCACTTCTGAACAGCCAATATGTTTGCGCTTATTAAAAAAAAAAACAAAAAAAAAACACTTGAATTTGCTTTAGATCAATAAGATACGATAAGTACTTAAGAAAATATAACTGTTCAAAGTTACACCAATTTTACATGTTTTTTCGTATAATTAAAAAAATTCAAATTTTTAAATGGGAAAATTGAGTAACCTTTTTTTAAAAAAAAAACAAGCAAGAGTGTTAAATTCGGCTGTGCCGAATCTTTTATACCCTCAAACACGCAAAAAAAAAATTGCAGGGGCGTTTTCTTTTTTTTTTTGGGGGGGGGGGGGGTTCATTAGTGGTAATTTGGCGGGCAAATTTCCTTTCGAATATGTGTTTAAAAATTCATTCTTATGCTTTTTGCAGTAAAGAAATAAAAGTTTATCATTATTTAAAAAAAAAATATATTCCACGCCCGACAAAAACGGCATTTTCCAATTCTCTGGGTCTAACTGCAGGACTTTGAACTTCTTCTAGCATAAAAATGTTGCATTTGTTAAACAAAAACACAAAAAATCATGTAAAAAAGTGGTATTTTTCAGAGGTTGGTTTAGTTCTTCAGGGGGGAACTTTTTTTCCCCTGGTCCGATTTTGCTCATTTACGAACTTAACCTGCCTATTAACATAAGACATATTTGTGCCAAATGTCGGGAGTCTAGCTCTTTTAATTAGACTTGCCACCTTTTGAAATTTCCAAAACGGGACACCACTAAAAACATAAAAAAATTAAAAAAAAAAAATCGACGTCTCAAAAATTCTATAACGTCTCAAAAGGACTTAGATTTAGGACATCAACCTTTATTTATCATATGTTACACTTTAACACAAGTTGGACCGTTTTTCTGTAGCATCCAATAAGATAAAAATCTTATTATCTCAAAAACCCCACTAACGATTTTTTTCAAATTGGATTTAAAATGTTTGTACGGGTGCCAACTAACATAATCTGCAATAAAATTTCATATGCAGCGAACTTTTAATTAAACTTGTTCAACCACACCGTGATCTGGTTGAAATTTGCTATACCTTTTCGTTCTATTTTCATCCTTTTCCTGTGTTGCTGCCGATTCATTTATATCTGCAGCTCTTTTCTGTTCATTTTCCTGTGAAAAATTTAATAGTTTAACATTTGTGCAAATTTATTTACTAAAATAATAAAAAATACCTCTACAAAAAATCACGCTCTGTTAAAATTTTAATTCATTTGAAAGTTGACAAATGAAATAAAAAAATGTATTTAAAAAATGCACTCAAAATACTTTGTAGGCAAAAACAAATGAAAACACATTTAAAACTAGTGAATATTCAATTGAAAACCATCCCAGTAATTATTCATTTGTTTTAACAAACATCAACATTTATTTTTTACTGTTTACAAAATTTTCTAAAATAAATAACATTAAACATTAAAAAATTACTGGTTTTTCACTCTTTTTTACCAACAAATTTAAAAAAAAAAAAACCTACGAAAACATTAAAAATTAATGATAGTTCTGTTATTTTTACCAACAAATTTAAAAAAAATAATCTACGAAAACAATAAAAATTAATGATTTCGTAGGTTATTTTTTACAATTTTCTATTGAAATATTTTTTTAAAAATTTTTAATAAAATTTTGGGGAATCTATCCCACAATCAACTACATTCTGGCCATACACTCTACCCATCGTGCCAAAGTTACTTGATACAAATATGTTTTTATATTTCTATAAATAATTTTTTGAATTTTTTTTCTACAAAAAAAATAACCTACTTGTGTAGGTAAAAACTAATGATATATCATTAAAAAATACCAACAATTTAAAAGAAAATTACTAACACAAATCATTAAAAATTTAAAGAATAATCAGTAGTTTTTACTTACAGAACAAAAATAAATGACTTTAAAAATTAAATGTTAATGTAAGTCTTTATTTTTTAGTATGTTATTTTTGAAACAAAGGACAGAAGTAGTCATTAATAAAAACTGGACATCAAACAAATGTTTTTTCTTTTAAAAACGACTAAACGTAAAACTTTTAAAATAAACTACATACAGTTAATGACATAATTTTTTAAGTGTGGCAGTGTGGCTAATAAAAATAAGTACTAAGTTTACGATTTATTTTTTGTGACAATGAAAAAATTAGTTTTTTTTTTCTCAAAACGGGACAAATGGCGTCCCGTTCAGGGTATCATCTGGACACGGGACACTCCACTCTAAAACTGGTCTGTCCCGACGAAAACTGGACGGTTGGCAAGTCTACTTTTATTTTGGACTGCATCGTGTTAACTACAGACGGACAGAGGGACATCGCTAGAATGTCTTAAAATCGATCACTGATCATAAATATATATACTTTATGGGGTCCTAGACCGATATTTAGATGCGTTACACACGGAATGACAAAGTGAGTATACCCCCATACTGTAGTTGGAGGGTATAAAAAAAAAACATTAAAAATAGTGTTCTTATCGTGCACAAAGTTCGGAGGACACTTTTTTGTAGTAAAAATTATGAAGAAAATAATTAGGTTATTTAAAAAACATCAAAAGGGATAAAAGTTTTGCAAAATGCACTTCAAACTGCATTTTCATTTAAAATGCACTTTTTAAGCACCAACTTTTTCCATATTTTTAAATATAAAAATAGACTTACGTTCCATCATTTTCCGCTTTATTTCATAAAGATACAATAAGTACTTAGAAATTTATAGCTGTTCAAAGTTACACAGATTTTGCATAGTTTTGACTTTTTCAAAAACAACAAATCGCGAACAAAATCGCGAATTTTTTAAATTCTTTGGATCTGATAATTGATATCTTTAAATGTCTCCATAGAGTTTGTGTCTGAAAAATATTGGAGAATTTCAAAGACCCATGGTAAGATTTTTTCGGTTTCTCGTGGAATTGATGATATGAAAAATTCAGGAAGCCTCAATTTAATTCTGTAAAATTATAGAAGATCTAAGAAAATATCAGAAAAATTTCAACAAATAAAAAAACAAAAACTGCAGCAAAATGTTATAAAAATTGAAAAACGTATCTAAAAATTGTTACAAAAACAGTTACAGAAAACACTTGTAAATATACACAACTAAAATTGTAAATTTGCACAAAAAATCTGTAATATTCACAAATTTTTCTTTGTAAATTCAATTTTTGTTAACTTTACAATTCTTTTTTTATAATTTTTAACATAAAGAAAATTTCAGATAAACCTTCACCCATTACAAGAAATTTTGTAAGAACATTTCAACATTTTGGTTATTTTTACAAAAAAATTTTCTGTCTATTTTCTAAGTGTAGGATGATGGTTAAAAAACGAGCAAAAATAACAAAACTAACCACAAATTAAAGGGCAAATTTGTAACAATTATAATGAAAAGAAATTAAACAAAATGAATTGCTAAAGCAAATAAAAAAACATTTGCCTTAATAAATGGCGTGAAAAAAATAAAACAAATAAAGTAGAAAAAAAATATGAAAGAGAGGCGTGTCTTTATTAATGAAGAAAAAAAAACATTAAAAAAAGAACAATATTAACCCTTTTTTCATTAAAAGACAAAATAGAAAACAATAACAACTAAGCCGTAACATGAGTAAGTAAAAATAAAAAAAAAAAACAATAAATTAATGGTTGTTAGACCACAAAAAAACCTTCATTGCTTTTAAAACCATCACTGAATACAATTTACAAAAGAAAGAAAGAAAAAAATACCAAAAAAAAGCCAACAACACCTGCCTATGAAAACGGTAAAACAAACTGTTCTCATTGGTTGATAAAACATTTTTTTTAAAACAAGCAATTCCAGTAAATTTATAACAACAACGAAAAAACAAGAGGGGAATAGTTTGATTTTTTTCGTTTTCTATTTTTCATTTTCAGAAATTGTATACGAGGGAAAGGGAGAAAAGCAGAAAAAATTAAGAAAAAATAAAAACAAGAGAGAAGTATGAGTAAAGTGCTCTTGGAGCAACAACTCGTTATTAAAGTAACGAATTCTCAATTATTCTCTCTCCAAACTTAATTAACAAGGGGAGGAGTGTTTTTTTAAAAAAAGAGGAGAACTTGTTTTTCCTCTTTTGATATTATAAAAGAGTCTTATTAGATTTTTTTTTGTTTCTTGTTAGCCAGCATGTTGTCTCTTTCTAATGCTAGTGACCTTTGTAAATGACAAAAAGAAACAACTACAGATTTGTTTAGTAGATTTTTTTATACCTTTTCTTGTTTTATTAATTTCGTAATGGAATTTTCATTATGTTGGTAATACAATGCAACCAGTTCATGTTGGACGGTCTTTAGATTAACATCGTTAGTGCGCAGCTGCTATACGTAGTTGGTTAAATAAAAATTTGTTATTATTATATAAAAAAATAAGAAGAAAAACGTGCGTCGTCTAAAGGAATTTGTTGGTCTAAAACAACGATCAAATATTTTTCTACGGGAATTTTTATCTCTCAAAGCTTTCTAAAGCTAAACTAAAAAAAACGGTTTTACGTGTTTCTCATAACGATAGAAAAAATAAAAAAAAAAAAAAAAAAAACACAAAAAATAAATAATTTTCATTATTTGTATCGTTGTTGTGCCGTTTCGTTGTCAAACGAATGTGTGGTGTTGTAACCTTGTACGTTAGGAAGAGTTTGTGTTTGACCTGTTAGCGGTGAACACTGTAGATTTATCATTTAACGGATGGTCCACAAATTTTGTTTGTTTTTTTGTTGTTCGAGTATCCGTATCCGCATGGGTGTGTGTGTATGTGTGTTTGCATACGTTAAACGTGAATTTTGAATTTGACAATAAATTTTTTTGTCGTTGGTCGGTTGGAGTTCAAATCCACAAAAAAACAACAAAACGTGTTGTTTAGTTTGATAGTGGAGTGTACATTTTTTTTGTTGTTATTCATATTAGTATGATGACCTCTTAAGAGTTACATACACTAAAAAAAAGGTGCTGTATACAAAAACAAAAAAAAAAAGGATTATATTACATTCGATATATTGACAGTGTTTATTATTTACATAATATTTCTTTAGAAAAACAACAACGAATAAAATTTAAAATAATATTCAATAAAAAAAAAAAAAATTAAATTAAATTAAATTATTAAACTTGAATTAAAAACAAAAGAAAAAAAATTAAAATACACCTAAAGTGTTTTTTTTTATCGAACACTTGACAAAAATTTTAAAGTGCAATAATCTAAAGTTTCAAAAAAAATTTCTACAATGGCTGCTTATACACAATTTGGATATGGCGGCTATCCGTCGGCTTCACAGGTGGGTAAACAAAAAATAAAATTAAAGCAGTAAAAAAGTTAAATTCGCCCTTGCCGAATGTATGGATACCCTCCACAATAGGGATGGAGCATTAAGCTTTTTTTTCAAATTTCACAGGGGTTGGAAAATTTGCCTTTTAGAGTCAATATTTCCATAAAACAATATTGGACCTGTAGGGCAACGTCTTTGGGTTCCTTTCATGACTTGAAAACCGGAAAGTCCCGAAAAAAGTGAAACATTTTTTTAGCTTAAAATATTAATCAATAGGCCTTGTTATTTGCACACCGGATTAATGTTAGATTTCAGAACATTTATTTTCTTTTATTTTTTCCTGAATCAACATACAATTAGTAAATATCAACAACAACAAAAATTATGCGTTGTCCAAAATGTAAAATGGTACACTCTAAAAATTATGTCATTAACTGTTTGTAGTTTATTTAAAAAGTTTTACGTTTTGTCGTTTTTAAAAGAAAAAACATTTGTTTGATGTTCAGTTTTTATTAATGTCCTTTGTTTTAAAAATAACACACTTAAAAATAAAGACTTTCATTAACAAAACTACTGATTATTCTTTAAATTTTTAATTATTTGTTTAAGTAATATTTTTTTTTTAAATTGTTGGTACTTTTTAATGAGATATCATTAGTTTTTACCTACACGAGTAGGTTAATTTTTTGTAAAAAAAAAATTAAAAAATAATTTATAGAAATATAAAAACATGTTTGTACCAAGAGACTTTGGCACGATGGGTAGAGTGTCTGACCAGAATGTAGTTGATGACGGGATAGGTTCCCAAAAATTTTATTAAAATTTTTTAAAAAAATATTTCAATAGAAAATTGTAAAAAATAACCTACGAAATCATTAATTTCTAATGTTTTCGTAGGTTATTTTTTTGAAATTTGTTGGTAAAAATAACAGAACTATCATTATTTTTTAATGTTTTCATAGGTTATTTTTTTCGAGTGTGTTGGTAAAAAAGAATTAAAAAAAAAACGTAATTTTTTAATGGTTAATGTTATTTATTTTAGAAAATTTTGTCAACAGTAAAAAATAAATGTTGATGTTTGTTAAAACAAATGAATAATTACTGGGATGGTTTTCAATTGTTTATTCACTGGTTTTTAATGTATTTTTCATTTGTTTTTGCCTACAAAATATTTTGAGTGTATAAATAGATCTGAGTTAATCATAGGATTCAACCCTTAAATGCATAGCGTACCATATATGGTACATGTCTTTAACTATATGATAGTCGAACAACATTAAAAGAATCATGTTTCCAAATGCTTTAAATTTAAGTTGAGACTATATTCTTTTATAAAAATTCCGTTTCAGCTATCCTACGATTTAATTAAATTACCTGGAAGCTGTCAAAGTGGTCAAATGTACTTTTTGAAAAAATTTCCAAATGTGACTTTCAATAGTGAAAAAGATGTTTATAATATTTATTAATCGCGTTGAAACGAATATGGGTGAATACATTGGACTTTATTTTAGCTTATTTTAATAAGTTTCAATCAAATTACATATCCTGGAATAGTTTTCTCCCCTATTTTCCTATGTACCATATTTGGTACACCATACATTTCCACATGTTTATTATGTGTTGGATATATGCCATTCTTTTACTATTTTCTAGTCAAATAGATGATATATAATGGGCTAATGATATACAACGGGCCGATGTTGGATTAGATGACGTATCGGTTGAATTGATTGATAACTCTAAAATACCACAACGTGTAGGAAATCCACCCGAAACCGATTACATCAGTATTGATAAAGTGTAAATTTCCGACGAATAATTTTTTTGCTTTGACAAACTGGACGTTTCAGTTTTTGAAGCTGCTGGAATTCCTGATATACGAATGTGAATGTCAGTTTATTTGTATATAGTGATTTAGGAACCGGCCTTTACTCCACGAAAAACAATGCAAAGGGTTCTTCGACCACTGTGTGACTTGTATATGATAAAAATGCTACCACAAGTCTCTTAATTAGAATGATAACGAGGCCGTTGTTGTGCAAGAACGAGGCCGTTGTTGTTTCAATAGGTTAGGGTCAGGATAGGTTGTGGCTGCTGCCATTCAATATATTGAATTTTAACATTTTACGTCAGCACACGTAGACTCTGATGTCCGTTGTGATACCACGGTACTGTAATAGGTTCCCCTACTTGTCCTTGTCGTTAAACCAATTTGAGATTCTTACGAAACTCCTAAGATATTGAATTTTGACGTCCGTCCAATCAGGAAGATCGTGCAGTTCCCTAGATACCAGTGAAGCAATTCTCTGACCAGAAAGTGTCGGGCAATGGCAGATGAAGTGTTTCCAACTCCTCTTCATCTATGCAACTCCGGCAAAAGTCATCTGACGGCACATTCATTCCGCTCTGTGAGCTTCCCTATAAGACAGTGTCTGGTAATTATAGCAACCACCATCGAAATCCCTCCTCCTGGAAGCGATATCATCTCACTTAACACGCAGAGAAAAAACATGTTTGGAACATGATCACGGCAACTATTCTATGGCTTCTACAAAGATTTATTGTTATAGCAATCATACTATATTCTTTTTAATGTTTGTCTAACAATATAATGCTTGCAGGGATCATGATAACATGATTACCACTCTAAAATTAAAAACATGTTTGGATGGAACAACGGTATGGTTACGAAAAATCTGACTACAAACATAGTGGCCTGACATTATGATCCTAATAATCAATATATGATCAGAAATAATAAAAATTAAAGTATACAATCATAGTATTGTCAGTTATGCATAGCAATTATTGTTTGTGGTTTATGATTTGTCAGTCGTCTGTGATCTATCAACAACGTTGGTTGTTCAAATTGTTTTAACCGAAGTGATATATAAATAAAAAAAAATAAAAAAAAGAAAACAAAAAAAAAACTAAAAAAAAATTTGTGTAAACAAAATTAAATTTTTTATCCATAACAAAAGTGTCATAGAAATTTGTGAACTCCTATTTATATATGTGTAGAATATGTTTGTAAAATATGTATTAAATAAACTGTTTTTAAACATACTATGTTCATACTAATGACGCCTGTTGCAGAGATCATGTTTTGATTGTTGATGACCAAAGCAACCATTGAATGTTTAAAATTGAACATACTTCAATCGCTACAATTCATACTATGATTGAGTATTTTTTTTGTTTCTTCGTTTATTCTTGTTTTTTTTTTTTTGCAAAACTGTTTTTTTTTAATTTCAGTTAGTTACATATTTATAAATTTTATAATTAAAAAAAAAAAAATAAAAAACATGACTATTTATAAAATCCGTTTTGTGTTTTTTTTGGCAAATACGTAAGTATATAATTATTTATTTATTAAGGTATAATCATGTTATGATTAATACGTGACGTTATTATTGGCTGCAATCATATTATGCTAAAATGGGTTTCAGATTATGTTTAGCTACAACCATACAGTGTGATTAGGTACAAACATAATATGTTTAAAAACGGTGTTTGGACTATGTTTGTTATAATAATACAGTATGATTGCTACAATCCCAAACATACTATTTTGCCCCTCCATTATGGTCACCACAAACATGTTTTTTTTTTGCGTGTTGTGAGCTTCTAATTAAGAGAAGGCCAAATCTGTCCTGTTGTCTCACACGTCCATCCATTCGCCCATTCCTGATAAGTCCCCATCGCGGACAAAGCCGTAGATTTTGCTTGCAAACTGTTATAATTTACGTAACTTCCAAAGATTTTGAGAGAGCTCGTTGAAAAAAAATCTACAGTTGTGCGAAGAGCAAATTTTGTTTTTCGAAATCACTAAAGTGTAACAAGTGCAGGTGTTTCAAAAATTTTTCATGGAGATGCTGTATATGGCACAAAAAGTTACCGATAGCATTTATTACTCTAAATTTGAAAAAGAAAAATTACCAAAAAAGGGGTAATTAAATATTTGGACATTTTGATACAACCGATTTTAGGTAAAGGGTCAAAATTTATACACGAGAAGAAAACTGAAATTGTTTTGTCGATTAACATACTACACTCAAAAAGTTATGTAGGTAAATTCCAGTGAATATTCACTTAAAACAAATGAAATTTTATTTAAAAACCATTCCACTGTTTTTTCATTTAAAATAAAAACATATTACAGTCAATTTTAAATGTTAATTTAATGACTAACCAAAACATTAAAAAACTAGTGAATATTCAGTTATTTTGTGTTGAAAAACAGTAAAACTATAGAAGAAATTTTTTACTGCCGAAATTAAATGTAACAGAAAATTCGTTTTTAATACAGTAAATTATATTTTTTTTAAACTACAGAAACAGTAGAAAATAAGAAGTCCTTAATAAAATTAATGATTTTTCTTTAAAAATAACTTTACTGATTACCAGGGCAAGGAAGTTCATGCACTAAAAATCGCGTTTTAAGCGCTAAAAATATGTATCAAAAATTTATAAATATGCAGTAAAAACTAAAAAAATATGCATTTAAAAATTGATTTATTTTAATATTTATTCATAAAAAACATAAAATTCAGTCCCATTGTGAAAAATATTTATATGTACGTGTAAATTAAAGTGGAGCAAATTTAAGTTTTTTTCGAATTTCGAAAATGTCGGAGTTGCCTTTTTTGGTCGATATTAACACACAAAAATATTGGACCTGTTGGACAATGGCTTTGGGTTCTTTTTTGACTGGAAATCGGAAGTTCCGAACAAAGTAAAAAAATAAATTTTGTGAATTTTTTTTGCTTAAAATATTAGTTTATATTCGGACATTACTGACAAAGTAATTTTATGTTAAAATTTTAAAATTGTAATTTTTTTTTAATTAATTTCAAAATGCATTAAAGGCCAAATATTTTTTTTATTTCATTTTTATCAAAATGCACTGACAAGGGAAGTATCTCAACCTTTAGGAACCGAATTGCACATTTTCGTGAAAAAAAAATATCACAATGTTCACAAAAATAGCAAAAATAACAAAAAAAAATAAATTATTTTTTAGAAATATTAAAAAAATATGCAAGAAAATATGTAGTTTAAGCGAAATATGCAAAAACATGCATTTAAATCAAAATATGCAAAAATATGCACTAACAAATCAATGCCATTTTTAAGCAAATTCGATAATTCGCGAAGATAAATACTTTAAGCTGTTCTCAGGCTAACGACAACAAACATGTATTTACATGAACCCCCTTGCCCTGCTGATTACTTTTTAAAATAACCTACAAACAGTCAATGACATAATTTTCTTAGTGTAAGAATGAAAAATTATTATTAAATTTAGACTTTAATCTATGTACTAATAATTTTAATATTATGAACTTTTAGTTTATTTTCAATAATTTTTTCGTTTATTTTTATATTTTTTCATTGATTTCTAATAAATAAAAAAGTATTTCCAGCAAATTGTATTTTATTAAAAACTTGTATAGAACGCATAGTGTACCATATATGGTACACGTCAGAAATTGTCCTTTATTTGCTTTTCTGGGAAACTGGTGCATTTTCCAGGAAAATTAATATCCAATTCGTGTTCAGCGAGCGATTTTACATAAGGGTAGCTCGGTCTCCATATTGGGAGCTGACCTCATGCATTTAAGGGCTATGTGAATTTACTTTTCATTCTTTACATTTTGGACAAAGCGTAATTTTTTGTTCTGTTTATATTTACTAATTGTACGTAATTTCAGAACAAAATTACAAAAAAAATCTGGACTTGATTTGACCCATTTTTTAACTAAATAAAGTTAATCCTAATCTTTATCCGGTCTGCAAAAAACAAGCTTAATATTTGGACATAAAGCATAGTACTATTTTTTTCCGACGAAAATTTAACTTAAACTTTGAACGTCTCACATCGTACTAAAAAATGTATAAATCAACAGCTTTTGACAATACTTACACTCAAAATAGTTACTCTGTTAAATACTCTGTAAAATGACTGCAATCTCGACAGATATTTGACAAAGTTATCTGCCGAAGTAAAGATTTTAAGAAAACACTTAAAATATTTTACTCTTTACTTTGTAATATACATTTTTTGTTTTTTGTTAAAATACAGTTTTTGGAAAAAATACTTTGTTGTTTTCTCGTAACCAAAATACTAAATTTCATCTGTAATTTTAGTTATTGCTCTGTAATACAGTTTTTAAATAAAAATCTCTTCAAAAAACTTTTAAATATTTTAACCCCTCTTAAAATTTAAATAAAAGCTGGTAAATTTTACGAGGATGTAGTGTAAAATTAGAGGTACATATGTACTAGGGTGGCTGGTTTTTGGGCTTTTCTCTCTGATCAAATTCTAATTCCCGCCAAAAGTGTCGGTCCCCTAAGGGTAACTCACATGCAAAATATTAGTTCGATCGGAGTTTATCTTCTGTCTCCAATTTGAGCCTCAAAATTGGGGTTTTTGCAACAAAGACTTTTAAAAAAAAAAATTCAATGTTTTTACTAAAATAATTAAAAAAATATTTTTGTATAATATTTGATCGTAAATACTTAAATATGAAATTTAAAGATTTTACGATATCATTAACCTGTTCAAACATGATACCAAAAAAATGGCATGATTTTGGGGGCGTTCTCAAAACACCATTTTTCAAAATTTGAAAATTTTATTAAAAAAACTAAAATATATAATTTTTTCTTAGTGAATTCATTAAGAACACCTTGAAGAAGAAAAATGTGAAATATGGCGGATATCCGTCGGACCACTTTTCGTGAATCGCGGGGGAAAGTTAGCGGATTTCAAGGAAATGTTGGTTTCATCAATAATTTCGATTAATATAATCTTATAAATTTTACTTTTGGGAAATTTAACGGTTTTTTGGTGTCGTGGCATTCTATTAGATAACTGTAAGTCTGTCATGAAATCTTACCGATCTAGGACGTCTTTAACCCACATTGGCTGGGGGTCAAAAATGACCCCCGCAGAAAATTTGAAGTTTAGAGCTTAAATTTTGTGCTATAAACAAGTATAAAACGACTTTTGTGTTTTCTACCCCAACTATTATTTTGTATTAATATATTATTTTTAAAAAAATTGTTAACCCTTTTTAGTAGGGGGTCAAAAATGACCCATTCAGTAAAAATATATATTTTGTTGATATCAAATCATAGATGGGAATAATTAATTAAAGGGACCAATTAATTGATGGTTTAATTACCATTTAATTGATACCAATGGTAATGAATTTTTTTTCATTACCATTGGTTGTATCAATTGTACCAATTAAATTATTTATCAATTTAATTACTAATGAAAATTAAAAAAAAAATATTTACCATTAGTAAAAGTCGTCACAATATTGTCAAAATCGTTAATATTTGGAAATATCCGTAGTTTTTTGTTATATGCTGTTTTAGGTTTTCACATTTTATAAACCAAACACACGTTGATTGCCTTTGTATAACACAATATTTGAAATTTTTATTTGCGTTTTGTTTTTGTCTTTAACATTTTCATAGTTTTTTTGAAAAACATACTTTGATGTTTAAATTTTTAACTTTTCAAAAAAACAAAAATGTGCAAACCAATGGTTTTGAAACCAATTATAATTGGTGCATTTTCATTATCATTAGTAATTATTTTTTCAATTAAAAAAATTTAATTACCATTAAATGGTAATGAACATTTTTTCATTACCATTGATATCAACCAATGGTAATTAAATTTCAATGGTAATGAAAAATTCCCATCTATGTATCAAATAATTCAAGCATTATGCCTAAAAGTTTTTGACGGGGTCATTTTTGACCCCGGGCCTATATGGGTTAAGGATATCTTAAATAGGTAAGATTTTAGGGCTGATTTAAAGTTATCTAATAGATTGCCAAAAATTTTTTTCTATAAAAAAATAAACATTTTTTATTGAATGGTAAAAAAAAATCGTAATTTTCATAAAAATAAAAAAGTAAATTTACAATTTGGAAGCATTAAAGCGGGGAAATTTACACGATGGTATTTCCCAATGGTCAACTCATCTTGCACATTAAGGAAGGAGAAATTGATCAGGAAAAAGTTAGAAAGTTTTTTGCCCCTTGTAAAATGAAAAATGAAAAAAGGACTTGACAGATTTGCCTACTAAGCCAACGATATAAGAAATTCAAGGCATTCTTAAACAATTTCCCCTTAATTTTTTATATAGTTTGCAAATAATCGAGATATTTCATAATCGCGATTACGGTAAAAAATCGCCGTTAATCGCGATTATCGACTAATCGAATTTTTTTAATAAATTAAATTGCAATGGCTTTATTAAAAAGCTCTCTTTTTTACTTAGGATATAAAATATTTTTTTTGTATTATATCCCGAAAAGTATAAACTTTGGAATTTTACCAGCAGAAATAAATGGAAATAAATGGGCAGCACCTTTTTTTTAAAGCATATCATATCGAATCCAAAGAGCGCTCTTAAGAAGATAGGGAGAACAATTTGTGTTTTTGTTAATATTTTCTTTTTTTAAAACTTATGTGAGGCATTACACACCAAATGTAACGCAACAGAAAACATGTGTCCCGTAAATACCTTAATAGGTTGTATGAATAGCCCTATATGGAACTAAGAAAATTTCGTTTTTGTTTTTTAAATTTTTCAAAAACTGAGCTTAGGAGGCGTGGTCAAATTGAAAAAATAGTGAAATTTGTGCAGAGTTACCTTGTTTAAATATTTATCAAATTAAAACGGAATGCACCACAATCTCAAAAATTTACATTCTTGTATAGTTTTGTATAAGCTATAGACTAAAATTTTCAGAACCTGTTCTGAAATTTTTAATTTTTTAAAAAAAAGTCAATTTATCAAAAATTCAGCAACTTAAAAAAAATAAAAGTTTAGATATTTGGGTATCCACACAAAAAAATTCAGACATGTGTTTTTCGTTTTTTTTTTCGAGAAAATCGAAGTTGAATAATAAAATTCACAACAATTTTGTAATTTGCTTGTATTTTCTTGTTTTAACATGGCGAATGAGTATTAAATATTTGCATAAATGTTGCTCATACGCTATGTTGAAAGAAAATAATACAAGCAAATTACTAAATTGTTGTGAAATTTAAAATTCGAATGCAATTTTCTCGAAACAAACGAAAAACACATGTCTGATTTTTTTGTGTGGACCTTTTTATGACATTCGCTCAAGCAGAAAATACCATAGATTTCCAACTAGCAAGATTTTTTGTTATTTTACAAAGAAAACTCTGTAAAATGATTTCGATAAAAAAAGTGCAAATTTACAGAATTATCTGTAAAATGTGCATCGTGTAATTTGCTTGCTTTAATGCTTCCGAATTGTAAATTTACTTTTTTTTTGTGAAAATTTCGAGTTTTTTACGAGTACCTCCAATTTTACACGACAACCTCGTAAGATTTACCAGCTTTTATTGTAATTTAAGGCGCTTTTTAAAGAGGGATTGAAATATTTGGAAGTTTTTTGAAGAGATTTTTATTTGAAAACTGTATTAGAGAGCAAAAAGTAAAATTATAGATGAATTTAAGTATTTTGGTTACGAAAAAAAAACAAAATATTTTTCTAAAATCTCAATTAAATTTTAATTAAAAACTCTATTTATTATCTGTAAAATAAAGATTACAAACTTTAAATTGCACATAAAATTTTGTTTTTCGCTCACAAGAAAATGCAAAGTATTTTCTTAAAATCTGTATTTCAGCAGATTACGTTGTCGAATATCTGTAGAATTGAGATTACAGTCATTTTACAGAGTATTTAACAGAGTAATTATTTTGAAAATAGGATGTAGCAAAAACTTATTTTACGAAGCTTTTTTTTATAATTTTACAAGATTTTTTTTTTTTGAGTTTAACAAAACTGAAATGTCAAGTTTTTACGGAAATTTAAATTGTCTTGCATAATAAAAATGCGTGAAAACTTTTTTACAATTTCCCTTTAATTCCTCGCGTTGCCAAATTTTTTTTTTTTTTTTATACGGACTTTGACACATTTTTCCCGTGAACTCGAATGCATTACTGAAAAGTTTTATTATGATAAAACAATTTTTTTTGTTCTTACACAGAAAAAAAAAATTGTCAACTCAATTAATGTCATTGTTAATACAATTAAACATTTAATGAAACTGAGCCTACATTGGATTTTGTCAATACAACATTGACTTTTGTAACTTTTAAAAAAAATATCAACTTTTTGTCAATTAAATTCATTGTTGTATTAAGAATGAAATTAATTGAAAAGTTTGTAATAAATTATTTAAACGGAAATAAACATACTTTAATGTAATTTAATTTAAAAAATCTAAAAATAGAACAAAAAAATCTAAAAATTAAAAAAAAAACATTATCCGGCAGCTAGAATCGAACCCGCAACGAACATGATACGAGTCTAGCACACTACCACCGTGCTATTCCTTGTATATATTTGTAGTTGACTATATGCGTATATTAAAGGAAATAAACCGGTTTTAATGTCATTTTATTTAAAAATAATATAAAAAACAAAAAAAAAAAAAACAAACATCTAGCGGCAGCTGGAATCGAACCGGCAACGAACATGGTACGAGTCTAGCACACTACCACCGTGCTATTTCTCATATATATTGTAACGAGTATAAAAGGTGTTGCAGAATAGCAAAAAAAAAATAATTTAAAATAAATAAAAATAAAAAATGTTTCCGCCAGCTGGCAGCGAACCCGCATGATTCGAGTCTAGCACACTACCGATTTTGGATCTGTTTTTTTTTCAATTTGTAGAGAGTTAAAAACTCTAGTCCCTGACGTAGAGCTTTTTAATTTTTTTTATTTTATAATTTTTTTATACGCAAAGAAAATCGTTTTTTAGGTATTTTTCCACTTTTTTGGATTTTAACGTCATTATGTACGTAAAAAATATTACTAAAATCCAAAATTTGAAAATCCGGCTACGAAAGTGACAAGATTTTTTAATCCTCTACAAAAAAAAATGTTAATATAACTAAAATCGGTCCACCCGTTTTAACTGTATCGTGGCAGCAGATTTGGCATTAAAAAAACACCTCATAATAAAATAAAAACAATGGCAACCCTGCTAGTGCAAAAGTTCACATATATATATTTTTTTTAATACACCAATAATGTATCTTTCTAATACAAGAAAGAAAATTTCAATGACTCTTCTATGTATTTGTTTATAGCTGTTCAAATATTGTTATTTCATAAGAGTTCTACACTCAAAAAAAGCTAGTAAAATTACAAGAAAAGTTTGTAATTTTTTTTTTTGCTACCTCCTATTTGACAAAAATTCAATGCTTTTTACCAATAATTTTGTAATTTTACAAGCTTTTTACCAACAAAATTGTTAATTTGCAATTTTTTTGACGCGATAAAACTTACAAAGAGGTTTCGTGATTTTAATAGATTTTTTGCTAACACCTATTTTACGAGAATCCCTAGTAAAAATTACAAACTTTTTTAGTAAGTTTACAAGATTTTTACCAATAAAATTGTAAATTTACAATTTTTTTGGCGAAATAAAACTTACAAGAAATTCTCCTAAATTTACTAGATTTGGATGTAAAAACTGAAAAAAAATAATGTAAATTTCAATAAAAAATTATTTGTTGAAAAACAAGAAAAACTGTCAAATATTTGTAAAATGGGATTACGAGACATTTTCTAGTAATTTAACAATGTTTTTTTTTTTGAGTGTAAAGGTATAGGCGCCATGAAATAGCTCCCAATGAAATAAGTCCCAATGAAATAACTCCCAATGAAATAAATCCCAAATAAAATGAAATATCTCCCAAACCAAAAAAATGAAATAAGTCCCATGAAAAATGAAATAAGTCCCTAACAAAAAATGAAAGAAGTCTCAACGAAATAACTTCCACTAGAAATGAAATAAATCCCAATTTTTTTTGAACACACAAAAAATTATTGGCTAAAAATATTCAATTAAATGTATTGATCAACAAAATTTAAATGAGTCAATCAATGTTTTGATTAAAATTTTTGCTATTTTTTGTTACAAACTTTCAACATATCAGATTTTTTTTTTCGCTTTAATTTATTTGAATAGATTAATTCAAAAATATACAAAATAATCGGGCTTTACTTTTTTTATTGTTGGCAACATATTGGAAAGCAAAAAAGATGAATTTTTGATAATTTTGTCATAAGCTTACAATTCATTTGTTAAATCAATCATTATTTTGATTGACTTCAAACAAAAAATTGATCAAATTTTTGATCAAAATCGAAAAAATGTTTGATTGAAAAAATTTTCAATCAATCACCTACAATTTGATGATTGGTATAACAATTTTTTTAATTGGAGGAATTTCAATCAAAAAATTGATTGAATCCGCGTTTTTGTTGATTGAAATTCGTTTCAAATTTTTTCTGTGAACATTAAATTTTTAACTGTTTAAATCCCAAAAACACTTTAATTGTATCTCTTTAAAAAACAAATCTCTGAAGTGCCTACAATCCCTTCTCAACTGTTTTGGGATGCAGCTTACTGACACATTGATTAAATTTCTTTTAATGTTTGAATGATATCAGTTTAATATTTCATGCAATAGCTAAGTTATCGCAGGTCCCTCTGGCGGCTGCGAGAAGAACAGAAAATAAACTCCATAAAAATATGAACTCAAATTAAAAAAAATATATAAATCATCTTGGTTAAAACAATTAACAAGCCACGCATAAAACTTGAAAGCAGATTCCTGGAAGCCTTTTAGAACTTCCAGGATTTTGTATAATAAATGTGGTAACAAAACGATTATTTGTTTGAAAAGATTTGGATGCGTATGGGTGTGAAGAAAACGCCGCAGGGGAAAAATTTTTACAAGAGATTTTAACAAAAAATTAAAAAAAAAAAATTGCGCGATTTTTTTTCTTGTAAAAATTTTTCGCTTGCGGCGCTTTCTTCACACCCATACGCATTCAAATCTTTTCAAACATATAATCGTATTCCAACAACATATATTTCAAAATAAATAAAAGAGTGAGTCGGTTGTAAAAGACCGAAAGTCCATTTCGCCTACACTTTTAATAATCTAATGTGCCCGTCAAACCAACAGGATCCTGAAACTTCTTATTACACCAGTTGCGGATCTTCAGTTTGTCATACAATACCTCTTAATTTTCATATATTAAAACCATTGTTAGAAGAACTCGAAATTTTTCACAATTACTCGCAGCATGCATTTCGCCTTAAAGCAAACGTATTATTATTTTTTTTTTGATTTTGATTGACATTGATGTACTTCTGAGTGAATGGTTTTCTGAATTTATTTACAAGATAATTCAAAAAGCATTGAAAAAGAGTTTATTCTAGTTCGAGGTCATTTACTTTCACCGTAATAAATTAACTTTTCCTGAAAATAACTAAAGAAAATATATAATTTTTATTATTTTTAATAAAAATTAAAGAAACTTGAAAATTCAATAAGTTAAATTTTTATTTTCATAACTAACTCTCAAACTGTTGGGAGTTTTTTCATTAAAATAGTTTGGGAGTAATTGCATAATGAAATAACTCCCAAACTTAAAAATGAAATAACTTAAAAAAAAAATGAAATAATCCCCGCAGATTTCAGAGTTATTTCATTATGAAATTTTTGGGACTTATTGCATTATTTTTCTTGGGACTTATTTCATTGGGAGTTATTTCATGGCGCCAAAGGTATAACCCCCCTTAATATATTGTCAGAAGTTCGAATAAGCAAAAACTTATTAAATAAAAAATTAGCACTTTTATTAGTTTTGGGTAAACAATTTAATAACAAATTGTTTAATAATTTTTAAAAAATAATTTTTGCTAGATTTACTTATATAAAATTTATTTTAAATAATTTCTAAATTTATAAATGACGCAGTTTTAAGAAATTTAACTTTAGTAAACCCATTTGTTATAATTTTTGTTTTATAAAATAAAATAAAATTTACAAAAAAAAAGTAAAAAATATTTGAAATATGAAATATGTGTGAAATCATTAATCATGATTTTAATTAATGATTTGACATATTTTTTAAATTAAAAAAAAATAATAATATTTTGTTATATAAAAAAAAATACACAAATAAATTCAGGTGTGTATTTAGCTAAAAAAAATATAATGAATCATAATAGAAAGAAATGTTTTTGTTTTTTTTTATTTATTAAAAACAAAAAAAAATACTATAAATAATATTTTGGATGTATAAAAAAATAATAAAAAAAGCATGAGAATTATTAAAAAAAAAAAAATTATGAACATTTTACTGATAACAAAAAAAAAAAAACTAAAATATGAAAGAATATGACAGAGAGATCTGATAGGTAAACTTACGAGAAAAAAAATTACAAAAACGCATCCTTTTAAGGCAACACATGGTTGGTTAGTTGGATTTAATGCTGCAAATTAATAATTCATGATGAAAAAAAAAAAATGAAAAAAAATTCAAACAAACCATAAAAAACACGCACATTTTTATAGGAAACTTAAAAATGTATAGTTTATGGTACTGAGGAAAGAGGAAACCTACACCAAAAATACAGTAACATTTTATGCAGAAAAAAAAAAACGAGCAACTAACATGCATTTACCCATTCCAACAACTGCCTACCTTATACATACTTACAAAGGAAGGTATCCTTAGTGGAAACAAAAAATAATAAGTATCTAACCCTGATTCATGTATAGCGACTTGATTGTTGGTAAAAATCGCGTATTTTTCCTACATTTTGGAAAATTTTTCAAGTTCCAAATCTCCAATTTGTCGTCCAATTTCGAGAACTCAAAGGTCAATACAATCAATACAATAAATTTCATCATACAATTAATTTTTATACCCTACATCACACTGTAGTACAGGGTATTATGAGTTTGTGCTGATGTTTGTAACTACCCGAAATATTGGTATTCAAGTATACCGATCGACTCAGAATCACTTTTTGAGTCGATTTAGCGATGTCCGTCCGTCTGTCCCTCCGTCCGTCTGTCTGTCTCTCTATGTAAACGGTGTAAACACGATACAGGTCGTTTATTTTTAACCAATTGACTTGAAATTTAAAACTTCAGCCTCTTTTGGACCAAGGTCGAAGCCTATTGAAATTTGAAAAAAATCGTCCATATTTAGACCTAGCCCCCATACAAAATTCCTCTTTAGTTTTGGATCAAATTACTCTAATAATCGTACTATAATAGGTTTCGTTTCGAAATTTGGCAGGTAAACGTGTTTCGTCCTCACAAATCTCCACTCCGAATTTTGAAGGAATCGGATCAGTTTTTCTTGTAGCCCCCATACAAACCACCTTCCCGATTTTTACATAAATCTTTCAAATTACATAAAAATAGAAAATATTTTATTAAAATTTTGTTTGTGTATGTTAAACGCGTACCTTAACAACCTTATCAATTCTGTTTACCATCGGATCATTTTTGGACTTAGGCCCCCACCTTGTGAAAATTTCGCCCGATATTGACTTAAGGCTGTTTATTGGCAACAAATCGAAACCTATTTCACTCAAATTTGATTTGTGAATGTTTTTTACACTTATTTTTGAACTTGCGACCCATTTTTCGGGAAACTGTGGTGTAGGGTATTATATGGTCGGTCTTGACCGACTATAATTTTCTCACTTGTTTTAATTAAAACTGTAATTTTTGGAGAAATGATCAATTATTTTTTTCAATTAAACTCATTGTAACACAGCAATGATCAGTACCGTTTTACCACTACACTGAAAAAAAAACTGTAATGTTAGCAAAAAAAGCTTGTAAACCTACAAGAAAATTTGCTGATTTTGAACCCACAATTTTTTTTGGTAAACTTAGCAAAAATGTTTTGCCAAAAATTAGTTAACTGAAATTTTTTTTATTTCAACTTATTGTTAGTTCATATACATTTGAGGACCCCATTGGGTTCGGACCGGAAAGGTCCAGACCCCGATGGGCCTAGACTTAGTTGGGTTTCTTAAAAATCGTCATAGTTTTTGATCCGAAATTTGTGTCCTTTTCGCTCTACCTTGCTTAGTTTTTGAGATACGTGATTTTAGGGGACCACTGGGGTTTTGAGAATTAAAAAACTCGATAACTTCAAACCAAAAATGGCCTCCATTTTGCTCCATCGGGCTTAGCTTCCAAGATAGCAACATTTTTCGTATAGAAAATGTTCTAGATTCTGAGACATTTTACGTATAGAAAGAGTCTCAAATTCTGAGAATTTTTTTCTTTACAATAAGTCTCCGATCATGCATTTTTGGAAAAGTTTCAGGTTCTAAAACATTTTTCACATAGAACAATCTCAGATTTTAATTTTTCAAATAGAAAAAGTTTTACATTATGGGATATTTTTCATATAGAAAAAGTCTCAGATTCTGAAACATTTTTCCTATACAAAAAGTCTCAGATCCAGAGATATTTTTCTTAAGAAAAAGTCCCAGATTCTGAGACCTTTTACGTAGGGAAAAATTCTCAGATTCTGAGCCATTTTTTGTATCGAAAAATTCTTAGATTCTGAGACATTTGTGCCATTTTTCCTATAAAAAAAAGATTTAGATTCTGCGAAGTTTTCGTATAAAAAAAGTTTTAGATTTTAGACATTTTTCGTGTAGAAAAATGCTCAGATTCTGAGACATTTGTCGTATCGAATAAGTCTCAGATTCTGAGTAATTTTTCGAAAAGAAAAAGTTTTAGATCCTGAGACATTTTTCGTATAGAAATAGTCTTAGATTCTGAGACATTTTTTGTATAGAAAAAGTCTTTTAATTATTTTTCGAACAGAAAAAGTTTTAGATTCTGAGACATTTTTATACCCTACACCACACTGTGGTACAGGTTATAATGAGTTCGTGCTGATGTTTGTAACTACCCGAAATATAGACCCACTCTTAAGTATACCGATCGATTCTGAGAATCACTTTTTGAGTCGATTAAGCGATGTCCGTCCGTCCGTCGGTCCGTCTGTCCGACTGTCTGTCTATGTAATCGGTCTAAACACAATACAGGTCGCAATTGTTAAACAGTTGACTTGAAATTTGAAAATTATGCCTCTCTTTGCCCAAGCACGAATCCAATTGAAATTTAAAAAAAATCGGTCCATGTTTAGACCTAGCTCCTATATAAAGGTCCTCTTTAATTTTGGCTCAAATGACTCTATAAACGTATTAAAATATATATCCTTTTGAAATTTTTCAGGTAAACGTCTTTTCTTATCAACATTCAGAATTTTAAAGGAATCGGACCCGTTCTTCTTGTAACTCCCATACAAACTAGACATGGGCATGTGACTCACGCAGTAATGCAGAATCACGTGATTTTCCTCTATAGTGTGAGTCACACGCCCATGTCTAATACAAACACCTTCTCAATGTTGATATAAATCCTTTAAATTTCATGAAAAATAACATATTTAATTAAATATTTTTTTAATAATCAAATCTGATTAAAATCGGACCATTTTTGGACTTAGGCCTCATATGAAAATATCGTGCGATATTCAGTTAAAGCGCTTAATTGACAACAAATAGAAGCCTATTTCACTGAAATTTTGTTTGTGAGTGTTTTTAACACTTATTAGAGATTTGACAAAAGATAGACCCAATCGGTCCATGTTTGAACTTGGGACCCATTTTGTATTATATGGTCGGTCTTGGCCGACTATACTTTTCTTACTTGTTCGTATTAAAAAACTTTCAGATTCTGAGTTATTTTTCGTGTAGAAAATGTTTTAGATTCTGAGACATTTCCAAGCAAAAATAAATCGAGATTTTGGCGACACGGCATCTTTTCATAGCATACCGAAGCGCATCCAAAGAGCTCTCTTGAGGATGCAGTAAAAGCAAGGGGAAAAATTAAAATTTTTTATTAAGATTTTTTATATAAAACTCAAAATATATTTAACACTTTTTGAATAAAAAACCATGAGTTTTAGGCAAAGACACATGATTTCACTGCATCATTATTGCACATTAATCAGCTCTGCAAAGAGTGCTTCAATCATAACACCTCACATTTTAAATAAAAAAAAAATCAGAATTTTATTACAAAAAATGTCCAATCATATTTTAGAATCTCCAATTATATTTAAAAATGTCCAATTATATTTCAAAAATTTCCAATATAATTGAAAATTTTTTAAATGTAATTAAATTTTTTTTTGTTACAAATGGTAATATCTGAAATATAAATGGAAGTTTCTGAAATATAATTTGAAATTTTCGAAATAAAATTGGAAATTTCTTAAATGTTATTGGATCTCTCAGGCGATATTTCTTCCAAATGCTTGCAGGGAATCAACTGATTTTCATAATTAATCAATTGTATTTAAAATTTTCCAATTGAATTCAGAAATAGTCAATTGTATTTCAGATTTTGTAATTTATATTTCAGAAATAGTCAAATGTGCTTCATCTTTATTCTGCTTAAATCAGCTCTAAAAATATACATGAATTCACTGCATCTTTATAGCGATTTTTTAGCGCTCTAAAGACACGCAAATTCAGAGCATCTTAAGAGCGCTTTTTCGGTGTATCCAACTAGCGCTCTAAAGTGTGACATCGCCTTAGAGAATCATGCATGAATTCAGCAGGCTTGGATGCGCTCCTTTCCAAAAGCTGCTGCCAGTTCAGCAAAATTTCTGCTGGGTTTTGGAGTAGACGAGTTTTAGATTATGAAAGTTTCAAATTCTGAGACATTTTACGAAGGGAAAAATTCTCAGATTCTAAGACACTTGTCGTATCGAAAAAGTCTCAGATTCTAACTTTTTTTTCGAATAGAAAAAGTATTAGATCCTATGACATTTTTCGAATAGAAATAGCCTCAGATTCTGAGACACTTTTCGTATAAAAAAGCCACAGATTCTGAGACATTTATCGAATAGAAGAAGTTTAAGATTCTGAGACAATTTTATTATAGAAATAGTTTTAGATTCTGAGAGTAAAAATCACATAAGGCTCTACCTTACGACTTCACTATATCACTTCTAAACTAACTATGGCTTTAGTCATTTTTCGAATAGAAAAACTCCCAAATTTTAAGTCATTTTTTGGATAGAAAAAATCTCAGACTCTGTTTTTCTGAGATATTTTTCGTATTGAAAAGCTTATATATACAAAAACAAAAAAGAATTACAAAAAAAAAATTAAATTCATTGAATAGAGTGCATCGAGATTCAAGGATATAACGCTATTTTCGTGATATCGTCACATATGTTTGTGCTTAAATAAATGAGTTTATAAACTTTTTGTGATATCAATATGGATTTGTGTGTTTTTTTCACAATAATTTTTATTAAAAATAAAAAATAGATTTTTGGCATATTAACAATACATATTGTTGATTCAATTAAAAATGTTGTTGAACTAAAATATCGTTGTTAACAGTTATTTTAGTTACTTTTGATTCACGATTTTTTCTTTCTGTGTATCAGATCTAAATAGCAGATTCAATTATATACACCCAATATAACACACTTAATTACTTAAAAAATTAGTTGTCTATGAAAAATCTAGCTGGAGTCAGGTTAAAGGTATCGACTTCAAGTCGGTTAGATAGACAATTATTTAAAAACATTTTATATTTTTCTTTTGAGTGTAGTAGTGAACAAAAAATTATAAAAGGCATTTCTATATTATTTTCTAAAACATATGGAGTACCGATTCCTAAAAAAAAAATCTAAAATCCTAATTCCAACAAACGCATCTCAGCATACCATCCTTAAAAGTTATAAAAAAAATTAAAAAAAAAAAATATCCAAACTAAATAAAAAAAAATCAAGAAAAGATACCATCCATACTACTGCTGCTGCTATACCTCTACCTTTTGCTAAAAGCTTATCAAGATGTGCCATCACAAATTAGATGCGTAGCATTTTGAAAGCTTATTTGTACAAGATTTCTTTTTATGTGAATGTGTATGTAGCTTTGTAAGAATTTATAGGATTCTGAATTAAAGACTTAAAAATGAACTAAAAGAACATTTAGAATATTTGAAAAAAAGTGCATGAGATAAACATTAAACCTTAAACAAAAAAGAATGACAAACTTACAAACCAAAAAAAAAAATGTTACCATTTACAGAAAGATGACGACAAAAGTTTACATGATAATTGTAATGATCATCAAGATCTTTATATGCACGCACCATCATCGCCATCACCTCCACGCAATCACCGCCGCCACCACCACCACCAGCACTGCGCAATCATCATCACTTTATACAAACGATACTCATACTCATAGTTAGATACTATCATTTTCAATGCTACTGTTGTCACAGAGTTTAGAATTTCTTACATATTTTGTGTTCATTTTGTTGCTCTGTAAGATTTACAAGGTAAATTTATGGATAATGATGCTGCTGATGATGACGAGAGTTTGGTATTTTTGTAGTTATGGACTGGTCATATGGAACACTTTTTTATTTTCTTTTTAAATTTAACAAGCGCCATCATAGTTTTCTTTTTTTGCTTAATTTTTTTTTTCCATAATGTACTTGATATTTTGTCTCATATCTCTTCGAATCTCATATATGATCATCATGATATTATTGTTTTTTTTTTGTGTGCAAAATTATAAACAATTCATCAGCATCTTTGGAGTCTTATTAAAACTTCTTCATATTTTTTGGATTTCTTGAATTAACAATTATATTATAATAAAAACATATTTACACTGTTTCTATATTGTCAGTGTTAAACACTTGTTGGCACGCAATGATATTTTTAATTAAATTATATAGATCAGTAAAATAAAGAAATAACTCTGAAGTTTGAGGTGGGGGCAAACAATTCATTGGGTTAGGTTGTAAGTGGCTGCGGACGGTTTACTTTAGCACACATATACTCTGAGGTCCAATGTGATACCACAGGCCGATAATGAAGTTCCTCTACTATCCCCTTCTGTTAAACCAATTTTAAGCTCCTTATGAAACTCCTAAGATAGTGAATTTTGACAAATCAGAAATATCGTGCAGCTCCCTAGATCCTAGTGAAGCAAATTTAAAACCAGAAAGTGCCGGACAAGAATATAAAGTGTTCGATAGTCTCCAACTCCTTCTTATTTATGCAACTCCGCTTTGCGTGCTTTCCTTTAAAACATTGTCTGGTAATTACAGCGAATACGGTCGAAATCTCTCCTCTTGTGTGCTTATAATTAAGTAAAGGCAAAATCTTTTGTGTAGTCCCAGACGTCCATCCATGTGCCAAACCTCTGATTAGTCTTCGTCGCGAAACAAAGATTTTGCTTGCAACTTTCTAGAGGCATACTAACACGTTCTTGCAAGTCTTGCAAGCTCACCGGCTTTGCAATTCTACGGAATGTCTCTATGCCGTGGGACCCATATGAGTCGTATGTTACACTGCTTGGCCATCTAATTTAAAGACGTGCGGCAGTTAAGGATCTTGTTTTCAGAAACATTGACTTCAGGGACTTGACCGCGGCTTGACTGTCAGAATAGATGTTGACTGCAGTTGAAGACAATGCATTGCAGCTCAACCAGTCAGCCAACTCCTTTATTGCCAGCATCTCTGCCTGGTAAACACTGCTATCTTCGAGCCAGGCTCAACCCAAGCTCCTCCAAATAGACTCCAAAGCCCACTTGTTCGTTCGTAAAGGGAGCATAGTCAACATTTTTAGGTATTGTTATCTTCTTCAAGATCAGTCTATGTTCACAATAGCTGCTCTTCCATTGCAGTGTGTTATTCAATCGAATTGCCGATGTAGCCGCATACTACCTACCAAATATGTCAAATGGTATTAGTTGACAGGGGTATGACAGGGATGTATCCTATCTCCGCTGTTATTCAATATTGTATTGGATTCAATTATGCAGCAATCAACCCGAATAAGAAGAGGCATTTCATGGGGTATGAATGGTCGATTGGAAGACCTTGACTACGATGATGATATTAGCCTGCTCGCACATAACTTTACCGACATGTCAGCCATATGTCATATTAACTTCGACTAAACTAAGGTTCTACGTATCAATTCGACTAATCTCTCCAAGTTCCGAGTAAACAACATAGAACTCGAGGATGTCCAATCATTTTGCTACCTAGGAAGTATCATAACAACAACAGGCGGCTCACGTGATGATATTGCATATCGCATAAGGAAAGCAAAACAGTCTTTTGGTGCATTTCAAAGAGTATGGAAGTCACCACAAATACATATAAAAACTAAGCTTTGCCTTTCTCCTCTAATGTTCGCTCTATCCTGCTATATGGATGTGAGTCCTGGAACTCTACTGCAGGTGACATCCAATCCCTGCAAGTATTTGTTAATCGTTGCTTGCGAAAAATTTTGCGAATATTTTGATCGAACGTAGTTTCCCACAGAGACCTCTGTCAAAGAACAGGTGAAATACCAATTCGCATAAAAATTGCAAAGAGGAAATGGAGCTGGGTTGGTCATATTTTGATATTTTGATGGGGCATGTTGATATATCAAAGATGGGCAGAAGAAGAGGTAGACCAGCTAACACCTGGAGAAGGCAACTAGAATCCGAAATTAGCGAAACAAGAAGAACTTGGTCTGAGATCAGACTAATCGCACAGGACAGATCCCGACGGAAAAATTTCGTTACGGCCCTTTGTTCCAACTTGGAACCATAGGAATCAATATATTAGTTGAAAAAAGGACTTTTAATGCAGTCGTAGGTGTAGTACAAGAACACCATTGATGCACATCGTCGCCATTCTCTGTACCTTCGTGATGAAGACACAGTTCCATTTTGTCTCTAAAGCAGGCCACCAGACAATGATTCCATACAGCAGAATTGGACGCACCACTGCTGTATAAATCCAATGAACGACTTTAGGAATAAGGCTCCATCGTTTTCCAATGGCCTTTTTACATAAATATAAATGAATCGTTGCTTTTCTACTCTGTTCCTCAATCTTAGGCCTTCCTTCAACTTCCTATCTAGAAATACTCCAAGATTCTCATATCTAGAAATCCTCCAGCCGAGAAGGCTATTTCAATGCCGTCCAGACAAAACAAAAGAAACATCTTGTTTTTCCTTGTAAACAAGAAAAGTTCTGGTTTACTTGTAGTAACTCCCAGACTACAGTCTTTTGCCCATTTAGACAGATATTATAGAGAACCTTGAACTTAAGAACACTTCCCTGTGGTGTGCCCCAATTGACAAATCGAGATATGACGGACGCTCCCAATTCAGAATTTATACGACTATTGGCAAGTAGGTTTTCCACCATTAAAACGATGCCACGCTTTACTCTCAGACCAGACAATGCCAGAATTATCGACTCTGGGATGACATTATTAAAAGCCCCCTCTATATCAAGAAAGGCCACCATAGTGTTCTCCTTCACCGAAAGCGATCTCTCTATGATACCAGCGAGCTCTTGAAGAGCAGTTTCCGTTGATCTACCCTTGATGTATGCATGCCTAGTCGAAAGCAACCACGGGTCAAAATATAACCACGGTATGCAAACATGAATCTATCATTCGTTAGAGACCATAAGCATGTACTTCTCAAATTTTTATTCAACGATTACTTATTTTAACATTTTGTCATAGAAAAGACAATAGAACAATTAATTTTGTTTTATTTTGCAATTATAAGATATTATTTCATTTCAGGCCCCACGTTGGGCGCCAATAAGGCAATGCTTTTTATTTAGTTACAAAATTGTTTTATTTTATTTTGCATTTTTAATTTAATAAAATATAAGAAAAATATTATTTATGTAATTCATAATTTTCACAAAGAAGTCTTTAAAATTGTATATCAAATTGAAGAGATAAGACTTTAAATATTTTAGCAAGTAGATTTCAATAAAAAGAAACCAATTCATTAAATGTATAAAATGTGGAATTTATATTTTAATACTTTTCACAATCAGTGTTCATTGGGTTTTCAATTTCGTTACAAAAAAAAATCAATAGATTTTTAAAGTTAATAATTTTTATTTTGAGGATGTTTATTCTGGCTCGAGGTCATTATTTTCTTTACTTATTAAAACCATGATATTCTCATAGCATAATTTTCAAGAAAATTATTTTTTTGTTTTAAATTTATTTATGTTGGTCATTTTAGCAAGACTTAATCGACACGTGTTTCGGAATTTGTCAAGATTCCATTGTCAAGATTATTTAGCAAAAATAGAAACGATTTACTACAAAGTAGCAAACGAGTCTAATGACAAATCGTTTGTGCACAAACTAGCATATTAATACATATTCGCCTCTATTCGCAATGAGAATTAGAAAGACGAAGAAATTGTACCATACTAATAAGGCAACGATTGTCAATAACCAAAAAAATATTTAAAACAATTTTACATACGATAGTCCATTGGACTACAACAATATGTTTTTTGTGTTGTTGTTGTCAGAAAAAACTCCATATTAGGGTTATTCATCACATGGCGTGCCAACCATTATGTTCAAATTCTGATTAATTTTTATTAAAAATAAAAATTGTTTTATTCGACCTTTAAAATATTATATTTTGAGGATGTTTATTCTGGCTCGAGGTCATTATTTTCTTTACTTATTAAAACCATGATATTCTCTAATCTAATAAAAATAATTTTTGTTTTAAATTGATAGAAACAAGACTTTTTGTTTCGGGCCCCACGTTGGGAGCCAAAAAGGCGATGCAAGTGTTTTAAGTTTCAAGACTTTTCTAGTTCTTTTTTTTTCATTTTATCATTCCGTGTGTGACGCATCGAAATGTCTGTCTAGAACTCTATAAAGTATATATATATTGATCAGTGATCGATTCTAAGACATTCTGTGAATGTTCGTTTGTCCGTTCGTTCGTCTATCTGGGGAGGACAGGATGCAGAGTTAGAATCCTGAAGTTTGGCACGAATATATCCTATGGTCATGGGCTGGTGAAGAAATAAATGAATTTGTAAATATTTATCGGGAAGGAGTATTTGTTAAAGATATCCACTGGATTTCTCTTCTAGAATTTAATTTCTCCAAAGACTTATCCAATTACGTAAATCTTGCGAATCATTCACCTTCATGTTTTTTTTTCTAAATTGTTCATCCCTGACTTTTTTATACAAATCACATCTGTAAGTTATCAAATTAAAAAAAAATATATGTATGTCTTCTGTGGTTGCGGCGGCGCTGTCAACTTTACGGTTATAAATTTTATGATTTATGTTCATTTTTGTTTTTTTTATAACGTTTCATATTCATTGAGTTTTTATTGGTTTATTTTGGGGTATTTAACGTTGTATTTCAAGTGTGTGTATTTCTTTGTGTTAACTATGTGTATCTTTAAGATACATATCATTGTAGCAGTTTTTGTTTATTCATTTCAAGATATTTCAAAAATTCATAACTCCCTTGTGAATGTGTATGAGTTTGTAACATTTTTTCTACACCTTTATTTTACTATATCTGTTTTTTTTTTTTGTTCTTTTTTTACTGATTCTTTAACATAAAAAATCTTTTGAGTAGGGCGTTCACCAAAGTCGTTATTAAATTGAATTTTGATTTGAGTTCATTAATTTTCTTTATTTTTATTTAAAGGATTGTTTTGTAATTGTTTATGCCAATTAGCTATTTATGTGCTTGTTTAATAACATTTTACAATATTTATGATAAATAGGTGAAGAACTTTCATGGAAATTCAGGTTTTTTTCACGATATTGTAAACATTAGTAATATTTACCTAGACCAAAAGCCATGCGTTTATTAGTATTGGTCATTACTGTTACTCGTTTATAACAATAACCCGTTAAATGTCGTATTCCGATGTGATGGCGCCCATAGTTTTTCACTAGGTCTTGGCAAATGTCTCATTATTTCAATTCTCGAAATTTCTTCAAGATCTCGAAACGGGTGCATAGTAGAAGTAATTCTATAGAATTATTTCAAAACTATTAAATTGTCTTACAATAAAAAGAATTCCTTAAAAAAAATTTGTAAAAACTTCTAGTACACTCAAATATTTTTGTAAGCAAAAACAAACGAAAAACACATTTAAAACAAGTGATAAAACAATTGAAAACCATTGCAGTTATTATTCACTTGTTTTAACAAACATCAACATTTATTTTTTACTGTTAATAAAATTTTCTAAAATAAATAACATTGAACATTAAAAAATAACCTACAAAAACATTAAAAATTAATGATTAGTGTGTTATTTTTACCAACAAATTCAAAAAAAGAAAAAATACCTATGAAACATTAAAAATTTATGATTTTGTACACTCAAAATAAATTCTCTGTCCAATCAGCAGAAAAATCTGCTGAAAATACACCCATTTTGAGCCATATGAGAAATCTGCTGATTTTAGCAGACACGGTTTGCTAAATATCTGTCATAAGAGGTGAATAAATATAACAAGAAAAAAAAAAAAAAAACATACGCCGCCAGCCAGCATCGAACTCGCCACCTTCCGATTTGAAAGTACACTTCTTAACCACTAGGCTACGGAAGCTTATACTTTTATCTGGCGTTTTAGTTATTTAACATGTGTGTTGTTCGACAGCAGAAAAATCTGATTTTAGCAGAAATATTTGCTGATTTTAGCAGAAAAATCTGCTGATTTTAGCAGAACAATCTGCTGATTTCAGCAGAGCAATCTGCTGATTTCAGCAGAGCAATCTGCTGACAATCTGTTCTGCTTTTTTTTTATATAAAAAATTTCTTGAAAAAATAATGAAATTCAGCAAACAAAATCAGTATAAACATAGTAAAATATCTGTTATTTTCTTAAACTGAATGACAGAGATTTTACTATAAATATCCTTCTCAGCAGAACAATCTGCTAAAAGATTGCTAATTCAAATTGAAAGTCGTTTTACAGATTTTTTGACAGAGTTTTTCTTTTGAGTGTAGGTTACACTGTGCTACAGTGAAAAAATACTTCTGATGTGACATAGTATAGGTTGTTGGTCTTGTCGAGTAGATCACAAAAATGCCATTAAACTTGCCAGACACCCTAAAATTTTAGAGTTATTGTCAAAAAACGTTTTTTTGTGACTTTTCTCACTTAACCTTGTGTAGTTCAGAAAATTTTCAACAGATTTTAAATTTTTAAACTGTTTTGGATAGAAAAAGGATAGGGCTTTCCATGCGTGTGAATTGGTCAATACGTAAAAGAAAGATATCTATTGATTTTTTCTATAAAATAAATTTTTTTGTTATTTTTTGAAAATTTTTCGAGTTTATCGATTTTTTATATATCCAGAAAGTTTTCTGAGATATTTCCTTAAAGAAAAATTGTAAGATTCTGTGACATTATAGAAAAATTCAGAGGTTCTGAGGTGTTTTGTCCATAGAAAATCGTTAAGAATTTGTGAAGTATTTGCTATCAAAAAATTTTCGGTTTCCAATATACTCTTATGTAAAAAAATTCTCTGATACTGAGCCATTGCTCCCACCAAAGAATTATATAGAAAATTTTCCAAATTTAGAGCCATCATTCTCATAGAAAACTTATCAGGTTTTGAGTTTTTTTTCAGATTACAATAAAAGCCTCAGATTCTATGACATTTTTGCTTTAGAAAAAGTATTAGATTATTTTTCATATGGAAAAATACTCAGAATCTAAGAATAGAAAAAGTCTCAGGCTCTGACAATTTTTTTCTATAGAAAAATTCTCAATTTTTTCCTAAAGAAAATTCTCAGATTTTTTTTACAAAAAGTTTTCCTACAGTTTTCCATGTTTTTAAACAACTAATTTAAGATCGAAATTTACATATTGTTTTTTTAGTTTTACAGTTTTTCTTGTAATTTTACCAATTTTCAAGATTTTTTACAAACAAAATCTCTTAAATTTATGAGAACTTCTTGTAAGTTTTATTTAGCCAAAAAAGTTGTAAATTTACCATTTTATTGGTAAAGATCTTGTAAAATTACAAAAAAGTTCGTAATTTTTTAAATTGGAATTCTAGTAAAATAGGAGGTAGCAAAAAATCTAAGTTATGAAACCTCCTTGTAAGTTCTATCGCGTCAAAAAATTGTAAATTTACATTTGTTTTGGTTAGAAGCTTGTATAATTACAATAGCCCTGTTTTTGCATAACCGTATAAACGCTTACCCATACAAATTTTAAATTATCCACGCGTATTTTTAACTTGTTTAATTATCGGTGTTAAAATGAAGCGTCGATAAAAAGTGATGCCAAGTTCACTTTTTTATTGAAATGTCGAAGACACAAACCTTTTTCTTTGTTAATAGCAAATACACAAACCTTTTTTTTACAGAAGTGATGCCAAGTAAATTTTGTTAAACATGGATGCGTTTTCGGTTAATCGGTTAATGTTAACATGTATACGGCTATGCGAAAACAGGGCTAATATTATTGGTAAAAAGCTTGTAAAACAACAACGAATTCTTGTCAAATAAGAGGTAGCAAAAAATACTTTTTTGAGTGTATCTATTCTGAATTACATTTATTTAGAGATCTACCTGAGATAAGCAAAATTGTCTACTTCAATGCTTTTTAACATTTTCAAGGCAATTTCGTAGATTCTGAGACATATTTCCTAAAAATAAAATTTTCTAAAACATTTTTCTAAAAGAAAAAATATAATTTTCTAAGACTTTTTTTCGTTAGAAAAAATCTAAGATTCTGAAACTTTTTTCCTATAGAAATATACGCAGATTCTGGAACATTTTCCTATAGAAAAAACTTCCGATTTCCTATTTACACAACCACCCACTTCTTCACCGTTGGATGAGGTATACTCACTCTGTCATTGCATGTGTAACGCATCGCAATATTGGTTTAGGATCGATTACACAGTGATACAAAATCGAACTTTTGGAATCGGAATGGGATGAGACCAAAAGCAAATGAAAGCTGACGTTTTCCATAGCAAAATCCTCTAAGCCTTTTTTTTAGGTCAGAGCTAGATTTTTTTTTACACGCATTTGAAGTTGGTGATTTTGGAAAGCTGTCTAACAAGAAAAAATCATTAAAAATGTGATAAAATAATGCTTATTTATGTTTATTGTCGTAGAAAGTTGTGGTATATTACTGTTTTTTGGGTCGAGGAATCCATTTTTGATATTTATTTTTACATAAAACTTACGCTAGAGGGCGCTGTCTTACAAATATTGTTATTTCTTATAGATTTTCATAGAAAAAACGGTGTTTTTACTTTTTTTGAGGCTAAAAAATATTTTTTTAATGTTGACTTCAATGTAAAAAAAATTCTAATGATATTACTAAGTACATTTTATTAGTATGAGAACGTTACTATTACAAAAATATATGTTTTTTTATTTATCTTAATGATATTTTTGTCTTTTTGGATCCACTGTTTCTGGTTCTTCATCGTCAGTATCTTCTTCATCCGTGGTTCTCTTTAACCACCAGCATAAGTCACCTAACATAGAATCTAATTTTTTTCCTCTGTATCGTGTTTCCATGGTTAAAGCTATTTGGTGAAAACGCTCACCTTGCTCATCAGATTCGGTGGAAAGTTGGTTTTCAAACCAATCCATATGGTGGTGGAGAAAATGGATTTTTAATGACATATGCACACCAAGTTCATCAAAGGCTTGTAAGAGACGTTGAACTCTTTGTGCACTATCTGCTTCTCGTTTCTTACCAAGAACATTCTCAATTACGTCTTTTATTGCATTCCATGCAATTAATTGATTTTGATCCAAAGAATTATCAAACTCATTATTTTTCATCAATCTTCTAATGTCTGGACCATTAAACATACCTGTAAAATTATAAAAAAAATATTGTAAATAGGTTTTAAAATCATTATTTGTATACCATACCTTCTTTTACTTTACTAGCACTGAGTCGTGGAAATGTAGATCTTAAAGTAGTAAAAGCTGGTCCATCTACCGAGAACACTTTTACAAAATTTTTGAAAATACCCAATTTAATGTGAAGTGGTGGTAGCAATACTTTATCTGTTGGAACAAGAGGTTCATGGATAACATTATCTGTTCCAACACGAAAAACGTCTCTCTTTTCCCAGTCACGTTTTTGATATTGATTTCCTTTATAACGTGTGTTCCATAAGCATATAAAGCACATGTTTTTCGTGAAGCCACCTTGTAAACCACAAACTAATGCCACCATTTTCAAATCGCAGCATATACGCCATTTATGGGTTTCATAGTTCACTGATTCCAGTAGGTATTTTACTGATTCGTAGGTTTCTTTGGTGTTCAAATTGTATGCTATAGGAATGCTTGATTTTTTGTTATTGTAGTATAATAAAACTGCTTTCATACTGGTTTTTGAAGAATCTATAAATAATCTCCATTTATGAGGAACATGCTTTATACCCATTTCTGTCATAAGTTTTTCAATATCATTACAGTAAACGAACGTATTTTCCTCGTTGACAGAGAAATATTGTTGAAATACTTCCTGACGATTACGGTAAGCAGTTATTCTTACACCAGGTTCTAGTAAATTGTTTGGTTTTAGTTTACGTGAAACATACTCTGAATCACGCTTCGACATATTCACGTGTTTTAGTACTTCATCTAACCAGTTTTGTGATATTGGTATCATACGATTGTTAAACTCAGAAGGCTCGTAAGTTGGATCGTATCCATCTGTCTGTACAGCATATGTAGATACGACGGAAGTTAAATCTGGACTTCCTGGTTTTGGTATTGGAATAAACTCTGTATGAGGTTTTGGTAATTCTGCATATTTTGTACCAACATAAACCATGACTCCTCTATTGTATCTGTTTCTTCCTTTAAATCTATTTAAACACACATAACACTGTGATTGATCGTGTTCACCTGAAACGATAAAAATGCAAAACATATATGATATAAAATAAATTTAAAAAAATTACCTGGATTGTACCATATCATTGCAACACCAAACGGCATTGACTTCCTTTTCTTTTGTAACCACGCAGTTAAAGAATTATTGCAAGTTCTGCAAACTTTTTCAGGTACCCAATCTACATTTTCAATAACCTCTTGTCCAAAATACTGTAAAAACAATTGTTTCATACTCTCATATTTTGGGACCAAATTTTGTTTTCTATTATATTTTCCACAAACATAGCAATAAAATTTCAAATACTGCAAACATTCATTCATTTTTAACTTAAATAAATGTAATTTGTATCCAAAACAGAAAAATTAATCACGTGAAGCTACTAAATTGATTTTATTTTAATAAAAATAAGAAGATAAATAACGGTTATGATGCTGTCATTGATTCACCATGTGTAAACAGCTGTAAATGTCATACGTTTAGGCAGGGCTCTTGAGATCTCAGTTAAACTAGGTTTAGTTAATCTGAAAACAGATTTGTGCCGCCATTGCCAAGTTTTTATACAAAATTTTGATGGAACAGCTTAGTTTTGCTTTAAATTTTGGTCTTCAATGAAGTGATAAACAAATCACATTCCACCTGAAAAATCCAAATTTCAGACTACGTTTAAACCTGGCCTTTGTGTACGACTTATGTCATCTTATTGAGACATATAACTTAAGCAATCTTACAATATTACACATATTCTATAATAAAATATTTTTTTTTATATTTTTATAAAATATGTTTTTTTTTTAAATATAATTCTCTTAAATAAAAAAGTTATTTTGGTAATAAACAAATAGCCAGTTCCCAAAAAAACACAATTTTTTCATAAATCATTTTTTTGTAACAGTAACGTACTTATAATAATAAAGATAAATATCATTAGAATTTTTTTTTACAATGAAGCCAACATTAAAAAATATTTTTAGCCTCAAAAAAAGTAAAAACACCGTTTTTTCTATGATAATCTATAAGAAATAGCAATATTTGTAAGACAGCGCCCTCTAGCGTAAGTTTTATGTAAAAATAAATATCAAAAATGGATTCCTCGACCCAAAAAACAGTAATATACCACAACTTTCTAGGACAATAAACATAAATAAGCATTATTTTATCACATTTTTAATGATTTTTTCTTGTTAGACAGCTTTCCAAAATCACCAACTTCAAATGCGTGTAAAAAAAAATCTAGCTCTGACCTAAAAAAAAGGCTTAGAGGATTTTGCTATGGAAAACGTCAGCTTTCATTTGCTTTTGGTCTCATCCCATTCCGATTTTTGTTGTTGCACTGTGTTATCGATTCTAGGACATTCTAGGTATGTCCGTCTGTCTGCCCGTCAGTCTGTCCGTATGTGGAATTCACGATACAAAATAAAAGAGCTGGATTCCCGAAGTGTATCACGAATAAGTCTTATAATATTGTGAGGGTTAAGTTAGTAAATGGGCAACGTCGGACCGGTAGAAAAAATTCCCTCTTGAAGAACTATATCAAACTCTGAAAATGGAAAAACTTACCGTGGCCATTTTTTTGTTGAAATTGTGACTTAATTATGTTTTTAATAAAAGAAGAAAATTACAATTGCAACCGAACAAGTTCAACCGATTTTGTCCTTCAAAAAAACATTCTGCAATTGAGAGGCAACCCTGGAAATTCTAGTTGACCAAAGTTTGTGTTATAAAATTTTAAAAATATTTAAATAGTTAATCTTTCAATTAAAAAAACAGAATTAAAAACTATTGCGTATTTATATTTTCATAGCTGTTTATAAATTGCTCACATGAAGGCGGTTTTTTTTTGTTTAATCCCCCCTTAAGTAAAGAATTGTTGAAAGGTATACTTTCATGAACATTTTTCACCGGGTAGAAAACTACTTAAAATCTGAACATATTGATTTTAGTTCCGGAAAAGATGGTCACCCTAATTGAAAAATTATTCTTGATTTAGTTCCAGTTTTTATTTTTACAAGTATTTCAAGTTTTACATATGTATTAACATATCTAGGAGCATTGTTTTTTGTTGATTTTGCATTTTATTAACTCATTAAATTAAACTAATTGGCGTAAAATATAATTAATTAATTAAAATGTTAATAAACATTTTATTTAATTTTTATTGCTTTTAAACAACTAACACAACATGTTCAAAAAATATATTACAAGACAATAGTTACTGATTTGTTAATAAAAAATTATAAAATATAACAGCATCATAATTATTTCAAATAGAAAAACTGACAGACGGACAGACAGACAGATACTTTTCAACAAAACTCCCATACAAACTAAAGAAAACAAACTAATAAATATAAAATTAATTGGTTTTAAAATAAAATTTTAAAAATGTGTTTATGGCTTAAAAACAGTTATATTAAACACAAAAAAAAAAAAATACTATTAAAATTGTATAAAATAAAAGAATGAAATATCACGAAAAAAAAAATAACAAAATTAAATTATATAAAAACAAGAAAATGTTAAATTAAATAAACTAACAACAAAATCGTATAATTTTCAATGTATAAACAATTACTAACACAGTTATTGTTTAAAAAATATCCCAGCAAAAAAAATTGTGGTTTAAACAAAATGAATTTAGAAACTTTTTAAAGTCATATTAAAAATGAAAAGTAACAAATTGATAAAGGCGCTAAATTCGTCCTTGACGAATCTTTTGAAACCCTCCAGAATGAAGAAATATACATAAAAATTAAAAAAGTTAAAATCGGTCTTCCCGAATTTATTGATACTAGGGTGGCAGCGAAATGTATGGGGACATTTTTTTTTTTTGAAATTCAATACCTCCCAGGGGAATTTTTATACCCATCAACCACAGTATGGGGGTATACTCACTTTGTCATTCCGTTTGTAACTCATCGAAATATCGGTCGGGGACCCCATAAAGTATATATATTATTGATCCTTGATCGATTCTAAGACATTCTGTGAATGTCCGTCCGTCCGTCTGTAGATGGCACGATACAGTCCAAAATAAAAGAGCTAGCCTCCTGCAGTTTGGCATGAATATGTCTTATGGTCCTATGCAGGTTGAGTTCGTAAATGGGCAAAATCGGCTCAGGGGAAAAAAAGTTCCCCCTTGAAGAACTGAACCAACCTCTGAAAAAATACACTTTTTTTACATGTTTTTTGTATTTTTGTTAAATAAATGAAACATTTGTTATATTTATCGGGATGGGAAGGTACTCTCAACGTCCCCCACTGACCCACATCAGCCCCCCCCCCCCCAAAAAAAAAACAACCTGACAATATTTTTTTTTATTTTTTTTTTACATTTTGGAGGGTATAAAAGATTCGGCAGAGCCGAATTTGATACTCTCACTTGTTTACAATAAAAATGTTTTTTTGCAGATATTTTTTTTAATTTTTTTTTTTTTGAAAATAATGCATTTTGGCAATATTATAATGGATTTGCTTTAACCAGTAATCGGATAACTTTAACCAGAGCCCCTTTGAGGCCAAAATTCACAAATTCATACAAATAAAAACGTTTTTTTTAGTTTTTGAATGTTAGAAAGCAAAAAGTTTATTCCGATCGGGCAACTTTTTTAATTCCAAAATGGACTTAAAATATTTAAAAAAAAAATGTTCTGAAAAGAATACATTAAAGATTTGCTGTCGCTCTTTAAAATATGCTTTGTTTGTTTATTTATTTTTTGGTGACATCGTAATTTTGGTTGAGTTAACATATGGAATTGGTAGGTGAAGTTCACAGAAGTTCAGAGCACAAGAGATGAATGTGAAATTCTCATCCGGTAGCGAGATATGTCGACCATATCTAGCTCTTGTTATTAAAATACCTGTTTTGCTTGGAGCACAAGGGGTATATGAGCACTTAAATCCCTTGTGCTCCAAGCAATTATTAAAATTTAATTTTTCACATAAACAAAATCGTTGAATTCCGAGAAGTTCGTGTAGTAATAAAATTTTGCAAGAGCATCTTCAGTTGGTATCCAGCGGTTAAAGTGTGAAAAAATGGCGATTCCCGACCAAAATTCATGTCCGAATTTTTTGACCAAATCCGACTCAAAAATTTTAAATTTTTGCGTACATTATAGGAAAAATATAAAAAAAAAATCCAAAAAAAATTTTGGTCACAGATGGTGATTTTTAAACATAAAAATATTTTTTTTTTATCCTGATTGGTCCCAAAAGTTGGAAAATGTAAAGCATGTTATCTAAAGAATATTAAAAAAATATAAAAAAACACGATTTTCGTTCAAAAATGCTGATCAGATTTTGGTCCACAGATGCTAATCATCATTTTTGGACCAAAATCGTGTTTTTATTTTTTTTTAACATTTTTTTCATAAAATACTCAACATTTTTCGACTTTTAAGACAAATTTGGTTAAAAATATTTTTTATGTTTGAAAATCAGCATCTGTGGACCAAAATCGCTATTTTGGATTTTTTAAATATTTTTCCAATAAAGTACTCAAATTTCCTTATTTTTAAGCCAGATTTGGTTAAATAATTCAGATCTGAATTTTGATCCAAAAACGTAATTTTTTTAAACTTTGACCGCTGGTTGCCGACTAAAGATGACCTTGCAAAAATTTTTCATAAATTTTCCCACAATTATCTACTCCGTGTTCATCGTTCGGCAGGTATCACGGCACGAAATTCGAAAGTTTAGATTTCACGGGACGCCCTAACGAAGATGAGCCCGATGATGTCATGGAATCTGATTATGACGACTAAAAAATGAATCAAAGAACCATTAAAGATTTTCGTAATAAAATTTGGTTTTCCTTTTACAAATAACTAACATTCTTTTCATAATTTAGAAATTTATAAAAAAGTTAGAGCACAAGGGGTATAAGTGCGATTTACTTACTTTAAAGGCAATTTTTGGGCGCTTATATGTATAAAATATTGTATTTTTTAATTTGTCAGATTAAAATATATCTCAGGATTTCCATTAACTAAAAAATTATATTCTAGATAGCATCTTACATTTTTTATTGCAATTTAACTTTAACCTCTTTTTTCTCATTATTAAATTTAAGGCACTTGAACCCCTTGTGCTCTACTCCCCCTCATATGTGAACCAGCAGTCGAATTAAATCCTTTTGTTTTTTTAGGTTATGTCGAATATACAAAAATGTTCGAGGTGTTCTTATATTTAGGTTCATAAATTCTGAACCGCTGAACTATATCGGGATATAAGTTGAATAATAGATAAATTATGGGTTTTGCACTTTATTTATACAGTTTTATCATTGTTTATACTTTTTTTACCAACGCCCCCAAAAAGGTGCGGGCCGAAGAAAAAATTGATTTCTCTGATCCTCTTGGTCCAACTGCAGGTTAATGAACTTCATATGGCAGAAAAATGTTTCGTTTTTTGAACAAATATAAACAAATACCTGTACATTTTGTACTCTTCCCCAAAACATTAAATCAAGAAAAAGTTTTTTTTACATTTGGATAAAATATTCGGCAAATTAACCACTCTTACGTGCGTTTTGTACTTTTGGTAAACAAATGGAACATTTTTAAGTAAAAAGAAGTTTAGACTCGTTTTGGAGAAAAAAATTTCGATAAAAAAAAAATTATGACAAAAAAAAATTTTATGAAAAAGAAAATTTTGATAAAAAAAATATTTGTTGGAAAATAAAATTGATGAAAAAAAAAATTTTGATGAAAAAAAAATTTGCCGACAAAACTTTTTGATCAGTTAAAAACATTTTTGATGAAAAAAAAATTAATTTAAATTGATTTAAATTTTTTTTTTTTGATAAAAAAAATTTTGTTTGATGCCAAAAAAAAAAAAAATATGCAAAAAATGTTGGTAAAACAAATATTTGCTGAAAAATTATACACTCAAAAAGTTTTGTCATCCCAGCAAAAACTTGGTAATGACACATCATTACCATTCGAATTACTTAGTAATGATAGAAAATTACTTTTAGCATTATTTTGAAATGTATTTATAATAATGACTTACTAATAATGGCTTACCTAAGTAATTATAATAAAATAAAAAAATTTCAGAACTAGATTCTCACTTTTTGGCTAACTGCAAATTATGTTGGTTAAAAATAAAATTAAATATTTTTTTATTTTTTAAAATTTTTTTCAAAATAATTTTTTCGTTACCTTTAAGTATATATGTAACTAGTTATTAATACTATTTTGATAATCATTACAGCTGGCGCCATCGCTTGTAGTTGTAATGGGAAAGTAATTCGAATCATAATTAGTTATAACATTTCAATTTCCCATTACACATTTCCTTACTTGGTAATTCAAGTTTTTGCTGGGATTAACTGTTTGTAGTTTATTTAAAAAGTTTTACGTTTTGTCGTTTTTAAAAGAAAAAACATTTGTTTAGTGTTCGGTTTTTTCAAATGACCATTTCTGTTCTTTGTTTCAAAAATAACAACATAAAAAATAAAGACTTTCATTAGCATTCAATATTTAAAGTAATTTTTTTTGTTTTGTAAGTAAAAATTATTGATTCTTCTTTAATTTTCAATCATTTGTGTACGCTATTTTTTCAAATTGTTGGCATTTTTTAAAGAAAAATCATTAGTTTTTTCCTACTTGTGTGGTTAATTTTTTGTAGAAAAATAATTCAAAAAATTATTTATAGAAATATTAAAACATGTTTGTATCAAGTGACTTTGGTACGATGGGTAGTATCAGACCAGATTGTAGTTGATTGCGGGATCGATTCCCCAAAAATTTTATTAACAATTTTTTAAAATATAATTTAATAGAAAAATAGTAAAAATAACCTACGAATTCAATAATTTTTAATGTTTTCGTAGTTTTTTTTTTTTTTTTTATTTTGTTGGTAAAAATAACACAACAATCATTCATTTTTAATGTTTTCGTAGGTTATTTTTTTGAATTTGTTAGTAACAAAAAATGAAAGTGACGCTATTTTTATTTAAAAAAAATAAATGAATAATTACTGGGATGGATTTCAAATGTTTTATCACTTGTTTTAAATATGTTTTTCATTTGTTTTTGCCTATAAAATATTTTGAGTGTAATGTTATGACTAATTCACCAGCTGATGAAAACTTTTTTATTCACCAGTAGGTGAATTATTATCCAAGTTACAAATCCAAATTACAAACCTTTTAGGTTGTAACAAAATGAAAACAGTAATTCTTTTTCTTAGCCACTTTTAAAATTAGACACCATTCTAAAAACATTATCATGTTAAAAAAACGTGTAAAAATATTATTTTTTTTGAGTTAAACTGAAGTATTTGGATCAAAAACTGTTCAACTTCAGTTGGTCTTTGCTGAATTTCAATTTCTCTTTTGTTAATTTTAATTCTTCTGCTCTGTATTTCAATAAAGATCTTTAAATTTGTTTTGATCTTTTCTAAATTTCTATTGAAAATGGTGTTAAAGATTTCCAAATCAAAGGCAAACACCTATTTGAAGAATTATTCATAAATTATAAAACTCTATATTAAAACAATTTTTAACTTGGTTAGTTATAGTGTGTAACCAGTGGCGGGTACAGCTTTTGGCTTTGGGGGGGGAACTTTTTTTTTTTACTTCAAAGAAAAAAAATCATAATGCTTTGTCGGACGAGCAAAGACAGGAATACGAGTCATTTGCAAAAAAAAGTGATGGGAAAGCTATAAAATTATAAAATTTATTAGTTTTTGCCGAAGGAGGTTTGTTTTTCATGATCGTATGTATTTCGTATAAAAATTTTAATTTTTTTGTTTTTTCTAAATCTTAAAATTTTTTAATAGAACAACTTCGTCTTACTTAGAAAATATCAGATAATGAAAAAAATATTTTTTATAGGGCAAATGTCTCAGAATTTAGGCGTTCTTCTCAGATTCGGAGACATTTTTCGTATAGAAAAATTTTTGGATTCTAAAAACTTTTTTCCACAGTCTCATATTTTAAAGCATTTTTGAGATATTTTTCCTATAGAAAAGGTCTCAGATTATTAGATTTGTTCGTACTAAAAAATTTCAGATTCTGAGACATTTTTCTATAGAGAAAGTCACAGACCTTTTTTCTATAGAAAAAAATCTCAGAAAAAAGAAAAAGTCTAAGATTCTGAGATCTTATTCCAAAGAAAAAAGTCTTATCTTATTCCAAAGAAAAAAGACTTTCAGACCTTTTTCCCTTAGAAAAGGTCTAAGATTCTGAGAGCTTTTTCTTAAATGAAAAACAAGACAAACCGACATTTAAAATCCTACTGATGATGACACTAACTGTGTTGTTTGAAACCGGTATGGGAAATACCAGAAATGTCTATAATTTTTAGAAATTTAATTTTTCTTCTGCATTTTTTCAACTTGAACCCTTATTACAAATATATTTAGAGCCCGATCTGTACTCGATCTGTACTTACAGAAAAATCAAATAAAATTACTGACAAAATATGTCGACATTAAGCACTTCTCCGAAACAGAAAATGCAAAATTCTTCATTTGTGTCTGCAATTCCAGATCATGTTGGTAACCCTTGCAAAAAAGTTGAAAGAAAGTATGAAGTGAGGTTGAGATTGCTAGAAATAGAATTGTAGTGTTGGAAACTGTCAAAATTTATTCTGTAGAAACTATAAATATTCACATATATAAAAAACAGTTTTCATTAACAAGACAAACCGACATTTAAAATCCTACTGATGATGACACTAACTGGAGTGTTTGAAACCGGTATGGGAAATACCAGAAATGTCTATAATTTTTAGAAATTTAATTTTTCTTCTGCATTTTTTCAACTTGAACCCTTATTACAAATATATTTAGAGCCCGTGCTCGATCTGTACTTACAGAAAAAAATCAAAGAAAAAGTATAAAATTCTGGCACTTTTTCCCCCTAAAGTAAAAGTGACAGATTCTGAGAAATTTTTCCTTTATAAAAAGTCTGATTGTTAGAACTTTTTCCTTCAGAAAAAGTATAAAATTCTGATTCAAAGATTATTATTTTCTATAGACAAAGTCTAAGATTATGAGACCCTTTATAAAAGAAAAAGTCACAGATTCTGAAACCTTTTTCCGATAGAAAAAGTCTTAGATGCTAAAACCTTTTTCATAAATAAAAAAAGACGTTTTTTCTAATGAAAACGTCTCAGATTTTGAGACCTATTCCTATAGAAAAATTCATAGATTCTGAGACCTGTTTCCCAAAGAAAAAGTGTCAGATTCTGATAAAATTTTCCTATAGAATAAGTCTAAAATTTTGAGACCTTATTCCTATAGAAAAAGCCTTGGATTCTAAGACTTTTTTTCTATAGAAAAAGTCACAGATTGTGCGACCTTCTTCCAATCGAGTAAGTCTCATACTTTGAGACGTTTTTCTTTTTCAAAAAGATTCAGATTTTGAGACCTTTATCCTTAAAATAAGTCTCAAATTCAGAGATTCTGAGACCTTTTTCCTATAGAAAAAGTCTCAGATTCTTAGACCTTTCCCCTATCGAAAGAGTCTCAGATTCGGCAACATTTTGATACCGTTCTTCCGTAGAAACATTTTTCACATTTTTCTTTTAAAAATTTTAAAAATTTTTATTATAAAAATTTTCAGATTTTTTTTATGAAAAGTTTTTGATTTCGAGATTTTTTCCTTCGGAAATTTTTTTTAGAAAATTTCCTTCTTTCTTTTTTCTTCTTTTTCTTTCTTTTCTTTTTTTTCTTTTCCTTTTTTTTTCCTTTTTTTTTTCCTTTTTGAAATTTGGTCTGGGGGGGGAAATTTCCCCTTTTTCCCCCCCCTTGTACCCGCGCATGTGTGTAACATAAGATTGTGTTAACTACATAAAATCTGTAATGAACATTTGTATGGAAGTGAAAAAAATTCTTTTGATTTTTTCCATTTTGTAGACAGACAAGACAACCCAAACCAGTAGCTTGATGTATTACAACTTTAAAGCAAAACCAATGAATGCAGAAGCTTTGAATGCCTTAAGGTTTTTCTGAATGTTGTTATTACATATTGCCGTTGCAATGTATTGTGATATGGTATCCATTATAATTATTAAATACACCGGTAACTCTTTATACGGTGGTATTTTTTGGTTTCTTCAAAAAGTGAAAAGCTGTAAAACGCAGCAGTCTTTGAAAGTGACAAAAAGATATTGAAATCTTGTAAATCTAATTTTTTTAATTTCCATTTGCTTTAATTTTGTTTTGTTTCAAAAACTAACCAGGCCGTAATATCTGAAAATCGCTATATAACGAGGAGCCGTAAAATCAGATTTCTGTGTAAAACTAAGATATTGTTTGAAAAGAAAAGAAAAATAAGGAAAAAAACAAGTCTTCAAGACCTACAATTAGACGCCATTGAATTTGAACAATGCGTATATTAAGAAGATTTCAAGGAAATTTTCTTTCCATATATTATGAAACGAACGTAAACGTGTCTATTTAACCAATTGCTGTTTGATGCGTAAAAGCAGAGATGTACAATTTTCCACCCATTCAAAAATCATTTCAAAGTTCTCATTATAAAATTTCAAGTACACTAAGAAAAAAAATATATAAAATCAAGCAGAAAGGACTTGAAAATAAATACACACAAAAAATAAACTTTGTCAAATTACTAGGAAAAGTCTCGTAATCCCATTTTACCAATATTTGACAGTTTTCCTTGTTTTTTAACAAATCGAAATTTTAATTTTTTTTTTGTAATTTTACAATACTTTTTGTAATTTTACAAATATCCAAGATAATTTTACAAAAAAATCTTGTAAATTCACGAGAATTCCTTGTAATTTCAATTGCGCCAAAAAACTGTAAATTCACAATTTTATTGGTAAAAAGCTTGTAAAATTACTAGGAATTCTCGTAAACTAGGAGGTAGCAAAGAATCTAGTAAAATTACGAAACCTCCTTGTAAATTTTATCGTGTGAAAAAATTTGTAAATTTACAATTTTATTGGTAAAAACCTTGTAAAATTACAAAATTATTGGTAAAAAGCTTGTAAAATTACTAGGAATTTTTGTCAAATGTGAGGTAGCAAACAAAAAAAGTTACAAGTTTTTCTTGTAATTTTACAAGTTTTTTTTGAGTGTATAAAATAGTAACGAAATGAAATAAAGGTTTTACTCAAACTATTCTTACAGGTTATCCCGGGTCGGATTAGTATTATTAATTAAGACTTTTTAGTGTATACCAATTGTATGATTTTTTCTATAGAAACATTTATAAATTTAAAAATTTATAAAAGTTTTAGAATTTTAGGAAATTTTTTAAATTTTGAAAATGTCTCCTCAAGAAAAGTCAAATTTTTCTGTAGTAAATCGAGATTCTTAAAACATTTCCAATTGAAAAAAATTTCAGATTAAAGACATCGCCGAACTATATTCAATAAATGCCAACTCGAAAAAGCTTACTGTTCAGGAGAGCTTAAAAACTAGTTATTTCGCATATTATTGTAACAAAAAATAAAGTACCTTCCAGAAGATGGTTTAAATATTCTAAATAATTTTTACATATGCCAAAAATGTTATATTTTGCACTTGTTTGCGTATTTTTCAGAGTGGGCATTTATTACTATGTCAAAAAACAAATATTTTTTAGAGTTGCACAGAAAATAATATCTTAATTTTGTTTTTAATTAAAAATGGATTTGATATTAAATTTAACTTCAATTAAACATTTTAATTGATTCAATTAATATTTTAATTGAATTCTTAACTTTACTGAAAACAAAAATAAAATAAACAAACGAAACCGGTTTTGTATGCATTAGTGTTAGTAGTCAATGAAAAAATGAAAATGAAAAAAACAACAAAAAAACTTTTGAACTATAGTTTTGTATATTTTGGTGGTAGCCGCCAATGAATACATAAAAACGCCTCAACAAAATTTAGTTTTATTGTTTTCTTTAAGGCGAGTGGTCGTTGCGGATAAAGTGTTTTGCTAATGAAATGTGTACACTGTACAGTTGAAACAAAAAAAAATAATATGAGGAATTTGCCTTGTGTTTTGCACATTGAAATTTAATACAATTTTTTTTGTTTCAACTTTACTAAAGCGACAAAAATGCATGCAATAGCATGCATTTACATAAATGTAATAGGCCCAATTAGCTTATTGGAAATCATTCAAAATAGCAAGATTTATGTTTCTATGCAAAACTATACCAACTGTTTATATTTAATAAAGAAAATAAATTTCTTAATAATATAAAACAAAAAAATTCGATGTTTATTTATTTTAGGGCTTTTTTTGAAGTTTAACTTTTAAAATTAAATTGAGTTTTGGTCTTTTTTCAATTAAAAATTTTATGTGAATCAATAAATCTATATTATTGATTTTCAATTTTATATTAATTTTTTTTTTGGTTTCCATTTTATTTTCAATTAAAACTTTAATTGATTCAATTAACAATTTAATTAAGTTTTAAAACTATTTTCAAACAAAATGAGTAATTAATATGCGCATTTTCGTGATAGGTCCGAAATCAAATAATTTTTTGATTGAATCAACGAATTTCGTAATTGAAATTCATTTTTATTTTTTTCTGTGTGGCATATTTTGTCGGAAAATAAAAATACATTTTTTTTTTGAAAAATTTTTATAATTTATTTTTTTTTGTTTTTGTTATCGTTAGTACGGTAATTGCAAAAACTGAAAAAAATTAAAAATCTTTGCATATTTTTAAAAGTTACTAGCTCCGAAAGCCTTTTAATCTCAGGGTGGTCAACTTTGGCACTCTGTAACTCACGCTGTATTGTATTAGGGTCTCTCTAAACTAGCTATTTTGAGAGCTTATATCATTGACTTTATTTGCCCCACGCATAATGTTTCAATTTGATAAATAGTTTGAAAGTTACATAAATATAAGCAATTTTTTTTCTTTTTTTTGCAAACACTATTTACCGATATTTTCAAAATGGCAATATCTCGAGAACCAGTCATTAGATATCAAAATATTTACAAGATTCGTGTTCAGCATGACAAATGCAATAAGATACGTGATCTATTTTTTTTTTTTAAAAAAATTTTGAAAAATTTTTGGAAATTTACAATGGGAGTTGGCATTTATTTTCACCAAAAAAATATGTACTCTGAGATAGCAGAATAACAAAAATGGATGTAAAACGACAACAAATTATTTTTTTGCTCTGAAATTTTTATGACAGATAGGTATTACATGGGGGTGCTATTTGCCATCGGAAACTCGTTTCGGTCAAATTTGAGTTGGCATATTTTGAATATAGGTTCACGACATGTTTTATGAAGAAATGTTTTCAAATTTTCAAATTGTCGGAGTCAATTGCTTAAAGAAAAATTTTATGATTCTAAAACATTTTCCGAATAGAAAAATTCTGAGTTTTTGAGACATTTAGCTGAAAAGCTTTAAGAGTTTGCGAAATTTTTGATAAAGAAAAATTCTCAGATTCTGATAGACTTTCAAATAAAAAATTCTTAACTACTTTATCAATTTTTCCATCGAAAAAACCGTTTCTTTCAAACATTCTGAAACCTGAGAAACCTTTGTTGTATTGAAAAATTTTCAGAACCTTAAACCTATTTGCCTTGTTTATACACCAAAACCATCAGATTCTGGCAAAATTTTCTGTAGAAAGTACCTGTGATAACCCAAGAAGAAATTGACGACGGTTCTAAAAAAAAGCGTTCTGAAAGCACTGTAACAAAAAAAAAAAAGCATTCTCAAAACGCTATTTTCAAACGCTTTGCGAGCGTTTTTGAAAAGTGTTCTGAAAGCTCTATAACAAAAAAAAGCAATCTCAAAACGTTTTTTTGGAACGCTTTGCGAGCGTATTCGAAAAGTGTTTTAAGAGTTCTTTATATTTATTTTTTTTTTTTTTTTTGAAAAAAATTTCTAAGTTCCGAATAACAATTTGTTGTCCATTTTTTTGTTTGTTTTTTAAGTAAAAAAAAATAATAAAAAATGTTTTTAGATTTTTTTTAATTTTCTAAGTTTCGAAAATTTTATTTTTTTTATTTTCTAAGTTAAGTTTCGAAAATTTTTTTGAAAAATTTTCTAAGTTTTTTTGAGTACAAAAACTTTTTTTCGGATTTCACTTTGTATCAAACAAATTATTATAACCGAACTAAAACAGAAATTCTTTACTTTTGGTTTTTAAAGCGCTTTGATGACTTTAAAAAAAACGTTCTCAAAGCACTTTTTTACATCGCTTTTAAAATCTTTAAACCTAGCGTAGATCGATGTTATCATTCGGATCATCTGAAGGCGCTTTGAAGTTGGTATACAGAACGCTCGTACAACCGTCCACAACGCTTTCACAACGCTTTTGCGATTGTATTTTTCTGACTGGGAAGTCTTTAATGCATTTTAACATTTAATTTCGACATTTTTCGTAAAAAAGGTATTATTTTCTAAAGAATTTTTCTTGGAAATAGTCTCAGATTCTTAAACATTTCTGAGACTTTTTTCACATAGAAATAAACTTAGGTTTTAAGGCATTTTTCAATAAAAAAGTCTTTTATTCTGAATCAGAGTCTCAGATTATAATATATTCTTAAATTCTGAGACATTTTTCTTGAAAAAGTCTGAAATTTTAAGACATTTTTTCTAATTGTAAGACATTTTCCTATAGAAAAAGTGTCAGATTCTGAGACGTTTTTCATAGAAAAGTCTCAGCTTTTGAGACATTTTTCCTATAGAAAAAGTGTAAGATTCTTAGAATCTAAGCTTAGATTCTGATACATTTTTCATATAGAAAAAATCTAAATTCTGAGACATTCTTCGCATAGAAAAATTTTAGATTCTGAAGCATTTTTCCTATAGAAACAGTCGCAGTTTTTGAAACACTGGATGACTTAGACTTAGAATCTGATACCTTTTTAAAAGGAAAAACGTCTCAGAAATAAACTTTTTCTATTGGAAAAATATCTTAGAGTATCAAACTTTCTTAAAAAAAATCTCAGAATCTGAAACTTTTTCTTACACAAATTTTGATATTTTTCCTAAAGAAAAAGATTTTTTTCCCATAGAAAAATTTTGATGTTCTCAGACAGTTTACATACACAAAAATTCTGAGATTATTATACCCTCCACTCTAGTGATAGAGGGTATATATAAGTTTGTCATTCCGTTTGTAACACATCGAAATATTGGTCTAGGACCCCATAAAGTATATATATTTATGATCCTCGATCGATTTTAAGTCGATCTAGCGATGTCCGTCCGTCCGTCCGTCCGTCCGTCAATCTGTCTGTCTGTCCGTCCGTAGAAAACACGCTAACTTTTGAAAGACTTTGCAGAGGCTACTGAAGTTTGGCATATATGTTTGTCATTTACCTGGTCAGGTTGGTATTGCAATCCAGCCAAATCGGTCCAGTGGTTCAAAAGTTATGAGCAAAAGAGTAAATTTCGGCAAGGGTGTTTCACGAATTTACGATATAAAAAACACGATAACTTTCGAAAGACAATAATGAGACTACTGAAGCTTGGCGTGTATCTTTGCCGTTCCCCGGGTCTGTTTGGTTTTAAATTTGAGCTCAATCGGTCCAGTGGTTCAAAAGTTATAAGCGAAACCCTGAATTTCAGATTAGTTTCATCTAAAATGCCACGTGTTTTAACAAGTTTTAAAAGCATTGGTGGTAACTAAACAATGCTTTTCAGACTTGTTTAATTTTAAAGCAATGCTTTTTAAACTTGTTTAGTTTTAAAAGCATTGGTAACTTAAAAATTACTCTCGAAAAAAATTTTACACTCAAAAAAAATTTTACACTCAAAAAAAATTTTACACTCAAAAAAAAATTTATACAAAAAAAAAAATTAGTTTTTTTTTTTACAAAAATGACAATATTTTGTGTACATACCCACGTGCATTCACTCAGAAATATTTTTACAGTAAAAAAAACATTACACTCGAAAAAAATTTTACACTCAAAAAAAAATTATTAATTTTTCTTTTTTTTTTAAATGACAAAAAAACGAGTTTTTTACTCAAAATGAAATATTTCTTATCAAAATTGTTAATTTTTTCACGTTAAAAAATGTACTACCGTTTAAAAAAATGCATTGTGGAGGGTATTCATAGATTCGGCAAAGTCGAATTTAACTTTTCTACTTGTTTTAGATTCAACTTTTCTTAATTTTTCTCGTTTTTCCATTTTCCTCCTTTTTTATACCCTCCAACTACAGTATGGGGGTATACTCACTTTGTCATTCCGTGTGTAACGCATCGAAATATCGGTCGGAGACCCCATAAAGTATATATATTATTGATCAGTGATCGATTCTAAGACATTCTAGCGATGTCCGTCCGTCCGTCCGTCCGTCCGTCTGTCCGTCCGTCCGTCCGTCCGTCCGTCCGTCCGTCCGTCCGTCCGTCCGTCTGTCCGTCCGTCCGTCCGTCCGTCTGTAGTTAACACGATGCAGTCCAAAATAAAAGAGCTAGATCCCTCAAGTTTGGCACAAATATGTCTTGTGTTCCTAGGCAGGTTAAGTTCGGAAATTGGCCAAATCGGACCAGGGGGAAAAAAGTTCCCCCTTGAAGAACTAAACCAACCTCTAAAAAAATACACTTTTTTACATGTTTTTTTGTATTTTTGTTAAGTAAATGAAACATTTGGTATATTTATCTCGATGGGAAGGTGCTCTCAACGTCCCCTACTGACCTTATCAAAAAAAAAAGGTACGCCCCTGACAAATTTTTGTTTTATTTTTTTTTTACATTTTGGAGGGTATAAAAGATTCGGCACAGCCGAATTTAACACTCTCACTTGTTTCTTTTGAATTCGGTTTGGGAGCGGAAATATTCTATTCCCCCGTGGATCCGCACCTGGAATTTTTTTCAAGTAATTAAAAACTTATACAATTTTCAAGTAATAAAGAAGCGTTTACTTATTTTGTTATTGCCTCTAAATAAAAAAAATAATTAATAATAATTTCAAAACATGACCACGATAATAAGTACTATTTAATAATCTACAAATCAGAAAAAAATTTCATCAAAATCCGTTCAGTAATTCTTGCTGCACAACTGCATTCCACAATTGAATGGCAACCCTGGTAATTCTAGTCGACCAACTTTTTTAGTATAAAATTTTGAAAATATATCTATAGTTTATCTTTCAAATATAAATAAACAAGATTAAAAAAATATTTTGTAATTATTTTTTTATTGCTGTTTTAAAATTGATTATATTTAGACTGTTTTTAAGTTTCAACCTTAAAAAGAAAGTGATAGTTATACTTCCCTAATCCTGAAAAAAATAATTTTAAATCTTCTAATCCCTAAAATCAAATAATATTGGTGCTCTCTGAAAATGTCGATACACACACACACCTGCATATTAAGAAAATATTATGCATAATTAATATGCATAAAAATGCAAGCAGATGACCAGACGTTAACGCCTTTATTTTCAATAATCATATCTGAGTTTTTTTTTTTAGATATTTTACAAAAGATTGTACCTGCAAAAATTTAGGACAATCTTGAATACAACAAAATATAAAATAAAAAAAAAAAAACTTAAAACTTGTATACAGCAGTTGACTGAAGAGCTTCTGAAAATAAAATGGCAGCAAGGTTTGATCACATCACACAAGAAATTAAGAAGCTATTTTTTCTTTAAAAAAAAATAAAAAAAAAACTTATGCATATTCTTGCATAAAATTGTAATAACAACAAAAAATTATGGTTAAAAAAAGAAAAAAAAAATAATTTCCAAAAATAAAAAATTCCAACTCCTTTTAATTTTCATATAAAACCTGTAATTAAGATAATTTCTTTCATTTATGCACATTATATGCCAAAAGAAAACGAAGCAACAAAAAACTTCATTGATCGAAAGCTGTCGATTTTTGTTTTGAGGAAAATATGAAAAAAAAGCGCAAACAGTATTTAAGGCGTTTTCTTCGTTTTAATTTTGAAATTCTTTTTACAATTTGTTGAAAAGGTTGAAGAAATGCCTTAAACCATTTTAAGTGATGTGATCTGGGATGTGTTGTTTTGGTGTCGTGCATCTATGTTAGACACACAACAAAATGTTATATTAGAGCTGCCGTTTTGCAAGTTTAAACACTGTGTCTGAAAAGTATTCTGTTACTAACAGTTTGTTTATTATTTTAATATCCTACACTCTAGTGATAGAGGGTATATGAGGCATTCCACACCAAATGTCCGGCGAATAAAAACATGTGTACCGTAAACTTCTGAATAGGTTGTATGGATAGCCCTATATAGAACTTAGAAAATTGAGTTTTTGGTTTTTCAATTTTTCAAAAACTGGGCTTAGGAGGGGTGGTCAAATGTTGAAAAAGTGATAAAATTTGTAGCGAGTTGCCTTGATTAAATATTTATCACATTAAAACGGAATGCACCACAATCTCAAAAATTTACATTCTTAAATAGTTTTGTATGGGCTATCGATTAAATTTTTTTTGGAAAATTTACAGAATCCGTTCTGAAAATTTTAAAAGTCAATTTATCAAAAATCCGGCGACTTTTTTTTTATTTTTTTTTTTTTTTAAGTTTAGATGTTTGTCCACACAAAAAATTCAGAAATGCGTTTTTCGTTTTTTTTTTCGAGAAAATCGCATTTGAATTTTAAATTTCATAACAATTTAGTAATTTGCTTGTATTTTCTTGTTTCGACAGAGCGTATTAGTAATAATTATGCAATTAATAATACTCATTCGCACCGTTAAAACAAGAAAATACAAGCAAATTACAAAATTGTTATGAAATTTAAAATTCAAATGCTATTTTCTCGAAAAAAAAACGAAAAACGCGTGTCTGAATTTTTTTTATGTGGATGTAAAAACATCTTAACTTAAAAAAAAAAAAAAATAAAAAAAAATTTGCCGGATTTTTGATAAATTTACTTTTTAAGAAAATGGAAAAATTCCGAACGGGTTCTGAAAATTTTCAAAAAAAAAGATTTTAATCGATAGCCCATACAAAACTATTTAATAATGTAAATTTTTGAGATTGTGGTTCATTCCGTTTTAATGTGATAAATATTTAATCAAGGCAAATCGCCACAAATTTTACAATTTTTCCAATATTTGACCACGCCCCCTAAGCCAAGTTTTTGAAAATTTTAAAAACCAAAAACGCAATTTTGTTAGTTCCATATAGGGCTATCCAAACAACCTATTCAGAAATTTACGGCACACATGTTTTTCTGTAGCGGGACATTTGGTGTGAAATGCCTCATATATGAGTTTGCCATTATGTTTGTAATACCTCGATGGTCAGGTTTCTATTGCATTCCAGGTCTGGTTGGTATTGAATTTCAGAAAAATCGGTCTAGTGGTTCAAAAGTTATAACTAGGGCAAGTACTTTCATGCATCTAAAAAACGAAAATATGTGCCTATAATATGCATCTAAAAATCAAAAATATGCACTAAAAACTTCAAAAACATGCATCTAAAAATTATTGTTTTTACTAAAAAAAATAATTTGTTAACATAAATTAGAGTTTGTCAAATTCTTAAAGGCCCTAGACAATTCTTAAAAATGTTTTATTGAGTGGAAACAATTTTTAATTAGTAAAATATTTTTTTGCTTGAGAAGTTTTTTCTTTGAGTCACTAAATATTTCTGAAGAAAACAATTTTATAAAAGAAAAAGAATATGAAAATACAATATTTTTCTAGAACAAGTTATTTTTCAATACTTTTTGTTCTTTATGCTAAAAAAAATATTTATTTAAAAAAAAAAAAAAAAAATCACATTTTTTCAGAATTTTCAAAAAATTAACTCAAAAGCAAGGGCCCCCCTAACTCGAATCAAAACAAAAAAGCAATTTTCCTGTAAAAAATCTTAAATTCTACATAATTTTTTTCTTACCGATTAGTAAAATGCTTAAGAATAGGAACATTTTAAATTGAAAACATTTCTCAGAATCTAAAAATTATACTTCCGGAATCCATTTTCTATAAAAAATGGATCAGAATATGATTTCTATAAATATATTTTTCTATAAGAAATGTGCGTTAGGTTTTGAATTTTCCTAAGCACGTTTTGAAAAAATATTGATGAAATTTAAAAAAAAGTCCAAATTATATGAAAATATGCAAAAATATGCATTTATACTAAAATATGCAAAAATATGCAACTATAAATCAATGCAATTTTATTGCAAATTCATTGATTCGGATAGATATTTCATTTATGTTATGTTTACAATGCTGAGTAAAAATATGCATTTTCATGAAAGAACTTGCCCTAGTTATAACCAAAATCCAAAATTTCAGATTGACCAATGCTTTTAAGTGAGTGTCAAAAACTCACTTAAAAGCATTGGTAAGTTATTAATACTTTTCGAACTTGATTACCAATGGTACACAGAAAAAAATATGGAGGAAACAAATTTGAGTAATCACTTGTTTAAATTTAAAAACAAAAATTGAGTAATTTTTTAATTGTCACAATTAAAAATTTACTCAAAAATTTTAAAAACAATTTAAGTAAATAATTTAATAAAAATTTAATATTTTTTTTATTTTTTTTTTTAACTCTCATAGTTTTTTGAATTCTCGTTTAGTTTATAGTTTTTTGTGTATGTATATGAAAGTTTGTAATCGTCTTTATAAAATTTTCCTATGTTTTTGAGACATAAATATGTTTGGTAAAGTTTAAAAAAACAAGTTTTTTGTTTCTTTTTGTTGTAAAAAGATTTAAAACTTTTTTAAACTTTAAAAAAAATAAATAGACAAATTTGACACAATTAAAAATTTACTCAATTTTTTTTCAAATATTTAATAAATTTTTATTAAAAATTTACGCAATACTATTAAATTGTTTAGTGGTGCAAAATTGAGTAGTTTTTTATTTAATAGTATTAAAAATTTACTCAAATATTTTTTTATTTTTTTCTGTGTAAGTCACAAAAATATTTTACACCATCTTTTGTCACTTAAAATATTTTTACAATAAAAAAAATTACACATAAAAAAAATTACACTACACAAAATTTAATAATTATTTTTATTTTGTTTTTATTCTCTTGGTGTTTTGAGTTCACATTTAGTTTATAGTTTTTTGTATATGAGGCATTCCACACCAAATGTCCAGCGAAAAAAAACATGTATACAGTAAACTTCTGAATAGGTTGTGTGGATAGCCCTATATGGAACTTAGAAAATTGCGTTTTTGGTTTTTCAATTTTTCAAAAACTGGGCTTAGGACGCGTGGTCAAATATTGGCGAGTTGCCTTGGTTAAGTATTTATCACATTAAAACGGAATGCACCACAATCTCAAAAGTTTACATTCTTATATAGAATGTAAACTATCGATTAAAATTTTTTTTTTAAATTTTCAGAACCCGTTCTAAAATTTTCCATTTTTAAAAAAGTGAATTTATCAAAAATCCGGCCACTTTTTTTTTCTTTTTTAATTTTTTTTTTTTAAGTTTAGATGTTTGTCCATCCATACAAAAAAATTCAGAAACACATTTTTCGTTTTTTTTTCGAGAAAATCGCATTTGAATTTTAAATTTCATAACAACCCAGCAAAAATTGGCATTACTAGTAATGGGTTTTGTAATCCGAAACAGATGTTAATAAGTAGTTACTTATTGAATGAAACACTAATTATTTTAACAAGGGCGTGGGACAAAAATAAGTAGTGGAGAGTATGGAGATAAATAAGTAGTTACTGACTCGGATTACTAATAAGGAGTAAAAACCCATTACCAATAAGAAGTTAAATAATTAGCTAATTAAAACATTTTAAATTTAACTTGTTTTTACTAAAACTTAAAAATTGTGTAATATTTATTAAGTTTCTAAGTACTTTTTAAGTTAATTGAATTGTAAAGGTTAAAAACTGCAAGTGCAAGGAGATATTATTACTTAGAAGTGCTTTTATAACATATTACTGAAAAGTAGTTACTTTTGGGCTTAAAATAATGTTAATGGTAGTGGGCACTCATTATAAATAATGTACTTGGTAATGATTACTTTTCACAACTCATTACCATGTTTTTGCTGGGAATTTAGTAATTTGCTTGTATTTTCTTGTGCCAAGAGAGCGTATGAGGAATATTTATGCAATTAATATTACTCATTCGCAACTTTGAAACAAAGAAATACAAGCAAATAACAATATTGTCCGTTAGGGCTAGATCACCCCTTGAATAAAAAAATAAAAAAACAATATTGTTATGAAATTTAAAGTTCAAATGCGATTTTCTCGAAAAAAACGATGAACGTGTTTCTGAATTTTTTTGTGTGGATGGACAAACATCTAAACTTAAAAAAAAATAAATAAAAAAGAGAAAAAAAGTGGCCGGATTTTTGATAAATTTTGATAAATTTTAAAAAAATGGAAAATTTCAGAACGGGATCTGAAAATTTTCAAAAAAAAAAAAATTTTAATCGATAGCCCATACAAAACTATATAAGAATGTAAATTTTTGACATTGTGGTGCATTCCGTTTTAATGTGATAAATATTTAATCAAGGCAACTCGCCACAAATTTTACCATTTTTCCAATATTTGACCACGCCTCCTAAGTCCAGTTTTTGAAAATTTGAAAAACCAAAATCGCAATTTTCTTAGTTTCATATAGGGCTATCCAAACAATCTATTCAGAAATTTACGGGACACATGTTTTTCTGTAGCGGGACATTTGGTGTGGAATGCCTCATATGTTTATGAAAGTTTTTAATCATCTTTATAAAATTTTCCCATGTCTTTAAGACATAAATATACTTGTTAAATTTTGAACAAACATTTTTTGGAAAAAAATGTGAAACTGTTTTAATCTTTAAAAAAAAGTAAATTGATAAATTTTGATTAAATATTTACTTGACACAATTAAAAACCCAGGCAGAAAAATACGAACGGGAGAGCGCTGGCAAAGCACCTTTTATGGTCGCTTGTGTGCTGTTTAAAACAGTTTAGTGCTCTCCCAGCGTCCAAAATGATAACCACGGTAAACGGTATGCCGTTGCTATTTTAAAGTGCTCTGAAAGCGCTTTAAAAACAAAAAATATGGTACTATTATAGCACTTTTAGAACAAAAAATGGGACGTATCTAATTGTATACATAAGTCCATAAGACACAACTTTTTTGGTGTTTATTTGAATAAAGAAATTTATTAAATTAGGATAAAAAATGTATTGACTCATTTATTAGGATAAAAAAATGTTGAACAAACTTTGAACAATTTTCTTAGTCCCGGAAAAAATTTGTTTGCAGTTTTCTTTGCGTCTTGGAATAAAAAATTTATTAAAAATGCTTTTAGGAAAAAAATTGGAAAGTCCCGAAAAAAGTGGTGTATTGAACCGAAACGGATATGTATTCCTACACCGAAAAAAATTCCTGCCTTATATGTACGAAAACGTACGTACATTGTACGAAAAATTTCGTTATTTCGCACCATGAAATTCTTGCGTACAATGTACGAAATGCACGAAATTTTTTCGTAAAATAAACGAAATTATATGTAAAAATTCTTTCTTGAGAATATGAACAACGTTTCCAACGTTTTGACAGCAACATTTCCAAGCAATTAATTGTTTCTTCTTAACAGAGACTTATAAGATTTCATTCATTATTTACTGTGATTTTGTTTAAGGCTACGTTCACACTACAAGAACTTATGATGATAAGTTGAGATGATTCTTTTGGAGGACCACCTCCCCACATGTAAAAAAAAAACTTATATCATCAAGCCTCAAATTTTGTTTGATCCGCTTAGCCTCAAATTTTATTTGATCCTTAAAATAAATAAAACCAAGTGAGAGCTTTAAATTCGGCTGTGCCGAATCTTTTATACCCCAAATATGTAGAAAAATATCGAGAGTTATTATTATTGAAATGAATTCTTTATACCCACGACCACAAGACATTTTCTAATCCTCTGGGTCAAAGCACAGCACTTTAACTTTTTTTTGACATAAAAATGTTTCATTTGTTTAACAAAAATGCAAAAAAACACTTTAAAAAATTGCGTTTTTCAGAGATTCGTTTATTTCTTTAAGGAGAAACTTTTTTGCCCACATACGAACTTAACCTGCTGATGACCAAAAGACTTGTTCGTGCTTAACTTCAGGAGAATAGCTTTTTTTTTTTTTGGATGGTATCCGTGTTTTATACAGACGGACATTAATAGAATGCCTTAGAATCTATCATGGATCAATAATATATATACTTTACGGGGTCCCCGACCGATATTTCGAAGCGTTACGCACGGAATGACAAAGTGAGTATACCCCAATACTGTAGTTGGAGGGCATAAAACCACCCTTTAAGTATGCTTTTATAGATTTCTTCTTTTTTCGTTAGTTTCGTAAAATTACAAAATTCTTGGTTATTTTTTTTCGTATTATAAAAGTCCACTTTCGTATATTTTACGAAAGAAGTTTTAACGAATTATTTTCGTAAAAATACGAAAGTCTGTACACTTTTTTTTGTAATATGTAGTCAACATTCGTATATTTTACGAAAGAAGCATTTACATTCTTTTTTTCGTTACTTTCGTAAAATTACAAAAGTTTTTACAAAATTTTTTTCGTAATATGTAGTCAACATTCGTAAATATTACGAAAGAAATATTTACTAATCATTTTCGTTGCTTTCGTAAAAATACGAAATTCAGTACTAAAGTTTTTCGTACTATTTAGTCAACTTTCGTGTATTTTACGAAAAAAAAAAAAAACGAAACTTTTTTTCGTAAAATGTTGCATGGATTTTTTTCGGTGTAGTTTAAGGGTGATGTATCTGGAGTTTAAGACACTTCCTCATGAAAGAAACAGGTGTTTTTACATAAAAGGTGTCAAGTTTGTATTATGTAGGTCATTGTGTATAAGTGACATATCATGAGAACTATCAAGGACCGGCCACTTATCCTGCAGGGAAATAAAAAATCCCAATTGTTATGAAAATTAATAAATTTTAATAAAAAATGTATACTTTGAACGGATTTAAATAGAATAACATTGGCAAAGCGCTTGGAAAGCACTTTTTCGAATTCATACTACCTTCTTCACAAAAAATAAAGTGCTTTGCCGAGACTTTTTCTTTGGAACGGTTGGCAGTTTCTGCCTGGGAAGTTACCTACAAAAATCTAAAAATTTTAAGTAAAGTTTTAATTGTGTCAATTAAAACTTTACTCAAATTTATAGTAAGCATTTAATAGTTTTTTATTAAATGTATACTCAATACTATTAAATCGTTTACTGGTGCAAAATTAAGTATTTTTTTACTCAATTGTATTAAAAATTTACTTAATTTTTTTTTCTGTGTCTATTAGGTATTAAATTGTGATTAACACATACAATTATAATATAAAATTTCGTATACTTTTTAAGCATAGTGTTTAAAAAAAAAGTAGTTTATAATTATTGGGTTCCTTCAGCTCAACTTAAATTCTTAAAAAAAAAAACTCATTTAAAATTATTTTGTTCTATGCTTAAGGCTTAATTAGTCTGCAAAAAAAAAAAAAAAAAAAAAAGATATGATGAAAGATCTAAACTTTTAAACTAAACTGAAACCTGACAGATTATACAAAATTATGATAATTACATTTAATTATATCTAAAACAAAAATTATTATAATAAAGCATACTCGTATAGCAAAAGAAAAGATTATAATTAAAAATAGTAGATGTTGTTTTTTCTTTTAAATATATTAACCTCCAATTTAATTTTCTTTAAATTTATTATGCCGCAACATTTAATAAGAAATTTTTTAAAAAATACATAAATATGTTTAATTTACCTTTTGTAAATCTTATCACTGTTTTTTGAATTTTATAAATTGTATTTGATGATTCAGTAGCTTTATTTTGTGTGAAATTTTTTATTTTGATAAGCATCATTTAGTTTCTTTTGTTAAGTGTCACTTAATTTTGAATATATATTTTCAAAATTTACATATATCGTTTTTCAATCATTAAAAGGCCATAGTATCTAAGTGATAATATTCATTTATTATCATCAATTTGAATAGTTAATTTTTGTTTTTTGTTTGTATCGTCTTGTTAAATATCACCGAAATATATAAAAAAGATAAGAGATTTGAAAGAATTATGGTTTCCTATTTTATTTGGATTTCCTCATTAATTATTTGAAATAAATATTTTAATTTAAATGTTAACTAGGGAAGAATCAACTCAAGCAGATTTTTTGAAATTTTGGAATAAATCATACAATATTTACGGGTGAAATTCAAAAATTACACTCTGCTTGTCGCAAAAATTGTCAAGCTGGGCATCCTGCTGGTAAAGCTAATTCGGGTGCACTGAATTCAATGGTGCTAGCCGTTTTTCGAAGTAGGCGCTCGTGTTCGCGATATTCGCAATTTAAAATTGTAAAGCCTAGGTACTACAAAAACTAAATTTTTATGCTTTTGGGAAATTTTTTAATATAAATTTAGAAAATGCATTGTTTTTTTTCGAGAAAAAATTTTTTCAACGAAAAAAAGTTTTCGCAAAAAAAAAAAAATCCGCGAAAAAAAAAACTTTTTACGAAAAATTTTGTGTCTAAAATATATTGTATTCTACTCATCTTCATAAATTTATAGCTATATAAAAAAAATTTGGAAAAAAAATTTTGCGAAAAAAATTCGCGGAAATGTTTTTTTTTTGTATATTCAATAGAATTTAAATGATAATAGTTCAGCAATTATCTAAATAATATAAAAAATAGTTTTTTTACTAAAAAATTAAAAAAAAAATAATCGCAAATATCGCTAATACATGGAATTTAGTGTATGCACGGTATACCTTTACCAGATGGCTGTCGTAAATTCAAATCAAACTAAAAATATTTGTATTGAACTAATTTTTTTCACGAAAATAAAGATTTTCCGCGAACAAAAATTGTTTTTCGCGAAAAAAAAATCACGGTATTATGGTTTGTTATGTTAGTTTAACAGACTTGAATGGTTAAAAATGTAAAAATTATCGCAAAGGTTTAAAACTATCGTTTTTATTGTACGTGAGCATCAAAATTTTAAATCGCAAATATCGCGAATACGAGCGCTTACTTTGGAAAACGGCTAGCACCATTGAATTCAGCGTACTCGAATTAACTTTACCAGTAGGGTGCCCAGCTTGTTAAAAAAAGTGCCAAATTCGAGCACAGTGTTATCAATTGTAATTAGAAGATTAGATTATACTTGCCATTCGAAGATTTTAATTGTAATTCGAAGATTCTACTTATAATTCGAATATTCCATTTGTAATTCGAAAATTCCAACTGTAATTCGTAGATTCCACTTGTAGTTCAAAATTAACAATTTTAATTCAGCTTACAATCAGTGTTGCCAATTTAGCCATTTTCCGGCTAAATTTAGCTCCTTTTGAATTCGTTTAGCCGGAGAAAAAGGCATTTAGCTCTTAGCCGTTTTTTTAGCCATTTTCGAAACTATTTTAGCAGTTTTTTAGCCATTTGTGAGTTTTCGGTTAAAAAGTAATTTTTAGTGTGTTTTTTATACTAAAAAAGAGAATTTATTGGTTTTTAAGTTTTTACAGATCGATCACAGACTCCGATACTATTTGTTATAAAGGTTTAAGGTGAAAAATGTAGGAGAAAATTTAATTTCTAAAAATTATCAAAGGGTGTCCACTCGTTCCAGGACTCAAATTTGCCCATTCACTAAAATACAAGTAAGCTCACTTTGAGGAATATTTGTCAATTATATTTGTTTCTACGCTATTCTAAATACGAAAAACGTGAAAGTATTAGTGATTTTGGTGGAAATACGAGTGTGTATTAGTGAAATTTTGGAAAGCGAATGAATTTATCAAAGCAAACGATGGCAAATACTCCACCGTGTTAGCTTATTTCCCGAGGGTTCATTTACTTTCCCGTGTGAAACGTCTTCTTTAATAGTCTTTGAAAATTATAGAGCTTTCTGTTATCCTCAGAAGGATTTTAAATGTTGGTTTGTTTTGTTAGTAGGTAATTGTTTTTCATATATTTGCATTTTTATTAACACTAGTCTGGAATAAAATCACGTATATTTTTGTCATATTCACTTCATAAACATTATACTAAATTTTAGACGATCTAGCGATGCCCGTTTCTCTGTCTTTTGAAAATACGCTAACGTTCAAAACTCAACTTGAAGGCTGATTGCTGAATCTTGGCATATGTATTTTTGGAATTCTTCTGGTCAGGTTTTTAGCGAAAACGGTCCCAAGGGTAAAAAGTTTCACTTCGAATTCACGTGTTGAAAAAAAATTTTTAAGCCAAAATAACATAAATAAATTTTTTGTAGTCAACATTTTTATATATATTTTTATAAAAATTTTTAATATAAATTTTATAGAGTCCGACCGAAACCAGTTTTCGAGGCCGAACCGAAACCGAACCGAATATTCGGCCGAAAAAGTAATATTCGGCCGAAACCGAACCGAAACCGAAACTTTAAAAAAATTACCGCCTGGCATGAATAAAATTATTAAAAACTTGTTAAAGATTAATATACAGCATATAATGATTTTAAACCATAGGAATTGTATTTTTTAGAGTCCGACCGAATATTCGGTTTCGGTCTCGGTTTCGGCCGAATAATGGGGTTTCGGCCTCTATTCGGTATTCGGCAAAATTTTGGCCGAATATTAGCCGAAACCGAAACTTTTTGGTATTGTAAGAAAAGTAGCTAATTTTTTTAATTTCGTGTTTCATTCCACTTGATTTAGCTTACTTGAACAAAAAGAAGTAAGGTTGTCCACTAACTGTAATACTGTTACCGTTCAAATATTATTTTTTTCTCTCAATCTACATACACTCGGAAAATTATGTAAGTTACTACATGTTAGTTGTTTGTATATTTTACAGTAGTTAGTTGTTTTCAACTACAAAGTCATTTGTTTTTGTATGAAAAATATCAAACAACTATTTCTGCTAGTTATTTTAAGTCATTTTTTTGAACAACTAACAAAAAAGTACTGTAATGTAGTAACAGTTAATTAAAGTAGTTAATTATATTTTTTTTATCTCTGAAAAAATTTCAAAGTTTTTTTTCCAAAAAATAAAAAATAAATTTTCGTTTCATTATTTTTTACAACTTAAAAAAAAAAAAAAACTTGGAAAAAATATGATCTTCAATTTTTTTTCTGAAAAATTTTTTGAAAAAAAAAAATTATATATTGATTATTTTTACTACATTTTAGTTGTTTTGACTACAAATGTAAGTAGTTTTTACTACATAAGTCAGTTGTTTTTTGTAAGTTAAAATAACTAACATTGTTAGTTGATTTAACTGAAAAAGTAGTTGACCCCAAAACAACTCACAAAGTAGTTATTTTAACTGACATTTTCAGTTGATTTTACTAACATAATTTTTTGAGTGTATGAAATTTAAAATTTTTTTTGTAAATTTTTTAAAAAATATACATATTTTTTTTAATAAATACAACAATTCCTTTGGTTTCAAAACATTAAGTCCTGTATATTTATCTTAAAAATTTTTTTAATGATTTTATTCATGCCAGGTGGTAATTTTTTTCAAGTTTCGGTTTCGGTTCGGTTTCGGCCGAATATCTCTTTTTGGCCGAATATTCGGTTCGGTTTCGGTTCGGCCTCGAAAAACTGGTTTCGGTCGGACTCTAGTATTTTTGAAAAAAAAAAAAAATGTTTTTCAAAAAACTTACAAAAAAATTGGATATTTCATTTGCAGATTAGGAGAAAATAATTTTTGAACTGCAACAGTTTTACATATATTGCATAAACTTGTAACATTTTCTTCAATTGAACTGAAAAAAGTGTAATGAAATACGAAATCATAAAATTCACCGACTTTTTTGCATATTTTTTAAAATACCAAAAAGTTTCGGTTTCGGCTAATATTCGGCCAAAATTTTGCCGAATACCGAATAGAGGCCGAAACCCCATTATTCGGCCGAAACCGAGACCGAAACCGAATATTCGGTCGGACACTAAAATTTTATATTTAAATCATTAAAAAAGTGTTTTGAACTCTCTTCATTTTATTTAAAATATGTCAAAACAGTAAGAAAAGATCTCCTTATTTTAATATATGTATAAAAAACGGCACAAAATATGAATTTACATTAGTTTTTCTTAAAAAGTAAAATATATATTTTAGCCTTTTTTTAGCCATTTTTTAGCCGTTTTTTAGCAGTTTTTTTTTTAAGGATTTAGCCGTTTTTGATTATCAAGTTCTGGCAACACTGCTTACAATTGACGTTTTTGTACCCTCAAACCAAAGTACTGGGGGCATTCTCATTTTGACATTCCGCATGTAATGCATCGAAATCTAGGTGGCTGACCCCACAAAGTATATATTCTACACTCAAAATAATAACTCTGTAAAATACTCTGTAAAATGACTGTAATCTCAATTCAACAGATATTTGACAGAGTTTTCTGTCGAAATACAGATTTAAAGAAAATACTTTGTATTTTGTTGTGACAAAAAAAAAAACAAAGTTTCCTCTGTTATATAACTTTTTACTTTGTAATCTTAATTTTACAGATAATTAAGAGTTTTCTGCTAAAATACAGAATACTTCGTATTTTTTTATAACCAAAAAAGTTTTCTGTTTTGAGTAGTTTTTGTTTTTGTTATCAAACATCAAAATTTTATCTGAATTTTTTTTTTTGAGAAAAAGTAGCAAAAAAAGTTATCAATTTTTTTTTTTCAGAAATCTTATTAAAATTTTGCAAAATAACATGCATTCAACTAAACTCTGTAAATTTACAGAGTATTTTCTGTAATTTTTTTTTTGCATCCAATGTATTTTACAAATATATAGTTTTCTTTGCTAAATGGTGGTATAGTAGTTTTCTTTGCTAAATGGTGGTCTATTTAACCAATATTTTACTAGAAACTCTGTAAATTAACAGTTTTTTCTGTCCAAATCATTTTACAGAGTTTTATAGTAAAATTACAGAGTTTTCTCTGTAAAAAAGCTTTCATATTTAACCAATATTTTACTATAAACTCTGTAAATTAACAGTTTTTTTTCTGTCCAAATCATTTGACAGAGTTTTTTAGTAAAATTACCAAGAAATGTTGTTAGCTGGAAAAGTATGGTGTACTCTGTTAAATTAGCAGAGTTTTTCTGTAATTTAACAGAGTTATTATTTTGAGTGTAAGTACAAAATAAAAGAGCTAGACTCCTGAAGAGATACACCACTCTGTGGTACAGGATATAGAGTTTGTGCTGATGTTTGGTGTTGGGATTCTACCCGGTATTTACCCGATGCATGGGTAAATAACAGGTAAATAAAAGAATTTATTTGGGTATTTATTTGGGTATTTTAAAAAGCATTTGAAATCAAACATATGGCAATCTCTGTTTGTCAATGAGTAAAAAAGTATTTTTTTTAGGAAAAAGTACTTTTTCTAAAAAAAGCACATCTTTTAAAAAAACTACTTTTTTACTACTTTAATTTTTTTTTTTTTTTTAAATAAAGTACTTTATTATTAAAGTACTTAATTTTTAGAAAAAGTTCTTTTTTAGAAAAAAGTGACTTGTTTTAGAAAAAAGTACTTTTTTAGAAAAAGTACCTTTTTTTAGAAAAATGTGCTTTTTTTTAGAAAAAGTACATTTGTTAGAAAAAAGTACTTTTTTACAAAAAGTACCTTTTTTTAGAAAAAAGTGCCCATTTTTAGAAAAAAAGTATTTTTTTAGAAAAAGTGCCTTTTTTAGAAAAAAATACTCATTTTAGAAAAAAGTACTTTTTTTAGAAAATGTACCTTTTTTAGAACAAAGTACTTTTTTCTAAAAAAGGAGTAAAAAACTTACTTTTTTACAAAGTACTTTTTTGTCTAAAAAGTGATTTTTTTCTAAAAATTACTTTATTTTTTTTAAAAAAGTACTATATTTTCTTAAATAATACTTTTTAGAAAAAAAGTACCATTTTTCTAAATAAGTACTTTTTTCCAGAAAAAGTGCGTTTTTGTCTTAAAGGTGAGATAGTACTTTTCTAAAGTAGTACTATTTTACAAAAGTACTATTTTACAAAAAAAAGGGCAACTTTTTCTAAAAAAAACTGTTTCTCTCTAAAAAAGTACTTTTTTCTATTTTTAACAGAGTTATTATTTTGAGTGTAAGTACAAAATAAAAGAGCTAGACTCCTGAAGAGATACACCACTCTGTGGTACAGGATATAGAGTTTGTGCTGATGTTTGGTGTTGGGATTCTACCCGGTATTTACCCGATGCATGGGTAAATAACAGGTAAATAAAAGAATTTATTTGGGTATTTATTTGGGTATTTTAAAAAGCATTTGAAATCAAACATATGGCAATCTCTGTTTGTCAATGAGTAAAAAAGTATTTTTTTTAGGAAAAAGTACTTTTTCTAAAAAAAGCACATCTTTTAAAAAAACTACTTTTTTACTACTTTAATTTTTTTTTTTTTTAAATAAAGTACTTTATTATTAAAGTACTTAATTTTTAGAAAAAGTACTTTTTTAGAAAAAAGTGACTTGTTTTAGAAAAAAGTACTTTTTTAGAAAAAGTACCTTTTTTTAGAAAAATGTGCTTTTTTTTAGAAAAAGTACATTTGTTAGAAAAAAGTACTTTTTTACAAAAAGTACCTTTTTTTAGAAAAAAGTGCCCATTTTTAGAAAAAAAGTAATTTTTTAGAAAAAGTGCCTTTTTTAGAAAAAAATACTCATTTTAGAAAAAAGTACTTTTTTTAGAAAATGTACCTTTTTTAGAACAAAGTACTTTTTTCTAAAAAAGGAGTAAAAAACTTACTTTTTTACAAAGTACTTTTTTGTCTAAAAAGTGATTTTTTTTCTAAAAATTACTTTATTTTTTTTAAAAAAGTACTATATTTTCTTAAATAATACTTTTTAGAAAAAAAGTACCATTTTTCTAAATAAGTACTTTTTTCCAGAAAAAGTGCGTTTTTGTCTTAAAGGTGAGATAGTACTTTTCTAAAGTAGTACTATTTTACAAAAGTACTATTTTACAAAAAAAAGGGCAACTTTTTCTAAAAAAAACTGTTTCTCTCTAAAAAAGTACTTTTTTCTATTTTTCCTAAAAGTTCACTATTTTTTCTAAAAAAAAATACTATTTTTTCTAAGAAAGTTCTATTTTTAAGTATAAAATTCATTAAATTTTTCTGCAAATTGTTTTTGTTCTCCAAATTTTCTACAACATAGTGTATACCAGTGTATAGTACTGTATACCCACCTTTTTGAAAAATACCCGGATATTTACCAATTTCTACCCAATTTACTTATATTACCGGGTATTTACCATTTGGGTATTTACCCTTTGCCCATCTTAACTGATGTTTGTAACTACCCGAAATATTGGTCCTAGACCCACAAGTATTCCGATCGATTCAGAATCACTTTTTGAGTCGATTTAGCGATGTCTGTCCGTCCATGTAAACATTGTGCGCACGACACATGTCGCACTTTTTAACCGATTTGTTTAAAATTTTATACATTAGCTTCTTTTGACCCAAACACGAATGCTACTGAAATTGGAAAAAATCGGTCCATGTTTTGACCCAGCCCCAATAAAAACGTACCCTTTAAATATGGGCCAAAAACCGTATTTTAATAGGTTTTTTATTCACAAATCACCATTTAAAATTTTAAAGGAAAAGGAAATAATGACCTCGAGCTAGAATAAAGCTATTCAAAATGATTTTTTTTTTTATTGTTTTTGCATGTTTATGCGTATGTGTGTGCGTTGGCTGTGAACAGCAATGCATGCAAAGCCGATTTATTTTATTTTTTTGAGCAAAGTTAAAAGCTCTATTAAAACATAATTAAATCAATTACAATGTTTAATTGAAGTTACATTTCGAATCAAATAAAATTTTAATTGAAAAAAATTTACAATATTTTTACTGTGTGAGAAAATTAAAAATTCAACTTTTTTGTTAAAGTTAAATAAAATTGTTTTTCTCTTTTATTTTAGCAAAACAGCTACTTTCAACAAATCCAACACAATTTGTCTGTGTGGGAAAATTCAAAATTTTCCTTTTTTTGTTAAAGTTAAATAAAATTGTTTTTTTTCTTTTCTTTATTTAATCTAAACAGTTACTTTCAACAAATCCAACACAATCACCACAAACTGGCGATACACCAACGGGTCAGTCGTCTATGACAAGTCCAAATGCACCAGCACATAGTCCTAGCCAAGAATGTCGTTCAACTACAGCTACCGTACCGGGTGGAGCAGGTAATGCTAGCAGTGGTGGAAATCCTAGTGCATCAATTACAGGTAGCGGTGTCGAAGTTTCGACAGGTGCTCTTAGTCCCGATGCTTTATCACAACATTCAAATAATGTTGCTGCCTCTAATAACCCTGCAGCTAATACAAATATGGAAAATACCCCACTGGGATCAAATAGTGGTGGGTCAGCGGGTGGCTCTGGCTCATGCTGTGAAAATGGTCGACCCATTATGACAGATCCGGTTTCAGGACAAACTGTGTGTTCTTGTCAATACGATTCAGCTCGTTTAGCTTTATCTAGCTATTCACGTTTACCGGCAGCAAGTGTTGGTGTTTATGGAACACCATATCCCTCAACCGAACAAAATCCCTACCAAAGTATTGGTGTTGATAGTTCAGCATTTTATTCGCCTTTGGTAAGTGTAGAACCTTAATGAATGAAATTTAAATTCAAATATTATAAAAATCCCTTTGGGACAAAGGAATAGAACAACTCTTTGAAGTTTAGGTAAATGTTGGTAAATTTTGGAATAATAAAAAAAAAAACAGTAAAAAAAAAATAAACATGGCTTCTACTGCTGACCATCAGTTGAACGGAATGGACAAAAAAGTAAAGAAAATTTATATGACAACTATGGAAAGATGCATGCAGCTAAGTACATAAGTACGAGTACGTACATTAGGGTGGCAGAGAAATTTCAAATTTAGATTTTCACCATCTTCCGGTAATATTGTGGCACATTGTCTTAAACGGATGTAAAACAAACAAGTGAGAGTGTTAAATTCGGCTGTGCCGAATCTTTGATACCCTCCAACATGTTAAAATACATAAAAAAAATTTCAGAGGCGTTTTTTTTGGGGGCTCTGTGGGGGGTGCTGGGGGATACCTTCCCCAAAGCGATAATTGTTTACTAAATTATTTATTATGCTTTTTGAACTTATTGTTAGTTATACCATTTTCTCATAATTTTTAAGTTTTTTTTAATCCACGCCCACAAAAGGGGGCGGGACAAGAAAAAACAATATTTTGTAGCCCTCGTGGTATAAGTGTATGACTTTTAACTCTTTCTGACATAAAAAGGTTTCATTTGTTTAACAATTTTTTTTAGTTATTTAAGGGGGAACTTTTTTGCCCCTTATCCGATTTTATCCATTTCCGAACTTAACCGGCCTATGACCACGAGACACATTCGTGGAGTCTAGCTCTTTAATTTTGGACTGAATCGTGCTTTATACAGAAGGACGGGCATTCATAGATGACTTATAATCGATCATAGATCAATAATATATATACTTTTTGGGGTCCCCGACCGATATTTCTATGCGTTACAAACGGAATGACAAAGTGAGTATGCCCCCATACTGTGGTTGGAGGGTATAAAAATTGAGCCAAATTGGATAACTTTAAATCGTGTCCCTACGAGGTCAAAGTTCAAAAACAAATTTTTTTTGGATTTTTTTTTGTGTAATCAAAAACAAAAAATTACAAAAAAAATGTTTTGCTTGTATCGAAATTTTTTACCAAGTGAACTTTGACCTCAAAAGGGCACGGTTTAAAGTTATCCGATTTGACTTAAATTTTATCTACAGCAGTCTAAGACCATGTGGCACAATATTCCGCCCGGAAGACATTAAAAATTCAGAAATAAAAATTCCTCCATACATTTCGCTGCCACCCTAACGTACATGTGTCTGTCTCTGTATGTGTGTGTTTGAGTGGCATGGTAATTTATATGGTTGGTTATTCTGTGGTGTCTAGGTTTTGTTTATAGTTGTCGAATGTTGTAGTTGCTGTTGCTAATGTTGTTTTTGTTGTTGCTGATGTTGTTATTTTTATAGTCTGTTCTATTCAAAAGGTCGTCGCTAGTTTGCCATTAGGCTTTTACTCTCTAGTGTTCGTTCATCAAATGGCCGACGACAACATGCAAACTTGTTTATGCATGTGTTTAACAACTAAAAATGCGACGATAAAAAAAAATACCAACAATAACATTTGTAGTTGCAACCAATACAGTAATAGCGCAAGTGATTAACACGTTTCGCTAAATTAACAAAAAATTTTTTTTTAATATTTGTTAACAAGTGTGTATTATTCAGAAAATGTCAATTGAAATGTTTAACGGGTAAGAATGCCATAGCTAGCTGTGTCGAAATAAATCTACACTTCACAATGCTGCAGTTTTTTGTATTTTTCTTAAATACCTATTCTGAATTTTTGATTAAGTAAAACTGCATTTACAGTTTTTCATTTCGTGGTCTTGTTTCCTTTTAAAAGGACTTTAAATTTTTACAGGATGACATTTTGTAAAATATTTTTTAAATAGTTGTTCTTGTCTTATAATATCACTATTCATTGCAAATGAAAAAGGAGAATCTTCGCTAATTTTTCCATTTTTTTTTTTATTTTGCCATATCAGGAAAAAGGATGTAAATACATAATAATGTACTTTCAAAAATGTATCAAAATATTTTGTTAAAAATTTTAAATTATATTTAAGGACAAGGTTTGAAAGGACATTACTTACCTTCTTTTTCCTGATTCAAACTAATAAAATGGGAAAATTAGCGGAAATCCTCTTCTTTAATTTGCCAGTACTAGTGGCATCCTAGGACAAATATTTAAAAAATATTTTACAAAAATTAATCCTCTAAAACTTTTGACTCCTTTTAAAAAGAAAACAGAATAACGGAATGAAAAAATTAAAATTTTCGCTGTGATCGGAAACCTTTAAAACCGCAATTTTTTAACCTCAATACTTGTCAGCAAATCTAAAAATAATGATTTTTTTCTTCAGAATGATTTTCGAATCTTTCAGATATCTTTTTTCATCACGGAGATGTCGATCGAAGAAACTATTGCTATTTCGGTCCTAAATATCTTTCAATTAGAAAACAAAAAGTCTTGAGTTGCTCTCATCCGTCAATAATTTTCAAGCAATGCCACCAAAGATAATTTTTTTTAAATATAATTTCACACTGAAGCCATTACATAAAATCCGTTCGTGAGATACCTCCGAAAATATATGGGGTTTCAGTGTACTAGTCCCTGTCGTTAAATCAATTTGAGCTTCTTATGAAACTCCTTAGATATTGAATTTTGACATCCGACAAATCAGAAAGATCGTACAGATCCCTAGATCCCAGTGAAGCAAGTCTCTGACCAGAAAGTGCCGGGCAATGGCAGATAAAGTGTTCGATAGTTTCCAACTCCTCTTCATCCATGCAAATCCGGCAAAAGTCATTCGACGACACATTTAACCGCTCTGAGTGCTTCCCTAAAAGACAGTGTCCGGTAATTATAGCAACCACTGTCGAAATCAAAGATTTAAGTCCATGTAACTTTTTTCTTATTGATGGCACATCCACTGAACCTACACCAAATAACTGTCCAAGTCTACTGATTAAGCGATATTAATTATGGAGTAATAGCTTTAACGCACCCAACAATATGAAACTATGGACGAAAAATTTCGTAAGTGTATCAAGCGATTTTTTTACATTTTTAAACTTTGAACATTCCTTACCATGAACTAATGAGACCTTTTGTGCTATGCCTTTGCAAAATTACTCTTTAAGATTCCCTTAACTTATCTTCATATACATGTGCCACCTAATTTACAAATAAACAAGTAGAAAAGTTAAATTCGACTTGGCCGAATCTATGAATACCCTCCACAATGCCCTTTTTAATTGATAGTAAATTTTTTAACGTGAAAAAAAAAACATTTTTGGTAAGAAATATTTTATTTTGTGTAAAAAAAATTTTTTTTAGTAATTTTTGAAAAAAAAAAAAAAAATAATTTACAATTTTTTTTTTTTGAGTGTAAAATTTTTTTTGAGTGTAAAAATTTTTTTAGTGTATTTTTTTTTTTTTTTGTTTTAGTGTAAAAATATTTTTAAGTGACAAAAATACCTTGTAAAATATTTTTGTGACTTATCAATGTTTTTCAAACATGTTGAACGGGTTTTCAACATATGAATTTAAGGTGAAACTAATCTGAAATTCACGGTTTCGCTAATAACTTTTGAACGAATAAACCGATTGGGCTGAAATTTGAAACAGGCCGGGACAGAGGAACGACAAATAAATGTGTTACACTTCAGCACCCTCAGAATTGTCATTCGAAAGTTACAGTGTGTTTTAACTCGTAAATTCCATAAAAACCCTTGCCGAAATTCACTCATTTGCTTATAACTTTTAAACCACTGGACCGATTTCGCTGGATTGCAATACCAACCTGACCAGGTAAATGCCCAACATATATGCCAAACTTCAGGAGCCTCCGTAAAGTCTTTCAAAAGTTAGCGTGTTTTCAACAGACAGACAGCGGACGTACGGACACCGCTAGATCGTCTTAAAATCGATCGAGGATCATGAATATATATACTTTATGGGGTCCTAGACCAATATTTCGAGGTGTTACAAACGGAATGACAAACTTATATATACCCTCTATCACTAGAGTGGAGGGTATAAAAAGTTATTGCGAAATTTAGAGAATATCACAAGTATTAAAAGTTACTGACAATTGTCCATATCGTCGAACTATATTCAATAAATGCCAACTCGAAAAACTTACTTTTCAGGACTGCTAAAAAACTAGTTATTTCGCATATTATTGTAAAAATAAACAATGTACCTTCCATAAGATGGTTTAAATATTCTAAATAATTTTTACCTATGCCAAAAATTTCATATCTTGCACTTGTTTGCGTATTTTTCAGAGATGACATTTATTACTGTATCAAAAAACAAATATTTTTTTAGAGTTGGCATATTTTGTCGGAAAATAACAATATTTTTTTTTGAAAATTTTTTATTATTTTTTTTTTTTTTTGGATTTTGTTATCCTTAGTACGGTAATTGCAAAAACTAAAAAAAAATTAAAAATCTTTGCATATTTTTAAAAGTTACTAGCTCCGAAAGCCTTTTAATTTCGGGGTGGTCAACTTTGGCACTCTGTAACTCACGCTGTATTGTATAAGGGTCACTCCAAACCAGCTATTTTGAAAGCTTATGTCATTGACTTTATTTGCCCCACTCATAATGTTTGAATCTGATAAATAGTTTAAAAGTTACATACATATAAGCAATTTTTTTTTTGCAAACACTATTTACCGATATTTTAAAAATAGCAATATCTCGAAAACTAGCCATTAGATATCAAAATCTTTACCATATTTGTGTTCAGCATGGCAAATGCAATGAGATATGTGTTCTAATTTTTTTAAAAATTTTTTTGAAAAATTTTTGGAAATTTACAATGGGAGTTGGCATTTATTTTCACCAAAAAAATATGTACTTTGAGTTAGCAGAATAACAAAAATGGATGTAAAACGACAAAAAATTATTTTTTTGCTCTGAAATTTTTACCACAGATGGGTATTGCATAGGGGAGCTATTTGCCATCGGAAACTCATTTCGGTCAAATTTAAGTTGGCATATTTTGAATATAGGTTCACGATATATAATTTAAATATTCCACGGCAGGTTGGTATTGAAATCCAGCGAAATCGATCCAGTGGTTCTAAAGTTATAAGCAAAATAGTGAATTTCGGCATGGGATTTTCGCGAATTTACGAGATAAAACTCACGCTAACTTTCGAACGAAAATTTCGAGGGTACTGAAGCTTGGCATATATATTTGCCGTTTCTCTGGTCTGGTTCGTATTAAATTTCAGCCAAATAGGTATAGTGGTTCAAAAGTTAAAAGCAAAACCCTGAATTTCAGATTGGTTTCATCCTAAATTCTCGTGTTGATAACTAGTGTCCGACCGAACGCACTTTCAAAGACCGAACCCGTACCCGAACTTCGGTAAATTTTGCAAAGTTTGGCCGAACTCGTAGCCGAACTTTTTTTATTAAAAAAAATTTGTTTTTGCGAATAACTATGAAAAAAACTTTTAAAAAAAGTGTTTTTTATAAGCTGTACTATTTTATAGTTAAAATATAAATATTTTGTACTTTTGTATACTTAAAAAAAGTGGAAAAATATAGCTCAAGTTGATTTTTTTGGAAAAAAAATATATTTCTTTTTAACAATAGCCAGACGATCATTTGTGATCCTTCAGGAAATAATATTATACACGACCCCAAAAGATTTTGTAGGAGAACATCTAATCTTTCAGGCGTCATCTTCGACCCGGATAAGGTTAGATGGGCCATTAAGTCCTTTGATCCGTTTAAATCCCCTGGGGGGGGACGAAATCTTCCCCGCTCTTTTGCAGAATGGGTTAGACTTTCTTTTAGATACATTAGTATCTGTTTTTAGATCCAGATTTATATTTGGACACATCCCTTCTCTTTGGAGGAAGGTAAATGTTGTTTTCATACCTAAAGCTGGAAAAAGACCGGCTGAATTGCCAAAATCGTATAGACCCATAAGTCTTACATCCTTCCTACTGAAGACTATGGAAAGATTACTGGATCTTCACTTAAGATCCACATGCTTGGATCAATATCCTTTACACAGGAATCAGTATGCATATGCAAAAGGAAAATCTACTGATTCGGCTTTACATCATCAGGTGACAGTTATAGAAAAAGCCCATAAGGACAAGGAAAAAGCTCTTTGTGCCTTTCTGGATATTGAGGGAGCTTTTGATAATACTGGTTATGACTCCATTGAATCTGCACTTCGGTGTAGAGGTGTAGATCAGGGCACATGTAGATGGATTAAGAACATGCTAGAGAGCAGGGAAATAACCGCATCTATGGGTTGCACTCGAGTCACAGTGAATGCCGTTAAAGGCTGTCCTCAGGGCGGCGTCCTATCTCCACTACTTTGGTCCTTGGTGATAGACGACTTGCTTCAGAGGCTAGATAATATGGGTTATCAGGCAATAGGTTACGCGGACGATTTAGTAGTCATAGTAACTGGTAAATTCGATAATATCATCTCGGATATTATGTGCAACGCTCTACGTTTGGTAATGGGCTGGTGCACTGAACAGGGTCCTTCCATTAACCCTAACAAGACTATTATAGTCCCGTTTACTAGGAGAAGAAATCTCAATTTAGGTATAATTTCCGTAGGGAATACTATTATCCAACTCTCTAAGGAGGTTAAGTATCTGGGAGTTATCTTGGATACGAAACTTACTTGGAATTCACATTTAGACGGCACTATCAGAAAGGCTATTGCGGCATTATGGGCAGCGAATAGGATTGTTGGTATGACCTGGGGATTGAGCCCCAAAATGGTCATGTGGATCTACAAGATGATTGTGAGACCGATCATGACGTACGCTGCCATAGTCTGGTGGCCAAAGACTATACAGGGGGATGCCACCGTAAGACTAGGCAAGGTACAGCGTCTGGCCTGCACTCTAATCACGGGTGCTATGAGAACCTGCCCAACTTTGGCCCAAGAGGCCATTTTGGGTCTCACACCTCTCGACATATTTATTAGATCTACGGCAACTATGGCTGCGCGTAGAATGAATATCGATTACTCTGACCCCCGCAACTTGAGCGGTCACTCCAATATTCTTTCTTCAATAGGAATAAGGGAAAACCTAGATATGCCGACGGATAGAATAAACACTGTGCTTCGCTTTGGAAGGAAATTTGAGATCGTGATACCGAGTAGACCAGAGTGGGATGAAGGTGGTCCATATGTGGATACTAGAAGCCTAAACTGGTATACTGACGGATCCAAAATGTCCTCTGGAGTGGATCTCCGCGGATCTCCGAACCAATGGGTAGGTGGCCTACAGTTTTTCAGGCTGAAATTCAGGCTATTACCATAAGCGCTAGAGTTAATATTGCAAAGGGTATGAAAGGTACTCATATTTCAATCTTCTCTGATAGCCAGGCAGCACTTCAAGCGCTGTGTTCTTGGGAATTCAAATCCAAAATGACACTGGAATGTTTTGATACCCTTCAGCAGCTGGCCGGGAGAAACAAAATTACTCTATTTTGGATCCCTGGTCATAGAGGTTTTGAGGGTAATGAGATAGCGGATGAGCTTGCTAGAAATGCCTCCGCTACTCCTATGACCGGACCCGAACCCTATTGTGGGGTAAACTGGTCCACCTTCTCGAACATGATTAGGGGTTTGGAAAGAATCGACTTCTTAAACTTGTGGGAAAATTCAGGAGGTCTACGACAATCCAAGGCACTAATCGCTCCATTATCATATGGAAGTATACTTAATCACACCAAAAGTGACATTAGGTTACTGACAGGTTTTCTCACCGGGCATTATAAGGTAAATTATCACTTGCATAATTTAAACCTTCGTCTTTGTGTCGACTTTGTCTTGAGGAAGTGGAGACAATGCAACACATATTATGTGAATGCATCGCAATATGTAGGATCAGAAGATGGTTCTTAGACAAGGAATTGCTTAATTCTGGGGATATAAGGCTAGCTTCTCCATCCTCTGTTATAATGTTCATTAGGAACATTGAACAGAGTTTGAATTAGATTAATGGATCTTGGCCCAAAAGACCCATAAGGGTCGCAGTGCCGGCCGTTAGGGCTAGATGAATAAATAAAATAAACAATAGCCAGATTCGAGTTGTAAAGTAGTTGCACTGGTAATATGGCTTAATTTTAAGACGATAAAAAACAATACATACAAAAGTTCGGTCTTCGGTAAAGTTCGGTCAAATTTTGGCCGGACAGTGGCCGAACGTCACTTTTTGTCGAACTCCGTAACCGAACCCGAACGTTCGGTCGGACACACTTGACTAACGGGTTAGTTAAAAATAAGTTTAAAAGGCATTAGTAACTTACAAATGCTTTTCAAACTTGTTTAGTTTTAAAAACTTCCAAATTACACTCGAAAAATTTTACATTAAAAAAATTTGACACGCAAAAAAATTTTTGTATTTTTTTTACAAAAATGACACCATTTTGTGTACATAATAATTGTTGTTTAATATGATAATTATCAATTATAATTGTTGTTGTTGTTTTCTTGTGTCTATACTTTTATTCTACAGTTGTGGTTTAACTACTAACTAAAAATGCATTACCATATGTTTATTTGTTGTTGTAAAAAATCTGTATGTATGTATTCGTACACGTGGTTTGTTTTATATGGTTGAGTTTCATAGAGACTTAAAATTACGCATTAATATACATATTTTATCAAAACAAATATGAGGAATTCCACACCAAATGTCCAGTGAAAAAAAAACAAGTGTACCGTAAACTTCTGAATAGCTTGTATGAATAGCCCTATATGGAACTTAGAAAATTGCGTTTTTGGTTTTTAAATTTTTCAAAAACTGGGCTTAGGAGGCGTGGTCAAATATTGGAAAAATGGTCATATTTGTGGCGGGTTGCCTTGATTAAATACTTTTCAGAACCCGTTCTGAAATTTTCCATTTTTTAAAAAAGTCAATTTATCAAAAATCCGGCCACTTTTTTTCTTTTTTGTACACTAAGAAAATTATGTCATTAACTGTTTGTAGGTTATTTTAAAAAGTAATCAGTAAAGTTATTTTAAAAGAAAAATCACTCATTTTATAAAGACTTTAATTTGTTTACTATTTCTGTAGTTTAAAAAATATAATTTACTGTCTTAAAACTGAATTTTCTGTTACATTCAATTTCGGCAGTAAAAAAATTCTTCTATAGTTTTACTGTTTTTCAATACAAAATAACGGAATATTCACTTGTTTTTTAATGTTTTGGTTAGTCATTAAACTAACATTTAAAATTGACTGTAATGTGTTTTTATTTTAAATGAAAAAAAAAACAGTGGAATGGTTTTTAAATAAAATTTCATTTGTTTTAAGTGAATATTCACTGGAATTTACCTACATAATTTTTTGAGTGTAATGTTTTGTTTTTAAAGCTTAGATGTTTGTCTATCCACACAAAAAAAATCAGAAACATTTTTCGTTTTTTTCGATAAAATCGCATTTGAATTTTAAATTTCATAACAATTTTTTAATTTGCTTGTATTTTCTTGTATTAACGTTGCGAATGAGTAATATTCGTGCAATTAAAATTACTCATTCGCAACGTTAAAACAAGAAAATACAAGCAAATTACAAAATTGTTATGAAATTTAAAATTCAAATGCGATTTTCTCGAAAAAAAACGAAAAGTGTTTTTCTGATTTTTTTGTGTGGATGGACAGACATCTAAACTTTAAAGAAAAAAAAAAAAAAAAAAAATGGCCGGATTTTTAATAAATTGACTTTTTCAAAAAAAAACGGGTTCTGAAAATTTTCCAAAGAAAAAAATTTTATTCAATAGCCCATACAAAACTATATAAGAATGTAAATTTTTAAGATTGTGGTGCATTCCGTTTTAATGTGATAAATATTTAATCAAGGCAACTCGCCACAAAATTGACTAAGTATTTTTCCAATATTTGACCACGCCTTCTAAGCCCAGTGTTTGAAAATTAGAAAAACCAAAAACGCAATTTTCTTAGTTCCATAAAGGGCTATCCAAACAACCTATTCAGAAATTTACGGGACACATATTTTTCTGAAGCGTGACATTTGGTGTGGAATGCCTCATATGTAAATGGGTACATTCAGCCTTACCATAGAAAAATAAAATATATTTAAAAACAGCTTTTAATTCTATTTCCATACAAATTGTTTTTAAAATGTATGGTAAATTTGAAATTTAAACTAAAACTTTTGTTAAAATATTCTTTTTCTGTAGTACGGGCCATTATTTTTATCTCTACCTTGGTTAATATTGTGGAGGGTATTCAGAGATTCAGCCAAGCCGAATTTAACTTTTCTAGTTGTGATTTTTAAAAAGGCATTTTTAAAATGAATTATTTTTAAAAAGGATCCGGGATGCAGCAGCGGGATTTTTTTTTAACATCCTAATGTTTATGTGTTCTAATAGCAAGCACAAATACTGTTGATTGCTACCAACTTATACAATATAAATTTGGTAAAGTCTGTCTTTTGTAATTTGTTGTTGTAAGTAAACAAAAAAAAAAGAAAACTTAACATTGCATTTCAAAAATAGTCAAGTTGAAATAGTAAGTGCATTCATAGGCAAAAATGAGCAATAAAATAAAATAAGCTTAAGTATAAATTTCATTACAGTATTAAGCCTATTGCTAATTTATTTGCCTTTTTTAAATTGCAAAAACAAAAATAAAAACAAATGTTTAATTTGAACGTCTAAATACATTCATCTTGTTTCGTTTGTTTAACCAATTTGAAACTCGAGTAATTTCCATTTTTAATTTTTTTTTTTTTAAATTTTTTAGTATTGTCATGATGTCGTTTTTAGCAACCAACCAACAAACAAACAACCATTATACTTTGCATGTCAACATTATTATAGCAAATCGAATCATTATTATGGCTGGTTGCAGCTCACTCAAAACTCACTCATATAAAAATCTGTCCTGTCCGTCCGTCCGTCCGTCTGATTGTTGTCTGTCTGCTAGTTATTCTCTATATGTCTGCTAATGCCGATGGCTGTCTTGTTTTCATCATCAAATGAAATTTGATATTTTTGTTTAGGATTTTTATTTTTCTTTGAGTTTTCGGTTTGGTTAAATGAAAACAGAAAATGATAATAATAATAAAAAAAACTTTAAATAACGTAATGGTTGCCCTTGTTTTAAATACCTTTAGTTGAACTTGTTTGGATTTATAATAAGCAAATGGGTTATAAAAACATACATACATGCAGGCTAGGGTTTCTATGCGAGAAAAAAATCCTGGGAAATATTTTGCTTAAAGCTCCGGGATTACTTCATTGGAAAAACAGGGTCTCTGGTGGTGCCCTTATTGGACATGTGGGGTCCAGAGTCCAAACTTAAGATAGAAATTACGATAGCTATAGCCGGTATAAATTTAATTGAATTCGGTCCAGTATTTACTGGCTGGCCGAATTATTAAAAATAAATTATTGTGCACCGTTGCGTATGATTGTTATTTAAAGGCAATTTCAAAATTATGTATACGCCTCTTATACAGTTTTGAAGTAATTATAATTATAATAATAGTTTATCAACTTCAAAAGCGTATAATCTCACACTAAACTAAAAAAAAAAACTTGACGGTTTTGTTACGAGAAATGTCAACTTTCATTTGATTTTATCCCATTCCGATTTTGGTTGTTGCACTGTTTAATAAAAAAATGACTTGTTCTTTTCGAAGGTTGGTTTCGAATTGACTTAAGTTATCCAAATTTAAGATCGAGAAATAAATTTTGTCTTAAGTCATTTTTTCATATCTCATCGTTTCGAGAAAAGCTTAAAATGTTAATTTTTTGACGTTTGACCTCAATTTATTTATAAACGGCCCTGCCTTAGATTTTGATTTTCATCGAAATATAAAAGTGGGGCTCCCAGATTTAATTTATTAGGACTCCCTAGATTTAATCTATCGCAAACCCTCTCTTTCGAAAATATTGCAGATAGAAAGTAATGAATATTCGCCTTCGATATGATTTTATTTAAAACTTCTTTTAATTAAAAATTCTCGGGAAAACGATGTTTTTGAACGATTTATCAGGAATTCTAAAAGTCCGGGAAATTTAGAACCCTAATGCCTACATACAAACACAATGCCTATATTTGTATCTTTTAAATATTTTTCTAAAGAAATATAATACAAAAAAAGTATACGCAGTAATAGAAAACAGAAGCGGATCCTGTGGCAAAGAATTGGGAATAATTTATAAAAATATTTAACCTTTTATTATTTTTTATTGTTTTACACTAATTTTAATGTCAACATCAAAAGTATCAAAGGGAAACTTACATCACTTTTTGTCCTTTATGAAACAAAGGTTTTAGTTTTTCGGAAAAATGCAATTGATATGAGTGGTCAAACATGGTAAAATTAAGAAATTTTTGCATGAAATAGCTTTATATTTATCTTTTTTTACAGTAACTTAACAATTTTGAATTTTTCGAAACTAAAACTTTTGTAAATTTCATATAAGGCAAAAATCTCTGGAAGTTTGACTTTGATTTAACATTACAAATCTTAACGTATTTCGAGCCTCTGAACTTGAATCAGTCATAAAAAAAAAAAATCGATGGGCTTTCCTGTTTTCTTAAGAGGAATGTCCCCAAATTGACATAAAGATTCTAAATCGAGTCTTTATGTATTTTGACCTCCTAAACCCGATTCCGCTCAGACAGGTCGATCTTAAACGGCGATCTGAGTTCACGATAATTTCAACAAACTAGTTTAAAAATTTTTTTTGTAAGAATTTCCTACTTTTTTGCAGTAATGGTTTTGGAATTCTAGGGTACCCTATTTTCCAAGTGAGGAAGAAAAAAATCATATTTTGCATTTTTAGTTTAATTATACCCTACACTGTGGTACAGAGTATAATGAGTTTGTGCTGATGTTTGTAACTACCCGAAATATTGGTCCTAGACCCACCTTTAAGTATACCGATCGACTTAGAATCACTTTTTGAGTAGATTTAGCGATGTCCGTCCGTCTGTCCATGTAAACGGTGTAAACACGATACAGGTCGCAATTTTTATTCAATTGATTTGAAATTTGAAACTTAAGCCTTTCTTGGCCCAAGGACGAAGCCTATTGGAATTGGAAAAATCGGTCCATATTTAGACCTAGACCTATCAACATTTGGCAGGTAAACGTGTTTTGTCGTCACAAATCATCATTCCGAATTTTAAAGAAATCGGACCAGTTCTTCTTGTAGCCCCCATACAAACCACCTTCCCGATTTTCACATAAATCCACTCAAAATATTTTGTAGGCAAAAACAAATGAAAAACACACTTAAAACCAGTGAATAAACAATTGAAAACCATCCCAGTAATTATTCATTTGTTTTAACAAACATCAACATTTATTTTTTACCGATGACAAAATTTTCTAAAATAAATAACATTAAACATTAAAAAATTACGGGTTTTTCATTCTTTTTTACCAACAAATTCGAAAAAAATAACCTACGAGAACATTAAAAATTAATGATAGTTCTGTTATTTTTATCAACAAATTTCAAAAAAATAACCTACGAAAACTATAAAAATTAATGATTTCGTAGGTAATTTTTTACAATTTTTTATTGAAATATTTTTTTTAAAAATTTTTAATAAAATTTTTGGGGAATCGATCACGCAATCAACTACATTCTGGCCAGACACTCTTCCCATCGTGCCAAAGTCACTTGATACAAACATGTTTTTATATTTCTATAAATAATTTTTTTATTTTTTTTTCTACAAAAAAATAACCTACTTTTGTAGGTAAACCCTAATGATATTTCATTAAAAAATACTAACAATTTAAAAAAAAATTACTTACACAAATCATTAAAATTTAAAAGAATAATCAGTAGTTTTTACTTACAGAACACAAATAAATGACTTTAAAAATTAAATGTTAATGAAAGTCTTTATTTTTTAGTGTGTTATTTTTGAAACAAAGGACAGCAGTAGTCATTAATAAAAATTTAACATCAAACAAATGGTTTTTCTTTTAAAAACGACTAAACGGAAAACTTTTTAAATAAACTACAAACAGTTAATGACATAATTTTTGAGTGTCTTTCAAATCAGCGTTTGAAAGGCTACGTTAGCTACCCGTTTTTTTGCTTTTGCTTTTCATATCACTTCAAACAATTTCAATATTATAAGTTATAGCTTTTGTTTACTTTTCTTTTTTGTGTTTGCTTAAACTACAACAACATGAAAAAAATAAAAACTCCAAACAGAGCAGTAGCGGAAAACAAATTTTATTGTTGTAGCCTACAAATATACTACAGTAGTATATTTGTAGGCTACAGTATTACTACAGTATTACTACAGTAGTATTACTACAGTAGTATTACTACAGTAGTATTACTACAGTAGTATTACTACAGTAGTATTACTACAGTATTACTACAGTATCACATTGTAAACAAATGTTGCAATATAAAAACGTGATCATATTAAAAATTTCGTTAAGATGGTGTAAAATGATTACAACATCGAAAAAAGAATAATAATAATTTTTAATAAAATTCTTTTAATTTTGGTCAAAAAAATATAGAAAAATTTGGAATTTTGTCGAATTTTTCGATATTTTCGAATATGTACGCGATTTTAATATTATCGGTCTAGACGCTCAGAAGTTATGAGAAAAACCGTGACATTAACATTGGGTTAGAGATGGGCGCTGGTCACGTGATTTGCGTGATTCACGTGAATCACGCGTGAGTGATTTTCATTTAAATCACGTGATTGTCAGTGAGTGTGAGCTGAAAAAAATCTGAGTGAGTGAGTCATTTATTTTTTTGCGTGAGTTTGCGTGATAAGATTTTTGATTAGCCAAATTTTTTTATTTTTTGTAAAAAAAATTTTTTGGAGTTTTTTTTGGTAAGAGAATTTTATTGCGTGAGTAGATTTTGCGTGACTCACGCGTGAGCGTGATTGAATCTGGCGTGAGTAAGATTTTTATTACTCACGTGAATAGTGAGTGAGCGTGAATAAAAAAACAATTGCGTAATTCGATTATTTTTGCGTGAGCTTAAGTGAGTGTGAGTCAAAATCCACTCACGCACCCATCTCTACATTGGGTTTTTCGAAAATGCACGTGTTGAAAAATACACAAAACATGGTTTTAATTAGAGATGGGCGCGTGAGTGATTTTTGACTCACACGCACACTCACTCACGAGCAAATTTTTTCTACTCACACTCACAATCACGTGAGTAAATTTAATACAACTCACACTCACTCAAGCTTCACTCACACTCTCGTTGACTCACACTCACGAAACTCTTAGTCATACAAGAAAAAATTAAAAACTAAAATTTGAAAAATCTTTTAAAATTTTCAACAAAATTTAAAGTTCAGCGTAACTTAAAAAACCGACTCACGCACACTCACGCAAAAATCTTACTCACGCACACTCCACTCACACGCGCGTGAGTAAAATTGAATTTAGTCACACTCAAGCGTGGTCACGCGTGAATCACGTTCTAATCTGCTCATGTGCCCATCTCTACTTTTAATGACAAGGGAACACCACAACAATGTTTGCCAAAGTTTTTTTTTTTTGAGAAGTTGAATTATAATTTTACATTAAAACAATCCAACCCAATTCTTTATACACAAAATAAAACAGTTATGTTAAACAAGATAAGTGTGTGTGTGTGTTATAGTTTTATTAAATTTTTTCTTTGTAGGCTACAAAAACAATATTTATAGGCTACCAAAAATAATTTGTAGGCTACAGGTAGGCTACCAAAAATAATTTGTAGGCTACAGGTAGGCTACCAAAAATAATTTGTAGGCTACACAATTCTAATGTTTTTCTTTTTTTTGCTACTTATTCATTTTTAAAAACAATCGTAAGCTCTCGCTACAAAAACAGGAATGTGCAAGTATTAGTAGTTATAGCAATTGAATGATTTACATATTGTTTGTTTTTAAAACTACACATATCGTCAATTTTGGTTGTTTAAGCTACTTTCTTCGTAGTAATTTTAACGCTGTTTCAAATTTCATGAAAATAGAAAATATTTAATTAAAATTTTGTTTGTGTATGTTAAACGCGTACTTAAATAACTTTATAAAATCTGATAGTAATCGAATCAGTTTTGGACTTAGGCCCCTTTTGAAAATTTCGCCCGATACTCAGTTAAAGCGGTTTATTGTCAACAAATAGAAGCCCATTTCACTCAAATTTGATATGTGAGTGTTTTTTACACTTATTAAAGATTTGACAAAATAAATATCTAATCAGTCCATAGGACCCATTTTCCGGGGCCAATTTTCGAAAAACTCTGGTGTAGGGTATTTTATGGTCGGTATTGACCGACTATAATTTTCTTACTTTTTTTTTTTAATTTTTGCAAAAAGTTGATTTTTGGGTTTCTCAAAAATGTATGCATATTTTTCCATCTCTGGTTTTTGGGGGTAAGCAATATTCTATAAAGCTGATATTTAAAACCTAAATAGATGTGTTTAACTAGAACTCGTAAAAATTAACAAGATCAAATTTAAATTTTTGAATTTTTTTTAAGAAATGTTTTTTGTCTTAGAAAAGTTGAAATTTCAGGACTGAAGGGGGGCCCCAAGACGAAGTGCGATTTTCCTGAAATTTTAACCAAATCGTTTCGGAATCTCTTTTTATCAATTTCCCCTTGTTTTGTAAACTTCCTTACCGTTTATAACTGTATTTTAAATTTGTTTAAAACGGGTTAATTTTTTTATTTTTCTTTTGTTGTTAAATTCCATCAAATCCCCTAATGAAGATTTACCTTAATGACTTTTAATGCCAAATAACAGTTTGTCAACTCAAAAAACAAAAAACTTTACCTTTTAAGAAAAGTTTTAGTATTCGTACGAAAAACTTTTGCAATTTTAAACTTAAACACACATTAAAACTAATTGTTAAGGGTATTCTTAAAAGTTTTTTTAGCGTCAAAGGAGCCATGTACAAATAACTATAAAATTTAAATTGCATTTTGCTTCAGCGAAGTAAAGTCAGCTAAAAATAAAGAAAAACAAGTTTCACAACAAACAGGTAAAAATATTAAAATGTCATTTATTAATTAAAACAAATGAGCACACAAATTATTAATTTTATTGTATACACTCGACAGCAAAAATATTGTAAAATTATGAGAACAAATTTAAAAAATTTTAAATCCATAATTTTTTTTGGAACCACTTTTCCAGATCAGGTTACAAATCCGTTTCATTATTAAAATGCAAGATATAACGGATTTAAAATTAGTTCTGGAACTTTTACACTGTTCAACAAATTGTAGGTGACTTAATGTGTTTGGCTTAAAACCAAAAATGAAAGCACCCCAATAGTAGACTAAGCCCCCAAAGGATTTTGGTCACGTACTAATGGAATAAGTGAAATAAATGATGTAAATATACTTTCGAGCTATGTAATATTCTTAGATGTCTGCAGTAAAATTTTACGGTGCTTCTTTTCTTTGAAAATTTTAACCCTCTAAGGCTAATTTCAAAAAGATTTTTTCTCGAAAATGTTCACTAAAAAATGATTGAAATTTTATGTGTTAAGCTAAGTACTCTGTTTTTTACGGTGAAAATTTCACTTAAACTTTAAACGCTTCAAATCGCAATAAAACATTTAAAAATAAATAACTTTTGACGATTATAAGAAAGAAACGATCATAAAAAACTGAAATGTCACTTTTTCACGGCAATTTAAATTGTCTTGTATAATAAAAATGCGTGAAAATTTTTATAACAATTTCCCTATAATTCCTCGCGTTGCCAAAATTTTTTTTTTTTATATGGAGTTTGTCAAATTTTTTCCCGTGAAATCGAACAGAGTACTATGCCTTAGTAAAAAATTGCAATCAGTAACTCAAATACTTTTGTGCGGGGCGTATCATTAATGTATACATGATATAATTACTCATGCGCTCCGTATGCCAAGTCATTTTTATTAAAATATTTTACATTCAATGCATGTTTATCGATAAGATGTTTTACTCGGTCTATCGGGATACAATTATAAACGGTGGACACAAAAATTTTAATTTCCCATTAATGAAAACCAAGAGCTAACATATAATTCAGATTACACTGTGCTACAAAAAACACAAAATCGAATATACTTTTGAAATGAGGTAGTTAGGGTTGTAGGTCTCGTCGAAAAGATCACAAAAATGCGAACAAAACTTGCCAGACACCCTCAAATTTTAAAGTTATTGTCAAAAAACGTTTTTTTGTGACTTTTCTCACTAAACCACGTGTAACTTAAACATTTTTCAACCGATTTTCAATTTTTCAACTGTTTTGGATAGAAGAAGGATAGGGCTTTTTATGTGTGAGAATTGGTTTATACATATAGGAAAGATATGTATTGATTTTTTTAACAATATCTATTTTTTTTTGATATTTTTTGAAAAATTTTTGAGCTTATCGATTTTTTCTGCTATAGTTCGTTCAACAAGATTTATATTTATAAACGTATTCTTAAAGAAAATTTAATTGTGAATACGAGGAGCCTTATGCCGAAAAAATCGGATAACAATTGACCGAGTTGTGATAATTTTTCTAAAAAAGAAAATTAAGATTTTGCATGAAATTGCCGTTCGGATAACCCAGGTAAAAAATAAAAAAAATAAACGAACATACTAAGAGGTCGCGTATCATTATTTTAAAGGTTTTTGGCCTCCTGAATTCGAATTTGACCTTGAAATTGCGCTATCTTATTAAGTTTTTGATATATCAATTTATGTTAAATATCTCAAAAACCTGACGAGATAGAGCAATTTAAATGCCAGATTCGGATTCAGCGCGCTAAAGACCTTTAAAAATATTGTACATGACTTCTTATGATAAATTTATTTTTTTTGCCTAGGTTGTCTGAATGGCGATTTCCTGAACAATCTTAATTTTCTTTTTTAGAAAAATTATCACAACTCTGTCAATTCTTATCTGATTTTTACAGGATAAAGTTCATAGAATTCAGAACTAAATTTTCTTTAAAAATGTGTTTATAAATATAAAGGTTGTTAAACGAACAATAGCAGAAAAAAATCGAAAAACTCGAAAAATTTTCAAAAACTAACAAAAAAATTAGATATTATAGAAAAAATCAATAGATATCTTTCATATATGTGTAGACCAATTCACGCACATGGAAAGGGCTATCCTTCTTCTATCCAAAACGGTTAAAAAATGTAAAATCGGCTGAAAATTTTCCGAATTACACAAGGTTTAGTGAGCAAAGTCCCAAAAAAACGTTTTTTGACAATAAATCTAAAATTTGAGGGTGTCTGGTAAGTTAAATGGGCATTTTTGTGATCTACTCGACAAAACCAACGACCTATACCATGTCACATTAGAAGTATTTTTTCACTGTAGCACAGTGTTATTATTATCGGGTACCCCGATTTTCGGTGTCTTCATCTTTAGTGTAGTTTTACTAACTATTTTCCTTGGTTTTTCTTTTTCAAAATATCGAAAATTATACAACAGTGTTTTTATCGTGGAACATTCTTCTTCTAAACATTATGAAAGTTATGATCTGCGAAGATTTTAAAATTTATTTGATGAACAAAATTTCTAAAAATTGGACTCTTACTTATTGAATTATATTATTCGATAAAAAAAATTTGAATAAAAAACAAATAAACCGGAAATTAAATTAACTTCCCTGCTTCATATCTTTTCAAAATCACATACAAATTGAATTTCATAAAAGTTATGAAATCATTTGAATAACATAAAAACATGATTATAAATTGAATTTCAATTTCAATAATCAAAAACTGTTAACGTGAGAAAAAATCTCACAGACGTTTATTTTATTGTTATATAGACGATTTATTATTGTTCATTTTTCTGAAAAGCCAAAAAAAGGTGATTTAAAAAATTAATAAAACATTAATTTTAAAAATAATAAAAAAAAAAACATTATGTTTAAATAATTAAAAATGTTAATTATATACAATAAATCAAAGATTGACATTAAACGAAATAAAACAGCAACAGAATCAAAGCCAAAACCAACCTACAACTTAAAAACAAAAATAATAAATTATACAAAACAAAACCAAAATATGGACAATCAAGTTAACAAATTTCACAAAATGCTATAGATATTATAATAGATAAATACACTCAATCGATATGTATGTATTTTGTTCGTTTGTATAGACAAGTTTTCCAGAAATAACAACAACCGCAATAGCAGCAAAATCAGCATATTACCAAAATGGTTTTGTTGTGAATAGATGGACAAATTATTCAATGGAATTGTATTCTTTTGTATACTTACAGTGGAATAAATGGCTGGTGTGTATGATGGAACAACCCACACTTAACCAATATTGACCAATCATAAAACGCTGTTTGTTACCACAAAAACACAGACGGACGGACAAAGTGTAATTTATGGCTTTATTTAAAAACAGATAAAAATAAATAAACAACAAAAAGAATACAGCGATAGCAATAAATATAAAAATCTCAAAAATATAATAATATTTAAAAAAGCGTGTCAACGATTTTCAAGATTTAAAATTTATAATAAGTTTACAGTTTTACAGTGTAAGACCTTAGTAATGACAAGATGTTCAAATACAAACAAGAAAAAATTACACTCGGCTTAACCGAATCTATTAATACGCTCCATTTTGTCCAATGGGTATTTCAAATTTAAATCATGCATGAATGTTCTACTTTACTAAAGAGTTAAAACACCTCAATTCCACCGAAAAAAGTAGCATTTTTGACCTTACCCATTTCAAATTTGATGAAACTTGGAATATAGTTGGGCCCTTACAAAAAACTCATAGTGCCAAAATTTTGGACTTCTGATAGTTTTTCTTGTCGAGATATGGGGTGTTGAAAATTAGCAAAATCGTATATATATGACAAAAGTGTTCTGAGATAAATAAAGATAACGCGAAAAGTAATAACAATACACACAGAAAAAAACGAATTGTTATATTGACCCCCATATTTGTGAATACAATTAAGATTTTCACTGAAAGTGCTCCTATACGGAAATTTGTAATATCAACTAACGTTTGAAAAATTTAATTGTTGAAAAAACAAATGATAAATGAGTTTGTAATAGTTCTCCTAAATTATTATTTGACAAACGCACAAAATCGTAATTTTTTTTTTCAACAAACACAAACGTAATTTGTTGATCTAACAAACGAAAAAAAAAATAAATTTTGTTTTCAACAAAGAAATTCAACAAACACAAACGCCATTTGTTGATATGGTAAAGGAATTCAACAAAGGAATTTGTGATATCAACCAACAGTATTAGTTGTATTGACAAATAAAATCAATTAAATATTTTGTTGGATCAACAAAATATTTAATTGATATGATAAAACTTTTTAGGAAAAAAAAATTAAAAATAAATTTATTAAAATTTTTTTTATCGATATAAATATAAGAGAATATTAATATTGAAACTAAACAAAAGTATATTGTTAGTCAATATTATTTTTTATGACACTTAAGAATTTATTTTATTTTTATCGTTATACCATTTTTGTCTTATGTTGAAAATTCTTTTTTTTTCGTTCGTTAGTTCTTTATTTGTTTCTTTTTTATATACACATGTTTTAGTTTCGCTTTAGACAAACATAGCAATCGGTAAAAACTTGGAAGGCAAATTCTGTAAAAAAAATACTCTAAAAATATAAAGGCAAAAACAAAACAATAATTAACAAAACAAAAAGTTTATATAAAAAGATTAATTTATTTTAGAAATAAATTTTTTTTAATAATATTTTCTATGAAATAATTTCAATTGCTGCCGTGACCATTGCTAGCTCAGATGAAACTAAGTTCATTATCGTTTGTTTTTTTTAATTGTCTTCTTTTTTCATTGTCTTCTTTTTTAAAAAGAAGTACAGGCACTAATTAAAAACAAAATATACGACGAGAGAGAGCATGTTGCTGTTATAGTATATTTGTGCTTTTTTTGTTTTATACTTTACAAAAGCTACCAATTTCTTTATAGAGAGCGTTTGTTAAAAACAAAATTACGATTTTGTTAGATTGACAAAGTTCTTTGTATTTATTGATATAAATTGTTGAAATATGACTTTTATTTGACAAAGTCGTTTATTGACAAAAATTGTTGTAGAAAATCGGTTTTATTTACAAATTATTGAACAGTAATAACAAACAAGTTATTTGAAAGTTTAAAAAATATTTTTTTTTGACAAACTGTCACCAATGATTTGTTGAAATTCCCCTTTTATTTTGAAATGAATTTATTTGACGTAGTTTGTTGAAAACAAAATCGAATTTTTGTATTATTGACTAACGGGAGCCGATTTTACTAAATGTGTGGTTGATATCAGTTTGGGACATTCACAATTGCTGTTTGTTGACTTGAATTTTATCATTTTATTTTCTGTGCAGGTTGTAAATAATAGGTAATGACACAGCCGGCTTTTAAAATGACATTTCCTAAGATTTTTTTTGAAAAAGGTCAAAGGTCATTGGTTTTAACCTTAATTTTTGGAGAGCTATATCTCAAAAAACGATGTGTTTAAAATTTTGGAAAAAAATATATGTTATTAAGGGTCACCTGTAATACTTAAGTTTAAATTTTCAGGATGGAGACTTCATTGGAACTTTTAATATTAATAGAAACATAGTGACAGGAGAGACAAAGCGGTGTATTTTCCCTTAGAAAAAAAAAAATATTTTTTTTGTCTCTGAGATTCTAGTACCAAAGTTCACTTTTCTGAATGTTTTTGACGTGCTGAGTCTATATATGACATTTGAACTGGCCTATCGCTATTAGTTTTCGAGATATCTGCACATAAATGTGTGAAAATTTGCTAAAATGCTATTGCTGTGTTTTTTGCACATTTAGGTGCATATATCTTGAAAAGTAATAGCGATACCAAAGTTCAATGATCATATTTGGACTCAGCACGTCAAAAACATTCAAAAAAATTAATTTTGGTACTAGAATTTCAAAGACAAAAAAAATATTTTTTTTTCTAAGGGAAATTACACCACTTTTTCTTTCCTGGCACAATGTTTCTATTAATATATAAAGTTCCAATGAAGTCTCCATCCTAAAAATTTAATTTTAAGTAGTATAGGTGATTGTTAACAACATATATTTTTTTCCAAAATTTTAAAAATATTGTTTTTTGAGATATAGCTCTCCAAAAATTAAGGTTGAAACCAATGACCTTTGACCTTTTTCAAAAAATATCTTGGGGAACGACATTTTAAGGGCTGTGTCATTACCTATTATTTGCAACCTGACTAAGACCTGTGTTGTTATTACTTTTCGAGTTATTTATCTTTATTTATCTCAGAACAATTTTGTCAAATATATACGATTTTGTTAATTTTCAATACCGCATATCTCGAATACTGGAATGACCAGAAACCTGAAAAATTGTCAAAATCTCTTTTTTTTTTTTTTAAGTAAACCCCTGTACTTAATTTCATTAAATTTGGACTGGGTGCGGTCAACTTCTCGGTTGAATTTAGGTGTTTTAGCTTAAACTAATAACGCTAATGCTTTGATGGTTTCTGAAATATGGCGCCTAGAAAAGTTAACAAATCGTTAAAAACTGACTGAAGTGGGCAAGATTTATTATATCTTCCTAATTGCATATTTGCAAAACTCATAAACTATTAGCAAAAAATCGATGTATATTTTCTAGCTGATAACGGGAAAAATTAGAAAAAGAAAATTTAGGAGGGATTTTAGTTCACGGTTTTTTGAAAAAAATTAAAAATATTTATAAGGGTTTAGAAAATGCAGAAGAAAAATGGAATTTATAAAAATTACACAGAAAAAAGTCAATTGTTATATTGACCCCCATATTTGTGAATACAATTAATTTTTTTACTGAAAGTGCTCCAATATGGAAACTTGTAATATCAACTAACGTTTGTAAATTTTGATTGTTGAAAAAAGAATTTTGATTTTTTTCAACAAAGAAATTCAACAAACATAATTTGTTGATCTGTCAAATGAAAGTTTTTTTTTTCAACAAAGAAATTTAACACAAGCACTTTTAATTGATATGATAAAATAATTTTGAAATAAAATTACTTGACTGATTGTGAGTTTGTTGACAACAAAATCGAAAGTTTGTATTATGAAATAACAGGCGGTCATTTTTACTAAATGTTTGGTTGATATCATGTTTGGTTATTTTACAATTGTTTGTTTGCTGATTTAAATTTGACGATTTTATTTTCTGTGTGTTGACATTTCTAATATTCCCATTACGGTTTCAAATACTCCAGTTAGTGTTATCATCAGTAGGATTTTTTATGTCGATTTGTCTTGTTAATGGAAATTGTTTTTTATTTATGGGGCATTCCACACCAAATGTGCAGCGAAAAAAACTTGTGAAGCTTTGTATTGGCTATCGATTATTTTTTTGGAAAATTTTCAGAACCCGTTCTTAAATTTTCCATTTTTTAAAAAAGTAAATTTATCAAAAATTCAGACATGTGTTTTTAACACATTTTTAAAAAATGGAAAATTTAGAACCGGTCTGAAAATTATCGAAAAAAAATGTTAATCGATTGCCCATACAAAACTATACAAGAATGCAAATTTTTGAGATTGTGGTGCATTCTGTTTTAATTTTAAAAATATTTAATCAAAGCAACTCGACACAAATTTAACCATTTTTCTAATATTTGACCACGCCTCGGAAGCCCAGTTTTTGAAATATGAAAAACCAAAAACGCAATTTTCTTAGTTCCGTATAGGGCTATCCATACAACCTATTCAGAAATTCAGGGGCACATGTTTTCTGTAGCGGGACATTTGGTGTGGAATGCCTCATATGTGAATATTTATAGTTTTTACAGAATAATTTTTGACAATTTCCAATACTACAATTATATTTCTAGCAATCTCAACCTCACCTCATACTTTCGTTCAATTTTTTCGTCTTTTACATTATTTCGCAAGGGTTACCAACATGATCCCGAATTGCAGACACAAATTAAGGAATTAGCATTTTCTCAAAATACCTGAAATAGCTATAAACAAGTAGAAAAATTAAGTTCGACTTGGTCGAATCTATGAATACCCTCCACAATGTCATCTGATAGTAATTTTCTAAAAAAATTTAAAAAAATTGCATCACAAATTTTTTATTAGAAATATACCTATTATTTTGAGTAAAACTTTTTTTTAATCAATCAAATTTTTTTGAGTGTAAAATTTTTTTTGACTGACAGCATTTTTTGAGTGTGACATTTCATTAAAAAAAAATTATGTATACATTTTTTTTTAGTGTAACATTTTTTTTAGTGTAAATATTTTTTTTAGTGTACAATTTCTTTCAGTAACAAAATTACTTTGTAAAATATTTTTGTTGTTTTATACCTATATGCAATACAAAAAAAAATATTTCACATATTTCCCACTTTTTATTTTACTTCATTTGATTTTTTTTTCCAAAAATTCTTACTATACACCGTTACATACAGTTACAAAAACAATAACAAATACTTACTTGTCTAACAACTAAACTGCACCCCACGACAAGGCAACAAACAACAACAAGTTTTAAAAAACTGGTATTTCACCATGCTTTTACAACTTGTTTAACGAGTTTTCAACAGTTTAAGGTGAAACAAATCTGAAATTCAGTGCTTTGCTTATAACTTTTGAACCACTGAACCGATTTTGCTGAAATTTAAAACCAAACAGCCTTGGGGAACGACAAATATATATGCTAAGCTTCAGCCCCCTCAGAATTGTCTTTCGAAAGTTATAGTAGTTTTAATCTTGTAAATTCGAAAAATACCCTTGCCGAAATTTACTCTTTTGCTCATAACTTTTGAACCACTTGACCGATTTTGCTGGATTGCAATACCAACCTGACCCGGTAAATGGAGAACATATATGTCAAACTTCGGGAGCCTCCGTAAAGTCTTTCAAAAGTTAGCGTGTTTTCAACGGACAGACAGACAGACAGACGGACGGACGGACGGACGGACGGACATCGCTAGATCGACTTAAAATCGATCAAGGATCATGAATATATATACTTTATGGGGTCCTAGATCAATATTTCGATGTGTTACAAACGGAATGACAAACTTATATATACCCTCTATCACTAGAGTGGAGGGTATAAAAAATAAATTCGCAACATTTTTCAATTTTGTTTTTTTTTTTATTATTTGAAAGATAATTTATTGCAATATTTTTTAAATATTATAACACAATATTTGAACTGAAATTGCTACTTAAGGGGCAAAATCGGCTGCAGTTGTACAGCTAAAAGTACTGAACCGATTTTAATAAATGTTTTTTTGATTATTAAATTCTCTAGTACTTATAGTGGCCATTTTTTTTTTGAAATTTTTTATCTAATTATGTTTTTTATGACAGAAGAAAAGTAAATTTTTTAATTTTTTAAGTTTATTTCAACAAAAATCAATATTTTTCAAAAAATGGGCATGGTAAGTACCAGAGAATTTAATAATCTACAAATCAAACAAAAATTCATCAAAATCGGTTTGCTATACAACTTATCTACAATGGACTGGCAAACCTGGAAATTCTTGTTGACAAAATTTTGTATTCTAAAATTAAAGTAAGGTAGAGCGAAACGGACAAAAGTTTTAAATCAAAATCTATGGCGATCCTTAAAGAACCTAACGGGGTCTCGAGGCAACAGGGTCAGGACTCATGGGGTCCGAACCCAATAGAGTCTAGATCCAAGAATAAAATTTTCCCAATTTCTAGTTAAAATTGGCAAAAAATTAAATAAATTTTTTTCTCTTTATTTTTGGGAAAAATATAAACTAAACCAAGAAAAAAATCTTTGGAGCCAAATCATTCCCAATTTTTTTAAATTTAATTAATTTTCCTATTTTTTACTTCGCATTTTTTTAGTGTAGGGGATCTTTGACAACATATATTCAGAGACCATAACAGCTATGAGATTTTTTGAAAAAAATCAAATTTAACTGTTCAAAAATATTTGATCAAATAAAAATTAAAAATAAGAGTTTGAAATGATTTATATAAATATCTTGTCAAAATAACAGAAATAAAAAACTATTATTTAGTATAACTGTTATCAAAAACTTTTTGAGCCTTAAAAAACTTGAGTTGTTAAAATAAAACTACAATAAACGCATGCAAAAGAGTCCTATTGATCGCTAATACTTTAATCAATGATTTAAAGATATAAACTTTGATAGATTTTTTTAAAAATAACTGTTATAACCCTTATTTACTCCAATAAATATAAAATAAAAGTTATTTTAGATTGTTTGATCAAAACGTTTTTAATAACTGTTATTTTATACTGTTATTGTAAAAATCAAAAAATAAAAGTTATTGCAAATTTAAACACGGGACATCTCTAGACGTCCTTTCATATATAAAATACTTAGTTTGGACAACATTAGTTTAATGATTTTTTTAAAACAAAAATTCAAATATATCTGTTATATTTGGTCTCTGCATATATTTTTTCCACAATTTTAAAACTATCGCTTTTTGGGATATATCCCTCCAAAAATTAGGGTCAAATTAACGACCTTCGACCTTTTGAAAAAAAAGAAACATTACGCATGTCATTTTAAAGGCTGTCTCATTAGCTATTATTTGAAATCCGAATGAGACCTGTACCTTGATTACTTTTTGAGATAACGTCATTTATGTCAGAAAACGTTTGTCAAATATGTACAATTTTCCTAAACTTCACGACCCCATAACTCGAATACTAGAATGGCCAGAACCCTTAAAAATTGGCACAATCTCTTTATTGTTAAAGTAAGCCCAGTACTGAATTTCATTAAATTTAGAGGGGGTGAAGTCAACCCGTCGAATGAATTGAGGTGTTTTCACACACTTGTTACCTTTTAAATTCATTGAATATTCTAATAACATTAACCGATACCGTAAAAGTATAATGACCACCATTTCAGTATTATAATATTCAGAGCATATCATGATTATTGAGTCTATTCGTATGTATAAATTTAAAATGATGGCTTAAATGAAACAATTTAATATAAGCTTGTCGAAGCTGTTGCATACAGCGATTTACAATCGTACCTACATAAATATTTTGATTTATATTTTTTAAAAACCATTAACTATGATAGTGATACATTTATATTATTTGTATTGTTGTTTCTTCTCTCTGTTTGCTATAGATCTTCAACCATTATTGTATTTTGTAACAATCATTTTGTATAGAAAATTTATTTATTAAGTATTCTAGTCAAGTTAGTTGAGTTATTTCTGCTACCAATTCCAGTTTATTCATACATATACGCATTTTTAGTAGAGTGGGTTGAAAAAATGTAATAAAATTTTAAAATCAAGCAGAAACAACTTTAAAATAAATATAAACCACTGCTGAAATAAAGCAAAGTTTATTTTTTAAATGATCAAATACAATAATAATTTTAAAATTAAAGTTGTTCTACTTTAATTTAAAGTTGAAATCAATTTTGATTTAATGTAGATATATAAATTATTTTTATGATGTCCTTAAACAATAATTTTTAATAAATAAAATAACATGTTTTAATGGTTTTATTTTAGTCAAAACTCAAACGAAAGAGTACACTTTTGTGTTAAAACACCCTGCAAAAAAAGTCATTACCACTTCCTAGTGGAGTGCTTTAAAACTATAACAAATGTAATGAAATACAACAAAAATAACAAAAAACACAAGACAAAAACACACAAACATTCTTTTCTACTCCTGAATTCATAGTTATTCAGTTCTTAACTCATTACCTTCCACGACACTCCCATACAAATGTAAGTAGATATTCAGTAGATAAGAGGTACTCCGGGAAGTAGTTGGAAGTTGTTTGAAAACTCGGAGTACTTCTTATCTATTGAATATCTACTTACATTTGTATGGGCGTGTCGCGGAAGGTAATGAGTTAAGAGCTGAATATCAAATTTTTATGGAGTAGGAAAGAATGCCTTTGCGTTTTTTCTGACTTAGAGCCCAGTCACAATTGGCACCACCGACGACGAACCACTGCAAAAGAGAGAGCGACACATTAAAATTAAGCGACAGACGACCGGACACATTTTATAAAGAAAAAGACGCTCATATCATTCACACATCTATTTTTTTTTCTTTTGTCATCCTATAAAAACAGGTATACAATGTTTCTTGTGTGCAACACACACACAATATATTACCTCCAATTGGAAAAATTTGCATATTTTGTTGAACATATGGCAACGCTACTTGATACAAATTTGAGAAAAATGAGAGGGTGGTGAGAGAGCACCACAAAAATAGAATAGAATCTATTCTGGCGGCAGTGTGGTCGACCACAAAGCGATTTTTTGCTTTTCATACAAAATGTACGAAAACATTTTGTGGTTACCGAATGTGGTACCAATTGTGACTCGGCTCTTACCAAGGTTTTTTAGCTTGTTTACCGTTTTTTTCACCACGTGGTTTACGGTGGATCCAATCTGAAATTCACGGTTTTCTTGATAACTTTTGAACCACTAAACCGATTTTGCTCAAATTCAAAACCAAGTAGACTTGGGGAACGACAAATATATATGCTAAGCTTCAGCACCCTCAGAATTGTCGAGGTTAGAAAGTTAGAGTGGTTTTAATATCGTAAATTCGCAAAATACCCTTGCCGAAATTTACTCTTTTGCTCATAACTTTTGAACCACTGGACCGATTTCGCTGGATTGCAATACCAACCTGACCCGGTAAATGGCCAACATATATGTCAAACTTCAGGAGCCTCCGTAAGGTCTTTCAAAAGTTAGCGTGTTTTCAACGGACAGACAGTCAGACAGACGGACGGACGGACATCGCTAGATCGACTTAAAATCGACCAAGGATCATGAATATATATACTTTATGGGGTCCTAGACCAATATTTCAATGTGTTATAAACGGAATGACAAACTTATATATACCCTCTATCACTAGAGTGGAGGGTACAAAAAAAGCCTGCGAATTTTTTACTCTTGCCAAAAATATTAAATCATGGTAATGTTTTGCGGAAGATTTGGGTGTACTTGCCAAAGGAAAGTTTTTTTAGAAAAAATAATGTTATATTACTTTGCTATTCCCTGCAAAACGAATTGAAATATCAGTCGACCAAAAAAAACCAAAAGAGCTGTACATTTCGTAAGTGATTGCAAAAATAAGTGCAAACAAGTAGAAAAGTTAAATTCGACTTGGCCGAATCTATGAATACCATCCACAATGCCCATTTTAAGTGATAGTAAATTTTGTAACGTGAAAAAAATAACAGTTATGATTAGAAATATTTTATTTTGTGTAAAAAATTTTTTTTTTAATAATTTTTGGAAAAAAAATAAAAATTTTTTTTTGAGTGTAAATTTTTTTCGAATTTTACATTCAAAAAAAAAATTTTTTTTCGTGTGTATTTTTTTTTTGTTTTGGTATAAAAATATTTTTGAGTGACAAAAATACGTTTTAAAATATTTTTGTGACTTACCAATGGTTTTAAAACAGGTTTAACGGGTTTTCACCACGTGAATTTAAGGTGAAGCTAATCTGATATTCACGGTTTTGCTAATAACTTTTGAACCACTGGACCGCTTTGGGTGAAATTCAATACGAACTAGGCTGGAGGAACAAAAAATATATATGCCAAGCTTCAGCATCCTCAGAATTGATTTTCGAAAGTTATAGTGCTTTTTATCTCATAAATTCACGAAAAACCCTTGCCGAAATTCAGTCTTTTGCTCATAACTTTTGAACCACTTTACCGATTTCGCTGGATTACAATACCAACCTGACCAGGTAAATGCCCAACATATATGCCAAACTTCAGGAGCTTCCGTAAAGTCTTTCAAAAGTTAGCGTGTTTTCAACAGACAGACAGACAGACATACGGACAGACGGACGGACGGACATCGCTAGATCGTCTTAAAATCGATCGAGGATCATGAATATATATACTTTATGGGATCCTAGACCAATATTTCGAGGTGTTACAAACGGAATGACAAACTTATATATACCCTCTATCACTAGAGTGGAGGGTATAAAAAGTGTTTTTACATATTGGAGAGTATAAAAGATTCGGCACCAAAGAATGTGGTATATTCTCACTTGTTTATGTATATTTGCTAAACAAATGGAAAATTTTTATGCGAAAAGCTTAGACTTGGTGAAAAAGTAGTTTTGGTAAAAAAAATATTTTCTTTTCACGAAAAACAAATTATGTTACAAAAAAAAAAAAAATAATGAACCCAAAATTTTTGGTGAAAAAATAAATTGATGAAAAAAAGTTTTTGATGAATTTTTTTGATGAAAAGAAAAAATTTTGTGATGTAAAAAAAATTGATGAAAAAAAAATTTTGGTAAGAAAAAAATTGATAATAAAACATTTAATAAAAAAATTTGATGAAAATATAATAACAAAAAAATCTATGAAAAAGAATTTTGATGAAAAAAAATAATGAAAAAAAAATTGATGAAAAAACAAAAAAATTTATGGAAAAAAATTTTTGATGAAACATAAAATTTGATAAAAAAAATTAATGAAAAAAAAAATTGATGAAAAAAAAAGAAATTTGATGAAAAAAAAATTTGATAAAAAAAAAATTGAAAAAAATTATGAAAAAAAGGTTTGATGAAAAAAAAAATTTTTATGTAAAAAAAAAAAATTTGATGAAAAGAAAGTTTGATGAAAAAAAAAAAAATTGATGAAAAAAAAAAATTGATGAAAAAAAAGGTTGATGAAAAAAAAAATTCATGAAAAGTAAAAATTTATGAAAATAGAAAAAAAAATTATTGAAAAATAATTACTTTTTATTCACCAGCTGGTGAAAAACGGTTTTATTCACCACGAGGTGAATTATTATCCAAGTTACAAACCCAAGTTATTAAAATGTTTGGTTTTAAGAAAATGAAAATAGTAATTCTTGTTTTCTTTTTCGTTAATTGTTAGCTTATATAGTCAAACTGAGATGGGGTCCTGCAACTTTTTTAAAATTAGACACCAGCCTAAAAACATTATCATGTTAAAAACCTTGAGGGTTTTTTTGTGTAAAATATCAACTTTCATTTGCTTTTGGTAATTTGTTATGGATATTTAACAAAACTTAAAAAGTTTTTTTAAGGAAATAATTTTTGTGTCCATCAGTATTATTTGTATCAAATGATAAGGTTTTATTCCCCTCCACACTAATACACATATAAGCAAGTCCAATATATAAAACAGACTTGTTTAGGCTGAATTAAATGTTTTCTAATTTGTTGAATTTTTATATGTACGAGACAAAACAACATGTTTACAAAATTATTGTGACAAATACTATTGAATATTTGTGTAAATTCATATTAATATGTATAGATTAGTTTTGCCATTTTTTTTTTTTTTTCAAATAAATTTTTCTGTTTAAATACTGTGGGAAAATATATTTTTTTATGGTTACAAAAAAAAAAAAAAAACACATGTTTGAACATCACTAACAAATAAATTAAATCATGAATTATAAATGACAGTTTTTTTTTTTTTTTGTAATTTATTTAATATTTTAAAAATGTTGTTTATAATTATTTAATCAAATGTGTTTTTCTTTTTTACTTACAGAGTAATCCTTACGGTTTGAAAGATTCTACAACGGGTTCTGAAATGACTGCTTGGACTTCGGCTGGTTTACAACCGACAACTGGATATTATTCATATGATCCTATGTCTGCTTATGGGTAAGTTTTTAATTAATTATATTTAAAGAAAGTAAAACATGTTTTATCTTAAGTTAACGTATGCTTTAAAAATTAATTAAATTTTAATATTGTTTGATCCTTAAAGTATGCTTTAAAATATCATAAATAAAAAATTTGGTATCTTAATCCGAATTCTTTGGTATCTTAATCCGAATTGTGTTCTGGATTGTAGAAGTCCCTTCTTTTAAATTTTATAAGTCCACTCCTTTAAATAAATTGAAAGGCCGTGATTAAATTTTACAATTTGGATCACGTCGGTTTTTTTACCTTTTATAAAAACCATACTTAACTTTTTAGTCAGATAATTTGACTTTAAAACAATTGACATATTTTAGCATTTTTTTAGCGATTATGTAGATGGAAAACCTTCATGTAATTGTGAAAATGTGTGTATAAAAGCGCGAAATAATTTATTTATGATGGCAGCGGAAATAATCACCTATAATTGGATTTCATTCAACATGAAAATGTTACGAGTACTTATTTTAAATATAAATCATTGGCGGCAGAAAAAAAATTGTCGTTGCGTGTTAAGGTTATACACATTTTTAAAAATAAAAAAGAATGCCCTTTTATAAAGCAGTCTATAAAAACGAAAATATTTGTCAAAATATGTACAGTGTCAATCAAACAGTGCGAACATTACTTATAAGAATTTGCATAGGTAGTGTTCTAAAATTAAAAAAATGAGAGTGTTAAATTCGGCTGTGTTAAATCTTTTGTACCCTTCAAAATGTAAAAAAATATAAATGAGAATTTGCCAGGAAAGTTTTTGATTCCGCTATAGTTGGTAATAGAATAAATTTTAAATTTGTGTATACTTAACATGTCCTACTTTAGGGGCCCCTAGTGGTGCCCTTATTGAACATGTGGGGTCCAGCATCAAAACTTAGGTTCTAAATTACTTTAGCTATAACCGGTATAAATTTCGCTGCAATCGGTCCAGTACCTTGTTACTGACTAGTCAAATTATTAAAAATAAGCCACTGTGCCCGGTTGCGTATGATTGTTATTTAAAGGCAATTACAAAATTAAGCATACGCCATGTATACAGTTTTCAAGCAATTATTATAATTATAATAAAAGTTCACCAACTTCAAATGCGTGTAAAAAAATCTAGCGCTGAAGTGAAAAAAGCCTTGAGAGTTTTGTTATAGAATATGTCATTTGCTTTTGAACCAGGGTTCTACGACGTTAGCACGTCCACTGACTAATCTTTTTATCTCGTCTTACTCGTCCCTCATGTTGGAAGGTTGCAAATGTGCAGCCAATCCCTGGTAATTACCGTCCAATAGCAATATGATCAGCGCTCTCGAATGTGATGGTGAGCATGGTGAATTTCCATCTTGTTAGGTATCTTGAGGCTGACTTACTTTTAAACGATCGTCAGTATAGTTTTTGAAAAACACGTTCTACTGGGAATCTGATGGCGTTCCTTTCGGAACGTTCATATCTAAGACTAACGCTCATATCTAAGACTAATGCCATTGGTGTCGGTAATGACTTCTCTCGATTTATATCGTGTTTTCTCAGGAATCGATCTGTTATTATAGATGGTTTCTCATCAAATGAGTTAAAGCTTCAAACAGGGGTATCGCAAGGTTCTGTTATTTCTCCGTATAATAATAACACTAGTTTACAAAAAAAAAAAAAAAAAAATGCGCACGAAACGTGACTATAGTTTTTTATGTATTATTGACCATTGATCACTAAACTCAAAAAAAAATTATCAAACAATTTTTTCACGGATTCAGTAATTTAAGTTTTTTTTGCGATTCCCACCAGAACTTTTGGGTCTTTTCGCTACAACGAGACGACGGTCATTGTTACCAGTTCTCGGTTAGGTTGAAATTATTAAAAATGAGTTGTAAATAAATAGAAAGAATAAATAAAAATAATTGATCATGAGATCAAAACTATTATTATTATTATAATAGCTGATTTTAATCTTACACACCTACAGTGACAATCGAAGAGTGCTGACGAAGGATGGTTGACATCTTCCGAAAACTGTCGACATCTCCACTTAGCCTGTGTTGTCAATTAATTTTTTCAGATTTTCACATAGCACCGTGTGACAATTTTACATTTTTTGTTTTGGACCTGAACAAAACCACATATACGTGAAAGTAGAAGTCGAATATAAAAAAACTGCGTTCTTAGTTTTTCCTGGGTGTGATCCTGGACTCAAAGCTTTCTTGGAAAAGAAACACAGAATAAAGGATGAAAAAGTCGTTATGTGCTTTTTACACCTGCAGAAGAACTTTCGGGAGAAGGTGGGGTTTAAAACCGTATATCATACACTGGATGTATGGTGCGATAATTAGACCAATACTTACCTATGGTGCCCTTGTGTGGTGGAAAGCAGTGGATAATAAATCATATCTCTGCAATCTACAGAAGGTACAACGACTGGCGTGTGTGGGTATTACTGGTGCTATTAGATCAGCACCCCAGGCCGGTTTGGAAGTGATACTAAACATTCAGCCCGTGGATATTTACGTCAAGAGCACAGCAGCAAAATCGGCTCTCAGGTTAAGAGAGTCGCAATTGCTTAAGCAACGCTCTTGGGGACACTCGACTATATTAAGTACGGGAACTGGAACTGGCGGGACGGAACTGGAACAGAGAACCGACTATATCTCACCACAGACGAACTTTGACAGAACCTTCGAAGTCGAAATACCGACTAGGGAAGACTGGGCGGAAAACTCTGTTATTACAGAGAATGCGATCTCAATCTTTACGGACGGATCGAAAATGGAGATGGGTACGGGTTCGGGAGTCTACTCTGAATGCCTCGAAATCGGGGTCTCATTGAGGCTTCCGGATAAGTGTAGTGTTTTCCAGGCTGAGGTTGAGGTGCTTGCAATTGACAAAGCCGCGCAGTTAATTATGACAAGGGATCTTCGTCCTTGCATCATTAACATTTTCGTGGATAGTCTCGCAGCTCTGAAGGCCTTAGAGTCAAATACTGTAAAATCGGGAATAGTTTTGAATTGTATACAATCGCTTCGTCGAATCAGTCAGCACACAATCAAGCTAATCTGGGTCCCAGGCCACAGTGGGGTCGCTGGGAACGAATTGGCTGATTAGTGTGCGAGGAATGGCTCTGAATCGGTGGGGGAACGTGTAGAACCTGACATCTCGGTTCCTATAGTAGAATTGATGAACGAAATTTGTAGGATATCTGAAAATAGTATGAAGGATAGGTGGACATCACTGACTACGTGCAGGATATCTAGAACCCTGTGGCCACTGCCGAATCCTAAGAGGACAAAAAGTCTTCTTACTTTTGGCAAACGGACGGTTAGCCTATTAGTTGGAGTACTTACAGGACACTGTATGATTGGCCAAATGGCCGTGCGTATGGGAATTTCTGATAGGGACTATTGTAGGAGCTGTGGGGAAGTGGAGGAAGAGGAGTCAGTGAAGCACTTGCTATGCGAATGTCCGGGTCTAATGAGGAAACGCCTTAAGCATTTAGGGCAAAGATTTTTCGATGACCTGGACTGCCTAAGTGGTGTCTCATTGACGTCTCTAGCGGATTACCTCAGGGCAGCGACGTATCCAGGAATTTGAAAACGGGGGGCACAACTTTCAAATTTTTTTTAGTCATCGCCGATTTAACTATGACTACACCCCCTATTGAACCCCTATTTACCCCCCCCCCCCCCCCCGTATTTATTGCTTCACGTAAGAGTCATAAGCGAGAGCCATAAAAATGTCTGTTGTGACAGATTTTTCTGCTGACTCGACCTAGATTATCCAGACAGAAATTTAGCAAATCGCGTCTGCTAAAATCAGCAGATCCTCAAATGGTTCAAAATGGGTGTATTTTGGGCAGATTTTTGAGGTTTAAGTATTTTTGAGTATAGTTTGAAAACTTTGTTCATTTGTGCAATTTTAACCCAGAAAAAGTGCTAGATTGAAAATTTTAGATTTATATCCAAAAATTGTTGTTAGATATTCCAAATTCATATTCAGTAAAAAGTCTGGTGATCGCGCTGTTTTAGATTTTAGCTTGTTCCGTAGTACCATGTGATGATTTTGCTATAAAAAAGATTCAAAATTTAAGATTTTTTTGATAGAAAAAGTATCAGCATCTAAAAAGTTTTTATATAAAATTTCTTTCAGAATCTGATATATTTTTGTATAAAAATATTTGAGAATATGAAAATTTTACTATGGAAAATATAGTTTGGAATCTGATAGTTTGTCTATAAAAAAAAAACTAAGAATTTCAAAATTTTCTATAGATAAAATGTTTCAGAATCCTACAATTTTTCAATAAGAAAAAAAAAAAATTTCCCAAAATATAACAATTTCTCTGACGAAAAAATGTATTAGAATCTGAAAATGTTTCTAAAAAAGTGCTTTCAGAATCTGAGAATCTCCTATAGATATAATATTTCAGAATCTCACAATTTAATCTTAGAATCTTGTAGTTTTAAATTTTTTTTAGACACTTTTTTAGAAATTTTTTTTTATTATCCTCATGCATAATTTTTATTGGATAAAACCATTTTATGTGTTTCTTAAACATATTTTACAGATATTTCGATATAAATGGCTTTTTAGAAATGAAATTAGATTACGCTCTTGAGCTTTTATAAAAAAACTAAAATCTTTTCTTTAAAAACCAAAATATTTTGATTCCTGTGTATTTTTTTGTACAATGCGTTGTATTAATGTGTATTAATTTTTTAAAAATTTTCAAATCGAAAAGGGGGGGGGCACATGCCCCCTGTGCCCGCCCCCTGTATACGTCCATGCCTCAGGGTAACGGGGTGGTTTAAAAAGTAGAACTTTGAATCAGAGAGGGAGAGGGGAAATATGATTAGGGGAATCACAATGGGCCTTTTGGCCTCCGAGTGAACTCGCCAAATGGCGAGCGCCCATCCAACCTAACCTAATCTAGTTTTTCATTTCGTGAAAAACCATTTAAGAGGACTTCAAAGTTATTAGGATATAAAAATTTCAAAATTTTTTTTTAAATATTTCTATCTATCAGTTTATGGGAATATGCCCAAGTAGAAATTCATGACGGTTATAAAAATAAAGCGTCTTTAGAGCACTCTTAAGTAGAATATTATGACGGTAATAAGAAAAAGCGTTTTCAAAACACCCCTGAGTATAAATTCATGATGGTTATAAAATAAAATCAAGACTTATCAAAAATAACTCAATTTTAAAGCATAACTTCGTAACGCTTTTCGAACGATTCGTAAAAGTTGATTGAGAATACTTTTTAACCAAACCTATGATTTTATTTCACTGTCATTCAAAAAATAAGAACTGTCAAAATTGTTTTTGGTTTGATTTAGGCAAAAAATTGGGTTTGCTATCATAATTTTCCCATTACAAAGTATTTTCAACATTATATCCTATTATGTCCTATATCTATTGATGAAATTGGGTTATAAAATGTTGTTCATTTCATTGAAGATATTGGATAACTTTGTGATAAAATTTTGATTTACAATCATAGTTTTTGCATTTCAAGAAACTGGTTTCAAAAGCGAAGTCAGAAAACTGAGATATTGTAGCTTCCATATTAGCTACATCATCTGCGATGTGAAATATTTTGTGAAAATTCATTGTTTGTTTCTAATAATTTTCTTAAAATTGTCTTCGCATTAATCGCTTTTGAAGTATCTATTTTTCTGGATGGAAAAATACGACAAACTGTATAGAGAATTTAAATTCTCTATACTGGTTAAATTCCACTACATTTTTAGAATTATTGCTCAACTATATAACAAAAATATCTAATTTCCAATTTTCAATGTCCATTAAAACGAAAGATTTCCTCTGAAACTATAAAGTTATGTCATCAGATATTTTATTAAAATTTTGTTGCAATATTACAATTTCTTGCAAACTTTGACATTTTTAAAACTAATTTTTACAGCAATTTCTTGCCTATACCAAGATACAACTTATATCGTCCAGTACGACAAAGTTTAAAAAAATTTTAAAATTGCTATATTTTTTGCTTTTTAACGCTTTAATAATGCTTTAACAAAGCGTTCTCAAATCACCATTATAAATGTCTTTAAAAACGCTTTATATAAACCGTTTAACGGTGTTATCATTAGAACTATCTGAAAGCGCTCTGAGGATAGTTTTCCGTATGATCTAAAAGCATTCGTACTACCATGCAGAGCGCTTTAAAAGCGTTTTTACGGTTATATTTTTCTACCTGGGAGGGTATCAAATAAAAAAGAGGACAATTTCTAAAAATGGAATTTTTTTTTTTAAATTTTTTTTCACCATTTGGCCTAAGTCCAAAAAGGGTCAGATGGTAATCAGATTTGATAAAGTTGTTAAAGCACGCGTTTATTATACACCAACAAAATTTTAATTAAATATTTTTTATTTTCATGAAATTTGAGAGGTTTATATGAAAATCCGGAAGGTGGTTTGTATGGGGGCTACAAGAAGAACTGGTCCTATTTCTTTAAAATTCAGAATGCTGATTTGTTATGGCAAAATATGTTTACTTGCAAAATTTCGAAAAGATACCTATTATTATACCGTTATTAGAGTCATTTGAGCCAAAACTAAAGGGGACATTTGTATGGGGGCTAGGTGTTAATATCGACCGATTTTATCTAATTTCAATAGGCTTCGTCCTTGGGCCAAGAGAGGCTTAAGTTTCAAATTTCAGTCAAATGATTAAAAATTGTGACCTCTATCGTGTTTACACACATGAACAGACAGACGGGCTTAAGGACTCAATGGACTCAAAAAGTGATTTTGAGTCGATCGGTATACTTAAAGGGTAGTTACAAACATCAGCACAAACTCAGATTTTTTTAAATGACGGTTTTTTGAAGTATTCGAAAATCGGTTTCTGAAATAGACGAATATTTGACAACTCTACACCCAGAAAAGTTTTACAGTAACTATTTACGATTATTCAAAAAGTTTTTAATTAAAGTTTTTTTAAACGTTTTCTCATTTGTTTTTCAAGGAGACTAAAATATTGAATGAAATATACAGTTGTTAAAAAAATAAACTACAAAATTTACGGAAAAATATTTTTATCAGTTAAATTCTTTGTGACTGATTATAACGTATAATTTTACAGAAGTATGCAAAAAAAAAATTTAATGCCAAAAATTATGTCGAAATTGTCCCGTACTATCAAAATCAACCATATACAGATTTCATTTCAACAAGTGCACATTGATTATGTTCTGGTTGTTGCTGTTAAATTTAATTATTAAAAATGTTAACAAAACTGATGCGTATCTTTGATTTTATAATTAAATATAGACTTGGAAACTACAATCGACCAAAAAAAATCTATAGAAAATTATAAATAATTATAGGGGAATTTTTTTTTCGCAAATATACGTTTGTTGTTGTTTTTGTTTAACTTGTTCATGAATTTTGTTAGGCTTTTGTAAATTTGAGTAAAACCTGCTATTACAGGCTGTACTAGTTTTAATTTTTTTGTTTTGCATTTTTTTTGTTGTTGTTTTTATTTTCTATTTAGACGCCTTTGCTCTGTTTTGTGTTATGAGTTGTGTGTGAACAAGTATTTGATTTGTTAATAAGATTACAGTTTTAAACTTGGTTTATACTCATATATATTTTTTTTTACACAATTTCCACCCATTTTATGAATTGTTTCAACAAAGTGCATTGTTTTGTTATTTTTTTTATAGTTTTTTTTTTTTTTTGTAGTTTTGATCCATAAACAAATTATAGACATGAAATGCAACACAGAATGATTCGTGTTTTTTAGACGATTTTAAAATGCTCGCATTAAGAATAAAAAAATCGACAACAGGCAACGCTATTAAAACGTTCATTCATTTAATCATCATTCAGTTACTCGCGTACATGTATTACGTACAAATGTTTGTCACACATGCAAGATTTTTATTGTACACTTGTGCGCGAGTGTCTGTATTTTAAAGTGGTCTGAGAAATTTGTTTTGTAAAATTGGTACTTTTAAGATTTCTTTTACTTTTTCATAGAATCATTGCACATGGAATTTTCAAATACCCCTCATTCTTATCTTTTCTTGAGTGTTTTTTAAAAAAGTACCACAAAAAAGTACCAGTGAATGGCCACAACATATTTCAAAGTTTTGGCAAAATATTTCAATAGAAATACTGGCATGTTACTTAGAACTTTTCAATACGCCTCGGTTTAACCTTTTTGGGTGTTTATGAAAACTGTCCTAAAAAGTACCACACAAAAATACCAGTGATAATCCTGAAATACTTAAAAACTTTGCAAGACAAATCTCTTTTTGCAAATTTATTTTTTTTTCGAATTTCGAAAAATTCGGGTACAGAAATAATGCCCTTGTAGGACAATTGCTTTATGTTCCAATTTTGACTTGAAAATCGGAATGTTCCGAACAAAATAAAAAACAAAACATTTTTTTGAACCTTTTTTATTTTTAGCTTGAAATATTTAGGTTTTATACGGACATTGCTGAAAAAGTGTTTTTATGGTAAAAAAAATTTTTTTTGGTAGGTAAACAGTTTTTTTTCTGTTTCCGTACACAGAAAAAAATAAAAAAAATATTTAATTAAAATATTCGTAGATTTAATTAAAAAATTAATTAAATCCGGACCAATTACTAAAATGCGCAAATAAATTAAAAATATTTGTATGTCGTTAATTAAAAATAAATGGATATTTATTTAATTAAAAACTTAATACTATAAATTAAAAAATTTAATTAAAATTTAAAAAAAACAATTAAAATTTTAATTGTATAAATTAAAAAAATTAATTAAAAATATTATATTAAAAAAAAAAAAAATAATAATTTGTAAAAACATTCTTTTTGAATAAAATAGTTTAAAAAAAATATTTGTTCAAACTTTACCAAATTTATTTATGTCGTAAAGACATAGTCAGTGAGATGATTTTATAAAGTTGATTATAAACCTTTCATATACATACACATAAAACTATAAACAAAATGAGAATTCAAAAACCTATGTGAAAAATAAAGAAAACTTTCAACAAACTTTTTATACTTATGTATTTTTTTTGTATGTAATACAATGCAAGAGAAAAACACACACTCGCACACACACGGAAAACAAAACAAAAAAAAATAAGTAAAGCTAGAAATTTAATTAAACATTTAATTATATAAATTAAATACTTAATTAATATTAAATTTGAAAACAATTAAAATATTAATTAAAATAAAGTTAAAAATTTAATTAAATAATTAATTATATTAATTAAAAGTTTAATTAATATTAACAATTAAAATTTTAATTAAAATAAAATAAATGATATTATTTTCTGTGTATTTGCAGAAAAATATTGGCTGTAGGCAAATTCGCCCAAAGAAAAATCGCCCAAAAAATTTTATGAAAAATCGCCCAAATGCAAAATCGCCCAAAAAATATGAAAAATTTCCCAAACAGAAAAATACGAAACTTCGCCCAAAATCAACGCAGAAGCACTTTAAGACAAAGACAGAAACTTTTAAAATAATACCATAGGTTACGTGTTAATTATTTATTTTTATAGATCGTTGTTTTGAGAATACAGAATGCATAAGTAATTGATGTAAAAGTTTTAAGTGTGAAACTTAAATTTTAACATTTTTCATTTCTTTTTTAGGTTTTTTTCGTTAATTTTGGGCGAAGTTTCGTATTTTTCTGTTTGGGTAATTTTTCATATTTTTTGGGCGATTTTGCATTTGGGTGATTTTTCATAAAATTTTTTGGGCGATTTTTCTTTGGGCGATTTTGCCTACAGCCAAAAATAATTTTAATTAGTTTTTTGTTGAAAATATATCGTATTATTTTCTCAGTGTTGATAAGATGTATATTTTTACTTATTATTTTATTTAATTTGGCCAATAATGCCATTTTAAATAAATTAAGAAAAAATATTTTAAGATCAAAAAAAAATTTTTTTGACCCTAAAAACTCTTTTTCAGTAATGCCCCAGCAAAAATTGGCATTACTAGTAATGGGTTTTGTAATCCGAAACAGATGTTAAATAAGTAGTTACTTATTGAATGAAACACTAATTATTTTAACAAGGGTGTGAGACAAAAATAACTAGTGAAGAGTATGGAGATAAATAAGTAGTTACTGCCTCGGATTACAAATAAGGAGTAAAAACCCATTACCAATGAGAAGTAAAATAATTAGTTAATTAAAACATTTAAAATTTAAATTGTTTTTACTAAAAATAAAAATTTTTTGTAATTTTTATTAAGTTTTTAAGTATTTTTTAAGTTAATTGAATTGTAAAGGTTAAAAAATGCAAGTGCAAGGAGATATTATTACTTGAAAGTACTTTTATAGCATATTACTGAGAAGTAGTTACTTTTGGGCTTAAAATAATGTTAATGGTAATGGGTACTCATTATAAATAATGTACTTGGTAACCCAGCAAAAAAAGTGCGGAGTACTTCTATTTGGAGTGCTTTAAAACTGTAACAAATGTAATGAAATACAACAAAAATAACAAAAAACACAAGAAAAAAACACACAAACAGTTTTTTCTACTCCATAAAAAGTTGTTATTCAGCACTTAACTCATTACCTTCCGCGACACTCCCATACAAATGTAAGTAGATATTCAGTAGATAAGAAGTACTCCGAACTTTCAAACAACTTCCAACTACTTCCACGGAGTAGATCTTATCTACTGAATATCTACTTACATTTGTATGGAGGTGTCGCGATAGGTAATGAGTTAAGTGCTGAATATCTATGTTTTCTGGAGTAGAAAAAACTGTTTGTGTGTTTTTGTCTTGTGTTTTTTGTTATTTTTGTTGTATTTCATTACATTTGTTATAGTTTTAAAGCACTCCACTGAGAAGTGGTAATGACTTTTTTTGCAGGGAATGATTACTTTTCACAACTCAGTACCATGTTTTTGCTGGGGCCCGACTACAAATATAATATTTTAAGCAAACAAAAGGTCAAACAATTTTATTTTTACTTTGTTCGGCACTTTCCGATTTGAAAGTCAAGAAAGGAACCCAAAGCCATTTTCCTACAGGTCCAATATTTTTGTGTGTTAATTAGTGTTTGGGAATTCCCGGACTTTTCAATTTCCCGGGAAACGGGAAAAAAATAATTTATTTCCCGGGATTCCCGGGAATCCCGGGAAATTTTCATTATTAATGTAAATCATAAAAAACATTAAAATTTGATTATATTTTTATTAAAAACAGTTTTATTAGGTAAACAATTAATTAAAACATAAAAAATCAAAACATAAAAGTTAAAAATCCTGAAATACAATAAAACAAACCAAAAAAAATATTGCAACTTTTTCCTTCACAAAAAATCGCAAAAAATAGCTAAAAATCGTAAAAAAAATTAAAACTGCGTTATTCGAGAAAAAACTAATATAGTTGGCAGCACTTTTAATATTTAATCTGGAAATGTTAATTCTAGGTTCAAAATTTTTATATTTTTTTGACAGCCTTAGCAAAATTATCATTAACCGACGTATATTTTTTGACTTTTAAGTTTTTTCATGATATTAACACACTTTTTACACTTGGTCAGTTTTCCTATGAATATATATTTGCACTGTTCTTCCAAATATAAAAATACAAAAAATATCAATTTAATTATACCTGTGTGTAAAAAAATGGTAAAAATTAAAGTAAAACAAACGTTTTTATGTAAAAAGGTTTATTTTACAAAATTCCCGGATTTCCCGGGAAAAATTAAAAAAAATCCCGTCAGTGTATTCCCGGGAAATCCGACCCGGGAATTCCCGGACCCCAAACACTAGTGTTAATATAAACTCTAAAAGGCAACTTTCCCGACCCCGACATTTTCGAAGTTTGAAAAAAGCTAAATTTCCTCTACCCTACTGCACAGATAGGAGCTTTTCCAGCGCTAGTTTTGTACCAATTTCTTCCATTTTAGCCCACTCTACTGTGTTGATATATAATTATAAAAGTATGAAAAACTTTTAAGTTTATGCCATTAAAGTTATAACAGAAAAAGTCACTGAATATCTGTAATTATAATCGGGAAATTAAACAAATTGAGACATAAACATTTATTTGATTTTAAAAATAATACTAAGAAAAACTTCTATTAACAAGCAATGTACTTGAAGGAGCTAAAAACTAAAATCAATAGCTTTTGGTTTAAAAACAAGAACATTCATATAACCTGCATTCAAAATAATATCTCTGTTAAATTACAGAAAAACTCTGCTAATTTAGTTAGCAACACAACTTGGTAATTTTACTATAAAACTGTAAAATTATTTGGAGAGAAAAAAACTGTTAACTTACAGAGTTTGTAGTAAAAAATTGGTTAAACCTTTCAATTAAATTTTTCTATTTAACTCTGTAAAATGATTTGTACAAGAAAACTGTTAATTTACTAAGTTTTTAGTAAAATATTTGTTAAATGAAGAACCCTTTAACAATGAAAAACTCTGTAAATTTACATTTGTATAATTGTAAAACATTTTTGATGCAATCAAAGCTTTACAGGAGAAAACTCTGTAAAATGCATGTTATTTTGCAAAATTTCCGAAAAGATTTTTTTAGATAATTTTTATTTTGATACTTTTTCATTAAAAAAAATACAGATAAAATTTTGGCGTTTCGTATCAAGAAAAAAAATTACACACAACAGTATTTTTAAGAAAACTATATTTTGTAACTAATAAATTAAGATTACATAGTAATAAGCAAAAAAAGAGATAACACTTACTAGGGAAGTCTCCCTAGTGTCACCCGCTGATCTTTATGGAATTAGATTAGTTTTGTAGAGCATGAATAATAAAGGGACACATATTTTTTAGAGGGAAAGAAACGGTATTTTTCTGTTTTGTGGAAAGAACATGAGTTCTTATGGATTTTGGGAAATGTGGAACTTTTATTACTCAAAATTTTGTTTTCCAAAAGTGAACCCTGTCGGATAAATGAAACTGTTTTATGAAATTTTTAAGAAAAATGTGTTAACTTTAATATTTTAAAATATCTTCAAAAATCCAAACAAATCGGTGCATGTTTTCTAATCAGTACATGTAACTAAAAATCAGTACACATTAGGGATATAACCATTTGCATTTTTTTTGCAAATATCAAAAAGGACTTATCATAGTAAAAAAGTACATGAAAAATCAATTAAAAATATGTGTCAATTTTTTCGCGAATGTTTAAAAAGTTTCGGCACCAATCGCGATGAAGTTTTCGCTAATATTTCTTTTTTAATTAATTAGGCAACCGATATTTCTAATATTGAAAATCATATTGTTATTTTGTTCTTGTTTTATTTTTGTTGTTAAATAACAAAAAACCAAAAAACGGCGGACGAGAAGGATTCCCACCATAAAATATAAAAAAATATAAATCTGTAGTGTTTTGGAAATTGCAATCGGTGCCGAAGGTTTTTGGACCAAAATGACCCCGGAAATTTTTTTTTGGTTTCAGTATAACATTGCCCATACCGCTATGATAGGTTCTTATTTTGGTTATACCTAACCTGACCAACCATCCCGCTTTTGGCGGGGTTATCCCGCTTTTTGATGTCTCATCCCACCTTGAATTTCTGTCCCGCTTTTCAAACAAAAGTCCCGCTTTATCCCGCTTTTTGACTTTTAAATAATATTTTTAATTTTTTTTGATAATATTTTGAGTATGATTGTTCTGAAGTAATTTTTAGAGTTTTTTTTCCTATTTTTAAGCAAATAAATGGAAACATTTAGAACTTACGGTGCTTAAAAAAAAGTAAAGGAAATTTCTTCTAAAATTGTATTGGAACTCGAAAAAATTTCCAATAACTGTTTAAACATTTATTTAAAAAAAACTGATTTGATTTTAAATTATCTTTTTTTAATTCGAAAATTAAAAAAGGAATATAATTTAGAAACAAATTTTAAGTTTATTTTTATTTTTTTCGAGATGTGTTCAATAGGGTGGATCGAATTTGGCTTTTCGGCGAATTTCGTTCCGGCTCACCGACAGATGTGTTGGAATAGACCTAAAAACAATGTGGTTAAATTTTCATGCAGATCGGTGGTCATCTTCCGCTGCCGAAATGACGTTGAAAATCCGCGATTTTTTAAAAAATAGTATTTATTTCAAAAAATTGCCAAAATTACAAAAATCACTTAATCTTCTTTTTTGTTTCAGTCGATCTTTTCAATTTGATCATATTTTCTTAGAAAAAAATTTCAGCTTAATAGGACATTGTTAACCCCTCTAAAACGGTTGTCAAAAATGACCCATACATTTTGCGCTAAACTCAAAACCACCAAATTAAAAACAAAAATTTTTTTTTGATTTTAAGTTGCACAATCTAAAGTTTTTATTGCATTTATTTTATGTATATTATAGTTCGTTTGACAAAAATTTTTTTTTAAAAAATACGAGATTCTTAAACAGCGCGTGTAACGGTCTGTTTCCAGGACATTTTGGGAAAATTGCACTTTTTTTTTAAACTCAACATTTTTAGTTAAAAACTTTTCATTTTACACTAGATTTATTATAAATTATAAAACTTAGTATAGAAATGTTGGATTTTAAGAAATTCTTTAACCCTAAACAACTTTGGGCCCTAAATGACCCATGATGAACAAATGCATCTAGCAATAAACTGCCGTTGGCGGGTGACTAACCATTAGGAACATATTTTGTTAGTTAAAAATGGGAGCGTGAGTAAATATGGGAGCGTGAGTAGAAATGAGAGCGTGAGTGAATTTGACCAACTCACGCTCACGAAGACAAAAAATGTTCACGCAGGAAATTTTTTAAGTTTGCATGCATTTTACGCAGGATCACGTGAGTGAAACATATTAAACTCGTTCACGCTGTAATCACGCTCACGAAACTTGACATAACTATATTTTGACGTGTTTTATTTTCTGTCACCATAAAAAATCATGCAAACTCACGAAATTTCACTCACGTTTACGAGTGAATCCCGTGAAATTTGTGCCACGTGTGCATTTGTACAAATTATATTTTTAATGCAAAATAAAACCGTGATCCATATATTTTATTTAAACAAGTTTATATATTATTTCCCGTTTAAATGCAATCACGCCGAAAGCATTATCCTCTTAAATGCCAGAATGCAGCAAGTAAATATTCTATTGAAATTATTCAGCAATATGTATTCTTATTTAAATCTGAATTACTTTTTGTGTCAAATAGAAATAAATGGTTAATGGTGGGTACGGAAAAAGCTTTAAGGGTGGGTGCATTTAAGCGGGAATACTATTTGAATGCTATTTGAACTTTTTTTGTTTCATTTGCATTAAAAATATAATTTTTAAAATTGCACTGTTAAACGTGAGTAAAATTTCGTGAGTTTGCACGATTTTTTATGGTGACAGAAAAATGAAACACGTCAAAATTCACGTGAGTGAGATTAAAATGTGACACTCATGTAACCCTGCGTAAAATGTATGCAAAATTCGAAAATTTCTTGCGTGAGAAATTTTTTTTTCTTCGTAAGCGTGAGTTGGTCGAATTCACTCACGCTCCCATCTCTACTCACGCTCCCATCTTAACTCACGCTCCCTTTTTTAATTGAAAAAATATGTTCCCAATGGCTAGTCGCCCGCAAAAAGCGGTTTATTGCTCATCATGGGTCATTTAGGGCCCAAAGTTGTGCAGGGTTAAAGAATTTCTTAAAATCCAACATTTCTATATTAAGTTTTATAATTTAAATAATAAATCTAGTGCAAAATGAAAAGTTTTTAACTAAAAATGTTGAGTTTAAAAAAAGTGCAATTTTCCCAAAATGTCCTGGAAACAGACCGTTACACGCGCTCTTTAAGAATCTCGTATTTTTTCAAATTTTTTTTTTGTGAAACGAACTTATATGTACTTGAAATAAATGCAATAAAAACTTTAGATTGGGCAACTTAAAATCAAAAAAAAAAATAAAATTTTAAATTTGGTGGTTTTGAGTTTAGGGCAAAATGTATGGGTCATTTTCGGCAACCGTTTTAGAGGTGTTAACAATGTCCAATTAAGTTGAAATTTTTTTCTATGAAAATATGATCGAAATGAAAAGATCGACTGAAATCAAAACGAAGATTAAGTTATTTTTATAATTTTGGCAATTTTTTAAAATAAATACTATTTTTTAAGAAATCGCGGATTTTCAACGTCATTTCGGCAGCGGAAGATCACCACCGATCTGCATGAAAATTTAACCACATTGTTTTTAGGTCTATTCCAACACATCTGTCGGTGAGCCGGAACGAAATTCGCCAAAAAGCCAAATTCGATCCACCCTAGTGTTCAATAGGGTTGTCCTTGTTTTGAAAATTTTTAAATGACCTGAAACATTTTGAGCAAAATCGGTTAACTCTTTGACCCCGCGAAAATCAATCAAACTTTCGAGTTTTGGGCAAAAATTCACTAAAACTAAGAAAAATATTGATTAAAATTTTTATGAATATGCTCAAAACAAAATATTATTTTTAACATTGACCAATCAGATAAGATATATATAATTGTCGAGATATCGGTAACCCATATTAATTTGGTACAAAATATAATTTTTGAATTTGACATATTTTTCAAATCTGCCAAATTATTTTTGTAAATTTCCTCAAACAAAATTACCAGGTATTTCAGCTCGTATAACAAATCCTGGGCTGAGGAGCAGCGAAATTCCAAAATTTTCAACAAAAAAAATCCACCTTGTTTGAAAACTTTGACTAGGAATATATTTTTTTTGAGTAAATGATTTTTATGTAATTTTTTTTGAGTGTAAATTTTTTTCAAAGTGACGAAAATATTTTGAAAACTATTTTTGTGGCTTACCAATGTCTTTCGAAGCGTATTCAACGTTTTATTAAATACGTGAATTGGAGGCGAAATCAAACTAAAATTCACGGTTTTGCTCATAACTTCTGAACCACTGGACCGATTTCGCTAAAATTCAATATCAACCTGACCGGACAAATTAAAAACTACTTCCTTTCGAAAGTATGCCATACAGACAGTCAGAGAGACGGACGGACATCACTACGTTGAATTAAAATCGATTGAAAATTAATTTTTATACTTTTTCGAACTTACTATTACTAAATTGAGGATATGAAAAAGTCCCGCTATTTAGACCAAAATCCCGCTTTTTCAACCTTTCCATCCCGCTTTTTGGACAAAAACAGTTGGTCAGGTTAGTTATACCCCTAGTACACATACCAACCAAATTATAAAGAATAATCAGTCTAAATATAATATCATGCCTCGCAACCCTTTTCCTCTCACTTAACCGATTTTCCTTAGATAACTTCTACAAAATACTCAAAAATAATGCAAATAGCAGTGCATCAATAAATAAAAATTCCTTTTGTGTGCAACATGGCGTATGATTATTGAATAATTTTTTAACAAAATATTAATCATACGCCTTTTGTACTTTCATAACAGGCAATCTTTTTACTTTTTATTAATTTAGCCAAATAAACCAGATAAATTCCAAATTTATGCAATGTTGCATACAAATTTTGTACAAAACTCAAAATTGTGAAAAAAAGTTTATAAAGAAAAGTTTTTAGATTATAACTTTTAATAATCTAAAAATTTTCCTCATAAAAAATGTTTACGAATTTTGAGTTTGGCACATTAAGTATTATAAAAATTGTGAATTTTTAATGTATTTTAATACTTTAAAATTTGTGGGATTCTAAAGGATTTTTTTATGCAGAAAACTTCTATGATTCTGATACAGAAAACGAACAAATCATTTCTGGTATAGAAAATTCTTGGATTCTGAGATATTATTTTATTTAAAATCAAAACACATTTAAAAAAAAAATAAAGATTTATAGACATTTTTGAGAAAAAAAACTTCTTAACTTTGAGGTTATCTATTTAGTTTCGTAGACACTTTTTAACAGAAAAGTTTGGAAACACGGAGAAATTTTTTATAGGAATTCTTAGATTCTAACTAGAGTCCCGGGAATTCCCGGGAATTTTCGTTTCTTTGAAATTGTTCATTTTTCGACTTCTATTGATTATTTTGTATGTGATTTTTTAAAGATTTTATTAAAATTCTTGATAATTGATGGCAGAAACGTACGCAGGGACCAGGAGGGCCCAAAAAGTATTCCAAGAGAGACCTCCTAACTAAAAAATGTCATAAAATCTGAGACTTATGATATGAAAAAAGTCTTACAAATCTTAGATAGGAAGATTGAGAAATTTTCTTTCTGCATAAATTTGCAGTATGATTATTTGTTTTTAAGAAAATATTTATGTCTCTGGACATGATTCTTTTTAAATCGATTAATTGATATAAAATCTGTGTAAGGAATGACTCTGAAATTAACAGTGTTTTCTTTTAGATATATGAATTTTTAAACTTTTTTTAATAATTTTTTTGGGTAAATTTTCTTATAATTTCATTTCTTTGAAACATTTACATTCAGTTTCAGAGATATAATTGAGAAATTCCTCTGAATGAGTTTCGTTAAGTTTTTTGGAGGCAAAGCATTGAGAACCAATTGCAAAAATGAACTGAGATGAATTAGAATAAATGACGAATTCTTATTATTGAACAGATGAAGCGATGTGAAATAAATTATTTCATTATTATTTCAATAATATATTCCCTTAAAAATACTTTTAAAAGACTTCGACATACATATAAAAACTGTGTAACAAGAATTGTTCTTTTTTTCTCGAAACTTACTTTTTTTTTTGTTTTAAAGGTACTAAATAAGATTTTTATGGTGTTAATAAACATTATAAAAAGTGTAATCGCATTCATAATGTTTTTATATATTTTTTTGACAAAAAAATGTGTTTTTAGTTTTTGCTGGAATTCCCGGGATCCCGGGAAATTTAAAAATGAATCCTGCTTTCCCTGGAAATGAAAAAGTCCGGGAAAAGAAAAACTCTAATTCTAACACATTTGTGGGACAATTTACAGATTCTCAGACATTTTTTTGTAAAGAAAAAAATTTTAGATTCTGATGGAAAAATTTCTGAGACATTCTGAAACATTTTTCGTATAGAAAAATTCTAAGATTTTGAAATATTTTTTGTGCAAAAAAGTTTTAAGATTCTGAGTCATTTTTTCATACAAGTAAAATCTGAGAATCTGAGACATTTATTGTAAAAAAAGTTCTCAGATTCTGAGAAATTTTACTTACACGATTCGTAGATTCTAAGACATTTTTCAGTATAGAAAATTTCTCGGATTATGTGACGTTTTTTGTATAAAAAAGTTTTCAGTTTTTATTTTTTATTTTATATAAAATTCTCAGTTCCTCAGACATTTTTCGTATGGAAAATTCTCAGATTCTAAAACATTTTTCCATTAGAAAAATTTTCAAATTCTGAGTCATATATCGTATACAAAAATTCTCAAATTCTGAGACATATGTATTTCGAATAGAAAAATTCTCAGATTTTTATGGTTAAAGGTTTTTTTTTGTTTCGTGTTTTGCAAAAAAAAAATATTTTTATTAGTTTTTTGATGAAAATATAACATAATATTTGCGTTGAGAAGATGTACATTTTTAATTATAAATTAAGCCTTTAATGCAATTTGAAACAATACGTTTTGTTTTTAAACTAAAACCTTTTTTTACTGAAATCAAGTTCTTCCAGCTTTAATTGCTTATTGGAAACTTTCTTGAGTGTACAATTTTATATGATTATATTAAAGACTTAAGCTCACAACAGCATCAATTGCATTTTAAATGCTGCAAGAGGAATATTTTTTTTTAATATATATAAATATACATTAACTGTGAAATCCCAAACGCATAATAACTAGCCAACGTCCTTGCTAAGGTTTTCCTTCCGATAGCATTTACCACATTATAAACCATAAAAAAAAAGATTCTACGAGAAAAAAAAACCAACTGTATTTATGTTGTACAAAACAACATCTTTTTTAACAAGATTGTAAAAAATTCAGTGCACATACTGTGGTGGTATTTGTAGTCCATACACACACACACACATACACTACGTAGAGATTATAGCCACGAGTGACTATAAAAATCCCATGAAAAATTAAATTAAAAAACCACAGAAAACAAAAAAATTAAAAAAAAAATCGTAGAAAAACCAACAATAAAAAGAAACAACAAGAACTTAAAACCAGAAAAACCCCAATGAACAAAAAAACGCAGCCTTTGGTTAAGGATTCACAAACAGGAACAGGATGAGATTAAAGCGACCATTGTTTAACTAGAGTAAAACACTTTAAAGGATTTAAACATAAATACATTTTAAGTAAACCTTAGAGAAATTTTGAAATTAATCTCAACATTTCTTTTTACTTACATATTTTTGCAGTTATGGTGCCTCCTATGATTTGGCAGCAAGACGTAAAAATGCTACACGAGAATCTACTGCCACTTTAAAGGCCTGGCTAAACGAGCATAAGAAAAATCCTTATCCCACAAAAGGTGAAAAAATAATGTTGGCCATTATTACGAAAATGACTTTAACGCAGGTTTCAACATGGTTTGCCAATGCTCGAAGACGTTTAAAGAAAGAAAACAAAATGACTTGGGAGCCAAAAAATCGTACTGATGACGATGATGATGGTATGAATTCCGATGACGATAAAGATGACAAAGATATGGATGATGTTAAAACATCACAAATGCACGGTGGAAATCCGCAAATGGGACAAATGAATTTAAGCGGTAGAAAAGGTAAGAATTACAATCAAATAGATTCCCGTATAAAATTAGATATAATTTTATAAAGCTATATATAGCACCGTCCGACAGCCAATATTAAACATGAACCGGATGATATACGTCTGAAAGTAGAGATCAAATGGAGTAAAACTGCATTTACAGATTTTCATTTCTTGATCCTGTTTCCTTTTAAAAGGATTTCAAAGTTTTAAAGGATACATTTTCTAAAATATTTTTGAATATGACACTGGTGGCGGCAAATAAAAGAGAAGGATCTCCCCTAATTTTTCTTTTTCTCTATTTTGCCATATCATGATAAAAGGATGTGAATAAAGTCATTTGAAAACTTTATCAAATTATTTTGGTGAAAATTTCGAATGATATTGAAGGATATATTTTTAAAAGGACGTTACTTACCTCCTTTTTCCTGATATGTAAAAATAATCAAATAGAAAAATTATAAGAAATCCTCCTCTCTCATTTGCTATCAATAGTGGCATCCTAGGACAAGTACAAATATTAAAAAAAATATTTTATAAAAATTAATCCTCTAAAAATTTGAAGTCCTTTTAAAAGGAAACAGGATCACGAAATCAAATTCTGTAAATTCAGTTTTACTACATTTAGCCTCTAGTTTAAAATGTATATTACCCAGTTCGTGTTCAACGACTTTTTTCATAATTTTATCCAATTTTCTAAAAACTGAAACCTTTATATGAAGGGCTTATTGTAAAAACTCGATAAGCAACATTCCATTTTATGGAGGTTTTTGCCTTAAAAATATTGAAATAATGATAAAAATACATCTTTTGAAGAACTTTCATACTCAAGATACTTGTACGAAGGGTTTAAACAAAACTTCTGGCAAAAATCTTTCAATGAAACATCTGAAGAAGGCGAAAAACACCAAAAAACTAAATGCTGCTTATCAAGTTTTTGCAATAAGCCCTTCATATACAATCTTTTATAATTATATATAATTTGATCAAATTATATATGTGCACCAAGATTAGTCCAATTGGATAGTAGTTTGGACACAATTTTTCAACGAGATCGGTCAGGGACACTGTTGCCAAGTTGGAGGTTTTCCCGCTAAATCTAGCGCTTTTTGTTTCGATTTATCGGGGGAAAATTGGTTTTAGCGGGAACGGTGCTTTAGCGGGAAAATCTAGCGCTTTTTGTTTGGATTTAGTTGGAAAAATTTAGAGGTTTTTTCCAATTTTTCTTTTTTTTCGATCGAAAACGCCAAGTTTGTTGAATTTTAGCGTTTGTTTTTGTAACTTAGCGGGAGAATTTTATATTTTCCAGCTAAATTGTTTTTTTTGCGGTTTCTTGCGCGTTTTTAGTGAAAAGTAAATTTTCGTAGAAAAAAATAATTTGGAGTTTTTTTTTTAATTTTTTCTTTTTTGTCAAACAAAAATGCCAAGTTTTTCGGTTTTTAGCGCTTTTTTCGTAATTTAGCGGGAGAATTTTAAATTTTCCCCGCTAAATTTATTTTTGGCGGTTTCTAGCGCTTTTTTTGTGAAATTTAGAGGTTTTTGATTAAAAATAGTTGGCAACAGTGGTCAGGGACCCTCTGAGTAAGATGGGGTCGAAATTTGACATTTTTAGCAAACATTTTCATTTGACATTTTTAGCAAACATTTTTTTTCGTTGCTAGCTAAATTTGTCTAAAGAGTGTTAGATCGGTGTATCTTGAATCTTTAAAAACAAAAATCATAAAAATGGAATTTTTGAATTTTTTTTTTAAATCAAAAACTTTTTTGACTTTTTTGTCAAATCGGACCCATTTTTTTTATTTAAAAGAAAGCTTTGGTATTTTCCTTTTAGAGCTATGGAGTTGCTTGCGAGTGGGATATCTATCAAAAATTTTCTTTGTAACCAAAAAACGGTTTTCCAATTTTAGCATAAGCACTATAAGGTGTGGGATAGTTCACCAGTTTTTTATTTTGATCCGCTACTCCCTCCAATTTTGAAAGGTTCAAAAAAGAAGCATAAGCGAAAAAATGAGGGAGGTGGGGTCGGGCCATATGGCCCCTCATCGGGGTCAAAGTTAAGTGTAAAGAGGTAAAAATACTCAAAAAGCCACACATCTGCCCTAGAAACGTCGCTGAAGGGGTGCAATGTGAGACCAACACTCATTAATTTTCTTTTCCCAACATTTTTCCTGAACATATCTAACCTCTATCACTTCTTCCTAAGGGAGCTCCCATACAAAATTACATTTTTATTAAATTACGGATCGAAATTACGGATAAAAATTGTAAAACAGTTTTTTTGAGTTACAAATTGTGTTTTTTTACAATTTGCCGTTTCCCGGGAAAGCCGGACTCATTTTCGAATTTCCCGCAAAGGTTTACTAAAGGTTTACTAACGCAACAAATATAAATAAATATAAATAACTGATTAAGAGAAAACTGAGAATTTTTCCCCAAAAAAAAAAAAAATATTAAAAAAATTCATAGAGAAATTTCCAATCCCAAAAATTAAACCAGAAAATTTTCATAACCAAAGAATTTTAGTTTTTGAAAGAACATTTATTCAAAAAAGTAATTTCATAGACCCCTGAATACATTTCCTATATCGATATTAATTGTATGATCTAGAAATGTTTCAGATATTTTTCATAAGGAAAATGTCTATGCTTCCAAAAAAAATTCACAAAAGGTGTTGTAGCCGGATTTGGAGTAGTTTTTTCGCAGGTTCTGAAAAAAAATGTCTCGAAAATTTAGATTCTGATACATTTTTCCAATGGAACATTTTGAGGCATTTTTCCTTTCAGAAACAATAATTTAAAAATAACGACTATAAGTCGCCCTATGTGGCAATAATCAATATCTTTGGAAATATGGCAACACCTAACATTTGTGTCTAAAATATAGACCATGTCTGGCAATGTTGCATAATAAGTTCTTACAAGGGAAGTATCTCAACCCTTATGAACCGATTTGCATGAAACGTAAAATATATATAAAAGAGACAATTCTAAGGTTGGGGTGTCTAGGATTATCGGTCATATCGGGGATTTAGGGGTTCAAAACATGGGTCAAAAAATGGCGAAAAAATCGTTTTTTGGATTTTTCAGCCATTTCTTTCTAAGAAACTTAATAATATTTACATATTCGAAGAAAGGTTTTTTTAATACCTATCCAACGGAGGCATAACCTTATAAAAGTTTGGCTTCGTTAAATACTTTTTACATGAAAATGTGTAAATTTTGGGAGGTATTTATGTGAAGACATAGGCCTACGAAGTCCATATGAATATGAAATAATCTTTATTAAATTTAAGTTGACACATATTTTTTCTCTAAAGGATATTCCTGTTAGTTCGGGAGTTATCGAATTGATGAAGGAGAGGAAGAAGAATAATGATAACTAAAAATAGATTTGTTTACACAAATTACAATAACAATTCTTCTGTTAGAAAAAACAACAGCAACAACCAAACATGAGTTGAAAATCATGATTTAGTTGATACATGATTTAGCCTACTTGGCGTATCTGTCTAGAGTTATTGTACGTTACACACAGTTAATAACAAAAGTATTACAGATGATGGGTTCAATCCTTGTCGGCTGCGTTCTGTTAATAATGTTCACACATAGAGTTCTATTGACTATTAACTGAATACATTTGACATTAAAAGTTTTTCTGAAGATTATTATAACTGGATAATATGAAACTAGTAACAAACAAACCAGGATGTCTTAAAATTTTTAGAAAAATTAAAATTTTTCTTTCACACTTTTCTCAATTCAAAACCATATATAACAAATCAAAAAATTACAATACATATGTAATTATAATTAGAGCCTGAGCTCGACTGTCTTTACAGAAACAATAATTTATTGAATATTGAAATAATGATAAAAATACATCTTTTGAAGAACTTTCATACTCAAGATACTTGTACGAAGGGTTTAAACAAAACTTCTGGCAAAAATCTTTCAATGAAACATCTGAAGAAGGCGAAAAACACCAAAAAACTAAATGCTGCTTATCAAGTTTTTGCAATAAGCCCTTCATATACAATCTTTTATAATTATATATAATTTGATCAAATTATATATGTGCACCAAGATTAGTCCAATTGGATAGTAGTTTGGACACAATTTTTCAACGAGATCGGTCAGGGACACTGTTGCCAAGTTGGAGGTTTTCCCGCTAAATCTAGCGCTTTTTGTTTCGATTTATCGGGGGAAAATTGGTTTTAGCGGGAACGGTGCTTTAGCGGGAAAATCTAGCGCTTTTTGTTTGGATTTAGTTGGAAAAATTTAGAGGTTTTTTCCAATTTTTCTTTTTTTTCGATCGAAAACGCCAAGTTTGTTGAATTTTGTCTTTACAGAAACAATAATTTAAAAAGTCTTAGATATAAAAAAATCTGCCAAACAGTCTCAGGTTTTGAGATATTCTGGACCTTCCTCCCCCTGTGTACGGTTCTAAATGCAGTAATAAAGTATTATTTTATAAAACCTCTGAAATCAAATCGAAAAAACAGTCAAAATACGTCAAAACATGGAAATTTAAAATTCTCGATCTATTTCCCGGGATTGAAAATAACCGAGAATTCCTATGAAAAACTCTAGTTACAAAGCATAGAAAAGATAAGAAGGTACGCAGTGTTGTATTTGATGTATTTTCTAATATGGTGGCAAAATGCTTGTTCTTCCTCATCTCACACGTATTTAATATCAAATTAGATTCTATGTTTATAAAAAATGGAATTTGTCTTTCATTTAATTAAATTTATTAATTATTTTGCTTTATTCAACATTTTTTAAAGATAATACGCACTATTGATAGTTTAAAAACTTTTTTTCCTTTTGTTGTTTGCTTTGTTGTTGTTCTCCTTTATGTTGCATTGTTTTTATTAAACGTCAAAAGTTACATAATATGCTGTCACTAATACTTATTCAAGCGAAATACGACTCTGTTTCATTTCTATTTTTTTCTATGTTACAAAGTTACAACATTTTTTTTTGACAGATGTTCCACTCGAACTCAACTAGATCTTAAAGAAAAAGACCTTGAGCTGACCCCCCATATATTTAAATAAACTTCTTAACACGGATTTATACATTTTCTATCAACTATTTATTTAACATTTTTTAACTGACGATTTTGTTTTTTTTTCTGTTAGATCTCGATAAATCTGATTTAAGTGATGAAGATCATCTTAAGAATACCAATCATCCGGGTGATCTTAGAATGAGTTTAAATTTTCCTGGTTCTGGTTATCATAGTTCCGGTCATCCACATGGTTATCATCCATATCATCATCAACATCCGGCCTATTATCAACATCAGCAGTCAATGTTTTCATCTGGTTATGCTCATGCAGCTGCGGAAAGTCTTGTGAGTAACAAACATGAAACTAATGAGTCAAAAAACCCCATGGGCCGGGACTGTGGCGTACCGATTCCAGCCAGCAAGCCGAAAATCTGGAGTTTAGCCGACACAGTCGCCAGCAAGACACCACCACCACACTCGGCAGCTTTCATGGCCCAACAACAACAGCAGCAATTGCTGCAGAGGCAACAACAGCAACACCAGCAGCAGCAACAGCTACAACATCCCATGCAACAGCTACAACAAATGAGCAGTTTAATAACGAGCAGCTCGCAAAATCCCACCAACAACAACAACAGCAGCAACAACAGCAGCAATATGATGAGTGGAAATTACAACATAAATCCTTATACACGGGGGCCCTCTACAGCTTACGAGAATTTTCTAGGAGCTATGGCTACCAACAATATCACAGCTTACAACAACAGCAATACCAGCAGTCACAACAATCACACCACCAGCAACAGCAGCAACAATTCCCAACAACATACCCCCACCACTCCACCTATTACAGCAGCCTCGGTGGCAGTGGCGGCGGCGGTGGCAGCAACCACAGCCCTAAACTCTCATCATACCCATCAGCAGCAGCAGCAACAACATCAAACATCGACCCATCAGCGGGGGATGGGGTTTCCCGAAGCCCAACCCGATACTCCTCCCCAAACTCCACCGAATATGAAAGTACCGAACGTTCAGTTGGCCACGAATCTTCTACTTACCGCTACGCAAGCCCATATGACCGCTACCTGCCACAACATCAGCAGCAACAACCACAACAACCTTAGTAGCAGCCACAATAATCCTTATAACTTAGCCTACTCCCGTTCTTATGACTACTCACCAAGAGATGAAAATTCCAGTGGTAGTAGCTGCAGTTCTGCTTCGTCAAACGATCAAGAGCAACCTTATAAAGCAATTTTTAAAAGGTAAGATTTTTATAAATTTATTTACTAAATTTATCAATAGATATTAATGTTTAAAGTTAAAAACGTTGTTAATCTGATATGGATTACAGTGAGTGTATTAACCAAAATTACGACCTCAATTGAAAAAAAAAATAAAAATAAATAGAAACAATTAATTACTAAATACACCGATTCAATTACTTTAGTATTTAAATTTTCTACGAGCACAAAAATTGTAGTATTGATTACTCAAGTTATTGATCCAAATACTAAAGTAACTGGTTCAATTATTTAAGTAATTGAGCCTTTAGGTATTCTTCGCCACTTATTCGAGATTTCAGAACAAATACAATTTTTTATAGAGAATATATTACCTAGACCAACTACAAATATATTATGTAAGCTTATTAAAACTAAAAAAAAAAATTAAAAAATTTTTAGAGTAAGATCCTAATCATCCAAAATTTTTTTAGACCTAAAGTTTGAGGCCCGGTAGCGACCCCTAAACCTTAATGAAAAAATCACGTGGTATTTTTTCATGGTGCTTAATATCAATTCCGGATGGCCCATACAAAAATCCAAAAAAAAGTGCCATATATGAACCAGCCTAAGGGACATTCATAGAATTTCTTAAAATCGATCATGGATCATTAATATATGAGGGGATTAAAGTACAAGGGTGCTTTTTTCTAAAATTGTCTTCTATTTTTATACCCTCCACTCTAGTGATAGAGGGTATATATAAGTTTGTCATTCCGTTTGTAACACCTCGAAATATTGGTCTAGGACCCCATAAAGTATATATATTCATGATCCTCGATCGATTTTAAGACGATCTAGCGATGTCCGTCCGTCCGTCCGTCCGTCCGTCCGTCCGTCCGTCTGTCCGTCTGTCTGTCTGTCTGTCTGTCTGTCTGTCTGTTGAAAACACGCTAACTTTTGAAAGACTTTACGGAGGCTCCTGAAGTTTGGCATATATGTTGGGTATTTACCTGGTCAGGTTGGTATTGCAATCCAGCGAAATCGGTCCAGTGGTTCAAAAGTTATAAGCAAATGAGTGAATTTCGGCAAGGGTTTTTCTGGAATTTACGAGATAAAACACACGGTAATTTTCGAACGGCAATTCTGAGGGTGCTGAAGTGTGGCATATATATTTGCCGTTCCTCTGGTCCGGTTTGTTTAAAATTTCAGCCAAATCGGTCTAGTGGTTCAAAAGTTATTAGCAAAACCGTAAATTTCAGATTCGCCTCACCTTAAATTCACATATTGAAACCCTGTTAAACAGGTTTTAAAAACATTGGTAAGTCACAAAAATATTTTACAACGCATTTTTGACACTCAAAAATATTTTTACACTAAAAGAAAAAAAAAAAATACACTCGAAAAAAATTTTACACTCAAAAAAAATTTTACACTCAAAAAAAAATTTAGTAAATTATTTTTTTTTCCAAAAATTAGTAAAAAAATTTCTAATCAAAAATGTTATTTTTTCACTCTAGAAAATTTACTATAACTTAAAAAGGGCATTGTGGAGGGTATTCATAGATTCGGCCAAGTCGAATTTAACTTTTCTACTTGTTATTTTCTCAATTTATTAGATATTTTCAGTTAGCTTTCAGTAATAACTTTAACTCTTTCAGTAATAACTTTAATATCTTATTTTTCATTATAACACACTAAGCCCCTCATAAGTTCTTTATGGGGCTCTCAAACGAAATATCGTTACAAACGGAATAATAACCGGGGTATAGCCCCATACTCTGGTTGGAGGGTATAAAAAATGTCCTGAAAAGAGAATAATTTTCAAAATATCAAAATTCTAGAATATTTAAACTAAAACGTGGGGATGATATTTTAGATTCGGTACAACCGAATAATTAGTTTTCCTACCAAGACCACCCTACCAAGATAACAGTATAAATAAAAAATTTTAGTATAAATCGTACAATTTTTTTTCTTTTATATAATTTCAGTCAACAATTGACCGGTTCTGGATTTGTACCACCAGTTTAAAGAAGTTTGTTAATGAAAGCAGCTAAAAAATGTTTCGTAAATGGAAATATTTAAAAGGTTGGTATAAAAAAAAATCAAAAAGAAAAAAGAAGGAAAACAAAAAAAAAACAAGTAGAAAAGTTAAATTCGACTTGGCCGAATCTATGAATACCCTCCACAATGCCCATTTTAAGTGACAGTAAATTTTCGAACGGGAAAAAATAACAGTTTTGATTAGAAATATTTTATTTTGTGTAAAAATTTTTTTTTTTATTTTTGACAAAAAAAAAATAATTTACTAATTTTTTTTTTGGGTGTAAAATTTTTTTTGAGTGTAAAATTTTTTTCGAGTGTTTTTTTTGTTTTGGTATAAAAATATTTTTGAGTGACAAAAATACGTTGTAAAATATATTTGTGACTTATCAATATTTTTAAAACAGGTTTAACGGGTTTTCAACACCTGAATTTAAGGTGAAGCTAATCTAAAATTCACGGTTTTGCTAATAACTTTTGAACCACTTGACGGATTTGGCTGAAATTTAATACGAACTAGGCTAGAGGAAAATTGAGGCAAAATTGCTTTTCGAAAGTTATAGTGCTTTTTATCTCGTAAATTCACGAAAAACCCTTGCCAAAATTCAGTCTTTTGCTCATAACTTTTGAACCACTGGACCGATTTCGCTGGATTGCAATACCAACCAGACCAGGTAAATGCCCAATATATGCCAAACTTCAGGAGCCTCCGTAAAGTCTTTCAAAAGTTAGCGTGTTTTCAACAGACAGACAGACGGACGGACGGACATCGCTAGATCGTCTTAAAATCGATCGAGGATCATGAATATATATACTTTATGGGGTCCTAGACCAATATTTCGAGGTGTTACAAACGGAATGACAAACTTATATATACCCTCTATCACTAGAGTGGAGGGTATAAAAAAGAAGAAGACGAAAGCAAGAGTAGAAAAATAAGAAAGGGAGAGGTGAACAAATTTTAATTTTAACTAGAAAATGTGAAAAATTGTATTATACTTTAGTTCATATAAATTTGAGAACTAGATGGCGTCAAGATCCCATGGGACCAGTAAATTTTACCTAAACTTGAACTAAATTGTGTGTAAACATATTTTTTAGAAATATGTATGTCTTAAAAATAAAGAAATGTTTCTCAGATTTGTGGTTCTTTGGCAGTAATAATTGTTTTCCTTGTATTAAGAACTTCATTTAAAGAAAACAATGAACTATTTATAAGAAAATGAACTCAACTTTTTTCCTCAAAATTTAACTAAATTTTAGGAAAATTCATGAACTATTTTCAATGAAATTTTTTCCTAAATTTTACTTATATCTTTTTTTTGGTGCATTAGTTTGAAATTAACAAATTCCTCTTACAACAATAAGTAGTAAAAAAAAATCTAAACGAAGTGATCGAGAAAAACAATGAGTATTTTCCGTACACTAAAAATATTTTGTAAGTAAATTCAACTGAAAAAACGTTTAAAACAATCGTTTTTCCTTTTAAAAAACGGACTACTTATATTTCATTTGAAACAACAGACTTTTTCAGTTATTTTTAAACGTTAATAAATGACTAGACATTCCGTAAAAACAAACGATATTTCAGTTATTTTAACTGTTTACAATTTTTCATTTTGTGGAGTAAAAATTAAATTTTTTGAATAACAAACTACAAAAACCGTTCTTCTGTAAAATTATAAGGTATAATCAGTCACAAATAATTTAACTGATAAAAATATTTTTCCGTAACTTTTGTAGTTTATTGTTTTAACAACTGTATAAATCATTCAATATTTTATTTTCTTTGAAAAACAAACGATAAAACGTTTAAAACAACTTTAACTAATAACTTTTTGAATAACCGTAAAAAAGTTACTGTAAAACTTTTCTGGGTGTACTACATGGACTCCAACCAAGTCGAATTTTTATATTAGAACCAGACATGTGCACGGATATATTCGTTTTTTCGCTTACACCGAGTCATTCGCTTCAGAGTACACCACTTTTAGAGTACAGTGTTTGCGAATTAAAATGTTAAGAATGATGAGCAACAACGAAGTGAACATTTTTATTTTTTGAACTTTTCTAGAATGACAAACATAGTAGTGATTCTAAAAATTACACCGTCTTGTAGAATATTTTTAATATACACTGAGCACTTAAAATGTTTTTAATAAAAAATATTTCAAAAAATACCTAAAAATAAAGTTTTAAAACTAAAATTGTCATATCTCGAAAACTAAGCAAGGTAGAGCAAAAGAAGCAAAATTTCAGATCAATATCGACGGCGACCCTCTAGAGAAAGTTGACTTCTTCAAATGTCTGGACCCTATTGGGTACTAACTTTGAACCAAAAAATTCGAATTCCCAGAAATTTGAAAATGTTCATATCTCGGTAACTACCGCCTACACGACAAAAAGTTGTGAAGCAATTTTGTAGCTCTTGAATCGTAGTTTTTGGGTTATTTTAGTTTTAAGAGTGTTTAACCTATTGGGTCGTAAAAACTGAAATAACTCAAAACCTATTGCTCGAATTGCTTTCGGGTGTACGGTTGTCTTGTTCTACGATTCAAGAGCTACAAAATTGCTTCACAACATATTAAATATTAATATTTTAAATTTTGGTTATGACGTGAGTTTCACTCACTCATTCGGTGAGTGAGTGAAAAAATTAGATTAAGAAAAAATCATTTGATTTTTTCGCTTCAGAGTACAGTATTTTAGAATATATCTAATTCTAAAATAACCCTGCAAAAAAAGTCATTACCACTTCTCAGTGGAGTGCTTTAAAACTATAACAAATGTAATGAAATACAACAAAAATAACAAAAAACACAAGACAAAAACACACAAACAGTTTTTTCTACTCCAGAATACATAGATATTCAGCACTTAACTCATTACCTTCCGCGACATCTCCATACAAATGTAAGTAGATATTCAGTAGATAAGAACTACTCCGTGGAAGTAGTTGGAAGTTGTTTGAAAGCTCGGAGTACTTCTTATCTACTGAATATCTACTTACTTTTGTATGGGAGTGTCGCGGAAGGTAATGAGTTAAGTGCTGAATAACAACTTTTTATGGAGTAGAAAAAACTGTTTGTGTGTTTTTTTCTTGTGTTTTTTGTTATTTTTGTTGTATTTCATTACATTTGTTATAGTTTTAAAGCACTCCAAATAGAAGTACTCCGCACTTTTTTTGCTGGGAATGTATTCGTTTTTTTCGTTTTTCATTGCAAACATAGTATACAATATTCATTCGTTTCGAACTGAAAGAATAGAATACTGTTTTTCATTCTACATTTTTAGAAAGTCTCTAAACGACTTTTAAATGCATTCGTGCACATGTCTGATTAGAATTCCTGCATTTTTTTGGTGTAGCACAGTATAATTATAAAATTGTATTACTTTAGTGCAAAATGCATAAATATTAATTTGTAAGCATTTATCTCGAGGGGAGAGATGTTCCTCCAATGACCCCTAAAGACCCCCCCCAAAAAAAACCCCCGCAAAAATATTTTTGTTGGACGGTATAAAAAATTCGGCACAGCCGAATCTGTTTTAGTAAACTCTGCTCTGTAGTTGAAGTATTGTGTCATTATAAATGCAGCTTTAATGAATGTTTAATTCATTTTATATATTTATATTTCAACACTAATTTTGAATTATTTTGTTTCTGTCATTTCAGCAGTTCCCAAACATTAATTTAATTATTGAAATATTAAGGGGTTAAGTGCAAATATAACTCTTATTAGATTTTTTTTTTATTAGTTTTAAGTTTTACAATTAAGACGTACTTAATAGTTATTTCGGATCTATAATCTCAGATTAATGGAAAATTTTGAAGCACTTTAAGTTGGTAAATATTTAGAATAAGTAAGTGTGTGCATACTGCAGCGTATATTAAATAATTTTATAATCCTCCTCACCCCTCCCACTTGTATGTATAATTAGCATTAAGTAAATTTATTACTGTGATAAATTTTTAATTTGTTTTAATTTAATACATATTTTTTATTATTTTTTTTAATTTAATCAATTTTAATTGTACATACTTTTAATTAATTACTTAGAATGGTATGTAATCACACTTTAAATGTAACAACAACAAATAAAACAAAAACAAAAAAAAAATAACAACACATGTGCAAAATAGTATACAATATCTTACTTATTTAATTATTTAATTTAAAATACATAATTATGATCATAATAAAAAAAATATTAAACATCTTAATTATAACTTAATTTAATTTATGAATCAATAAAAATTATTTAATAAAAATTTTAAGTGCCGTTTTTTATTGATTAATTGTGGGTAGTGTATGAGTATTTTACAGCGAAATTATTTGATTTTAATGATTGGTTGTTAAATACTACAAGAAAATAAACACATAAAAACAGTAGTAAAATACTTTAAACAAAATGTACGCGAAAAGATGGTAAGTACTAGGGTGGCTCGTTTTTGGACTTTTCTCTCTGATCAAATTTTAATACCCTCCGAAAGTGTCGGTCCCCTTAGGGTAACTCACATGCAAAATATCACTCCGATCGGAATTTATCTTCTGTCATGATTTTGGGGGCGTTCTCAAAACACCTTTTTTCATAATTTGAAAATTTTAATAAAAAACAAGTAGAAAAGTTAAATCCGACTTTGCCGAATCTATGAATACCCTCCACAATGCATTTTTTTTAAAGCGTAGTACATTTTTTAACGTGAAAAAATTACCAATTTTGATTAGAAATATTTTATTTAAGTAAAAAACTCTTTTTTGTCATTTTTTTTAAAAAAAGAAAAATTACTAATTTTTTTTTTTGAGGGTAAAATTTTTTCGAGTGTAATGTTTTTTTTACTGTAAAAATATTTCTGAGTGAATGCACGTATGTATGTACACAAAATATTGTCATTTTTGTAAAAAAAAAAACTAATTTTTTTTTTGTGTAAATTTTTTTTTTGAGTGTAAAATTTTTTTTGAGTGTAAAATTTTTTTTGAGTGTAAAATTTTTTTCGTGTTTAATTTTTAAGTTACCAATGCTTTTAAAACTAAACAAGTTTAAAAAGCATTGCTTTAAAATTAAACAAGTTTGAAAAGCATTGTTTAGTTACCACCAATGCTTTTAAAACTTGTTAAGACACGTGGCATTTTAAATAGAACTAATCTGAAATTCAGGGTTTTAGTTATAACTTTTGAACCACTGGACCGATTGAGCTGAAATTTAATACCAAACAGACCCGGGGAACGGCAAAGATACATGCCAAGCTTCAGTAGTCTCATTATTGTCTTTCGGAAGTTATCGTGTTTTTTATTTCGTAAATTCGCGAAACACCCTTGCCGAAATTTACTCTTTTGCTCATAACTTTTGAACCACTGGACCGATTTGGATGGATTGCAATACCATCCTGACCAGGTAAATGACAAACATATATGCCAAACTTAAGTAGCCTCTGTAAAGTCTTTCAAAAGTTAGCGTGTTTTCTACGGACGGACAGACAGACGGACGGACGCACAGTGGCCGAAATGGCCAATCTAGCGGCGCTTAATTCGGAAATGTAAAATAATAAAGACTAATGCTTATTTGCGATTATAAAATTTAAAAAGAATTAATTTTTAAACAATATTTATTTATTTTTATGTATTTTGGGAAATTTATGTGAATATTGGGAGGGTGGTTTGTATGAGGCCTAGAAATTAAAATGGTCCGATTCCATTAAAATTTAGAGCGATTGTTTATGAATATAAAAAACATTAATTGGTAGAATTTCAAGAGGATATCTTGAATACTATTGTTAGGGGTATTTAAGTAAATCTTGAAGGGGACATTTACATGGGGGCTATGGGTTAACATGGATTGATTTTGTCAAAATTTAATAGGTTTTGTTCTTGTGATAAAAGAAACTTAAATTTCAAATTTCAGCCAAATCGATTGAAAATTGTGGTCTGTATCGCGTTTATACTGTTTATTTGGACAGCAGATGGACCCTAAAAAACCGAGCAAATTGCGCGAACTAGCACGCCATACTGAAACGTCACAACAAAAATAACCCAAAATAATAAACAAAACAGGAATTGGACCGAATACGATCGAATTTCAAAAGTTGCAGTCCATGAAACTATAGTTAATATCACAAATGTAAACTCCTATAATGAACTAATAATAAACTAGATACACACAGGCCACAAACATTTATTTTGTAGTTAAAACATACCTTTTACTTTTAATTAAAACTTTTTGGCTCAAAATGTGTAAACAATTGACTTAAAAGTGTCAAGAAAAATTCACTGAGTAATTAGGCCCCAAATTCCTTTAATACACTTGCTGCAGAAAATGTATATTTAATAGCTTACAGCTGTGCGAAAATGAAGAGAAAAACAAAAGTGAAAACGTTAATTTTCTCTGTAAAGTATAGGTAATCGATACAGTGCAAAACATTTATCAGTTTTAATTTTTTAATTTTGACTAAAACGCCGCTAGATCAGTGATTTCGGCCACAGTGGGACGGACGGACATCGCTAGATCGCCTTAAAATCGATCGAGGATCATAAATATATATACTTTATGGGGTCCTAGACCAATATTTCGAGGTGTTACAAACGGAATGACAAACTTATATATACCCTCTATCACTAGAGTGGAGGGTATAAAAATTTTAAATATCGTCCATTCCATGAGACATTTAAAAAAATCTGACCAAGGGTCTTCTGATCTTTGTTATATTTTTCATACAGATTCTCTATGGAGCCAATTTCCAATTTCATCCATCAGATCTCAAATATTCGAAAAACTCGCGATTTTATTCACGATTTTTGTTTTTAATAAAGTCAAAAAAATGCAAAATCTGTGTGACTTTGGGCTGCTGTATTTCCTAAACTACTTTTAGGATTTTAACAATTTATAGCGCATACGAATGGTATGTAAGTCTATTTTAATAACAAATAAACTGAAAAAATATTGGTGGTTTAAAAGTGCATTTTATATGCAAATGCAGTTTTGAAGTGCATTATGCAAAACTTTTACCCCTTTTAATTTTTTTTTTAATTAGCATATTTGGAAAATTTCGAATTTTTGCTACAAAAAAATGTTTTAATTACAATGGACCGAGAATGTTTGCTATTTTTAATATTTTTTTTTTAAAAATACTTCCTAAGGTTTCCCTTATAAAAATTTTTATTTTTTAAATTATACCAAAATCATGTAAAAAGACATGTTTGTAAACCGTTATATTTTCAAAAGTTCTAATCGTATATTATTGCTTTTATGCACATTAGAAAGGTATTTTTGTCTATTTTTTGCATATAATGAGCTCAAAAATTTTGGTGTTTCGAAAATGCATTTTAAATGCAAATGCAGTTTTGAAGTGCATTTTTCAAAACTTTTACCCCTTTGATTTTTTTTTTAATTATCATATTTGAAAAGTTTATAATTTTTACTACAAAATAATGTCCTCCTTATAATGGACCCACAGTGTGTGCTATTTTTAAGAATTTTTTAAAAAATCATGTATTTTTTGGTTTAATTTAAAATATTAAATTTTTTTCAAGGAAATTTTTAAAATTTCTTTAAAAGTAGCACACACAGTGGGTCCATTATTAGCAGGACATTATTTTGAAGTAAAAATTGTAAACATTTCGAATATCATAATTAAAAAAAAATTCAAAGGGGTAAAAGTTTTGAAAAATGCACTTCAAAACTGCATTTGCATTTAAAATTCATTTTTGAAATACCAACATTTTTTCGGTCATTAAATGCAAAAAATGGACAAAAATACCTTTCTAATGTGCATAAAAACAATAAGATACCATTAGTACTTTCGAAAATATAACGTTTTAAAAACATGTGTATTTACATGATTTTGGTATAATTTAAAAAATAAAATTTTTTATACACAGAAAAAAATATTCAAAGGAAAAACACAATTAAATATTTGCTCAGCTTAAAATTTGACATTCAATTAAATTTTACTTGAAGCAATTCCCAGTTGGCAAAATAAAACCACACCTGACATACAGCTGACTCTCCCTTTATGAAATCGCTGACATCTTCATACAATATTTCAAAATGTCATCAATGACATGTCACCAGTTGGTCAGCAGTGTCCACCAGTACCGGTAGCCACTAACAATTCGTTTAAACATGTGCTAACCAACTGCTGACATGTCATTGATGACATTTTGAAAAATTGTATGAAGATGTCAGCAATTTTATAAAGAGAGAGTCAGCAGTATGTCAGGTGTGATTTTTTTCGACGACTGGGAGGCTTTGAGTAGAAATGCGATGAACGCTGTTGCGTTTTTTGTTTTAGTTTTCGTTAGTCGTCAAATAGAAAAGTACTTTCACGCACACAAGACAAAAAAAAACAAAATAATATAAAGCACAAAAAAAAAACAATTTAAACAAAAGACTTGAAAAGACTGACAAAAAACACTACAACTGTAAAATAATGATTAATCATTCACTCAGATCAAGCATTGGATTAATCAAAAATAACACAAAATTATTGATTAACCGCTCACTCAAATCAAGCATTGGTTTAATCAAGGAACAGTCAATGAGTGACCTACAATTTTCGTGCTTGATCCAACAATTTTCCTCATTAGCTGACTTTTAATTAAAATAATGCTCAACCTGGTGTATTTCGTGCTTGATCTAACAACTCATTTTTATCTGTGTAAGGGAAACTTAATGAAGTAGAAGAATTCCAAAATTTTTGACTACACAAAAACACTTTTTCGGCCTTACCTATTTTAATTGTCTAAAAAATTGGTATATATGTTCTTCTGATTTTTGTTGAATTTCGGTTTTTGTTATTTAGTCAAAATTGTGAATGGTTCGCGTTTTATCGCTGTTCAAAGTTGGTATTTTGCAACAATTGTATGATAAATACACAATGTTTAAGTGATCATATCTTTGGAACGCATCATCCGATTGCCACGAAATAAAGCGCAAAATAATGGTTATGTCCTTTATTTTTGAAAAAGGACAGGATGCTTAGCAAAAAGGATATTTAATTTAAAAAAATGTCCTTAATTTGCAAATATCTCAAAATGCGTATCTTTAATTTTCCTATATTTTTTTGCACATATAGCCCAAAATATACTTAACAACATATGCAAATCCCAAATTGGGGTGATAAGCGGTTTATTTATTAACGTGGTTACATGAAACGACTTATTGATTTTTGTTATTAATTCTTGTTTACAAATGAAAAACAATTTCGGCGCACTAACCGCGAATAATTTTTTTGTATGTATTTTGGATTGCTAAACTCAAAAATATCATTAAAACGACATTTCGCGAATACATTTTTGTTTTATTAATTTTTTAGCGTTTTTTGGAGGTATTTTTACTATTTTGCTTATATCTTAAGTTCTGTTCATCTGATCTTCTCGCAATAAAAACTAAACTAAAGGCAATCAAATTTCCAACAAATCCTACATTCATCATTTTTTCATCAGTTCATAGCTTTACGCGCAAACAAATTTTTTAACGTTATTTGGAGGTATTTTGACTATTTTTCTTATATCCTGAGTTCCATTTATCTGGTCCTTCCGAAATAAGAACCAAATTAAAGACAATCAAATGTTCAACAAATCCTACATTCATCATTTTTCCATCAGTTCAAAGCTTTCCTTTCAATAGGCAAACATATGACTCAAATAAGTTTTTTGATTAACAAATCATTTAAAAAAAGTTTAAGAAATAGAAATCTTTGCAATTAATTACGTCTTTTGATTTATCTGCAAAGCCTGAACATTTAGAAATATAATAAAGTTGATTTGATGAAAATCTATAGGTTTACTCCAAAGTTATCACAAATTATATGAATATACATGATAAAATACAAAAAAAATTGATAATTTTTTACAATTTAATTTTAATCATTTTTATCTGTGTAAGGGAAACTTAAGGAAGTATTTATTTAAAAAAAATATTAAAAATAGCATACATTCTCGGTTTTCTAAATATGCTAATTAAAAAAAAATTAAAAGGGGTAAAAGTTTCGCAAAATGCACTTCAAAAGTACATTTTCATATAAAATGCACTTTTAAACCACCGATATTTTTTCAGTTTATTAGATATTAAAACAGACTTACATACCATTCGTATGCGCTATAGATTGTTAAAATGCGATAAGTAGTTTAGAAAATACAGCAGCTCAAAGTTACACAGACTTTGTATTTTTTTTACTTTTTTAAAAACGAAAATCGCGAATAAAATCGCGAGTTTTTCGAATATTTTCGATCTGATGGATGAAATTTTAAATTGGCTCCATAGAGTATCTGTATGAAAATAATAACAAAAATCCGAAGGCCCTCGGTCAAAAAATGCTTAAAATCACCAAATGTCTGGTGGAATGGACGATATATAATTTTTTCTTTCTTAATTCATTAAGAACACCTTGGAGAAGAAAAATGTGATTTCAAGGAAATGTTGGTTTTATCAAAAATTTTGGCTTAATAAAATCTTATAAATTACATTATTAAGCAAATTACCGTTTTTTTAGCATTACACAGAAAAAAATAAAAAAAATATTTAAGGCCGCTGTTCCAAAAAAAGTAATTCACATAAAAAATGTGAAAATGAAAATTTCCGAATTTTTTTGGTGTTCTAGATTTCACATCCGAATTTCTTTTTCGTTTTGTTTCACATAAATAAAATTTGGTGAAAGTAAAACGAATGCACATTTTCCTTATAATTTTTTAAATTTTAATTATTCGATTTCAACTTGAAATGAAAACGTGATCAACAAAACACTAAACTTAATTTCATGTGATTCGGAAATTTTCATGTGAATTGAAAAGTTGTGAAAGACAGAACAGAGGTCTAAGTAAATTTTTAACACTATTGAGTAAAAAATTACTCAATTTTGCACCAGTAAACGATTTACTAGTATTGAGTAAATTTTTAATAAAAATTTATTAAATGTTTAAAAAAAAATTGAGTAAATTTTTAATTGCCATAATTAAAAATTTACTCAAAATTTATCTATTTTTTTTTTTAAGTTTAAAAAAGTTTTAAATTTTTTTACAAAAAAAAAAAAAAACAACAAAAAACTTGTTTTTTTAACTTTTACCAAACATATTTATGTCTCAAAAACATAGGAAAATTTTATAAAGACGATTACAAACTTTCATATACATACACAAAAAACTATTAACTAAACGAGAATTCAAAACACCAAGAGAATAAAAAAAAAATATTAAATTTGTATTAAATAATTTATTCAAATTTTATTTTGAATTTTTGAGTATATTTTTAATTGCTTTAATTAAAAAATTACTCAAATTTGTTTTAAAAATTTAAACAAGTGATTACTTAAATTGGTTTTTTCAATATTATTTTCTGTGTAGTAAGATATCGCGAAATTAGTGTTTTATTATTTTCTTAAATTTTGACACTGAAGTTTTTTAAATATTTTTAAAAACTGATTGTGAGTATACAGTTGTAATTGTATTTATTTACAGGTCACAAAACAGTTAACATCGAAATCATATCTTCTTAATTTCGCGAGAAATCGCAAAATTCAAAATAAATAAAAAAATTTTGAAAACAAATGTAATGAAATACAACAAAAATAACAAAAAACACAAGGAAAATACGCAAAGGCATTTTTTTCTACTCCATAAAAAGTAGATATTCAGTTCTTAACTCATTACCTTCCGCGACACTCCCATACAAATGTAAGTAGATATTCAGTAGATAAGAAGTACTCCGAGTTTTCAAACAACTTCCAACTACACAGAAAAAAATAAAAATGAATTTCAATTACGAAATTCGTTGATTCAATTAAATAATTAATTGATTTCGGACCTATCACGAAAATGCGCATATTAATTATGTACTCATTTTGTTTGAAAATAGTTTTAAAACTTAATTAAATTGTTAATTGAATCAATTAAAGTTTTAATTCAAAATAAAATGGAAAACCAATTAAAATTGTTATTAAATAAACTAAAAAAAAATTAATATGAGGGGGTTAGAGCACAAGGGGTTCAAGTGACTTTTTTAAAAAAATTGAGTTAACATATGGAATTAGTAGGTGAAGTTCACAGTAGTTCATAGCACCAGAAATTAATGTGAAATTCTTATTCGTTAGCGAGATATGGCGACAATTTTTAGCTCTTGTTACTAAAATACCTGTTTTGCTTGGAGCACAAGGGGTATATGAGCACTTAAACCCCTTGTGCTCCAAGCAATTATTAAAATTTAGTTTTTCACGTGGACAAAGTGGTTGAATTCCGAGAAGTTCTTGTAGTAATAGTAATCAAATTTTGCAAGAGCATCTTCAGTCTGTAACCAGCGGTTAAAGTGTGAAAAATGGCGATTTCCGACCAAAATTCATGTCCGAATTTTTTGACCAAATTCGGCTCAAAAATTAGGAATTTTTGCGTACATAATAGGAAAAATATAAAAAAATCCCAAAAAAAAAATATTGGTCCACAGATGCTGATTTTTAACATAAATATTATTTTTTTTATCCAAATTGGTCCTAAAAGTTGGAAAATGTAAAGCAAGTTATCTAAAAAATATTAAAAAAATATAAAAAACACGATTTTCGTTCAAAAATGCTGATCAAAGATTTTATACCAGATGCTAATCAGCCTTTTTGGACCAAAATCGTGGGTTAATTTTTAAAATCTTTCACATAAAATACTCAACATTTTTCGACTTTTAAGACAAATTTGGTTAAAAATATTTTTTATGTTTATAAATCAGCATCTGTGGACAAAAATCGCAATTTTGAAATTTTTTAAATATTTTTCCCATAAAACGCGCAAAAGTTCCTTATTTTTGACCCAGATTGGGTTAAATATTTCAGATATAAATTTTGGTCCAAAAACGTAATTTTTTAAACTTTGACCGCTGGTTGTAGACTAAAAATGACCTTGCAAAAATTTTTCATAAATTTTCCCACAATTAGCTACTCCATGTCCATCGTTCGGCAGGTATCACGGCACGAAATTCGAAAGTTCAGATTTCAAGGGACGCCCTAATGAAGATGAAGATGAGCCCGATGATGTCATGGAATCTGATTATGACGACTAAAAAATTAAACAAAGAACCGTTAAAGACTTTCGTAATAAAATGTGGTTTCCTTTTACAAATAACTAACATTCTTTTCATAATTTAGAAATTTATAAAAAAAGTTAGAGCACAAGGGGTATAAGTGCCACTTACATAATTCAGAGGCCATTTTTGGGTGCTTGTATTTGTGAAATATGGTATTTTTTTAACTTGTTAGATTAAAATATATCTCAGGATCTCTATTAACTAAAAAATAATATTCTAGATATCATCTAACATTTTTTACTGTAATTTAACTATAACCTCTTTTTCCTATTATTAAATTTAAGGCACTTAAACCCCTTGTGCTCCAAGCAATTATTAAAATTTAACTTTTAAGACCAATTTGGTTAAAAATAATTTTTATGTTTGAAAATCAGCATCTGTGGACCAAAAGTGGATTTTTAAAAAAAAATTTCCCATAAAGTACTCAATAATTCCTAATTTTTGAGCCAGATTTGGTTAAATAATCGGCAGGTATTATGATACAAAATTCGAAAGATTAGATTTGACGGGATGCCCTAATGAAGGTGAATATGAAGATGAGCCCAATGATGTTATGGAATCTGATTATGACGACTAAAAAATTAAACAAAGAACCATTACACATTTTCTTAATAAAATGTGGTTTTCCTTTTACGTATTTACAAATTTATAAAAAAAAGTAAGAGCACAAGGGGTATAAGTGCCACTTACTTACTTCAGATGCAATTTTTGGGTGCAAAAGGGTGTAAAACACGGTATTTTTTTAACTTGTTAGATAAAAATATATCTCAGGAACTCTATTAACTAAAAAATAATATACTAAATATCATCTAACATTTTTTATTGCAATTTAATGGCGCTTTTCGACCAAAATTCATGTCCGAATATTTTAACCAAATCCGGCTCAAAAATTAGGAGTTTTTGCGTACAACTGCTAAATGCGTAGGAAAAATATTGTGCTCGATTCGGGAGTACTATTTCACCATTCACCAAATTTTTAAAAATTTGATATTCTTTTGAATTTCAAGATTTTACATTTTTTTCTTGTTAAAATATAATAATATCTTAAATAATTACAAGAAAAATTTAAAAATCTTAAAATTCGAAAGGATATCAAATTTTTAAAATGTAGGTGAATGGTGAAAGAGTACTCCCGAATCGAGCACATTAAAAAAAAAAAAAAATATTGGTCCACAGATGCTGATTTTTCTGCACAATTTTTTTACTTATCCAAATTTGTCCCAAAAGTTGTAAAATGTAAAGCATATTATCTAAAAAATATTAAAAAAAGTATAACAACACGATTTTGGTCCACAAAAATTGATCAGAGATTTTGGTCCACAGATGCTTATGAGCATTTTTGGCCCAAAATCGTGTTTTTATTTTTATATTTTTCACATACTCAACATTTTGCTACTTTTAAGAGGATATGGTTAAACATATTTTGTATGATTGTAAATCAGCATCTGTGGACCAAAATTGCTATTTTGGAATTTTTAAATATTTTTCCCAAAAATTCCTAATTTGTGTGCCAGATGAGGATGAATTTTGGTCGAAAACGTACGAAATTCGAAAGTTTACATTTGACGTGATGCCCTAATGAAGATGAAGATGATCCCAATGATGTCATGGAATCTGATTATGACGACTAAAAAATTAAACAAAGAACCATTACAGATTTTCTTAATAAAATGTTGTTTTCATTTTACGAATTTACAAATTTATAAAAAAAAGTTAGAGCACAAGGGGTATAAGTGCGACTTACATACTTCAGATGCAATTTTTGGGTGCAAAAGGGTGTAAAAGACGGTATTTTTTTAACTTTTTAGATTAAAATATATCTCAGGAGCTCTATTACCTTAAAAATAATATACTTGATACCACCTAACATTTTTTATTGCAATTTTACTTTAACCCCTTTTTTCTCATTATTAAATATAAGGCACTTGAACCCCTTGTGCTCTAAATAGAAATTTATAAAAAAAAGTTAGAGCACAAGGGGTATAAGTGCCACTTACTTACTTCAGATGCAATTTTTGGGTGCAAAAGGGTGTAAAAGACGGTATTTTTTTAACTTGTTAGATTAAAATATATCTCAGGATCTCTATTAACTAAAAAATAATATTATAGATAGCATCTAACATTTTTTATTGCAATTTAACTTTAACCTCTTTTTTCTCATTATCAAATATAAGGCACTTGAACCCCTTGTGCTCTAACCCCCTCATATAAAATTGAAAATCAATAATATAGATTTATTGGTTTACATAAAATTTTTAATTGAAAAAAGACCAAAACTCAATTTAATTTAAAAGTTAAACTTCAAAATATGCCCTAAAATAAATAAACATAGAATTTTTTTGTTTTATACCCAGTTGGCAACGTCTTCGAGCCATCCTCAGTGACGGAGCGATGACATGTCAGAGTCACACCTGACATCCACAAGACATCTCTATGTACTGGGTTGAGGACAGTTTCACAAGACATGTCACCTAAGACTTCTTTGGGGAAATGTCTGACATAGGTCATGCGAAAATACAAAAAAATTTCGTATTTCCTTTAGTTTTTACTTTTATCCATTTTCCTTTATAAATTATCTTTCTCATATTTAGAAAAAACTTTTCGCCTTTTTTAGTCCCAACTGGATTTGAACCTGGAACCTCCAGTTTGTTAGTCCCACACCTAACCACTTGTTCCAAACGTTATTTTTAAAATTGTTTGTCTATTTATTACTTTTATTCTACTTGTTAGATTTTGATTTTATTTTAATTTAGTCGATAATATTGCCATCTTTTTCTTGGAAATTGAAGAGTTGCCCAGATTTAAAATTCTAATTTAATATACTGCTATTCTGAAGACATTTCCTTTTAGACATCTTAGAGGAATTGTCCACACTCTTAAAGCAAACATTCAGTGCTGACAATGTTAGGACATGTCATCAAGGATTGCCTATGATTTGTCAGAACCTGAAGACATTTCCTCAAGGAATCACTGTGGAAATTTCCTCAGTGACACATTTTCCAACTGGGTATTATTAAGAAATTAATTTTCTTTATTAGAAAATAAATTTATATATCTATATATATAAAAGAGTAATGTGACTGACTGACTGACTGACTGACTGACTGACTGACTGACTTATTGACTGATTCATCATCGCCCAGCCCAAACCGCTGAAGCTAGAGACTTGAAATTTGGACTGTAGGTCCACCTCCCGGAATATAGATCCACTAAGGCTGGATTTTTGCCAATGTTGATTCTAAGGGGGTAAAAAGGGTAAAAAACTGTACTTTTGGTACTTTTTATATCTCCTGAAATAGTGGTCATAGAGACTTGAAATTTGGACTGTATGTTCACCTCCCGGAATATAGATCCAGTAAGGCCGGATTTTTGTCAATGTTGATTCTAAGTGGACAAAAAGGGTAAAAAACTGTACTTTTGGTACTTTTTATATCTCCTGAAATAATGGTCATAGAGACTTGAAATTTTGACTGTATGTTATACTATTGGAATATAGATCCAGTAAGGCCGGATTTTTGCCAATGTTGATTCTAAGGGGGTAAAAAGGGTAAAAAACTGTACTTTTGGTACTTTTTATATCTCCTGAAATAATGGTCACAGAAACTTGAAATTTGGACTGTATGTTCACCTCCCGGAATATAGATCCAGTAAGGCTGGATTTTTGCCAATGTTGATTCTAAGGGGGTAAAAAGGGTAAAAAAATGTACCTTTGGTACCTTTTATATTTCCTTAAATAATGGTCCTAGACACTTGAAATTTTGAATGTAGGTTCAGCTCCCGGAATATAAATCTACTAAGGCTGGATTTTCCAATGTTGATTCTAAGGCTGGATTTTTGCCAATGTTGATTCTAAGGGGGTAAAAGGGGTAAAAAAATGTACCTTTGGTACCTTTTATATTTCCTTAAATAATGGTCCTAGACACTTGAAATTTTGAATGTAGGTTCAGCTCCCGGAATATAAATCTACTAAGGCTGGATTTTGCCAATGTTGATTCTAAGGGGTTAAAAGGGTAAAAAACTGTACTTTTGGTACCTTTTATATTTTCTTAAATAATGGTCCTAGAAACTTAAAATTTGCAATGTAGGTTCACCTCCCGGAAAAAATATTCACCAAGGCTGGGTTTTTGCCAATGTTGACTCTACGGGGTTAAAATGGAAAATAGTGTACTCTTGGTACTTTTTTTAATTTACTGAAATAATGGTACCTTTTATAAAAAGTACATTTTATAAAAAGTACCTCTTATAAAAAGTACCTTTTATGAAAAGTATCTTTTATAAAAAGTACCTTTTATAAAAAGTACTTTTTATAAAAAGTACCTCTTATAAAAAGTACTTTTTATAAAAAGTACCTCTTATAAAAAGTACCTTTATAAAAAGTACCTCTTATAAAAAGTACTTTTTATAAAAAGTACCTCTTATAAAAAGTACCTTTATAAAAAGTACCTTTTATAAAAAGTACCTTTTATAAAAAGTAACTTTTATAAAAAGTTACTTTTATAAAAAGTACCTTTTATAAAAAGTACCTTTTATAAAAAGTACCTTTTATGAAAAGTACCTTTTATAAAAAGTACCTTTTATAAAAAGTACCTTTTATAAAAAGTACCTTTTATGAAAAGTACCTTTTATAAAAAGTACCTTTTATAAAAAGTACCTTTTATAAAAAGTACCTTTAATAAAAAGTACCTTTTATAAAAAGTACCTTTTATAAAAAGTACCTTTTATAAAAATACCTTTTATAAAAAGTACCTTTTATAAAAAGTACCTTCTATAAAAAGTACTTTTTGTTAAATGATCCTAGATAATTGAAATATGGATTGTAGGATCCTTACCTTACCTTACCTTACCTTACCTTACCTTACCTTACCTTACCTTACCTTACCTTACCTTACCTTACCTTACCTTACCTTACCTTACCTTACCTTACCTTACCTTACCTTACCTTACCTTACCTTACCTTACCTTACCTTACCTTACCTTACCTTACCTTACCTTACCTTACCTTACCTTACCTTACCTTACCTTACCTTACCTTACCTTACCTTACCTTACCTTACCTTACCTTACCTTACCTTACCTTACCTTACCTTACCTTACCTTACCTTACCTTACCTTACCTTACCTTACCTTACCTTACCTTACCTTACCTTACCTTACCTTACCTTACCTTACCTTACCTTACCTTACCTTACCTTACCTTACCTTACCTTACCTTACCTTACCTTACCTTACCTTACCTTACCTTACCTACCTTACCTTACCTTACCTTACCTTACCTTACCTTACCTTACCTTACCTTACCTTACCTTACCTTACCTTACCTTACCTTACCTTACCTTACCTTACCTTACCTTACCTTACCTTACCTTACCTTACCTTACCTTACCTTACCTTACCTTACCTTACCTTACCTTACCTTACCTTACCTTACCTTACCTTACCTTACCTTACCTTACCTTACCTTACCTTACCTTACCTTACCTTACCTTACCTTACCTTACCTTACCTTACCTTACCTTACCTTACCTTACCTTACCTTACCTTACCTTACCTTACCTTACCTTACCTTACCTTACCTTACCTTACCTTACCTTACCTTACCTTACCTTACCTTACCTTACCTTACCTTACCTTACCTTACCTTACCTTACCTTACCTTACCTTACCTTACCTTACCTTACCTTACCTTACCTTACCTTACCTTACCTTTCCTGATATAATGGTCCCAGAAACTTAAAATTTGGAATGTAAAATCCTTCGGTGAAAAAAGAGATTGGGAAAAGTTCTTTTTGGAAATTCCGTTTCTTAACGGGGATAAAAAGTACTTTTAATATTTGCTGAAACAATGATCCTAGATAATTGATATATGGATTGTAGGATCCTTCGGTGAAGAAAAAACATTCTGGAAGAGGTACTTTTTTTAAATTCCGTTTCTAATGGGGGTAATAAAGTGTACTTTTGGTACTTTTTTGTTCCTATAATAATGACCTTAGAAGATGGGGATGGAATTGGAATTGAAATGGCGTAGAACGGGGAACAATATGAAATAGAGCAGGGAACAATATGGAATGATATTTTCAACTCAAATTTTTGGTGTTTAGCTTTTTTTACTCCATATTTTTTTTATTCCAATTTCTTTTTTCACTGAAATATTTATTCACTCAAAATCCAAAATCCCGACATAAGGGCTCGAAAATTGTCATTATATTTTTCCCCCGGAACGAACATGATAACGTACCAGCAAAGTTATTCAAATTTTATTGTTTAAATTATTCATTGAAATATTTTTATATGGAAGACTTAAACGTCCACAAGTAAATAAAACAAAGACTACGTAGGGGAATTTTTTTGAAATCGATAGAATAATTCTGATCCTTCTATTATCCGGTATTCAATACAACCGGTAACGAAGTACCGGGATTGTAAGCTAGTAGTATATATATAGTTTTGCATAAAAACATTAAAGTAGTATTTTAAAATATCAATAACTTTTTAAAATTACATTTTTATTTTTAAATCTTGTTATGGCATGCATTTTAGTCGCTTTAGTAAAGTTGAATCAAAAAAAATTGTATTATATTTCAATGTGCAAAACACAAGGCAAAAGCCTCATATTATTATTCTTTGTTTCAACTGTACACATTTTATTAGCAAAACACTTTTCCCGCAACGACCACTCTCCTTAAAGAAAACAATAAAACTAAATTTTTTTTTGTTGTGTTTTTATGTATTCATTGGCTGCTACCACCAAAATACATATACAAAACAATAGTTCAAAGTTTTTTTTTTTGTTTTTTGCATTTTTTCATTGGCTACTAACACTAATGCATACAAAACCGGTTTCGTTTGTTTATTTTATTTTTGTTTTCAGTAAAGTTAAGAATTCAATTAAAACATTAATTGAATCAATTAAAATGTTTAATTGAAGTTAAATTTAATATCAAATCCATTTTTAATTAAAAACAAAATTACGATAGGCCTTTTTTGTTGGCAAACTTTGATTGTTAACATGCATCAAAACGAAAAAAACGAAACGTTAACTTCCATAAATTTCTCAAATTAATTTAGCGTCGTTTGGAATAATTTTGTAAAATATTACACATTTTCGATGAAATATTGACAAAATTAGTTTATTAAATGCAATTTATTTTGAAAGCATCACAAAAACATTTATCTTTTTTATTAATACCAAAGAGAGCCATTAACAATAAGAGAATCATTCACAATGTATGAAAGTTAATTTTTAACTTCTATAATTTTGAGCGTTAACACTAATGTCAACTTTGTATGTAAAACACTGATAATTATGCCAACAAAATACGCCTGATATTATTTTCTGTGTACTTCCCGGAATACTTTTTATCTACTGAATATCTACTTACATTTGTATGGGAGTGTCGCGGAAGGTAATGAGTTAAGAACTGAATAACTATGAATTCTGGAGTAGAAAAGAATATTTGTGTGTTTTTGTCTTGTGTTTTTTTGGTATTTTTGTTGTATTTCATTGCATTTGTTATAGTTTTAAAGCACTTCACTAGGAAGTGGTAATGACTTTTTTTGCAGGGTGATTTGAGCAGTTTTACCACCTTAAATCACGTAAAATTCAAAGTGCTTAGCATATATTGGTCGCTACTTGATTTTTTCTTTATTTTAGACACCAAAGAAAAAATAAATTAATTAATATAAAAGTTTGAACAGTAATTTCGAGATATTTCGGGAAATTAATCATCTAAAATTTTTTTTTTTTATTTAAACCAACACTCAGGGGATGCCCCCTACTAATGCAGTGCATTGTGTTAATCAGGAAATTAAGGTGCGGGAAGGAGGAAAGAGGGAGTAGCAGTTTAACCTCGAATTCAAACTGCATACCACATTTTTTGTCGTTAATTAAAGTAAATCTTTTTACAGATCAAAATTTTTTTTTTTTTTGTTAAATACTGTATTATCAGAATTATTGAATCTGCCTAACAATAAGTGTATAAATCTTACAAAACTAACTTTAATACTAGGAGCCATTTTGAAGAACGGGCCTCTAAATTAAATGGGCGGTAAGTCAGCACGTTGCAGTCTGGTGTGCGTTTGGGTTCGAGTACACAGAAAATAATATCGTAATTCTTTTTTTAATTAAAAATGGATTTAATATTAAATTTAACTTCAATTAAACATTTTAATTGATTCAATTAATGTTTTAATTGAATTCTTAACTTTACTGAAAACAAAAATAAAATAAACAACCGAAACCGGTTTTGTATGCATTAGTGTTAGTAGCCAATGAAAAAATAAAAATGCAAACAACAACCAAAAAACTTTTGAACTATTGTTTTGTATAATTTGGTGGTAGCAGCCAATGAATACATAAAAACGCAACAAAAAATTTAGTTTTATTGTTTTCTTTAAGGGGAGTGGTCGTTGCGGAAAAAGTGTTTTGCTAATAAAATGTGTACAGTAGACTGGCCATAGCGTTATATAGAAAAATTAAAAAATGTTAAATCCATAAGTGTTCGCACTGAAAAATGTGAGGTTGGGGATAAAAATAATTATGCATATTTAAAAATTTTTTTTTTTTTGTTCCGAGTACCTCCGGGTTGAGCCTAAAGTTTGAAAAACGGATTACAAGGGAAAAATATGACTTTTTTTTCATTTTCTCAATTTTTTTGATATTTTAAGTACAGTTTGAATTCAAATGGTCACTGAATTTTGATTAAGAGTTAATTGTCTATCAAATAAGGTGTTAAAAATTAAAATCGGTTGAAAATTAGCCGAGTTATGACAACTTCCCCCGGCAACTAACGTGTGGCAAACCACCTGATCAAGGAATTCGAGCCCCATTTTTGAAATTTATTGAAATTATCTACTGCAATTAATTTTTTTTATTCCTCAAGTTCCAATGTACAAAGAAGATACATATTTTTATACCCTCCACTCTAGTGATAGAGGGTATATATAAGTTTGTCATTCTGTTTGTAACTCATCGAAATATCGATCGGGGACCCCATAAAGTATATATATTCATGATGCCCGATCGATTTTAAGACATTCTAGCGATGTCCGTCTGTCCGTCTGTCCGTCTGTCCGTCTGTCCGTCTGTCTGTCTGTTGAAAATGCTGTCGCGGGCAAAATATTGCACAGAGATGACTGAAACTTAACATATTTATTGGAAGTTCTCCCGAGAAGTTTGGTATTGCATTTGAGCGATATCGGTTCAGCGGTTCAAAAGTTATGAACGAAAATGTAAGCATACCTCAAAAATTTCAGTACATTCAACATAACCTAAAAACACAAAATGCTTTAATTCGGCTTCTGGTTGGCATATGTGAACATAATTGAACACCAAACGGTATTTAAACAAGTACGAACACAAAAAAAAAAAAATCGCGGATTTTTTTACCAAAATTTTTTTTCGCGAAAATTTTTTTTTTTCAAAAATTTTTTTTTTTCAAAAGTAATTTCCTTTTAAATAAAGTTTTTTGCAATAATCTTTTTGAAATTGTGGAGGGTATCACTACATTCGGCAAGGCCGAATTTAACTTTTTTGCTTGTTTATATTGCGTTTTGCTAACTTGTTTTAAATAAATGCTAAAGTGGTCTGAATTTTTCAACACTATTTTCAAATCTCCAATTTTAAATTTTTATTTTTTTTGTTAAAGAAATTTTAAAAAATCGCCTATTGGAGTTTAGGGATTTGTTAAGCACATATAAAGGAATAAAAACCCCAAAAATTGTAGGGTTTGCTGTTTTCATTTGGCTATTACAGTGATGTAATTTCGGGAAAGTATTGATTTTTGGCCCTTTTTTAGCTTTTATTTATTTTTGTTGTTTTTTTTTTACAAACTTGATATGTTTTGGACCGAATTATATCAACACGAGATAGAATACTTCAATTCGCAAAATTAGGGCGAAATTGAGATATAAAAAATTGCCCCTGTTAAGGGCCAAAGGTCAAATTTTAGAAAATTTTGAATTTTTAAACATTATCAGATTTGCTGGGCGGATTTTTCTGAATCTACTTGATGTTATTTTAATTGGTCTAAACTAAATGTCAAATAATTAAAATTTAGAAATTTAACCCTTAAGTGCTGTCGGGGCCTATAATTTTTTTAATTTAATGGAGATAATGTAAGTGTATTTTGTTCAAAGGGTCGAATAGGCCCCACCATCACTAAAGGGTTAATATTCTGAATTTAAATAAAAAGACATATGTAAAGACCTTTTAAAATGACATGAAGTAGTTTCATATATTTCCATTCAGAAAATCTGTTAATGTTTAAAAATTTAAAATCTTCTAAAATTTGACCTTTGACCTTTAGTTGGGGCAATTTTTAAATTCCCATTTTTTCCCTAAATTTGCGAATTGAATTATTCTATCTCTTGTTGATATAAGTCGGTCCAAAACATATCAAGTTTGTAAAAAAAACCAAAAAATAAAAGCTAAAAAAGGGCCAAAAATCACTACTTTCCCGAAATCCGCCGAAATTACATCACTGTAATAGCCAAATGAAAACAGCAAACCCTACAATTTTTGGTGTTTTTATTCCTTTATATGTGCTTAACAAATCCCTAAACTCCAATAGCCGATTTTTTAAAATTTCTTTAACAAAAAAAATAAAAATTAAAAATTGGAGATTTGAAAATAGTGTTGAAAAATTCAGACCACTTTAGCATTTATTTAAAACAAGTTAGCAAAACGCAATATAAAAAATATGTATCTTCTTTGTACATTGGAACTTGAGGAATAAAAAAAATTAATTACAGTAGATAATTTCAATAAATTTCAAAAATGGGGCTCGAATTCCTTGATCAGGTGGTTTGCCACACGTTAGTTGCCGGGGGAAGTTGTCATAACTCGGCTAATTTTCAACCGATTTTAATTTTTAACACCTTATTTGATAGACAATTAACTCTTAATCAAAATTCAGTGACCATTTGAAATCAAACTGTACTTAAAATATCAAAAAAATTGAGAAAATGAAAAAAAAGTCATATTTTTCCCTTGTAATCCGTTTTTCAAACTTTAGGCTCAACCCGGAGGTACTCGGAACAAAAAAAAATTTTTTTTTAAATATGCATAATTATTTTTATGCCCAACCTCACATTTTTCAGTGCGAACACTTTAACTTTTCAAAAAAATTTCTACTATGGCCACTCTAGTGTACAGTTGAAACAAAAGAAAATAATATGAGGCATTTGCCTTGTGTTTTGCACATTGAAATACTATAATACAATTTTTTTTTGTTTCAACTTTACTAAAGCGACAAAAATGCATGCAATAACAAGATTTAAAAATGTAATTTTAAATAGTTATTGATTATTTAAAATACTACTATAATGTTTTTATGCAAAACTATACCAACTGTTTATATTCAATAAAGAAAATAAATTTCTTAATAATATAAAACAAAAAAATTCTATGATTATTTATTTTAGGGCATTTTTTGAAGTTTAACTTTTAAAATTAAATTGAGTTTTGGTCTTTTTTCAATTAACAATTTTTTGTAAATCAATAAATCTATATTATTGATTTTCGATTTTATATTAAATTTTTTTTAGTTTATTTAATTACAATTTTAATTGGTTTTCCATTTTATTTTCAATTAAAACTTAAATTGATTCAATTAACAATTTAATTAAGTTTTAAAACTATTTTCAAACAAAATGAGTAATTAATATGCGCATTTTCGTGATAGGTCCGAAATCAATTATTTTTTTAATTGAATCAACGAATTTCGTAATTGAAATTCGTTTTTATTTTTTCTGTGTATGGTCATAGGCTGGTCAAGTTCAGAAATGGGAAAAATCTGACCAAGAGGAAAAAAGTTCCCCTTGGAGAACTAAACCAACCTCTGAAAAAGGTTATTTTTTTCGGGGCTTTTTTTTTACTTATGTAAAGCCAATGCAAAATTTTTATGTCAAAGGAAGCTCAAAATCCTGCATGTGGACCCAGCGGATAAAAAAATAAAAATTTTGACGCGCCCCCTTTTGTGGGCGTGGATATAAAAAATATATTTTAATAATGATTAATTGTATTCAATAATTGCAAACATCATAATAAATCCATTTGATAACATCTATCGCAAGGGAAGGTGTCCCCCCAACGTTTCCCACAACACCCCAACCCCCCTCACCCCTTAAAAAACTCTCCTGAAAATTTTTTTTATTTATTTTTTACATTTTGGATGGTATAAAAGATTCGGCAAATCCGAATTTAACACTCTCACTTGTCTTTTTTTTTTAATTTAAATTATTTTTACAATGTTAATATAATTTTTTATATTATTATAATGCATTACGTAACACATCGTAAGTAAGTCATTATTTTTCTTTTTGAAATAATATACTATTATAAAACCGATGTTTGGTAAGACATTCCAAAATAATGCTATAAATAATGGATATACATTTCCTGTTAATGTGTTATATAATCACCACCCATTACCAAAGTTTTGCTGGGTCACACCCAAAACGAATAATTTGAAGATGTAGAAAATTTTCCAAAATTGCATCAACCCCAGCAAAACTTTGGTAATGGGTGGCGATTATATAACACATTACCAGGTAATGTATATCCCTTATTCGTAGCATTATTTTAGGATATCTTATCAAACATTTGTTCCACAACGTATTATTTTAAAGTGTAATATCATGCTTTACTTATAATTGGTTACGTAATGCATGAATATTGGAAAAAATGTATTTCATATTTATTATTTCTAAACATTAAATCATGGATGACTTTTATTTGGATATATTATGTATTATTTTAAAGTTTGAAATAATGCATTATTTATAATTGAATGCATAATGCATTACAATAACATAAAAAATAAATATTTTATAAAAAATGCATTAGTTTAAACTGGAGATGGGCTCACGACAGGAATTTTCTAATGACACACACTCACTCACGAGCATATTTTATCTACTTACACTCACTTACATTCACGTGAGTAAATTTTATACAAAATTACCTTTTCACTACACGTAACACCTTATATATTACGTTCTGGTATGCTATATTATAAACCTTACTCGTATGCATTACTTTGAGTCTCATCCCCTGTTAAAATCATCAATGCTGCAATGTATAAAATAAGCAATTCTATACCTTATTTGGTAATCAAAGTTTTGCTGGGACCTTTTGTGTGAGCTGCTGTGCTGTACAATCGATGAAACTCACAGAACATTTTATGAAATTAGAAAGTGTTTTTTTTTTTTTTGTTTTTTCCTTATAACTACCAAATTTTGGAATAAGTTTTCGCGATCAATAAAAATGTTGCTATTACCGTGGATCAGATTTAAAGATGTGTATTTGAAAAGTAAGTTAAAATTTTGAAAAATGGGATGTGTGTTAAACACTTCCCAGTCAGAAAAATACAAGCGGGCCAAGGTTGGCAAAGGTGTTGCCAACGTTGGCAAAATACCAGATTTACAAAAAATACTGTACAGATACAAAATGAAAAATGATAACACCAAAAAGCGCCTTGGCCAATATGTTTTTCTAATGTGGCCCAGTGTTGGCAAAACAAAAAATATTGTATATTCCCAGTATTTAATTTCAATGTTATACTGTGCAATGCCAAAGCCAGAATTATAACACCAAATCTAGCCGATATGTTTTTCTGATGTTGGCCAAAAAAATATAGATTTTTTCGTCACTTTTCTGTAGCTTGCAAAAAATGTAGTAGAATTTAGAATCGAATGGTAAAATTAACAATAAGTTGAGTCGTTTTTGCTACTCAGGATAATGCGATTAGGTTAGGTTATGAAGGATGACACTGGTATAAACCAGCGCCCATAGAGGCCGTGATGTAGCCCATTATGATTCCTTTGAAGCTTTGATTCGGATCATAATGCGATTAAAACCTGGGTTTAAGTCGTGGAAAGGCATGGGAAGTAGTTGGAATTTTTCCAAAAAAATTTTATAGCTAAATGTCGTAAAAAGTGATGGTCCAAAAAAGAAATTATTTGAAAATAATTCTGTGGTACAGGCTATATTTAGTTATTATAGCCTGTACTTTGTGTATAACTTTGTGCTGATGTTCTAGAGCCACCTTCAAGCATACTGAACGTCTCAGAATTACTTTTTGTCCGCCCGTGTGTCAGTCTTTCCATGTAAACGTTGTGCTCACGATACAGGTCGCAATTTTTAAAAGATTTGTCTAAAGTTTGAAGTTTAAGCTTCTTTTAACCGAAGGGCAAAGCCTATTGAATTTGAATGAAATCAGTTCACGTCTTGAAATAGCATACACATACAAACATCATCTTTAAATATGGGTCAAATGATCTTAACAATCTTATTTTAATAGGTATCCTTGCGTATTCAGAAATCATCATTCCAAATTTAAAAGATATCGGACAAGTCCACATACAAACCATCCTCCGGATTTTTCATAAATCTTTCAAAATGGGAATTTTTTGTTTAAATTTTATTTGTAGGAGTTAAACGTGGACTTTGGTAAACTAATCAAATGTGACTTTAATTGGACCATTTCTGGACTAAAGGTACCTACAGACGACGCAATATTATGAATATGCAATTATATTATGTGTGGATAATTACAATTATATGGTGTGTGGATAAGATTGATTGATACAATCGTCAATACCTTTACCATTAGTCTTCATATACAAATTGCTTCCAATATTTAGTTAAATTGGTTTATTAGCAACAGAAACCAGCATATACACAGATAAAAATGAGTTGTTAGATCAAGCACAAAATACACCAGTTTGAGCATTATTTTAATTCAAAGTCAGCTAATGAAGAAAAATGTTGAATCAAGCACGAAAGTTGTTGGTCAGTCATTGACTGATCCTTGATTAAACAAATGCTTGATTTGTTATAAGGGTTTGAGTTGAAAAATGTAGAAGAAAAATTGTAATTTCTAAAAGCTATAGACATTTCTGGTATTCCTATACCGGACAGTTCCAGTTAACTGTCTTCATCAGTAGGATTCAAACGCCAGTTTGTTTTGTTTTTCTAATATGTGATTTTTTTTTAATAACAATACCCAGTCCAGAATCGAACCACGAATATTTTCATACCATTAACAATACTGGTGGGATGGCACTCTAGACATCACCGCCAAAGCATTTATTAGGTATGTGTTGGATAAATATTCGTTTTTTTTTTTTTATTACTGCTTGCATTGCATATTAATAGTTTTCTACAGAGAGATTGACAATTGTAACAACAACAGTTCAGCCGCAAGTAATTTCAACTTCACCACATCCATTTATTCAACTCTTTTGTCTCTTTATAGTTTTTGCAATCGTGTTGCCACATGGTCTGGATTTTTCAGACACATGCAGGGGATTTGAGTAATTTGTTACTTGTTATTTTTCTGTTATTTTTGATTAAACCAACGCTTGATTTGAGTGAGCGGTTAATCAATAATTTTTCGTTATTTTTGATTAATCCAATAATTTTTCGTTATTTTTGATTAATCCAATGCTTGATCTGAGTGAATGGTTAATCAATATTTTACAGTTGTAGTGTTTTTTGTCAGTCTTTTGTTTAAATTGTTTAAATTGTTTTTTTTTGTGCTTTATATTATTTTTTTTCTTCGTGTGCGTGCAAGTACTTTCCTATTTGGCGACTAACGAAAACTAAAACAAAAAACGCAACAGCGTTCATCGCATTGTAACTCAAAGACTACTATGATGAGTTTTTTTGTTTTTGTGAATTTTTTTGTGAATTTTTCAGATTTGAGCCAATGGTTAATTGATTCAAGTAAAATTTAATTGAATGTCAAATATTAAGCTGAGCAAATATTTAATTGTTTTTTTCCATCGAATATTTTTTTTCTGTGTACAATGAGAAATAGATCGGATCAATGTTTGGAGTTGGGACCTACTTTTCGGAAAACACTGGTGTTCTTACTTCTTTTTTTAACAACCCAGCAGAAATAAATCGAGATTTTGGCGACACAGCATCTGTTTATAGCATACCGTAGCGCATCCAAAGAGCGCTCTTAGGGATGCAGTAAAAGGAAGGGGAAAAAATTTTATTTTTTTTTAAGATTTTTTATAAAAAACTTATAATGTGTAATTATTTTTTGATAAAATTTCACACTTGCTTTCCTTTTTAATATTTTTAACACTTTTTGAATAAAAAAACATGAGTTTTAGACAAAGACACATGATTTGACTGCATCATTATTGCGCATTAATCAGCGCTGCAAAGAGCGCTTCAATCATAGCATCTTTGACCGCTGTTCCCAAAAAAAATCCCATAAAAAATGTGAAAATGAAAATTTCCGATATTTTTTTGATGTTCACTTCCGATTTTTTTTTTCATTTTGTTTCACATAAATAAAGTTTTGTAAAGTAAAACGAATGAATTTTTTTGTTATATTTTTTTAAATTTTAGTTATTTGATTTAAACTTTGAACAGACAAGGAAAAAATTCGAATTTTATTTAAAATTCATAAGGTATTTGAAATAAAATTTTTGTTTAAATAAAATTCCTAAAAACATTTGAATTTTATTATTTCCAAAAATAAAATTCTCAAAAAAAAAGAATTTTATTTTTGAATTTTATTTTTGGTTTAATTTTATTTTACTTTTGGTTTGAATATTTATTTGTTCAAAATATATTTGTTATTATGGAAATAAAATTCTTTTTTTTTATTAATAAAATTCTTTAAAGAATTTAAAAAAAATTTTTTTTGAATTTTATTTCTTCTAAGAATTTAAAATAAAATTTTTAAGAATTATGTTTAAAATTCTTTCTTGAATTTTTTGAAAAATTCAAAATTGAATTTTATCAATAACGAATTTTAAATTTTATTGTTTTTCCTTGTCTGACTTTGAATGAACCCGTAAACAAACACCAAACTCGATTTCATGTGATTCGGAAAATATCATGTGATTTGAAAAGTTTTGAAAGACATAACAGAGGCCTTTAACACATTTTAAATGATGATAAATAGGCCAACCAAAAAACAGCCAATGCTTATTTGTTATTTCGATGAATAAACCGATTTGGATTAAACACAAATTCTAATCACGAAAAAACAGAAAAACTAACAAGGGAAGTCTCCCTGGTGTCACCCTCCGATCTTCATGAAATTTGGATATGTTGTTAAGAACGAAAATTAATTCGACACGTATTTTTTTTTAGCGGCCCAAATTCATTTTTTAGAGGGGTCGATTTGTATGGGGGGAAATTGACCTTTTTCAGTTTTTCACGATTTAAGACTATTTAAACAAAATTAATATAGGCATGTGTGGTATCAGATTAAAGGTATTAATAATACCTATCTCGTGGTGTTAACAACGGGCCATAGAAGTTAATATTTTTCGACTTATTAACAAAAATGTCCTAAAATTTTAGTATTTTACTCAATATGACGAAAAGTTGTGCATGTTTGGACACGTTCTTAGCACACGTATATAGGTTTTCCAAAGACCTTTCATTTGGTATGCAACATGACTAGGTTTCTTTGCATAGTATAGGAGATAAACGAAAAAAACTGAAAAATAGCCTTGTCTTCCCCCCTCCTTATTACCCCCTAAATATGAATTTGGCCGCTAAAAAAAAATACGTGTCCCTTTATTTTTTCTGCTCTACAAAATAAAACCAATTCCATAAAGATCCGCGGGTGACACTAGGGAGACTTCCCTTGTAAGATACATTTGTTATAACTTCTTTTGAATATTTTTTCATTTATTGGTAAATTTTTTGTTTTTTATTCCATTTTTACATTTTAATTTTAGAACTTTAATTTTAGAAAATACAAATTTTATTACCAAATCAGCGCTAAAAAGATACATGAATTTACAGCATCTTTATTCTGCTTAAATCAGCTCTACAAAGATACATGAATTCACTGCATCTTTAATCTGCTTAAATCAGCGCTAAAAAGATACATGAATTTACAGCATCTTTATTCTGCTTAAATCTGCGCTCTAAAGACACATGATTTCAGTGCATCTAAAGAGCGCTGTTTCTGTGTATCCAACTAGCGCTCTAAAGTGGGACATCGCCTTAGAGAATCATGCATGAATTCAGCGCAATTGGATGCGCTCCTTTACTCAAGTTCCCCTTCCAAAAGCTGCTGAACGTTCAGCAAAATTTCTGCTGGGAAGGATCAAAGAAAAAACCTTAATTTAAAATCAAACCGCTTTATCAAATTAATTTTAAAACAAGCGGTAGTAAATGTTGAACAAATTGTACTGGCAGTGTACATTTGTTATTGTAATCGCCAACGTTGGCATGGCATTGGCATTTCCATTAAAGCCAACGCTCTGCCAGTACAATATTTTTGGTGCGGTTGCCAATTTCTGACTGGGTTGTGATTGAAAATTAACTGAAGTGCACGAAAATATATGTATCTTGTCCGATCATTTGTGTGAGCCACTGTATTTTTTTTACACGACAATTGAATACATTCAGCTCAATTTTGATGGGACATACATGTTGGTAATTATATTTTGATGTTTACACGTTTTACCCATTTTCACAGTTTTTTTTTTTTTTTTGTTCTTATATGTTCGTTCGCTCGTTTTAATTCTCTGATGGATAATTAGCAAATGAACAGTTAGTTCACTCATTCATTATCATCATCGTCATTGTATAAAAAAAAACACATACATATGAACATACTGTACCTACATACTAGGGTATTCAATCGATTAACCGTTAATCGGTTAACCGATTAATTTTGCTAGATTAACAGTTCAAATAATTTAAAATTGGCAATTTTCAAATAACACATAAATCGGATAATTTGTGTCGAATAACCGAAATTTATTTTTTTAGTCTTTTTACTTATTTTTGTGTATTAATTTTTCAGTTTTAATTTAAATCACGGTTCTACTGAAAAATGTTCAGGACTCAAAAATATTACCAAACTTTGTGGGCATACGGTTTTGTCAAGCAAATATTTTATCTAGATCCTTTAAAATTTTTCGGTTAAAAATGTTGTTTCTGGTAATAAATATTTATTATAAATGTCTTATATACATATTTGTATACACTGAATCCAAATTAGGCCTAAGAATTGATCTATCACATCGGGTTCTTAAGTATTTAGGGTTTTCGTTTTCCATAATGCAAAAAATTTAAATTTTAGCTGTGTTCAAGACCCTATAAAACCGCGATTTTTTCTTATTCTCAATACTTTTAAGCACATCTTAATAATACCCTCCCCTCTAAAATGCTTTTTTATCTTTCTGGTATCTATTTTCATCACGAAAATATCGATTTAGCTTTCTGCGCAAAAAGGCATTTAAAGAATCGTCATAGCAAAATATGGATTTCTTTCTTGTTTATTAATAAAATATTTAAATGAACCTAAAATTCATGGTTTTATTTTCAATTTAAAATTGATATTATTCGGTTAATCGAATAATTTAAATTAAACCGATTACTAACCGAATAAATCTCTACCCCAAATAATTATTTGCTCGATTAACCGATTAAACCAAAAACCCGATTAATTGAATTCCCTACTACATACATACATTCATTACAAAAATTTTACATATTTAATTTAATCAAAAATTGATTTAATATTATTAACGACAAAATGCAATTACCAACAAATTTTTGCTTTAATGTTGTCACATCACATGCATCTTTAATGAAAATAAAAATCGATTTTATAATTAATCATCAAATTAAATTAAGAGCATTAAATTTATTTATAAAACAAATAAAAATAATGAACATAATGTTTATTTTATCTCTAAAATATAAAAACATTTTATAGAAATAATTACATATCGAGGTCCTATATTCAAAACCCCCTACACCCAAAAAAAAAAAACGTGAGTATTCAATACTAAAAATTTAACTAAATTTAGACCAAAAGGACCTAGTGCAGGAATTTGTAACCAATACTAAAATTGTTTACTAATATTATTCAAAACCAGTAAAAATTACTAATTTTAGTACTTTAAAGATGCTGAAATTAGTAACTAGATTTGGGTACAAAATCATTTACTAAAACTTTTACTGTAGAATTATTTTGAGTGTATTTAAATAACACAACTTTTCAGGAGAAGCAAAAACTGTTTATTTCGCGTATTGTTAGAGTAATTAAAATTCGATATTCTACTATATTTTTTTAAATCAACTACTGAATCTCATATATAATTGGTTTTTAAAATTTTGCACTATTGGGGATTTTATGATAGATAGAAGATTTTGTTTCTCAAAAATTTTTAAAGTACATGAATGAAAATATTCAGAAATATGGTTTTATTAAATCAGCTTCTACCGGTCCAATGGTGCGTCCGAGAGGGGTCATTATTGAGACCGCCCCCATTTATTTTTACCCTCCAACATTTTTGTAAAACATACCTACGCCCTATCTTCACTCCCTAAGTAGGCTCCCATACAAATAACAGTTGGAGCAAATTTGATAAAAATTTAATTTTGAATGGAAGCCTACTTAGCGTGTGGAGATAGGGCTGTGGTATGTTTTACAAAAATGTTTGAGGGTAAAAATAAATGGGGGTCGGTCTCAATAATGACCCCTCGCGGACGCACCATTGGACCGGTAGAAGCTGATTAAATAAAACAAATTTACAAAAAATAAAAAAAAATGTAAGGGGACCGCCTTAACAATTAGAGATAGAGGGTAGGTTTGTTCAGAGAAAATGTTTGGACTCCCGAGTAAAAAAGCCTTTATATAATTATATATAATTTGATAAACAGAAGGTCTCCCTGGTGTCACCCAATAATCTTTCTGGAATTGGTTTTATATTGTAGAGCAGGAAAAATAAAGGGGCATTTTTTTAGCGTCCCAAATTCATATTTAGGGGGTGAAAATGAAACGGAAATTTTTCAGTTTTTTGCGTTTATCTGCTATATTATACATACAAAGAAACTTAGCCATGTTACATAGCAAATGAAAGGTCTTTGGAAAACCTATGTTTGTGTGCAAAGAACTTGTCCAAACATGCAAAACTTTTCGCCATATTGAGTAAAATGCCAAAATTTTAGGACATTTTTGTTAATAAGAGGAAAAATATTAACTTTTTTGGCAAGTTGTTAGCATCATTCCCCTTGTCAGTGTAAAATAAAAGAGCTAGACTTCTAAAGTTACTAAAATATATTTTATAAGTCAACGGGAGGTTAAGTTAGAAAAAATCGGACCAAGGGGAAAAAGCTATCCTCCAGGACTAATTGTAAGCTAACTTCTGAAAATCGATTTTTTTTTTTACGATCACTAGCGAATCATGAACATTTTGTGTCACCCAATATGCGATGCGTTTTACAAAATATGAAGATCAATTTGTGTATTTTTTTTTTCTTATTTGTAGTAGCAGTTATTTGCAAAGCAGCTTTTGGGCTCCATTATACTATAATTTGTTTACATTTTAAAAATTTTCTGTCTCGTCTCTTTTTTATTTTTTGTGTTGTAATATTTTCAAAATTTTTAAACTTCAAAACATTTTATTTATATCAACATTTTTAAACTTCAAAATAATTTAGTTTTATTAAAAGTTTTAAAAGCAAATTGCACATAAATAAAGGGGAAAAACGCGAAGTATAAGGTAAATTTAACTACATAAGCCAATTTTCAATGCATTATAATTATTGTGCTCATATTTTTAGGAGGATCTATAGAAAATCAAATCTAAGTAATACAGCCATAAGTTTAATGCTGCCGATGATGACCAAATTTACTGCTGGATATCTGTCGGAAGATCATTTGTGTTAGTTCTTTCCGTTGGCGAAGCAACGACAAGCATATTCATCAACGTCATCTCACATAAAAGGTTATTTCGAAGGCATAAAAGGTAAATTAAACTATTCAAAGCACTTTTCAATGCATTATAATCATTGTGCTCATATTTTCAGGTCCATCAATAGTACAAGAATTCCTTTTACAACTAAACTTCATGCTTTAAAAGCCTATTTTAAATTTGATGCAGCCGAGAGTTTACTGCTGGTGACGATGACAAAGTTTACTGCTGGATATCCCATGTAAAACCATTGGTATTAGGTTTTTCCGTTGGAATCAAATGTGCATCTTAGTGAAGCGATTCAAATACATTTCTTAAGTCTACACTTTTCGATACCGAAATCCTTCGCAAGTCAAGATAAGTTTTTTAATGTGGAAACTACAGTTCTCTACCACCAGCTGTATTATGGTCAAATTTATGGCCCATGGACTAATTATACAAACATCTTCCTTGGTCTTACCACAATGAAATTTCGTCGCGTTTGAGGTAAAAAAACAAACACATTTAATTGAAAATTCTTATTCTTACTAAGGGCGTGTGTGAAACGGTAGCAAAGTGATGTGGTAAAAAATATTTTTTGTATGGTGAGAATTTTTTATATTTCTGCTGTGTGAAATGATATCTTTTTTGACAACAGTAAATTTTTGACAATTAGAAATAAAATAAAAAATAATGAAAAACTAAATATTTTTTTAGGCAACATTTTCTTTTGTTTATTGTAATTCACTAACAAATGCAATCATTGCTTTTATTAAATGAATTTGTTTTTGCGTTATGAAAATGGCAAAGTCTCAAAGACTGACCCGTTTTTCTACACAAAAAAAATTCAGCAAAAATATAACAGAAAAATATCAAAACTGTTTACAAAATCCTTACTCTAAGTGCGGTTAACACAATATCCAGTTAAATCAAAGTTAACGTAACCTCCGGTTAGTCCCATACAAATTTGACATCCATAACCTCCGGTTAGCACTAAACCCAATTTATCCTCCGGTTAGTTCGTTTGTGTTATCGGCCCTAAGAAACATAATTCAAACTGTATCCTTATGGACAAGTTTCCTCCGATCCTACCAAGTTGTTTCATAGAAAAAGCCTTAGATTCTAAAAGATTTTCCTTTAAAATGGCCTCAGCATAGAGAATACTCTATGGCCTCAAGTTTCTAACCATATTTTTTACAAAAAAACATAAAATTAAAAATCAAAAATTCATTTATTCCAGACACATAAAATTAAAAAACTTAAAATGACCGACGCAACAATCTATTTACACCGCGGTGCACCGTCTGACCGACAAAATCAATAACCGATTTTATTATCACGCGTTCCAGATTCTTGTTCCTTGTCTGCATGCAAAGCATCATATAGCGACTTCTTAGTAATTCGTGGATGACAATTATCCTTCTTTTCTGCAAATGCATTAATTTTCACAAAAAAATCCCAGTCACTTGTTAATATGTATTTAAATAAATTTATTTTTTTTTTTATAAAATCATTTTAAAATATTGTATTATTTTTTTCATTGTTTGTTTTTATAATATTTTTAAATATTTGAACTTCAAAAATTTCTATGCCTTTGTCAAAATTTCTACTAGCCCAATGGGCTAGTGAAATTTTATTCACCTCAATAGTGTCAAAAATTTACTGTGAAGCATACTTTGCTACCGTTTCACACACACCCTAACAATAAATATATTTAGTCAAATAAATCATTGTTTTTATTGCATTTAATAACTAAAATAAAGAAAATCATTAAAAAATTATAAAAATAGCATCAAATTATGTGTGGGTTGCTTTATATATTTTTATATGAAATTATATATTTTTTTATCAAATTATATCAAATTATATAAAAAACTTTTTCGGATCAAATTTCATAAAATTTTATAAAATTATATCTAATTTGATATAATTTGATATAATTTTATAAAATTTTATCCACCAATTCCTGGATATAATTATATATAATTTGATCAAATTATATATAATTTGATAAAATGGTTTATATCAAATTATATATAATTATATATAAAGTTTTTTACTCGGGCTCTTATACATTTTGTTGCTCTAAGGGCACTATTAGGGCAGTTAGAGCGGTTGGAGCAAATTTTAAAAATGTCGTTTAGTGTGGGAGCCCCCTTAGAAATTGGAGATAGGGTATTAGTTTGTTCCAAAGAAATGTTAAGACGTAAAAGTTAATGGGGGTCGGTCTTATAAATGACCCCTCTATGACGCACCATTCGAGCAGTAGAAATGATTTTAAGATTGAAAAATTACAATAAATTTTTTTCAAAAAATTTTAAAAAATAGTAATACCCGTTATCCTACGATCATCCTGGGCAAAAAATTTGAAGATTCGATAGAAGTTTTACACAAAAAAATTTCAAAAAAAAATCGAAGATTACAAACATTTTCAAAAATGAGATTAAAATTTAAAAACTTAAAAATCGCATACTAGAGCGCTTTTAAGAATTTTTTGGGATTTTTTTTTAAAAAAGTACGCAAAAAAACAAAATTTTTGAAAAAAAAAAATTGAAATTTGGACCATTATTGAAGAAGTTATGAGTAAAAGAAGTTTGAGTAAAGGAACAAACTACCAATTTTTAAAAATTCGATATCTTTTGAACGGGTCATCAAAAAAATCTGAAAATTTACCACGAAGGTGTTTTCGAAGGGTACTCAAAACTGTAAATAAATTGAGAAAATCTAAAAAAAATATTTTTAAAGTGTCCGATTTCACATGGAATGCCCCATATATATGTCCTTTATCAATAGGAATATATTTCTGACTACTAAAAATACTTAAATTAAGTTCAGTGTGAACAAAGGTCGTCGTAAATATAATTAAGTTTAAATAATTTTTAACCTGAAGAATAAAAACCGAAAAAACGGGTTAGCCGGTTTTTTGCTAAAACCGAAACCGAAATCCGGTTTTTCAAAAAGAAGCTTTTTCGAATAAAACGAAAACCGGTTTTTGAAAATGGCCAGTTTTTTGAATACACTAGTGCCCAGCATGTTTAATTTTTCGACTAGCACACTGTGCTGCAAAACTATCGATGGTACTATCGATAGTATCGATAGTTTTATTTTAAACTAGCTATACCCGGTCCGCGTTGCTGTCCCTAAGAAAAAAACTATTTTATATTGCATCTTAATTTAAATATAGTGTCAGACAAAATTAAAGCACGGGTCCGGGCCCAGCTAGTAACCTTTGTTTCCACCATCAGTTAGCACTATCTATCGAGAAATCTTAACAAAATCGGTTCAGCCGTTTTTGCGGCATGTAATTTAACGCATTTTTATCGAATCTTGATAGTCTAAAGTTCCATGCTGCATCCTCGATTAGTACTATCTGTGCTGCAAATTTCATTGACATCAGTTTTGTCGTTTTTGTGTGATTGCGAAAGAGGAGGAAATAACTTTTTATTTATGAAAAAACGGGAGTGATATTGTAAGCCCTTTTGCCGAATCGCGCTATACATATGACCTACAGTTCCCGCTCGGTTAGTTCTATCAGTAGTGACAGATTTGGCTTAGCCGTTTTTGCGTGATTTCACAACAGGCAGATATAACGTTCAGTATAAAACAAAGGGGCTTGTCAATTTAAGCCTCTTTGTTTAATCGTGGTCAGTATAGTACTGAGGGCGTTGCAATTTTGATCCCTTTTTCTAATAACGATCTTATATGGCCTACATATGCACTTGGTTAGCACTGTATGTAGTGAAAATGTCAAGAGAATCGGTTCAGCTGTTTTTGTGTGATTGCGAAACAGGCAGACAATGTCCAATATAGTACAAAGGGGCGTGGCATTTTATCCCCCTTTTTCTAATTGCAGTATAACATGGCCTATAGTTCCGCACTCGGTCAATACTATCAGTGCTGAAAATTTAATTAAAATCAAATCAACAGTTTTTGCGTTATTGCGGAGCATGCAGAAATAAAATTCAATTCAATACAAAGGGGCATGGCATTTTACGCCCATTTGTCCGATCACTAATTTGGCACACAGTTAGTACATGGTTAGTACTATCGTTGGTTTGAATTTCATCAAAATCGGTCCAGCCGTTTTTTATATATAGATGTCATTAGAGGTGCAATATAAAAATTCGATTTTGCCCACCCCTTCGCCCACTGGCAATAAAGCATGGCATTTTACGCCCATTTGTCCGATCACGCTCTAATTTGGCACATAGTTAGTACTTGGTTTAAATTTCATCAAAATCGGTTTATCCGTTTTTTATATATAGATTAGAGTTTTTCTTTTCCCGGACTTTTTCATTTCCCGGGAAAGCGGGATTCGTTTTTAAATTTCCCGGGATCCCGGGAATTCCCGCAAAAACTAAAAACCCAAACTTTTTGTCAAAAAAAATGTATAAAAACCTTATGAATGCGATTACACTATTTATAATGCTTGTTAACACCATAAAAATCTTATTTAGTACCTCTAAGACAAACAAAAAAATAAGTTTCGAGAAAAAAAGAACAATTTTTGTTACACAGTTTTTACAAAAAAAAAAACGGCCCAAATATGTCGAAGACTTTTAAAAAGTATTTTAAGGGAATATGTTCTTTCACATCGCTTTATCTGTTTTAATAATAAAAATTAATCATTAAATTAATTTTTACAATTGGTTCTCAAACCTTTGCCTCTAAAACACAATAGTGGTATTCAGAGTCTTACTTGCCGGCCCTGGCACTGGTGGTAAAACAGCACTTTTTAAAATTACCTTTCAAAATACATGTATTTTTTGAAAGAAGTAGTCTTTTGCTACATTGCCAGGGCTGGCAAAAAGACTCTGAATACCTCTAATGAACCTGATTCAGAGGAATTTCTCAATTATGTCTCTGAAACTGTATGTAACTGTTTCAGAGAAATGAAATTATAAGAAAATTTACCTCAAAAAATTATTAAAAAATTTAAAAATTCTGGTTTCTAAAAGAAAAACCTGTTAATTTCAGAGTCATTCCTTACACAAATTTAATATCAATTTATCGATTTAAAAAGAATCGTGTTCAGAGACAGAAATATTTTCTATAGAAACAAAAAGAAAATTTTTCGGCTTCTGAAAAAAAGTATCAGGTTCTGATAATTATATCCTATAGAAGATTTAGATATTATGAGACTTTTTTCATTTCGTAAGTCTTAGATTTAATGACATTTGTTAGTTAGAAGGGGTCTCTTGGAATACTTTTCAAGCCCTTCTGGTCCCTGCGTACGTTTCTGCCATCAATTATCGAGAATTTTAATAAAATCTCTAAAAAATCACATACAAAATAATCAATAGAAGTCGAAAAATCAACAATTTCAAAGAAATTAAAATTCCCGGGAATTCCCGCTCTATTTCCCGGGATTTCGGGATTGAAAATTTACGGGAATTCCCGGGAATTCCCGTCCCGGGAATTCCCGTGAAAAACTCTAATATAGATGGCATTAGTGGTGCAATGCTAAAATTCGATTTTGCCACGCCCATCCGCCCACACGCAAAAAAAATAAAAATCTGACTGCACAATGTAACCCCCTAGGCTATTCTGAATATTCCCTGAAAATTTCATCAAGATCGGTCCAGCCATTTTCGCGTTCATAAGGAACAGACATATAGCCGTTTTTTGCATTATTGAAATAACTTTCAATTCAATACAAAGTTGCATGGCATTTAACGCTACTTTGTCCGATAACGCTCAAATTTGGCACATAATGAGTACTCAGTTAGTACTATCTTTGATATAAATTTCATCAAAATCGGTCCATCCGTTTTTTATATATAGATGTCATTAGTGGGGGATGCAAAAATTGGATTTTGCCACGCCCCTCCGCCCACAGACGGAAAATCAAAAATCCGACTTGACAGTGTTACTCGCCAGGATATTCTGAATATTCCCTGAAAATTTCATCAAGATCGGTGCAGCCGTTTTCGAGTCCATACGGAACATACATACATACCCACATACATACACACATCCATTTTTATATATATAGATAGAAGATAGATGGACTATCGATAGTTTTTACTCGATAGCGATACTATCGCCGAAAAAACACCAGCTTCAAATAGATTGTCACTTGCTGAAAAATTAATCAAAAAATTAACAGTTTTTACAATCTTTATATTACTTTGGAAAAATCCTACTTTTTAAAGCATAAATGCAATGATAGTAATCTCATGTTAATGTAATTGTGAAATTAATGGTCTGAACTATAGATGAGCGCGTGAGTGAATTTTGACTCAGGCTCGCACGCTCACGAAATAAAAATATTGCTCACGTACAATCACGCACGAAATTATTTTTTCTGCTCACGTTCACGCACGCTCACATGAGTAACTAAAATTTTACTCACGCTCACGAAATAATCACGAAGACTCACGAACTTAAAATTAAAAAATTTTATTTTACTTTTTTCGATTTTTTGCACAAAAAGTATTTTTCTTAATACAATAAAAAAAATTATTTTAATCACAATTTTGTATTAATTACCCTCTAAATTCAATATAATGACGCTTTTGTACTTGTTTTCTGTTTCAAACAGCAAACTCACGAAACATAAATTACTCGCGCACGCTCACGCACGAAAATAATTTTCGCGCAGAATCAGGAAAATTTCGTGTCTGAACAGAGCAAACACGGGACGGTGGAAAATCGCTGAGTTTAGTAAAAATAGACTGAAATGGCAATGACAGGCAAAAACAGGCCTTTGTTTGTTCAAAAGTACCCAGTTTTGATGAAAAACAAGTAGAAAAGTTAAATTCGACTTTGCCGAATCTATGAATACCCTCCACAATGCCTTTTTTAAGTGATAGTAAATTTTCTAACGTGGAAAAACATTTTTGATTAAAAATATTTTATTTTGTGTTTTTTTTTTTTTTTTTTTTGAGTGTAAAATATTTTTTTATTGTATTTTTTTTAGTGTAAAAATATTTTTGATTGACAAAAATACGTTGTAAAATATTTTTGTGACTTGGTCAAATATTGAAAAAAATGGTAAAATTTGTGGCGAGTTGCCTTGGTTAAATATTTATCACATTAAAACGGAATGCACCACAATCTCAAAAATTTACATTCTTATAAAGTTTTGTATGGGCTATCGATTAAATTTTTTTTTTTTGAAAATTTTCTGAACCCGTTCTGAAATTTTCCATTTTTTAAAAAAGTCAATTGATCAAAAAATCGGCCACTTTTTTTTAATTTTTTTTTTTTTAAGTTTAAGGCCCTTATTCATATTGAATCCTTATTTTAGGTTTAAACTTCACAATTGTTAATTAACACTTTTTGTCTTATAAACCTTTTATATCAAATGGTATTCATAAACGTTTATTAACAATACTTTAACTATTAAGCGATTTTTGATAAATTGCGATTTTTGGCTGGCAACACTTTGTATTTTAGTTGTCAGCTTACAGTTAGTGATGCAATAAGTTGGGTTACGATTAAATCAGTAATCGACTATAAATATTTTTTTGTATATTTTTGACCAAATATTTTATTTGTTTTACTAATATTTATTTAAATATAACTATTAAAAGCTTTTCACAGAAAATTAATGAAAATACAATTTAAAAAAACATATTTTGTGTGCACTTTTGTACCGCGGGTACATAAGTATTCGAATAATGTGTATGCGGAAATTTTGTACACATCACTATTATTCTGTTGTTTTTAAAATAAAAATTTGTAATTTTAAAAGTTAAAAATGGAAAATATTAAAGTGAACGCACAAAGAAAACGGGCGGACAATTGGACAGAGGAAGATAAGGTAAGTACATCCTATTATTGTTAAAAAATTAAAAAAATAAAAATTACTTTTTAAAGATGCTACTGAAAGAACTCGTTAAGGAGAACGTAAGGGAAATCGAAAATAAAAACACCGATACAAACACCAACCAAAGGAAAAAAAAGGCTTGGAAAGAACTGGAGGAAACGTAAGTATACTTATTTTTATGAAAACCTTGTTTAATGTTTATTTTTTAGCTTTAACAACATGTGTTCCGGAAGTAAAAGAGCAGTTCACCAACTAAAATCCCAATGGACATTAACTAAGATTCAGGCTAAGAAAGAAATGGCAGAGCACCGTAGAGAGGTTATGAAGACAGGTGGAGGACCACAGCCACAGGAAAAAACAGTGTCCGCAAACGAGCTCAGCGCTTGGCTTCCCAACGAATTCGTTGTGGATTACAACGAGTTTGACTCTGATAACATCATAGAAGAGGTAGATAGATTTTAAAGAAAAATGTACATAAGAGTAAATATATATACATACATATAAATATTTATTTTAGATTGTCGTACAAGTAGATGATGAAAACTTATTCCCAGAAGCCATTCTTGAACCTGAGCCTGAAACTGTTAAGGAAACCATAACCAAGCCAGCTTCAGAAGATTCCAAAAAAAAGGTTTGTTTTTCTGAAATACATTTTTTGGTCCAAGAAGAATCCGTTGGGAAAAATGTATCCAAAACTGAGAATTTTTCTTAAGGAAAAATGGCCCAGAATCTGAGACATTTTCTAAAGGAAAAATGTTTCAGAATCTGAGAATTTTTTTATAAGAAAAATTTCTCATAATTTGAGAGTTTTTCTATATGAAAATTGTCTCAGAATCGGAGAAATTTTCTGTCTGAAAATATCTCAGAATCGGAGAATTTTTCTAAATGAAAAATGTCTCAGAATCTGAGAATATTTCCATATGAAAAATGTCTCAAAATCTGAGAATATTTGTATATGAAAAATGTCAGAGTCTAAGAGTTTTTCGAAAATGTTTCAGAATCTGAGAATGATTCTATGGGAAAAATTTATGATAACACTGTGCAACAAGAAAAATGAGCCTCAATGGCTTCAACGCCATATAAAAGTAGACCATCAAATGGACAAAATCACCAAAGGGTTTTGCAAAGTCAGTTCGGATTTCTTTTTTATAGCCACCTAAAGTTTTTATTTTTTTCAAAATATAATTTAATTGATGTCTGCAGTGAAATTTTATGGCGGTTCTTTTCTTAGAACATTTTAACCCTCTAACTGCTAGTTTAAGTGGCCATTTTAGTCCTTTTTTAAAAACTAAACACAGAAGTATAATAAAGCGTCCATTTAGAGGGTTAAAATGTTCTACAAATGTTTTTCTCAAAAAATTTCACTAAGTGTTGTCAAATGTTCAAAGTTTGTGCGACATGCGCAAGATGCTTAAAAAGGGTTAAGTATAAACAATCAATGTTATCAATCAAAATAAATACAAAAAAGTCCATAAAAAAGGCAGTAAGAGGGTTTAAATGTTCTACAGATATTTTCTGCATCAAATTTTACTAGGGGTTGTCGAAGCCATAAAATACATTTGGACTATGTAAAATGCTAAAAAAAAGTATGTGCAAAAATTGTGTGTACAAATTTTACAACTTTACTTTTTTAGCATTTTACATAGTCCAAATGTAGTAAAATTTGATGCAGAAAATAATTGTAGAATATTTTAACCCTCTTACTGCCTTTTTATGGACTTTTTTGTATTTATTTTAAAAAAGGACAAAAATTACCCCTTAAAACGGGAGCTAGAGGGTTAATTTGGTCAAAGAAAAGAATCATAATAAAATTTTATAAAACACATCAGAACATAATTTTTAGCTCAGAAGTATATTTGCACTGTTTTTTGTAAAAATGTCTTATGATAAAAAAAAAAATTATCACTGTTTTTGTAAAAAAAAATAACAAACATTGATTATTTATAATTGACCCTTTTTAAGCATTTTGCGCATGTCGCACAAACTTTGAACATTTGACAACCCCTAGTGAAATTTTTTGAGAAAAATATTTGTAGAACATTTTAACCGTCTGTGTATAGTTTTTAAAAAAGGACTAAAATGACCCTTTAAAATGGCAGTTAGAGGGTTAAATTGTTCTAAGAAAAGAACCGCCATACAATTTAACTGCAGACATCAAACCATATTTTGCAGTTCAGATGTGTTTTTATTATAGTATTATTGACGTTTTCCAAGCGCTTTTGATAAAAAAAATTAAAACTTCAGTGGGCTATAGAAAAGAAATCCGAACTGACTTAGCAAAGCCCTTTGGTGAATTTGTCCATTTGATGATCTACTTTCATATGGCGTGGAAGGCATTGAGGCTCAAAGCGATGATCCAAAATTTGTTGCACAGTGTAATCTGAGAGCTTTTCTATATGAAAAATGTCTAAGAAACTGAGAATATTTCTATATGAAAAATGTCTCAGAATCTGAGAATATTTCTAAATGAAAAATGTTTCAGAATCTGAGAATTTTTCTAAAGGAAAAATGTTTCAGAATCTGAGACATTTTTCTATACGGAAAACAAAAAGTATTAGGCACAATGACTCAAAACTAAATGTTAAAAAAAAAATATATTTTCAAGAATCTTAGATTTTCTTATAATGAAAAAATAATTACAATTTTCCTCTTTTTATTATATAGAGGAAACAAAAAGAAACTAAAAATGATGTTGCAAATGAAAAAATAAAAAAAATTGCTGATTTTGATGTTAAGTGTCGAAACGAACTACATGAACTTCAAATGTAGAACGAAAGAAAAAAATCCAGAAATCTCGACATGAAATTCGAAGTATTGCAGACTAAACTACAATTTTATAAAAATAAAATTGGTATGTATTTAGATAAACATATAGGCCCTTACCACAAGAAAACAAAAAATCTATTTTATCAAAAGTTTTATTTAAATTTCAAATTTTCAATACATTTTTAAAAGTCGATTTTAAAAACAGAAACAATTTGTATTTCCATAAAATTAAAAGCTGATTTTAAATATATTTTATTTTTCTATGGTAAGGCTGATAGATTTTTATTATTATATTATATAAAGATTTTTATATGATATATGAAACAACGTGCTCTTAAAAATGTCTTTGAATAAAATTTCGTAAAATAACAATAGCCCGTCCTACTGGTGGTCCTACTAGTGGTTCTGACTGCCAGAATTCTTCATTATATTCTCTAAGGAACTGTTCATCATTAATATCACCATCTAAAATAAAAAACATTTTTTTTCAGATAACAATGAAAATTTGAATAACTTTCAAGATGTAGAATATTTATAAAATATGTTCACTAGTATTTAACTTTGTATGTAATGTTTTGTTAATTTTTTATAGATGTTTGTATAGTTGTTGTTATTAAATTTATTTAGTATTATTTCAGTAAAATTATTTTTGTTAATAAATGAATTAATGAATATAAAAAATGCTTTTATTAAATATCAACAAACATTTATTTTTTCTACACTATTTTCAGATGTATTTTATAAAGTATCAATTTAAATGCAAAGATTCTTTTTGAAAATTAAAGATTTCAGTTGAAATTAGAAGATTCAATTTGAAATTAGAAAATTTTACATAAAATTAGAAAATTCTACTTGCAATTCGAAAATTACAAAGAATGGAAACCAATATCTTTTCAATACCGTTATTACCAATTCAAATTGAAAAAACAACACCGATACCAATTTCTTTGTTCGTGCAATACCAATACCGATAAAAAAACTTAATACCAATATAACCCTGCCAATACATATTAAAAACCAATTATTTTTTTACACAATACCAATATAATTTTTAACTGAATAAATTTGACATTAAAAGTTTTTCTGATTATTATAATAACTGGATTATATGAAACTAGTAAAAAACAAACCAGGATGTCTTAAATTTTAAAAAAAATAAATTTTTCTTTCACACCTTTCTCAATTCAAACCATATATAACATGATTAAAAAGTTATAATACATAATTATAATTAGAGCCTGAGCTCAACTGCCTTTACAGAAAAACAATAATTTATTTTTGTCATTTTTATTCTGTTGTTTTCAATACTAATTTAATAAATTAAAGTATTAACGATCCATTCAAATTCGGAAAAGTTGATATTTTACGAATTCCAATTCATCTTTTTCGAATTTCAGATGCAATTACCGAATTTCAAGCGATTCTTTTGAAATTTCATTTTTTTTAACTCTTTTTACCCTCTAACCACAGTATGGGGGTTGGAGAGGTACTCTCTATCACTCAAGTGGTAGATAAGTTTGTCATTCCGTTTGTAACACCTCGACATATTGATCTAGTTCCCGATAAAGTATATATATTCATGATTCTCGATCGATTTTAAGTCGATCTAGCGATGTCCGTCCGTCTGACTTTAGAAAACACACTAACTTTCTGAAGATGAATCTGAGGAACTTGGCTTTTATGTTTGTAATTTATCTATTTATCAATTTATCAATTCAGGTTGGTATTGCATTTCTGCGAAATCGGTCCAGTGGTTCAAAAGTTATAAGCAAACCCATTTTTGAATTACATTTGGAAATAGTGTAGACTTAGTTTTGTTCTGACATTTCTATATTACCTGACATTGTGTCATTTTCATCTATTGCAATGTTATGCAGAACGGCTAGAGCTACAATTAACACCTTTACATTTGGAAGTTTAACTGTCATACCATCTAGTAAACAGCGAAATCTTTGTTTCCATACTCCAAAGCATCTTTCTACAGGATTCCGCGTAGCAATTTGAGCTATGTTGTATTTAACTTCTTTTTCGTTTTGTGTTTTTGATAATGGTGTAAAGAGATACGGAAGTAGTTTATAGCCGGAATCGCCAAGTAAGCGGCCCTTAAATTCGTTGCTTTCAAATCGTTCCTTTATATTCGATTCGTTGAATATTCTACAGTCGTGTGTACTACCTCTCCATCTAGCCACTATATCTCGTATTTTAAGTTGTGCATCGCAAATTACCTACATATGTAAGGATATCATATAGTATTGTTAAATATGTATGCAAAATAAATTTCTAACGAATTATTTGTAAAAAAAATTATTTCAAAAATATTTTTTAAAACGCTTATTTTAGATTCTAAAAAATGTTTTCTATAAAAAGTTTTAACGGTGTTTCAAAAATAATATTTTTATATAATTATTATTTTTTTTAACGAAATCCGTCAAATTACGATTGATAAAAAATCTCTATTTACCTGTATGTTCAGAGAATAGTAGCCTTTACGATTGATGTAGAACTGAGATTGATCTTTTCCTGATTTCAAAATTTTTACATGTGTTCCATCGATGGCCCCAATAATACCGGGAAAATTTCTAATGGCTTTGAATTTTTCCATTACCATTTGTTCCTCCATTAAGGATGCTGGCATTTTAATTTTATTTCTAGCATGTTTCGCTAAAGCTCGTGCAACTCTCGCACAGATTCTAGACACTGTGGGCTGCGAAAGTCCATGCAAATCTGCAGCATCATCTTGAGTCTGTAGTAGAATTTTAATAAATTTTATACAGTTTGTTGTACGTTTATTTAAATTAAAATTCTGAAGAAACCAATTGTAACATTTCACAATTCAAAAATCCGAATTATAGTTTAGAAAAGCCCAAGTGAAATTCAGAAAACCCTAATTGATATTACGACCATTTTATATGAAATCAAGATTGAAAATTCACATAGGAATTTTTGCAATTTTAATTTGGATTTCGGAATTTTAATTAGGATTTTTAAAAATTAATCGGAGTTTCTAAAATTCGTTTGGATTTTTGAATTTGAATATATCTTAACTGAATTTCAATTAGAAAAAGTTTTAAAGCATAAAATTATATTAGATTAGGATCGTCATTGAGCCAAAAGAGTGGAATTGAAACACATTTTAAATTCATAACACTGTGCAACACGATATTGTATCTTGGATGGGACCAAAAAAAAAAATTAAAGTATACCAACAGTAGCTCGAGTTCTTTTTTTATGGCCCACTGAAGTTTTTAAATTTTTTTCAAAGGCGTTTTGGATAAGTCAAAAAATGAGTATTAAATCTAATACTGAGGTGAACATTGTTAAGACACGTCTTCAGTCAAATTTGATGGCGGTTCTTTTAATTAGAATATATTAACCCTCTATCTCCCAATGTTTGGGGTCGTTTTGGTCCTTTTTTTAAATATCCTCATAGAACACCAATAAAACGTGCGTTTAATGGGTTCAAATGTTCTACAAAAATTTTCTGCATCAAATTTCACTAGAGGTTGCTCAAATTTGAAAATTCGTGCGAAAAGTGCAAAATGCTTAAAAAAGCAAAACTGTAAATTATCATATACTATTAAATTGTTTTTCATTAAAGCCGTGTGAAATAAGTCAAAAAAATGTTATAAATCTGCTTCAGAGCTAAATTACGATAATAGGTATCTATAGTGAAATTTGAAAAAAGGACCAAAATGACTACCAAAAATGGGACATAGAGGGTTAAAATATTGTAAGAAAAGAACCGCCATCAAATTTTACTGAAGACATCTATTGTCATAATTTAGCTCAGAAGCAGATATATTACATTTTTTCGACTTATTTCACACGACTTTGATGAAAAACAATTTAATGTGATGTATGTGATAATTTGCAATTTTACTTTTTTAAGCTTTTTGTAGTTTTTACACGAACTTTTGATCTTCGCCAATCTCAAGTGAAATTTGATTCAAAAATTGTTTTTAAAAACATTTCAACCCTTTAAACGCACGTTTTATTGATGTTCTATGAGGGTATTTGAAAAAATGACCAAAATGACCCCTTAAAATGGGAGATAGAGGGTTAATATAACCACAATGAAATTCTACTGAAGACATGTCTTAACATTATTTACCTCAGAATTAGATTTAACACTTATTTTTTGACTCATTCAAAACGCCTTTGAAAAAAATTTAACTTCAGTGGCCATAAAAAAGAACTCGATCTAAGTTTTCAAAACCCTTCGGGGGTTTTGGTCCTCTATTGGTATACTTTCATTTTCTTTTGGTCCCGTTCAAGATACACTCGAAGACCCCAAATTTGTTGCACAGTGTAATTTAATAATCCATTGCAAGTCAAGTTATTTTTTTTTAAGTCACAAATTCTGACTTATCTCAAAAGAAAAAGTCTTAGGTGCTGAAACATTTTTCTAATACAATAGTTTCAGATTCTGAGAAATTTCAGATTTTAAGAAATTTTTTCAAAAGAAAAAATTTCAGATTTTAACACATGGTTCCAATGGTGAAAGTCTCAGAATCTGAAACATATTTCCAAAAGAAAAAGTCTCGGATTTTAAAACATTTTTGTGCATAAAAAAATTCTAAGATTTTGAAACATTTCTAAATAGATCAAGTAAGAAAGTTAAAGTCGGTCAATACCGACCCTATAATACCCTACACCAGTGCTTTCCGGAAAATGTGTCTACAGTTCAAATATGCACCGATAATTCTTTTGTTAGATCTTTAATTAGTGTAAAAAACACAAAACTGCTCCATGAAAACTTTATAAATATTTTTTCCTATATGTTCTCTACATAACGAAACTTTTGCCACTAATTTTAAAAATAAAAATAAAATATTTTTGTTTGACCAAATGCACAACGGATGCAAACTCTAAGTGCTGGTTGCGCCCTAAAGATGACCTCCAAAAATTTTATAGTTTTTTTTCCGTAATCAGCTGTTCAATAATCTTCGTTCTAGGGGTATGCCCAAAAGATATTCCAAAATTTTCTGATTTCGGGGCATGCTAATGTGCAAACGGACATACATACGGACAGACATTGCTAAATCGACTCAAAAAGTGATTCGGAGTCGATCGATATACTTGAAGGTGGGTCTACGACTTCACCTTTATTGTCTTTCATTAATTTTCGTCTCTTTTTTATTACCTTTCTTAATTTTCTTTTCCTATCGTTCTGTTTCGAATTCGGTTGGAAGGGTGGTGAGGGGAGGAGGTAGAATTTCTATTCATCGTGGTTACGCGCCTTGCTATAGAAGAACACCCGGTGTACTTACCTCTCTTCTACCCCAACATCGTAAAGCCACCAACACCTGCAGTTCCGGGGATGTTCCTTTTCCTTTTCGGCTTAATTGAATATCATCCTTCACCAAACCTATAATTTTTTTTGTCGTAGCTTTGGTAAAGCGATATCGAGCCTTGAAATGATTATCTTCCATTAAAAATGGATCCACCCTTTTTCGGTAAACCTTAGAAGAAACATAACTCCTAATTTGGGATATAATTCCTGCCAATATATATTCGTTATTATTAAAAGGTTTTTACAAAAACATATCAAGACTTACCTATTGTACCAATTAAATTTATCACATCCATAATGAAAAAAAAGTTTATTTTCTCAGTTTTAATTATATTTACAATTTTTTTTTTGTATTTTCAAATGTTGTCAACCAATTTTTTTACAAATGTCACTTTATCAAAGGTTTATAGTAGCTCATAGCCTACAATAAATATTTCAAATTTAAAACAGTGTTATAACAGATCTATATTGCTATTTAACGTTTATGAATAGGTTTTTTTCAAATTTTTCTTATAAACCTCTTATAAAACGGTTCAAAACCAATATGAATAAGGGCCTATATGTTTGTCTATCCACACATAAAAATTCAGAAACACGTTCGTAGTTTTTTTCTAGAAAATCGCATTTGAATTTTAAATTTCATAACAATTTTGTAATTTGCTTGTATTTTCTTGTTTTAACGTTGCGAATGAGTATTATCAATTGCATAAATATTACTCATACGATCTGTTGAAACAAGAAAATACAAGCAAATTACAAAATTGTAATGAAATTTAAAATTCAAATGCGATTTTCTTGAAAAAAAAACGACAAACGTGTTTCTGAATTTTTTTGTGTGGATGGACAAACATCTAAACTTAAAAAAAAAAATTAAAAAAAAAAAAGTGGCCGGATTTTTTATAAATTGACTTTTTTAAAAAATGGAAAATTTCAAAACGGGTTCTGAAAATTTTCCAAAAAAAAAAAATTAATCAATAGCCCATACAAAACTATATAAGAATGTAAATTTTTGAGATTGTGGTGCATTCCGTTTTAATGTGATAAATATTTAATCAAGGCAACTCGCTACAAATTTGACCATTTTTCCAATATTTGACCACGCCTCCTTAGCCCAGTTTTTGAAAACTTGAAAAACCAAAAACGCAATTTTCTAAGTTCCATATAGGGCTATCCATACGAACTATTCAGAAGTTTACGGTACACATGTTTTTTTTCGCTGGACATGTGGTGTTGAATGCCTCATATACTTTATGGGGTCGTAGACCAATATTTCAAGGTGTTACAAACGGAATAACAAACTAATATATACCCGCTATCAGTAGAGTGGAGGGTATAAAATAAATAATTTTATGCAAAAGATTACAATTCTTTAAAATATCCGATACTATCGATAGTATCGATAGTTTAAAAACAAACTATCGAAACTATCGAATGGGACGACTATCGATAGTTTTGCAGCTCTATAGCACAGTGTAATTTTTATATAATATTTTGTTAAGGATGGATATTTTCCCTAAATTTGTGCAGAGGATTGTAGGGCTCTGCTAAACTATGCATTTATGCAAAAAAACGTGTTTCCGAAAAAGTGGTCTATTCGTTGCATAAACTATTATCGAAAATTTTTGAATGTTCCGTTTAATAAAAATATCCTTATAAAAGGTCGAATAAGTCATTTACATCCCAATTGTGTTCAACATATTAATGCAAATTTGTTTGTTATTTCGTCTGTTGTAATTAATTAAGTTTATTTTGATTTGAAGTACATATTATTTATTTCCTGTAGTTTTTTTTTTTTGCTGTAGGCTGTCTTTTCTTTCATGTTTTACAATTTTCAAACCAACAGAATTTTCTATTCGTTTTGTCTTTTGGTGCATGCAGCATTAAGAACAATCAACCAACATCTTGTCGTTTTCGTTATTTGGTTTTTTAAGTTTTGCTAATTACTAACAATACAATAAGAAGCTTTTTCTCGTATTTTTTTTTTTCTTATTTGACACCGAAGATGTTTATAAAATCTTACTTTGACTATTTTAAGTTTAGTTTTTGTTTTTTTTTATTTTTGTAATTTATTTATTGCTTGTCGGTATTACGAAAGACAAGACAGAAAAACAAGTTTTTTGTGAATTTTTTCTACTGTAAATGAAATAATAAATAAAATGAAAATCTCCTTATTTTATTAAGGACATGACATTTGTACTACCAATGAACTTTTTTTACTTTTTTTAATTTATATTCAATTTATACAAAGTTACGGATCAACAATAATATGGACTGTGGCAGAAATAAAGGTAGCCAACAAAAAAAATAGTACTTCATAGGAGAATTTAAAAAAATCACTGCAAAAGAAACCAAAAAGTTAATTCAAATACTTTAGAAACTTTTATATTTACAAGGATGTAAAATAATCCTGATATAAATGTTATTTTTCTGCTCGGAACTAAAAGGTCAAGATATACGTATAAAGTCGAGCCGCAGTCATATCCTTTGAAGCAGTATTGCTGAAAACAGCAACTTCCCTTAGCCGTCGTATAATATGAAAAAAACCGGATAAGACGAACATCCGACTTTCTGAATTTGACTTGTATAGTTCCCAGGGCACAAAGCCATTGAAGGAAATTGCAATACCGCACAGAAAAAAATATGGAGAAAACAAATTTGAGTAATCACTTGTTTAAATTTAAAAACAAAAATTGAATAATTTTTTAATTGACGCAGTTAAAAATTTACGTAAAAATTTTAAAAACAATTTAAGTAAATAATTTAGTAAAAATTTATAATTTTTTTTTTAATTTTTTTTTTAAACTCTCATAGGTTTTTGAATTCTCGTTTAGTTTATAAAATTTTCCGATGTTTTTGAGACATAAATATGTTTGGTATAGTTTGAAAAAACAAGTTTTTTGTTTTTGTAAAAAAATTTAAAACTTTTTTAAGCTTAAAAAAAAAAATAGATAAATTTTTAGTAAATTTTTAATTGTGTCAATTAAAAATTTACTCAATACTATTAAATCGTTTACTGGTGCAAAATTGAGTAATTTTTTACTCAATAGTACTAAAGATTTACTCAAATATTTTTTTTATTTTTTTCTGTGCGATGAGCTTGCTAAAACAACAAGTTTCTTCTGAACTGTAATGTTGTAGAACTATTTAAGAATTGTTAAGTTGAGCTTAGCGATTTCCTTAACAGGAAACTCTGTTTTCTTGACGACAATATTGAAGCTGCAGCAGAAATGATGGTAAATGTAATAATGCTGGCAATGCAAATATATATTTTATTTAAGCAAATTTCGACTAAAACATATGTGTTGGAATTCAGTTAGATCCAGAGATAATACGTTTAGAAGTTGGCGTAATGACTAAAATCCTGTTACTGACGCGTTACTCAAACGACTGGAAACGACTGCGCCAGAGTATGCAGACGCAAAATCTTCATCACGAACTGCGTCAGCGTGTTAATATCCTTGAAGAATTATTGGTTATTTATTAAAATGGTAAAGAATAATACAAGTTCAAACATTCCAAGCCTTATCAGGAACTAGCGAACCCCCAACCCCTTTTTGCTCTAGAAATTTTTAATTTTAGAATATGTCCTTTCTTAGATTTTAATTCTGCTTAAGGATTATTGAGTTTTAAGATAATAGAGTTTTTAGTTCAATAGTTATAAAGGAAGTTTCAAGGTTCCCCTTTACCCCTTTACCCCATTACTCCTTTTTGTTTCCTCATATATGAAGCATATATGATCACAAATATGTTCTTATATTTACATATATGCCATATATGTACATATGGGTATATGGAAGTATATGATTCATATATAATTATGTATGTCCACAAATGTGTTCATATATGTACATATGTGTCCATATATGGTTCATATATGGTCATATATCTTCATATACGTAGCCATATATGCTCGTATATGTTTCAATATACGAACATTTTTCACCGGGTACTTAACCCTCTTACAAGGAAGGTCTTCCACAGGGCACCCACCGATTGTCCTAAAACTTGAAGTTGGAAATGAGATGGAAAAATATAAGTTACCTATTTTTTTTAGCTGCCCAATCTCAAATTTAAAAAAGGGTTGCCACCTTATAACAAATTAGGGCTTTCGGAAAAATCCGTATAAAAGCCGAACTAGCAGGAATTGCGCCAAACTAAAAAATACTGGTCAGCTTAATTTTGATATGTATTTTAATATATATGATTTTAGCTTTAAACCTCCTTCCTCCGACCGAAAATGGAATACAACTCTCATATCTGGGCAGGTCCCTAAAGGTCTATGTCAAGGAACCGGATATTCTCGATTACCTTACTAAAGTCTACTATTTTACTACAGCAGAATCGTTTTTATTCCGAAGGCTGGGAAAAATGTCCGTCCGTCTGTAAAGGACACGATACAGTCATAAATAAAAGAGCTAGAATTCCGAAGTTTGGCACGAATATGTCTTATATTCCTAGGCAGGTTAAGTTCGGAAATGGGCAAAATCGGATCAAGGAACACAGGGCCAGCCAGGTCGATTTCCGGCCAAAAGTCCTTATATTTAAAATCTCAAAAATATATATTCCAATTTGTTGGGCATATATAGAAGCAGGTTTCCTGAACTTATCTTTATGATCCAACTACACCATTTCCTTTGACAGGTCTTCAAAATTAAAAGAGTTGAAAAAAATAAAATTTGTAAGTGGAGATACTTTTTTATTTTTTTACACATTTCTATTGCTAATTATCAACTTTAGATTTGCAGGGTTCACCCTTATATATTAGCCTTTGTAACGAAAATAATATGGAAAAATATAACTCATTTTCCTGACAGCAATTCGCGTTTTTGTGAAAATAACTATGATTTTTTAGTTATTTACTTCGCGCCGAAAAAATCCTCAGCGATCCTCAGTTGGATACAATCAGTCTAAGTATATTGTTTCTTATATAGAATAGATCCATATCTTTCGAAAAAGTTGCCCAAACTTGCTCGAAATGATAAATGGCGAAATTACAGCTATATATGCAGTGGTTCGAGATTTCTTTTAAAAAAAAAATAATTTAACCCAAAATAATGTTCTGCGGCTTGATTAGTTTTTTTTTTCGTCAGAGAGTGCCTTAAGTGTAGGAAAAAAAATTTATCTACATACATTTCTAGGTTTTTTGTAGAATTATGGAAAATATCAGTTACACCATTTCCAATTAAATTCAAAGATTTTTTATTGAATTTCCAAAATAAAGAAAAAAAGTGAATAATTTATCGTCACCATTTCCAAAAACTTTTCTGAAACTAAGTAAGTCATTTACACCATTTCCATATTTATATCAAAAATAAAAAAATATATATAAACATTTTGTACGTAGATTTAACTTCAGACACTCTTAATACTCTTAAAACTAATTTTTAGTTAGATCAGACAAAGTTAAAAGGTCTAGCAGCCATATTGTTTCCGCCATATTGAATTTTATCAGTTGGATTTTAAGATAACATGCCCGGAAATTTACTTTGTCTTGCTCATGGAAGCAGTATTCAAATGCTGGCCTGGTCACATAAAATGGGGTTTTCGACTGTTAGAAAAATAGTTCTTGAAACATGTCAAGTGTTATGGGAAGAACTGTCAGCAATTTACATATCGGAACCTAACATGGTAGACTGGAAAAATACATCCAAACGTATTTTTGATGCCACGGGTCTTCCACATTGCTTAGGAGCTATTGATGGTAAACATATTACCACTTTTTGCCCTGAAAGAAGTGGATCCATGACATGAATTTCATTTATTACAACTACAAAAAGACTTTTAGTATTGTGTTAATGGCATCATGTGATGTAAATTTTTCGTTCACTTATGTTGACATTGGTGCTTATGGTAGCCAAAGCGGTGGTGGCATATTTGGGAAAAGTACTTTTGGGAGAAAAATTATTAACGGACAGCTTAATACACCCAACCCAGAACAACTGCCTGCTTCTGACATCGTTTTTCCTAATTATTTTGTGGGAGACAACGCGTTTCCTCTGCTTAAAAACCTTCAAAGACTTTTTCCAGGAAAAAACTTAACTCCATACAAAAGAAATTTTAACGAAACACTTTCGAGGGCAAGGTGCCGAATCGAAATAGCTTATGGTATATTGGCAAATAGACGGCGTATTAAAAAATTTAAAAAAAGAAATTGATTTCGTTAAGTCTATTTTTGATTTGAGTCTTAAACAAACTTTAGTACTTAGTGAAACGATCTGTCAAAAATATGAAAAATAAACTTTTGTAAAAGTTTTACTAAGCGTACTACTTATATTTTTTCTAAAATTTTTTTGACAAGTGGCTTAAAAAAAATTATTAAGTTAATAAACCGAATGCTTTATTTTAAATTTTAAACGTTTTTTTTTCAATTTCAAAAAAAAAACAATTTTTAAATTCTGATAATTTTGTAAAAACAAAATTGAAAACTCCTTGCTCAATGTCACAGATTTGCTTGAATGTAATTTCTGCGTTTGAAACTCTATTGGCCAATGACTCAAACAACAAAGTTGTTGAATTTGAAAACTTTTGTGGAACGGATGCCACGGACGCCACGGATGTAGAAGCTGTTTCTAAAAATTGTTCAAATTTTTCTTGCAATCTTTGATTGTCGTTTTTTTGCTTTTTTGGTGGCGGAGGTTTTGGTAATGGTGTAGACGAATTTCGAACCATAAAGCTATCAGTGAGTATCATATCCAAACTGTCGTCGATTTCAATGATACTTTCCTCACACGGCATCTCAATGATGTTACTTATAGTCCTAGAAAAAGGAAAATATTCATATACTTCTTTGACATATATGTTTCAATTATGTATTAGCTTACCTTCGTGCACTTTTTATATCATCCAAAAATTTAAAATGATCTTCATACTTCCAAGGCTTCTTTTTTCGGGACCCTCACTGCCTGATCGAATGACATTACCTTGTTTTGCCCTTTTATATAAGTCTCTCAAATTTTTCCTTTTTTTTTACATATTTCGCCTTCAGATTTAAAAAAAAAGTTACATACATTAATTAAAACACTGTTTTTAATTCTGATAATTCAATCATTTAAAATTACTTGATACATTTAGCTCCTGGCCAATAAGATTCCAAACACCATCTTTTTTTATGGTATCCTTATAATAAGCAGACTCCAAATTATAAAGAAAATCATTTTGATTCACCAATTCAATCAACCTTTCTTGAAAGTCCAATTTCCAATTTTTTATTTTAATTTAACTTTATGGTTTTTTAATAATTCAATAAATAAAAGCGCCAATTTCACTATTTTTTATATTTATTTTGTTGTGCTTTCTACTGTCAAAAACATCTGTTTAGTAACAAATAGTACGCAAAATTACAACTCTGTATGTGATTTTTACTTAAAAATGCAACTATGTATGTTATTTTTTGCTGAAATGCGGCAACTTTACATGACACAAATTTGAGAAAAATGAGAAAGTGGTGAGAGAGAACGACAAAAAAGAATAGAATCTATTCTGGCGGCAGCGTGGTCGACCACAAAGCGGGTTTTTTTGCTTTTCATACAAAATGTATGAAAACATTTTGTGGTGACCGAATGTGGTTCCAATTGTGACTCGGCTCTTAGTCCGCCATTTTGGCGGACAGTTCCCCCTTGGAGAACTAAAACATTTTTTGCAGGTTTTTTTGTACTTTTGCTAAGCAAATGCAACATTTTTATCTCAGAAGAAGTTCAAAATCGCAAGGGGAATATGCCCCCTAACGTCTCCGAACAACCTCCCCCCACAAAAAAAGACGCCCCTGGATTTTTTTATATTGTTTTTTACATTATGGAGGGTATAAAAAAATCGGCACAGCCGAATGTAACACTCTCACTTGTTTTTTACTTATTTATTTAGTGTAAGGATTAAATCCTTACAGACTTAACAAATTTTAACCAAAAATTATTTACAAAATTGTATAACAACAAAAAAACATAATTAAATACTACTTTAAATATAGTATTATTTTATGTTTTACAACATCAACATTTAAAGAAAAATTAATGCAATTATATAAATCATTAAAGTCTTTACATATTCTTCGTAATGGGTCAGCATTAGCATAGTTACTACGGTGAAACTGCCGTGATAAAGGACGAAAGTAACGAGTTGGACGAGTTGGAGGAACATTGAATGTTATGTTATTAATCAAAAATTCTGAATTGACTTCATTCACCATTAATTAAATTAAGTAGAAAAGATACGTTTAACATTGTTCGACGGCTTTTGAGCTAAGGTAGTTTTATAATAGCAAGTCTACTCGGATATGAAGGAAGATTAACTCCCAGAATCCATGATAAACCTCGCAAACGAAAAATCAGAAACTATTTTTGGACAGATTCAATGTGATTGTTATATTGAGGGTCCCAAATTAATGAGCCATATTCAAAAATCGGTCGTACAAGAAAAGTATATAGCATTTTTGTAACGTACAGGTAGGGCTGCCAATACCGGACCGGTATTAGAAAATCGGTATTTCGATATTGGGAAATTTTCAATACCGAATTTTCGGCATTTTCGGTATTCATAAAAAAAATATTTTTTAATTCATTTCGTAGACTTACTTACTTAAAACGTGTATCCTTGAAGTCCTCAAAGTGTTACAAAAAAAATACCAACAATAGTTCTTCAAGTTTTTAAAGACTCAAAAATGGTGGTCAAAATCAACTGCAAAATAACACATTTTTATTATAATTTTAATAAGAATTTTTGTTTGGATTTTTGCCCTCTTTCCATTAAAGCAAAAATTGAAGTTCAATTACATTGCTAAAATTTTGTATATGGGTAGAAGTGAGTTAAATCTTGAAGATAATGCAAAACAGTTGACAAAAATATTGGCTTTTAACCGTTTCCTTCGTTTTATTGCCCCCTGTAAAATTAATAAAATTGGTCTATTCATACTTATTCGCCTAAGTTAATTAAATTATTTTTTTGATTTTATTGAGAAACAAAATTTCATAAACACACCAAAATAATTGCTTGACGTAAAAATCACGGCACCACTTTGAATAATAATAACTTTTATATTTAAAAATCCGAGTTGTATTATAAAAGGTATGTCGAAATCATACTTTTTTGAAAACTAAGGAAATTTTACAATAAACTGATAATATAAAAATTATTTTCTTGAATTTTTTTGGAAATCGTCATATAAATTTTAACTAAAATGAGAAAAAAGTTGTATGCAATACCGAAATCGAAATTGACAAAAATTCGGTATTTCGAATTTGAAAAAAGGCATCGAATTTCGACGAATTCGGTATTACCGAATTCGGTATTGGCAGCCCTACGTACAGGTCACTAAACTCCTTGGCCCACCGCTTAAACGCAGTACGCCTCTGGGCTTATTTACTGTCATATGAATATATGAGACAAAATAAAGTTTCGGATCAAATAGTATTCCCAAATCCAGAAAAAAATCAACTTGTTTCAGTTGGTGTTCATCAAAGAAGTAACTATTTTTTTGGCTTTTTTCTAGAAAAGCACATAGATTTCGATTTTTTTAGGTTAAGGTCCATTAGGTTTAAATCCAGCGACGTATCCAGGAATTTTAAAACGGGGGGCACAACTTCCAATTTAATTTTTTTAGTCATCACCGATTTAACTAGGACTACATCCCCTACCACCCCCCCACCCTATACGATTTTATCTTTATTTACACTCTAATTAAAATGATTTCAGTTTCCTACTATAAATTGGGTAAATTTACACAAAATGTGTAGTTTTACCAAAAAATTATTGGAAATTTACACATTTATAGTAGTATATTATTTGAATATGTTGAAATTTACCCAATTTATAGTAGGAAACTGGACTCATTTGTTTAGAGTGTATTCCAAAACTGTTTTGGAATATCATATCTTAGGCCTTTTTGGTGTTCTAATGCTTCGTATTCATAACTCAGCGCGTTCCATTATTCCATTATCGAAACATTCAAGTTTAAAGAATTAAGAAAAATCGTATTTATTACTTCACGTAAGAGTCATAAGTCCACATTCATATTCATTAAAAAGTCTGGTGACCACGCTGTTTTAGATTTAAGCTTGTTCCGCGGTACCATGTGATGATTTTTCTATGAAAAAGATTCAAAATTTAAGATTTTTTTGATAGAAAAAGTACCAGCATCTAAAAAGTTTTTATATTATAATTGTTTCAGAATCTGATATATTTTTGTATAAAAAATATTTAAGAGTATGAAAATTTTACTATGGAAAATATAGCTTAGAATCTGATAGTTTCTCTATAAAAAAAATACTAAGAATTTTAAAATTTTCTATAGAGGAAATGTTTCCGAATCTAACAATTTTTCAATAAGAAAAAAAAATTCCCAAATTATAGGAAATTTCCTGACGAAAAAATGTATAAGAATCTGAAAATGTTTCTATAAAAAAATCTTTTTAGAATCTGAGAATCTCCTATAGAAATAATATTTCAGAATCTCACAATTTAATATATATAGAGAAAATGTTTAAGAATCTTATAGCTTGAAATTTTTTTAAAATTTTTTTATGATCCTGATGCATAATTTTTATTAGATAAACCAACCCAGCAAAACTTAGATTACCAAATAAGGTATAAAATAAGATATAGGATCTCTTATTTTATACATTGCAGCATTGATGATTTTAACAGGCGATGAGACTCAAAGTAATGCATCCACATTATCACAAAGAATACCAGTAAGGTATAAAATAAGTCATAAATTTATAACGAAGAATACGAGTAAGGTGTAAAATATATGATATTTTATAGGTTACGAGAAATGAAATAATATAGCATACCAGAAGATAATATATAAGGTATTACGAGTAGTGAAAAAGTAATTTTGTATTAAATTTACTCACGTGATTGTAAGTGAGTGTAAGTACATAAAATATGCTCGTGAGTGTGTGTCGTTAGAAATTTCCTGTCGTGTGCCCATCTCTAGTTTAAACTTATGCATTTTTTTATAAAATAATTATTTTTTATGTTATTGTAATGCATTATGCATCCAATTGTAAATAATGCATTATTTCAAACTTTCAAATAATACATAATGTAACCAAATATAAGTCATCCATGATTTAATGTTTAGAAATAATAATAAATATGAAATACATTTTTTCCAATAATCATGCATTACGTAGCAAATTGTTAGTAATGCATTATTTTTCACTTGAAAATAATACGTTGTGGAACAAATGTTTGGTAAGACATCATAAAATAATGCTACAAATAAGTTATATGCATTACCTGGTAATGTGTTATATAATCACTACCCATTACCAAAGTTTTGCTGGGAATTGATGTGTTTTTAAACATATTTTACAGATATTTCGATATAAATGAATTTTAAGAAACAAAATTACATCACACTCTGGAGTTTTTATAAAAAAACTAAAATCTTTTCTTAAAAAACTCAAAATATTTTGAAACCTGTGTATTTTTTATACAATGCGTTGCAATGTATTAATCGAAAAGGGGGGGGGGCACGTGCCCCCTGTGCCCACCCCCTGTGTACGTCTATGTTTAAATTGCACCAATTTTGGAAATTATCTAAGTCCATTTGTAGAAAAATATGATCAGACGGATTTTTATAGCTTGACATCATTGGCATACAACAATATTTTTGAATATTTTATCATATTTGGAAGATTGTTTATAAATAAAGAAAAAGAACTGGCCCTAAGTGGCTTCCTTGAGGGATCCCGGATTTAACAGCTATGTATGCATACATACAAGGGTTGATAGACGGAAAAAGAACTTTATGAGCTCGTTGGTACGCTTTTGGTAAAGGAGTACACTATGGTGGTCTTTATTGGTATAGAGGGGGCTTTAATAATGTCATCCCAAACTCGATAATTGTGGCATTGTTTGGTCTGGGAATTTTCTTGCCAATAGACGTATAATGCTTTATTGCGATCGTCTTTCAAATACAGATTTGTCAATACCTTACGGGTTCCAACAGAATTGGAATGTTATTAGTTTTTTATATTTGTTATTAGGATTCAAGTTGATAAAATGCAGAAGAAAAATTGAATTTCTAAAAATTATAGACATTTGTGGTATTCCCATGCCGGTTTCAAATACTCCAGTTAGTGTTATCATCAGTAGGATTTTAAATGTCGGTTTGTCTTGTTAGTGGAAATTGTTTTTTTATATATGTGAATAGTTATACAGAATAAATTTTAACAGTTTCCAACACTACAATTCTATTTCTAGCAATCTCAACCTCACTTCGTACTTTCTTTCAACTTTTTTGTATCTTACATTATTTCGCAAGGGTTACCAACATGATCTGGAATTGCAGACACAAATAAAGGAATTTGCATTTTCTGTTTCGGAGACGTGACTAATGGCGACAAATTTTGTCAGTAATTTTAATAGGGTTTTTTTCCGTAAGTACAGATCGTTCTCGGGCTCTAATTATATTTGTTATAAGGGTTCAAGTTGGTAAGCCTCTAGAAACTGGCAAGCTAAATATACGGATTTGTTCCGCGACGCACAGTGGGTTCGATGGTACCCAAAATGGCGATTAATTCAGATAAGCAGTAGTTTTAGAATATTATATTTTTTTATTGATGATATAATATAAACACGTAAAAATACACATTTTGGAAAAAAAAAATTGGAAAATTTTTTTTTTTTTAAACTGTTAGGCGTTTTTTTATTTTTCGGAAAAAAGGGTTATAGTTCACAATTTTTGCTGTAACTTTGGAATGAAAAGCGATAAATTAATAAAAAAAAATGGAAATTAAAGTGCACATAATGTGCTCTCAAAGTAATTAATGAAAGAATGCATAATATGTATTTATATTATTATAATTTTTTTTTTTTAATCCAATTTTTGTTTTTCACAAAATCTCATAAATGTACAAATTTATCTGAAAAAAGTGATTTATGGGAATATTATAGTTTTTTATTAAGGAATTATCATAAATACATAAAAACACAGCATTTTAGAAAAAAAAATTTAACAAAAAAATTTTTATATGGCATTAAAATGTTTCATTTATTGAACAAATATACAAATTAAACTTGTAAAAAAAATATTTTTCTGGGGTAGTTTTAGTTCTTCAAGGGGGAACTTTTTCCCCCCTGCACAGTGATTCGTTCCCATATATCGAGTGGGCAAAAATAGAATATTGGTCGCAGATTTCTGAAATTTGGTACACACGAATTAAATTATCTAATCAAGAAAAAATCAATTTTTGGAAAAATCGGTGCAAGGACACGCCTACCCCCCATATATCCTGAAATTTAAATATGTGATTAAAACTACAAAAATGGTCACAAAATTCCCAAACTTTGTCAATGTTACCAATTTTGATATAGTATTTTATCTGTAAATTTTTTTCTAGATTGAAGCAAGGACTCGTGTGGCTGCCATATATCCATTTTCTTAAAAACATTGTAAATCGCTCAAAAATTACTCGATACCCTTGAAATTTTTTGTAAAAATTTGAATAAGTGATGTCAATGTGTGTGCCATATTTTGCTGAAATCGGTTGCGTAAAACAAAAGTTATTTATATATCCTTTTTAAAAACTACAATAAAGTGTTAATATAGTTTAATCACAAAAATAAAATAGAAAGAGTTGTCAACGATTTTCCAAATTTGGTACTCAAGCACAAAATTAATTAATAGAAAAAAAATAAAAATTTTGAGCAAATCGGTCGAAGGACATTTGTACCTGTCGTATATCCTGAAATTTAAATGTGGAGTTTTAGCCACAAAACTTGATATAAAATTACTTAACTTACAAGGGAAGTCTCCCTGGTGTCACCCTCCGATCTTCATAAAATTTGGATATGTTGTTAAGAACGAAAATTAATTCGACACGTATTTTTTTTTAGCGGCCCAAACTCATTTTTAAGAGGGTTCGATTTGTATGGGGGGAAATTGACCTTTCTCAGTTTTTCACGATTTACGCCTATTTAAACAAAATTAATATTGGCATGTGTGGTATCAGATTACAGGTATTAAAAATACCTATCTCGTGGTGCTAACAACGGGCCAAAGAAGTTAAAATTTTTCGACTTATTAACAAAAATGTCCTAAAATTTTGGTATTTTACTCAATATGACGAAAAGTTGTGCATGTTTGGACACGTTCTTAGCACAGGTAGATAGGTTTTCTAAAGACCTTTCGTTTGGTATGTAACATGACTAGGTTTGTTTGCATAATATAGGAGATAAACGAAAAAAACTGAAAAATGGCCTTGTCTTCCCCCCTCCTTTTTATCCCCTAAATATGAATTTGGGCCGCTAAAAAAAAAATACGTGTCCCTTTATTTTTTCTGCTTTACAAAATAAAACCAATTCCATAAAGATCCGCGGGTGACACTATGGAGACTTCCCTTGTTAGTTATTGTCTTAGAAATTTAGATAACTATCGACGTACAACATTTGTATTTTAATCTGAGGATCTCAAGGACTCGTGTGGCTGCCATATATCCTTTTTCTTGAAATCGCTGTAACTATTTTAAAAATCTTTCAATTGCTATCAAATTTTTAATATAGATTAGATCAAGTAACAAAAAAGGTGTTAATATATCCTTTTTTTAAATATAGTCAAAAATATAAAATTACATAATAACTGCAAAAACAAAACATTTTCAACACTTATTTCCTATTGCATTAGGAAAATAAATTTATTCAAAATAAGTTTTAAGTCGACTCGTTTAATATTTGCTTTATTTCTAAGTATATACCCCGTTAATAACAAAAAACTTAAAAAAAAAAAAAAAAAAAAATTTGGGTACTTCAATTTTTTTTTTTTTTTTCGTTTTTTTTCAAAAACTTAGTTATTTTTATTATTTGATCGTATAGAAAATAGTCCAGGCTGCTAAAAAAATCAATAAAAATTAAGTTTTAAGTATGAACTTTTTTTATGTATCTCAAAAAAATGTTGGTTTTGATTTGGGATACCAACGAAAATCAAATACCGGTTTTAAAGCAAAATGGCCCAATGTATACTTATTTTATCGAATTATTTACTATAAATTTATGGTATACAATACAATAAATCCCTTTATATAAAAAAAACACTAAAATGTTGATGTATTTTTTAAATATATTTACAGTAAATAAAATAAATTAAAAAAAAAAATAATCCAATTTTCGATTTAAAAAAAAAAAAAAAATTTTTCAACTTAAAAAAAAAACTTAATTATTTTTATTTTTTGATCTTATAAAACATAGTTAAAGCTACAAAAAAAAATAAAAAACAAAAAAATTTTATTCACGAACTTTTTTTATGAAGGCCATTAAAATTTGGTGATTTTGGGGATTTTAGTAAAAGTCATAGATAACTTTTAAAGCAAAACGGCCCACGTACAGCATAATTTTTTTCTGATTTTTTATTATATTTTTACAGAATACTATATAATATATCAATGTGTAAAGAAAAAATACTTAATATTGGATTTTTTTTCTAAAATTTTTTCCATTAATAATATAGCTTTTGAAAAAAATTAAATAAAGACACAAAAAAAACCTAACTTTTTTCCAACTTTAGACAAAAACTTAGTTATTTTTATTGGTTTGACTTATAAACCATAGTCCGAGCTATCGAAAAAGCGAAAAAAATAATTTTTTGACTCACGAACTTTTTTTATGCATTCCATCTAAATTTGTCAATTTTTGGGAAATCGGAAGAAAAAATATAGATTTCAGAGCAATACAAAAGTGTATTTTAAGATTAATTCTAAAAAAATGCAAATACAACATTTAGCTAATATATTTAAATAACTTTTGCAAAAAAAAAGTTCTTTAATTTCTTTAAAATTCGATTTTTCATAATTATTTTAGTAAACCTATAAAAATCAATTTTTATCTTTTAACAAAATAGCGTTGAATTTCCATACTTTAGCGCCCTCTTGTGGCAACATATGACTTCTTAAAAATAAGAAAAGTACATATTTCTTTTAGTTTACTATTAAACTGTAAAAATACAAAAAATCATCAACATTGAAGACATACTTTTTTTTTTGATTTTTGCCAATGAAACGAATCACTGTGCCCTGGTCCGATTTTGCTCGTTCAAGAACTTAACCAGCCTATGATCATTATACATATTTGTGAGAAACTTCAGGATTCTAGCTCTTGTTTTATGTACTTTATGGTGTGCTCAACAACAGACGGACGGACGGACACACGGTTAGTCACAGAATGTCTTAGAATCGATCAGTGATCAATAATATACACTATGTTGGGTCCTAGACCCATATTTCGATGCGTTACATATGGAATGACAAAGTGAGTGTAAGCCCATACTGTAGTTGATGGGTATAAACACACATATGTATAATGGATTTGTTTAATAAATGATACCCAGACTTTTTACATAAAAATGGGAATAAAAAAAAAGGGCCGGGCATTGTCCGTACTTTTTTTTCTTTTAAATAAAAGCTGATATCCTATACTTTTTTGAAATCCACAAAACTAAATCCAACTATTACTAACTTAATATGTGTGGCCCATTAAATATGGAAAATATCCCAATTTTGGACCCTTTTTAAAAAAATTATTAAAAACATTGAGACACAATTTTTATAAACAAAAAAAATTTAAAAATTTAGCTTAATCCCTGGTGTTTATGGTTCCATTATAAAAAATTTTCTTTTAAAACACTTAATACCACTAATAATCACTTAAATTGTAAAAAATTTAAATTTTTTTACTTTTTTCAAAAACTGCAATAATTTGTTAACTTTGACAGCTCACCGAAAAAAAAAGTAAACAACTTAGTTGATTGATTTTGATAACTAGTGTTGCAGAATTTTATCTACTTTTACCCCATACCAAATTTTATAACAAAAACTTCATTTATAAATTTCAATTAATCGCCACTTTGGCATCATTTGAACCCAATGTGCGACGCAGACTAATCAGAGATGGGCACATGTAGTAACGTCATAGGACCGCTTTTGTTCTTCGCTTGGAATCCTTATAAGGGTTTCGATTTCAACTTGTTTCGGACTGAAATCCAATTACTAGCATCCCTTCCTGTAAGGTTTTGTGGCATGACTAGAGTTATGTCATTCACGAACGAACTAGTTCAATTGAACTATTCACCTAACTGAGCGGTTTATCTAGTTCGTTAATTTCAGTTCTTTATTCATTCAGCTCAATTGGTCATTGCTTCATTTTGATATTTCAGTTCGTTCGTTCATTTTTTTTTTGTTAATTTTGTCATTAGGCGTTAGTTTTCCCTTTTGGCACGCATTTATGTTTCTTTACAATAAATTTACAATAAATAATAAATTCTTTTTTTTTAAATATTATAGATTTTTCATGTAGTGATCCTATTTTTGTATTTTTGAACGAAAACCAAATCAACAGACACGATCAAAATGTTTCGTTCACGAACGAACTGTTGAACGAAGACAAAAATCGACCGATTTGAACTTGATGAACGAACACCACATTATCAAAATGATTTGAATTTTTAAACGAAGTCAATAAATGACCGATTGAACTAGAACTAGGTCTTTTATCTGAAATGAACGAAAATGAGCGCTCACTCAATTGAACGATTAAGTACAATTCGATCACGTAAGCGAAGCATTTTCTTAGGCTTCACCTAATAAACCAATTACATGAATGTCCATGTAAATTGTGCGTCAATACAGTGAGTGACCTTTTCATAATTGGTTTATCTTGTTAATTTGAATTCTAGACATTTTACAAACTACAATTGCACATTTTTAATAAAACAAAAAAAAAAAACTAAAACAAAAGAACGCACTATTAGCTACTTATCTAACTATTTTGCACCTTAAACTATTTATTGCATTGCGTGGGTATTTTATTGTTGTATGTGCAACTTTGCAACATTTCACGCCCGTTATCGCCATCCATTTGTACTTGTATGTTTTGTATTTTTTTTTTTTTTGGGTTTAGTGGCATATAGATCTACCAGGCAGGCATTTCATTTAGCCAAAGTGCTAGTAGTGACTGCACTCTTAAGCATTCTGTGACTCATACAAAAAGTGGAAAAGAAACTACTAGTATTATTTTTTTCCTTTTCGAAATTTTATCCATATCCATTCATTCTTGCGATTGGCAAAAGTGTTAGAAAGAACAAATCGTTGTCATGTCCAAATGTTCAATTTAAACAAATTGTTCAATACACACAATTCAATTGTAAATAAAACTTTGATAAATTAGAATTATGCAGACAATTGTCGATAAGGCAGACAAACGAACAAATAAACAGCATACGGACAGACAGCCAGACACAAAATTGGCAAATTGATAATGTAGCAAATTTATTGTTGGCCAATTATTATTTGACATAACGTTGATTTTCGAGGTTAAATTAGAGTGATTAATTGTTATATGACAATTTAAAATGATGATGATTTTAATTGCATTTATGATAGTTTTTTTTTTTTTGTACAGTTATCATCATTTACATAAAATCTCCGTCATTGTTATATTTTTTTTTGATTTTACATAATAAACAGCGCCATTTGATACCTGACATTCAATACTGCACTGAAAATATTATATAAGTATATTCAACTGAAAATACGTTTCAAACACATTTCATTTGAAACAAAAACATGTTTCAGTTATTTTTAATACATGTTCGACTCTACTATTGAGAATTAGAAAATGAAAATTGTACCATCTAATCAGGGATGCCAACTTAGTGCTTTTCGCGCTAGATCTAGTGCTTTTGATGTGTCAAAACGCGAAAATTTTTGACCTAGTGCCAAATTATAAAAACGCACTAACTTGGTGCTTTTGAAAGTTTCAGTTGGTGCTTTTAGTGCTTTTTAAAATTAATTTTTATAGCCTCCAAACAAAGTATGGCTGTATACTTAATTTGTTATTTCAAGTGTAACGCATCGAAATATTGGTCGGAGACCACACAAAGTATATATGTATGTATATATTTTATTGATTTATGATCGATTCAAGGACATTTTTGAATGTCCGTCTGTCTGTCTGTGGAAAGCAATATAAGAGCTAGACGCCTGAAATATGGAACGAATATATTATTATGGTCAATGACCATTGGTCGTATTATGTTCGGGAAAAAGGGCAAAATCGGACTTACAATTAGAGAAAAATGTTTTCCCATGAAGAACTAAACCAACCTCTAAAAAAACGTCAGTAGGTTTTTTTTTTGTATTTTGGTTTAATATTTGAATTCTGTTCTGGGTGAAGTTCAAAGACTAAATTTGGTTTTTTAAGCGAAAAATGCAGACCATGTAAAATTGTACAACGATTTATATCAGTTGCTAAAAAGTTAAACCAACAAACTTATCAAAAATTTTGTTTGAATAAAATTATTATTTTTTTTTTACTTTTTTAATTTATTTAAAAAAAAAACAGTCCAGTGCTTTTTTACCCTTTTTTTCAAGAAAATGTACTCGTTTTTACCCATTTATAAAATTTTTGTGCGCGTTTTGCTCTCAAATAGTTGGCATCTCTGCATCTAATACCCACTTTACACTACTATACACAGAAAAAAAAATTTGTCAATACAATTAATTTCATTGTTAATACAATTAAACATTTAATTGAAACTGAGCCTACATTAGATTTTGTCAATACAACATTGACTTTTTTAACTTTTAGAAAAAATATCATCTCATTTTTGTCAATTAAATTCATTGTTGTATCAACAATGAAATTAATTGAAAAGTTTTTAATAAATTATATTAACGGAAATAAGCATGCTTTAATGTCATTTAAAAAAAAAAATCTAAAAATAGAACAAAAAAAATCTAAAAAATTTAAAAAAAAAAACATTAGCCGGCAGCTGGAATCGAACCCGCAACAAACATGATACGAGTCTAGCACACTACCACCGTGCTATTCCTTGTATATATTTGTAGTTGACTATACGCGTATATTAAAGGAAATAAATCGGTTTTAATGTCATTTTATTTTAAAAAAATATAAAAAAACTAAAAAAAAAACAACTAGCGGCAGCTGGAATCGAACCGGCAACGAACATGGTACGAGTCTAGAACACTACCACCGTGCTATTTCTCATATATATTTTACTTGACTTAACGCGTATAAAAGGTGTTGCAGAATAGCAAAAAAAAAAATAATTTTAAATAAAAATAAATAAAAATAAAAAAACGTTTCCGCCAGCTGGCAGTCACATAAATTTGAGCTTCATTAAATGAATTAATAAGGTGTCTGTGTTATCATTGAGCATTTGGTGCGTTTTTTAACAATGAATTTAATTGATGCATTTAATTGGAAATTAAATTGGATTTTTGTCACATTAACTATATACATTGTTGATACAATTAAAAACGTTGTTGAACTGGAAGTTAGTTGCTAACAATTTGTTTTGTTACTTTTGATTTCACGATATTTTTTTCTGTGTACTTTTCCGTTATACAAGCGTAATATCACCATGTTAGGGAAAGATTTTATAATTTTTTTTGCTAGAAATTGTTCACTTCCCAGCAAAATTTTCGGTTGCAAAGAACCGGATATGGAACAACTTATACTTCGCTAGAACCTGTTCTAATTCTTCTGCAACACCGATTCTTTTAACAAAGGGATTGTCCCAAAAGCAACAGGTGTTTGTAAGAAAAATTAGAACACATTTTTGTTCCTCGGAATCTGTTCTAGAAGTAAAATTTGGAACAGAAAGAGAATTAGAGAAATATTTTGAATAGCATTAATATATTAAACAGTGATAAATACAAGCATATATAACATGGAATACTTACATTTTTTTAAAACACATTTATCTCTTTCACCTCCAAAGTTGCATTTTAGGCCTTAAAATAATGATATACCAGAACCATAGGCGTAGATAGCCCTGTCTGGGGGGGCTTAGCCCCCCCAGAATAATTTTAGCCCCCCCCCCAGAATTTTAATCATTCACAATTTTTTTTTAATAATTTGTGATTTCATTAATTTTTGCAACACTAAATATTAATAATACACAGAAAAAAAAAATTTGTCAATACAATTAATTTCATTGTTAATACAATTAAACATTTAATTGAAACTGAGCCTACATTGGATTTTGTCAATACAACAATGGCATTTGTAACTTTTGAAAAAAAAATCAACATCATTCATTGTTACATTAACAATGAAATTAATTAAAAAATTTGTAAAATCTAAAAATAGAATAAAAAATAATCTGAAATCTAAAAATAGAATAAAAAATAATCTAAAAATAGAAAAAAAAATGTCTACCGCCATCTGGCATCGAACCCGCAACCTTCGTGCTACGCGTCTAGCACACTACCACTGTGCTATCCTTATACATATTTATATTTGACTAAACGTCATATTTAAAACAGTCTACAATTAGAATGATAAAAAAAAACTAAAATTGGAAATTAAAAAAAAAAAAAAAGTTCCGCCAACTGGCGGCGAACCCGCAACCTTCATGATTCGAAGCTAGCACACTACCACCGTGCTATTCCTCATGTATAATTAAAGTTGACTAAATGCGTACATAAGGTGTCTGTGATTTCAATATGCACTTTTTGCGTTTTTAAAAATAAATAATAATCTCAAATAAAAAAAAACAAAAATAAAATCTGTTCCGCCAACTGGCAGCGAACCCGAAACCTTCATGATTCGAGTTTAGCACACTACCACCGTGCTATCGTCGCATATATTTGTGCTTGATTAAATGAGTTTATAAATTGTTTGTGTTAGTAATGTGAATTTTGTGGAATCTTTAACAATGATTTTAATTCATGCGTTTAATTGGAAATAAAACCGGATTTTTGTCACATTAACAATACACATTGTTGATACAATTAAAAACGTTGTTGAACTAGTATTTCGTTGGTAACAATTTGTTTTGTTACTCTTGATTTTACGATATTTTTTTCTGTGTATGTAATGAGTCTTTAGGACTCGTTATGATTATTCAATGACTCTTAAGAACTCGTAATGATTATTATATAAGATCTAATAGTTTTTCCCATTGAAAAATAGTCTGAATTATTGAAAAAAGTTTTTATATGAATCTGATGTTTTTGTCAGTAATAAAAACTTTACCGAATCTTAGGGTTTTACCTTCAGGGAAACATTTTAACTTCTTTGAATTAAAAAAGTTTCTAAATTCTAAGGGGTTTTTTTTATAGACAAAAGTTATTGAAAGAAAGAATCTGAGAATTTCGACTAATAATCATCAACTTTTGCAATCATCAGAACTTTTTCTTGAAAAAAATCATAGTAATCTAATGAGTTTACTATAGGAAAAACATTAAAAATCTTTCGTTCTTAAAACATATCTAGGAGTTCTAAATTTCCGAAAAATCTACAGAATCAAAATTTAAAAAAAAAAAAAAAATAAGAATTTTTAACCGTTTTCGGGGGGCATTCGTTTCTAGGACAATTAGACGCATGTTAAAGGGAACGCTTCAGGAATAGGTCTGGGTTTTTCTATAAAAAAAAAAAAATACCAAAAAATTAAAAAAAATTTTGGGGGGGCTTTAGCCCCCCCCCCCCCCAGAAATGTTGGCTTCCTACGCCAATGACCAGAACATGGATTTTTTGCAAACAAAAATAAAAAACATAATATTATTAGTATTTGATCCAACCCAGACAATGAAAATTTAATTTACTTACCTATGTTTCAACAATTTTCAACATAATATCCTGCTATTTTAATAGAATTTCGTGTTTTTTCTTGGTTAACAAAAATAAATTGATATTAATTTTTTTGACACATAATTTTTTTTAATTCATTGGATTCTAATAATTGCCCGTTTATTTATGAATGCACTCAAAAATAATTATTTAAAAATAAATACATTTTTGATGCAGATGCATTTTTTAAAACTTTATCTGCATCAATTTTTTTGAAACCTGCATAAATAAAAAATATCTCATTTTTTACATAAAATTGAGTACCGATTTTTTTGGGTCGGTGTTTTCTAAAATATTTATGATATAAAAAAAAAGCATGTGTTATTTGTATGTAAAAAACATATGGGGCATTCCAAGCCAAATCACTCACTTTTAGACCCGACCCCTTTCGATTTATTTTATTTTTGGATATGGTTTAGCATTTATTAAATGCAACTTGGACACCAATTTTTTTAAATATCTATATTTTTTAATGGTCAAAATTTATTAAAAATTTTAATTGTTTCATTTTTTTTTTGAAAAAATCGCCATTTAGAAAAATTGATTACTCAACACCATCTTGGAATAAAAGGCTGAAAATTGGTGTCCAAGTTGCATTTAATAAGTTGCGACCTTAGAAAAACAAGGTTCTATTTGCACCAACACTACTATTGAGAAAACTAAGGTTGAATATTGTTAATCGCTTTACTTAGTAAGTTTTGACTGAATTTAAAACGGTTTTTGGATAATTTAAAATTAGTTCTTAAATTTTATTATGTATTTGAAAATATTCGCGCTACTATATTAGTTTTTGCACAATTTGAGTCTCAAAAAGCAGATAGAACTATGTTGCTCAACGATGAGGCACATGAATTTGGACAACATGGTTCTAACTGCCAAATAGAACCTTGTATTTCTGTAAGAAATAGTTTTTTGCAGATAGTTGTGTTATTTGGATTTCTATATAATAATACAACAGTCGTTATTCAAAAATAAACCGACTTACAAGGTAAGTCTCTCTAGTGTCCACCTGGGATCTTCAAAATATTTTTTTATTTTGTAGAGCAGGAAAAATAATGTCACACGTTATTAAGGGGGGTACATAATTAACTCCTAATCGCATCTTTTAACTACCCCAGATACATTATTTTCCTTCTGTTGTGCGTTGAAGCTCCAATCTAAACCATTAGGGAGGAAACTCTTTTTTTTGTTTGTAAGTTTCAATACAATACTGTGGTCACGTGGTTTTAAACACATAATTCTCATTACAGTTTGTTCTACACACAAAAAAAAATCCTTGTCAAATTACTAGAAAAATCCCGTTATCCCATTGTACAAATATTTGACAGTTTTCCTTGTTTTTTACCAAAAATTTTTTAATCGATATTTAAATTTTTCGTCGTAATTTTAATTTTTTTTTTTTTAATGAACAAATTTCCAAGGTAATTTTACAAAAAAAAAAATTAGTTAAGGCACGAGAATTCATTGTAAGCATTATCGCATCAAAAAGTTGTAAATTTCCAATTTTATTGGTAAAAAACTTGTAATTTTGACTACCAATTCTCGTTTATTGGTGAAAACCTTGTAAATTGTTTGTAATTTTACAAGCTTATTACCAATAAAATTGTAATTTTTACTAGAAACTCTCTTAAAATAGGAGGAACTCGTAGCAATCATTTTACGAGACTTTTTTAGTAACTTTACAAGATCTATTTTCTAAGTGTATACTAAAAAAAAAAACTTGTTTATATTTTTTTTGTAAATTTACAATTTCATTGGTAAAACGTTAGTTACCCGCAGCCAAAATTTATGAAAAAATTTTAAATTTTCAAGAAAAATTATTGTTCACAAGGAATTCTAGTAATTTTATAATAAAAACATAAATCTCGTAATTATTACAAGGAATTCTTGTAAAATAGGATGTAGCAAAAAACCTAGTTGAGTCACGAGAATTCCTTATAAGTTTTATCGCGTCAAAAAAGCTGTAAATTTACAATTCTATTGGTAAAAAGCTTGCAAAATCACAAAACATTTTTGTGGTTTTTACTAGGAATTCTCGTAAAGTGGGAGGTAGAAAAAAAAATTACAAGCTTTTCTTATCATTAAACAAGTTTTTTTGCTTAGTGTATTTGTGCAATATGCAATTTTTAATCTGTGCAACATGGTTCTGTTTCCATTTAAAGTGTCCACATGGTTCTATCTGCAAAATAATGTAGGCTTTATTGGTAATCAAGTCCCTATCAGCCAGTTAGAACCTTGTTAATTGAATCTCAAACCAGAAACAAGTAGATAGAACCTTGTTGCATTGAATATCTCAGAAGCTGTAAGAGATAGACAAAAACTGAGAGCGCCAATCGAAAGAGGGTAGTCGCTTTAGTGCGATGCGATATATAACTCATTTTTGAAAAAAATTTCAGTTAGAACCTTGTTGTCCCAAGGTCGCGAAGTACTAAAACATATTTAAAAATAAAATAAATCGAAAGAGGTCGGGTCTAAAAGTGAGTGATTTCGCCTGGAATGCCCCATATACATAAGTATTTTTTAAAATAATCACAAAAATTAAAAGAAGCACTGTCCCCAAAATAATCTGTACTTAATTTTATGTAAAAATGCTATGTTTTCGATTTATGCCGGTTTCAAAAAAATTTAAGGGGGATAAAGTTTTAAAAAATGCATTCAAAAATTGTACTTGCATCAAAAATGCATTTTTTGAGTGCGCTCATTTACAAAAGAAGTGCATTCATTTACAAAAGGAGTCAAATGCTTTTTTGGTCGTAAAAATCAAATAAATACTTTCAAATATAAGGGGTTGTCCAATAACAAGTATCTTTTTAAAAATGCAATAAAATGATCAATACTCAACTTTTTTTGGAATGTTATGGCTTTATTTGAAAGGGCAAACATTCCCGTTTTTTATGGCAAACGACTTCATTGATGCGTCCTCTGCTTGCTCCGCTGTATCGCGTTGTAGCGCAGTACTGCGCTGCCAAACTGCATGTTTTCCGAAAAAAGTTTTTAACCGAAATAAGGCACTCAAATGAGGTTATGTTAACAAACAAATTGCTACATCTTGGGATCGTAAAACTCGCACGGTATTGTAAAGAATCCAATTCATCTATAGGAAGCAACAGATTTGAGTATCAGCAACATTACACAATATTTTCAAAAATACAGCTAAAAACCCCATTTTCGTCAAAGATGAGCGCTACAGAGCCATGATTACCGACTTTTTGTTGGCCGTAATAGAATATATCAACTTGGTTGACATTTATTTTCAGAAGGATGTCGCAATATGTCCCACAGTCCATCAAACAATCGATATTTTTCGCACTTAGTTCGGAAATCGTGTTTTTAGCCATATTCGCGGTGACAATTGATCACTTCAGAGCTGCCGAGTAAAACCTTTAGAAATTTTTTTGAGGGGTGTCGTTAAAGATTCATGCAACATGGGATATCCAGAAATGTACTAGGCCCTTTCGATGAATATCGTTCAAGCCATTCGTGAGATAGAACCAGCAACATTAGAAAAATGGGTGCCGAGGATGAGCTACAGCGGAGCTAACCCAGGCAGCCGCATACAAATTTTGACATAAGGGTTCGTTAAATCGTCAGTTAGCAGCTAACTTTTCATTGAGTAATCCGCCCTTAAAGGAGAAAGGTAATAATATAATACATTAGACTTGCATTTTTTTGTATAAAAAAAGTTTTTCTTCCAATTTTGAATGTCCGCGAAAATTTTTATTCTCCTAGGCCTAAAAATTATGTGGTACAAATTTAAGGCCAATCGGATTAAATTTACATGTGGCGCCCTTTGATCAAAGTTTCGGTTTTTTAGAATATGTTCGCCAAAACCTGCAAACTTTGGTCAAAGGGATCCGTGACTGTGGCTTAATGGTTACTTCGTTGGACTTTTATTCAGCAAGCTTGGTTAGAATACTCAGCTCAGCCAAATTTGTGGCCAGCTACTGAAAATTCAAAAAAAGTTTTAGTTTTAATTTGTTGATGTAAATATAACAATAACACTGCGGAACACTAAAAAATAAACATCATTTCTATATATTTCGGACATGCTGATTCGAATGGCGTACTCCGTTATTCGATGTATGGTACAGTTTTCTTGCAAAATGTCGTTAAAGATTTGCTAATTTTTTAACAAAAAAATTTGCAAAGTAAATGGTTTATAAATTTTATGACATGGAAAACAAAGATATGACTTGTAGCAACATTTCTTATGCAAATTTGGTTTAAAGCTTTTCAATTTAAGCACTTAAATTCGCGAATTTCTTCATTTTTTAAGTTTTTCGCGAAATTAACAGCCAAATTGGTCGTTGATAAAAAACTTGCTTTTAATGAATCAAAAATGCATCCCTAAAGCCCCTATGACACTACATTTTTTTTGTATTGATGAAATTTATGTGAACAGTGCAAATGTATCACCATAGGAAATCTGAACAAGTGTGAAGAGTAAAAGAATACTAATAAAAAATAGTAAACGTCAAATTTTATTCTTGTGTTATCGATAAATTTGGTTATCAAATGACTGAATGTCAAAAAAAATGTAAAAATTTTACATATTTTTTTGACATTTATGCATTAATGATATTAAGTGTTGCCAACTTTTCTGTTTTTCATTAAATGAAGCGATTTTTTGTTTGTTTTTGGCGGTTTTTTGAATTTATACAGCGGGTTTTTATTAAAAAGAAAGTAAAAAAGTTTGTTTATTTTATGTTTCTTTTTCATTTCTTCTTCTGCTGTTTCATTCTTTCAATTAATAAAAAATAAAATACAAAAAAAATCTAGTGTCATAGGAGCTTAACAATACGAATAGTGGACAAAAAACAGCTATGTTATATGGACCATCATGATGAAAATCGCGAAAAACCGTTTTTTTGTATACACAGAAAAAAATAAAAATGAATTTCAATTACGAAATTCGTTGATTCAATTAAAAAATTAATTGATTTCGGACGTATCACGAAAATGCGCATATTAATTACTCATTTTGTTTGAAAACAGTTTTAAAACTTAATTAAATTGTTAATTGAATCAATTAAAGTTTTAATTGAAAATAAAATGGAAAACCAATTAAAATTGTAATTAAATAAACTAAAAAAAAATAATATTAAACTAAAAATCAATAATATAGATTTATTGATTCACATAAAATGTTTAATTGAAAAAAGACCACAACTCAATTTAATTTTAAAGTTAAACTTCAAAAAATGCCCTAAAATAAATAAACATAGAATTTTTTTGTTTTTTATTATTAAAGATTTTTTTTCTTTATTAAATATAAACAGTTGGTATAGTTTTGCATAGAAACATTATAGTAGTATTTTAAAATATCAATAACTATTTAAAACTACATTTTTATTTTTAAATCTTGTTATTGCATGCATTTTTGTCGCTTTAGTAAAGTTGAAACAAAAAAAAATTGTATTATATTTCAATGTGCAAAACACATCATATAATTTTTTTTTGTTTCAACTGTACAAATTTTATCAGCAAACAATTTATCCGCAACGACCAGTCGCCTTAAAGAAAACAATAAAACTAAATTTTGTTCTTGCGTTTTTATGTATTCATTGGCTGCTACCACCAAAATATACAAAACAATAGTTCAAAAGTTTTTTTTGTTGTTTTTTGCATTTTTATTTTTTCATTGGCTACTAACTCTAATGCATACAAAACCGGTTTCGTTTGTTTATTTTATTTTTGTTTTCAGTAAAGTCAAGAATTCAATTAAAACATTAATTGAATCAATTAAAATGTTTAATTGAAGTTAAATTTAATATCAAATCCATTTTTAATTAAAAAAAAAATTACGATATTATTTTCTGTGTATGCCAGCATCATTTTACGAGATGATTTAAGGTTCCATCTTTTAGTATATAATGTGGGAACCTTAAACAACTAACTGACCAAAAATTCGGCCAAAAAAGTTTTCATTTGCAAAAGTTATCTTAACAGAAACTATTATTTCAGTGTTTGCGATACAATAATTATAGTTTTTGTTAAGATAACTTTTGCAAATGAAAACTTTTTTGGACAAATTTTGGGTCAGTTCATTGTTTAAGGATCCCACATTATATACTAAAAGATGAAGCCTCAAATCATCTCCTAAAGTGATGCTGCCATATACAAAAAAACGGTTGTTCGCGATTTTCATCATGATGGTCCATATAACATAGATGTTTTTTGTCCACTATTCGTAGTGTCATGGACGCCTTTATGATCCACAAAATGCAAGTTTTTTATCAGAGACCAATTTAGCGGTTAATTTTGCGAAAACTTAAAAAAATTAAGAAATCCGCTAATTTAAGGGCTTAAGATGAAAAGCTTTAAACCAAATTTATATTAGAAATATTGCTACAAGTTATATCTTTTTTTTCCATGCCATAAAATTTAAAAATCATTAGCTTTGGAATTTTTTTTGTTTAAAAAGCAACTGAAAATCAGCCAATCTTTAATTACATTTTACAAGAAAGCTGTACCATACATCGAAAAACGGAGTACGCCATTCGATTCAGCATGTCCGAAATATATAGAAATGATGGGCGTACCTCTTGTTTTCTAAAATAGTGGTTAGTTTTGTCACGCAGTGTAATTGAACAAAGTTGTATATTTAAAAATAAATTCATATACATATTTCAAAAATCCCGGGATGTGAGCTTAAAAATCCCGGGATTTCGGGATTGACAGCCCTAGATTTTAAACAATCTCTGGTGGATTTCGTGATATTCTTCATGTTAGAGAATCGTTTTCAAAATAAAGGCGGTCTGTAGCTCATCCAGGAAAGTGAAACGAGGTTCTAAAAATTAAGTAAGACAGTTTTTTTATAATTTAGAAATATTTTTCAATAATTATACATTTTTTTTTTAAATTTTGCCCAGTGTATATCTCCTACTTATGCTTTTACGCTGGCTGCTAGAATGCATGAATGTAAGATGCTATTTGCTGTAACCATGGCTTTTCGTTATAAACTACACTAAAATGTTAAATTGCAGATCACACAGACCACCTTTTGTAAGATCATAAACAACAACATTAATGCCGTCTTTATAGACGACTGAATAATAAATGTATTGTAGTTTTTATGTTCAGTTTTTCAGTCTTCTCGCCGTATGGTGAGTGTATTTGCGGTCGGACGATCGGTCGTTTTGGTCACAATATCCTCTTAAGCATTAACTACATAATCTTATGTCTACTTAGCGTCTCGTTGCTATAAATCAATTCAATTGTTAAAGTATTTTCTTTTTTTTTGTGGAAATAAAACAAACATCCACTAAAAAAGACACAGTAACAAATTAATCATTTTGATGATTTTTATTCAATATTCTCATCTACTGAAAAAAAAAAATAATACAAAACACTGAAGATACAGAAACACTTGTCACATCGTATAGATAAAGATTTTGAAAAATACTTACCATATTACTCAAGTAGACATTTTCACACACTTTTCAAAAAATAGTTAAGATAATTAAGAAAAATTTTTGATACTTAAGCATTTTTAAATATTATATTTACAAGAAAACTCAGCATGGAAGTTATCAGGCATACATATTTTCAAGCTTGACTATGAATACGACCTAATATAATGGTATTTGGATATTGTACCTAGGTTAAATTAGTTTATAAGTGGCTGCTCATGATTAACGTCAGCACACATTGACTCTGAGGTCCGTTTTGATACCACGGGACGGTAATGGAGTTCCCCTATTAGTCCCTCCCGATAAATAAATTTGTGTCTAGAGTTATTACAATAAGTTCCAATTTCGTTGGAACCTGTAAGGTAGTTTCTAGCCTTGCAAGCTCTTCTACCTTGCAATTTCCTGGAATGTTTCTTTTTTTTGACTTCGATTAAAAAAAATTATCAAAAACAGGGAAAATTTTTGACCACGATATCCGAGTTGCTAGAGCGATCACTGAAACAGTTATGGAATTGGGCTAATGAAAATGGTCTTAACGTTAATCCACGGAAAACTGTGATGGTATTGTTTACACGAAAGTATAACTTCGAAAATTTTAGAAAAGTCAAGGTAAACGGGGTTGAAATCCCACTTTCAAATCATGCGAAATTTTTAGCAATTATTCTAGATAGCAAATTATCATGGAACCAAAATACCGATGAACGATTGAGAAAGGCGAATACTACGAATACGTAGTAAGTTCTAAAAAGCCCAACGGGTTATGGGTCTGAGTATCACTACGTTTTTCAATAGAAAAAGTCTTAGACTTTGAGACCATTTTCCTATAGAAAAAGTCTCAGACTTTGAGGCTTTTTTCCTATAGAAAAAGTATGATATTCTGAAACCCTTTCTCAGATTCTGAGGAATTTTTTTTACATAGAAAAAGTCTATGATTCTGAAATTTTTTTTCTAAAGAAAAAGTCTTAGATTATTATACCTTTTTCATATAAAAAAAGTTATCCTATAAAACAAGTCTCAAATTCTGTGATTCTAATACCTTATTCCTATAGAAAAAGTCTAACAATAAGATTCGAAGACCTTTTTCCTGTCGAAAAACTCTTAGATTTTGAAACCTTCTTTCAATATAATAAGTTTGGACTTTTGAGACTTCTTTTCAACAGAAAGAGTCTTAGATTTTGAGACCTTTTCCTTTCTTTGCCCACTTTTTGACAAAACCTACATTTTATTTTTGTTATTTTCAAATGCCCTAAGGGTGAATACATTGCCATAGATATCCCATTGAAGCCAGTATGGGTTAAGTCATGCGCGTGTCTCAAAATCTGAGACTTTTTCTGTTGAAAAAAAGTCTCAGAAGTCGAAACTTATTATATTGAAAGAAGATTTCAAAATCTAAGATTTTTAGAACTTTTCCTTTCGAAAATGTCCAGATTCTATCACTTTTTCCTAATAAATAATCCTCTGAAATTCAGAGGATCTTAAACCTTTTACAAAAAGTTTCACATTCTGAGACCTTTTTTCTATTGAAAAAGTTGTACATTCTTAGGCCTTTTTCCTATTGAAAAAGTCTCAGACAGTTTTTCTATAGAAAAAGTCTCAGATTCTGAAATATATTTCCTATAGAAAAAGTCTTAGATTTTGAGAAAAAGTTATAGATTCTGAGACATTTTTTTCTTTAGAAGAAGTCTTAGATTCTGAGACATTTTTCCTATAGAAAAAGTCGTTGATTCTGAAAATTTTTTCTTTAGAAAGACGCAGATTCTGATACATGTTTCCCATAGGAAAAGTCTTATTTTTCCAGAAGAAAATTTCGTTTCATTATAAGAAAGTCTACACCATTTACAGATGTAATTCGAAAAAGATCAATTGTAATTCGAAGATTCTATTTGTAATTCGAAGATTCTATTTGTAATTCGAAGATTCCATTTGTAATTCGAAGATTCCATTTGTAATTCGAAGATTCCATTTGTAATTCGAATACTCCAATTGTAATTCGAAGATTCCAATTGTAATTCGAATACTCCAGTTATAATTCGTAAAAGATCAATTGTAATTCGTAAAAGATCAATTGTAATTCGAAAAAGATCAATTGTAATTCGTAAAAGATCAATTGTAATTCGAAAGAGATCAATTGTAATTCGTAAAAGATCAATTGTAATTCGTAAAAGATCAATTGTAATTCGAAGATTCCATTTGTAATTCGTAAAAGATCAATTGTAATTCGTAAAAGATCAATTGTAATTCGAAAAAGATCAATTGTAATTCGAAAAAGATCAATTGTAGTTCGTAAAAGATCAATTGTAATTCGTAAAAGATCAATTGTAATTCGTAAAAGATCAATTGTAATTCGTAAAAGATCAATTGTAATTCGAAAAAGATCAATTGTAATTCGTAAAAGATCAATTGTAATTCGAAAAAGATCAATTGTAATTCGTAAAAGATCAATTGTAATTCGAAAAAGATCAATTGTAATTCGTAAAAGATCAATTGTAATTCGTAAAAGATCAATTGTAATTCGAAGATTCCAATTGTAATTCGAAAAACATCAACTGAATTTACATTAATAATTTACGAATTACAATTGGAATCTTCGAATTACAATTGATCTTTTACGAATTACAATTGATCTTTTACGAATTACAATTGATCTTTTTCGAATTACAATTGATCTTTTACGAATTACAATTGATCTTTTTCGAATTACAATTGATCTTTTACGAATTACAATTGATCTTTTTCGAATTACAATTGATCTTTTACGAATTACAATTGATCTTTTACGAATTACAATTGATCTTTTACGAATTACAATTGATCTTTTACGAATTACAATTGATCTTTTACGAATTACAATTGATCTTTTTCGAATTACAATTGATCTTTTACGAATTACAATTGATCTTTTTCGAATTACGATTGATCTTTTACGAATTACAATTGATCTTTTACGAATTTCAATTGATTTTTTACGAATTACAATTGGAATCTTCGAATTACAAATGGAATCTTCGAATTACAATTGGAGTATTCGAATTACAAATGGAATTTTTGAATTACAAATGGAATCTTCGAATTACAAATGGAATCTTCGAATTACAAATAGAATCTTCGAATTACAATTGATCTTTTTCGAATTACATCTGTAAATGGTGTAGATTGAAAGATATTTTTTTACAGAAAGGGAAAATTCCCCCCCACCCCCAAATTTTAAAAATAAAAAAAGAAAAGCATGCCTTCAGAAAACCCATACTTGCTTCAATGGGATATCTGTGGCAATGTGTTCAGCCATAGGGCATTTGTAAATAACAAAAATAATATGTAGGGGTTGTCAAAAAGTAGGCCTTGTAGGCAAGGTCACAAATATGGAAAATTTCGGCATTTTGTACCTAACACGGGAAGTATCTCAACCCTTATGAACCGATTTGCTTGAAATTTAAAATATATATAAACAAGTGGGAGTGTTAAATTCGGCTGTGCCGAATCTTTTATACCCTCCAAAATGTAAAAAAAAATTTGTCAGGGGCGTTTTTTTTTGGGGGGGGGGGTGATGGGGGTCAGTGGGGGATGTTGACAGCTCCTTCCCATCCCGATAAATATAACAAATGTTTCATTTATTTAACAAAAATACGAAAAAACATGTAAAAAAAGTGTATTTTTTCAGAGGTTGGTTTAGTTCTTCAAGGGGGAACTTTTTTCCCCCTGGTCCGATTTTGCCCATTTACGAACTTAACCTGTCTATTAATATAAGACATATTTGTGCCAAAAGTCGGGAGTCTAGCTCTTTTATTTTGGACTGCATCGTGTTAACTACAGACTGACAGACGGACAGACGGACGGACAGACGGACGGACGGACATCGCTAGAATGTCTTAGAATCGATCACTGATCATAAATATATATACTTTATGGGGTCCTAGACCGATATTTTGATGCGTTACACACGGAATGACAAAGTGAGTATACCCCCATACTGTAGTTGGAGGGTATAAAAACTCGCCATATCTGTCTTTAAAAATTTCGTTGTCCCCTTATGAAACAATGTGAACCTTCGGGGAAAATTCGACAACTCCCGAACTAAGAGAAATATCGTCTAGGAAAAAATACGTGTCGACTTAAATTTAATAAAGATTATTTCGTATACACACAGAAAACGAATTTAACGATTTCCAACTGAAAGTCAGTTATTGCAACAAAAAATCGGTTGGAACTTTTGTATATAGGTTGTCACAGTTGAATATCGATAGTCAAAACTCATTTTCGGGGGTCATAACTGTCTTTTAATTGGGGCAACTTAAAAATTTGGTTGTCAAAGCCAAATATAGTGGCAGCAACCGAATTTTGAGTTGATACAACTGATAAATTCGATTGGAAACTTTTTTTTCTGTGTGTACATATGGATATCGTTGGTCTATGTCTTCACATAAATACAAATGTTATTGAAAAAAATATTTGATGGAGCCGAACTTTGACAAGGTAATGTCACCGTTGGATAGGCATTAAAAACCCCTTTCTTCTCATTTGGACACATCATATTGTTTCTAAGAAAGAAATGGCTGAAAAATTAAAAAAAAATTGTTGAACATTTTTTTAGTCCCCGATATGGCCGATAAGCCGATACACCCTAACCTTAAACTTATCTCTTTTATATATATTTTAAGTTTTATGCAAATCGGCTCATAAGGGTTGATATACTTCCCTTGTAAGTACCTTTATTTAATTATTTATGCAAATGAAATGAAACAGTGATGTTTAAAAATAAAAGGTTTTACAGATTTTTGTATGGGCTATCGACTGAAAAATAAAAATTGAAAAACATTTTCAGAAGTTCTCAGTTTTTAAAATTTAAACTTAAGCTTTATTTATCAAAAAACATGCCGCAATTTTTTTTTTAATTTTTTAAAAAAAGTTAAATTTTATTTCTATCTGTTCTGAAATTTTTAGAGATGTGTTTTACCTTGTTTTCGAGAAAAAAAGTTTAAACGTTGCACTATAGTAATTTTATACAGTAATGGGGTATAAAACGAAAATAAAAACAACTTAACAATATTTGGAATTGAGATGGAATTGTGAGTGTGTTTTTTTTAACGATCACGCACGCTTGTAAAAGAAAAATTTTAATCACGCACGATATTTAATTTTGCTCACGCTCATTCTCGCTCAAGTGAGTAGAATGAATTAAGTCGCGGTCACGATGTCCACGTGAGTAAAATAAAATATCGTGCACGAATAAACTTTTTTTAATTAGAGTGTATGATCGTTAATAATAACTCACTTACGACCAATGTTGCCAGGCCTTGGTAATCAAAACCGGCTAAAAGACTAAAATATATATTCTACTTTAGGCATAGTACTCTGTTCGATTTCACGGGAAAAAATCTGTCAAACTCCATATAAAAAAAATAAATTTTGGCAACGCGAGGAATAATAGTGAAATTGTTAAAAAAGTTTTCACGCATTTTTATTATACAAAACAATTTAAATGCCGGGAAAAAGTGACATTTCAGTTTTGTTATGATCGTTTCTTTCTTATTCTTGTCAAAGGTGGTTGATTTTTAAATGTTTTATTGCGATTTGAGGCGTTTAAAGTTTAAGTGAAATTTTCACTTAGATTTAAAAAAAAAAAAACTAATGTAAATTCATATTCTGTATCGTTTTTGATACATATATTAAAATAAGGAGATCTTTTGTTACCATTTTGACATATTTTAGATAAAATAAAAAAAGTTTAAAACACTTTTTTAATGATTTAAATATTTTATATTAAATTTTTTTATAAAAATATACATATATAAAAATTTTGACTACAAAAAGTTTATTTAAGTAAAAAATCTTTTTTAGTTATTTTGGTTAAAAAAAATTTCAACACGGAAATTCGAGGTGAAACTTTTTAACCTAGGGACCGTTTTCGCTGAAACCTGACCAGAAGAATTCCAAAAAAATATATGCCAAGATTCAGCCAACAGGCTTTAAGTTGAGTTTTGAACGTTAGCGTATTTTTAAAAGACAGAGAAACGTGCATCGCTAGATCATCTAAAATTTAGTATAATGTTTATGGTATAAATATGACAAAAATATACGTGATTTTATTCCAGACTAGTGTTAATAAAAATTCAAATATATGAACAACAATTACCTACTAACAAAACAAACCAACATTTACCTGGAATGGGAATACCTGAAATGTCTATATTTTTTAGAAATTAAATTTTCTCCTACATTTTTCAACTTAAACCTTTATAACAAATAGTATTAGAGTCTGTAATCGATCTGTACAAACTTAAAAACCAATAAAAAACACACTAAAAATTACTTTTAAGCCGGAAACTCTAAAATGTCTAAAAAACTGCTAAAATACCCAGTCAGAAATTGCCAACCGTACCAAAAATTTTGAGTTGGCACAATATCGGGCTAGCCAAAAACACAACATTGTATAATGTAAAACAGTTTTACTAAAAATATTGTGTTGTCACAACTTTGTGTTTACATAAAACACTACACTATGGATTATAATTGAAAAGTTTTAACATTTTTATTTTTTTAAAAAGTTTTTGATTTACATAGACCTCAACTCTTTAATCTAAGTGAACACTTAAGTAGTTGCTTTTTTAACCAATTTGCACAAAATGGTAACTAAAAAGCACTACATTGAGATTTTCAATATATCCCTAAGCAAAAGATAAATCCAATGTCGTAAATTTGTAAAATCAATGTTAACCCAACGTCAAAACAAAAGTCGAGCGATCGTTGGCCACTGTTATCATTTCAACTTCGAAATGACGTCGTAGACTTAGAAACGGGTATGATATGCCAACGTTGGTACCGTCGCCGCCAACTTCGTTCCAACGTTGGCCCGTTTGTATTTTTCTGACTGGGTAGTTTCGAAAATGGCTTAAAAAAACGGCTAAGAGCTAAATGCCTTTTTCTCCGGCTAAACGAGTTCAAAAGAAGCTAAATCTAGCCGGAAAATGGCTAAATTGGCAACACTGCTCACGACCCCCATCTCTTTTAAAAGTTTAATTTATAAGTGTTGTTATTACTCATACGCATACGTTATATACCCCATTATTGTATTAAATTAGCATAGTACAATCTTTAAAAAAAACTCTTTCTCGAAAACGAAGATACATTTTACCTTTTTTTAAAAATTAAAAAAATGCGGCATGTTCAGAAGTTCTTCTGAAAAGGTTACAGTTTTTTTTTCGATAGTCCATACAAAAATCCATAAAAAACTTTAATTTTAAAACATCACTTCGTTTCAATAAATTTGCATAAATAATAAAATAAAGATACTTAGGCAAAAAATGCTGAAATTTTTAATATTTGACCATGCATACAAGCCCAATTTTTGAAAAAATATCAATTTTATTTTGTTATTACAAGTGCCCAAAGGGTGAATGCTAGCATGTCCCGAAATCAGGAAATTTTGGAATTTCTTTAGGGCATACCCCTAGAACGATGCTTATTGAAGAGCTGATTTCGGAAAAAATAATTTAAAAAATGTTGGAGGTCATCTTCAGGGCGCAACCAGCGCTTAAAGTTTGCATCCTTGGTGCATTTGGTAAAAAAAAATATTTTTTTTTTATTTTTAAAATTGGTGCCAAAATTTTCTTTAGGTAGAGTATATTCAGGAAAAAATATTTATAAAGTTTTCGTGGAGCAATTTTGGTACAGCGCAACGTTTTGAAACTTCGAAGATGCATTATTTATTACATATTTTTTTAATTTTTTGCTAAAAACAGATTTTTATACAAAGGCTTAAACATAATCTCCGTTTTATGCAAAATTTTAAAAGAACTCTTACAAACTCTGGTTTTTACAAAAACTTAAATAAATATATAATAAACAAGTAAGAAAGCTATATTCGGCTGTGCCGAATCTTAAAATACCCTCCACCAATGTGCTGATTTAAAAAACAAAAAAGTTTGTTTTATTTATACCTCAGGAAATAAAAAAGTACCAAAAAGTGTACTTTCGGTACCTTTAATAAAAGGTACTTTTTATTAAAGGTACTTTTTATAGAAGGTACTTTTTATAAAAGGTACTTTTTATAAAAGGTACTTTTTATAAAAGGTACTTTTTATAAAAGGTACTTTTTATAAAAGATACTTTTTATAAAAGGTACTTTTTATAAAAGGTACTTTTTATAAAAGGTACTTTTTATAAAAGGTACTTTTTATAAAAGGTACTTTTTATAAAAGGTACTTTTTATAAAAGGTACTTTTTATAAAAGGTACTTTTTATAAAAGGTACTTTTTATAAAAGGTACTTTTTATAAAAGGTACTTTTTATAAAAGGTACTTTTTATAAAAGGTACTTTATAAAAGGTACTTTTTATAAAAGGTACTTTTTATAAAAGGCACTTTTTATAAAAGGTACTTTTTATAAAAGGTACTTTTTATAAAAGGTACTTTTTATAAAAGGTACTTTTTATAAAAGGTACTTTTTATAAAAGGTACTTTTTATAAAAGGTATTTTTTATAAAGTTTTTTTTTTTTTTATAAAAGGTACTTTTTATAAAAGGTACTTTTTATAAAAGATACTTTTTATAAAAGTACTTTTTATAAAAGGTACTTTGAATAAAAGGTACTTTTTATAAAAGATACTTTTTATAAAAGGTACTTTTTATAAAAGGTACTTTTTATAAAAGGTACTTTTTAAAAAAGGTACTTTTTTTAAAAGGTACTTTTTGTAAAAGGTACTTTTTATAAAAGGTACTTTTTATAAAACGTACTTTTTATAAAAGGTACTTTTTATAAAAGGTACTTTTTATAAAAGGTACTTTTTATAAAAGGTTTTTTTTATAAAAGGTACTTTTTATAAAAGGTACTTTTTATAAAAGGTACTTTTTATAAAAGGTACTTTTTATAAAAGGTACTTTTTATAAAAGGTACTTTTTATAAAAGGTACTTTTTTTTAAGGTACTTTTTATAAAAGGTACTTTTTATAAAAGGTACTTTTTATAAAAGGTACTTTTTATAAAAGGTATTTTTTATAAAAGTTTTTTTTTTTATAAAAGGTACTTTTTATAAAAGATACTTTTTATAAAAGGTACTTTTTATATAAGGTACTTTTTATAAAAGGTACTTTTTATAAAAGTTATTTTTTATAAAAGGTACTTTTTATAAAAGGTACTTTTTATAAAAGGTACATTTTATAAAAGGTACTTTTTATAAAAGGTACTTTTTATAAAAGGTACTTTTTATAAAAGGTACTTTTTATAAAAGGTACTTTTTATAAAAGGTACTTTTTATAAAAGGTACTTTTTATAAAAGGTACTTTTTATAAAAGGTACTTTTTATAAAAGGTACTTTTTATAAAAGGTACTTTTTATAAAAGGTACTTTTTATAAAAGTTACTTTTTATAAAAGGTACTTTTTATAAAATGTACTTTTTATAAAAGGTACTTTTTATAAAAGGTACTTTTTATAAAAGGTACTTTTTATAAAAGGTATTTTATATAAAAGTTTTTTTTTATAAAAGGTACTTTTTATAAAAGATACTTTTTATAAAAGATACTTTTTATAAAAGGTACTTTGAATAAAATGTACTTTTTAAAAAAGATACTTTTTATTAAAGGTACTTTTTATAAAAGGTACTTTTTATAAAAGGTACTTTTTATAAAAGGTACTTTTTATAAAAGGTACTTTTTATAAAAGGTACTTTTTATAAAAGGAACTTTTTATAAAAGGTACTTTTTATAAAAGGTACTTTTTATAAAAGGTACTTTTTATAAAAGGTACTTTTTATAAAAGGTACTTTTTATAAAATGTACTTTTTATAAAAGGTATTTTTATAAAAGGTACTTTTTATAAAAGGTACTTTTTATAAAAGGTACTTTTTATAAAAGGTACTTTTTATAAAAGGTTTTTTTTATAAAAGGTACTTTTTATAAAAGGTACTTTTTATAAAAGGTACTTTTTATAAAAGGTACTTTTTATAAAAGGTACTTTTTATAAAAGGTACTTTTTATAAAAGGTACTTTTTTTTAAGGTACTTTTTATAAAAGGTACTTTTTATAAAAGGTACTTTTTATAAAAGGTATTTTTTATAAAAGTTTTTTTTTTTTATAAAAGGTACTTTTTATAAAAGATACTTTTTATAAAAGGTACTTTTTATATAAGGTACTTTTTATAAAAGGTACTTTTTATAAAAGTTATTTTTTATAAAAGGTACTTTTTATAAAAGGTACTTTTTATAAAAGGTACATTTTATAAAAGGTACTTTTTATAAAAGGTACTTTTTATAAAAGGTACTTTTTATAAAAGGTACTTTTTATAAAAGGTACTTTTTATAAAAGGTACTTTTTATAAAAGGTACTTTTTATAAAAGGTACTTTTTATAAAAGGTACTTTTTATAAAAGGTACATTTTATAAAAGGTACTTTTTATAAAAGGTACTTTTTTATAAAAGGTACTTTTTATAAAAGTTACTTTTTATAAAAGGTACTTTTTATAAAATGTACTTTTTATAAAAGGTACTTTTTATAAAAGGTACTTTTTATAAAAGGTACTTTTTATAAAAGGTATTTTATATAAAAGTTTTTTTTTATAAAAGGTACTTTTTATAAAAGATACTTTTTATAAAAGATACTTTTTATAAAAGGTACTTTGAATAAAATGTACTTTTTAAAAAAGATACTTTTTATTAAAGGTACTTTTTATAAAAGGTACTTTTTATAAAAGGTACTTTTTATAAAAGGTACTTTTTATAAAAGGTACTTTTTATAAAAGGTACTTTTTATAAAAGGAACTTTTTATAAAAGGTACTTTTTATAAAAGGTACTTTTTATAAAAGGTACTTTTTATAAAAGGTACTTTTTATAAAAGGTACTTTTTATAAAAGGTACTTTTTATAAAATGTACTTTTTATAAAAGGTATTTTTATAAAAGGTACTTTTTATAAAAGGTACTTTTTATAAAAGGTACTTTTTATAAAAGGTACTTTTTATAAAAGGTACTTTTATAAAGGAACCTTTTATAAAAGGTACTTTTTATAAAAGGTACTTTTTGAAAACGGTACAGAATTTTCGGAAAGTACTTGTTCCAGAATGTTTTATTTCAGGATCCTACATTCTAAATTTCAAGTTTGAATAAAATTTCAGTAAAAAACAAGTAAAAAAGTTAAATTCGGCCTTGCCGAATGTAGTAATACCCTCCACAATTTCAAAAAGATTATTGCAAACAACTTTATTTAAATGGAAATTACTTTTGAAAAAAAAAAAATTCCGCGAAAAAAAATTTTGTTAAAAAAAAATTCGCGATTTTTTTCTTTTTTTGTCAAAAAATATGTTCGTACTTGTTTAGATACCATTTGTTGATCAATTATGTTCACATATGTCAACCAGAAACCGAATTAAAGCATTTTGTAGTTTTAGGTTATGTTGAATGTACTGAAATTTTTGAGGTGTGCTTACATTTGCGTTCATAACTTTTGAACCGCTGAACCGATATCGCTCAAATGCAATACCAAACTTCTCGGGAGAACTTCCAATATATATGTTAAGTTTCAGTCATCTCTGTGCAATATTTTGTCCGCGAGAGCATTTTCCACAGACAGACAGACAGAAAGACAGACGGACAGACGGACAGACGGACATCGCTTGAATGTCTTAAAATCGATCGGGCATCATGAATATATATACTTTATGGGGTCCCAGACCGATATTTCGATGAGTTACAAACGGAATGACAAACTTATATATACCCTCTATCACTAAGTGGAGGGTATAAAAAAGTACCAAAAGTACTTTTTTACCCATTTTACCTCAGTAGAATCAACATTGGCAAAACCCGAGCCTTAGTGAATCTTTTTTCCGGATGGTGAACCGACATTGCAAATTTCCATTTTCTAGTACATACCGTTATTTAAGGAAATATAAAATGTAACAAAAGTACATATTTTTACCCTTTTTACCCTATTAGAAAAATCATTGGCAAAAATCCAGCCTTAGGGGATCTATATTCCGGGAGGTGAACATACAGTCCAAATTTCAAGTCTATGTGACAATTTTTTAAGGAAATATAAAAGGTGCCAAAAGTACAGATTTTTTCCCCTTTTTAATTTCTTAGAATCAACATTGGCAATAATCCAGCCGTACTGGATCTATATTCTAGGATGTGAACATACTGTCCAAATTTCAAGTTTCTATGACCATTACTTCAGGAGATATAAAAAGCACCAAAAGTACAGTTTTTTACCCTTTTGACCCCCTTAGAATTAACACTGGCAAAAATCCAGCCTTAATGGATCTATTTCCGGGAGGTGAACATTAGTGTGGTTCATATATGGCACTTTTTTTTTTTTTTTGGATTTTTGTATGGGGCACCCGGAATATATATTAAGCACCATGAAAAACTGACCCGTGATTTTTTTCAAATTTTTTCATTAACATTTAGGGGTCGCTACCGGGCCCTAAACTTTGGGTCATAAAAAAAAATTTTTCACACAATGAAAAAAAAAAAATTCGTTTTTTTTATATTTTTTTTTTTTATTATAATTTAACTTCATTAGCTTATTAACGGCAAAAGATTTCATTTTGGTGGGACAAGTTTTTCAGTTCCAAAATTGACCATGAAAAAAAAATTGAGGCTGGTTGGGGTCTTACTCTAAAATTTTTTTAAATTTTTTTTTTTTTTTAGTTTTGATAAGCTTACGCTATAGGTCTTTAGGCTCTCTTGATACTACATTCTTCGTAAAAATTTTTGTTCTTTCCGAAACATCATTAACATGCGGCGAAAATCAAACGGATATTAAAAAAAAAAAAACATATTTTCAATGTAAATTTTGGAAATTACATACTTTTCCGACCATATCGAATTTTTGTTTGCCGTTAATAAGCTGGATTAGCTTATCAAATTATAATTAAAAATTAAAAAAAAAAAAATCGATTTTTTTCACCGTTTTTTTTTTAATATCCGTTTGATTTTCGGCGCATGTTAATGATGTTTCGGAAAGAACAAAAATTTTTACAAAGAATGTTTTATCAAGAGGGACTAAAGACCTATAACGTAAGCTTATCAAAACTAAAAAAAAAAAAAATTTTTAAAAAATTTTAGAGTAAGACCCCAACCAGCCTCAATTTTTTTTTTCATGGTCAATTTTGGAACTGAAAAACTTGTCCCAACAAAACGAAATCTTTTGCCGTTAATAAGCTAATGAAGTTAAACTTTAATAAAAAAAAAAACATAAAAAAAACGAAATTTTTTTTTTTCATTGTGTGAATTTTTTTTTTTTATATCCCAAAGTTCAGGGCCCGGTAGCGACCCCTAAACCATAATATAAAAATTTGAAAAAAATCACGTGTCATTTTTTCACGGTGCTTAATATATATTCCGGGTGCCCCATTCAAAAATCCAACTTTTGTTTTTATGAACCACCCTAGTGAACATACAGTCCAAATTTCAAGTCTCTATGATCATTATATCAGAAGATTTAAAAAGTACCAAAAGTACAGTTTTTTACAATTTTTACCCCCTTACCATTGGCTAAGCTCCAGCCATAGTGGACCCATATTGCGGGAGGGTAACATACAGTCCAAATTTGAAGTCTCTATGACCATTATATCGGGAGATATAAAAAGTACCAAAAGTACAGTTTTTTACCCTTTTTACCCCCTTAGAATCAACATTGGCAAAAATCCAGCCTTAATGGATCTTTATTCCGGACGGTCACACTACAGTCCAAATTTCAAGTCTCTAACTTCAGCGGTTTGGCCTGGGCGATGATGAATGAGTATGTCAGTCAGTCATATTACTCTTTTATATATATACTAGCGTGCGCAGGGTATTTTATTGCCCGTAAATACAGAAAAATTTCATAATGATAATAAATGACCCATTTTTGGAAATTTTCGCTATGGAATCCTTTACAAAAACTGTGCTTTACAAAAACTGTTCTTATGATGATCACAACACTTACAATAAAATACCAAATACATCAGTTGATATAATAAATACTACTTCAACTTTAAGACGGTCTTGTGTTATAAAAAAAAAAAAAAAATTTAAAATATGAACAAATATGTATGAATGAAACAAAAATAAAAATAAAAAATTAATTGATAAAAAAATTTTAGTACAAAAAAATTTTAGTAAAAAAAAAATTGAAAACATTTTCATTCGAATTCGTTCTCAGTTTCATTCCATTTCGTTCCATGTTCTATTCCATTTGGTTCCCTGTTCCATTCAATTTCGTTCAATGTGGTGTTCATTTCTTTTCGAATAGTATCCGTTAAAGAACAAAATAGTTTCTAGGAATAAGATCATTAAAAATAATCATTTTACCAATATTTTGTTTCAAAAAAAAATATATAAAGTACCCCTTTAACTCCTTAGGAATCAGAATTTAAAAAAAAAAATCTTTTGGGAATGTTTTTTTTTCGCTAGACGATCCTACATTCGAAATTTCAAGTTTCCAGTAATATGATAATATGAAAAGTGCCAAAGTGCTCGTTTTTACTCCCTTAGAGTCGAAATTTCGAAAAAAGTACTTTTTACAGATTTTTATTCTGTTGTTGGATCCTACATTCCTAATTTTAAGTTTTTATGACCTCTATTTAAGAAAATATATACAGTACCAAAAAGTAATTATTAGTGGGATTTTTTCCCGTTAGAGGATGCTAAATTCCAAATTTCAAGTTAATAGGCTCATAATTTAAGAATATATAATTCCCTTTTTTAATTAATTTCCTTAGGAATCAGAATTTCCAAAAGTTATTCTTTTGGGAATATTTTATTTCGCTAGACAATCTTACATTCCAAATTTCCATCATAATTATTTCAAAAAATAAAAAAGGAGTACTATACTCGTTTTTATCCCCTTAGATCGGAATCGGAATTTCCAAAAAGTATATTTTTCATAGTTTTTTTCTGTCATTGGATCCTACATTCCTAATTTTAAGTTCTTATGACCCTTATTTAAGCATGGGATGCTACAACCAAAATTTCAAGCTAATAAAACCATTATTTAAGTATATATAAAAAGTACCAAAAAACCTTTTTTACCGTTTTACCCCCATATATATTCCAAAATTCAAGTCTCTAGATTCAGTGGATTGTGGAAATATAAAAAGTACCAAAATACCCTACTTCCTAGAATCCTATTCCTATTCCCTAAAATCAACATTTCCAAAAACTACATTCCAAACTTCAAGTCCCAATTTCGTTCCTTGTTTTATTCCATTTGATTCCCTGTTCCATTCTGATTAGTTCTATATGGCTTTCATTCCGTTCCGAATATGCGCTTACATGCGCTAAAAAAACAAAAAATTCTTTGCCTTCTTTAGAAATCTTTTTTTCGCTAAATGACCCTGCATTCCAAATTTAAAGTTTCCAGGACCATTATTTCAGGAATTATAATAAGTACCAAAATACCTTTTTTACCCCCCTTAGAATCGGAATTTCGAAAAAGTACTTTTTCAGAATTTTTCCCGTTGTTGGAACTAACATTGTAATATTTTTTTGTTGGACCTTAATTTAAAAAATTTAGAAAGTACCAAAGTACAATTTTTTACCACTTTTAACCCTTAGGAGTCCGAATTTCCAGAAAGTACTTTTTTTGTGAATTTTTTTCCGTTAGAGGATCCTACATTCCAATTTTCGAATTAATTTTTTTTTTTTGAAAAAATAAAAAGTAACAAAGTACTCGCTTTTTTACCCCCCTTAGAATCGGAATTTCGAAAAAGTATGTTTCAGAATTTTTTCCGTTGTTGGAACAACCATTGCAAATTTTATTATTTTTCTGGGACCTTAATTTAAAAGAATATATAAAGTACCAAACTACCTTTTTTACCACTTTTTACCCTTAGGAGTCCGAATTTCCAGAAAGTACTTTTTTTGGGGAATGTTTTTCCGTTAGAGGATCCTACATTCCAATATTCAAATTAATAGGATTATTTTTCAGAAAAAATAAAAAGTACTAAAGTGCTCGCTTTTTACAAAGTACTCGCTTTTTTACCCCCCTTAGAATCGGAATTTCGAAAAAGTAGGTTTTCAGAATTTTTACCGTTGTTGGAACCACCATTGCAAATTTTAATATTTTTGTAGGACCTTAATTTAAAAAAATATAAAAAGTACCAAACTACCATTTTTATCCTTAGGAGTCCGAATTTCCAGAAAGTATTTTTTTGGGGAATGTTTTTCCGTTAGAGGATCCTACGTTCCAATTTTCAAATTAATAGGATTTTTTTCAGAAAAAATAAAAAGTACCAAAGAGCTAGCTTTTTACCCCATTAGAATCGGTATTTCGAACAGTACTTTTCAGAATTTTTTTCGTTGTTGGAAACAACATTACAAATTTTAATTTTTTTGTAGGACTTTAATTTTAAAAAATATTAAAAGTACCAAAGTACAATTTTTTAACCCTTTTTACCCTTAGGAATCCGAATTTCCAGAAAGTACTTTTTTTGGGAATGTTTTTCCGTTAGAGGATCCTACATTCCAATTTTCGAATTATTAGGATTTTTTTTAGAAAAAATAAAAAGTACCAAAGTACTCGCTTTTTTACCCCCCTTAGAATCAGAATTTCGAAAAAGTACGTTTTCAGAATTTGTTCAGTTGTTGGCACCACCATTGCAAATCTTAATATTTTTGTAGGACCTTTATTTCAAAAAATATAAAAAGTACCAAAGTACCATTTTTTACCCCTTTTTACCCTTAGAAATCCGATTTTCTAGAAAGCACTTTTTTTGGGAATGTTTTTTCGTTAGAGGATCCTACATTTCAAATTTCCAATTAATTGGATTTTTTTCAGAAAAAATAAAAAGTACCAAAGTAGTCGCTTTTTCCCCTTTTTCAACCCTTCGTTTTTACCCATTAAAATCAACATTTCCAAAAACCCAGCCTTAGCGGATATGTATTCCGGGAGGTGAAACTACAATCCAAATTTCAAGACTCTATCTTCAGTGGTTTGGGCTGTGGGATGATGCGTGATTAGTATGTCAGTCAGTCAGTCATCAGTCAGTCACGTAACTACTTTATATATATAGATAAATTTTCCGGATTTGGGCGATTTTTGCCATAAAGTTTATTTCTGTCTTTTATTATTTAACAAAATTTATTTTTTTAAATGAAAATATATATTTTTTTAAGAAATCTGAACAAAATTGAATTTTGGCGATATTTTACATCCGATTTGGCGACAAAACCAAAAAAAGTCTGGCAACCCCGTTAATATGACGAAGCGAAAAATGGACACACACACACACATGCTATATAAAAATAACTATTATTTTTTTATTATTACTTAACGAACTTTTTTTTAATTAAATTTAGATTTTGTTTTACATATTTTAATGCTTTTTTGTAAAGATTTTTTTCCTTTTTCTCAGTTTTTTTTTTTCATTTCCGTTTTCTTTCTTATGTATCACACAAAATATGAGTTAATTTAGGGTTATGTTGAAAAAAAACTATGTGTTTTTTAGTAATTCGCACATAACTTTTAAAATACTTCACCGATTTAAAAAAAAAATACATCAGTTTCTGCCTGCGAAAATTACGCAACTTTTGGTACCCCAAGCGTTTAAATCGGTTTCGGAGTATTGCCAAAAACGTGATTTCAACAGACAGACAGACGGACGGACAGACAGACAGACGGACATCGCTAGATCGACTTAAAATCGATCAAGGATCATGAATATATATACTTTATGGGGTCCTAAACCAATATTTCAATGTGTTACATACGGAATGACAAACTTATATATACCCTCTATCACCAGAGTGCAGGGTATAATTACACCTTTTCAAAATTTCAAAACGTTGTGCTGGACCAAAATTTCTCTATGAAAACTTTACAAATATTTTTTCCAGAATGTACTCCACCTAACGAAACTTTTGGCACCAATTTTAAAAATAAAAAAAATATTTTTTTTTGACCAAATGCACTACGGATGCAAACTTTAAGCGCTGGTTGCGCCATAAAGATGACTTCCAAAAATGTTTTAATTTTTGTCCCCGTAATCAGCTCTTTACTAAGCATCATTCTAGGGGTATGCCCAAAAAATTTTCATTTTCGGGACACGCTAGTGAATACTCTGCAATTGAATACTGTGAATACTCTGCAAATGATTGGAATGGTCATCCATATATATTAGGCCCCCCATTTCCCGGTTCTCGGTATTCCCGGGAATACCGGTATTCCCGGTTCTGGTACCGGTTTCCCGGTTCTTGATATATTCCCGGGAATACCGGTATTCCCGGTTCTGATACTGGTACCGGTTCTCAAAAAACAAAAAAATACTATACCATAAAATATTTAAATTACACCATTTAATCAGTATTTCAGAAAAAATAGTTGTGTTTGTAAAATTATTTAAAAATCATGAAACTGTTTTTTTTTTTAATTCATAAAAAATAAATGAAATGGTGTTTTTCGCATGTTTTGCATTTTTTTTTTGGTAAAATCGATGAACAAAAATTTACTTGAACAAAATTTAACGAAATATACATACCGGTAGTCCCGGTAATACCGATAATACCGTCAGAGCCGGAACCGGGAATACCGGGAATAATGTAAGAACCGGGAAACCGGTACCATTTCCCGGGAATACTGAGAACCGGGAATACCGGTATTCCCGGTACTACGGTACTGACCGTAGGCACTAATATATATAAAAGAGTAAAGTGACTGACTGACTGACTCATCGTCGCCCAGCCCAAACCACTGAAGCTAGTGACTTGAAATTTTGACTGTAGGTTCACCTCCCGGAATATAGATCCACTAAGGCTGGATTTTTGCCAATGTTGATTCTAAGGGGGTAAAAAGGGTAAAAAACTATACTTTTTGTACTTTTTATATCTCATGAAATAATGGTCATAGAGACCTGAAATTTGGACTGTATGTTCACCTCCCGGAATGTAGATCCTGTAAGGCTGGACTTTTGCCAATGTTGATTCTAAGGGGGTAAAAAGGGTAAAAACTGTACTTTTGGTACCTTATATATTTCCTTAAAAAATGGTTCTAGAAACTTAAAAATTGGAATGTAAGTTCAGCTCCCGGAATATAGATCCACTTAGGCTGGATTTTTGCCAATGTTGATTCTAAGGGGGTAAAAAGGGTAAAAAACTGTACTTTTGGTACTTTTTAAATTTCATGAAGACCTGAAATTTGAACTGTATGTTCACCTCCCGGAATGTAGATCCTGTATGGCTGGACTTTTGCCAATGTTGATTCTAAGGGGGTAAAAAGGGTAAAAAACTGTACTTTTGGTACCTTATGTATTTTCTTAAATAATGGTCCTAGAAAGTTGCAATTTGCAATGTAGGTGCACCTCCCGGAAAAAACATTCACTAAGGCTGGGTTTTGCCAATGTTGATTCTACGGGGGTAAAAATGGGTATACGGTACAAAAAAATTTACTTTTGGCACTTTTTTTTATTTACTGAAATAATGGTCTACAAACATAAAATTTAAAATGTAGGATCCTCAGCTGAAAAAAACAAATTTTGAAAATTTGGATTCTAAGGGTGGTCAAAGGGGTAAAAATTGTACTTTAAGTACCTTTTGTTATTTCTTGAAATAATGGGCATAGAAACAAATTTGGACATTCTGGAAAAAATACTTTTTGAAAATTGCGTTTCATAGGGGGGTAAAATATTGTACTTTTGGTACTTTTTATATTTCCTAATATAATTACATATCCTAGACACCTGAAATTTGGAATGTGGAATACTACCTTTTGTACAATGAAATTAAAAATACCTTTTATAAAAAGTACCTTTTGTAAAAAGTACCTTATATAAAAATTACCTTTTATAAAAAGTACCTTTTATAAAAAGTACCTTTTATAAAAAGTACCTTTTATAAAAAGTACCTTTTATAAAAAGTACCTTTTATAAAAGTACCTTTTATAAAAAGTACCTTTTATAAAAAGTACCTTTTATAAAAAGTACCTTTTATAAAAAGTACCTTTTATAAAAAGTACCTTTTATAAAAAGTACCTTTTATAAAAAGTACCTTTTATAAAAAGTACCTTTTATAAAAAGTACCTTTTATAAAAAGTACCTTTTATAAAAAGTACCTTTTATAAAAAGTACCTTTTATAAAAAGTACCTTTTATAAAAAGTACCTTTTATAAAAAGTACCCTTTATGAAAAGTACCTTTTATAAAAAGTACCTTTTATAAAAAGTACCTTTTATAAAAAGTACCTTTTATAAAAAGTACCTTTTATAAAAAGTACCTTTTATAAAAAGTACCTTTTATAAAAAGTACCTTTTATAAAAAGTACCTTTTATAAAAAGTACCTTTTATAAAAAGTACCTTTTATAAAAAGTATCTTTTATAAAAAGTACCTTTTATAAAAAGTACCTTTTATAAAAAGTACCATTTATAAAAAGTACCTTTTATAAAAAGTACCTTTTATAAAAAGTACCTTTTATAAAAAGTACCTTTTATAAAAAGTACCTTTTATAAAAAGTACATTTTATAAAGGGTACCTTTTATAAAAAGTACCCTTTATAAAAAGTAGCTTTTATAAAAAGTAGCTTTTATAAAAAGTACCTTTATAAAAAGTACCTTTTATAAAAAGTACCTTTTATAAAAAGTACCTTTTATAAAAAGTACCTTTTATAGAAAGTACCTTTTATAAAAAGTACCTTTTATAAAAAGTACCTTTTATAAAAATCACCTTTTATAAAGGGTACCTTTTATAAAAAGTACCCTTTATAAAAAGTACCTTTATAAAAAGTACCTATTATAATAAGTACCTTTTATAAAAAGTACCTTTTATAAAAAGTACCTTTATAAAAAGAACCTTTTATATAAAGTACCTATATAAAAAGTACCGAAAGTAAACTTTTTGGTACTTTTTTATTTCCTGGAATAATAATCATAGAAACTTTTTATATTTCCTGAAAAATTTGCCCTAGAATCTAAAAACTTGTAATGTAGGAGAATTCGGTAAAAAAAACATTCTGGGCAAAATACGTTATGGAAATTCCGCTTCTTAGTGGAAAATTGAAATATGGTATGAAAGATCCTTTAGCGAAGAAAAAACATTCTGGAAGAGGTACTTTTTGGAAATTCCGTTTCTAACGGGGGTAAGAAAGTGTACTTTTGGTACTTTTTTTGTTCCTATAATAATGAACTTAGACGCTTGAATTTCATTCGATGAAAAAAAACCATCCTGCTAAAGTATTTTAAAAAAATTCCATTTCTAGAGGTTTAAAAAGGTGTTTTTGATATTTCATGAAGTAGTGATCCTAGGCACTGAAATTTTGAATGCTGGATCGTTTAGTGAACAAATATTTTGGAAAAGTTCTTTTTGGAAATTCTGTTTCTAAGAGTCGCGATCGATTGTAAAAGGTGTAAATTTGGTTATTCTTATATTTTTGAAATAATGGTTCAGAAACTTCATATTTTAAATATGGGAAAATAGCGCAAAAAAAAGTTTTTGGAGAACTTAAGGGGAAAAGGTGGCAAATGGTTTTTGGAAAATTTAATTTCAAGGGGAAAAGGTGGCAAATGGTTTTTTTTTACCTATCTAACTATCAAACTTAAATCCCCAGAAATAACACCCAAGAGAAGGATATATTTTAAAATTTAAAATTTTAGGATAAAAAGGGGTACCTTGTAAAAGTGGTGTAAATTCGTACTTTTCATATCTATAAGATAAAGACAATAGAAATTTTTATTTCTTTAACGCATATTATACGAAGATGAATAAACTTACATGAAACGAAAGGAGATGGAATTGGAAATGAAATGGAGTAGAACGGGGAACAAAATGGAATAGAGCAGGGAGCAATATGGAATGATGCTTTTTACTCAAATTTTTCGTATTTAACTTTTTTTTTATTCCATATTTTTCTATCTATATGTTTTTTTCACTCAAACTTATTTTTATTCCAATTTCTTTTTTCACTGAAATATTTATTCATTCAAAATCCAAAATTCTGATATAAGGGCTCGAAAATTGTCAATACCTTCATTCAACGGAACTAACATTGTAAAGTACCAGCAAAGTTATTCACATTTTATTGTTTAAATTATTCATTGAAATATTATTTTATGAAAAACTAAATCGTTCACAAGTAAATAAAATAAACACTACGTAGGGGAGTTTTTTTGAAATCGAAAGAGTTATTCTGATCTTTTTATTATCCGGTATTCAATACAACCGGTAACGTAAGCTAGTATATGGCATATAAAAATGTTTACTCGGGAGGTTTCATGAAATTGCATTAAGTATTATGGTTAAAGGCCTATTCACACCTGAGGTGCTGGGAAAAATCAAGGAGAGCCAATCCTACGACATCATTTAAATCGAAAAAACACAGATTAGGTTATTTTAACTTAAAAAAAAAAACATTCCATTCAATTAGTATGTAGTTTATCGGAAGTATTATTATTATTAAATGTTCATTATTATTTGGCATATAAAGACTACTGTAATCGTTCCCATATAGAATACAATTGATTGTTAGGTATTTTTAAAAAGTTATGCCACCTGTAGCAATTTATGCATTTAACCAAGGAGAAGTCATAATGAGGACGTCAAATTTTTTTTTTATCGAGACCGACAAGACCATTTGATACCCTATACTAAATATATGGTTTACAAAATCTTATTCACAATCTAAGATGAGTGGACATAAATCAATTTGGTAGACAGGAAAAACACTAAACACAAAAAAAACCTTGTCGAATTACGAGAAAAAGTTTCGTAATCCCATTTTACCAATATTTGAGGTATTCAGAAGCTAGTGTGATTAATTCCCACAAAAATAGTTTTCAGAAAATGAATGGTAAAGTTTTAAGCTTTTCCATAATTCCCTGTTAAATACTCACTCCAAACAAACACAAATATGCTTTAATAACACGTTAAATAAATTTAATTACTTATTCAGAAGTTAAAATATTTGTTATTTAGAGGCAAAAAGTTTATTTGAAAATTGCATTTTCATAGGAAATACATTTACCAATTTAAAATACCATTTGTGTGCACAAAATGGGAAAGTAAGCAAATGTACCATGCAAATAAGCTTTTGACCATCATTTTCAGAATGCGATTTATGACTATCGAATTTTTCAAATAAGCTTTTGTTTGCCTAAAAACGAGAAATATTAACAGAAATAATGCAACCATTTGTTTGTGATGTTAAGCCTACAAGCCTCTGAAAATGTTCAGTGAAATAAATTTTTCTATTTTCTTATAAAAAATGTATAATAAGAATTTCTTTAAGGTTTTGATCATCAATATACGACAATATTGTCAAAAATATTGCAAATCAAAGTTTTAGCTTCTGAAAAAAATTAAAAAAATTTCATTGAAATAAATTTTTCTATTTTCTTATACAAAATTTATAATAATAAGATTTTGAAAAAAATTTAAAAAATAGTGCAAATGCATTCTTGTAAAAGTAAAGTACATCAGATGAAAATAAAAATTTTGAACTTTGCAAAAAAAATTAAATTAAATTCATGAGTATACACAGAAAAAATACATCTAAAATTGAATTTGCATTGGAAGTGCATTTTGGGAATTAAATTTAAATTTCCACATGCAGAATGCGAATCCATATTAACAAAGCATTCAAATAAGCTTTAGATTGTCAATATACAACAAATATTGTCAAAAATATTGCAAATCAAAGTTTTTCAGCTAGTCATTTAATTTTTTTTCTGTGGTCAAAAAATAAAGTGCTTTTTAGCTATGACAACTAAAAAGGAGTGTTAAAATATTTTTCAGATAAATAGTTTTCGGTAAATAATGCGTGTTAACACTATAAAATCAAAAAAATGGAAAACGGGAGTTAATCACACTAGCTTCCGAAGAGCTCATTTGACAGTTTTCCTTGTTTTTTAACAAAATTTTTTTTAACGAAATTTATATTTTTTTTTGTAATTTTACAAATTTCAATGGATTTTACAAACAAAAATCTAGTAAATTTACAAGAATTTCTTGTAAGTTTTATTGCGCAAAAAAAATTGGAAATTTACAATTTTATTGGTAAAAAACTTGTAAAATTACAAAAATTCTAGGAATTCTCGTAAAATAGGAGGTAGCAAAAAATTTAGTAAAGTTACGAAACCTTCTTGTAAGTTTTATCGCGTCAAAAAATTTCAAGGTTGGCAATCGATACCCATCTAGAATAACGGTATTTGGATATAGTACCGCAACCAATAAAGATATAGACATTTTGAAAAGCAATTATGAAAGTCGATGAAATTTTTAGTATTTTTGATGTTTCACTTCTTGTTTGTACCGGTTGGCTTTCGTTATATAGGCCAATACCGTTAAAATACCGTTTTAAACGGTATTATAAAGGTATTGGGGTCAGTCAAAAATAGCTAAAAATTTTCGTGACCCCCTCCGATTTTGATGAAATTTGGTTTAGTTGTAAAACTAAGTGATAAACTAATGCACACTTATTTTCAGCCCTCTAAGTAAACAGTGGGCGAAAACACGAAAGGTCAAAATTTCCCCCAAAATCTCCCAGTCGCGACACTTTGCACCGTAAAAACTTAATATCGTTGGTTCTATTATAGCTAGAAAGCCCATTTTTGGTTTGTTTTGAAGCTCATAATATGCTCTACAAGACCTACCATAACCAAAAAATTTTCGAAAAAAAATAAGGGTTACCTCCCTTATTTTAAGGTCGTGATATACGGAGGAGAAAATGGGGAGGATGGTATCCCCCGATTTTTTTTTACTTGATAATCTTAAAGAGAAAGTCCTAAAGAATATATTCTAAAATGTTTAAGTTGGGACAACAATGGGATCGCTCAAAATCAAAATTTTTCACAATTTTCCCCAAAATCTCCAAATCGCAACACTCTTTAACCTTAAAAATTTAATATCATAAGTGCTCTTGTAGCTACAGAGCCCGTTTTTTTTGTTTTAAAGCTTATAATACGCTCTACAAGACATACCAAAACCAAAAAAATTTCCAAAAAAAGGAATTGGTGCCCCCTTATTTGAAGGTCGTGGCAAAGGGTGGGGGAAATGGGGGGAAAGTATCCCCCGATTTTTTTTTTACTTGGTATTCTCAAAGTGCAAGTCCTAATGAACATACTCTACAATTTTTGTGTTGGGACAACAATGGGATCGACAAAAATCAAAATTTTTCAAAATTTTCCCCCAAAATCAACTCATCGCGACATTCTTGCGCCTCCCATTGGAGTCCCAAGATAAAAATGTCAGGATATGCTCTCTAGAACTTAGTCTTAAAAAAAAAAAAACAAGGTAAAAAAATTGGGGGATACTATCCCCCGATTTCCCCCACCACTTGCCACGATCTTTGAATACAAGAGGCACCCGTAATTTTTTTTTATTTTTTTTATGTGATAGTAATATGGACTCTGTAGCTACAATACAGTCCACGATATTAAATTTGTAATGTGCAAGAGTGTCGCGATTTGGAGATTTTGGGGGAAGTTGTGAAAAATTTTGATTTTGGTCGATCTGATTGTTGTCCCAATATAAAAATTTTAGGATATGTTCATTAGGACCTGCACTTTGAGAATACCAAGTAAAAAAAAATCGGGGGATATTTTTCCCCCATTTCCTCCACCCTTTGCCACTACGTTTAAATAAGGGGCGCACCCTTTCTTTTTTTGGAAATTTTTATGGTTATGGTTGGTCTTGTAGATAAGCTTTAAAACAACAATAAGCTTTAAAACAAACAAAAATTGGCTTTGTAGCTACAATAGCACTTTTGATATTAAAATTTTAAGGATCAAGATTTGATGATTTTGGGGGAAATTGTGAAAAATTTTGATTTTGAGCGATCCCATTGTTGTCACCACTTAACAATTTTAGAATATATTCTTTAGGACTTTCTCTATAACATAATCAAGTAAAAAAAAAATCGGGGGATACCATCCTCCCCATTTTCTCCTCCCTTTATCACGACTTTAAAATAAGGGAGGTAACCCTTATTTATTTTGAAAATTTTTTGGTTATGGTAGGTCTTGTAGAGCACATTATGAGCTTCAAAACAAACCAAAAATGGGCTTTCTAGCTGTAATAGATCCAACGATATTAAGTTCTTACGGTTTAAAGTGTCGCGACTGATAGATTTTGGGGGAAATTTTGACCCTTCGTATTTTCGGCCCCTGTTGACTTAGTGGGCTGAAAATTTGCATTTGTTAGTTTTTTACGTAGTGTAAGACCTAAACCAAATTTCATCAATATCGGAGGGGGTCAAAAATATTCATGATTGATTTCACTAATAATGACCAATTGGCCTATATTTCGAAAACTAATCGGCACAAACATGAAGCGACACATCAGATATATTAGAAATTTTATCAACTTTCATAAACGCTTTTAAAAATGTTCATATATTTATTGGTTGCGGTACAATAGCCAAATACCGTTATTCTAGCAGGGTATCGATTGGCAACCTTGAAAAATTGTAAATTTACAATTTAATTCGTAAATATATTGTAAAATTACAAAATTGTTTGTAAAAAGCTTGTAAAATTACAAGGAATTCTTATCAAATAGGAGGTAGTTTTTTAACAAAGGGTTTTTTGAGTGTGCTCATTGGTCTTACTTTTAATAACCGATCAGGATTTCCAAAATCGTACTCATTGCTGCCTTTTATGCGGATAAATTCCTTAGTCTTCTAAAAACGATTTATTATTTTATTAATAAACCATTAATTTATTATATTTAGAGCTTCCGAGAAACGAGATTTCCTCTTTTCTTAAATGCAGGTTTCCTAGTTTTAACGCGCTCTCCATTATCATTTTAAGTTGCGTAAACAACGTCCTCGTACTTACAGCATTCTTCACTTACATGGGCAAACTTATCACTCTGATCAATGAAAGACTTTACGGTGGTAGCATTTTCATCATCCACAAATGGCACGGTGGGCAAAGAAACAATTTTTGATGTTTCCCGTACACACAGAGAAATAACATGTTTGAAACATGATTGCAGCACACCAAATCACCCATAATGGTGCTACAACATAGTATTGTTAATTTGATCATATAAATGATTGTAATAATCATATATATGTCCTTTTCAAGCTTATATTTTTTGTTTTAAGTATATTTTTTAGATACAAAAAAAAAAATTCAAAACTAGAGAAAATATTTTTTTTTTTCCTGAATACTTTTTTTAATAAATTTCCTATAAGCGCTAAATAATGTCCAAAGCGCTAAATAATGTCATAAAAATGTCTGTGTCTCGATTATACATCTTTTGTCCTCCCTATTATATAAACTCCTTAATTTAACCCCATTATTAATTTTAACAACATAAAAAAAAATAAACAAATTATTTTCTTTTTCAAAAAAAATAAGATGAAAAAACAAAACAACAGTCATAAAATGTACACAGGACGATAAAGACCAGAAATAACAAACATTTTCTGCTACATCGGCACAGTTTGAGACAAGTTATGAAACAATTTAAACTACATAAAGGTAATTAATAAAATTTAAGAGGCCAACAATCAACAACAACAACAAACAACTAATTTAAAGAAAAGCAAAAAATAAAGTTACGTGCAATTTGTTAATACCACCTTAAAAATTTATTTTTGCTATAAAAATGTTTTTTGTGTAATTTCTTTTAAGAATCTGATATAAATAAATATGAACCAAAAATGTTTAAAAAAAGGATCAATGAACGAACGAACAGTGTAGCAAAAAAATGGTATAAAAAAGAGAAAAATGTGGTACTTAAAACCCAAGTGTGGTTTCCACGAAAACCACTTTAGGGCACCCCATACTCTGATATTGAACAAAAAAAAAAAAATAAATAAAATAAGCAACAGCAGGGTTAAATTAAGAAAAAAATAATAAAATACCAACCAGCTAGGACTGACTGTAGAACAAAAATGTTACCAGGCACCTACCAACTAATGTACAAGTACCAGCGGACTACACAGAAATATATTAGGGATGGTAAATTGTTAAAAAAAAAGAAATAAAACGTATGAACAAAGTACTAACCAACAGGACTGCCAAGTTTTACATTTAAACACGCTGTTTAGCATGTTTTAATTATTATTTTTTTTTTGCTGCAGTTGTTCTTGTTCTTTTTTTTTTTTTTTTTGCTTTATATGACCATGATGTTGTTGCTCCCAAATGCTTTAAAGAGGGAGATTTTAATATAATGTATTTTTTTTTTTGTATAGACAAAACTTTTTTAAAGTGAAAACATGTATGTAAGTAATTAATTTTTCGTCTAGTCATTTGGGGCATCATTATGAGACTTGGTTTAAAAAATGGATTTCATTTTATAAGAATTTTCAGTAGGTTGTTTCTAGCTCGAGGTCAATACGTCCTTTACTAATAAAAAGGTAGGTTAGTGTTGAATATGTATTAATATTTTTGTTTGAACATTATCAATTTTTCATTTAACCCATTTCGATCCACTGTTCGATTTTTCGAACAGTAGAGAACATCTTTTTCAAAAAAATATTTATATATGAAAGAGGTGGAATTTCGGGTAAATATGGTTACGAATGTTAAGTCTCATCTTTCTGCATACAAAAAATATGTCCCCGCTTGACCACCGCAATTTATATGTCCATGAAATGCAATGCAAATCAGCACAGAAATTGTTTCAAGCAAAAACGAAAATTTTGCATGTTTTGATTTTCGGCTTTTAATTTTTTTGACTAATTTAAATTTTTTTTAGATTTAATTTATTATCAAATTCCACTAATTTGAATTATTTTGAAACTATTAACTTTGAAAATAATGAAATAAATTTATAAAATAGCAAAAAAATCCAAATATTTAAATTGCATAAAAAGTGAAATGCAGGCTTTTCTGGGAAAACGGCACATTGAAAATTTTTTTTGACAAGATTTTTGAGATCAGTGGGTGCTAATTACCCTAAAAAAGTACATTTTTCAAAAAAATAAACATAAAATTGAATCTTGGTCCAAATTGGGTTAAATTCCCTTTGATACTTATAAAAATAAGTGTTTTTGTCATTTAAATTTCCTTAGCTACTTGAAGTATAGGGTTTTTTTTGCTAAATAGTGTTTACAATGGAACCTGACAAATTCCGAAAACTATTAGTTTTATTAAAAACTATTCTATGAGAATATCATAGTTTTAATTAGTAAAGGAAATAATGACCTCGAGCTAAAATAAACCTACTCAAAATATAATATTTAAAAAGTCAAATAACACAATTTTTATTTTTTAATAAAAACTAATCGGAACTTTATAAGTTTAAAATTAACAAACGTTGATTTTATCACAAGCAATATGATAATAATGTAGGGATTATATATTTACAAACTATTATTTTACAAACTATTATTTTAAATTTGGTTTAAAACACCGACACTGGGTTGTCTCGATTTTTTAGATTCTGATTTTCGTGACGGCTTATCAGTAGGGCTGTCAGATAACTTTTGTTAAAAATTGTCAAATTTCCGATATTTTCAAAATTATGACATGGCCACACAGAAGGCGTAAACTCCACACCACATGAAAGTAGTTCCGCTCAGATATTACCATTACCATATTGTTATACCCTCCAACTACAATATGGGGTAGGCTTGCCAGATCGAAAATGGTAAAAAGCTTGACATTTAGAAAAAAACTTGATTTATATTGACATCTATTAAGTAATATTAATAATTAAGTAATAGTAAAGCGTGCTTCGGAAGCATATCAAAACAATTGTCGGGAAAAATTTAGATTTTTTTTTAAAGCATTTTTGATCTGTGCAATCAAAAATCGGTATTTAAAAAAAAAAATATATACTAAAAAAATGTTGCGTTCGTGTTTAATGAACTTTTTATAATCCAAAACACAATCAAAAAAGGTTACAAAACAAATTTTGTGAGACTTAAATAACACAGTGATACAAAATCGAACTTTCGGAATCGGAATGGGATGAAACCAAAAGCAAATGAAAGCTGACGTTTTCTATAACAAAACCCTCAAGGCCTTTTTTTAGGTCAGAGCTAGATTTTATTTTACACGCATTTAAAGTTGCTGATTTTAAAGCATTTAAAGTTTTTGTGTACTAAACGTGTCCGACTTTAAAGACCCCTGATGGTGCCCTTATTGGACATGTAGGTTCCAGTTTCCAAACTTAAGCTCAAAATTACTTCAGCTATGACTGGTATGAATTTTGCTGCAATCGGTCCAGTACCTATTTACTGAATAGCCAAATTATTAAAATAAACCATGTACACCGTTGCGTATGATTGTTATTTAAAGGCAATTATTAATATAAATCACTGGACACCGTTGCGTATGATTGTTATTTAAAGGCAATTACAATATTAATCATTCGCCACTAATACAGTTTTCAAGCATTTATTATTGTAATTATAATAAAAGTGCACTAACTTCAAATGCGTGTAAAACAAAATCTAGCTCTGAACTAGAAAAAAGCCTTGAGGGGTTTGTTATGGAATATGTCAACTTTCATTTGCTTTTGGTTTCATCCCATTCCGATTTTGGGTGTTGCACTGTGTAATTAAACAAAAAATCGGGAATTAAAAATAAAATAAATCGCTGCCCTACAGAGAACTAGCAAAAATGTTTGTTAATTTCAGCAAATTTTGAATTCTTTCTACAAACATTTTTCTTAAATTTTTAGTAAAACTTATTTTTTTTGCTGATTTTAGTTAACTAACTTTTGGAAAATTTTTTACTAATAATAATAAAATTTGGAATCAGATTATTTCTGAGTAAATAATAAGGTTTTTTTTTTGAAATATTCTTTATACAGAATATTTGTAAAAAATTCAAAGCTAAAATTTATCGCGCAACTGGAATTATGTAGGAAAAGTCAGTTCCATAAAATACTCTTCTTGATTGTTATTTATCAAATAAAAGTGACATTAGTATTTTTGAAAAAAATCTTTTATTTTTACTCATTTACATTTAAGGCTCCGACAATGTCGGATTACTCTGTCAAAGACTATATGCAGACTCGGCAGTAGAGTTTTTAAGAAAAAATGGGCAGACTAAGCGATTTTAGGAGAAAACAGAGCGGTTTTTAGCTAGTTTTAAGCTAACATGGCAACACTCTCTACGACTTAGGAGAGAGTGAAACAATAAAAATCGATCTGGCATCTATTTTTTTATGGCGCGTTATATTAGTTTTCTCTTTCTAACCTAATTCATAGAATAATTTAAAAAAATTAACCATATGGTTCAAAACTACTTTTTTGACACCTGTCACTTATGTCGAGTCTGTGACTCTGTACTACAGAGTACCATCTCTTAAAATAGAAATACCATCATACAAAAAATGTGTAAGTGCGAAAGAGAAAGGAACAAAATCCACTCTCGGGAACAGAATATTCCGTCATTGTGAATTCAGCTTTAAAGATTTAAAAAAAAAAATCTTGATTTTTCTTGACAATTTAGTGGGAAATTGTGTAAAATTTGATTTTAGCTTGACAAATGTCATTTTAGCTTGGATTAACACGTACAAAAAAATCTTGACAATCAAGCCAAATCAAGCCCGTCTGGCAACCCTAGTATGGGGGTAACGCATCAAAATATCGGTCTAGAACCCCATAAAGTATATATATTTATGATCAGTCATCGATTCTAAGACATTCTAGCGATGTCCGTCTATCTGTCCGGCTGTAGTTAACACGATGCAGTCCAAAATAAAAGAGCTAGACTCCCGAAAATTGGCACTAATGTGTCCTATGTTATGTTCGTAAATGAGAAAAATCAGAACATGGGGAAAAAAGTTCCCCCTTGAAGAACTAAACCAACGTCTGAAAAACAAAATTTTTTTACATGATTTTTGTGTTTCAACTAGAGATGCGCGCGTGACACGAATTTTTCGTGATTCACGTGACTCACGCGTGAATCACGCGTGATCGTGAGTGAAATTTATTTTTACTCACGTGATCGTGGGTGCACGTGATTATAAAAAATAGTTTCGTGCGTGAGCGTGCGTGAGTAATTTTTTTGTCGTGAGTTTGCGTGATTGTTTTGTGCAGTTTGAAACAGAAAACGAGTAAAAAAATCGTTATTATATTGAATTTAGAGGGAAATTAATCCAAAATTGTGATTTTTATTATTGTTTTAAGGAAATTCAATACTTTTTGTGCAAGAAATCGAAAGAAGTAAAATAAAAATTTGATAATTTTAATTTCGTGAGTCTTCGTGAGCGTGATTTTTTCGTGAGCGTGAGAAAAATTTTAGTTACTCACGTGAGCGTGCGTGAACGTGAGCAGAGAAAAGAATTTCGTGCGTGAGCGTGCGTGATTAATATTTTTATTTCGTGAGCGTGAGCGTGCGTGAGTCAAAATTCACTCACGCGCCCATCTCTAGTTTCAACATTTTTATGCTAGAAGAAGTTTAAAGTCCTGCATTTGAACCCAAAGAATTAGAAAATGTCGTTTTTTTAAAGTCCGCCCCCTTTTGTGGCCGTTGATTAAAAACTATTGTTTAAATAATGATAAACTTGTATTTCTTTAGTACAAAAAGCATAAGAATGAATTTTGAAACATATATTTCGAGAGGAAATTTGTCCCCCCCCCCCAATTGCCACTACCGACTCCCTCTCCTAAAAAACGCCCCTGCATTTTTTTTTATTTTTTTGGAGGGAAGAAATGATTCGGCACAGCCGAATTTAACTTCGAAACGGAAACGTTTTCGAACCGAATTTTCTTTTGGCAAATAATTACTAAGAAAATCTTTTTTTAGTTCCAAAATTCTTTAGAGCCTGTCTTCTCCAAATAATGTAAAAATATAAAAAAAAATATATAATTTTACGTAAACGAATTTATTGTTACCAAATTTTTAAAATTTCCGAATTCAACAGGTAAATAATTTTTGGCAAAACATTTTTGCTAACTTTACCAAAAAAAATATTTCAAAAACAGCCAATTTTCTTGTTTACAAGCTTTTTTTCAAAAATTACAGTTTTTTTTTAGTGTAGCAGGTTGTTTTAATGATCTTGTAATTCATTACCTACGCGCTTTTGTTTGTATTTGCGGTATAAATCTTAGTTGGAAATCCAATTTTGGCCACCAAATTCGGAGGATGTTTCCGAGGCATCTGTTTAATATTTTGTTGTTGAGGTTTACAGAGATCTTAAGCTCGAAATTACGTTAGCTAGATTCGATATGAATTTCATTGAAATCAGTCAAGTACTTACTGAATAGCCGAGCTAATTCCAAAAATGTGAGAATAAAAATCACTGTGCATAGTACACTACTCCGTTCTAATTTTGATGGTAAACAAATCTATAAGTGCCAAAGATGCACTTTATATAATGAATAATCATTAAGTAAAACATTATTAAAATAAACTGGTTCAAAATAAATTTACAAAAAAAACAAATATTGCGTAGGCTTTTTAACATTAACGCTGTAGAGAAAATGCATTCTGTTTTAGTTAGTTTGCAATTAATAACATGTACTTGGTGAATATGAATGTACTACATACACAATAGGGTGGAGCAAATTTTATTTTTTCTTTATTGAGCCTTTAATCCAATTTGAAATTATTAAAAAAAAAGTTATTTTTGAAGAGCATTTTTTTTATAAAAAATTTTTTGTACAGGCAAAAAAAAAACTTGAAAACGTTTTTTCAGTAATGTCCGAATATAAACAAATATTTTAAGCAAAAAACAAAAAAGTTAATTTTTTTTTTACTTTGCTAGGAACTTTCCGATTTTCAAGTCAAAAGGGGAACCCAATGGTCATTTTCCGACAGGTCCAATATTTTTGAGTATTAATATCGAGCCTACAAGGCAACTTTCCCGACGCCGACGTTTGCGAAATTCGAAAAAAATCTAAATTTTCGCCACCCTAATATACAACCCTTATGCTTGTGGCTTGCATGTGTTGCATATGTTTTTCTTGTTGTCTGCAACTTACTTTTTTGTTGTTGCTGTTATTATTTTGTTCTTAATATATTTTCTGCGGGTTAAATGTTGTCCTAGTTTGCGTGTTATTATTAAATGACCATGGATGGATGGATGAATGAATGTTTTTATGGAATATTTTACGTAGGTATGTATGCTCATACTATGTGTATAAACGTGTAAAACATGCATTTCCACTTGGTTGCAATTGTCACAATTGCATTTCTTCCCATTAAAAAAAAAAGTCAAACAATAGGTATAGAACTTTTTAAAATTAGTTTGTTGTAAACACACATCCATGTATAATAAGGTTGAGCAAATTTACCTTTTTTTCGAAATTCAAAATCGTTGTAGTCGGAATATTGGAGCTGTAGGGCAATGTCTTTGGGCTCCTTTTTTGACTTGAAAACCGAAAAGTTCTATTTAACGTATTGGTTCACCACAGTTCCTAGAATTTGATTGAATATAGAGAAAAGTTAAATAAAGGAGCCATCCTAATGTATAACTTATAATACGCAATAATAATAAAAACAGACCTCATTTAGCATGTATGAAATATGAGTTTGATTATTAAATTTTAGACCATAAAATGCATGCGCTTTTTTATTGTATTTTTTTAGTGTATGAAATATTTAAATTTTCTACTGACACAAGATATTAAAAACAAGTGTTGCTTAACAAATTGTTGAAATTTAAGATGTATGATTTGACCACAACTACAAATGTTACTTATTGCATTACATAAATTAAAAATAAAAGAAAGTAATATTAATTAATTTTATAAACAGAAAATTGTTGTAGGTTTTAAAAAATATCGGGGAAACATTTTTCTATGCGGCCTAATATGGCATTCACACTTGCTGTTTTGAAGTGTTCAAGAGTGAGATGTTTAAAATAGTCTTTTTTCTGTGTCCATTATGTTTCCCAACACAAATTGACGACGGTTCCAAAAAAAAAAGAGTTCTGAAAGCACTGTTACAAAAAAAAGCGTTCTCAAAACGCTATTTTCAAATGCTTTGCGAGCGTTTTTGAAAAGAGTTCTGAAAGCACTATAACATAAAAAAAGCAATCTCAAAGGGTTTTTTTGGAACGCTTTGCGAGCGTATTCGAAAAGCGTTTTAAAAGTTCTTTAGATTTTTTTTTGAAAAAAATTTCGAAGTTCCGAAACTATTTTTAAATAACAATTTTTTTTTTGTTTTTTAAGTAAAAAAAATTATCAAAAATGTTTTTAGAATTTTTTTTTTAATTTTCTAAGTTTCGAAAATTTTTTGAAAAATTTTCTAAGTTTTTTGGAGTACAAAAATTTTTTTTTTCGGATTTCACTTTGTATCAAACAAATTATTATACCCGAACTAAAACAGAAATTCTTTACTTTGGGTTTTTAAAGCGCTTTAATGACTTTAAACAAACGTTCTCAAAGCACTTTTTTACATCGCTTTTAAAACGCTTTAAACCTAGCGTAGATCGATGTTATCATTCGGATTATTTGAAGGCACTTTGTCAACAACGTCCACAACGCTTTCAGAACGCTTTTACGATTGTATTTTTCTGACTGGGTTGTTTAAGGTCGCAAGTGTGAATGCCATATAAGTTCAAAAATGGTTTGAACCAGGCACGTACGCAGGGGGGAGGCAATAGGGGCCCGGGCCCCCACGCAATGATTTGGCCATATACAAACTTTAAGACATTGCACTACAAAATATACGTTTGTTAACACAAAAAGGCTGAGTATATTTTTTTTTATTTATCGCTAATCTAACGAAGGGTTTTATTTTGAAAATTGAAATACTGAAAAAATACAAAAAAAAAATTTTTATTGAAAAAAATGTAAAAAATTCGAAAACTTTTAATGTAGTGAATAGGACACCTCTAAAAGGTAATTGCGACTGATCATAAGTTATGCATCATGAATATTATTCTATTAGCTTTTCTCTCGACTTTATATAAAGCCGCTTTGACTAGATTTGTGATATAGAAAAATTTACTATCGAAAATTTTCCATAGAAAAATGTACTATCAAAAATTTTTTATAGAAAATTTACCATCAAAAATTTTCTATAGAAAAATTTACTATCGCAAATTTTCTATAGAAAAATTTACTATCGAAAATTTTCTATCGATAAATTTATTATGGAAAATTTTCTATAGAAAAATTTACTATCAAAAATATTCGATTGCAAGTTTTTCCGGAAATATTTTGATATTTACACTCAAAATAATAACTCTGTTAAACACTCAGTAAAATGACTGTAATCTCAATTCAACAGATATTTGACAGAGTTTTCTGTTAAAATACAGATTCAAAGAAAAAACTTTGTATTTTGTTGTGACAAAAAACAAAGTTTCTTCTGTAATATTACTTTTAACTTTCTAATCTTAATTTTACAGATAATTAACAGAGTTTTCTGCTAAAAAACAGATTTAAGCGAAATACTCTGTATTTTTTATAACCAAAAAACTAAGTTTTATCTGTATTTTTACTTATTTCTATGTAATCTTAATTTCATAGTTAAAAACAGAGTTTTCTGTAAAAACACCAAAATTTTATCTGTATTTTTTTTTAAGAAAATGTTAAAAAAGTAACAAAAAATCTTTTCTGAAATCTTATAAAAATTTTACAAAATAACATGTTTTTTACTAAACTCTGTAAATTTACAGAGTTTTTTTCTGTAAAATGTTGGTTGCATCAAATGGATTTTACAAATATATGTAAATTTACAGAGTTTTTCTTTGCTAAATGGTGTTTTATTTGACCAATATTTTACTAGAAACTCTGTAAATTAACAGTTTTTTTTTTGTCAAAATCATTTTACAGAGTTTTATAGTGAAATTACCAAGAAATGTTGCTAGCTGGAAAAGTATGGTGTACTCTGTTAAATTAGCAGAGTTTTTCTGTAATTTAACAGAGTTATTATTTTGAGTGTAAAAATATATTTAATGTGCTTAGAAATAAAAATGATAACTTCTAAAATATAATTTAAAATGGTACAGTTTTGGTGAAAACGGAGATTTTTTTACGAAATTTATTAAAGCGTTTGAGAATTATTTTTGAAAATAATGTTTAAAAAAATATGCATAGAAAATTGTGTCGTCTACACTAATTTGAAGCTTTTGTAATTCCAAGTTTAACCAAACTGGACAATTTTTAAATCCAAACATCTTCTTTGAATTTGAAACTTTTTTACACAAAAAATTAATCAAAGTGTTAGTTTCTTTTTTAAATATCTAAATAAAACTGGAAAATTTTTATCGATAAAAAATATTGTGAATTTAAAAAATTTTCTTTACAAAAATGTCTCAGAATCTGTAAGTTTTCTCATTCAATAAATGGATAAGAGATTTTTTAAAATTATAATAATTTTTTTCCAGACTTTTTCTTCACGAAAAATTACTCAGAATCGAATAAATCTATACGAAACAAGTAGAAAAGTTAAATTCGACTTGGCCGAATCTATGAATACCCTCCACAATGCCCTTTTTAAGTGATAGTAAATTTTCTAAAGTGAAAAAAATAAAATTTTTGGTTAGAAATATTTTATTTTCTGTAAAAAAAACTTTTTTTTATTAATTTTTGAAAAAAAAAAAAAAAATAATTTACTAATTTTTTTTTGAGTGTAAAATTTTTTTTGAGTGTAAAATTTTTTTGAGTGTAAAATTTTTTGAGTGTTTTTTTTTTTTTTAGCGTAAAAATATTTTTGTGTGACAAAAATACCTTGTAAAATATTTTTCTGACTTACAAATGTTTTGTAAACGTGTTCAACGGTTTTCAACACGTGAATTTAAGGTGAAACTAATCTGAAATTTACGGTTTTGCTAATAACTTTTGAACCACTGAACCGATTTGGCTGAAATTTAAAACGGACTGGACCACAGGAACGGCAAATATATGTGCCACACTTCAGAACCCTCAGAATTGCCGTTCAAAAGTTACCGTGTGTTTTATCTCGAAAATTCCAGAAAAACCCTTGCCGAAATTCACTCATTTGCTTATAACTTTTGAACCACTGGACCGATTTCGCTGGATTGCAATACCAACCTGACCAGGTAAATGTCCAACATATATGCCAAACTTCAGGAGCCTCCGTAAAGTCTTTCAAAAGTTAGCGTGTTTTCAACAGACAGACAGACAGACAGACGGACAGACGGACGGACGGACGGACGGACGGACGGACGGACATCGCTAGATCGTCTTAAAATCGATCGAGGATCATGAATATATATACTTTATGGGGTCCTAGACCAATATTTCGAGGTGTTACAAACGGAATGACAAACTTATATATACCCTCTATCACTAGAGTGGAGGGTATAAAAAGTATCAGAATCTGTGAATTTTTCTAACCAATTTGAGACATTTTTATAACAAGAAATTTTTCTCTACGAAAAATGTGTTAAAATCTGAGAATTGATCTACGCAAAAATGTTTCAGGATCTTACAACTTTTCTATATAAATCTGAGATTTTTCGTATAGAAAAATTTACTATACGAAAAATGTCTCAGAATCTGAGAAATTTTCAATACGAAAATATTTCCGAATCTGAGAAATTTTCAATATGAAAAATGTCTCATAAGGTGGTATGATGTACACTTTTTTTCGCCTTTTCTTGCAAGAGATGGGTGAGCGAAACAAAATTATATGAGTAAAAGAAACAAAATTACATGAAATTTTCGAATTGACGTTTTTTTATTTCTATTTTATTTAAAACACATTCGGCCACTAACACTTTAAGGGAAAAATTAAAAAACAAATAACAAAACTCTTAAAAAGGATGGAATTTATTTAAAAAAAAGTTGCAATACATTTTTTAAATATAAAACAAATGATAAAATAACGAAAACATCTGCAAACAACACGTAATCCATAAAAAACATTTTGAGTTTCACAAATTTTATCTGAAAAATTTATGAAATGTCCCATTGTTTGAACAAAAAAATCACAAAATTTAAAATTGCACATTTTACATGATTTTCACAATAAAACACACTCGAATCATGATATTTATTAACAATTATTTTGTTGTTAATTTATTTTTATATTTTTTGCACATTTAAATTGAAAACAATAGATATTTTTTGATATTTTTTTATTTTCCAAAAATTTTATGTGTTTGTTTATTTATTTTCTTCTATTTTGTTTTGTTAAAAGTAAAAATTGTCAGTTGAAAAATAAAAAAAAAGACAAAAATTTTTGTCTTTTTCAAAGTTTTGCTGCTTTTTCTCTGCTTTGACCGAATTTACATTGGGCAATTTTAATTGCGGCAATTCTGATTTTTTAGTGTATCAGAGAGAGAGGTAAGATTCTTCCCTCTCTCTCCGATACACTATAAAATCAGAATTGCGGCAATTAAAATTGCCCAGTCTGAATTTGGACTTTCAGAAACTTGAAATCTTGACATGAAATTACTTTTTTGTTTTTATAGTGTTTGTTTTTTACTCATAACAAAACCTATTGAAATATAGTTGCACTTTTTCGATAGTTCTTTATCAAGACGAAAAATTGACGACAAAAAGTGTACATCATAATACCTATAGAATATCAAAATTTTTTCAATACGAAAAATGTCTCAGAGTCTGAATTTTTTTTAATGAAAAGTGTCTCAAAAAATGAGAACTTTTTTTTTACGATAAATGTCTTAGAATCTGAGAGTTTTTCTGTACGAAAAATGACCCAGAATCTAATAATTTTTCTGTAAGAAAAATGTTTGAGAAATCGAGAATTTTTCTATAAGCAAAATGTCTCAAAATCAAAAATCTTTTTCTTAGAACATTGAAGTTTTTCTATACGAAAAATGTCTCAGAATCTAAGAAATTTTCTATAAGAAAAATGTCTTATAATCTGAGAATTTTTCTACACGAAAAATATACCTCCAACTACAGTATGGGGGTATACTCACTTTGTCATTCCGTGTGTAATGCATCGAAATATCGGTCGGGGCCCCATAAAGTATATATGGGGCATTCCAAGCCAAATCACTCACTTTTAGACCCGACCCCTTTCGATTTATTTTATTTTTGGATATGTTTTAGTCCTTATTAAATGCAACTTGGACACCAATTTTCAGCCTTTTATTCCAAGACGGTGTTGAGTAATCAATTTTTCAAAATGGCGATTTTCTCCAAAAAATTAAAAAATTGAAATTTTTAATTAATTTTGACCATTAAAAAATATAGATATTTTAAAAAAAGTTGTACAACGTTTTGTTGGTATTTAAATGTCGTTTTAGAAAAAAAATATTAAAAAAATTATTCGAAGTAATTATCACTTATTTTTGGACGTTTAAAAATTAAAATCGACTTTTTGAAAAAGTCCGAAACCTTCAATTTTTTTGTAAAAAACTATTAAAATTCTACTCTAAATTACGCAACTTTTAAGCTATAACTCGGGATGTGATCACAATTCTTTCTATTTTTTTTTTTAATTTTTAAAATTGTACCTTTTATGTTTTGGCTCCGATTTATTTTATATGGAGCTCCAAAAAAAAAAAAAAATTGGTAGATACTGACCCTAACTTACCCTAAATATATTCATTTGGAGGTAAATATACGTCTCACAAAAATTTAGGACGATCGGACATGGGTAAGGCGTTTAGCATGGTCCTTGAAGTTTAAAAAACGAATTTCAAGGAAAAATATGATTTTTTTTCTGTTTTCAAAATTTTTTTGGTATTTTAAGTTAAGTTTTAATTCAAGTGATTACAGAATTATGATGTGGAGTAAAATGCCTTTCTAATAAGGTACTAAAAACTAAAATCGGTTGAAAATCAGCCAAGTTATTACAACTTCCCCAGGCATCTAGCGTGTGCCATACCACTTGATTAAAAAATACGAGTCCCTTTTTTTAAATTTATTGAAATTTTCTACTGTAATAACATTTTTTCATTATTCATGTTTCAGTGTAATATTTTTTTGGTTTTTCCAAATTTTAAAACAAAAAAAAGAATTTTTTTTTAAAATAGAGGTTTCAAAAGGGTGTTGAAAATGCAGGCATTTTTAGCACTAATTTAAAAAATGTTAGCAAAACACAATATGAAAAATACTTGTCATCTAATTACATTTGAACTTGAAGAATAAAAAAATGTTATTACAGTAGAAAATTTCAATGAATTTCCAAAATCGTATTATATTGCTTAATCAAGTGTTCTGCCATACGTTAGATGCCTGGGGAAGTTGTAATAACTTGGCTGATTTTCAACCGATTTCAGTCTTTGGTACCTTATTAGAGAGGCATTTTACCCCGTATTATAATTCTGTAACCACTTGCATTAAAACTTAACTTAAAATACCAAAAAAATTGAGAAAACAGAAAAAAATTCATATTTTTCGTTGTAATCCGTTTTCTAAATTTCAAGGCCCATGCGGAACACCTTATCCATGTCCGATCGTTCTTAATTTTTGTGAGGCGTATTTTTGCCTCGAAATGAATATATCTAGGGTAAGTTAGGGTCAGTATCTACCAATTTAATTTTTTTGGAGCACAATATAAAATAAATCAGAGTCAAAAAATAAAAGGTGCAATTTTCAAAATTTGAAAAAAAATAGAACAAATTGCGATCACATCTCGAATTATGGCTTTAAAGTTGCGTAATTAAGAGTAGAACTTTTAGACGTTTGTAAAAAAAAATCGAAGGTTTCGGACTTTTTCAAAAAGTCGATTTTAATTTTTAAACGTTAAAAAATAAGTGATAATTACTTCGAATAATTTTTTTAATATTTTTTTCTAAAACTACATTTAAAAACCAACAAAACGTTTTCCAACTTTTTTTAAGATATCTATATTTTTAACTGGTCAAAATTAAATGAAAATTTTAATTTTTCCATTTTTTTGAAAAAATCGCCATTTTGAAAAATTGATTACTCAACACCATCTTGGAATAAAAGGCTGAAAATTGGTGTCCAAGTTGCATTTTATAAGTACTAAAACATATCCAAAAATAAAATAAATCGAAATGGGTCGGGTCTAAAAGTGAGTGATTTGGCCTGGAATGCCCCATATATACTAAAACATATCCAAAAATAAAATAAATCGAAATGGGTCGGGTCTAAAAGTGAGTGATTTGGCCTGGAATGCCCCATATATTATTGATCATTGATCGATTCTAAGACATTCTAGCGATGTCCGTCCGTTCGTCTGTCAGTCTGATCGTCTGACCGTCCGTCTGTAGTTAACACGATACAGTCCAGGTTAAGTTCGAAAATGGGCAAAATCGGACCAGGGGGAAAAAAGTTCCCCTTGAAGAACTAAACCAACCTCTGAAAAATATATTTTTTTACATCATTTTTTGTCTTCTTGTTTAACAAATGCAACATTTTTATTCTACAAGAAGTTCAATGTCCTGCATTTGGACCCTGAGAATTAGAAAATGTCGTTTTTTTGGTCCGCCCCTTTTATGGGCGTAGAATAAAAAAATTATATTATGACAAACTTGCACTTCTTTAGCGCTAAAAGAATGAATTTTTAAACATATATTCGAGAGGAAATTTGTCCCCCCCAATCACCAAGACACCCCCCCCCCCAAAAAAAAAACGCACATGCATTTTTTTTATTTTTTATTTTTTTTTTTGCATGTTGGATGGTATAAAAGATTCGGCACAGCCGAATTTAACACTCTTACTTGTTTCCCTTAGGTTTAAAATATATGCTTTGTTTTCTGGCTCTGTGTTGGCTCAAAAATATTAAGGCCAAAAAACGAAATTTAAAAAAAAAAATTTGTTTTTTTTTTGATTTGACGCTTTTGGTGTCAGAATTCGCGGAATGTTGATTACATTATACTTAAGCCTTTATTCATAATAAATATTAATCATCGATATTGATCACATTATGGGAAAAATATTTAAAAAGTTTTTATGGATTAATTTTGGTACGCCAATGCACTTTAAGAAAAAAAAATTGTGATTTTCTTGAAAAAACGAAAAACACGTGTCTGATTTTTTTTGTGTGGATAGGCAAACATCTAAACTTTTAATAAATTAAAAAAAAAGTGGCCGGATTTTTGATAAATTAACTTTTTTTAAAAATGGAAAATTTCAGAACGAGTTCTGAAAATTTTCAAAAAAAATAATCGGTAGCCCATACAAAACTTTTAAGAATGTAAATTTTTGAGATTGTGGTGCATTCTGTTTGATAAATATTTAATCTAGGCAACTCGACACAAATTTTACTATTTTTCCAATAAATTAACCACGCCTCCTAAAAACCAAAAACGCAATTTTCTTAGTTCCATATAAAGCTCCATACAACCTATTCAAAAATTTACGGTACACATGTTTTTGTCGCTGAAAATTTGGTGTGGAATGCCTCAAATGTGAGACTGAGATATTCTTTCTTTAGAAACTTTTCACTTTTCTTATATAAAGATTCTCAGATTCTAAAATCATTCACAGATTCTTAAGCAATTTTCTTTCATCTGTTTTGTAACTTTTTTTTGTGTAGAAAAATTTACAGATTCCGAAACACATTTTGTATAGAAATAAAACAAATTCTGTGAAAATCCTCCAGCAGAAAATGTTCAGATTCTGAGAGATATTTTATACAGAGAAATTTTAAAATGATATTATTTTCTATAGAAAAAACATAACTGTGAAAATATCTCCGAAATTATTTAATTAACATTTCCTTTTCGAAAGAGAAAAATTTTAACCTATTTGATTTACTTATGTGTTTAAACATTTTTATAAAGTTCATCATACAACTAAACAATATAATCCTTTTCTAAAATTTTACTTAAATTTACAACACAATACAATTTAAAAGTCATAGCAAATCACCGGAAATTGAAAAGAAACTTTTGTTTTAAAGTGTTTTTATTTTCATCTTTCAAGAATAAGACATAATAATCTATGTGGAAAATCCTTCCTTGCCATTTTAAATGTTAAAACAAATTTATAATTTGATGTATTAAATGAATAACATATACATACGCATATTAACTTGTGCAAATGCACACATACAAAATTACATGTAGAAATATTTTCACACATACATATGAGGCATTCCACACCAACAGTTCCACTACAGAAAAACCATTGTGGTTTCAATTGGGTATCATTTGCAGAGTTTTCGAACTTAGGGCACTAAGTATTAAATGACACAAATAAAATTTGAGTTTTTTTTAAGGGGGCTTTGTAGGGATGGCCAAATATTGAAAATATCAACATTTTTTGTCAAAGTATATGTATTTTTAAATATTTATGCAAATTTAATGAAACACAGTAAAGGCACTAAAATAAAAGTTTTTTTTTATAGATTTTTGTATGGTCTATCGATTAAAAAATAAAAAAATTGAAAATTTTCAGGAGAAGTTCTGAATTTTTTAATTTAAACTTTCTTTATCCAAAAACATACCACATTTTTTTTCATGTTTAAAAAATTGTTAAGTTGTATATTTATCTGTTCTGAAATTTTCATAGAGCTTTTTGATTTGTTTTCGAGAAAAAAAATTTAAATGGAAAATTTAATTTAAATTAAGAATGGGATCACTCACGATCCCATTTATATTTTAAATGTCTATTGGGAGTTCTTTTTACTCATACGCATACGTCATATACCCTACACTCAAAATATTTTGTAGACAAAACCAAATGAAAAACACACTTAAAACCAGTGAATAAACAATTTAAAACCATCCCAGTAATTATTCATTTGTTTTAACAAACATGAACATTTATTTTTTACTGTTGACAAAATTTTCTAAAATAATTAACATTAAAAAATTACGTTTTTTTCATTCTTTTTTACCAACAAATTCGAAAAAAATAACCTACGAAAACATTAAAAATTAATGATATTCTATTATTTTTACCAACAAATTTCAAAAAAATAACCTACGAAAACATTAAAAATTAATGATTTCGTAGGTTATTTTTACAATTTTTTATTGAAATGTTTTTTTAAAAATTTTTAATAAAATTTTGGGGAATCGATCCCGCAATCAACTACATTCAGGCCAGACACTCTACGCTTGATACAAACATGTTTTTATATTTCTATAAATAATTTTTTGAATTTTTTTTCTACAAAAAAATAACCTACTTGTGTAGGTAAAAACTAATGATATCTCATTAAAAATACCAACAATTTAAAAAAAAATGACTGACACAAATCATTAAAAATTTAAAGAATAATCAGTAGTTTTTACTTACAGAACAAAAATAAATGACTTTGAAGATTAAATGTTAATGAAAGTCTTTATTTTTTAGTGTGTTATTTTTGAAACAAAGGACAGCAGTAGTCATTAATAAAAACTGAACATCAAACAAATGTTTTTTCTTTTAAAAACGACTAAACGGAAAACTTTTTAAATAAACTACAAACATATTTCGAGGATGTTTATTTTGGCTCGAGGTCATTATTTTCTTTACTAATTAAAACCATGATATTCTCATAGCATAATTTTCAAGAAAATTATTTTTTTGTTTTAAATTTATTTATGTTGGTCATTTTTGCAAGACTTAATCGACACGTGTTTCGGAATTTGTCAAGATTCCATTGTCAAGATTATTTAGCAAAAATAGAAACGATTTACTACAAAGTAGCAAACGAGTCTAATGACAAATCGTTTATGCACAAACTAGAATATTAATACATATTCGCCTCTATTCACAATGAGAATTAGAAAGACGAAGAAATTGTACCATACTAATAAGGCAACAATTATCAATAACCAACAAAAATATTTAAAACAATTTTACATACGATAGTCCATTGGACTACAACAATAAATAAATATATTTAAAACAAAAAAATAATTTTCTTGAAAATTATGCTATGAGAATATCATGGTTTTAATTAGTAAAGAAAATAATGACCTCGAGCCAGAATAAACATCCTCAAAATATAATATTTTAAAGGTCAAATAAAACAATTTTTATTTTTTAATAAAAATTAATCAGAATTTGAACATAATGGTTGGCACGCCATGTGATGAATAACCCTAATATGGAGTATTTCTCACAATAACAACACAAAAAACATATTGTTGTATTCCAACTGATTTTGACATTTTGACGTTTTTTTTTTGTAAATAAAAATATTCAGAAGTTGTTTTAACCGTTTCTTTGTAGTTGTTTATCAATAGTTAAAAACAACAATGTAGTTGTTTTAACTGTCTTTTGTAGGCATAATTTTTTGAGTGTGCTAAAAATTTGGTATGGACTGCCTCATATATTAATTGATAAAGTTACGAATATTTTGTTGTGTTGTAAATAATTGTAGTATGTATGAATGCTTGAATTATTTTTGAACCATTTGTAATTGTGTGTGTTTGTGTTTGTGCGAATGTATGAGAAGTTTGCCACATCCTTTGAAATCTTAGAAATTGATACTTCGTCTTGTTTTGCTTCTTATGCATGCTGCCTCTTGTTTTAGTTTTGTTTCTTGTACCGAAATCAGTAGTAGTGGTAGTTGTAGTTGTAGTAGTGGATGTATAGTTGATTTTTGTTAATAAGACATATTGTGGAAAATCTTGTTGAAAATGTAGCACTCTGCCATTTCCAGAAATGTCAGATTTCATTTAGAAGTCTATTGTTGCAATTTTGCTTTTGGTGTTTTTAGGCTTTAGTGAGTGTGTCTTTAGAAACGTAACAATGACACTGGGATTTTCGTAGACACATACTATGAGTACAAAACATGACAAGCACAGGCAATAATTTATTGTAAACGCCTTTTGTTTTAAGCACATACACTTACGTACAACGAAAGAACGAACAAACGACATACAACAAAATGTCTTCAAAGATGCAAGTGTTTATATGAATGAGTATGTGTGTGTGTGTGTTGGTTTTTTGTTTAACGAAGGATATAAATAGTATGGATGTGTGTCGTATGTAGAAAAGTTTAAAGATAGTGCCACATTTAATTGGGTTCATAAAACTTAAAGAGGCCCTTTACAAATAATAAGTCATTTTAAGCTTTACAGATTATGCCCAAACTATTTTGCTATGCTAAAAGTAGCCCGGCGATACCATGCACAGTGGGAGATTTGGTAAAAAAAATGTGGGCTGAGCTGAAGTAAAATAGCCCTTGGTTTCTAAGATTATCCCATTTAAAAATAAAATACAGCGACTCAATGGAACACCATTTATTTGATAGCTGTTCTTTAAAGGAAAAGTTATCAATACTAAACCTACTAATTGAATAAAAATTATTGGATAATTTTTTAAATTTTTGAAAAAAAAATTAAAATAATATCTATAAATAATTTAATTTTTCAGCGCGACCCTCGTATCTCACTAAATATTTGATTAATCTGGACGCCATCAAGCTTTAATTAAAACTTGGAAACATTTTTATATTGCGCTTTCTACAAAAATAGTCGATAATATGATTAAATATTTATAACGTTTCCTGTAAAGAACTGCAATCAAATATACACTGTTCCATTATTTGTTTGAGTCACTGTAACTAAAAAAGTTAAATTTGACATGGCCGAATCCAAGAATACCCAAACAAAATTCAAAAAAAAAATGAGTGCAGTTCCGCATTGGCCATGAAGTTTAAAAACGAATTACACGAAGGAAAATAAGTCTTTTTATTTATTTTCTCAATTTTTTCGATATTTTGAGTTAAGTTAGAACTCAAATGATTACACAATTGTAATTTGGAGTAAAACGTCTCTCCAAAAGGTACAAAAGACTAAAATCTGTTAAAAATCAGCCAGTTATTACAACTTTCCCAGGCATCTAACGTGTCGCAAAACACTTGATTGAGGAATAAGTGCGCCATTTTTGAAATTTATTGAAAATATCTACTGCAATAACACTTCTTTATTCTTCAAGTTTAAATGTTATAAGTGTAGTATTAAATAACAAAAATAAAATTCAAAATTTTTCGAAAAGTGGGCCTTGTGGGCATGGTCGAATATGGGAAATTTAAGCAGTTTTTGCCTAAGTATCTTTATTACATTATTTATGCAAACTAAATAAAACACAGTGTTGTCTTTTAAATAAAAATTTTTATAGATTTTTGTATCGGCTATCGATTAAATAAATACAAATTGGAACATTATTAGAAGGAATTTAGAATTTTTTTTTAATTTTAACTTAAATTTTATTTATCAAAAACATGCCACAATTTTTTTTTACAGGTTTAAAAATAGTTAAGTCTTATATCAATCTGTTCTGAAACTTTGTTTTGCCTTGTTTTCGAGAAAAAAAATGTCGAACAATGCACTATGCTTATATTTTACAACAATGCACAGTGGTAAATTCCGGCCAAAACCCTATAACTTCTTTAATTTTTTATGTAAACTTATAAAATGTTGTTGTTAGGTTAAGAATATAATAATATTCCAATTTCGCGAAAAAAAAAAATTTCCGCGGAATTTTTTTTTTTCCGCGAAAAAAATTTTTTTTTTTTCGCGAAAAAAATTTTTTTGAAAGTGTTTTAAGATGTTGTGTCTTAATCGTCAGTATTTTATCCATCTTATTTTTTTATGTGTTTTCCACAGCTCAAAAAGCTCTTTATTTACATATAAATGACCCAAATTTAAAAGGCTCTAATTGAAAGACTTGGTTAAACTTGGTACTGATGTTAATTAGTACTTACTTGGGAACCCTTTTACTAATTTGTGGTGTAGCGACTTAAGAGCAATTTTGCGCAAAAAGTATTTTTTTGGGCTTTCCAAAGTTTGTATTTTTTATAAATTTTTTATTTTTTTAGATTTATTTTCACCACCACTGTTTAAATTGATCCACGCACTCGAAATTACCGAAATGCATATGACATATAAAAATAATGCTAAGTTTTCAAAATACATCAATTTCAAGACAAAAATTTTTTTTTTTAAGTTTACAGCCTACTTGGATTTTAAAGTTGCAAATCACAACTTTTAAATTTAAAAAATAATAAATACAATTACTCAACTTTGCTTCGTTATAAAACCTAAACTAGTCAAGGGATTGGCACAAAACTTTGTAATCGCATGTTTTGAAGTGTTAGCTCTCATTTGGCATCAATTTGGAAAAAAAGAAATTTTTTTTTTTTTTTTAGTTTTGGCCCGTTTTTACCTCTGTGCAATGGGGTATATTAGGTATGCGTATGAGTAATAATAACTCTCAAGAAATATTTAAAATAGCGATGTGATCGTGGGTTAGTCTTTTTTTAGATCACACATGCTCACAAAGAAAACATTTTAATAACGCACGATCTTTTATTTTCGTCACGTTCTGTCACGTGTCGTACCCGTGACCAAATTTTTTTCTACTTAGGTGAGCGTGCATGAGCGTGAAGAAAACGAAAAATCGTTCTTACGATCCCATCTCTATTATAAAAAAGTTTCTTAAGCCTACACAGAAAATAAAATCGTCAAATTTAAATCAACAAACATCAATTGTAAATCAACCAAACACGATATCAACCAAATATTTAGTAAAAACGGACGCCTGTTAGTCCATAATACAAAACTTCGATTTTGTTATCAACAATCTCAGAAAAGTATTTTTTTTTCAAAATTCTTTTATCATGTCAACAAATAGAGTTTGTGTTTGTTAAATTTCTTTGTTGAAAAAAAAAATTAATTTGTCAGTTCAACAAACTGTGTTTGTTGAATTTCTTTGTTGAAAAAAATTCAACAAAATGTGTTTGTAGAATTTCTTTGTTGAAAAAAATTAAGAAATTTTAACTTTTGTCAGATCAACAAAATGTGTTTGTTGAATTTCTTTGTTGAAAACAAAAAAATATTTTTTCAACAATCAAAATTTACAAACGTTTGTTGATATTACAAATTTTCGTATAAGCACTCTAAGTGAAAAAAAAATTAATTGTATTCACAAGTAAAGGGGTCAATATAACAATTCGTTTTTTTCTGTGTACTTCAGAATACTGAGGTGTAAGAAAATACTTATCTTAAATAATATAAAATTTTGTCCACTTGTCAAAAAATCTTTTAGAAAATATGTAATTGGTTTGTTTTAGAGTTTGCAAATAATCGTGATATTTCAAAATCGCGACTACGATGAAAAAATCGCCCGTAATCGCCATTATCGATTATTCGAAAATAATTTAAAATAATTTGAATTGCAATAGCTTTATTAAACAACTGTTTAAAATATGATTTCTTAATTGCAATTGATCTTATCTGAATTTCAGTTTGGATTTCTTAATAACAATTGTAAAAGATGCAGATGTTCTAACAATCAATCGATATTTCGAGGTGTTACAAAGATCTATATTTCTACACGCAGAGAAAAGATATGATTGTGTCGATTATAACACTGCGGAACACTGAAAAATAAACAAGAGTTACGACGATCATTTCTATATATTTCGGACATGCTGATTCGAATGGCGAGCTCTGTTTTTCAATATATGGTATAGTTTTCTTGCAAAATGTCGTTAAATATTTGCAAAGTTAATGATTTATAAATTTTATGGCATGGAAAACAAAGATATGACTTGTATCAAATTTGGTTTAAAGCTTTTCATATTAAGCCTTCAAATTCGCGAATTTCTTAATTTTTTAAGGTTTTCGCGAAATTAACAGCGAAATTGCTCTTTGAAAAAAAAACTTGCTTTTAGTGAATCAAAAAGGCATCCCTAATAATACGAATAGTGGACAAAAAAACATCTATGTTATATGGACCATCATGATGAAAATGCCGAAAACCCGATTTTTTGTATATGGCATCAACACTCTACGCCCATCTCTTAGTCCATCTCTTAGTATATAATCTTTTAGTATAAACAACCAAAAATTTGGCCAAAAAAGTTTTCATTTGCAAAAGTTATCTTAACAAAAACTATTATTTCAGTGTTTGCCATACAATAATTATAGTTTTTACTAAGATAACTTTTCCAAATGAAAACTTTTCTGGCCAAATTTTGCGGCAGTTCATTGTTTAAGGTTCCCACATTATATACTAAAAGATTAAGCCTTAAATCATCTCGTAAAGTGATGCCACCGTATGCAAAAAAAAAAAAGGTTTTCCGCTATTTTCATCATGATGGTCCATATAACATAGATGTTTTTTGTCCACTATTCATAGTGTCATGGATGCCTTTATGATCCACAAAATGCAAGTTTTTTGTCAGAGACCTATTTAGGGATAATTTCGCGAAAACTTAAAAAAATGAAGAAATCCACGAATTTAAGGGCTTTAAACCAAATTTGCATTAGGAATATTGCTACAAGTCATATCTTTGTTTTCATGCCATAAATATGAAAAATCATTAGCTTTGGAAATATTTTTGTTAAAAAAGCAGCTGAAAAAGAGCGTCATATTATGATTAAAAATTTTACCATAACTTGTTTGTAGCAACCATAATATTTTTGCAGCAATCATGTTATGATCCTAAATATTCGAAAAATTATATATATTTAGAACCATAATATGATTCCAACAACATTTTTATGATTGCTATAAAAATATTATGATAAAATTTTCAATCATAATATATCTCTGAGTGTAGGTATTTTTTATGCATTCATTTTTAAAAAGTACCTTTTGTGCCACAGTTTTCAAAATTTTGAAAGAATCTACATTGACATAAACCGTCCCTGTTCATAAAACAAAGAAGTTGTTTCTTCACGCAGCACACAACTTCATTTGCATTAGGGTGTTTCAATAAAAATAATTTGTATACCCTTCAACCATAGTATGAGGGTATACTTACTTTGTCATTCCATATGAATATAATTATTGGTACACCCAAAAAAAAACGTGGGTATTCAATACTAAAAATTTAACTAATTTTAGTCCAAAAGGACCTAGTGCAGAAATTGGTAACAAATACTAAAATTTTTAACTAATATTAGTCAAATCCAGTAAAAATTACTAATGTTAGTACTTTGAAGATACTAAAATTAGTAACGAATTAGTAGATTTTGGTACAATTTCACTTACTAAACCTTTTACTGTAGAATTATTTTGAGTGTACATGATTGATTCTAAAACTTTCTGGCGATGTCTATAAACTATAACACGGCACGATGTAGTCGAAACAAAAAGAGCTAGACTCCTGGTGTTTGGCAAGAATATGACTCTTGGCGGGTTAAATTCGTAAATACAAAACTCGGACTAGGGGGAACTAAAACAAACCCGGAACTAACTAACTAAAACAAACCCGGGAAAATTTTATATTTCTTTGCTAATCTTTTTGTTGTTAAACAAATGAAATATTTGTATGTTAGAAGAAGGTCAAAACTCTGCGCTTTAGCCCAGGTGATAAAAAAAAATATTTCTTCGTCCCTCCCCCTTTTTGAGGCGTTGTTATAAAATGTATAATAATAATATAATGAGATAAAAAATATAAGAGTTGCACAAAATCTAAAAAAAAAAAAACAATTTCAGTGAGCCACCCTAATTGACATCAATAGTTTTTTTTTTCTCTACAAAACTACAATTTCTAAAATTTGATAAAATAAGAAGTTTCCTTTTCCCTTTCGGATGTTCTTTTATTTTTGGGTAGAAGATGAATTTTTCTTGTGTAAAACTTAAGTCTATTAGTTTTTGTTTTTAGAAAAAGGAGCTTAATGTGTTTAAGTTTATGCATCTTAAGGAATTTCCTTTTTAATTATTTTCAACAAATTTGGTATTTATTCCTTTGGAATTTTATAATTGAGTGTGAATATTTAACAAATAAATTTTGTAAATGTATAAATGTTTTGAAATAGATATGCACACTAACGCACACATCAGCACATACACACACACGCACGCACACACATATGTATGTACATAAATTTTTATTAGAAAATTTGTTAAATATTTTCTAGGGAATTAGAAAAATAATGAAATTATGAAAAATTTGTAAATAAATTTGTAAGTATTTGTACATATTGCATTTATTTAATAAAAAAATTATATGTAGATATAAAATACCAAAATAGATAAAATTAAATTAAACATTTTAAGGAGACTCCTTAATGAATTTAAGGATATAATATAATAAAGTTTATCCTAAATATGGAGAAAGTATTGGCTTTACACCATTACATACAAAAATGTGGCTATATCCATGCTATAATTTTGTACAAAATTCTAGGTGCCATTTTTGGGGTTAAATTGAGGAAATGAGTGGGTGAAAATCGTTAAAAACAAAAAAAAATTTCATATTTCTTCCAAAGAAAATGTATGAACATTTTATATTGATCGACATGTATCATGAAGACCAATCCAATGCACTATGGTTCCGATGGACACTTTTCGTGGCCAAAATTGCCAAAACGAAATTTTTTTTTTTTTTTTGAAATAGGATTCGTGTTGAAATTTATTATCATTTTAATCATTATTTTTTAAATATTAACATTTTTGGGCACTTTACTAATTTTTGTTTCATTTTAGTTATATAAATTCGTTTTTGGGTTGAATTTTAATGAAAAAAGTGTTCTGGAAATTTTCTTCCAGTACACTTACTAGCAAAAACTAGCATCATCTGACAATGTGGAAATGTAGTCCTGATCCCAATCTATGATTCTGAATTGGTCTGATAGCTAAATTTTGCTAAAAGCTTTTTGTAGGCCCATCTAAAGTTGTGTTTTATTTACCACCAATTTTTTTTCTGGTTTGCATGAACCAGTTATTTTTTTTTTAAATGACGCCAATTTTTTTACACTATTTGAAATTAAAATTATTGCAATACTAATCTCCAACTTTGTTTTCCATGTATAATATTATAAGAAACTCTTTGTATTTAAACTCAAAAAAATTATTGAAAAATCTAAAAAAATAAGTTGTTTTTTTTTTTCTTGTCCTAGATTTGTGTTAGATTTGTGTTCAGATAAAGTGTTCGACAGTGTCCAACCACTCCTCATTTATACCGCTCCGGGAATGTCCATCGAAATCTCACCTCTTGGAAGCGATAACAGCTTACTGGTGCGCATTTGATAAGGAGAAGTCCAAATCTGTGGTGTAATCTCATGCATTTATTCATATGCCTAATTCTGGTTAGTCTCCCTATCGAATAACATAACGCTTCAATTCCGTAGAACCCTTTAAGGTAGTTCACAGTCTTGCATGCTCGTTGGCTCTGCAATTCCCTCGAATATAGCTATGTCCTGCGATGGCCAACGTATATAAAGTTGTGCGGCATTTAACCCTAGGATGTTCAACTGGGCTTTTCGAGGCCCATGTTGATTTTGAGTAGTCGCCATTAACACCCACCAACACCCCACGCCCAAGTCTGAGCCACGCATTAACAATTAGTGTGGTACAAGTCATCTACACGCTACACAATCCCAGCAATCAATTAAAAGCTTAAAAGGGGAAAAAATTGTAAGGGCCTCACCAGGCCCAGTAGAGTCACTTACCACTGCCCAGGCAGTCAGACATCCTTCACTCAAAAAATTATGTTAGTAAAATCAACTGAAAATGTCAGTTAAAATAACTACTTTGTAAGTTGTTTTGGGGTCAATTACTTTTTCAGTTAAATCAACTAACAATGTTAGTTATTTTAACTGACAAAAAAACAACTGACTTATGTAGTAAAAACTACTTACATACTTACATTCGTCAAAACAACTAAAATGTAGTAAAAATATAATAATCAATATATAATTTTTTTTTTCAAAAAATTTTCCAGAAAAAAAAAAATTGAAGACCAAATTTTTTCAAAGTTTTTTTTTTCCAAGTTTTTTTTTTTTTTTTTTTTTTTTTTTTTTTTAAATTCTGAAAATAAAAAAACGAAAATTTATTCTTATTTTTTGGAAAAAAAACTTTGAAAAATTTTCAGATATAAAAAATTAAATTAACTACTTTAAATAACTGCTACTACACTCAAAAAAAAAAGTTTGTAAATTTACAAGTAAAAGGTCTTGTAATTCTATTTTACTAATATTTTTGTCTTTTTACAAAAATTGTTGTATATTTAATAAAACGAAAACTACAGTTTGCTTTGTAATTTTACTATTATATGTTGGTAAATTTATTTTACAAATTTTTTAGGTAAATTTACAAAAAAGTGAATTATTTTACAAATTAAAAAAATATTACAAGGTGTTTAGTTTTTTTACACAAGAAAACTGTAATTGTACAACATAATTTTACTTGATGTTATTTAGTCTTTTTACCAAAAAAATGTTTTATTACAAACATTTTTTTTTAAGATCGCTTACAAGGTTTTCAGTTTGAAATGTATGTATTGAAAAGTACAAAATTCCAATATAATTTTACAAAACTTACTAGAATTAATGTTGTTTTACAAAAAAAAATTAATTATTCAACAATAGGACACGCAAAAATTTTCTAAGTTCAGATTTTTTTTTTGCGTTTTGGAGTAAAAAATTTAGTTAAAAATAATTTTTTATAAATAATTTTTACACCATTTTTTTGGTAATTTGCGTTAAGTAAAATACAACAATTTTTATGTGTTTCTACTATATAATTGTTCTAGTTTTTTTTTCGTATTTTCACCATTTTTTTTGGTGATTTTACTATATTTTTTTGGTACTTTTTTTTTAAATTTGGTACCTAAACTGTCAATAGAAGGCTGCCAATTATGAAAAATCAAATTTTTCTTATTTAAACTGGTACTTAAACATCCAATCTACAATATCCAAAAATTTTTTTCCGATTTTTTAAAAATACTTGTGAAAATAATTAAAAATTCAAAAAAAATTGTTATTTTTTGACTAATTTTTCCTGAAAATATAAGAAATTTCTTGTGTAGCCTCCTTCGCAATTCTCATATGTTCTACTTAAGAAAAACGAAATGTCAAAAAAAAAATAAAAAAGTGCAGTGTTATACATTAAAAAGTTTGTTAAAAGTGCTCAAGTGAAAAAAATCTTTTCAGGTTGTTGAAGTGCTACTCCAGCTGCCGAAGAAGGAAAAATAAGATGCACCAATGGAAAAAACCTTTAAATTTACAAAACCAATATGTAAATAAACCAAATTTTTTGTAAATTTACAAAACAAATATGAAAATTTAAAAAACAAAATTGTATACTTACGAAAAAAGTTGTAATTTTACAAAAATGAAATAGAAAATACAAAAACAATATTGTAAATTTACAAATTTTATGATTAAACTACTGTTTTTACGGCAAAAAAAATAAGGAAAAATGGTACATATACAATAAAAATTGTAAATTTACCACTTTTTATTGTAAATATACAAGTTTTTTGCATAAAAAACAGTAGTTTAACCAAATAATTTGTTAATCTACAATTTATTTTTTTTCATTTTCTATTTTTCCTTGTAAAATAACAACCTTTTTCTGTAAGTTTACAATTTTGTTTTGTAAATTTACCAAATTTTTTGCAAATTTACAAAAAAAATGTTCACCTCGAAGATGATATTTTACAAAAAAAAATGTAAATTTACATTTTCTTTTGTTAAATCAATTTACAAATTATCCCCGTAACTTTACGGGGATTCTTGCTAGTACATATTTTACAAAACCTGCCCCGTAAAATCACGGGGATTTTATGTCATTTTACAAACTTTTTTTTTTGAGTGTACATTACAGTTTTTTTTGTTAGTTATTCAAAAAAACGACTTAAAATAACTAACAGAAACAGTTGTTTGATATTTTTCATACAAAAATAACTGACTTTGTATTTGAAAACATGTAACTACTGTAAAATATACAAACAACTAACATGTAGTAACTTACATAATTTTCTGAGTATAGGGTTAAGCACACAAAAAAAATATGTGGAAAAAAAATTTGAGTAATCACTTGTTTAAATTTCAAAAAAAAAAAAAAAAATCAGTAATTTTTTAGTTGACGCAAAAGTTAAAAAAAAAAAAAATTAAGGAAATAATTAAAAAAAAAAAATTTAATAGTTTTTTTATTATCTTAGTTTTTAGAATTCCAATTTAGTTTATAGTTGTTTGTATATGTATATAAAAGTTTGAAATCATCTTTATGCAAATTTTCTATGTATTTAAGACATAAATATATTTGGTAAAAGTTTAAAAAAAATTATTTTTTTTTTTTTTTTGTAAAAAAAAATGTGAAACTTTTCTTAACTTAAAAAAAAAAAAAATAAGTAGATTTGTAATTGATACAATTGAAAACTCAATTAAAAGAAAAACGAAAAATTTTGGGTAAGGTTTTAATTGTATCAATTAAAAATTTACTAAAAATATTTTTTATACATTTAATAAATTTTTATTAAAAATTTACTCAATACTATTAAATCGTTAGCTGGTGCAAAATTGAGCATTTTTTTTAGTTTTAAAAATTTACTCAAATATTTTTATACCCTCCAACTAGTGATAGAGGGTATATATAAGTTTGTCATTCCGTTTGTAACTCATCGAAATATCGATCTGGGACCCCATAAAGTATATATATTCATGATGCCCGATCGATTCTAAGACATTCTAGCGATGTCCGTCTGTCCGTCTGTCTGTCTGTGGAAAATGCTGTCACGGACAAAATATTGCACAGAGATGACTGAAACTTAATGTATTTATTGGAAGTTCTCCCGAGAAGTTTGGCATTGCATTTGAGCGATATCGGTTCAGCGGTTCAAAAGTTATGAACGAAAATGTAAGCACACCTCAAAATTTTCAGTACATTCAACATAACCTAAAAATACAAAATGCTCTAATTCGTCTTCTGGTTGACATATGTGAACATAATTGAACACCAAATGGTATCTAAACAAGTACGAACATATTTTTTGACAAAAAAGAAAAAAATCGCGGATTTTTTTTTTACCAAAATTTTTTTTTCGCGGAAATTTTTTTTTTCAAAATTTTTTTTTTTTCAAAAGTAATTTCCTTTTAAATAAAGTTTTTTGCAATAATCTTTATGAAATTGTGGAGGGTATCACTACATTCGGCAAGGCCGAATTTAACATTTTTAGTTGTTTTATATTTTTTTTGTACACTTACATAAAAAATTAAGTTGTCACAACCAAAAATATTTCAACCTAATTTTTAAGGTCGTTACAATCTGTGTGCGGTTCTGGCAACCATAGTATAGTTTTGACAACTGCAATGGAGTTGTGACAACCGTGGTTAAAATATTTGCAGTTTTATTAACTGGATTTATTATGTGGGTGAGTAGACTTGCATTTTTTTCTCAACTTTCGATTTTCCCAAGTGTCCGGGAAAATTTTTATTGTCCAAGGTCTAAAACTTATGTGGTACAAATTTGAGGTCAATCGGATTAAATTAACCTGTGGCGCCCGGCGCACAGTGGGTTCGATGGTACCCAAAATGGCGATTAATTCAGGTAAGCAGTAGTTTTAGAATATTATATTTTTTTATTGATGAACTAATATAAACACGTAAAAATACACATTTTGGAAAAAAAAAATGGAATTTTTTTTTTTTTTAACCTGTTAGGCGTTTTTTCGTTTTTCGGAAAAAAGGGTTATAGTTCCCAATTTTTGCTTTAACTTTGGAATGAAAAGCGATAAATTAATAAAAAAAAATGGAAATTAAAGTGTACATAATGTGCTTTCAAAATAATTAAATAAAGAACGCATAATATGTATTTATATTATTACAAATTTTATTTGAAATCCAATTCTTTTTTCACAAAATCTCCTAAATGTAGAAATTTATCTGAAAAAAGTGATTTAAGGGAATATTATAGTTTTTTATTAACGAATTATCATAAATATATAAAACACAGCATTTTAGAAAAAAAATTAAAAAAAAAAATTTTTTAATCTTTTATTCATTTTTTTTTTTGTTTTTCGAAAAAAACACGAAACCCTTGAACATGTAATAAAGCTACAAAAAATAAATGGAGGGGACGTTTTTGGTGTAGGGGGAGGGTTTGCGGGGAGACTATGGGGGACACCTTCCCCTCGCCATAAACGTTGCCAAATTAATAATTAAATGTCAGTTTTAACACCTAATTAATAAAAATGTATCATTATTTAAATTATTTTTTTCTACAGACGCCCCCAAAAAGGGGCGGAACGAAAAATTGGCTTTCCTGATCCCATTGGTTCAAATTCAGGTCGATGAACTTCATATGGCATTAAAATGTTTCATTTATTGAACAAATATACAAATAAAACATGTACAAAAAAAATTTCTGGGGTAGTTTTAGTTCTTCAAGGGGGAACTTTTTCCCCCTGGTCCGATTTTGCTCGTTCAAGAACTTAACCAGCCTATAACCATTATACATATTTGTGACAAACTTCAGGATTCTACACTGATAGAAATTTGTACATGACAATAATGAAAATCTACATTAATGTTATGAAAAATGACGTTAAAAAGGAACCTATGTAGGGTTTCATTGAATTAATAATTTGAGTATCATAAAATGTAATTGCAAGAACAAGTTTCATTAAATTAATGAAAATTGTTCATACAAAATATAAATTGTATTTTATGAAAATGTTTCATTACTTTAATGAAAAAAGTATTTAATTCTTATGAAATACTTTCATTGAATAAACCCTCCTTTTTATTTTTGAAATGAAATACTTTTATTGAATAAATGTTACTTTTATTTTTAAAATGAAATATATGTATGAAATTGTAAAGATCTTTTTATAGAGTTAAAAATAATAAAAAATTGTTTTCACTTAGTTTTCTCGCACAAAATTTTACTCCAACCTTAAATTGTAATACATAATTAAAACCACGAACTTATATAAAACATCACAAAAATTAGTTAATTAATAATTTTTTTAATTAATAACACTGTGCAACAAATTTTGGGTCATCGCATTGAGCCTCAATGCCTTCAACGCCATATGAAAGTAGACCATCAAATGGACACAATCACCAAAGGGTCTTGCAAAGTCAGTTCGGATTTCTTTTTTATAGCTCACTGAAGTTTTTATTTTTTTTATCAAAGGTGTTTGGAAAACGTCTAAAATACTATAATAAGAACACATCTGAGCTTCAAAATATGATTTGATGTCTGCAGTGAAATTTCATGGCGGTTCTTTTCTTAGAAAATTTAAACCCTCTAACTGTCATTTTAAGGGGTCATTTTAGTCCTTTTTCAAAAACTAAACACAGAAGTCTAATAAAACGTCTATTTAGAGGGTTAAAATGTTCTACAAATATTTTCCTCATAAAATTTCACTAGGGGTTGTCAAATGTTCAAAGTTTGTGCGACATGCGCAAAGTGCTTAAAAAGGGTCAAGTATAAATAATCAATGTTTGTTATTTTTTTTTTCCAAAGCAGTGTTAAGAAATATCGACAAAAACCAGTGCAAATATACTTTTGAGCTAAAAATGATGTTCTGATGTGTTTTATAAAATTTTATGATGATTCTTTTCTTTGACCAAATTAACCCTCTAGCTCCCGTTTTAAAGGGTCATATTTGTCCTTTTTTAAAAGAAATACAAAAAAGTCTATAAAAAAAGGCAGTTAAAGGGTTAAAATGTTTGACAAATATTTTCTGCATCAAATTTTACTAGGGCACGTCTAAGACAGAAAGTTCGTCAAGCATATAAAAAATTCTTAAAAATTTTAAAGTATTAAATTTTTTTTTACATATATTTTTTTTTGGGCCGAAATATAAAAAAAAGTAACAAAGTTAAATTCGACTTTGTCGAATGTATTAATACCCTCCACGATGTAAAAAAGTTTATTTGCAAACAAAAAAAAAACGCAAAAAAATGTTTTTAAAAAACAAAAACCCTCCAAAATAAATTTTTTGGGAAAGAAAAATTCGACGAAAATGTTTTTTTTTTAATTTGTTTGTACTTGTTTAAATACCATACGGTGATCAATTCTGTTCACGTGTGTCAAGCAGCAGCCGAATTAAAGCATTTTGTGTTTTAGGCTAAAATACAAAATGCTTTAATTCGGCTGCTGGTTGACACATGTGAACAGAATCGATCACCGAATGGTATTTAAACGAGTACAAACATATTTTTTACAGAAAAAATAACATTTTTGTCGATTTTTTTTTTTTACCAAAAATTTTTTTACGCGGATTTTTTTTTTTTTTTTTAATTTTTGTTTGTTTTAATTTTTGCAAATAAACTTTTTTACATCGTAGAGGGTATTAATACATTCGACAAAGTCGAATTTAACTTTGTTACTTTTTTTTATATTTCGGCCCAAAAAAATATAAAAAAAAATTTTTGAATACTTTAAAATTTTTAAGCATTTTCTATATGCTGGACGAACTTTCTGTCTTAGACGAGCCCTAGTAAAATTGATGCAGAAAATACTTAAAAAACATTTTAACCCTTTAACTGCCTTTTTTTATAGACTTTTTTGTAATTCTTTTAAAAAAGGACAAATATGACCCTTTAAAACGGGAGCTAGAGGGTTAATTTGGTCAAAGAAAAGAATCATCATAAAATTTTATAAAACACATCAGAACATAATTTTTAGCTCAAAAGTATATTTGCACTGTTTTTTGTCAATATTTTTTAACACTGCTTTGTTAAAAAAAATAACAAACATTGATTATTTATACTTGACCCTTTTTAAGCACTTTGCGCATGTCGCACAAACTTGGAACATTTGACAACCCCTAGTGAAATTTTATGAGGAAAATATTTGTAGAACATTTTAACCCTCTAAATGGACGTTTTATTGGACTTCTGTGTTTAGTTTTTAAAAAAGGACTAAAATAACCCCTTAAAATGGCAGTTAGAGGGTTAAAATGTTCTAAGAAAAGAACCGCCATAAAATTTCACTGTAGACATCTAATCATATTTTGAAGCTCAGATTTGTTCTTATTATAGTATTTTAGACGTTTTCCAAACGCCTTTGATGAAAAAATAAAAACTTCAGTGGGCTATAAAAAAGAAATCCGAACTGACTTTGCAAAACCCTTTGGTGATTTTGTCCATTTGATGGCCTACTTTCATATGGCGTTGAAGCCATTGAGGCTCATTTTTCTTGTTGCACAGTGAAATTAGTTTTTATTTAAAATTTCGTAAAAAATCTAAAAAAAACACAAATTAGCCAAGTTAAAAAAACACTTTCACATATTTTTTATTTTATCTATAGATTTCACTCAGTTTTCTCACACAAAATTTTACTATAACGTTTACTTTTAATACATAAGTAAAACCCCGAAATAATTTAAAACAACGTGAGTTTTATAAATACTTATACAGTCAAACTCGGTTATAACGCACTCGGTTATAACGAATTCTCGGTTATAACGAACTAATTCTAAAGTCCCGACGTTTTAGCATCAATTTTCACACAAAATACTTTTTTTATAACGAACTCGTTTATAACGAATCCTCGGTTAAAACGAACTGCTTATTATGGTCCCACAAACATAATTTCATGTAAATTTACCTTTTTATAACGAACTCCCATAAAAATCTTTTAATGTGTGGCAATCATGTTTATCAAACTAACAAAAGATTGAAATTTTTTGGTTTTATATTATAATTTTGATAAAATGTATTTATATTTTTAATGATTTATTCTCAATAAATAGTTTATTAACGAAAAAAAACATCTTATTAAACAAAATTGGATCTATTTTTTTGATATACAACTAGGTTGATAAAAAATATACCCCGCTTATAGCGAACTTCGCTTATAACGAACTATTTTTACTGGTCCCTCGGAGTTCGTTATAACCGGGTTCGCCTGTAATTAATCAACAATATTTTATTTTAAATTTCGTAAAAAAATTCTTAGAAAAAATCACGCTCTGATCAGCTGTTTTTTGCGCGCGTAAACTAACAGATGCGACACGACAAGTGTCAAAAAACAGAAAATTTTGTAAAAAAAACTTAATGAAATTTTTTAATGAATCTACGAAATCTAATGAATCAAAATTAATGAATATCTTGCACAATATGTATGAAATTTCATTCAGCATATGAAATATTTCATTGTTGTAATGAAACAACGTTAATGAATTCCATTCATTAGTGATATGAAGCGTTTTTCTATCAGTGTAGAAAGATCAAATTTCACATTTTGCGGTATTATCCTTTTTCAAGATCGCGTTATGGCCACAGTTAAATTTCCGACATTGCCACATACTGCCTATACAAGATAATTTCAGTGCGGTCCAGAGAAAAAGGATCAAAAGTAGGTCCCAAAAGAAGCGGCAAAAGAACACCTCCTACACTCAAAATAATTCTACAGTAAAAGGTTTAGTAAGTGATTTTGTACAAAAATCTACTACTAATTTATTGGTTTTAGTACCTTCAAAGTACTAAAATTAGTAATTTTTACTGGTTTTCAATAATTTTAGTAAAAAATTTTAGTATTGATTACTAGGGTGATCAATTATTCGATTTTTTTCAAAAACCGGTTTTCGAATAGTTCGAAAATCAGCATTTAAAAAAACGGTTTCGGTTTTTTAAATTGACAAAAAAACGGTTGAACCGGTTTTTTTGCAAAAATAGGTAAACAACGACGACCACACCACGACCATTATAAAGCAGATATTGTCAACAAAATCGATCTACAACATTTCAAATTCTATTTCAGAAAATACAAATTGTATTTAAGAAATTCTCAATTATATTTTAGAAATTTCTAAACACATATATTTGAGAAATGTCCAATTTTATTTAAAAATGTTTTGATTAATGTTATTTCATAATTTTTCATTCATATTTCAAAAACTTCCATTTATGTTTCAAAAATTTTCAATTCTATTTCAGAGGTTTCCATTTGTACAAATTGCATGCAAATTAAAATTTCTGAAAAACAAATGGAAATTTCTTTAAACTATGTACATTAGAGCGACTCAAAAAAAAAAGTGATTTAGTTACCCCTCTGAAAATAAAGCTTGATATGTTTTATGATGATTTCCAAAATATTTTGGTTTTAGCGTTGACCATCCGTGAGCTGGACCATTTTTAAAAAAGGTCCTTTTTTCAGTTTTTCGAAGTTTTTTGTACTTTGCTCCAAGACGACATAAATAAAATTTGGTGTCATCGAAAAGAGTTTTTGACGCAGCATCAAATGGTATATAAAACTTGACCACTTGCGACCTACAAATTGCGATATTTAACTAAATACATATTTTCGTTTCGGGTTTTCATACAAATTTTACGTATTTGGAAATAATGTTCTGCTTTTCAAATTGAATCTGTTTTAAAATAATGTTTATTAATTTTTTTTTTGTAATTATTCACTTTAAACGCGAAAATCGCGATATATTTTTTATTTTTTCAAATATAGGCAATATGGGTATCAAAATTTTTCATTTTTCAATTATAATAACCTGGTGATAAGTAAAAGATCTGTTTTCAAATCTAGGATGCTGTGAGATAAATTTAAGTTTTTAAATATTATTTTTTTAACAATGTTCTGCTTTTAAAATTGAATATGTTTAAAAATAATGTTTATTTATTTTTTATTATTCACATAAAACGCGAAAATCGCGATATATTTTCTCTTTTTTTAATATAGGCAATATGGGTATCAACTTTTCTCATTTTTCAATTATAATAATCTGGTGATAAGCAAAAGATCAAATCTAGGATGCTGTGAGGTATATTTATGTATTCAAATTTTATTTTTTTATATTTATGTATTCAAATTTTATTTTTTTAGTTGAATCTATATATATAATTTCCCTATTTGTGTGTTCCTCTTTTTTTGTCTATCCAGAGCTTTTTGAAGCCCACTGATGAGCTACAAAGCTGAAAATTGGCATGCATATAGTAAAACACCTGGGGCAGATCCTAACGTAGCCGGATTTTCGATTTTTTGCCTGTGGGCGGAGAAATAAGCGGGAAAGTGGGCGTGGCAAAATTAAATTTTTTGACGTTTTTGCTTAATTTAAAGCCCCCAAATGACTTAGGAAGCAGAAAATTTCCTAGAATATAGTCCTAACGATGCCGCATATCCCCAAGTAGTCGGATTTAAAATTTTCGCAATGTGGGCGGAGAATTGAGGGGGAAAGTGGAGTGGCAAAATTTAGATTTTTTTAACATTTTTACTTCTTTTGAAGCCCCCAAATGACTAAGGAAGCTAAAAATTTCCTAGAATATGGTCCTAACGATGGCGCATATCCCCAAGTAGTCGGATTTAAAATTTTCGCAATGTGGGCGGAGAATTGATGGAAAAGTGGCGTGGCAAAATTGGTATTTTTTAAAATGTTTACTTCTTTTGAAGCCCCCAAATGACATAGAAAGCGGAAAATTGCATAGCATTAAGTTCTAACAATGAAGCATATCCTGAAGTAATCGGATTTAAATTTTTTAGACTGTGGAAGGAGAATTAAGAGAAAAATGGGGCGTGGCAAAATTGTGTTTTTTAATATTTAATTTGAAGACCTCCAATGACCTATGAAGATGAAAATTGGCATTTTTTCTTATTTTAAAGTCCTCTAATGACTTAGGAAGCTGAAAATTTCCTATCATATAGTCCTATCGATGAAGCATATCCTGAAGTAGTCGAATTTTAAATTTTTGGACTGTGGGCGGAGATTTGAAAGGAAAATGGGGAGTGACGAAATTGGGATTTTTAACATTTTAACTTCTTTTGAAGCCCCAAAAGGAAGCGGAAAATGCACAGAATTGGCATGTATATAGAAGGTTTCATGTGAAAGATCAACACGAGCCTGGATTTTTGATATCCAGTGTATGGGTGGAGAATAAGAAAGGCAAAGGGCGTGGTAAATTTATTCGATCTATTTTCTGAATATATATTTTATTTTTTTTTTGTTTCTCTTATTTTTTATGTATCCAGCGACTTTTGAATCTCATTGATGGACTTAAAAGCTTAAAATTGGCATATATATAGTAAAACACCAGGGACAGATTCTTACGAAGCCGGATTTTTTGCCTGTGGGCGGCGAATTACGAGAAAAAGGGGACTTGGCAAAATTATTTTTTTTTAACATTTTAAAGTATTATAAAAATAAAATATTTGAGCTCGAGGCCTGGATTGTTCTTTAATTAGAATTCTTCTTTACTAATTTCCAATATTTCGCTACTCTTCGAGTAGCATCCTCAGTATCTTTAATTTAGTATCTTTAATTTAAATATAAAAACTGAGGATCCCTGAGGATGCTACTCGAAGAGTAGCGAAATATTGGAAATTAGTAAAGAAGAATTCTAATTAAAGAACAATCCAGGCCTCGAGCTCAAATATTTTATTTTTATAATTTATTGGAAAGGTCGAATAAAAAACAACTTTAATTTTAGAGTATTTTTAAGCTCCGCCCCAATGAATACGGAAGCTGAAAATCCCTAACATGTAGTCCTAACTATGAAGTATATTCTAAAGTAGTCCGATTTAACATTTTTGGAATGTAGACGGAGAGTTGAGAGGAAAAAGGGCCAAGGCAATATTGTGATTTTTTTTTTTTTTTATTTGACTAACTTTAAAGCCCTAATGACCTACGCAGCCGAAAATTGGCAAGCATATTGTCCTGACACTGAAGCATATCCTTAAGTAGTCAGACTTAAAATTTTTGGACTGTGGACGGAGAATTGAGAGGGAAAAGGGGCGTGGATACGAGTAACGGTGGAGCTTATCCTAAAGTAGTCAGATTTAAAAAATTTGGAATACACAGAAAAAACAGTTTAGTTGTGCTTGCCGAATTAAGAGCGAACTTCATGGTTTAATTACAACAACTGAAATTTTCGGTTGCGATTACCGAAATTTATTTGGACCAACAGAAGTTAAATATTCAAAACAAATTTTGGTAATCGCAACCGAAAATTTAGGTTGTTGTTATTAAACTATGCAGTTGGCTCTAAATTCGGCTGGCACGACTAAACTGTTCTCTCTGTGAAGAGACGGAGAATTAAGAGAAGAAATGGGCGTGGAAAAATTATGTTTTTACATCTTACCTAATTTTGAAGACACCTTATGACCTTGAAAGATGAAAATTGGGATGCTTATGGTACGGACTATGGCAAAGATCAACTCTGATATGGATTCAGTTTGTATATATAATCTGTAACGTAGCCGGATTTTCGGCCTTTAAGTCAGAGGGTGTGGCGGAGGACGGCGAAATTTAGTTTTTAAACATTTAAACTATTTCTGAAACCACTAATGACTAAGGAAGTTGAAAATTGTAAAGCATAAAGTATTGACAATGGATCATATCCTTATGAAGTCAGATTTAATATTTAAACTGTGTACGGAGAATTATAAGGAAAAATTTAAGTGGAAAAATTGTGTTTTTAACATTTTAGCTAATTTTAAAACCCTTCATGATAAAAAGAAAGATAAAAATTGCCATGTATATAGGAGTGACCATGGGACAGATCCACACGATGGATTTTTGATATCCGGTTTATGGACGAAGAGACGAAATGGGCGTGCTAAATTTAGTTCTAAAATTTTATCAATAAAACCTTTTATACTCATTAAAATTTTTTCCCAGTTTGGGAAATATATTGATGTAACTCAATCTAGCAATATTAAATTTTTGAAGCACAAACATAATTTTTTTATAAAGTTTGGTAAAATATTAGAACTATTGAGAAAAGCGATTTGGTGTTCCGCCTGGCAGGGACAGGCTATTCGACTAGTACATATATAAAATGAGAAAAATAGTAACTAACAGAACACCAGATTATTATAATTGAAAAATGAAAAAATTTGATACCCATATTGCCTATATTAAAAAACATAAAATAAATCGCGATTTTCGCGCTTTATGTGAATAATAAAAAAAAAAATAAATTGACATTATTTTAAAACAGATTCAATTTGAAAAGCAGAACATTGTTAAAAAATTAATATTTAAGAACTTAAATTTATCTCACAGCATCCTCGATTTGAAAACAGATCTTTTACTTATCACCAGGTTATTATAAATGAAAAATGAAAAATGAAAAATTTTGATACCCATATTGCCTATATTTGAAAAAAGACAAATATCGCGATTTTCGCGTTTTATGCACTGAAAGAATTTTGTTCATTACGGATATGAAAACGTACATTGTTTCTATGAAAAAAATCATTAGAAGTGAGCCAATGATGCCCTTCATAGAATCTATGAAACAAATTCATAGAAACCAGATACCTATGAAAAAGTCCATAGGCTATGGAAAAAAAATTTTATTGTTCAATTCTATTTTTTTTTTATTTTGTTATTTAATTTTTATTTACTTTATTATTTTATTTTTATTTATTTACAATATTCTATTTTTAAAAATTTATTTATTTTTAACTGATCCCCACCGAGATTCGAACACAATACCAGTTGTTCGTGAAGCTTAGTCTCTAACCACTGAGCTAAAGTAAATAAACAAGTTATAACACTTAAAATCCATTTTGTTAAATATCCTGCTTTAAAATATTATGCTCTGCCACAATGCTCTGCCAAAATCTGTGTGTATGTTTGTAGAAAACAAAATGTTTGTGTATTTGCAAAAAAAAAAAATAACGTACATTACAAAACTAAGTGTTAGTCGGCGCGGTTTTTCTCCTTTGGTGGCGCTGCTAGCTAAGGCGTCGATTATAAATTTCCCAGCCGGTAGGTCTTGGGTTCGAACCCCACCTGGGCAGCAATATTTTTTTTTTTTTTTACGTTTTTTATGTTTTTTTTATATTTTTTATATTTTTTTAATATATTTATTCAAATTATTTAATTATTGTAACATTATTTTAATTTTTGAAAAATTATTAATGACATTTTTTTTCTATGAATTTTTTCTATGAATCTTACAAAATCTATGAATAAAATTCTATGAAATATTTCAAAATACTAATGAATATTCATTCAGCCAATGAATTGTTTCATAGATTCTATGAATTTGGTTTTATGAAATATGTTCATAGATATTATGAACAATAATTCTTTCAGTGTGTGAGTAATTACAAAAAAAAAAAAAAAAAATTAACATTATTTTAAAACAGATTCAATTTGAAAAGCAGAACATTATTTCCAAATACGTAGAATTTGTATGAAAACGCGAAACGAAAATATGTATTTAGTTAAATATCTCAATTAGTAGGTCGCAAGTGGTCAAGTTTTATATACCATTGGATGCTGCTTCAAAAAATCTTTTCGATGATACCAAATTTTATTTATGTCATCTTGAAGCAAAGTACAAAAAAATTCGAAAAACTGAAAAAAGGACCTTTTTTAAAAATGGTCCAGCTCACGGATGGTCAACGCTAGAACCAAAATATTTTGGGAATCATTATAAAACACATCAAGAGGGGTAACTAAATCACTTTTTTCTCTTCCATACAAGTTGAGTCGCTCTAATGTACATATGTGGAAAATTTGGAAATATAAACAAACAATTTTTAAAAATTAAATTTTCTGAAAAGCATTTGGTAACCTTCGAAATACAAATGAAAATCTTTAAAATACAAATGAAAATATTTTTAAATACGAATGCAATTTTGTAAAACGCATTTAGAAAATATTAAAATATAAAGGGAAATTTTTTTAATACAATTGGAATTTTACGAAAAGTATTTAGAAAATTTTTAAACTTAAATGGAAAATTATTATTTTTTTTTAGAATTAATCTAAGCAGGCTTTCAAGGTGGAAATGGAAAATGCTTTACTTCAAACTTTTTTATTTTTAAACAAAAATAACTAGCGATTATTAAAAAAGTTACTTAAATAAAATGTTGATAGTCAACAATAATGTTCACTAAATTCTTTTTACTAATTTTTTTATACGTAAAAATTTGAAATTTTCAAAAATAATCACTCAAATTAAATGTTATTCCAAATGGTTGGCAATTACAATGGTATTTATGAATTCGGCAAAGTCGAAATAGTTTATTTACTTGTTTGAAATCAGTTAGGATTTTTTTGAACATCTTTTTTAGTAACCAAATAACTAATAAAAGAAGTATATCGAGTTAAAAAGGGTTTATTTAAAAAACCGGGTTTCGACAGTCAAAAAACCGGTCTAACCGGTTTTCGAATAGATAAGATTTTAAAAAAACCGACCGTTGCAATCCACAAAAAACCGGTTTGACGGTTTCGAAAAACCGGTCTAATCACCCTATTGGTTACCAATTTCTGCACTAGGTCCTTTTGGACTAAAATTTAATTAAATTTTTAGTATTGAATACCCACGTTTTTTTTTTTTTTTGGGTGTAGTTGTTGCCCCTATTGACAAATCGAGTCATAGGTTAGGTTAGGTTGTAAGTGGCTGCTGACGTTTTACGTCAACACACGTAGACTCTGAGGTCCATTGTGATACCACGGGATCGTAATAGGTTTCCCTACTAGTCCCTGTCGTTAAACCAGTTTGAGCTTCTTATGAAACTCCTTAGATGTTGAATTTTGACATCCGACAAATCAGAAAGATCGTACAGCTCCCTAGATCCCAGTGAAGCAAGTCGCTGACCAGAAAGTACCGGGCAATGGCAAATAAAGTGTTCGATAGTTTCCAACTCCTCTTCATCCATGCAACTTCGGCAAAAGTCATTCGACGGCACATTTAACCGCTCTGCGTGCTTCCCTATAAGACAGTGTCCGGTAATTATAGAAACCACCGTCGAAATCTCTCCTCTTGGAAGCGATATCAGCTCACTTGTGCGCCCCTGATTAAGAGAAGGCCAAATCAGTCGTGTTGTCTCACACGTCCATCCATTTGCCCATCTTTGATTAGTCTCCGTCGCTGAACAAAGCCGTAGGTTTTGCTTGCAAGTTTCTAGAGGCATACCAACACATTCCAATTCTGTTGGAACCTGTAAGGTAGTTCCTAGTCTTGCAAGCTCATCGGCTTTGCAATTCCCTGGAATGTCTCTGTGCCCTGGGACTAGGGTTGCCATCCGTCCTCTTTTCCCCGGACACCGTCCTCTTTTTTAGGGCGTCCGGGGCAGTCCTACTTCTTTTTTAGAAAGTGTCCGGGGTTGTCCTACTTTTCGCACTTTTCCCCATAATATTTTTTTTATTACTTTTAAACTTTTGAATTTTTTTCGTCGCCATATTTTCGCTTATCAGCAGTAATGTCAACTTTTTGAGAACAAATCGCACAAAAATTAAAAAAAACGCTTCAAATTAATTATATTTTGAGTAAAAATTCACTCTAGGTTGTTTGAAAATAACTACGTTAGCATCAATTCTTATCAGCTGTTGTGTGTCTTAAAGTTTGCTCTCCGAAAAAAGATTTTTATATCAAAAAATATATTATTTTTGAGTAGGTTTTTTTCTAGCTCGAGGTCATTATTTCCTTTACTTATTAAAACTATGATATTCTCATATAATAATTTTCAAGAAAATTATATTTCTGTTTTAAATTTATTTATGTTGGTAATTTTTTGCAAGACTTAATCGACACGAGGGATTTGTCAGATCCCATTGTCAAGATTATTTAGCAAAAATAAAAACCCTATACTACAAGTAGCAAAGGGTATTTAATGACAATCGTTAATGATTAAACTAAAATAAAAATACGTATTCGACTCTATTCCCATTGGGAATTAGAAGACGAAAATTGTACCATCGTAGTAAGGTCACGATCATCAGCTAATTAACCAACAAATATTAAAAACTTACAAATCCCGAAACACGTGTCGATAAAGTCTTGCAAAAATGACCAACATAAATAAATTTAAAACAAAAAAAATATTTTTTTTTTAAATTATTATATGAGAATATCATAGTTTTAATTAGTGAGGAAATAATGACCTCGAGCTAGAAAAAAAAAAATACTCAAAATATAATATTTTAAAGGTCGAGTACAACAATTTTTATTTTTTAATAAAAATTAATCAGAATTTGAACATTTTGAAAATTTTTAAATAAAAATGAGCATTTCTGAAATACAATTGAATTATCTAAAATTCCAATTGAAAATATTTAAATTCAAAAGTATTTTTCTTAAAATCATTGAGAAAATTTTGAAATGGAAATGTTTAAAATACAAATGGAATTTTCTGAAAACCATTTAGAAAATTTTTAATTACAAATAGAAAATTCTGATATACAATTGAAATTTTTTGAATTATAATTGGACATTTTTTAAAATTAACCAAACATTTTTGAATAAAAATGAATATTTCTGAAACATAATTGAAAATTTCTCATATATAATTGGAAATATAGTTAAAAATTTTTGAAATATAATCGGTATTTTCTGAAATAAAATTGGAAGATTTTCTTTTATGTATTTTTGTGATTTTTTTAGTGGAAATGAAAATTGTTTCCTTAAAAAAATGCAGTTTTTTTGCATATTGGTTCGCGCAGTTTACTTTTTTTAAATTAATTTATTAAAAAAAATTGTCCTCTTTTTTGGGTCAAATGTCCTCCTTTTTTGAGGTTGGCGTCCTCTTTTTCTCAAAAAGGAAATGGCAACCCTACCTGGGACCCATATGAGTCGTATGTTAAACTGCTTGGCCATCTCATTTAAAGACGTGCGGCAGTTAAGGGCAGATCTTGTTTTCAGAAACATTGAATCCAGGGACTTGACCGCGGCTTGACTGAAAGTATAGATGTTGACTGCGGTTGTAGACAAGACATTGCAGCTCAACCAGTCAGCCACTTCCTTTATTGCCAGCATCTCTGCCTGGTAAACACTGCAATGATCTGGCAATCTACGAGCCAGGCTCAATCCAAGCTCTTCCGAATAGACCCCAAAGCCCACTTGTTCGTGCAGCCTCGATCCATCTGTGTAAAAATTTATGGTAGCTCCTCTTCCCGGAGTATCCCCAATCCAAGACTCCCTGGATGGTATCATAGTGGTAAAGTGGCGCTCAAAAAGGCTCAAAGAGGGAGCACAATCCACATTTTGTGGTATTGTTATCTTTTTCAAGATCGCGCTATGGCCACAATCGCTGCTCCTCCATTGCAGCGTGCTATTAAGTCGAATTGCCGACGCAGCTGCATACTGCCTACCCAATATGTCCAAGGGTATCAGGTGAAGGAGGATTTCTAATGCAGCCGTAGGTGTAGTACGAAGAGCACCAGTGATGCACATTGACGCCATTCTCTGTACCTTCGTGATAAAGACACAGTTCGCTTTTGTTTCTAAAGCAGGCCACCAGACAATGATTCCATACAGCAAAATTGGACGCACCACTGCTGTATAGATCCAATGAACGACTTGAGGGCTAAAACCCCATCGTTTTCCAATGGCCCTTTTACAGGAATACAAAGCAATCGTTGCTTTTCTCACCCGTTCCTCAATATTACGCCTGAAATTCAGCTTCCTATCTAGAAATACTCCAAGATACTTGGCTCCATCTGAGAGGGTGATTTCAGTACCGTCCAGAGAAATAGGATCGAAAGCAGGAATCTTAATTTTCCTTGTAAATAAAACAAGCTCTGTGTTACTAGGATTAACTCCTAGACCACAGTCTCTTGCCCATTTAGACAGATCTTTCAGAGAACCCTGAAGAATATCCCGCAATGTTGGCAGATGCTTCCCCTTTACCGCTATCGCGACATCGTCAGCATATGCGACAACATGACAACCACCGGTCCTCACAGCAGTTGGGTCTACGCCCCGGGATCGACGCGGGAACCACAATCCCGCCCAAGGACTGCAAAACCTCGGACACTGGAGTCCAGCATGTAGGTACAAGGAACCCACAAATTCCATATCCCCCCCCCCCCATTTTTCCCCACTGAACAGACAACACCGGCATGCCTGTTCAGACTAACAACTCTCCTAGCCGGTGACATAGAACAGAACCCTGGTCCAATGAACAACAGGTGTAACAGGTGTGGAAGGTCCTTCACTGGCAAGGCCAAACCCATCAGATGTGCTGTGTGTGGTGACAGTGCACACCTTCGCTGCTCGGGACTGAGGAATGCCGATCTATATAGACCGGACTTCATCGGTCCCTGCTGCAGAAGGCTTCAAGCTGCCAACACACGTAGCACACCTGTGGGTGAGGCACCAGATCGGCCTTCCACACCTGGTGTCCAAGCAGGACCACACTCGACCGACGCTACCAACGAAGAACCAACCATTAGGGCCAGCCCGTTGGAACCTTCACCAGGTCTTGATTTCAAGATATTACAGTGGAATTGCAACGGGCTGAGCAGGAAGATCAAGGAAGTTACAGATTTCATGGACAAGAGACGCATCCTGATCGCGGCCCTCCAAGAAACTAAGCTGACGAGCAGGAACCCAATCTCCTGCTCGTCCAGCTATAGTATCATAAGGCAGGACCGCGAAAGGGATAAGGGCGGAGGCCTTGCTTTTCTTGTTCATGACTCTGTTAACTTCCGACCGCTGTCCATCACATCGAACGACGATCACCTGGAACTCCAGGGGATAGCCGTTCGATCAGGAGAGGATGAGATCGAAATTGTGAACGTCTACATCCCTCCAACAGCGGCCTGCCGTTCAAGATATCGTCCTTCCATTGAATTTTTAATGGAAGGCGATAGTAGGGTCATACTGGGTGACCTAAACGCTCACCATGATAGCTGGCATTCTGAGCTGGAAAATGATGCGAGGGGTAATCTCTTTGCTGATGAAATTGACAACACAAATTACTGTGTTGTCAACGAGAGACACCCTACTCGCATCACCGCAAACTGTCGCAGCTCACCAGATCTTTCGATAGTCAGCCCTGACCTTGTGGCCTTCACCACCTGGCATGCCGACATCGCCCTCAACTCTGACCACATCCCAATTACCGTCAAGATTGCAAAAAGCCTGGACTTCATATCTGCTGAAGAACGGACTTTTGTAAACTTTCGAAAATCGGATTGGGCCAGATTTGAGGAGGTGACGGAAGCACAATTTGGTCATCTGACTCCTCCCTCAACGTCATCAGAGGGAGAACGTAATATACGAAAGATCTTGGTCGATGCGAAAAACCGCTGCATCCCGGCTGGACGCATAGCGAAAATGCGCCCAAATTTTCCACCGGAGGAATGTCGCCTAGCAGATAGGCGAGATGCCATCCGGAAGGAAAATGCAGCGGACCCTCGTTTAAGGCAACTGAGCGCCAAGATTGAGGCTCTAGTCTCTGCTCACTGCAAAGACCTGTGGTTACGGCACCTTGAAGAGTCGGATAAAGGTTCTAAGCGTCTTTGGTCGACGATAAAGAACCTTTCGAATCCCCGTAGAAGCGGAAGACCCACTCTCACTTTTGAGAGTGGCACGCCGCTTGACTCCCAAAAGTGCTGTGCTGCCTTAAACCGACAGTTTGTAGAGCATCCAGCCAGACCCAACAGGGACCAGAGAGTCATCCGAAGGAGGATCAGATCTCTACCTCACACCGAAGATGTAGAGATCACTCCGGAGGATGTCTCTAAAGCTATCAAAGAAGCGAAAGCCTCCACGGCAATAGGTCCAGGTGGTCTCGCTATGATCATGCTTAAACACGTGGGGGAGAAAGGGTTGACATACATGGCAAAAACGTTTAGCCTGTGTGTTAACTCCTTGGAGATTCCAGACATGTGGAAGCTCGGGAAGATTATTCCCCTTCCCAAACCTGGGAAGCCCAATAACTTGGGGAGCTCCTACAGGCCGATAACTCTATTGTCACCAGTGGTTAAGGTCCTGGAATCTGTCCTTCTCCCTACTCTTAGGGGAATCTCCCCATGGCGGACCACCAACATGGCTTTCGTTCTGGTCACAGTACAACAACTGCGTTGTGCGAGATCACGACAGCCATAGCCGGAGGCCTTAACAGCAAACGCCCACACGAGAGGACCATTGTGGTCGCTCTCGATCTGTCTAAGGCCTTCGACACGGTCTGCCACACGTAGCTTCTGCAAGACCTGTATGACTCTACGCTCCCTAATGTCCACAAACGATGGTTGGCGAATTACATGGCTGGGAGGCAGTCATATGTAGAGTTTAGAGGTTCCAGGTCGGGACTGCGGAGAAATAAGCAGGGTGTTCCACAGGGGGGTGTCCTTTCACCCATCTTGTTCAACACGTATATCTCCAAAATCCCGACCCCACCTCCAGGACTGAAATTGATATCCTACGCCGATGACTGCACAATTTTGTGCACAGGCAGGGATATCGAAGCCCTGGAGGAACAGCTTAACAGCTATCTGCCAACCCTGACAAAATTTTTGGCAGATAGGAACCTCCAGCTCTCGACACCCAAGTCGACGGCCACGCTCTTCACCACGTGGACTAAAGAGGTTAACAGGGAACTCAATGTCCACATTAGTGGGCAGAGAGTTCCCACAGTGAAAAACCCCAAAATTCTTGGGGTTCACTTCGATAGCCTCTTTATGTTCGCGAGGCATTCTGAAGAGGTGACCAGGCGAGTGAAAGGGAGGAACTCCATTTTGAAAGCGCTAACGGGCAGCACCTGGGGTAAAGATAAGGAGACGATCTTGACTACGTATAAAGCCATAGGTCGTCCCATATCGATTATGCCTCCCCGGTATGGTCGCCGTCCGTTAGCGACACACAATGGAGAAAGCTCCAAACGGTGTAGAACACGGCCCTCAGGGTGGTAACAGGGTGTCATTCCATGGCATCTGAAGACCACCTACATGAGGAGACCAAAATTCTGCCCGTTCGGAGCCATTGCTCCCTTCTCACTAGTCAATTTGTACTTGGATGTCATATGACAGGGCACCCCAACCATGCAAGCGTCGTCGGTACGTCGGCACCAGAGGTGAGACAGGTGAGGTCTGACCTACGGTCCGAGAAATCGGCCGTGGATCACCTCATCGGTCTTGTGCAGAGTGGCGATTTAAAAGAGGCGCAGGCTCGCCTACACTCGGAGATCGTCTCGGAATCCATTGGGAGGATGCGAGACAATGTTGTGTTAGGTGGCAGGCCCCCTCCCCTTTCCGAATCCGAAAAGAGCCTGCCACGTAAGTTCCGCACGACATTGTCCCAACTCAGGTCAGGTTACTCTAGGGGGTTAAATAGTTACCTGGCCAGAGTTAACCCTGACATCTCTGATGCCTGCCCTCTTTGCAACGCTACTCCTCACAACACCATACACCTCTTCGAGTGCCCGGTTCGGCCCACGACACTCACACCTAGGTCATTATGGACCAATCCAGTCGAGGCAGCTCGCTTCCTCGAACTGGAAGGGTAACCTGTTTTATGTCTCCTATCCCAATCCCCTTCCCATCCCCATCCCTAAAATATTTTTAATAATATAATAATAATAATTTACTACTAACATTTCTCTGTATCTACATGTGAACCTCCAGTGGACGCTACAACAACAACAACAACATGACAACCACGTGCTTCTAGAGATAGTAGCATTGAATTCAGTGCCAGGTTCCAAAGAAGCGGCGAAAGAACACCTCCTTGTGGTGTGCCCCCATTGACAAATCGAGATATGACGGACGCTCCCAATTCAGACGTTATACGTCTACTGGCAAGTAGGCTTTCCACCATTAAAACGATTTCACGCTTTACTCCCAGACCAGACAATGCCAATATTATCGATTCTGGGATGACATTATTAAAAGCCCCCTCAATATCAAGAAAGGCCACCATAGTGTACTCCTTTACCGAAAGCGATCTCTCGATGGTACCAACGAGCTCATGAAGAGCTGTTTCCGTTGATCGTCCCTTGCTCTATGCATGTTGCTTTGTCGAAAGCAACCTCGGGTCAATCACTCTACGCAAATATGAGTCTATCATTCGTTCCATTGTCTTTAACAAAAAAGAAGACAGACTAATTGGTCTGAAATCCTTCGGAGCTGTGTGGGAACTTTTTCCAGCCTTCGGGATAAATACGACTCTGGTATCCCTCCATTTTAAAGGAATATACGACCAGTTGATGCATGCTGTGTATAGATTATATAGCAACGGGGCTATATAGTCCGACACTTGCTGCAACTCAGCCGGGATTATACCATCAGGTCCCGGGGATTTATAGGGCCTGAAGCTTTTTATCGCCCAGATTAATGTTGGCATATTTATTATTTCCGAAGCAATTTCAGATGCTTGGGCGTCAGAACGTTCCAAAGCTTGAAACGGCGTCATGGAATTGCCCGGAAAATGCGTGTTTAAAAGGAGATCCAGCGACTCTCCACTGGAGGAAGACCACACCCCATTAGGATCTTTCAGGTATCCCAGGGTGCAAGGAGAAGAAGCCAGAACCTTGCGCAGCCTTGATGCCTCAGAAACGTCTTATATGTTTCCACAGAAGTTTTTCCAAGAATCACATTTTGCATTTCTGATCATCTTTTTATAACTCTTAAGTTGCAGCCTGTATGCAGACCAGTCCTCGTCCGCTCTTGAAAATTTAGCCTTATTAAAGAGCTTTCTGCAGGAATCTCTGCTCGTCTGCAACTCATTTGACCACCAAGGTGGCTTTTTTTTCCCTCTAGGCTTTGCAGAAGGGCAAGACGCATCCAGGCACCTATTACAAACATTTGTTATATGGTCAACCAGACAGTCAATTTCCGCCAAACTATGCGGTTCAGATAAGGGTACTTCATCCAAAAGCAAAGAAAAAGTCTCCCTATACTATTTCACCCAGTTTGTTCTCCTCAGATTTCTAGAGACTGTCTCAACCGGGGCACGCTCCCTGAGTAAAAACTCAATGTAGCGATGATCTGAGAAAGAATGCTCTTCCAAAACTCTCCAGTCATCAATTCTATCAGACAATGTATCTGATACAAGTGTTACGTCAAGAACCTCTTGCCGCGTACTTGTAACGAAAGTTGGTTCACCACCCTTGTTACAAATATACAGGTTAGTGCTTAACAAAAACTCCAAAAGTGATTCGCCTCTATCATTTGTGTCTGTACTACCCCATATCGAATGATGTGCATTAGCATCACAACACACTACTAACTGGTGTCCCCTAGATTTAGACTCCCGAATTAGACCGACAACCTTCTCCGGGGGTATTGACCCCGGATTAGGAAAATACGCAGAGGCGAGCCAAATAGACTTCCCATGAAGCTCTAAGCTAGCCGCTGTAACATCCATATAACTAAAAGTTGATAAAAAGAATATATTTAAGCCATTTTTTGCCAAGATGCAGGCTCTTGGTGAGCCCTCACCTTTGGCAACCACCAACTTAAACCCAGGGGTCTTCAATCCGCAAACCCTGCCACCCCGCACCCAGGGCTCTTGGATAAAAACCAAGTCAACTTCTCCTGTCGTCAGGCGCAGCAAGAGTGCAACTGAGGCTGCCTTACAGTGATGGAGGTTTATTTGTAGGAACCGCAACATCTTGCTTTATTTCCACCATCCTTTCCAACACCGTGTTATTGGCTTCATCCTCCGTGTTATCAAAGAGGTCGCATTCGTCCCCAGATTCGGTTTCGAATAAGCCAGATACATATCCCATCTGTTCTGAATCGGAGGCAACAGAACTCTCCGAATTCCTCACTGCATGGGCCTCGTCCTGAATGTCACCCATCGTGGCATCAGCTTTATCCTACATGCCATCACAGAGGTCGCATTCGTTACCAGATTCGGTTTCAAAAATGCCAGATGCATCTCCCATCAGCCTAGAATCGGCCAGCTGAATATCAACCTTTTCCCGATTCTCCTCCTCAGCCGACTCTGCCACTGGCTTGTCTGCGTCCAAAAAAGTTTTCTGGTCGCCCTTGTACACATTGACTCTTATATGAAAAAATCCAAATCTAATAATGCCGTCAGTCCTGGCTAAAAGCGGAAGCGATTCCTCATTAACCAAGACCACTGCTTGACGACGAGCGTCCTCCATCTCACCCAATCTTGCAATTTGCCAATTCTGAGTAGGAAGGTCAGGATTGCAGACTTTTATCATCTTAAGAATCACCGCAGTGTCATTTGTAGCCATTGGGATCCATGCATGAGCTCTGGGTTGCGAGGGGATATCATGTTTTTCCACAACGTCCAGTCTGGCTCCAGGCCATAACTCTCCCACTTGGCTAATGGCAACCTTAAACACGGCTGCGGATCTTTCGTTCCCAAAAGCAACGAGTTTTACTCGCCCCTGATACCAACCTGCGTTGACAGTAGTAGGGAGAAAATCAGGCATACTCTCAAGGAGCCTATAGTAGATTTCATTTAGTTTAGTTTCAACTAAACTCCACTTGTCCCTTGGAATACTACAATCCCCATTTTGCCTGTTTATCACAGCCCTAACGAAGTTACCTTTAACCACTTCACTAAAAGACTGAGTCCAGACGTTGCCGGTCACCTTAGATCTCTTAGGTAAAGGTTTCTCGTCGGGCGAGCGCAACCTTTTACCAGACTTCGATGACGAGGCCGAAACAGCGCTCTGTTTGTCAGATGCGCGCATTGCCGAAAGTTTGTCCTGTTCTTCAATGACTCCTTTCGCCCATGATAGCGACGCCCTCTCACGTTCGGAGAGCTTCGTTCCATCAAGTTGGCTTAGTCTGTTAATTATTTTCAAACAAAGCCGTCTCTGGTTGTGCCTGACCTTTGATGGTTTAAGTTTCTTTTTCTTTTTACCACCAATATTAGGCTGGGCACCCCTACCAGAATCAAGGTCGGACTTCAAGGTCGCAACCCTAAGACCAGTGCTAGGACCAGCACCAGTCGGTGAGGCAGAGCCTCGAATTAAATCGGTATCATTTGTGTCCATATTTTCATTTTCCTGGATGTGGTCATGAAAATATTACAAAAATACCTATTACGAACAATTTCAAAAAATTCAATTAATAGCACGGAGATAAATTAAAACACGTCCACACTTCACAGAAAATAATATCGTAATTTTTTTTTTAATTAAAAATGGATTTGATATTAAATTTAACTTCAATTAAACATTTTAATTGATTCAATTAATGTTTTAATTGAATTCTTAACTCTACTGAAAACAAAAATAAAATAAACAAACGAAACCGGTTTTGTATGCATTAGTGTTAGTAGCCAATGAAAAAATAATAATGCAAAAAACAAAAAAAAAAACTTTTGAACTATTGTTTTCTATATTTTGGTGGTAGCAGTCAATGAATACATAAAACGCAACAAAAAAATTTAGTTTCATTGTTTTCTTTAAGGCGAGTGGTCGTTGCGGATAAAGTGTTTTGCTAAAAAAAATAATATGAGGCATTTGCCTTGTGTTTTGCACATTGAAATATAATACAATTTTTTTTGTTTCAACTTTACTAAAGCGACAAAAATGCATGCAATAACAAGATTTAAAAATAAAAATGTAGTTTTAAATAGTTATTGATATTTTAAAATACTACTATAATGTTTCTATGCAAAACTATACCAACTGTTTATATTTAATAAAGAAAATAAATTTCTTAATAATATAAAACAAACAAATTCTATGTTTATTTATTTTAGGGCATTTTTTGAAGTTAAACTTTTAAAATTAAATTGAGTTTTGGTCTTTTTTCCATTAAGCATTTTATGTGAATCAATAAATCTATATTATTGATTTTCAATTTTATATTATTTTTTTTTTAGTTTATTTAATTACAATTTTAATTGGTTTTCCATTTTATTTTCAATTAAAACTTTAATTGATTCAATTAACAATTTAATTAAGTTTTAAAACTATTTTCAAACAAAATGAGTAATTAATATGCCCATTTTCGTGATACGTCCGAAATCAATTAATTTTTTAATTGAATCAACGAATTTCGTAATTGAAATTCATTTTTATTTTTTTCTGTGTTGTCAACAGTTGAACGAAAAAAAAAAAAAAAAAATCGAGTCATGCAGAAGCTAAAGTCCGGGATGACGTTTTGAATAGCCCATTCTATATCATGAAAGTGAACTCATTTACCGAAAATGATCCCTCGATGGTAACATGAAGAGTGGTTTCAATGTTGCCGCACCCAGAAAAGTTTTACAGTAACTATTTTACGGTTATTCAAAAAGTTTTTAGTTAAAGTTATTTTAAACGTTTTATCGTTTGCTTTTCAATGAAAATAAAATATTGAACGATTTATACAGTTGTAAAAACAATAAACTACAAAAGTTACGGAAAAATATTTTTATCAGTTAAATTATTTGTGACTGATTATACCGTATAATTTTACAGAAGTACGGTTTTTGTAGTTTGTTATTCAAAAAATTTTATTATTACTTCACAAAATAAAAAATTGTAAACAGTTAAAATAACTGAAACATCGTTTGTTTTTACGGAATGTCTAGTCATTTATTAACGTTTAAAAATAACTGAAAAAGTATGTTGTTTCAAATGAAATATAAGTAGTCCGTTTTTTAAAAGGAAAAACGATTATTTTAAATGTTTTTTCAGTTGAATTTACTAACAAAATATTTTAAGTGCGAGACGAAAGCAACCACTAGTCAATCACTCTACTCAAATAGATATTATGATAGACTTATTGGTGTGTAATCCTTCGGGACAGTGTGGGAGTTTTTCCCAGCCTTCAGGATAAAAATAAAACTGATGTCCCTCCATTTCCAAAGGAATAAACAAACAGTTTTTGCATGCTGTGTAGCGGCACAGAAAAAAATGTGGAGGAAACAAATTTGAGTAATTACTTGTTTAAATTAAAAAAAAAAATGAATAATATTTTAATTGACGCAATTAAAAATTTACTTAAAAATTTTAAAAACTATTTAAGTAAATAATTTAATAAAAATTTAATAGTTTTTTATTTTTTTTTTAACTCATAGTTTTTTTAATTCTCGTATAGTTTATAGTTTTTTGTATATGTATATGAAGGTTTGTAATCGTCTTTATAAAATTTGCCAATGTTTTTGAGACATAAATATTTTTGGTAAAGTTTGAAAAAATAAGTTTTTTGTTTTTTTTTTTTTTTTGTAAAAAAATTTAAAACTTTTTAAAAAAATAAATTTTTACTCAAATTTTTTTTAACGTTTAATACTATTAAATCGTTTACTGGTGCAAAATTGAGTAATTTTTTACTCAATAGTAATAAAAATTTACTCAAATTTTTTTTTTTTTTTGTGTACTATACAACCAAAGGAAAATGTCGGTATATAACGCCAGGTTGTAACGTGGGTTTATTCGTGTTCAGGTTCAACTTGATGGCCACCAAACCCAAAGTAAACAAGTACGAAAGCTACACTCATAAAAATTTGTTAGTAATAATAATATTTTTGATCACATGATCAATTATTTTTATTTATTCTTTCTATTTATTTACAACTCATTTTTAATAAATTCGACCTAACCGAGAACTGGTAACAATGACCGTCGTCTCGTTGTAGCGAAAAAACCAAGGGTTCTGGTGGGAATCGAACCCACGACCCCCACGTTGAAAGGCTAGCACGCTACCAATTAGCCTACGGGGGCCCCCGAGTATTCCTTACAAAAAAGTCTGTTAGTATTCCTTACAAAAAACTCTGTTACCATTACTAATAAAGTTTTCAATTTGTGCCCGATAACTTTTTCAGTTACCATTACAAACTTTGGTTTTCAAAAATTAGTAATCTTAAAAATACTAAAAAAGTTAATATTACTAAATTTTTCTGTACAATTTTTGTAAAATGGATTTTAAAACGCGTTTGTAAATAATATTAACTTTTTTGTAAAAAAATTGTAAATTGTGTATATTTAATTTTTGGTATTTGTATACATCATGTAAATTGCGTATTGCGCTTGTTGTCGCCAATAACTATTTCCATGCAAGTCAGTTTTTGTTAGAATTTTCGATCTAAAAAAGAGAAAATATTGAACACATTTTTTTAATACAAAATATACATACTACCATATAAAATTAATTCTTTGAAGATTGATGTTGAATAAATTGGTGTACGGTGAACTAAAATGAAAAAAAATATCAACATAATGTTTTAAATAGATCACATAAATATACAATTGTTACCTGTTGTCACCATTTCCCACTGTTGCCAAGTTGGAGGTTTTCCCGCTAAATCTAGCGCTTTTTGTTTGGATTTAGCGGGGGAAAATTGGTTTTAGCGGGAACTGTCTTTTAGCGGGAAAATCTAGCGCTTTTTGTTTGGATTTAGTGGGAAAAATTTAGAGGTTTTTTCCAATTTTTCTTTTTTTCAATCAAAAACGCCAACTTTGTTGAGTTTTAGCGCTTTTTTTTTGTAAAAATATAAAATTCTCCCGCTAAATTTTTTTCGGCGGTTTCTTGCGCGTTTTTAGTGAAAAGTCAATTTTAGTAGAAAAAATAATTTGGAGGTTTTTTTTAATTTTTATTTTTTGTCAATCAAAAATGCCAAGTTTTTCCGTTTTTAGCGCTTTTTTTCGTAATTTAGCGGGAGAATTTTAAATTTTCCCCGGTAAATTTATTTTTGGCGGTTTCCAGCGCTTTTTTAGTGAAATTAAGAGGTTTTTGGTTAAAAATAGTTGGCAACAGTGCCATTTCCTATTTTGCTTTATTATTCTAAAAATAAAAAACGAGCTACATAACAGTGAATCAAGCCGACCGGCTCAAAATCGGCTGCGCGCAGCCGCCGGACAAGTTTTTACTTTTTTTCGCGCCGCCGTCGTTCAAAAAACAAATTTTACAACAAAACTAGAACAAAAAAGTTCAGCCGACACTGAGCCGCCGCCGAGCAAAATCGGTCGAGCCGCCGCCGACGAAAATTTTGGGTCGGCTTGATTGACTGCTACATAATTTTAAACAAAAAATACTTTAAAATTGTTTACCTGCTATGCTTTTTTTGTTGTAATATTTTTTTTGTACATTTTTTTATTCATTTTACCCGTCGCGCGATGTTCACCGATCGAATGTTATTTTGTGACTAAAATATTCAAAGAAAGGCATAAAGTAAATTACACAAAAATCAACCCTTTATGTGCGTGAGAAAAAAAATATTCGTGGATAGCATAAACAAAAAAATTCCGCAAGTAAAGAAGAAAGAAAAAAAAACTGATGTTATTATGGAAATTTTCCATTTGAAAAGGTCGGCATTGTATTTTAAATTTTGCATTTTAATTGAAAAAAAAACTAATGAAGCGTAAATGAATATTAAAAATAATAAACATATTTATACTCATCAAAGCGCAGTTTTATCATTAAAAAAATAACTAATACAGTCAAACTCGGTTATAACGAACTCGGTTATAACGAATTCTCGGTTATAACGAACTAATTCTAAAGTCCCGACGTTTTAGCATCAATTTTCACACAAAATACTTCTTTTATAACGAACTCGGTTATAACGAATCCTCGGTTAAAACGAACTGCTTATTATGGTCCCACGAACACAATTTCATGTATATTTACCTTTTTATAACGAACTCCATAAATATTTTTTAATGTGTGACAATCATGTTTATCAAACTAACAAAAGGTTGGAATTTTTTGGTTAATATTAAAATTTTAATAAAATTTATTAACATTTTTAATAATTTCTTCTCAATAAGTAGTTTATTGACGAAAAAACATCAAATGAAACAAAATTTTATTTATTTTTTTGGAAATAAAACTAGGTTGATAAAAAATATACCCCGCTTATAGCGAACTTCGCTTATAACGAACTATTTTTACTGGTCCCTCGGAGTTCGTTATAACCGGGTTCGACTGTAATATATTTTTTTTATTTATTTTTTTTTTTTTAATTTCCAAATTTTTTAATAAAATTAATTTTTTTTTTAATTATAGTGTATAGGTTTTCTAGAAAAAAAAAACGAAATTTACTAACTAATATTGTAAAATTTACAAAATAATTATCAAAAGTTAGTACGATAATTTTTAAAAAATCAACTGAAAAAATTATTAAAAAATCAGTATAAAATTAATAGTTTGTAAAGCGAGTTTACTAAAAAGAATTACTAAAAATTGATTTTTTAGTAGAATTTAGTAAAAAAGTAGTAAAGTTGAGATACAAACCACTTTACAAATTTTTTTACTAACGTATTTTTTTGAGTGTATATTCGGCTGTGCCGAATCTTTAAATACCCTCCACAATGTTAACCAATGCACAAGACGCAGACGACCTTTCTTGGCCAAAATTGATTTTATAGAAAATCATAAACACTTACAAACAACAGCAAACATATTTTGTTTTTGTATATACTTATTTACCGTTCAAAAACAAATTTAGATAAAAATAAAAAAATCGTATTTTTTAAAATTTTTTCAATTATTTTTTGCGTTTAAATATAAAAAATTTCTTATAATAGGTATATTCGATTACCTAAATTTCTTACTATTTTTTACTTCAACTGGAAAGTCTAGATTACTTTTTGTCTTGAAAAATTCCAGCTGTAGTAAAGTGAGTAAAAATTAGTAGATTGTAGTAAGGTAATCGAATTGACCTAATACTCTACATGGAAAACAAAAAAATTATAACAATTTTTAACACAAAACCTACTTAAAACCAGAAATTTTTCCAGTTTTGTAATTTTGGCCAAGAAAAGCCATGACCGGAACCATAGCGCAATGTAAATATTTAAAAAACAAAAAAAATATATTTTATAAGCATGTATGAAAATTATATAAGAGCAACCACGTGTATGACACATACTACGTATTTTTTACTTCTATTGATACAAATAACTATTAACAAGCCAAATAAGCATCAACAACTACAAAATGGCGCGCAGCCACGTCATATCATGGAGGTTTATATTGAAACTCATCTCAATTGCTCATAGCTTCTTAACCCCTTGACCGATTTTGCCATAATTGGTACCAAAATAACCAGCAAAACGTTGAGAACAATAAAATATGAACCTATTTAAAATTTTATTTGAATATGTCAACCATGAGCCAAGATAAATCATTTTAAAATTTTGGGTTAAATTTCTGGTGCCTCTCCCCATTGTGCGATTCCGCCCAAATTTTTTGTGAGTGTTAGGAATGATAGAAATACATTAAATTTCAAGTTTCGTTCTCATTCATTCAACAGGTGTCAAGTTATAGCATTTTTTTGTGTAAAATTCACCATTATTTTTTAGGTACCTTTACATTATCACTCATATCTTTTAAAATACTTAACCGATTAAAAAAAAAATACATCAGTTTCTGCCTAGGAGAATTACGCAACTTTTGGTACCCCAAGCGTTTAAATCGGTTCCGGATTATTGCCAAAAACGTGATTTCAACAGACAGACAGACAGACAGACGGACAGACAGACGGATATCGCTAGATCGCCTTAAAATCGATCAAGGATCATGAATATATATACTTTATGGGATCCTAAACCCATATTTCAATGTGTTACATACGGAATGACAAACTTATATATACCCTCTATCACTAGAGTGGAGGGTATAAAAACAAGGTTGGTTGCCTAAACAAATATCTGTAAGGGTAACGGTTCTAAATTTTCGAAATGTTAAATACTTCAAAATGCAAAATTAAGGATTTCTTCTTGATTGTTTATTTTTCTTTAATTTGAGATGTATAAATTAATCACTCTTCAAAATAATAATAAAAATTTCTATGCCCTCGCCTGTTTGAAAAATTAAAATACCACCTTTGGCGTTTGATTTGTCATTTTCCATTTAGTTACCACAAATTATCATCATCATATCGTCTTTAATATGACCACATTTCTTGTTCCTTTTCTACAACGTCTACTTCAGTTATGCTCGTAAATATAAATATTTTTGTTTATTCATTTGTTTGTTTGTGTGTGTGTTGTGGTCATTATGAAAAATGACTTAAGCATTTTGTGTAAAGTGTCTTTTGAATCTTTTCTTCATTCAATTCAATTTCCCCACGCCATTTAGCTACTGACCTTTTTAAAAGCCTGTTGAGTTTTGTACCGATACAAACACTCTGGTGTGCTCATAGGAACTAACCAAACAAATCTATGTCCATTAGGGTGGCCATTCATTTAAAATAATATTGAAATTATTTTTTTAGGGTTTTGTTTAACTTTTATTTTTTAAAAAAACCACTATAACCAATTCAAAAATAATCCATAATTCCAGAGAATTTATTTATCGTGTTATAGATTAATATCCTCAAATGACAATTTAGTGCCACCCTAGTATCCATACGTTTGGAAGTTAAGTATATTCGAGTGTATGTATATTTGTTTGGCCATTCATTCCCTTTCCTTCTTATTTTTATTTAATACTAATGGCTGCAATTATTTTTATTCAATGTTATCAAAACGTTACATGTCAAAAAAAATTTACCTAAAATGTTTAATGTTATTAACAAACAGTGTGTGGTATTTGTTAATTTTTTTTTTGGTTGATTTTTAAATGTTATGTGGTTTTTTCTATGAATTTCTCCCATGGTGGCCTTATGAAATCGGTAGGCGTTTGTCACCATTTTATTTATTATTTTGGTTCCTCTTATGAATACTTTTTTTGGTTTAAATTTTTTTTTTTTGGTTTTGTTGAATGATGGTTTAAATCAATGTTGAATGTAATTTTGTGGTAAAATGATTGATGTTAAATGTTGTCTAATCATTTATAACATTTTTCAATGATAACTTTAAGATCCATTAACTATTTATTGTTTTTATGTAAACTTTTTTTGACTTTAAATAATGAATAAAATTTTAATGCCACATAACAATTTTAGAGACATAAAGGAAATGCTGCAAGAAGTGACTTTAAAAGGAATTAGAGATAAACATAGATCAGTTATGAAGTGGATGCCAAGACATTCCTTATCACACATACTTCGGTCTCCGTTGCTTTATAAGAACAAATAGTTACTCACAAGGGAAGTATCTTAACCCCTATGAACCGATTTGCCTGAAACTTAATATATATAACAGAGACGATTTTAAGGTTGGGGTGTCTCAGCTTATCGGGCATATCATATGATTCAAAATTTCGTTGACCTCTTATGAAACAATGTGGACCTCCGGGAAAATTTCGATAACTCCTGTACCACTAGGGGGTACGCAAAACTGCCCGCGGGGGTACGCGAAATTTTGATTATTTTTTATCAATTTTTTTTTAAACTTTGTTCAGTAATAAATTTTTTTCTTTTTCGAAATCCTGGTACCAAAATAAACGTTCAAGATTTTTTTGGCATGCTGAATACAAATATGACCTTTGAACTGGCCTATCGCTCTTAGTTTTCATGATATCTGCACATAACGGTGCGGAAATAGTTAAAAATAAATTTCTGTGTTTTTCGAATATTTAAGTGCAGATTCTCGAATACTAATAGTGATAGGTTAGTTTAAAGGTCATATTTAGACACAAAACTCCAAAAACATCAAGAAAAATGTACTTTGGATCCAGGATTTTGAAGAACAAATTAAAATGATAATTTCTAAGGGAAAATGCGCCGTTTTTTTTCTTATCTTTCTATTAATATCTCAAGATCCAATCAAGTCTACATCCTGAAAATTTGGACTAAAGTGATTTAGGCGTTCCTTATTAAAATTTCGTCACCTAAAATGCAAAAGGCCCTAACTAACTTACTAATTTTAAATGAGAAGCAAAAAACAGTATTGAATGATATTTTAACTATTAAAAAATGTACCAGAAGTTTAAAATTTTGTCACTATAATTTTTTTTTTGTATAGGCCTAATTAAATTCGAAAGGGTTAATGTCAAAAATGTTGCAATTTGCGTTGAATTGATCTCTTTTAATTCAGAGATGAAAAAACTGGTTAGGGGTACGCGGCTGCCAAAGTTTAAGGGCCTAATTTTGTAAAACGCAACGCGGCTATTTACCTCGCGTTGGACAGTTTTCTATTTTATAAAACGCGGGGGCTGAACAGCTGTTTTTTTCGCGTTGACTTACGTGTTTTTAGAACAAATTGTATGGAAAATGGAATTTTGTAAAACGCAAGAGAGTTTTTTTCATCACTTGAAATGTCAACAAAAATGCTTTTAAATAGCAAAATATAAGTTAATAATGTTGGAATATGTAAATATACAATAAAAAAGTAATAAATATGTAAAAAAATCTTCTCCGGCAGAAGAAAAACATCGAAAATAGCTTGACGGCCCATGGCTGTTTTCAACTAATTTATGTTTAAAATACAACATTTCTTTTGTTTACTTTTTTTTGTTCTCTTGTTTCTCAAATATTCTCTTTGTAGGTGTTGCCTTATCATATATATGTGTTTCCCCACGAAAATGGGTGTGTATCCCCTACAAAATGGGTAGGCAATTTTCTCAATTTTATAATATCTGGCAACACCGATTTTAATGTAATTGACATTTCAAGTGATAACGTAAAGATTGAACGAAAAAACGTAGTGATTTACAAAATTGAATTTTTTCAGCCTCGCGTTCACGTTAGCGATGGTGATGTGTTCAACGCGAGTGATTTACAAAATTAGGCCCTAAATATAGGGGTACACGATTCAAAAAGGTTGGGAACCGCTGCTCTAGAGCAAAAATACGTATCGACTTAAATTTAATAAAGATTATTTCATATTCATATGGACATCGTAGGTTAATGTCATATAAATACCACCAAAACTTACAAATTTTTATGAAAAAAGTTTTTAACGAAGCCAAACTTTTACAAGGTTATGCCACCGTTGGATAGACATTAAAAAAGCTTTCATTTCATATGTAAATATCATATAGTTTCTTCGAAAGAAATGGCTGAAAATCCAAAAAAACGATTTTTTCGCCATTTTTTTACCCATGATTTGAGCCCCTAAATCCGCGATATGGCCGATAAGCCAAGACACTCTAACCTTAGAATTGTCTCATTTATATATATTTTACGTTTCATGCAAATCGGTTCATAAGGGTTGAGATACTTCCCTTGTCAGTCACATTTGGGTTCGTATTCGTTTGATCACAAAAAGTTTCGCTTGTGTCTTTCTATTAATTCCAACAAAATAATATAGTTCCGTTTACTAGAAGGGCCATTCCAGAAAATTTAGCTCAAATTTTAGTCATTTTTGGAAATGGTGTCTCAGATTAATTTGAACCTTGACACATAGATAGCCCTCATAAATATGATATATGTACCATATATCGTTTTTTTTACATTTGGTGTATTTAACGAATTATGGCGGGTCAAAGATTGACTTTTTTAAGCAAAAGTAAGAAAAATACATCACGTTTAAAGAGCTGTAACTTCTTAACCAATGACCCGATTTTCACGAATTTAGGTTCATGTGAAGCTGGGGTTCTTCTTTTAGAAAATATTTTTAAAATAATACAGTTTTTTTTACAAAAATGATGCAAAAATGCAAAAACATTTTTTCTTTTCGAATATTTAAAAAAACACATCTTCTGGTGAAAAATAACAATGTTTTGTATAACATATTCAAAATTAAGAGTGGGATCTCCATGGGATCAAAAACTATTCTGTTTTAAGTACGAGGTTCTCATATTTTTCCCTTAGAAAATTTAAATTTCTAATGTTTTGAATGTTTTTCAAAATTTTAATAGCCCGAGTAAAAAAGTTCCTATATAATTGTATATAATTTTATAAACATCTTATATGATTAAATTTCATATCCCGAGTAAAAAAGATCATATGTAATTATATATAGTTTTATATATACATATATTATTTTGTAAAACTATATGTATTTTTTGTTGCATCATATGTGATTTTATATATTTGCACTTCTAATTCGTTTCTTATATAAAATTATATAACAGAAAATATTGACTTTTATATAATAACATATGATTTAAAGTTCGTTTATATAATTACATATGAACTTTAAAATTCTGTCTTCTTTTTTATATAATTTGATAAAACAAAATATTTGAAGAAATTTTATATAAAACTTTATGCAACTGTTTTTAAATTATATGTTATCTTATATGAGTAAAATTTAAAAAAAAATCTAAGTCCTTTACATATAATTTAATATAACTTTTGATAATTTTTCTAAGTCCAAAAAAAATTTAAAATTTCTAAGTCCCAAAATTTTACGACTGATGCAAAATTGAAAAAAAAATACAAAAAATTTTCTAAGTCTAGACGTTTTTTTTTTTTTTTTTAAATTTTCGAAGTCCTAAAAATATTTTTGAAAATTTTTAAGTCCTGGAAACAAATTTTTTTGTCAATTTTTTGCGTTTTGGGGAAAACATTTTTTTCTTATATATAAATATATTTAATTATATATAATTGCATCAATTTTATACAAAAAAGGGTCCAATTTTCGCATATAACTATATAAAATTATATTAAAATTATATCAAATTTGATCAAATTTGATCAGATTTGATAAGTTTTTATATCGTTTTATCGACTCATTTTTCGCATTAAACTATATATGATTATATATGATGGCTTTATATAATTTTATATGAATATATATGATCTTTTTTACTCGGGATATTTTGATAATTTTTTTATATAATTTTATGCGAAATTTGGACCCCTATTTTTATATATCCGAGTAAAAAAGTTCCTATATAATTGTATATAATTTTATAAACATCATATATGATTATATAGAATTATATAGAATTTGATGCGAAAAATGAGTCGATAAAACCATATAAAATTTTATCAATGTTACTTGTGTTTTGATAAATTTTTTATATAATTTTATGCGAAATTTGGACCCCTATTTTTATATAACAAAAGCAAATTTATATAATCAGATATAATTATATACAACTATATCAAATTATATAAAACAATATATAATTTTATAAAGTTATATAAAATTATATCAAGTTTTATATAAATCATAAAATTTTGTTTTAATTATATATAATTATATATAATTTTATGTAACTTTATATAGTTTTATATAGTTTTATACAGTTTTATACAATTTTATATATTTTTATATAATTATATCTAATTATATAATTTTGCTATTATTACCCGAGTAAAAAAGATCATATATAATTATATATAGTTTTCTATATACATATATTATTTTGTAAAACTATATGTATTTTTTGTTGCATCATATGTGATTTTATATATTTGCACTTCTAATTTGTTTCTTATATAAAATTATATAACAGAAAATATTGACTTTTATATAATAACATATGATTTAAAGTTCGTTTATATAATTACATATGAACTTTAAAATTTTGTCTTCTTTTTTATATAATTTGATAAAACAAAATATTTGAAGAAATTTTATATAAAACTTTATGCAACTGTTTTTAAATTATATGTCATCTTATATGAGTAAAATTTAAAAAAAATCTAAGTCCTTTACACCCGAGTAAAAAAGTTCCTATATAGTTGTATATAATTTTATAAACATTATATATGATTAAATAGAATTATATAGAATTTGATGCGAAAAATGAGTCGATAAAACTATATAAAATTTGATCAATGTTTCATATATTTTGATAAATTTTTTATATAATTTTATGCGAAATTTGGACCCCTATTTTTATATAATAATAGCAAAATTATATAATTGGATATAATTATATAAAAATATATAAAATTGTATAAAACTGTATAAAACTATATGAAGTTACATAAAATTATATATAATTATATATAGTTAAAACAAAATTTTATTATTTATATATAACTTGATATAATTTTATGTAACTTTATATAGTTTTATACAGTTTAATACAATTTTATATATTTTTATATAATTATATCTAATTATATAATTTTGCTATTATTATATAAAAATAGGGGTCCAAATTTCGCATAAAATTATATAAAAAATTTATCAAAATATATGAAACATTGATCAAATTTTATATAGTTTTATCGACTCATTTTTCGCATCAAATTCTATATAATTCTATTTAATCATATATGATGTTTATAAAATTATATACAACTATATAGGAACTTTTTTACTCGGGCATATAATTTAATATAACTTTTGAAAATTTTTCTAAGTCCAGATGTTTTTTTTTTTTAAAATTTTCAAAGTCCTAAAAATATTTTTGAAAATTTGTAAGTCCTGGAAACAAATTTTTTTTGTCAATTTTTTGCGTTTTGAGGGAAAACATTTTTTTCTTATATATAAATATATTTAATTATATATAATTGCATCAATTTTATACAAAAAAGGGTCCAATTTTCGCATATAACTATATAAAATTATATTAAAATTATATCAAATTTGATCAGATTTGATCAAATTTGATAAGTTTTTATATCGTTTTATCGACTCATTTTTCGCATTAAACTATATATGATTATATAAGATGGCTTTATATAATTTTATATGAATATATATAATCTTTTTTACTCGGGTATATAAAAATAGGAGTCCAAATTTCGCATAAAATTATATATAAAATTTATCAAAATATATGAAACATTGATCAAATTTTATATAGTTTTATCGACTCATTTTTCGCATCAAATTCTATATAATTCTATTTAATCATATATGATGTTTATAAAATTATATACAATTATATAGGAACTTTTTTACTCGGGTAATAATAGCAAAATTATATAATTATATATAATTATATAAAAATATATAAAAATATATAAAATTGTATAAAACTGTATACAACTATATAAAGTTACATAAAATTATATATAATTATATATAATTAAAACAAAATTTTATGATTTATATAAAACTTGATATAACTTTATAAAATTATATATTGTTTTATATAATTTGATATAGTTGTATATAATTATATCTGATTATATAAATTTGCTTTTGTTATATAAAAATAGGGGTCCAAATTTCGCATAAAATTATATAAAAAATTTATCAAAACACAAGTAACATTGATAAAATTTTATATGTTTTTATCGACTTATTTTTCGCATCAAATTCTATATAATTTTATATAATCATATATGATGTTTATAAAATTATATACAATTATATAGGAACTTTTTTACTCGGGAGTATAATTTTCTTTGAAAATTTAAATTTTTATATTGAAGAAACATAAAATTTTAATTTTCTAAGGTAAAATTTAAGAACTTCGTACTAAAACCAGAATATTTTTTGATCCCATTGGGATCCCACTCTGGATTTTGGATATGTTGTACAAAACAGTATTGTTTATCACCAAACTTTTTTTTAAAAAAATCGAAGATGTGTTTTTTTAAATATTCGCAAAAAAAAAATGTTTTTGAATTTTTGCAACACTTCTGAAAAAAACCGTATGCTTTTGAAAATATTTCCTAAAAGAAGAAGAATTAAGCTTTCATATGAGCCATTACTTGTGATAATCGGATTACTAGTTAAAAAGTTAGAGCACGTTAATCGTCATGTATTTTTCTGACTTTTGCTAAAAAAGTCGAACTTTGACCCGCGATAATTTGAAAACTACAGCAAATTTTGAAAATCCAAAAATGCAACATATCTCATATAAACGTGGATATCTATGAACCAAATTCTCAGTGGCGTCCAAAGGCATGTTTCCGAACAGTGGGGCGAAAATTTTTGGAATTACCCAGAAGAAAACCTCAATTTAAGTACAATTAACACGAAACTTGGATACGAGACTTACTTGAAATTCGCATTTGGACGGCACTATCGGAAATCCTATTGCGGCATCATGGATAGGACCTGGGGTTAAGCCCCAAAATGGTCATGTTGATCAACAAGATGATTCTTGGACCGATCAATACGTACGCTGCCATAGTCTGGTGGTCGAAAACTATACAGAGTCATGCTATGGCAAAACTCGACAAGGTACAGCGTTTGACCTGTACTCTAATCACAGGTGCTATGAAAACCTGCCCAACATTTGCCGAAGAAGGCATTTTAGATCTCATACCTCTCGACATTTTCATCAGATCTACGGCAACTATGGCTGCGCGTAGGATGAATCAGGGATGAAATAGAAAGTACCAATATTTGACAGTTTCCTTGTCTTTTAACAAATAATTTTCGATCGAAATTAACATTTGTTTTTTTTAATTTTACAGTTTTTCTTGTAGTTTTACAAATTTTTAAGATTTCTAGTAAATTTACGAGAATTTCTTGTAAATTTTTTTTTTTGGCAAAAATCTTGTAAAATTACAAAAAATTGTAATTTTTACTAGGAATTTTCGTACCAATAACACGGAGGAACAAAATTTAGGAAATTTGGTGCATATAGAATGCCGTACATAATTTCTAGTAGATTTTGGTATGCTGATTCGGAATTAAATTAAAATTTTGTTAAATTGTGTTTAATCTACAGACTATACTCTATCATTGAGGCTTAATTTCAAAATGGTAAGTTCCACAATACTCATTTGACGTGCATTGGCATGAAAAATTGTTTTTTTTTAGAAATCGCAAAAAATTGCACTTCTAATAAGAGATTGTTTAAACTTTGGACGTGAACTTAATGTTTCCTCTTTTTTTAATGCAAACGGAAGTTGAAAAATGTCCGTAATTAAAAATAATATAAAGTGGGAGTAACATTTTAAAAGAATTCGCAAGTTATTAAAAAGTAATGTTGAAAAAAGTGGATTTTTCCATAAAATTAAGTTTGCAAATATCTGAAAAACTAAAGCTCAGTTTAAAATTTGGTGTGCAGATTCGTAATCTACGTCCAGAAAACTATTAGAAAAGTTGGGTCGCAAGTCTGATCATTTCTTGTGTTCCTCCGTGTAATTATAAAACTTGCAAGGAGGTTTCGTGATTTTCAACAAAACTTACAATAAAATCTCCTAAATTTACTAGAAATCTTGAAAATTTGTAAAATTACAAGAAAAGAAAGTTATTTGTTAAAAAATTGGGTAATTGGGATTACGAGACTTTTTCTAGTAATTTGATAAGGTTTTTTTGAGTGTAGGATTAATTTTGATAATGATTAATTTTTTGATATCTAGCTTCGTTTTTGAGTTATTAATGCACAAAGTTGCAGTTAAACATTTATAAAAAAATATATCGCAAAAATATTAATTTTGCAACATAACCGATAAAATTTAAAGAAAGAAAGAAAGAAAGAAAGAAAGAAAGAAAGAAAGAAAGAAAGAAAGAAAGAAAGAAAGAAAGAAAGAAAGAAAGAAAGAAAGAAAGAAAGAAAGAAAGAAAGAAAGAAAGAAAGAAAGAAAGAAAGAAAGAAAGAAAGAAAGAAAGAAAGAAAGAAAGAAAGAAAGAAAGAAAGAAAGAAAGAAAGTTTTTTAGTTTTATTTTAATAACTCAAGTTTTTTAAGACTCAACGAGTTTTTGATAACCGTTATAAAAAATAAAAGTTTTTTATTTCTGTTATTTTAAACATATATTTAAACTAGCTGTTTTGCACCCGGCGTTGCCCGGGTTGAAAAACATATGTAATCAATGAGTTATTTATTAGTCAGTTTAATTACTGCTTCGTGACTTGAGGTTCGATGGTTTTTTTCAATTTTTCTCAGCGTGGGGAACATGGTATGTATGTGTTCCTCCGTCATGGGAACAATCCTAATATTAATGTATTTCTTTAATATTTATTAATGTATTTCTTTAATGGCTTTTAAAAGGAACCTACAGTTCCCTCCTCGGTTAGCACTTTATGTGGTGAAAACTTCAATAAAGACATAACTTTCACTGAAGTTCAAGTGGAAGTGGCATTTAACGCATTTAGTTAAATTTTGGTCTCATGTGACCAATAGTTCTCCTATTGGTTAGCTCGTGAAAAAAATTGCAATTAAATTTGCTCAGCAGTTTTTTCACTTTCGCGGAACATTATATGCCTTTTTATCAGTCGCTGTTTAATATTGCCTACAAAGTGGCGTGCCATTATACAGAAAAAAATATTTTTTAATTTAATACAAAGGGATGCTGCATTTTAAGCCCCTTGGCCCGATCGACACGGTAAATACTATCTGTGGTGAAAATTGTTTTTAAATTTGTTTCACCGTTAACGCGTGAGTACGGATCAGACAAAAATAAATTGTCTATAGTTTCCGCCTCAATAAGTACTAAATAGCTGTGGTAAAAATTATAATAACATCGGGTTCGCCGTTTAAGCGTGATTACGTAAAGGCAGAATAAACTTTCAGTACATTGCAAAAGACGTTGCAGTTGATACAGACTAAAGTTCCCACCTCTGTTAGTACTGTCTTTGGAAAATGTTTTGTTAAAATCGGCTTAGTAGTTTAAGCGTTATTAAGGAACAGACCTAATCTAATAAAATAAAAAGGAGCGTGCTATATTATTTTTTATTTAAATCGGTATAGTCGTTTAAGCATGATTACGGAACATTCCGAAAAACGTTCAGTATAGTACAAAGGGGCGTGTCAAAGAGGCGTGACATTTTCCGCCTCTTAGTGCAAATGCGCTCTATTTATAATCTATAGTTTTCTCTTTGGTTAGTACTATCATTGGTAAAAATTTCACTAAAATCGGTTCAGGCGTTTATGCGTGATTACGGAACAGGAAGAAATAACGTTCAATGAAATACAAAGGGGCGTGCCATTTTACGCCTTCTTTTTTGATCGCCCTCTATTGTGGCTCATAGTTTTCGCTTCGGTTAATACTATCTGTGGTGAAAATTTCATGAAAAACAGCTCAGCCGTTTAAGCGTAATTGCGGAAAAGCAAGAAATAACTTGCAGTGTAATAAAAAGGGGCGTGACATTTTACGCCCCTTGTTTCCATCGCCCTCTATTGTGGCTCATAGTTTCCGCCTCGGTTAGTACTATCTGTGGTAAAAACTTCAGTGAAATAGGTAAAATCGCTTTTCAGTGATTGCGGAACAGGCAGACATAGTTTCTGTATAGTACAAAGGGGCGTGGCATTTTACCCCCATTTTTTCCGATCGCGGATTTTTCTATCTCTGGTGAAAATTTCATGAAAATCGATTCAGCCGTTTTTCTGTTGTTGTCGGACAGGCAGATATAGCTTTAACATGTTACAAAGGGGCGTGTCATTTTACGCCCCTTTGTCCGATCGCGGTCGCTTATGGTCTATAGTTCCGGCCTCGGTTAGTACTAACTGTGGTGAAAATTTCATGAAAATGGGTTAAGCCGTTCTTTACTTTTTGCGGAACAGGCAGATATAACTTCAGCATGGTACAAAGGGGCGTGGCATTTTACCCCCATTTTTTCCGATAGCGGATTTTTCTATCTCTGGTGAAAATTTCATGAAAATCGATTCAGCCGTTTTTCCGTTGTTGCCGGACAGGCAGATATAGCTTTAACATGGTACAAAGGGGCGTGGCATTTTACGCCCCTTTGTCCGATCGCGGTTGCTTATTTCCTATAGCTCCCGCCTCGGTTAGTACTATCTGTGGTGAAAATTTCATGAAAATCGGTTAAGCCGTTTTTCTGTTATTGCCGGACAGGCAGATATAGCTTCAGCATGGTACAAAGGGGCGTGGCATTTTACGCCCCTTTATCCGATCGCGGTCGCTTATGGCCTATAGTTCCCGCCTCGGTTATTACTATCTGTGGTGAAAATTTCATGAAAATGGGTTAAGTCGTTCTTTACTTATTGCGGAACAGGCAGAACAGTCTTCAGCATGATACAAAGGGGCGTGGCATTTTACGCCCCTTTGTCCGATGGCGGTCGCTTATGGCCTATAGTTCCCGCCTCGGTTAATACTATCTGTGGTGAAAATTTCATGAAAATCGGTTAAGCCGTTTTTCTGTTATTGCCGGACAGGCAGATATAGCTCCAGCATGGTACAAAGGGGCGTGGCATTTTACGCCCCTTTATCCGATCGCTGTCGCTTATGGCCTATAGTTCCCGCCTCGGTTAGTACTATCTGTGGTGAAAATTTCATGAAAATGGGTAAAGCCGTTCTTTACTTATTGCGGAACAGGCAGATATAGCTTCAGCATGGTACAAAGGGGCGTGGCATTTTACGCCCCTTTGTCCGATCGTGGTCTCTTATGGCCTATAATTCCCGCCTCGGTTAGTACTATCTGTGGTGAAAATTTCATGAAAATCGGTTAAGCCGTTCTTTACTTATTGCGGAACAGACAGACAGACAAACCAACAATCAGATTTATAATATTAATAGGGAAAAAAATAGGGATAAATCATTTCACACTGTTATTTTTAATTTTTATTTGAAAAAATATTTTTGAAGACATATTTTAGTGACATTCTGAAAAGTGTCATCATTTTTAAATCAATTTTTTTTTTTTGCTTTGTTTTATTATATTGAAGAAATTCGTCATTAAATATGATGACAGAAGTGATGAAACCGTTTCATCAATTTAAAGAAGCATTTTTCATTGAGTGTAAATAATCCAAAAGTCAATTCTATAAATACTGCCAGCTTCATTATGAAATATATATAATTTTGTCAACATAATATGAGAAAATCTTTTACTACCTTTGTACGTCTTTTGTTAAAAAAAACTTTAATTACATTATTTATTTATATTTCGTTTCGGAAAATTTTCTTTATATCATTAAAAATTTAAATTAAATAAAACCTTTTCGTTAAATAAACACTTTCTTAGTTAATTAAAGAAAAAAAAAGTTTATTTTTAGTATTTATTTTATTTTCAAATTTCCAACATAAAATAATTTAAAGTCTCCAGCGAGTCTACCTTTAAAAGAAAAAAAAAGAACCAGCAAACTAAATTTATACCGAAAATCAATTTGAAATAACAACCAAATGATCATCTAATTAACTTGAAATTTTATGGGTTTTGTTGGGAACCCTTTTATTTTTTTACATCTTCCTATACACACGATGGATATTTTATGGGTACAGAATAAATATTCATACATACATACAATCGATACAAACGTCGGATATCGCAGATGAAAATGCTTAGAAGTATGATCAAATTTCCTTAAAAAAAAGGAGAATGTGACAATGAAGTGGAAAAAAAAAGAAAATAAACAAATGTCAACAGAAAAATAAAAGCGGTGTAATTAACATAACAAAGAAATGTCAAATTGAAAATTTATTAAATTTACTATCATCTCGTCCACCATGAATGAGAATTGAAGAAACAAAAAAAATAAGAAAAAAAAATATATCCAATCAACAGCCAACCAAATGATACATTCAAACAATATTTACGACATTTATTTGTACCAGTTTACATGGGTAATCTTGTTGGTCATTGGACAAGTACAAACATATTCTCAGTAGGATGGAACTTATTTTAATTTGTTGAGGAGTATTTGAGAGACTTAGGTTAGGTTAGGTTGTAAGTGGCTGCTGACGTTTTACGTCAACACACGTAGACTCTGAGGTCCATTGTAATACCACGGGACCGTAATAGGTTTCCCTACTAGTCCCTGTCGTTAACCCATTTTGAGCTTCTTATAAAACTCCTTAGATGTTGAATTTTGACATCCAACAAATCAGAAAGATCGTACAGCTCCCTAGATCCCAGTGAAGCAAGTCTCTGACCAGAAAGTGCCGGGCAATGGCAAATAAAGTGTTCGATAGTTTCCAACTCCTCTTCATCCATGCAACTTCGGCAAAAGTCATTCGACGGCACATTTAACCGCTCTGCGTGCTTCCCTATAAGACAGTGTCCGGTAATTATAGAAACCACCTTCGAAATCTCTCCTCTTAGAAGCGATATCAGCTTACTTGTGCGCCCCTGATTAAGAGAAGGCCAAATCAGTCGTGTTGCCTCACACGTCCATCCATTTGCCCATCTTTGATTAGTCTCCGTCGCAGGACAAATCCGTAGGTTTTGCTTGCAAGTTTCTAGAGGCATACCAACACATTCCAATTCTGTTGGAACCTGTAAGGTAGTTCCTAGTCTTGCAAGCTCATCGGCTTTGCAATTCCCTGGAATGTCTCTGTGCCCTGGGACCCATATGAGTCGTATGTTAAACTGCTTGGCCATCTCATTTAAAGACGTGCGGCAGTTAAGGGCAGATCTTGTTTTCAGAAACATTGAATCCAGGGACTTGACCGCGGCTTGACTGTCAGTATAGATGTTAACTGCGGTTGTAGACAAGACATTGCAGCTCAACCAGTCAGCCACTTACTGTATTGCCAGCATCTCTGCCAGGTACACACTGCAATGATCTGGCAATCTACGAGCCAGGATCAACCCAAGCTCTTCCGAATAGACTCCAAAGCCCACTTGTTCGTGCAGCCTCGATCCATCTGTGTAAAAATTTATGGTTGCTCCACTACCCGGAGTATCCCCCATCCAAGACTCCCTGGATGGTATCATAGTGGTAAAGTGACGCTCAAATAGGCTCATAGAGGGAGCACAGTCCGCATTTTGTGTTATTGTTATCTTTTTCAAGATCGCGCTATGGCCACAATCGCTGCTCCTCCATTGCAGCGTGCTATTAAGTCGAATTGCCGACGCAGCCGCATACTGCCTACCCAATATGTCCAATGGTATCAGGTGAAGGAGGATTTCTAATGCAGCCGTAGGTGTAGTACAAAGAGCACCAGTGATGCACATCGACGCCATTCTTTGTACCTTCGTGATAAAGACACAGTTCGCTTTTGTTTCTAAAGCAGGCCACCAGACAATGATTCCATACAGCAAAATTGGACGCACCACTGCTGTATAGATCCAATGAACGACTTGAGGGCTAAAACCCCATCGTTTTCCAATGGCCCTTTTACAGGAATAAAAATCAATCGTTGCTTTTCTCACCCGTTCCTCAATGTTACGCCTGAAATTCAACTTCCTATCTAGAAATACTTCAAGATACTTGGCTCCATCTGAGAAGCTGATTTCAGTGCCGTCCAGAGAAATAGGATCAAAAGCAGGAATCTTATTTTTCCTTGTAAACAAAACAAGCTCTGTTTGACTTGGATTAACTCCCAGACCACAGTCTCCCGCCCATTTAGACAGATCTTTCAGAGAACCCTGAAGAATGTCCCTCAATGTTGGCAGATGCTTCCCCTTTACCGCTATCGCGACATCGTCAGCATATGCGACAACATGACAACCACGTGCTTCTAGAGATAGCAGCATTGAATTCAGTGCCAGGTTCCAAAGAAGCGGCGAGAGAACTTTGAGAGACTTACAAGTCTTAACATCTCTATCTCTGACTAATCTTGAACATAGACGTTTTTCCGACATTTCGAATCCGTATAAATCTGTAATGTTGTCTTCCAGAATTTTTACTCGGTCGTGTAGCTAAAAAGAAATATTCTCTCTCGCGGTCACACTTCAATTATCATTAAATTTGTATACGGAATAAAAACATGATTGGAACAAAATTGCAGCACACCAAATCACCCATAATGATGGGCCAACATAGCACGGTTGATCTATTTGATCATGTATATGATTGTGGCAATCATACTATGATCATCAACAATTATAAAATGATAATTTTTTTATCATACTATGATCAGCGAAGATCACAACATGATCCCTACAATCATGTTATGCTAAAGTTTTAATACTATGTTGCCCATTCGCAATTATGTTTCTTCTCTGCGTGTTTAAATCATGAAAACTAATGGAGTACATATTTTTTAACCAGCCTCAACTCATTTTACGGAGTTACCCAATTAGAAATTTTGTCTTTAAGACAATGTCAGTAATGATTCATCAGGTAGAAGTCAGCAAGTGAATACGTTTTACTAAAGACAACTTAAGGACATGTCATAATTTTTGTCGGAGCTCCCCAAGTTCTATAAATGTACTGACTTGTCATATAAGTTGTCTTATCAATTTAGAAAAATCATGTCTTTAATGCTGACAATTATATAGCAAATCCGACCAATCGCTAAAAAATTTTTTTCTGATGTAAAATCGATGTAATTTTGTTTAATCCTTTAAAACTCTTTTAATTTTCTTTGTAATTAAAAAAATAAAATTGAATTGGTCTTAAAACAATAAAAAAAAATAAAAAAAAAAAATCCGCGACCGGGGATTGAACCGAGGCCAAAAATCTACAACACGTAAGCTGCCGAGCCTGCTAGACAACTAGGCCAACCACAACTTAAAATTGTTTGTAATAAAATATATTTTGAAATCATAATATTTTCAAATTTGTCAAAAACAAAATAAATTGAATATATCGTCACCTTAATTGTAAAGGGCACCTGCAATATTTTTTTTGTAAATATTTTTTTTTTGTTTTGTATAAATAATATTAAAAACAACTAAGATACGCTTAAATAACTCTAACAAAATCTTGTTAAATAGAATGAAGTCAAATTTCAATTAATATTTAAAAAAATGTTATATTTGAGAAAAAAAATCATATTGTAGCATTTTTCAATTCAGGTGACGAAATATATATAACAGGACAATTCAAATAATAAATTAATTTAAATTTGTTTTTAAATAAACACATTTATTATCAAAGTTTGGCTAAAGGGGTAAGGTGCTAGACCAGTAACCAGAAGGTTCTGAGTTCGCGGACCAAGTGAGGCAGATCAAAATAGTAAGTTTTAAATAATTAAATTTAAGAAATGGACAGATAAATAAATAAGTGTGTAAATTAGTAAGTAGTGTAAATTAAAAGACGTGATTAATAAATTTTAAATTTTTGGACGATCTCAGACGAACTATGTACATGTCATAATGTAGTCAGCACTATTGACTACCTGAATACTTGTCGGCGAGGAATTTTGACAAAATACTTGAAAAAGTCAGGAGGTGTCATGAGGTTTTTTGTATGGTCAGAGATTTTTCAGTCAGCAGGTACACTGACATTGTCATAAGGAAGTCTTTGAGATGTCTTAACGACATTTCTAATTGGGTATACATCAGACATGAGCTCAAATGTATTCCCTTCTTCGCTTACACCAAATCATTTGCTTCAGAGTACACTATTTTTAGAGTACAGTGTTTGCGAATGAGAATGTTTACTATGATGCTAAACAACAAATTAAAAAATTTGCTGTGCTTGTTTAAACGAACACGAAAAATGTCGTGTTTGAACGATTAGAATGAAACAAACGTTCGTTTTTAGAATAACAAACATAGTAGAGATTATAAAAATAACACCGTATTATAGAATATTTTTAACATACACTGATCGCTTAGAATGTTTTTGTAAAAAAATGTTTTAAAAAAATTGTTGGAAAACTTATTATAAATATTGGGGTAGTAAAAAAAACGTTTTGATGAAAAAGTAAATTATGCTTTCTGAAAAAATGTATTAGGATGTATGTATGTATAAGAAAAATATGCAAAATAATGCTGTTAGTTTTTTGTTTGTCTTTTTACACTTGCTCGTACACGCACACGCACAATCATATTGTGGCGTTGAAACAAATCATAAACATTGTGTTTTTTTTTTTTTTTTTTTAACTAAACGTATTCCCAACAACAATAAGTACCGCTTTAAAGTTTTTTACATTAGGGTGGAGCTAATTAGATCTATTTCGAAAACGTCGGGTCGGTAAAGTTGCCTTTTAGGGTTGACATTAACACATTAAAATATTGATCCTGTGAGACAATGGCCTTGGCTTCAAAATCGGAGAGTTCCGAACAAAGTAAAAAATATATTTTTTTTCTTAAATTATTTAATATTCGGACATTACTTAAAAAGTGTTTTTATGGTATTTTTTTTTTTGTCTGTAAAAATTTGTTTTTGTCTGTAAATTTTTTTTCTTGTTTTGCAAAAAATTATTTTATTATTTCTTGTTTTGCAAAAAATATTTTTAATTCGTTTTTTGCTGAAAATATAACGTCATGTTGACTCAGTTTTGAGAAGATGTTTATTTTTATTTGTCGTTTTGTTTAATTTGGCCTTTAATGCAATTTGAAATTAATTTTAAGAAAATAAGTTGTTTTTAAAGAACATTTTTTTAATTTCTTTACAGAAAAAAAAAATGTTTACCATAAAAACACATTTCATTAATGTCCGAATATAAACTAAAGGCTGGGTTAGCTACCCGTAACTGTCCCCCTACGTAGCGTAGTGATCAAAATCAAATAGAAAATCACAGTCTGCAAAGAAGAATAATTGCACTCATTTGTTCTTATATAACGAAAATCTCTCTACGCTAGTTTACGGTTGAGGGTGCATAATATTTTATTAGCCTAAATATTTAAAAAAAAAATTAAAAAATTTTTTTCACCGACGTTTTCGAAATTCGAAAAAAGCATAATTTGCTCCACCCTAATGCACATACAAAAAAATAGACAAACTTTCGGTATTAGCAGAACAGTTGAAAATTTTGTAAAAAAAATGTATTTGGTCACACACTACATATTTCATCATTATAGGTACTAACATTTTCCGCCATAAAGCAAAACATTTTTTTTCCCACAATGAACATTATTTTTCGAAATAGAAAAATAATTTTTCAATCCACCCTAATATTTATTTTTATGTATTAAAATTTTTTTTATCCACTCTTATTTATAAATTAATTTTCCCCATACTTATTTTTTATTTACCTCTTCATTTATGCTACATAACAAAATGTTTATTTTAATTCGCACTTGCATACATACATATATTTTTTTTATAAAAGAATTCTCCCAAATAGCCAAACAATATTTTTTTTTTTATTTATAAAAATCATTCTATTTACACGCTTCAGAGTACAGTATTTTCAAATCATTGGCTGTCTATGTACTCCCTAATTGGTTCATTCGTGTTACGAATGTCGTTACACTAGTGTGTGTAGCTTTCTCTTGCACTGTGAGCATAGAATGAAAAACTCATTCGTGTTGAACGATAAGAATAGAATATTGTCCACATTCTAAATTTTTTAGAATGTCTCTAAACGCATTTTAACACAATCCGTGCACATGTCTGGTATACATTGACAATTATGCAATTAAAATTTCTCCTACCCAAATTACACAAAATCACTTTATATATCCTCAAAATAATTTTTCATATTAACAAAAAAAAAAAAGTGTCACCTTAATATTAACCAAATACAATCGATTTTGAATTTTATTAAGAAAACTTAAAATATTTTCATCTTAAATGTTAAAAAAAAAAAAAAAAAACTGATCATGTGATCATTAAAGGCCGCTAATTTTATTATTTTTGTGACATTTATACGGATCGACCAAATAAAATAAACTACAAATGTATAAGATTAAGAAAATATCTGTAAATTGTTTGCTATAAAGATTTGTTGCATTGTAGATATGGAAAGATTTGTTTTTGATTATCCATTTAGTATTAGATTTGAATGTAGATTTTATAGATGCGGTAGATCGTTAACCCGCATAGTTTTAATGTTTCTTAAAGGCATAGCTAGATTTTATTGTATTCTATTTTGACAAAGTAACTCCCATAATGATTTCTATTATCTTGTTTTGGACTTTTGTAGATTTAACTAATACTCCTATCCCCACACTGGTACACTGAAAAAAATACATACTAAAATTAAGGAAAAAATTTCGTTGAAAGCAGTTTAGAATTTTAGTTAAATTTAACTTAAAAATAAGAAATTTTCTTGACCATTAGAAAAAGAGTTTAGTTCATTTACTTATAAATAGTTCATAGTTTTCTTTGAATGTAGTTCTTTAAAATAAGGAAAAAATTCTAACAGCCAAAGAAATTTTCCCAAATCTATGAACCCTATGATGTTTACACAGAATTTAATTCTTTTCTTAGAATTGAGGAAGCGTACTTCTTAGAATTTAGTTAAATATTCAAAATGGCGATAACTCGAAAACTAAGCGAGATTGAACGAAACGCATAAAACTTTCAAAAGAAAGTGTTAAAAACAAAAATATGGAACACCCTAGCTCTACACATCTGTCCGGGTTCTAAACCCCTAATATTGAATCTAAAATTTCATATTTATATATGAAGAAGATTTTATATATGCCCCTAACTCGGAAAATACCACCGACAAGGGAAAAAGTCCAAAGGCATTTTTCAGCCCTTTGTAGAACACTACCGCGAAATACCAGAAAGCCCTCAGAGTTAGTTTTTTAGTTATTCAGTTTTTAAAACTCTCAAGACCCTATCAGACCCCTAAATCCCGTATCTCAAAAATTAAGGAAATTAGAGCGAAACGAACAAAAAAATACGAACTTAAACAAATGAAAACAAGTATGGAAATTACAGACCGGCCATATAATACCCTACACCAGTGTTTTTCTGATAATGAGTTTTAAGTGCAAACATGGATCCGATTGGACCTACCTCTTGTTAGATCTTTAATTAGTGTAAAAAAACACACACAAACAAAATATGAGTGAAATAGGTCAATAAACCGATTTAACAGAATATCGGTCGGAATTTTTATATGGGGACAAAGTCCAGAAATGGTCTAGTTATAATCAGATTTGATTATTTTATTAAATTTCAAATTTTCAGAGATTTTTGTAAAAATCGGGAGGGTGGTCTGAATGGGATTACAAGTAGAACTAGTTAGATTTTTTTTTTAAATTTGGAATGATGCTTTGTTAATATGAAATAAGTTGCCAAATTTTGAAAGTATACCTTCCTATTATAACACTGTTGTTAGAGTCATTTCAGCCAAATTTAAAGAGGGCGTTTGTATAAGGGCTACCTCAAAATATGGACCGATTTTTTTCGATTTCAATAGCTTTGTCCTTAGGCAAATATATATATATATTTAAGATTTAAATTTCAGTCAAATCGATTGATAACACAGCCTTACAAAAATAACAAGTAGAAAAATTTAATTCGACTTAGTCGAATCTATGAATACCCTCCACAATGTTATCTGATAGTAATTTTCTAAAAAAAATTAAAAAAATTACCTGACCCGGTAAATGAAGAACATATATGTTAAACTTCAGGAGCCTCCGTAAAGTCTTTCAAAAGTTAGCGTGTTTTCAACGGACAGACAGACAGACGGACGGACGGACGGACGGACGGACGGACATCGCTAGATCGACTTAAAATCGATCAAGGATCATGAATATATATACTTTATGGGGTCCTAGACCAATATTTCGATGTGTTACAAACGGAATGACAAACTTATATATACCCTCTATCACTAGAGTGGAGGGTATAAAAAAAGGTTCTGACCCAGAAACCAGATTCACTAATTTTTATGTATTTTGATCTCCTGAATTTTATTCCTCCATCAGAATTGAATTCTATCGTTGGGCTTTCCTGTAATTTACAAGGAAAGTAAAAAAAAAATTTTAATTTCATTTCAGTATGTAAAGTTCAAGTCTGATTTTTATACGAAGAAAGAAAGGGTTTTTTTAATAATATCCGTTAAAAATTGTGGAAGTTACATGCATTAGAACCAAAGAGAGACGGGTGTGCCGAAAAACTCCTTATTTTCTTCGTAATAAATCAAGGGGCTAATCACGTAAAACGACAACGGTAGATGACGCATACACGCCATCAAAATGCATATCGTTTTGAAGGGAAATTTGAAAGTTTTTCTTTATTAAATTATTAAGGCGTGTTGTTTAATCCAGAATCATTAAAAAATTTGGAAACATTTTGATTAGCTTATCGACGATAGTCAACTATCGTTTTACATGATCACATTCCAGAAAATTTGACCATGTAAAATTTACAAATTATGTAGGAACACTTTGCGGACTTTCCTTGTAAATTACAGGAAACCATAACGATAGAATCCAATTCTAATGGCGGAATCGAATTCGGGTGGTCGGAATACATAAAAATTTGTGGATCTGAACCTTTTTATATTTTTGTGGGGCTGTGTACCTGTATCGTGTTTACACCGTTACATTGACAGACGGACGGACATACTTTTCTATTCGTGGGACTATTAGCATTTTTATCACGAATTGATATTTCGATGTAAAACGCGTATAATCAAAATTAGAATCATTAAAGGTTTTATACGAAACATAACTGATTTTTGAAATTTAGATAACAAATATCAGGTTACGTAATGAGTAAGAGTAACAAGTACCAATTACCGGGTAACTCAATTGGGAATTGGATTACCTGGTAACTGAACTAGGTCATCATTACCTAGATTTTGCTAGGTGGTAACAGTGATTATTGTCGAAAACATTTAGTATGCTCTTTACGAATCAGATTTGTTGGAAACGTAGTCAAAAAGTAGTCAACTCGCGAAACTTGGAGCAGATGGCATAGGTACCACCATAATGCTTTCGCCGCCACTCCATCATTACAAACTAAAACGAAATACCCTTACTGTCGCCAAGGCAAATCGAAGATGGAAGGAACTTGGGACAAGTCGTATAAGCAGAATTTTATGGCCACGCTATAATTTAGGAAGAACTAAATTCTTACTTACACTTACGAGAATAGAATGTCGTATGTTGATAGGTTTAATAACGGGACACTGTCTTGTCAGAAAACATGCCAAGATCATGATTCTTATTACGGACGCAAGCTGTAAAAGGTTGCGAGACACCAGGAGTCGAGGAGACCATTGAACACATCCTGTGTCACTGCCCGGCTTTGGCACGAACTCGACTATCAATTATAGGAAGTTCACAGTTCGAGACTTTGAAGGAAATTACGAGAATAGACCTGAAAAGTTTAAAACAATACGCAATGAAGGTCAATGTACTTAGTTTACATCGATAAACGGAAAATGTTTTGTGGTATCGCTATGGACCAATTGGTCTATGCAGAGTGCCATCTGGCACCGCCACCCTAACCTAACCTAGTCAAAAATTTTGTCAAAAAATTGATTTTTTTTAAAGCAGTTTAAATTTCAGTTTCTGCTCTTTACATTCTAGTATACGATACGTTAAACATAAACAAAGTCGTAGTCCAGAAACAGTTGTAATTTAGAACAATAAATTAACACATGCGTAAGATTTGGGAAACTGTGGCATATGGTTTTGGTTTATACCGTATAGAATATCACTTGGTCAGTTTTAGTACCCTGTATAAATCTTCTTACTTCATTCTATCTCTTCCTATCGATGATGATTTTGTTTAATATGCATAAGTATGTAAGTATCTATGTATATGACTAGTAATAATAAAATAGAATTGGTTTTTATTTTTATCTTGTAACAGATTTTTTTTTAAATACATTCTATAGAGATTATGCATTTTGTCAGTTGATTTAAGTTATCTTTACGGCATTGTCGTTATTTTTTGTAGGTTCTTTTTTTTTGTTGTTGTTTTTGTTTTAATGTTAATGGAATACCTTCTTGGCACAAGATGTTTCAAGTTTTTTTACCTTTACCTGGATAGAGGCCACTATGTAGATGGTGATAGAGCGACCGTATAAAGTGAGTCTGTAAATTTTAAGTTTATAGTGGCCATTTAGTGTGGAGACACCATGTCTACCCAGGTTCAAGACTATTTCTCATGCTTAATGGAATTTTCATGTTATTTTTTTTTTTATTCTTTTAAATATAAAAAATATATTTTTTATTTATTTTTTCCCCCAAAAAGGTTTAGTCAATTCTTTTTTTATTTTAATTTTTTTTGTTTTAAAGGTTTTTATTTGTTGCTGGGGGTTTTAAATGTTAGCATATGTTTGATCATGCTATAACATGTTTGGAAATGATAATGAAATGTGTTAAATGATCAATATTGATGTAATACTTGTTGTAATAAATAAATTTATTTTTGATTAAACAAAAATAGGCTCTGATTAAAGATTTTATGATATTCGTTATGTATAATCAATCATTTTGTCATGTGATTGTTTTTTAAGACCGACCATACAACATCTAACATCACAAAACGGGTCCTCAATTCAAACATAGATCGATTGAAGGCAGATTCTTTGCTGGCAAATCATAATCCAGATTTATTACTGGCAAATCTTAATTTGGCTGTGCCGAGTCTTTTATACCTTCGACCATGTTGGGGGACACCTCCTCCACGCGAAAAATTTTTATTAATTATTTTATTATGCTTTTTGCGCTACAGTTACAGGATTTTAGTAAACAAGGAACTGGTTGCTCTACCAAAGCGAGATATTTTTGATGACAATACAATAGACGGTGACATGACATAATCCCCACGGAACGAATTCGGTCATAATCCCCATAACGGTAGTGGGGACTATGACCGAAAAAAATTTGGATATAAAAAATGGACATAATTCCCAGGTTTATGGGGACAGTGCCCACGTAAAAAGTGGACGTAGTCCCCATTACAGGGATTATGTCTACTATACTAATAGGTCATAATCCCAATAATTATGTGAAATGTTTTTTTTGTCTTAAAAGTTTTTCTGGCCGGGCTTAGGGATTACAAACTTCATGCATTAAACCCACCCTCTCCGCAAAATAAAGGGATTATGACCGAAATTGTTTTGGACTTAGTCCCCATAATATGAATGGGGGTTATGACCGAAAAACTTTCGGTCGTAATCCCAACAGGGAAGGAACATAATTCCCATTGGGATTATGACCGTTTTTGAAATGGTCATAGTCCCCACAACTAATATGGGGATATGTCCTTAATGCATTGGGTCATAATCCCCATTTCCGTTATGGGGATAATGTCCGTACGCATATCTTTTTTTTGAAAAATCTTGCCCCTTAAGGAAAGGAAGCCCAACCTTCATGGTGGTATAAAGAACTTTCAAACACTCGTAGTTAGCGCAGGACTTATTTAAGCACTCTAGACTTGCGAATATAGATGAAAGTTAGACGCAGTATAGAAGTAAATTAAAAACCGTCAAGAAACTAATACGGAAATCAAGAAAAAAAAGTTGGGAAAACCTCAGTAACAATACCAATTACGCTGTTTGGTTAAGGACAATTTTATCGAAGAAGAACATTCCACCAATCCTACTGAAAAAAAGTTAATTGGGCCATGCAAAAATATCTCGTTACGCGACTAAAGTGTGTTCTGTCACCACTACTCTGGCTTCTGGTGCTGGATCCCATTTTGAAGAACTGAGAATTTTGGGAAACACAACAGCATACGCATATGATGCAGTTATTCTATCATGTGGCTAATACTTAGATACTTTATCCGGATATTCAAGGGCTAATATAGGGTTATGGGGAAGTGGGCTTAAAAAATGGACTTAATTTTAACCCGTAGAAGACCGAAATGGTTCTTTTACTAGAAAATATAAAAAAGAAGCAACATAAAATTTCTAAGTCAGTAGTCAGGCTGATCTAAAAAGGCTTTTTTTGAGCTACCAAATTAAATCAGAAACTGCTCAGAAGTGTTAAAAGAACACTGAAAAAAATTATGTCATTAACTGTTTGTATTTAATATAAAAAGTTTTACGTTCTGTCGTTTTTAAAAGAAAAAACATTTGTTCAATGTTCAGTTTTTTTAAATGACTATTTCTGTTCTTTGTTTCAAAAATAACAACATAAAAAATAAAGACTTTCATTAGCATTCAATTTTTAACGGCATTTATTTTGTTCATGAAGTAAAAATAAGTGATTCTTCTTTAATTTTTAATGATTTGTGTACTTTTTTTTTTAATTGTGGGCATTTTTTAAAGAGAAGTCATTAGTTTTTACCTACTTGTGTTGGTTATTTTTTTGTAAACAAAAAATTCAAAAAATTATTTATAGAAATTTAAAAACATGTTTGTATCAAGTGACTTTGGCACGATGTGTAAAGTGTCTGGCCAGAATGTAGTTGATTGCGGGATCGATTCCCCAAAAATTTTATTAAATTTTTTTTTAAATAAAATTCAATAGAAAAAGCTGTAAAAACAACCTATGAAATCATTAATTTTTAATGTTTTCGTAGGTTATTTTTTCGAATTTGTTGGAAAAAAATGAAAGTGACGTTATTTTTTAATTTTAAATGTTAGTTATTTGAGAACATTTTATTAACAGTAAAAAATAAATGTTGATGTTTGTTAAAACAATTGAATAATTACTGGGATGGTTTTAAAATGTTTATCACTTGTTTTAAACATGTTTTTCATTTGTTTTTGCCTACAAAATATTTTGAGTGTATTTTTGATCAGGACATTGTAGAGATGTCCGTCAGTCCGTCCGTTTGTAGAAGACATGATAATTTTGTAGAATGTAAATCTTGTATAAATGACAATGGGGCTCTAGATCAGTGGTCGGCAGCCATTGCACCCAGGTGCATAATGAAATTGGCTATTTGCACGTAGACAACGCGAATGTCAACGAAACTCCCAACTGAGAGCATTAAAAATACAAATATTTTATTTGGTGTCATGGTAGCATTTAAAAAAGCGGCTAGATGAAGCTATGTTTTAGAAAAATGTAAAAATGTTCCCTCTTTTTGCCGACCACTGCTCTAGATCAAAAAAGTTTGGCAAACACTCTTGTACCAAACTGTTGTTGTGAAGGGGAACTCAGCGGCGCGGATGTATGGCCTGCCGGGTCCGCCTTACCCTCGCGATAAATGAAAATAGGGACTATAGGGACTTTTTACGGATTTTGGAGTGGGGGGGTTTGTGGGTGATGCTGTCTGAGGACACCTTCCCCAAGCGATTAATGTTTAAAAATTCATATATTATGTTATTTACACTCATATAATAAAATTTTATATTTATTTTTATTTTTCGTTTAAACTAAAAGGAAAGCGGGCCGAAAAAATATCATTGTTTAATTCCCTTGGTTCAACAGCAGGTCGATGAACTTCATATGACGCAAAAATGTTTCATTTGTTAAACGAATAAACAAAAAAAGGTTAAAATAAAATGGTAAGTTCTCCAAGGGAAAACTTTTTCCCCCTAGTCCGATTTAGCCCATTTGCAAATTTCTCTGTCCTATAAACATAACACATATTCTTGTCAAAACTTTAGGAGTCTAGCTCTTTCATTTTAGACTGTTTCGTGTCTTTCACATGGTATAAAAGAAAAACATTCTGCAGTCATTTGAACAAAAAACCGTTTTTTTACCCGTAACTCAAGATTTAGGAATTGTTTCGAAAATTTCAAGGGCAGAATCTTGTTGTACTCGACAACACCCACTAGAAAAAAAAGTATTGCATCCTAGGTATTTCTGTTTCATTCTTTTTTGTAACACTGTGATATCCTTAGCAGATTAACATTTGTAACACTGTGATATCCTTAGCAGATTAAAGTAATTTCGTTTGCACAATTAAAACTCTTGGTCAGTAGAGTAAAAAAATTCAATTCAACATTCAAGTTAATTGACAAAATATCATCAAATCATAAATTTTTTCAAGTTTTATAAAATCGTGAACAATTGTGAAAGTACTCAATAGCACAGATTTGTAATCTGCATTAAATTTGGGTTCATATTCCAAAAAAAAATTAATATTAACCATATAGTGTAGGGTGTATGCCACTTTAAAGTTAACCCAATTTTTTTCTGTGGAAACTGCACACAAATGTAATTATGAAAGTCTTTAAATTGAGCGACCTCTAAACCTTAACGAATTCGCCTGAAACTTTGCACAGGAAGTTGTTAGGCACCAAGGGGCAGCCTTGTGGAGCTCAAGATTTTAATAAAAATTTATTTTTGAATCACCCTAATGTCCAAGCTATTTTTCGACTAGAAATACGATGCTCGATTTCTGGATCAAGAACTCTGGTCTATCTCGCAGGGACCTCCTGCGAAGGCAATAAATATCTTTACAGATGGTTCGAAGCAATCGCATGGAGTGGGAGCTGTTTTCACGATATTGGAAATAGACCAACGCATCTTTGAAACTATCCGCAGCAACCTTTAGAAGCAACCCTAAATTTCTACGTGGATAGTCAGGCTGCTCTAAAGGAACTCTTGAGCTTTCAAATTAAATCAAAAACTGTGTTACGAGAATTTTATATGAAATCAAGTCCTATTTTTTTGAAGCAAAGTAGGAATATTATACAGTTGACTCCCAGAATTGCAAATTATTTTTTTAACACCCAATATCGCAAAAACCGTACACAGAGAAAAATAAAATTCCAACTGAATTTTTCAGTTGTATTAACTCAAAATTCGGTTGCTGCTACTATATTTTGATTTGGCTAACGAATGTTATAGTAGTTTCAATTAAAAGACAGTTGTAATAACAACATTTTGTTGTAACAACCAATATTTAGTTGTTTTAACCTTAATTAAAATGCTTCCACCGATTTTTTGTTGCAACAACTGAATTTCAGTTGGAAATTAGCAAATTTGTTTTCTGTGTGTAGGTTCTAAAAAATTTGGATCGCAGATTTGGAACCAGAAGAGCAAAATCTGATATTTCACTGAAAGATTTTTGATGTCGAACAGTATAATTATTTAGCAATAACTCGAAAACAAGATCAGCTAGGACTTTCGTGTTAACGATTTTTAAAGTTTCAAATAAAGAGTAGGTTAGGTTAGGTTGGATGGGCGCTCGCCATTTGGCGAGTTCACTCGGAGGCCATAAGGCCCATTGTGATTCCCCTAATCATATTCCCCCTCTTTCTCCCTAATATAAAATTCTACCTTTTAAACCACCCCGTTTCCCTGAGGTATTCCGCTAGAGACGTCAATGAGACACCGCTTAGGCAGTCTAGGTCATCGAAAAATCTTTGCCCTAAATGCTTAAGGCGGCTCCTCATCAGACCCGGACATTCGCATAGTAAGTGCTTCACTGACTCCTCTTCCTCCACTTCCCCACAGCTCCTACAATAGTCCCTATCAGAAATTCCCATACGCAAGGCCATTTGGCCAATCATACAGTGTCCTGTAAGTACTCCAACTAATAGGCTAACCGTCCGTTTGCTAAAAGTAAGAAGACTTTTTGTCCTCTTAGGATTCGGCAATGGCCACAGGGTTCTAGATATCCTGCACGTAGTCAGTGATGTCCACCTATCCTTCATACTATTCTCAGATATCCTATCAATTTCGTTCATCAATTCTACTATAGGAACCGAGATGTCAGGTTCTACACGTTCCCCCACCGATTCAGAGCCCTTCCTCGCACACTCATCAGCCAATTCGTTCCCAGCGACCCCACTGTGGCCTGGGACCCAGATTAGCCTGATTGTGTGCTGACCGATTCGACGAAGCGATTGTATACAATTCAAAACCATTCCCGATTTTACAGTATTAGACTCCAAGGCCTTCAGAGCTGCGAGACTATCCACGAAAATGTTAATGACGCAAGGACGAAGATCCCTTGCCATAATTAACTGCGCAGCTTTGTCAATTGCAAGCACCTCAGCCTGGAACACACTACACTTATCCGGAAGCCTCAATGAGACCCCGATTTCGAGGCATTCAGAGTAGACTCCCGAACCCGTACCCATCTCCATTTTCGATCCGTCCGTAAAGATTGAGATCGCATTCTCTGTAATAACAGAGTTTTCCGCCCAGTCTTTTCTAGTCGGTATTTGGACTTCGAAGGTTCTGTCAAAGTTCGTCTGTGGTGAGATATAGTCGGTTCTCTGTTCCAGTTCCGTTCCGCCCACCGTACTTAATATAGTCGAGTGTCCCCAAGAGCGTTGCTTAAGCATTTGCGACTCTCTTAACCTGAGAGCCGATTTTGCTGCTGTGCTCTTGACGTAAATATCCACGGGCTGAATGTTTAGTATCACTTCCAAACCCGCCTGGGGTGCTGATCTAATAGCACCAGTGATACCCACACACGCCAGTCGCTGTACCTTCTGTAGATTGCAGAGATATGATTTCTTATCCACTGCTTTCCACCACACAAGGGCACCATAGGTAAGTATTGGTCTAATTATCGCACCATACATCCAGTGTATGATATACGGTTTTAAACCCCACCTTCTCCCGAAAGTTCTTCTGCAGGTGTAAAAAGCGCATAACGACTTTTTCATCCTTTCCTCTGTGTTTCTTTTCCAAGAAAGCTTTGAGTCCAGGATCACACCCAGGTATTTCGCCTCATTGGATAGCTCCAGGGTGATTCCATCTAATTTGGGAAGGACAAACCTGTCTATCTTAGTCCTCTTCGTGAACAAGACGAGTTCGGTTTTGGCGGGATTGACTCCCAGACCGTTGTCCCTTGCCCACTTTGGGAGTATCCCAAGCGCTGATTCCATTAGTTCACTAATCGTTGGTAAAAACTTACCTCTTATTAGGATCACAACGTCATCAGCGTAAGCAACCGCCTTGATACCCATTTCGTTAAGTGACTCGAGGATTTCATTTATTACAAGATTCCACAGAAGAGGAGAGATGACTCCTCCTTGTGGAGTGCCCCTTGTAACTATTTTCCTCGCCTCACCATCACCTATCTTCGAGTTAATTGCCCTGCTTTTCAGCATGTTGCCCGTCCATGAGGTAATCTGTGTGTCCGTGCCCGTATTCTGTAGGGCATTAAGAATAGATGATATTTTGACATTGTTGAACGCACCTTCCACGTCCAAAAATGATGCCAAAACATACTCTTTTCTGTGAAGAGTGTCCTCAATCAGCCCGACAACGTCGCTTAAAGCCGTTTCAACAGACCTACCTTTAAGATAGGCGTGTTGGGCCACGCTGAAATTGTCTGATATGAGGGTACTTTTCACATAGACATCTACCAGTCTTTCCAGTGTTTTCAATAAAATAACAGACTGATAGGTCTATAGTCCTTTGCGGTACTGTGGTTTATCTTTCCCGCTTTGGGGATAAAGACCACCCTTACCTCCCTCCATTCGGAGGGTATATACCCCGATGCCAAGCTACCCATAAAAATACGTAGTAGCCATGGCATGATTATCCCGAGGGACTCCTGCAAGAGTGCCGGAAAAATACCATCAGGCCCTGCCGATTTGTAGGGCTTGAAGGAGTGGACCGCCCACGTTATCTTGCGTTCGTCCACCACTGTCTTGATGAAATCATTTACCGGAATTGTAGTCGGTGAAAGTGTACCCGAAGGAATATTTCTTTTCACCTCGTTACTGCACCCCGGAAAATGGGTGTCCATCAGAAGTTCAATGGTTTCCTGACTGCTTTCTGCAAAGGATCTGTCTGGCTTATAAAGAAATCCCGGTACACTGGGGGCTTTGGAGAGAACCTTACGGAGTCTCGCCGCTTCCGTAGTTCCCTCCAATTCCCCACAGAAAATGGACCAGGATTCTCTTTTCGCCTTCCTGGTTTCCCTTTTGAAAGCATTAAAACTGAGACGATAGTTCTCCCAGTCTTCCGTCGTGTCATCTTTCCTTGCCTTGTTGAAGAGTCTCCTACTTTCCGTCCTTAGAAGCTTGAGTTCCGGTGTCCACCAAGGTTGATGGATCTTTTTCGGAGGCAAGCGCTCTGGACATGATTTAAGATACGCTTCCCTAAGGGTGTTCGTCACTAAACTAACCGAGTTTTCCACATCTAATATGCTGACCGGTTTATCCATTTCAGGGGCCGGTAGTGCTTTAACAAGATTACGGAATTTAGCCCAGTTTGTTCTCTTGGGGTTCCTATACGGGATCCTATTCTCGATTGAGAGGTCAATGCTAAAGAGTATCCAGTAATGGTCCGAGAAAGAGCATTCATTCGATACTCTCCAGTCTGAAATTCTAACTGAGTCCGCATTCGTGACCAAGGTTATATCGATAACCTGTTCCCTAATTCGGTTATAGAAAGTCGGCCTATTGCCTTTATTGCATATAACTAAATTAGTGGATAAAAGGTAATCAAAAATGGACTCACCTCGCCTGTTGATGTCAGTGCTACCCCATAATGTATGGTGAGCATTGGCATCCCCACCTACCACAATATCCAGGCCCTTGATCATGCCAACTTCGATAAGGGTTCGTAGATGTTGTCCTGGGGGGTCTTCCTCCTCATATGGCAGGTACATGGACGCAAGGATTAATGTTGGCAACCCCTTGCGTTCGAGCGCAGCCACCGTTAGATCGCCATGACTGTAATGAGACAGAAGAAATAAATTAATACTTTTCCTATACAAAATGCAGCTTCGCAACCTACCTTCACCAGGTGGAGAGATGAGCATGAATTTTTGCGACTTCAGTCCCCGAACCCTGTTTGCAAGCAACCAGGGTTCTTGGATCAAAGCCACGTCAATTCCGTCCCTCTCCATGAAGCGCAGCAATTCATCCGTAGCTGCTTCGCAGTGATGCAGATTAATCTGTACCACCTTGATGCAGCCGGGATTCATTTTTGCGCTTCTTCTTTGGGAAGAATCATCTTCAGATGATTCAACCCGAATTTTACTTCGCCTTTGGAGAGGCGCAGAAGGCGCAAGGACTCCGAGCTGATTTTTAGCCAGAGATCCTTACCGTCTCCCTTGTCCCATGTCCCCTGATGATTCTCCAATCATCAGAACCAAGCCCCTTATTTTGGCGTTTAAGCAGCGTAAGTATGGATTCATCCTCTATAACTGGTGGAGGAATCCACACCTTCACTGTGGCCTGATAAGGAACCTGGTCAACAGGGACGACTTCTACCTTCATCCCAGGCCAAAGGTCATCAAGACCGTGGATGCAGGTTTTGAGAAAGTTTAGCGCTTTATCATTGCTGCAGCCCACGATCTTGATGCCCTTATTCCATTTGGCGTGGTCAAATTCAGTGAATGAATCATCATCACTGTCCTTGAGCGCGTCAACTAGTGACCTTAGGATCCGTTCCTCTATAAGCAGCCACCTGTCCGTAGCCATCCTGCCTTCTGGATGACTTCGGTCGATAATGGCTACTTGTAGCTCAGGTGCTGATGTCAAGCTAGTTGATGGTTTCAACCTCTTTCCCTCAGACACCTGCGTTTCACCGGATCTTTGCCGCTTTCCACCAGATTTGGAGGCGTCAACCTTGCAGCCTGCAGTACCACCTTTATTCGAGGTGTTTGGCTTTGGCGGTTAGACCCCCGCAAATCTTGGTACCGCCCACAGCCGCCCCACGTGATGTGGAGGGGCGTGTGTCCAGTGCGTTTGATTTGGCGGACGTGATCAGTCCGGATCCGCTAGGAACTACGGAATCCGGTTTTCGCACATCGGAGTTGTCATGGCGCCCAGATTGATCAGAGATCGCCATGGCTTGGCACCGATCTTGTGCTTGAACGTTTGGCCTGTCTTCCATGTCTGGTGTATTCATTCTCTCATACACTTTGACATGGAATTCATGCTTCCGCCTTAGACGCTTATCCCTTGTACTTAGGGTAGCTGGATCGCGTAGAGCCAGCTTCCTCAAGTACCTGAGAGAGCGCCTGTAGCCTGCAAAACGTTTTGTGTCATCTTTCACCAGGCGGGCTTCCGTGGCGATGGCTTCACCTGCATCACCCTTGACCCCTTTTTCGGGCTTAGAAATAACACTTGCTTCCTGAACCGGTCTGGGGGATAGCAGCAAGATATCCTCCTCGTCGGTATCATATAAAGCAAGGTCATCCAAGCCCGACAGTTGGTCATTGGTGTCACAATCTGAAGTCACATCCATGTTCGCCTGCCTGGTGATCGATGACGGTTTTGGTTTTTCTACCCCAGTAGCATGTCCGCCGTCCAGGCCTGAGGTAGCCACCTGGACAGTAGTTGGGGCTGACGAGTGTGGGACCTGCAAATATTGCGCCCCGGCCACAGAATCCTCGTGAGAGGGTTCTATGGGTGGATTTACGGACTCAGTCCGCGTACCACATGCAGATATTAATTTAATAGGTGCACTCATCATAGGGGGGGGGGGTTGGTAACCTTTGGTTATGCCATTCGCGATTTTCTGCCTTTGACGTTAAAAGAGAATTTCTTTTAACGACCCAGACTGAAACTCAACTAATGTACACGTAAGCTCCCGCATCGCGTGAAGATTGTTACCAGTGGCGGAAGAAAAAAAAATAAAGAGTAACGGAATGCCGTTATATGAGTTCGTCACAATTTTTACAATACCTGGAATTACTTGAAGAGGGCTGTGTAGGAAAGACTGGGGGTTAAACTCTGTTATAACAGAGAATGCGATCTTAAGCTTTACGAACGGATCAAAGACGGAGATGTATACGATTTCAGGAGTATACGCTGAATTCCTCGAAATCAGGGCCTCATTGAGACTTCCGGGCAAGTGTAGTATTTTCCAACTTTTAAAGCCGCCCAGACTAGTATGACAAGAGACCCTCGTCTTTGCGCCATTTACATTTTCGTGGATAGTCTTGAAGCTTTGAAGGGCTTAGAATCAAACAGTGTAAACTCGAGAATCGTTAGGAATTGTCAGTCAGAATTGTGAGTCAGTCAGCAAACAGTTAAGCTAAGCTGGGTCCCCCGAAAAAATGGGATCGGTAGGAACAAATTGACTTATGATTGTGCGAGAAACGTGTGGAACCTGAAATTTCGGTTACTATAATGGAATTGATGAACGATAATGAAAGAGAATAGAATGAAGGATAGGTCGATATCACTGACTACGTACAGGATATCGCGAACCCTGTGGCTACTGTCAAATCCTAAGAGGAAAAAAAGTTTTTTTATTTTTGGCAAACGAACGGTTGGCCTATTAGTGGGAGTACTAACAGGACACTGTATAATCAGCCAAATGGCCATGCGTATGGGGATTTCTAATACGGACTAATGTAGAAGCTGTGGGGAAGTGCTGGAGCAGGAGTCTATGAAGCACTTGTTATATCCGCGTCAGATGAGGAGCCGCCTTAAGCACTTGGAGCAAAGATTTTTCGATGACCTGGATTTCCTAAACTGTGTCTCGTTAAGGTCTTCATTAGAATATCTTAGGGATTCGTGGTAGTTTAAGAAGTAAAACTTTGTATCAGAGGGAAAGGAGGGAAATATTTTAATAAAAAAAAGCATTTTAAAAATTTTCGCGGGACAAAAATATTTTTGTGAACAAAACTGAAAAATTTAGCAGCATGTTGTCGAGTTTTATTGTTTTAATAGAGACTACCAACCTCTAGTGCATTTTGAAATAGAAAAAAGTTTTTGTTTTTCAAAAACATTTTTTTCGCGCTGCTTTACACTAAGAAAAAAAAATGTTAAAATCAATCAGAAACAACTTTAAATTAAATATAAAACAGTGACGAAATAGAACAAAGTTTGTTTTTATTTAATTTAAATATGTTTCTATTTGTTTTTAACATGCCCGATTTGTAGACAACATTTTAAAATTAAGATGTAACAATATTGTTTTAAAATTGGCCATGCTAAATTTAAATATGCAACAAATTTTAATTTAAAGTCGACCAATATTAATTTAAATATGGGAAACTGCTTTTCTTTTGCAGCTTTTTACTTACCTATAAACCATGAAATTTAAAATAAAACAATACATATTTTTGTTAAAGGGTTTTTTTTTTTATTTTCAAATTATTTTTACAATATTTTTTAATAACACACCAAAAAAAAATTAACACTACTCTAATTGATCATCTAAGGGTAGAATTACATTCAAGGCTTTGGCTTTAAATATTGCTTGTTGGCTTTGGTTTTCGCTATACATAAAAAAATCAATGCCAAAGCCTTGGATGTAGTTCTTCCCTTATTATAGCACTACATCTAATTACAACAAATGTAATGAAATGCCAAAAATAAAAAATAAACACATTTAGATTAATACCTAAATTCCATAAATGAAAAACTAAAGTTAGAAGTCTTCATTTTCAGCCAATTACGTAGATCATCCCCTCCTCGTTCTCTAGCACTTCCTTTTTAATATTTTTCCGTCTTTATATTTTTTTCACTTTGTTTTTAACTTTTTCAGTTTTATTTTTGTTTTTCTTGTTTTTCACTTTAGTTTTTTTTTTTAATTTTATATTAATTATTTTAATTAATTTCACTTAAATTAATTTCACAACTAGAGAAGTGAAAAATGGGCGTCTTTTCTTAATGAAACAATATTTTAACATTGTTTCTACTTAAAATAAAATTGCCCAACTTTATTATATTTTGACATTTAAAAAAAATTTAAATGTCAAAAAACAAAATTGTTCAACTTTAAAATAACCATGAAAAATATTATTTTTAATACAAATATTTGAACAAGATATTTTTTTTAAAATTTTTAACGACTTTTAATGACAGCATATTAAATTTAAAGGGATCAATTTTAAATCAAAATTGTATGCAATTTTAAAACAAACATGTTATGTTAAAATCAATCAAAAACAATATTAAAATTTAAACTTTTTCCAAAAATATGTAGCATACTTAAAATAAACATGAACATATTTGATTTAAATATGTTTTTTTCCCTCAGTGTAGAGACTAATTTAGCTAAAGTAAATTTTAGTAAACAAATTTCCATTTTGAAGATACAACGCTGGTCCAGAATTACTCCATGGAAATTTTATAAATATTTTTCCCGGAATGTACACTATATTGTGCAACTTTTGGCGAACATTTTTTGAAAATTATTATTTTTTTTTTTCTAACAAACACTACACCCAAAAAAAAACGTGGGTATTCAATACTAAAAATTTAACTAATTTTAGTCCAAAAGGACCTAGTGCAGAAATTGGTAACCAATACTAAAATTTTTAACTAATATTAGTCAAATCCAGTAAAAATTACTAATGTTAGTACTTTGAAGATACTAAAATTAGTAACGAATTAGTAGATTTTGTTACAATATCACTTACTAAACCTTTTACTGTAGAATTATTTTGAGTGTAGGATTGTAAATTTTTTTGTTATACCCAATTCACACCTGAGGTGAAATCTCGTTCGAACAAGATTTCGATCATATGGTTGTGTATAAAATGATGCAGATCATATGATCGAAATCTCGTTCGAACAAAATTTCACCTTAGGTGTGAATATTAGGCTGGGTCGTATTCCATCAAAGTGCTCAGATCAGCTATTAATAGTGAAAAAAAGTTGGTACCAGTAAATACAAGCAATTTAAAACCAAAATGAACAAAATCGGTCCATGGCTTCCGTTCTCGCATCGCGGGTCAAAATTGCGGTTTTTTAAAAAATGGACATAATTAAAAAAAAAAATTAAATATTTAAAAAAAAAAAAATTTTTTGTATCGCATTAATTCAAAGATATTTAGAAAAATTTTGTTTGTTTTTTTCGGATATCGATAACTCACCCAAACGTGAGGCCAAAAAAAACTAACATTTTTAACATGGAGCTCAAAACTACTTTTTCACTATTTTAAAAATTTAGTGAAACAAAATTTTTAAATATATTTATCCACTTGATATCATTGAATACATCTCAGGGATTGTAGAAAAAAATTCTTAGTTTAATTCCTTCGTTGGTGTGTGGAGCGATTTGAATTTAGCGGATTTCCAGAACATGTGTTTTTATCGACATTTTTGACTAATTTGTAGTTGTTAGCAACATTTTACTTAAATTAACCAACTTTTTTTGTTCAAATGGTTGTTTTGGACCATAGTAACTCTGCTTTGAAATAATAGGCTTTTTGGACAACGTTAACCCTTGCCGGCACGGGGTTAAAAAATTCATCCAATGAATGAACAATTACAAATTTATACAAAGTTTTCTTGAAGGACATCTTTAACCCTTGTTGAACGAACGCCCAAAAAATTTCAAACAGCTGTTTTTTTGATCATAGTCAAATGGACTTTTTTGACATATTAAATAATATGTTTTTTACTTTTAGCTTTACACAGTAAAAACGACGAAGACGTAATGAAATTTCGGATGCCATTTTTTTTTTTTTTTTTTTTTAAATTTTAAGCATTTTCCGCTTAAGTGCGCAATTGTTGATTATTTAAACACATACACGATTTTAGAGTGAGGAATTTTCAAAAATTTCATTAGAGGAATTTTTTAACCCCGTGCCGGCAAGGGTTAACGTTGTCCAAAAAGCCTATTATTTCAAAGAAGAGTTACTATGGTCCAAAACAACCATTTGAACAAAAAAAGTTGGTTAATTTAAGTAAAATGTTGCTAACAACTACAAATTAGTCAAAAATGTCGATAAAAACACATGTTCTGGAAATCCGCTAAATTCAAATCGCTCCACACACCAACTGGACGAAGGAATTTAACTAAGAATTTTTTTCTACAATCCCTAAGATGTATTCAATGATATCAAGTGGATAAACTAATATATTTAAAAATTTTGTTTCACTAAATTTTTAAAATAGTGAAAAAGTAGTTTTGAGCTCCATGTTAAAATTTTTTTTTTTTTCATTTCTCTTTATTTGCAATCTATTTTACAAAAATAATAAGCAAATCTTATAATAGTAAAAAAATAACTTAAAATATCGAGTTCCAATGAACTCAATAAAAATATATATTACAATAGTGTTTTATCTACATATATACATATTTACATATATGACTACTCCCTAAAAGGTAGATCAAGTACGTGAAACCTTTTGAGTCTATGTATTTCGTCACTGTCATCTAATAAATTGATAGCTAAAATATTTGAGTGATTACTGAGTCTATTGAGATATCTTTCGCTGGTCTTATTGATCTCGTCTTTAATCGTTGAAATTCGGAGATCATTATGTATATTAGTGTTTTTTATAAACCAAGGTGCATTAGATATTAATCGTAATGTTTTTGATTGATATCTTTGGAGAATTTCGATATTTGAGTTGCTGGTAGTTCCCCACAGCTGTAAACCATAAGTCCAAACTGGCTTTAGGATTGCTTTGTATAAAATAACTTTGTTTTCTAAGCTTAATTCCGATTTTGGTCCTAATAGCCAAAACATTTTCTTTGTTTTAATTTTTAAATGTTCATTCTTCTTATCAATATGTGTTCTCTATGTGAGCCTTCTGTCTAAATATAAGCCCAAATACTTTACGTTATTACTTGTAGGGATAAGGGTTCCATTCAAAGTTAATGCAATCACCATGCCTTAATGTAAATGTTACGTGAACAGACTTTTCAGTATTTACTTTTATGTTCCACTTTTGTAACCAATCTTGTATATAATTTAATTCATTTTGCACCATTTTAGATGCTTCGATTGGTGACTCATATGATGCTAAAATAGCAGTATCATCTGCGTATGTGGCAACAGTTATACCATCTATTGTTGGCATATCTGAAGTGAAAATCGTATAAAGAACTGGGCCCAAGACACTACCCTGTGGGATGCCAGATTTTATTTGACCAAAATTCGAGTTATAATCTTTAACATTAACAAAAAACCATCTTTCATGTAGATATGATTTTAGCAATAAATAAAACGGAGCAGGAATCAACTTTTTTAGTTTGTATAACAATCCACTATGCCACACTTTATCGAAAGCTTGTTGCACATCCAAGAACACTGCAGAACAATAAAGTTTTTTTTCAAATGTGTTTGTAATGACATCGACGATTCGGTGGCATTGTTCTGGCGTACCGTGTTTATGCCTCAAACCAAACTGATATTCTGGAATTATATTTTGTTGCTCTAGTATAGACAGTAACCTTTTTAGAAAAAGCCTTTCAAAAATCTTGGAAAACGTTGGTAATAAACTTATGGGCCTATAAGAAGAAACGCAGTTTTCTGGCTTATTTGGTTTGGGTATCATTATAATTTTAGCATATTTCCATTGGGAAGGATAATGATTTAGTCTTAAGATAGAATTAAACATTGTTGTAAGAAAGACAAAGCCTTTCTTAGGTAAAGACTTAACTACTTTAGAATCAATACTGTCGTAACCTGGTGACTTTTTATTGTTCAATTCCTTTACAAAATTTTTCACCTCAGAAGGTGTGATATGCTTGATTGGACGATCCATTTGGCATGGTATATCAAGGAACTTTAATATTTCATCTCTATCAGATGGACTATTTAAATCGAAGGGGTTAAAAACTTGTTCTAAGTGTGCCTTGAAAACATTGGCTTTATCTTCTTCAGACCTGCTCCAAACACCGTTATCATTTTTTATTGGTATATTCCTTTTTGCAGGACGTTTTAAATATTTTGTTGCCTGCCAGAGACTATATTCATCATTTCTGGTTACATCAAGACTCTTTAAAAAGTCTTTAACGAAATCATTTTTATATTCCTTTAAACGTTTTTTTAAATAATTAGCAGCTCGATTTAAATTTGCTTTATCAATTGGACTTCTAGTTCTTTGGTATATTCTCCTCAGACACCTTTTGTTCATAACGAGTTCCCTTATTTCCGCTGAAATTTTAACGCTAGAACCATTCGTGCTATATTGTTGTGGGGTAGACACAAAAGCAGCCTCATGAATTAAACTCGTAAACGATTCTATGGCATCTTCCAATTCACTTCCGGTTTTGATAGATATATTCAAATTTAAATTTTGTTCTATCCAGTATTCAAACGATTTTATATCTGTGTTAGCGTTAATAATTTTCAAGTTTTGAGATATAGTTTGAATAATTGTGCTAAAAGTAACAATTATTGGGCTATGGTCGGAACTTAAATCAGCACTATCTAAAATATCCAGAAATGCTCTAGGAATACCTTTATAAACGATAAAATCCAGAAGGTCTGGTATTTTTGTAGGGTCACTTGGCCAGTATGTAGGACTTCCAGTAGACAAGGACGAGTAGTTGTTTTTTAAGATGCATTTTTAAAGCTCTTTACCTTTGGGATTTGCTAATCGCGATCCCCACCATGGATGCTTTGCGTTAAAGTCACCTCCAACAATGAACTTTGGGCCAAGGTTTTTGAAAAAGTTTTCATAGTCCAGACATTTTACTGAATGTCTTGGGGGGAAATATATTGAGTATATATTAAAAGTACTATTATCACATGTTACTTTCACACCGGCTGCTTGTAAAAAAGGTTTTTGAATCGGATCTAATATTTCAAATTTTATATTAGATTTTATTAAAATAGCTGCACCAGCATTTGCTCTATCATCAGGATGGTTTGCAGTCACTAATTCATAGTTTCTTATTTTAAAAAATGTTTTACTCGTGAAGTGTGTTTCAGAGATTAAAAATATGTCAATAAAATTGTTTCTAATGAAAATTTCAGTTTCATTTGTATGATTAGGAAGCCCATTGGCGTTCCATATTGCAATCCTTAAATTTAGTTGCATAATTTAGCCATTAACATTGACATCATATTCATTAAATTTTCCATCTTTTTCTCAAGTCTATCCATACGAGAGTTTTCATTAGAATCTGATCTTTTTACAGCATCTGAATATGACATATTATGCATTTGTGGATTGGGTTGACTATTTGAAAGATTATTAAATTGGGGATCTTCTCTAGAATTTAAATTTCTTTGGTTATAAGAAAACAATCTTTGCCTAGTGGGTCTTTTTGCTGCAAGGTTTTGATAAACTTTGCAACCTTTGTAATTAGCTGTGTGGTTTAATAAGCAATGAACACAACGGGCTGGAGTATTCGCAGCTTTTTTGCAATCCGTGGTGGCATGATCCATGCCGCAATTTACACAACGAAATTGGTTTTTACAGTAGGATTTGGTGTGTCCAAACTGTTGACAGCGATGACATTGTACTAAATCACTTGTTCTTTTTGGCGGTTCAACTTTAACTATAGCTTGGTTTATAGATTTTATATCATACACGGTTTTATTGTTTGCGTTTGGATCTAAGTCAACGAAAAACATTGAAAGGGGTTCTTTTGTAACACGACTTTTGGCATTTGTTACAGATCTAACTTTATGTCCTAATAATATAAGTTCTGCTTCGATTTCTCCAACCGGAGTTGAATGGTGAAGATCCTTAATAACAATTCTATAAGCCCTTTCTTGTTTAAGTTGATAAGTATGAAAGTTAATTTTTGAATTCTCAAAATATGTTATTACTTTCCTATACGAATCTACTGACTTGATCATTAAACGAACTTGACCTTCTTTTAAAGATTTATAATTATATTCACTACTAGTAATAAGAGAATTTAATTTTTTTACCATAAGATTTATGTTTTCTACATTAGGAATATAAATTGCTGGAGGTTTCGGTGTTGTATCATTACTTTTTTCAGCCTCTTCGTCACCAGTATCAAACCTGTTGTTGTTGTTAGATGATGTACTTGGTTCCTCATTCAAATAGATTTTTTTCTTCTGTTGATGCTGTTGTGGTGATTCTGCTCGCTTACGTTTTGTTGTTACATTTTGCCAGATTAACTCAGCATCATCACTGCTTTCTTCACTTAGGTTTACCATACCTACAGTATAGTACACCTAAAATGTTGTTGTTTTTCATGCACTTTGTGCACTACAATTGTTTTTGTGGGATTAACAATTCTGGTAAAGAATTTATTAATCCTTTTGTTTTGAAAGAATTTTTTTTTTTTTTTGTTTTTAACAAATTATAATATTTTTTGTTGTTAATTTAAGAAAAAATTTGCCACTATAGTACGTGTGTTTGCGATCACGGTCAGACAACGACTGATGTTAAAAATGTGAGCTTTTTTTGGCCTCACGTTTGGGTGGGTTATCGATATCCGAAAAAAACAAACAAAATTTTTCTAAATATCTTTGAATTAATGCGATACAAAAAAAATTTTTTTTTTTTTTAATAATTTTTTTTTTAATATTTAATTTTTTTTTTAAATTATGTCCATTTTTTCAAAAACCGCAATTTTGACCCGCGATGCGAGAACGGAAGCCATGGACCGATTTTGTTCATTTTGGTTTTAAATTGCTTGTATTTACTTGTACCAACTTTTTTTCACTATTAATAGTTGATCTGAGCACTTTGTTGGAATACGACCCAGCCTAGTGAATAGGCCTTTATTTTTTCCTTAAAAATGTTCTAAATCTACATCATTTGGGCGGCAAGCAGTGTTGCCAAATATTTTTTTGAAAAAACTTTTTATTTCTGAAAAAAAATCTTTTTTTGTGAAAAAAAAATCTTTTTTTTACAAAAGCATTGAAATAATTAAAAACTAATACACATTTTTGTATTTTTTATTAAATTTTTATATCAAGTGTAAAAAAATAATAAAAAAAAACAAAACAAAAACAGCTTAAAAGACACATAAAAGAGTACTTAGACGCTCACAAAACATAATAATATGAATGTTTTTCCTTTCAAAATGGTCCCTTTTTCTGAGCGCTCTTATAATAATAATTATAATTTGGATCCAATGATCCGTATTTATTTTGTTTTCCCAATTTAATTACAAATCATTTTTAACAATTATTTAAACCTAATCGAGAACTGGTTACAATGACCGTTGTCTCGTTGTATCGAAATCGACCAAGGGTTTAGTGGGAATCGAACCACTACCCCCTGTATCATAGGCTAGGACGCTACCAACTAACCTACAGAGGCCCCTTAGCGCTCTTATATGACTCATAAAAGATTCTGAAAAATATATGTTTTCTAAGTCTTTTTAGACTCTTTTATGAACGTTCAAAAAAAATATTTTAAATTTTTTACATATCCATAATTATGAGTCAAATATGAATCTTTCAGAACTCCAAATTTCGAGCGTTCTATGAATATTTTTGAAAGAGCCATAATTTATGAAGGCTCAGAAAACTGTACACAGTAAGCAAATATCAAACACCGGTGCATGCTGGACAATATATGACGAATTGGATCTATATGTGGTGTGATCTTTTATTAGTGCAGCAAATACACAATTTAAATCTGATTTTAAATGGATTTAATAAGGTTACCAAGCTAAAAACAAAATTTTAATCGAATATCTCATATTTTCATAGAATAAATCCGTATTTAATTGTAACCGTTTACATATGCTGTGTTTTTCAAAAAGTGGATTTATTTTCAGATTAATCTTATTTTGTTTAAAATAAATATTTTAACATGTCAAAACAAATTTGGAAGATTTTTTTCCGTAATCTATGATAAATTACACAGCTCAACATGAAAATGCGTATTGGATTCTGGTAAGTGATTTAGGTAGTGTTTGTTGCGCTGATACCAATTCTGCGACCCAAATATGTCTATCACGTCAGGATATTGAGTTATTCGCGGTTAAAGTGCCGAAAATGGCCATTTTGGACCCTTTTTGAAAGCTTATAATTTAAGATCCTGACATGCGATTGACTTGGTATCAAGCTCATTCAAAAGTATGTAATTTTCTCTATAAGACAAGATAAAATGTTCTTGGAATTTAATTTTCTAAAATGGTCAAAAAATCCTTAACAAAAAACCTTCCATTTTTTAAATAATTAGTTTATTTACACAGTGTTTTTTAACAAATTTCCATACAAATACACATGTAAATATTAGATTTAAGGCCCTTGTGGCTAACGATTTTTTCACCATTACGAAAAATTAAATTCCAAAAAAATTTGATTTTGTCTTAAAGAGAAAATTACGCACTTTCGAATGAGCTTGATATCAAGTCATGCGCATGTCAGGATTTTATTTTATAGGCGCTCAAAAATGGCCAAAATGGGCCTTTTTTGACACTTTAATCCGAAATATGATAAAAAAATTTGGAAAATTAAAAAAGTTATAAATAAATCAAAATTAATCCAATTAAATTTTAGGATTTAATAAGTCCACTTCGGATTAATTTTGATTTATTTATAATTTTTTTCATTTTCCAAATTTTTTTATCATTTTTTCGGATTATAATTGCTAATTTATCGTAGATTACGAAAAAAATATTTCAAATTTGTTTTGGCATGTTAAAATATTTATTTTAAACTAAATAAGATTAATCCGAAAATAAATCTACTTATTGAAAAACACAGCAATAGACTAAAGGACGGACACGCTAAGTCAACACAAATAGTGATTCTGAATCGGTCGGTATACTAAAAGGTTGGTCTAGGACCCAATATTTCTGGTTTAAAAAAAGACTGAGGATTTTTTTTTTAACTAATTACGAAAAACTTGAAAAAACTTTATTATTTTCCAAAAAACTTGTTTTTTTAGAAAAAATCTTGAAATCTTTTTAGCACCTCAAAAAACTTGCAAAAAAAGGGAAATCTTGATATATGGCAACACTGGCGGCAAGGTAAAACCAATTTTTCAAAAGCTTACAAATAAGCCTTTTAAAAACTTAGGCTTTTAAAGTAAAAAATAGTTGTTGTTTAAAAAAAAAAATTGCAAAACAAGCGGGAATATGGAATCTCGCGCGGGACGCGGTGATCGGTTATGAAAAGCGGGACAATCCCGCCAAATGCGGGACGTCTGGCAATCCTAATTCTAAATCCGTTACGAGTTTTTTGGAAAATATATTTTGAGGAAGCTGAATAAACAACACGTTTCTTTGAACGACAACATTATTCCGATTATCTAACAAGGAAGGTATCCCTTGTGTTCACATCTTTATGGAATTGGTTTTATTTTTTAGAGCAGGAAAAATAAAGGGACACGTATTTTTTTTAGCGGCCCAAATTCATATTTAATCGGTGAAAATGAGGGGGGAAGAAACGGCAATTTTTCAGTTTTTTGCGTTTATCTCCTATATTATACAAAGAAACCTAGTCATGGTACATACTAAATGAAAGGAAAACCTATCTTCTTGTGCAAAGAACGTGTCCAAACATGCAGAACTTTTTGTCATATTGAGTAAAATGACAAAATTTTAGGACATTTTTGTTAAAAAGTCGAAAAATCTTTACTTTTTTGAACCCCCCCCCCCCCCCCCAAAAATGAGTTTGGGCCGCTAAAAAATATGTGTCGAATTTATTTGCGCTCTGAACAACATAGCCACACTCAAAATAATAACTCTGTAAAATACTCTGTAAAATGACTGTAATCACAATTCAACAGATATTTGACAGAGTTTTCTGTCAAAATAAAGATTTAAAGAAAATACTTTGTATTTTGTTGTGACAAAAAAACAAAGTTTCCTCTGTTATATTACTTTTTACTTTGTAATCTTCATTTTACAGATAAATAGCAGAGTTTTCTGCTAAAATACAGAATACTTCGTATTTTTTTATAACCAAAAAAGTTTTCTGTTTTGAGTAATTTTGTTACCAAAGATCAACTTTTTATCTGAATATTTTTTTTTTTTTAAATTGGAAAAATTGGAAAAAAAGATAACAAAAATTTTTTTTCAGAAATCTTATAAAAATTTTACAAAATAACATGCATTTAACTAAACTCTGTAAATTTACAGAGTTTTTTCTGTTTTTTTTTTTGCATCAAATGCATTTTACAAATATATAGTTTTCTTTGCTAAATTGTGGTATAGCAGTTTTCTTTGCTAAATGGTGGTTTACTTAAGCAATATTTTACTAGAAACTCTGTAAATTAACAGTTTTTTTTTGTCCAAATCATTTTACAGAGTTTTATAGTAAAATTACAGAGTTTTCTCTGTAAAAAAAGCTTTCATATTTAACCATTATTTTACTATAAACTCTGTAAATTAACAGTTTTTTTCTGTCAAAATCATTTGACAGAGTTTTTTAGTAAAATTACCAAGAAATGTTGTTAGCTGGAAAAGTATGGTGTACTCTGTTAAATTAGCTGAGTTTTTCTGTAATTTAACAGAGTTATTATTTTGAGTGCAAATATAATAAAGATCGGAGGGCGACACCAAGGAGACTCTCCTTGTAAGTCGAACTCCTGAAGTGGAAGGACAATTCTGGGGTCAGATTTGGATTCAGAGCATTTTAATCTCTCAAAAAAGTAAAGTTCAGTCAAAGTGTTTGATATTTTTTGGACTGATATAATAAATGAAAAGTAGTAAAACATGTGCCCACCAGTGTTCCCGACTGTTTGTACGTAAACAATATGGAAATAGTATATTTCATACAATATATTTTCACGTCACACAGCAAATTGTGAATATTTATTCAAATTTAAGTTTCTATATTTTGGATTTTAAATATTTCTCACCAAAAATTTAAATTTTGATTGATATCAACCTATCATAAAAATCAATTTTGAAAACAAATTTCAGAGAAAAAAATAAAAAGAAACAAGGAGACAACACAAACATGATCGCAACAAATTAAAACATATTTTAAACATAATACTTGAGATTTTGTTAAAAATGTTGTTGTACAAATGTATTTCATACTTAATATTGTGTATGTGTGAATATTTTATCATATACATACGAACGAATAAATGAATGTATGTATTCGCATTTGTTTAGTAATGTAAAGCATGTGAAACAAATTGCGAACAACTGTAAACATGTCTGAAAAATTAGTTCATAATACACTCAGAAAAAAAATGTATTTACTCTCGTATACAAACAGCAAACAACGAAAAAACTGAACAACAACAAAAAAAAAACTAAACTAAGTGTCGCTTGTCAACGCAATTTAAAAGCAATCATTAATAAAACATTTAATACAAATGTTCATACAAATAAATATAAATGTATAGAATTGTAAAGTATATTTGTATGCAGTAATACATATTTATACTCTATGGAAGTTTCAAACTAATATAACAAAAAACTAAAAAAGAAAAAAATATATAAATATGTATGAATGTATTTTGAAAATGTTGAACAAGTTTTGATGTTTACAAATTATTCATGTGAGTCACAGAGAACAAACTAAAACAAATATAAACTATCAATACAATCAACATTTCTAATACACTAGGACATTTTGAAACGGCTCATACCATATTCTTTATACTCAATACTTTCGACTGAAACGATAAGTCAAATTGTCAAAATTTCTGATTTCATTAGCCATAGATTGTTAGGTTTGTTTGTAAGTGGCTGCTGACGTTTTACATCAGCACACATAGACTCTATGGTCCATTGTGATACCACAGGACTGTATTTTTCCTACTGGTCCCTGCCGTTTTCCTACTGGTCCCTACAGTTAAACAAATTTAAGCTTTTTATGAAACTACTAAGATATTGAATTTGTACATCTGACAAATCAGAAAGATCGTGCAGCTCCCTAGATCCCAGTGAAGCAAGTCTCTGGCCAGAAAGTGCCGGGAAATGACAGCTGAAGTATTCGATAGTTTCCAACTCTTTTTCATTCATGCAACTCCGGCCAAAGTCATTTGACGGCACATTTAACATCCCTGCGTTTCTCACACGTCCACCCATTTGCCCTCCTTTGATTGGTCTCCGTCGCAGAACAAAGCCGTAGGTTTTGCTTGCAAGTTTCTAGAGGCATACCAACACATTCCAATTCTGTTGGAACCTGTAAGGTAGTTCCTAGTCTTGCAAGCTCATCGGCTTTGCAATTCCCTGGAATGTCTCTGTGCCCTGGGACCCATACACTCAAAATATTTTGTAGGCAAAAACAAATGAAAAACACACTTAAAACCAGTGAATAAACAATTGAAAACCATCCCAGTAATTATTTATTTGTTTTAACAAACATCAACATTTATTTTTTACTGTTGACAAAATTTTCTAAAATAAGTGACATTAAACATTAAAAAATTAAGTTTTTTTCACTCTTTTTTACCAACAAATTCAAAAAAAAATAACCTACGAAAACATTAAAAATTATTGATAGTTCTGTTATTTTTACCAAAAAATTTCAAAAAAATAACCTACGAAAACAATAAAAATTAATGATTTCGTAGGTAATTTTTTACAATTTTTTATTGAAACATTTTTTTAAAAATTTTTAATAAAATTTTGGGGAATCGATCCCGCAATCAACTACATTCTGGCCAGACACTCTACCCATCGTGCCAAAGTCACTTGATACAAACATGTTTTTATATTTCTATAAATAATTTTTTGATTTTTTTTTCTACAAAAAAATTACTGACTTGTGTAGGTAAAAACTAATGATATTTCATTAAAAAATACCAACAATTTAAAAAAAATTACTTACACAAATCATTAAAAATCAAAAGAATAATCAGTAGTTTTTACCTACAGAACAAAAATAAATGACTTTAAAAATTAAATGTTAATGAAAGTCTTTATTTTTTAGTGTGTTATTTTTGAAACAAAGGACTGAAGTAGTCATTAATAAAAACTGAACAGCAAACAAATGTTTTTTCGTTTAAAAACGACTAAACGGAAAACTTTTTAAATAAACTACAAACAGTTAATGACATAATTTTTTGAGTGTATGAGTCGTATGTTAAACTGCTTGGCCATCTCATTTAAAGACGTGCGGCAGTTAAGGGCAGATCTTGTTTTCAGAAATATTGACTCCAGGGACTTGACCGCGGCTTGACTGTCAGAATAGATGTTGACTGTGGTTGTAGACAAGACATTGCAACACTCAAAATATTTTGTAGGCAAAAACAAAAGAAAAACGCACTTAAAACGAGTGAATAAACAATTGAAAACCATCCCAGTAATTATTCATTTATTTTAACAAACATCAACATTTATTTTTTACTGTTGACAAAATTTTCTAAAATAAATAACAGTAAACAGAAAAAAATTAAGGTTTTTCACTCTTTTTACTAGGTTAGGTTAGGTTGTAAGTGGCTGCTGACGTTTTACGTCAACACACGTAGACTCTGAGGTCCATTGTGATACCACGGGATCGTAATAGGTTTCCCTACTAGTCCCTGTCGTTAAACCAGTTTGAGCTTCTTATGAAACTCCTTAGATGTTGAATTTTGACATCCGACAAATCTGAAAGATCGTACAGCTCCCTAGATCCCAGTGAAGCAAGTCGCTGACCAGAAAGTGCCGGGCAATGGCAAATAAAGTGTTCGATAGTTTCCAACTCCTCTTCATCCATGCAACTTCGGCAAAAGTCATTCGACGGCACATTTAACCGCTCTGCGTGCTTCCCTATAAGACAGTGTCCGTAATTATAGAAACCACCGACGAGATCTCTCCTCTTGGAAGCGATATCAGCTCACTTGTGCGCCCCTGATTAAGAGAAGGCCAAATCAGTCCTGTTGTCTCACACGTCCATCCATTTGCCCATCTTTGATTAGTCTCCGTCGCAGAACAAAGCCGTAGGTTTTGCTTGCAAGTTTCTAGAGGCATACCAACACATTCCAATTCTGTTGGAACCTGTAAGGTAGTTCCTAGTCTTGCAAGCTCATCGGCTTTGCAATTCCCTGGAATGTCTCTGTGCCCTGGGACCCATATGAGTCGTATATTAAACTGCTTGGCCATCTCATTTAAAGACGTGCGGCAGTTAAGGGCAGATCTTGTTTTCAGAAACATTGAATCCAGGGACTTGACCGCGGCTTGACTGTCAGAATAGATGTTGACTGCGGTTGTAGACAAGACATTGCAGCTCAACCAGTCAGCCACTTCCTTTATTGCCAGCATCTCTGCCTGGTAAACACTGCAATGATCTGGCAATCTACGAGCCGGGCTCAATCCAAGCTCTTCCGAATAGACCCCAAAGCCCACTTGTTCGTGCAGCCTCGATCCATCTGTGTAAAAATTTATGGTAGCTCCACTTCCCGGAGTATCCCCCATCCAAGACTCCCTGGATGGTATCATAGTGGTAAAGTGGCGCTCAAAGAGGCTCAAAGAGGGAGCACAATCCACATTTTGTGGTATTGTTATCTTTTTCAAGATCGCGCTATGGCCACAATCGCTGCTCCTCCATTGCAGCGTGCTATTAAGTCGAATGGCCGACGCAGCTGCATACTGCCTACCCAATATGTCCAAGGGTATCAGGTGAAGGAGGATTTCTAATGCAGCCGTAGGTGTAGTACGAAGAGCACCAGTGATGCACATTGACGCCATTCTCTGTACCTTCGTGATAAAGACACAGTTCGCTTTTGTTTCTTTTTTACTACCATATTCGAAAAAAAATAACCTACGAAAACATTAAAAATTAATGATAGTTCTGTTATTTTTACCAACAAATTCCAAAAAAATAACCTACGAAAACATAAAAAATTAATGACTCCGTAGGTTATTTTATACAATTTTCTATTGAAATATTTTTTTAAAAATTTTTAATAAAATTATGGGGAATCGATCCCGCAACCAACTACATTCTGGCCAGACACTCTACCCATCGTGCCAAAGTCACTTGATACAAACATGTTTTTATGTTTCTATAAATAATTTTTTGATTTTTTTTCTGCAAAAAAATTACTGACTTGTGTAGGTAAAAACTAATGATATTTCATTAAAAAATACCAACAATTTAAAAAAAAATGATTTACACAAATCATTAAAAATTTAAAGAATAATCAGTAGTTTTTACCTACAGAACAAAAATAAATGACTTTAGAAATTAAATGTGAATGAAAGTCTTTATTTTTTAGTGTGTTATTTTTGAAACAAAGGACAGAAGAAGTCATTAATAAAAACTGAACATCAAACAAATGTTTTTGCTTTTAAAAACGACTAAACGGAAAACTTTTTAAATAAACTACAAACAGTTAATGACATAATTTTTTGAGTGAACTCAACCAGTCAGCCACATCCTCTAGCCCAGCATCTCTGCCTGGTAAACACTGCAATGATTTGGCAATCTTCGAGCCAGGCTCAATCCAAGCTCTTCGGAATAGACTCCAAAGCCCACTTCTTCGTGCAGCTTCGATTAATCCGTGTAAAAATCTATTGAGTCTCCACAACCCAGAGTGCCCCTCATCCAAGACTCCCTGGATGGTATCATAGTGGTAGATTAGATTAAAGATACCCTATGCACTGCGACCAGAATGATCTTTTGTGCAGCCTGAGAGGGGGTGCCCTAAATATTTAGGCTTTTAATAAAGCCGAGAATCCTATTTGGTAAAGAGTTTTTGTAGCAGCTTTGTTGCCGAACTGGATGGAGTTATAAATCTCTTAGCCTGCCTTTGACCAGCACAAAAATTCCAGAGTTCGATGAACTTAGATTCACTCCATATTTTGAAGTTTTCCCTAACATGTTCCATTGGAAGACCAAAGAATGGTTCCGGACCGATGAATGGTCTACGGGCCCCACGGTTTGCCAGACAATCGGCATAGTGGTAAAGTATCGTTCAAAACGGCTAATAGAGGGAGCACAGTCCACATTTTTTTGTATTTCTGTCCTCTTTAAGACCGCGCTATGCCGCACTATTCATTATCCATGGTGCGCAAAGTTTTTTTATTCCACAAGGGTTCGTCGTGATGTCCCCTGGTGGAGGAAAGGATGGGAGGAAATTTTGTGAAAGCATAGAAGATCCTACTACAGTCACAAGACCATAGAAAACGTTAGCAAAATCCTCTACACTCGAAATAGGCTACTTAAAGGTAAATGACGGTATTAATACTAATGATCGTAAGGCGACTTCGGAGTTGCTATTACTTATTTACTTTCCTGATTCGACCTTTTGTGATTCTTCAGGTAATAATAGTATACACTAGGGATATAACTTTTTTTTAAGTGTAAAATACCACTCCAGTACCGTGTGGGGAATGTTGTTCTGATAATAAAACACTGTTTTTTAGGTTGATTCTGTGAAAAAAGTTTCCGCACCGATAGCTATTTCTAAAGTTCTTTAAAATTAAATTTTTATTTTTTTAAATTTGATTCAACACATTAAACTACAAGGGTTATCTATCACATAATTCCCAGGGTCTATCAGTCACAAACAATCCCTTAAAGGCTAAAATTATGGTCAATGGGCTCCCCCTAATATGCACAAAAGCTAAGTCCCACCAATCCATTAATATAAATAAAAAAATAACCGCTCGGGTTTCAACTTTCGGGTTTACTTACGAAGAGGCGTAGCTTTTTGGTGTGGTCCATATGCATTATAATTTTTAGCCTTCTTTTAAGTTTTATGACTTTGTAGACCTTGAACCCATTTTATTAACCCGTATTTAGAGTAAATGCTATGAAAAAGTTAATAAATAAAGACAAAACTTTAACGCTTTCGGTGCGGAAACTTTTTTCACGATAGAGAAAAGTGGCACCATATTTTTTAATATTTTTTTATGCCCCACACTGCTATGCAGTGGTATTTCTGATATTTGCAAAAATTGCAAAAAGTTATAACCCTAGTATACACGACACAACAAGATTTTGTAGGAGAACATTTAATTTTTTAGGTTTCATCTTCGATCCGGATAAGGTTAGATGGGCCATTCAATACTTTGATATGCTCATATCCTATTGTCCCTTCTCGTCGGACGAAGGTAAATATAACATTCATGCCTTTGGCAGGAAATGAATTGCCGAAATCGTTCAACAATAGTACGATCTTATCCCGCACATACGTTATTGCCAAGAGTTTAACCTAGTTTGTGATAATACTTAAGCTAATATAAATAAATTCTGCTCCTTAATCGTCTTCGGCAATAGCGATTCGCTTCAAGGTTCTCGGAAACTCTGACGTCAGTTGCAGGCTCTCAGACTAGGCTGCTGGGTTATGTCGGTAATCGTTTTTACGATTAGTAACTCACGAGAAAAGGTCAGGTTAGTACGAACGATAGGTGCTAAAGACGATTAGTAGAAATACTAAGTAACTTAAGAGAATAGAGTGCAGGTGAGTCGGGTTAGTACGAACGATAAAAGGCGTTCGGGGGTTTAACGTTAATCGGGTTTCTAACTACAGGACAGAAATCTGGTCGGCTCACGGTATACACGGTACGAGGTATATCACGAAATCCAACTTTTAAAATTTTACTAACTTAACAACAATTCCTAGGTGTCCTTACCCGTTTGCTGGTAATAACAACCAAACAAACGACTTTCTATTAGATAAGGGTACAAGTAGTTTTATAATAACATCTTGAATATTGTGCAACGCTCTTCGTTTGATCATGAATTGATACACTGAGCAGGTTCTTTCCACTAACCCTCACAAAACTTTTACAGTTCCGTTTAACAAGGGCTTGCTAGGAAATGTTCCTCTACTCCTATGACTAAACCCTATGACCGAACCGGAATCATGATTAGGGGTTTGGAGAGAACAGTTTTTCTAAACTTGTATAAGAATTTAGGAGTTCTCCGACAATCCAAAGCGCTAAACATTTTAAATACAACATCTTAAAATTCCAGCTTACAGCACCTAATAAATTCCTCAACCAATCGTTCAAGACTCTTCTTTAGAAAGGATTATAAACTGATTAGTCTAAAACTTTTTGTCAAGGTGTAAACTGACACTGAAGATGCTTTTGGGAATCTTCAATACGATATCTCCACTACTCTTCAGTATTATAGGATATATACTATCTGTGTAAAGGGGACGAAAAAGTGTCCTGATCGATTTCTTTGAAACTACCCTTGATGCTGTATACCAGTCCCTACAAGTAGTCTTGACAACAGGAATTTCAATAATATCATGTTCATTGTTGTTAGCATCCTGGAAAGTGAGACGAATATCACTGACCTCCTGTTGATTTGTGTAGGTACCATGTGGCTCTCTGGGAGAATCAAACTTCTCTAAACTATATTTCTGAGAGATTTTATAGAGCCTTGCCAAATCCCTCGTGTCCACTAAGATTATTATATTTTTTTTTTGTCGAAACTACATTTGAACGAACCATATCGAAAAATCCATTTCGAACCGTTGTATTTGAGTTATGTGTATTCAAACATATCCTCACATACTAGTCTGTTCAAATGTAATATTTAATTAGCATTCAAGTCTATAAATGCATGTTATTGCCATATATTTAACAGAAGAAAAAAACAATAAAACAGAAAAACAGAGATAAACAATGGTATTGTAACTCATTTAAATGAGTTGAAAATTAAGTATGAATGCAGTTACAATGAGTTTGTTAACAAAAGTAGTGCTATTATAGATAACAAACAATAACAATGCAATACTTTACTGGGCAGTGCAGTTGTGCTGGGCATTTTTAAGCCGTAATTTTTAATAATGTTAATACTTCACACCAATTTGCCATTTCAAATGTCAGCTAAATGACAATTAAACGCATGCCCACTTTTAAATGGAATAACAACAGCAAAAACAACATATAAATTTAACAAATGAAACTCAAAAATACAAAAAAAAAAATAAAAAAGGACTATCTGGTGTTGAACAACATTTAAGTAGATTGCATTTAACAAATACATACAAACAGAAAGACAGACAGACAACCATTACTCATACAAACAAACTCACACACACACACACTTATACACCTCCAGAATCAATGACAACAATACAAACAAACTAAATGACCATAAATTCAATAAATAATTATTTGCATTTATTGGCGGCAAACAGAATAAATGAGCAAAAACTGAATTCTGCATATTTTTGTACTACGAAAATGTATACGATGGAAATACCAAAACTGTTTGTTTTTAAGTGGCTTAAATAAAGGCTGTGAATTGTTGTAGAGTTGTATTTTGTTTTTGGAGTGCGTTTGTTTTTTTTTATTATTCGAATGCAGATGCAATTGATGGTGTCATTGTAAAATGCACATGTACCACGTTAAACAACGACATCGTGCTATACCCCACCCCCCCTTACACAGAGCAATCTCATGCAATACCTATGAATTACATATGGATGCATATTTACCTTTTACAGAATGCTGAAAAAAAAAATGCCAAACATTTCAAAAAGCTTTCTTGCAGAACTTAGCAAGAGTTAAGTCTTACATGGGTGTCACAAAGTACAAAATGTGCCATCTTTTATGTCGGTATGTGAATATTAAATAAATTGAAGAAAAAATAAACCGTTTTTTCACTCAAAAAATTATATCTTAAGTGTTTGTAGTTTATTTGAAAAGTTTTACGTTTTGTCGTTTTTAACAGAAAAAACCATTTGTTTAACGTTCAGTTTTTTCAAATGACTATTTCTGTTCTTTGTTTCAAAACTGTTTCAAAAATAACAACATAAAAAATAAAGACTTTCATTAGCATTCAATTTTTAAAGTCATTTATTTTTGTTCTGTAAGTAAAAATAAGTGATTCTTCTTTAATTTTTAATGATTTGTGTACGTCATTTTTATAAATTCTGATTAATTTTTATTAAAAAATAAAAATTGTTTATTCGACCTTTAAAATATTAAATTTTGAGGATGTTTATTCTGGCTCGAGGTCATTATTTTCTTTACTAATTAAAACCATGATATTCTCATAGCATAATTTTCAAGAAAATTATTTTTTTGTTTTAAATTTATTTATGTTGGTCATTTTTGCAAGACTTAATCGACACGTGTTTCGGAATTTGTCAAGATTCCATTGTCAAGATTATTTAGCAAAAATAGAAACGATTTACTACAAAGTAGCAAACGAGTCTAATTACAAATCGTTTGTGCACAAACTAGAATATTAATACATATTCGCCTCTATTCACAATGAGAATTAGAAAGAAAAACAATTAAAACAATTTTACATACGATAGTCCATTGGACTACAACAATATGTTATTTGTGTTGTTGTTGTGAGAAATACTCCATTCATGGCGTGCCAACCATTATGTTCAAATTCTGATTAATTTTTATTAAAAAATAAAAATTGTTTTATTCGACCTTTAAAATATTATATTTTGAGGATGTTTATTCTGGCTCGAGGTCATTATTTTCTTTACTAATTAAAACCATGATATTCTCATAGCATAATTTTCAATAACATTTTTTTTTTGTTTTAAATTTATTTATGTTGGTCATTTTTGCAAGACTTAATCGACACGTGTCGATTTACTACTTTGTAGTAAATCGTTTCTATTTTTGCTAAATAATCTTGACAATGGAATCTTGACAAATTCCGAAACACGTGTCGATTAAGTCTTGCAAAAATGACCAACATAAATAAATTTAAAACAAAAAAAAATAAATTTTCTTGAAAATTATGCTATGAGAATATCATGGTTTTTATTAGTAAAGAAAATAATGACCTCGAGCCAGAATAAACATCCTCAAAATATAATATTTTAAAGGTCGAATAAAACAATTATTATTTTTTAATAAAAATTAATCAAAATTTGAACATAATGGTTGGCACGCCATGTGATGAATAACCCTAATATGGAGTATTTCTCACAACAACAACACAAATAACATATTGTTGTAGTCCAATGGACTATCGTATGTAAAACTAGCTTACCATCCCGGTACTTCGTTACCGGTTGTATTGAATACCGGATAATATAAGGATCAGGATTACTCTATCGATTTAAAAAAAAATCCTCTACATAAGAGCCGAGTCACAATTGGCACCACATTCGATAACCACATAATGTTTTCATACATTTTGTATGAAAAGCAAAAAATCGCTTTGTGGTCGACCACACTGCCGCCAGAATAGATTCTATTCTATTTTTGTAGTGATCTCTCACCACCCTCTCATTTTTCTCAAATTTGTATCAAGTAGCGTTGCCATATGTTCAACAAAATATGCTAATTTTTCCAATTGGAGTTAATATATTGTGTGTGTGTTGCACACAAGAAACATTGTATACCTGCTTTTATAGGATGACAAAAGAAAAAAAATAGATGTGTGACTGATATGAGCGTCTTTTTATACCCTCCAACTACAGTGTGGGGGTATACTCACTTTGTCATTCCGTGTGTAACGCATCGAAATATCGGTCGGGGACCCCATAAAGTATATATATTATTGATCAGTTATCGATTCTAAGATATTCTAGCGATGTCCGTCCGTCCGTCCGTCCGTCTGTCCGTCCGTCCGTCCGTCCGTCCGTCTGTAGTTAACACGATGCAGTCCAAAATAAAAGAGCTAGACCACTCAAGTTTGGCACAAATATGTCTTATGTTCCTAGGCAGGTTAAGTTCGGAAACTGGCAAAATCGGACCAGGGGGGAAAAAGTTCCCCCTTGAAGAACTAAACCAACATCTAAAAAAATACACATTTTAACATGTTTTTTTTGTATTTTTGTTAAATAAAAGAAACATTTGGTATATTTATCGCGATAGGAAGGTGCTCTTAACGCCCCCCACAGACCCCATCAACCCCCCCCCCAAAAAAAAAAAGAAACGCCCCTGACAAAATTTTTTTTTTATTTACATTTTGGAGGGTATAAAAGATTCGGCACAGCCGAATTTAACACTCTCACTTGTTCTTTATAAAATGTGTCCGGTAGTCTGTCGTTTAATTTTAATGTGTCGCTCTCTCTTTTGCAGTGGTTCGTCGTCGGTGGTGCCAATTGTGACTGGGCTCTAATTTTTGTTTTATTTACTTGTGGATGTTTAAGTCTTTCATAAAATAATATTTTAATGAATAATTTAAACAATAAAATTTGAATAACTTCGCTGGTACGTCATCATGCTCGTTTCGGTGAAAAAATATATTGACAACTTTCGAGCCCTTATATCGGGTTCTAATATTTTGAGTGAATAAATATTTCAGTGAAAAAAAAAAAATTGGAATAAAAATAAGTTTGAGTGGAAAAACATATAGAGAGAACAAATATGGAGTCAACAAAGTTAAATACGTAAAATTTAAGTAAAAAGTATCATTCCATATTGTTCCCAGCTCTATTCCACTTCGTTCCCCGTTATATTCCATTTCACTTCCAAGTCCATCTCCTTTCGTTCGTTCCATGTAAGTTTCATTCCTCTCCATATAATATGCGTTAAAAAAAATAAAAAGTTCTATTGTCTTTATATTGCAGATATGAAAAGTACCATTTAACACCACTGTTACCAGGTACCCCTTTTTACCCTAAAATTTTAAAATATGTCCTTGACTTGGGTGTTATTTCTGCGGCTTTTAGTTCAATAGTTAGATATCTCAAAATAACAATTTGCCCCCTTTCCCCGTAAAATTATATTTTCCAAAAACTGTTTTTTTGTGCTAGGTGATCCTTTATTTAAAACATCAAGTTTCTGAACCATTATTTAAAAAAATATAAGAATAACCAAATTTGCACTTTTTATCCCCTTTACGATCGGTCGCGACCCTTAGAAACAGAATTTCCAAAAATAACTTTTTAAAGCATTCAAAATTTCAGTGCCTAGGATAATTACTTCATAAAGTATAAAAAGGATCAAAAAACACTTTTTTACAGCTCTAGAAACATAATTTTTTGAAAATACTTTAGCAGAATGTTTTTTCACCGAAGTCCCCTACATTCCAAAATTCAAGCTTCAACGGTCATTAATATAGGAACAAAAAAAAAAAAAGTACCAAAAGTACACTTTCTTACCCCCGTTAGAAACGAAATTTCAAAAAAGTATCTCTTCCAGAAGGTTTTTTTCTTCACAAAAAAATCCTACATTCCTTTTTTTAAAAGGTACTTTTTATAAATGGTACTTTTTATAAAAGGTACTTTTTTTAAAAGGTACTTTTTATAAAAGGTACTTTATATAAAAGGTACTTTTTATAAAAGGTACTTTTTATAAAAGGCACTTTTTATAAAAGGTACTTTTTATTAAAGGTAATATTTATTAAAGGTATTTTTAAAAAAGGTACTTTTTATAAAAGGTGCTTTTTATAAAAGGTACTTTTTATAAAAGGTACTTTTTATAAAAGGTACTTTTTATAAAAGGTACTTTTTATAAAAGGTACTTTTTATAAAAGGTACTTTTTATAAAAGGTACTTTTTATAAAGGGTACTTTTTATAAAAGGTACTTTTTATAAAAGGTACTTCTTATAAAAGGTACTTTTTTCCCCTTTTTACCCCCGTAGAAGGGAGGTGAACCTACATTACAAATTTCAAGTTCCTAGTACCATTATTTAAGTAAATGTAAAATGTACCAAAAGTACAGTTTTTTTACCCTTTTTCCCCCCTTAGAATCATCATTGGCAAAAATCCAGCCTAAATGGGTCTTTATTCCGAGAGGTGAACATACAGTCCAATTTTCAAGTCTCTATGACTATTATTTCAGGAGATATAAAAAGTACCAAAAGTACACGTTTTTACCCATTTTACCCCCGTAGAATCAACATTGGCAAAAACCCAGCCTTAGTGATTTTTTTTTTCCGGGAGGCAAACCAAGATTGCAAATTTCAAGTTTCTAATACCATTATTTAAGGAAATAAAAAAAGGTACCAAAAGTACAGTTTTTTACCCTTTTTACCCCCTTAGAATCATCATTGGCATCCAGCCTTAGTGAATCTATATTCCGGGAAGTGAACATACAGTCCAAATTTCAAGTCTCTGTGACAATTATTTAAGAAAATATAAAAGGTACCAAAAGTACAGTTTTTTACCCTTTTTACCTCCTTAGAATCAACATTGGCAAAAGTCCAGCCTTACAGGATTTACATTCCGGGAGGTGAACATCAAATCCAAATTTCAAGTCTCTATGACCATTATTTCATGAGATATAAAAAGTACCAAAAGTACAGTTTTTTACCCTTTTTACCCCCTTAGAATCAACACTGGAAAAAATCCAGCCTTAGGGGATCTATATTCCGGGAGGTGAACATACAGTCCAAATTACAAGTCTCTATGACCATTATTTCAGGAGATATAAAAAGTACCAAAAGTACAGTTTTTTACCCCCTTAGAATCAACACTGGCAAAAATCCAGCCTTAGTGGATCTATATTCCGGGAGGTGAACCTACAGTCCAAATTTCAAGTCTCTAGCATCAGCCGTTTGGGCTGGGCGATGATGAGTCAGTCAGTCAGTCAGTCAGTCACATTACTCTTTTATATATATAGATAGATTGTTTTAAATATTTTTGTTGGCTATTGATAATCGTTGCCTTATTAGTATGGTACAATTTCTTCGTCTTTCTAATTCTCATTGTGAATAGAGGCGAATATGTATTAATATTCTAGTTTGTGCACAAACGATTTGTCATTAGACTCGTTTGCTACTTTGTAGTAAATCGTTTCAATTTTTGCTAAATAATCTTGACAATGGAATCTTGACAAATTCCGAAACACGTGTCGATTAAGTCTTGAAAAAATGACCAACATAAATAAATTTAAAAAAAAAAAAAATAATTTTCTAGAAAATTATGCTATGAGAATATCATGGTTTTAATTAGTAAAGAAAATAATGACCTCGAGCCAGAATAAACATCCTCAAAATATTTTTTTTTAAATTGTTGTCATTTTTAAAGAGAAATCATTACTTTTTTACCTACTTGTGTGGGTTATTATTTTGTAGAAAAAAAAATTAAAAAAAAAATATTTATAGAAATATAAAAACTTATTTATATCAAGTGGCACGATGGGTATAGTGTCTGTCCAGAATGTAGTTGATTGCCGGATCGATTTCCCAAAATTTTATTAATCATTTTTTAAAATAAAATTCAATAGAAAAATTGTAAAAATAACATAGAAATCATAAATTTTTAATGTTTTCGTAGGTATTTTTTTTTAATTTGTTGGTAAAAATAAAACAACAATCATTAATTTTTAATGTTTCTGTGGGTTATTTTTTTCGAATTTGTTGGAAAAAAAATGAAAATGACGTTATTTTTTAATGTTCAATGTTATTTATTTTATAAAATTTTAATAACAGTAAAAAATAAATGTTGATGTTTGTTAAAACAAATGAATAATTACTGGGATAGTTTTCAAATGTTTTATCACTTGTTTAGCCAAAAATTAGTTACCTGAAATTTTTTTTCAACTTAGTTCAGACACATTTGAGGACCCCATTGGGTTCGGACCCGATAGGTCCAGACCCCGGTGGGCCTACCCCTAGTTGGGTTCCTTAAAAATCGTCATAGTTTTTGATCCAAAATTTGTGTCCGTTTCGCTCTACCTTGCTTAGTTTTTGAGATACGTGATTTTAGGGGACCACCGGGGTTTTGAGAATTACAAAACTCGATAACTTCAAAAATATTACTCGGAGAGCTTTTGAGCTTTCTTGTTCTACGTGTTGAGAGCTACAAAAATGCTTTTGGACTTTTTGTTGTGTCGGCAATATTTACCGAGATATGAGCATTTTAAAATTTTTGGGAATGCTAACTTTTTTGGATCCAAAGTTCGGACCCATTAGGGTCCACACATGTAAAGAGGACTATGAAGAGCCCGAGAACCAAAAATGGCCTCCATTTTGCTCTATATGGCTTAGTTTCCGAGATAGCGCCATTTTAAGATTTTTGAAAATTAAAAAAAATTACCATTTATTTTTGCTAATATTAGCAAAAAATCTTGTAAAAATGTTGGCAAGTCAATTTCAAATCTTAGCAAAAGAAATTAGTTCAAAGTTTGTTTAAAATTGCTAATGTGCTAAATGAAGTTTACAAGAATTGTTTGCTAACATGCTAATCTCAACTAAAAATTTGCTAAAAGTTAGCTAACTAGCATTAGCAAAAAAAAATTAGTAAATCTACTAACGTATTTTTTTGAGTGTAGGAACTCTTGTAAAATAGGAGGTGGCAAAAAATTATTTCACGAGGTTTTTTTTTGTAATTTTACAAAAAAAATTTTGAGCGTATGAACTTGCAAGACTAGTAACTTTCTTACAGGTTTCCACGAAATAGAAAAGTGTTGTCTCTAAAAATTTGCATGTACAAACTGCACATTGTTTCGCTCATAACTTATCCGAGATTGATCTAACTCTAAGAGTTCACTATAGCTTTACCTCAAACGCCTTTTCTTAGTCAAAAGCGATCAATTGAGCTTTTATTGTTCCCAAGAGGAGACACTATGTCGTCAAATAATTTCTGTCAGAGTAGTGGTTTCCGAGCTTAAAAACATTCCAGGAAGTTGCAAAGTCATTGTAGATTCTAGATTAGTAACATGTTCCTATGGAGCTCCTATTTGTTAGTACGCTTCTGGAAACTTACAGGCCACCGTGGTGGCCCGTCTACACAGCAAGAATTGAAATCGAATTTCAATCAACAAAAACACGGTTTCAATTAATTTTTTAATTGAAACTCCTCCGATGAAGAAAATTGTTATATCAATCATGAAATTTTTTTTTTTTACGTTGAACCAGCACTCAGGGGATGCCCCTATTAATGCAGTGCATTGTGTTGATATCAGGAAAATAGGTTAGTAGTAGTAGTAGTTTCTTTATTTTCGTAATTTTTTTAGCAATATACATTTCTTTTTCAATTTTTAACTTAATTTACATAAGTACAAAAATAAAATTGAATTTCATGCGACTTTGACATACTGTCGTTAGTCGGCTAACTATAAAAAAATAAATTAGAAATACATACATATTCACATTTAATAATTAAATTCAATGATTAACTAATTCCTATAATTCAAACAAATTTTAATATATTTGACAAGCAGTTTCCAATCTATTATCATACCATTCAATAAATTAATGATCTCAGTCTCATCTAGAAAAACCTTTTTGAAATAAATTTTTCTTATGCTTTGAAAAATTGGACAACGGCCTAAAAAATGTGATATATCTTCTATTTGCCTCATGTTGCAAAGTGAGCATAATTTTGTAGCAGTTGCCAGAAATCTGTTTCCATTCAACTTTATTAGGTCGCTTCTCAACTTAAATATCCACATTACTTCTTCTTGGCTATAACCTTCCACCATGTAACTTTGACATGCAATTATGTCCAGCGATTTATATATTCTACTAGTTTGATATTTCTTTAATATACAATTATCGTGGTATTTTGTCTTTAAAGTTTACAAAAGATATGCTCGGTTTTCATTCCAGTGTTGCTTGTTAAGATTACGATCTGACCATTCAATACCATGTTGTGTTCCCAGCTTATTTAGCTCTTTTACCCAAAACAATTGACGATTTAACAGTTTTTTTGATAATTGGTGAGGTAATCTTTTTCAGAATATTCAAATAAAGTTTTGTTGATATATCTTAAATGTAGGTCTAGAGAGAATAAGTGGCAATTTTCCATTCCCGTTTCTAACATTAAGGCATAAGTCGGAGTAAAGTTTGGGAGTCTTAATATTTTCTTGGCAAAATAAATTTGAAGCTTGTCCACTTCTTCAAATAAGGAAAAACCCCAAACCTGCGCGCCATACGTTTGGACTGACCTACAAACAGCTAGAAATAATTTCCACTTGCATTTTAGTGATATTGAATTTTTTCCGATGAAGTTCTGCCATGTTGAATTTATACAATTTTGTGCTGTTTTATTCCTTTTTTCCACATGTTTTCTAAAAACCATTTTTGGAGTCAGTGTTACACCAAGATAACAATACTCTGAAGCTATTTTAATTTCTGTACCATATGTCCATTTTTCGGCTCTTGCTAAGGTACCACCTTTTCTAAAAATCATTATTTCGGATTTGCTTAAATTCACCTTCACATTCCAAAGTTTGCAATAATCTTCTAATCTATTTATCATTTGCTGCAGAACTAATACACTGTCGGCTAAGATAACAATGTCGTCTGCGTACATTAAAAGCCGGATATTTAAATCGTCTACGGTTGTTCCACCTTTCAAATACTCATGCAAATCATTAAGATATAATGCGAAAAGTAATGGAGATATCAGACAACCCTGCTTCACACCAGATTCTGTATCGAAAGATTCTGAAAACTCCTGTCCCGTCCAAACCGATGATTTCGTACAACTGTACACACTTTCTATAAACTTTACAGCTTTCGATGATACACCAATAGTATGCAATTTATAAATCAGAGCTTTCCTAGATACTTTATCAAAAGCTGCTTTGAAGTCTACAAAAAAAGCATACGAAAATAGGTTATGAGGAGGAGGAAAGAGGGAGTAGTGTTTGTGGATATTTGACTTGAATTTATCTACATTGAAAGAAACTGGGAAGACCTCTGCGGGAAGATTATTCCACATACGGTTAGTTCGACTGATGAACGAACTTTCTCTGTAATGCGCTGCGCGATTCACTGGACAATCGACAACAAACGGATGTGATCTACTAGACAACCGAGTATTGCGAACAAAAACTCGGGCTCTAGGGATAAGTTCACTTATCTCAGCAGAACACTTTCCATGGTAATATCGATAGAACAGAGTCACACAACCCACATTCCGACGATGCTCCAATGAGTCAATAGAGTTGGACACACTATTGTCATTGATTAGCATCAACGCCCTCCTTTGCACACGGTCCAAGAGCTCCAAAATAGACTTTGAAGCCCCTGCCCATATATGGGAGTTGTATTCCATCTTCGGTCGGATGTAGGTGGTATAAATAGTGAGGAGATCTGATGAGGTGAAGTACTTCTTACACCGGTTTAAAAAACCGAGACACTTGAATGCTTCTTTCGACACTTGAAAAACGTGCTTATTCCAACGGACATCACACTGAATTTTCATGCCCAGGACATCAAGAGTGTCAGATTCCTCGATACTTATACCACCCATATGTACAGATGACACTGTTGATTCCACGTTCCTGTGGGTCAACATACAACATTGAGTCTTGCGTGCATTAAATTTGACCCTATTCGCAAGACCCCACTTAGAGATTGTCAACAGGTCTTGATTAAGTGTGTCGTTCATAATCTGCCATTTGCCCTCAACCTCAACAAGGCTTGGCCTACGATCAAAGGAAAATGAATGACAAATGTTGCTGTCATCTGCAAAAGAGTAGATAGGATTTGAAGTTTGACCTAGAAGGTCGTTAAGAAAAATAAGAAAAAGGGTAGGAGAAAGAACAGAACCTTGCGGTACCCCTGATTGAAGCCGAAACTCATCAGATGAGAACCCATCTATAACAACACGTATAGAACGATCCCTGAGGAAACTCGAAATAAATCGAGAGAATTCATTACCGACACCAAAGGCATTAAGCTTGGACATGAGCGCACCGTGCCACACACAATCAAATGCCTTGGAAATATCCAGAGCAACCACCTTACTCTCACCAAAATGATGGATCGAACGACTCCAACGTTCGGAAAGGAACGCCAACAGATCCCCAGTAGAACGAGTTCTCCGAAAACCATATTGTCGATCGTTTAAAAGTAAGTTAGCTCCAGATACCTAACAAGATGACAATTTACCATACTCTCCATTACCTTCGAGAGCGCTGAGCATATTGCGATTGGGCGGTAATTATCAGGGTTATTAGCCGCACCCTTTTTAGGGATTGGCTGCACATTGGCAACCTTCCAACATGATGGAAAGATTCCCTTACGGAAGGACAAGATAAAAAGGTTAGCCAGTGGACGTGCTAACGTCGAAGCACACTGCTTCAGCACCAGTGCTGATATACCATCCGGTCCCGGTGACTTATTTACGTTAAGATCCGCAAGAACCCTTTTAACTGCACGAGCTCGGAAAAATATCTTGGGCATAGTATGAGATACCATTTCGATTTCGGGCAGTGGTTGATTGCTTTCCGGCAAGAAAGAATTTCTTGCAAAAAGGCCAGCCAACAGGTTAGCTTTATCAACCGGTTCTGTGAACACTTGGTCATCTTTTAAAAGAGTCGGGATAGAAGAACTAGCATTTTTCTTGACTCTTTTAACAAACGACCAAAAGCTCTTACTGCCCCGAGGAGCCGAAAGAACTTTAGCACGAAATCGTTGTTCGTAATGAAGCTTTTCATGACTAAGTACTCTAGCACACTCAGATCTTGCCTGTTTGCGTAGCATATCAGTATTAGCGTTTTTATTATCACGCCAATTTCTGAATGCTTCCTCCCTGGATCTGACTGCATTCCTGCAAGTCTGGTTAAACCAACATTTATCTCTTGGTTTAGCCGAAATGAGCTTCGATGGAATGAATGACTTCATTCCAAGCACAATAACATTTTCGACCATTTTTTTATTTAAAGTCAATCAAAATAAAATTGAATTAACGAATAAATTGTAAGCTTTTTGAAAAATTATGAAGAAATTCATATTTTTGCTTTCCAATTTGTTGCCAACAAAAAAAAAAAGTGAACCCCGATTATATTGTATATTTTTGAATTAATGTTTTTAAATAAATTAAAGCGAAAAAAATCTGGTATGTTCAAAATTTGTAATTTCATAATTTAAAAAAAAATAACAAAAATGTTGATCAAAATAATAACTGACTTATTTAAATTTTGTTGATCAATAAATTTAATTAAAATTTTTTAGCTAATAATTTTTTGTGTGTAATGATAATCAAGTGCTGTGAATTTTAATAAAGATTCAATAAAGATTCAATTCATTAGAATCCATAGAGAAATTTTCCACTTAAATATCTGCTCTCTTTAACAAGCCAAAAGTGTTTACGTATGTGTAGTGCATGAATGCATTTGTTTGCTTGCCTTGTTTTACATCAGATTTTAGTTTATCTTATTCTGGTCATTTGTATTGTTTGCAATTTTTGTTTAAATATTTGGTTGTATATTGTATTATCAAATTTTTTTTTTGTACTCGTTCATTATATGTTGCAACAACAGCAATAGTGCATCAGAGTACTCGTACGAAGTCATAGATAGTATTGGTGTAATTAAATTCAATTCGTTGCAGTTTTTGAAAATTGCATTGAAAGACAAACACATATTTGTATGCACACATATATGCGTGAGTTTTTATAAAAGAGTGAACTAAAAGTAGACAATTTAAAATTTGAAAATTCTAAATTTTCAAATTCCTTAGTTTTCCGTTTGAAATTTTAGAGAGAAGATAAATTTTGAAAAATATTTCTTTAATGTGATCGATAAATTATTTTGCGACATAATTTTCCAATTACCATTTGTTGAAAAAATTCAATCTCTGAGATGTGTTTCCCGGCAGCATTTGATGTGTTTAGTTTCCCTTCGCGATACATTGTTAAACATTCAATTTTATCATTTTATACATTTTTTTTCATCACGCCAAAAAAAATTGGACAAAAATTTAATTTCCGAATCCCTTTTGTCGAAGTGCAGAACTTGGAACTTCTTGTGACATAAAAATGTTTCATTTGCTTAACAAAAGTACAAAAAAACTGTAAAAAAAGTGTGTTTTTAAAGACTATTTTATTAAAAGGAACTCTTAGTCCGATTTTCACCTTTAAGCATAGTACTCTGTTCGCTTTCACGGGGAAAAACCTGTTAAACTCCATATAAAAAAAATAACCCAGCAAAACTTAGATTACCAAATAAGGTATAAAATAAGGTATAGGATCTCTTATTTTATACATTGCAGCATTGATGATTTTAACAGGCGATGAGACTCAAAGTAATGCATCCACATTATCACAAAGAATACCAGTAAGGTATAAAATAAGTCATAAATTTATAACGAAGAATACGAGTAAGGTGTAAAATATATGATATTTTATAGGTTACGAGAAACGAAATAATATAGCATACCAGAAGATAATATATAAGGTGTTACGAGTAGTGAAAAAGTAATTTTGTATTAAATTTACTCACGTGATTGTAAGTCAGTGTAAGTAGATAAAATATGCTCGTGAGTGTGTGTCGTTAGAAATTTCCTGTCGTGAGCCCATCTCTAGTTTAAACTTATGCATTTTTTATGAAATAATTATTTTTTATGTTATTGTAATGCATTATGCCTCCAATTATAAATAATGCATTATTTCAAACTTTCAAATAATACATAATGTAACCAAATATAAGTCATCCATGATTTAATGTTTAGAAATAACAAATATGAAATACATTTTTGCCAATAATCATGCATTACGTAGCAAATTATTAGTAATGCATTATTTTTCACTTGAAAATAATACGTTGTGGAGCAAATGTTTGGTAAGACATCATAAAATAATGCTACAAATAAGTTATATGCATTACCTGGTAATGTGTTATATAATCACTACCCATTACCAAAGTTTTGCTGGGAAGTTTTGCCAATGCGAGGAATTATAGGAAAGTTGTTAAAACAGTTTTCTCGCATTTTTAATTTACAAGACAATATAAATTGCCATGAAAAAGTGACATTTTAGTTTTGTTGCGATCGTTTCTTTCTTACAATTCACTATGGTCCCAAATGCAATTTTTTTTGGCATAAATTCAAAAAATGAAGCAAGGTCACTTGGAATAATTCTGGGATGAATTTTATCTCTTAGCGCAATCAAAAATCGATTGTCAAAAAAAAAAAAAAAAAAAATTTTTTCAATTTTTTTTTTTTTCAATTTTTTTTTTTTAAATTTTTTTTTTTGGAAAAATTTTTTTTTTTTTTTTTTTAATATATTTTTCTTAATTAATTAGCTTTACGGAAGGTAAAAAAAATTATAAAAAAAATAATTTGAAAACGTGTCACGCAAAAAACAGCAAATTTGGCCGAAATTTGTGCTAAACTAAAATGGAAATTGTGGGAGTTTGCCAAAAAATGCTGGCAAGATGTAAATTTTAATATTAAATATACAATATTGAAAACACTTTCACGTTTAAAGACTCATGCAAGTTCGTGCCCAAACACAACTTTTTGTCCACGAAAGATATAGGCTATTTCGGCTCCAAAATCCTCATAATCAAAACACCCAAGAATAACGCCAAGGATGCATTAACTCTAAAATAGGAATTTTAAACAAGAACTAGTATCCTTAGGTTTCAATTTGTCCCTTTAGCCTCTTTATAATTTTAGGTTTTCCCATTTGCCGTTTGTATAACTGTAATATTGATTTCACTCCGGTTTTATTATACCTCCTAAAACTTTCAACTTTGAAAGCCTAGCAAACTGACAGTATTGGCACCAAATTTTTTTCATTACACTTTCTTGATAGCTTATAGTGTTGACATTGAGGAAATGTATAAGCTTTTGAAAATTTGTTAAATTTAATTTTTTTAATTTCTGCCAAAAAAAATGGATTTGGAACCATAGTGCAATTGTCAAAAGTTGTTGATTTCTAAATGTTTTATTGGGATTTGAGGCGTTTAAAGTTTATGTGAAATTTTGATTCCTTCCAGATATATTTCATTTAGTTTGTGTACGTCCGTCCAGAAGCCAAAATGTTTTTTTTATATTTTCGTCCCACTCTAAATTGTTTTTATAACAACAAAGAAGTCTCTTTTACTCCCTCACATACATAATTTAAAAAACATGTGATGCAATTTTTAGTTAAATGTGCAATTGGTAAAATTTTCATTTGGACAAAATTAAATTTATGGACATTTTCCAAATATAAAGGGTCAAGTGGTTATAGACTTTTAAACCTTGGAGTACAAAGTGCATTAAAAATGAAACATGCAGTTTAAATAACATGCAGTTCAATAAAGAATTTGTCACAAAAGAAATTGCAGTTAAAATAGAACGATTTTTAATAAAAATCTGGGCAGAGTTTAGTAATTGAATATTGTTTATTAAATAAATATTTACTAATAAATTTCAATTCAGAGTATAAACTCGAAAGCAACGTTCACAATGGTGGAGTCAAATTTGTTAGAGATGGCACTTGTCTGTTTACGATTAACATAGGCTCTGCTGACAAATGTAATAGCCTAGCTCTACACATCTGTTGGGGTCTCAAGACCCTTATATCGGATCTTAAATTTGACGTTCCCAAGATTTTTTAAATGCCCATATCTCGGTAAATACTGCCGACACGAGAAAAAGTTATGCAGTTTTTAAAATTCTGAATACCCTATCAGAGTCCAAATTCCCGTATCTCAAAAACAAAGAAATGTATAGCGAAACGGGCAAAGTTTTTGGTCAAAACATATTCCGACCCTTAAGGGACCCAATGGGGTCTCGAGTCAATAGTGTCTGGACCCATAGGGCAATCACCTTTCCAGATGGTGCTAAGTATCTTGGAGTATTTCTAGATAGGAAGTTGAATTTAAGGAGTAATATTGAGGAACAGGTGAGAAAAGCAACGATTACTTTATATTACAGTAAAATGAACATTGAAAAACGATTGGGATTTTGCCCTAAAGTCGTTCATTGGATTTATATATAGTGGTGGTGGGTCCAATTCTGCTGTATAGAATCATTGTCTGGTAGCCTGCATTAGAGACAAAAGGGAACTGTGTATTTATCACGAAGGTACAGAGAATGGCGTCGATGTGTATTAGGGATGCCAAACGGAATTGACATTTACAAATCCCGGGATTCGGGATTTCGAAATCGTATTCCCGGGATTTTTCGGGATTTCGGGATTTATTAAAATATTAAAAAAAAATATAGTTAAATGTTCAATAAATTCATAAGCATTAAATAATTATTTATTTAACATATTTAGCACAGAAAACTCGAAAATTAAGGAACAACTTAACTGGTACTGTTTAACAACTTAACTGGCACAAGTTTTTTTATATCCTACAACCAAAGTATGGTTGTAGGAAGACACGATGTAGTTCAAACCAAAAGAGCTAGACCCCAGCAGTTTGACATAAATATTTCTTATGGTCATAAGTTTATTAAATGCAATATCCGCTAATGGGAAGCAATGTTCCCCTTTTGGATTTAAATCAACCTCTGAAAACGTAAAAATGTTTTAAACAATATTAGAAAATGATATTATTATTATGAAGGCGCGGATTTTAAATATTTATTTAAATAAAAATATAATATTATATTAATAAATATGTAAGCATTTCCAGAGTTATAGAGTAATACATCGACCGTTTTGTAGATCTGGCATCACCAAAGATAATTAGAAAATTCAGGCAATGCCAAACTAAAGTTCAAACGTAAAGCAAAGAGAGACAAAAAACAATCTGAATTCTCACTGTAAAACTGTTATCTTCCACTTCGCTCACATTTCGATTTGTAATAAAATTTCGTAAACCTTTCAAACGATATCAATTTTGTCTAAATTCTAAAACAAATACTGAAGAAAAATTCAATTTTAATTACAAATTTTGCAAAAAAAAATCCTGATCGGGATTTGTCAATCCCGGAAAATCCCGGGATTTCGGGATTTCCCGTTTGGCATCCCTAATGTGTATCACTGGTACTCTTCGTAGTACACCTACGGCTGCATTAGAAATCCTCCTTTACTTGATACCATTGGCCGTATTGGGTAGGCAGTATTCGACTAACAATAAGTCGGCAATTCGATTTAATAGCACACTGTAATTAAGAAGCAGTGATTGTGGCCAATACGCGATCTTTAAGAAGATAACAATACCACAAAATGGATGGGAGTCTTCGATGAGGGACATTTCGGGTAGTGGAGCCTTCATAAATGTTTACACAAATGGTTCGAAGATACACGAACAAGTGGGCTTTGGAGTCTTATCGGAAGAGCTTGTATTGAGCTTGGCTCGAAGACTACCAGGAGACAGGACAAATAATACCCACAGACATTGCCCTCATAACGAAAATGGGCATTATGACCGAATTCATCACGGTCATTACCCCCATAATAGTTGTGGGCACCATGACCGTTTCCAAAACGGTCACAATCCCAATGGGTATTATGTCCGTTCCCTGTTGGGATTACGACCGAACTTTTTTCTGTCATAACCCCCATTCACATTATGGGGAGTAAGTACAAAGCAATTTTGGTCATAATCCCCATTTTCTGCAGAGAGGGTGGGTTAAGCGAAGTCGCTAAATTAATTTATGGAGTTTGAAATCCCTAAGCCCGGCCGAAGGCCTTCTACGTAGAAAAACTTTTAAGACAAAAAAAGAAATACAATATTTTGTATTATGACCAACTTGTACACTCAAAATAATTCTGCAGTAAAAATATTAGTAAGTGATTTGGTACCAAAATCTACTAATAAGTTACTAATTACCAGTAGTACGGTAGTTTTTTAGTATCTTCAAAGTACTAAAATTAGTAATTTTTACTGGTTTTGAATAATATTAGTAAAAAATTTTAGTATTGATTACCAACGCCTGCACTAGATCATTTTGGACTAAAAAATTAGTTCATTAGTAAAATTTTTAGTATTGAATACCCACGTTTTTTTTTGGTGTATAGTGGACATAATCCCTGTAATGGGGATTATGACCATTTGTTACTTAGTCATTATCCCCATAAATCTTAGACTTATGTCCGTTTTTTATTGGGATTATGTCCAAATTATTAATGGGGGTTATGACCGAAATGAATTTGGTCATAATTCCCATAACGGAAATGGGGATTAAGTCCGTGGGGATTATGTCATGTCACCGGATTACAATGATCTGGTGATCATTGCAGTGTTTACCAGGCAGAGATGCTGGCAATACAGGAAGTGGCTGAATGGTTGCGACGGAGATATCGCTTTCAAGAGGAGACATTCGACGGTTGTTGCTGTAACTACCTGACACTGTCTTTTAGGAAAGCACGCAGAGTGGTTAAATTTGCCGAAAAATTAATTTTGCATGGATCACGAGTAGTTGAAAACTATAGAACACTTATGCGCCATTGAGGAGTTTCTTAAGGAGTTCAAATTGGTTTAACGGCAGGGGAACCCCATTACCATATCGTGGTATCACAACGGACTTCAGAGTCTACGACACAAAAACGACACAAGCCACTTACAACCTAACCTATCTGAGATTGATTACCGTTTCTTATTTAACTACATCTTTAAATAAGTTGCAAATACATTTAATCACATACTACGTTGGAAACGTGATATTCATTGTCGCTTAAAAAAAAAACACAAAAAAAATAACAATAATTCACATAATAAAATTAATGTGACAAGTTCTTCAGCACATTTAAACATTTCCATTTACAAGTTTAACACATGCTTAATGCTCCGGATAAGATGTGCCACCAATGGTGGCCCACCATAATTAATAATTTCCTTGCACACAACAAGACAGTGACACTATTAAATGGTGGCTCGCAAAAGGAGCACAGTAAGACACAAATGCATAAATATTTTTTTTTCTTTTTGTTTTTTTTGTACTACAAAATACTTGCATGCAAAATGCAACATTGCAAATGTCATACAGTGACATACAGTTTCATTTTTATAAGGATTGAATTGAATTAAAACAACGAATAAACAAAATAGAATTGCACTTTTCAAAAATGAAAATTCTTCCACCATGGATAGTGTGACTTGGTTCTTAAACATGAGAGATTTGACATACATGAAATATGCACGAAAAGTATTAAGAAACAAGAGAATCGGACAAACCTTTTTTTGGATCAAATTCCAAAAACAATAGAATCTTGAATATATTCTACGGAAATCACAACACAATTTTCAATGTAAAATATTTTTCAAAAAAACTACTTGCCCTAAAAAACGATTGCTTTCAGTACAATTTCAAGCAAAAATCATTGATTCTGGAATGTTAAGAAGCGGTTGCGGGAGCATATGATAAAGTATACATATTATTGAACCATGGTCGAATTTACACAAAAAAAAACTTGTCAAATCACCAGAAAAGGTTTAATAATCCCATTTTACCAATATTTGACAGTTTTCCTTATATTTTAACCATTTTTTTTTGTAATTTTACAAATTTCCAAGTGTTTTTACAAAAGTTTTATCGCTTCAAAAAAATAGTAAATTTACAATTTATTAGTGAAAGCCATGTAAAATTACAAAATTTTTGGTAAAAAGCTTGTAAAATTACACGGAATTCTTGTCAAATAGGAGGTAGCAAAAAAAAAAGTTACAAACTTTTCTTGTCATTTTACAAGTTTTTTTTTTTATTTTTGAGTGTAAGACATTTTATGAATGCCCGTCCGTAAATTACGATGCAGTTCAAAATAATAAAGCTAGACTCAAAAACTTTACCTATAGGTTAATTGGACCAGCCGTTCTCCGAGGTTGAATAAATCGAAAAAATTAGGCATTGTTAATTTTTCTTTCCGTAAAAACCTATGTTGGGCTAGGTTGTAAGTGGCTGCTGACATTTTACGTTAGTACACTTAGATTCTGAGGTCCGTTGTGATACTACGGGACTTTATCTGGTCCTTGTTGTTAAACCAATTTGAGCTTCTTATGAAACTCCTAACACAGAAAAAAATATTCAATGAAAAAAAACAATTAAATATTTGCTCAGCGTAAAATTTGACATTTAATTAAATTTTACTTGAATCAATTAACCATTTGCTCAAATCTGAAAAATTCACAAAAAAATTCATAAAAACAAAAAAACTCATCATAGTAGGCTTTGAGTAACAATGCGATGAACGCTGTTGCGTTTTTATACCCTACACCACACTGTGGTACAGGGTATAATGAGTTTGTGCTGATGTTTGTAACTACCCGAAATATTGGTCCTAGACCCACTTTTAAGTATACCGATCGACTTAGTATCACTTTTTGAGTCGATTTAGCGATGTCCGTCCGTCCGTCCGTCTGTCCATGTAAACGGTGTAAACACGATACAGGTCGCAATTCTTAATCAATTGACTTGAAATTTTAAACTTAAGCCTCTTTTGGCCCAAGGACGAAGCCTATTAAAATTGAAAAAATTCGGTCCATATTTAGACCTAGCCCCCATACAAAGGTCCTCTTAAGTTTTGGCTCAAATGACTCTAATAGCAGCATTTTAATAGGTATCTTTTCGAAATTTGGCAGGTAATCATGTTTTATCCACACAAATCACCATTCTGAATTTTTAAGAAATCGGACCAGTTCTTCTTGTAGCCCCCATACAAACCACCTTCCCGATTTTCAAATAAATCTCTCAAATTTCATGAAAATGGAAAATATTTAATTAAAGTTCTGTTTGTGTATGTTAAACGCGTACTTTAAAAACCTTATCAAATCTGATTATCATCGGACCATTTTTGGACTTAGGTCCCATGTGGAAATTTCGCCCGATATTCAGTTGAAGCAATTAATTGTCAACAAAAAGAAGCCTATTCCACTCAAATTTGATTTGTGCGTGCTTTTTACACTTATTAAAGATTTGACAAAATATAGATCTAATCAGTCCATGTTTGAACTTGGGACCCATTTTCCGGGAAACTCTGGTGTAGGGTATTATATGGTCGGTCTTGACCGACTATAATTTTCTTACTTGTTTGTTTTAGTTTTAGTTAGTCGTCAAATAGAAAAGTACTTTCACGCACACAAGACGAAAATAAACAAAATAATATAAAGCACAAAAAAAAAACAATTTAAACAAAAGACTTGAAAAGACTGAAAATAATGATTAACCATTCACTCAGATCAAGCATTGGATTACTCAAAAATAACACACAATTATTGATTAACCGCTCACTCAAATCAAGCATTGGTTTAATCAAAAATTACAGAAAAATAACAATTAACAAATTACTCAAATCAAGCATTGGTTTAATCAAGGAACAGTCAATGACTGACCTACAATTTTCGTGCTTGATCCAACAATTTTCCTCATTAGATGACTTTTAATTAAAATAATGCTCAACCTGATGTATTTCGTGCTTGATCTAACAACTCATTTTTATCTGTGAAGATAAGATATTGAATTTTGATATCCGACAAATTAGAAAGTTCATGCAACTGCCTAGATCCTGGTGAAGCAATTCTCTGACCAGAAAGTTTCGATCAACGGCAGATGAAGTGTTCGATAGTTTCCGACTTCTGCTCATCCATGCAACTCCGGCAAAAGTAATTTGAAGGCACATTTAACCGCTATGCATGCTTCATTATAAGGCAGTGTCTGGTAATTACCGCAACCACCGAGGAAATCTCTCCTTTTGGAAGCGATATTTGCACAATTGTGCGCTTCTGATTAAGGGAGAGCAAACTCTGTCGTGTTGTCTCACACGTCCATCTATTTGCCCATCTCTGATTGGGCTCCGTCGCAGAACAAAGCCGTAAATTTTGCTTGCAAGTTTCTTGAGGCATACTAACACATTCCAACTCTGTTGGAATCTGTGAGGTAGTTCCCGCGTTCATCGGCTTTGTAATTTCCTGGAATATTTCTGTGATCTTTGACCCATATGAGTTGTATACCAAACTGCTTGGCCATCTCATTTAAAGACGTACGGCAGTTAAGGGTAGATCCTGTTTTCAGAAACATTGACTTCAGGAACTTGACGGCGGTTTGACTGTATGTTAGACAATACATTGCAACTCATCCAGTCAGCCACTTCCTTTATTGCCAGTATCTCTGCCTGGTTATCACTGCAATGATCTAGCAATCTTCGATCTAGGCTCAACGCAAGCCCATTCGAATAGACTCCCAACTGTAAAATTTAATGAGTGAAACTCAATGAGTGACATCGTTATTTATTATTCACTTTTTTATTCTCAATCTCGGATCAATCACTCTACGCAAATATCAGAGCTTCGAAGGGTCTCATTCCTTAATTCGATTTGTCATTCTGAGTGAAAATTTAGTGATTGCATTCCCCAATCACATTTTAGCGAATTGAATGAATTCACTTTAGACTCATTCTATTTATAAATATCGAATGCATTCGATTTATTTTTCATTCGACTTTCAAAAATTGAATGCATTTGATTTTTTTTCATTCGACTTTAAAAAATCGAATGCATTCACTTGCGAATGCAATCGATTTTCTTTTTATTCAATTTGAAAAATCGAATGGCTAATTCATTCATTGGATAAAAAACTTAAAAATACTAACCAAGATAGAGCAAAACGGAGCCAATTTTTTGTCCATAGTATCGCCAACACTCTTCACATTTTTTTATCGTATAGGCACTGCCTATTAGGCAGTTAATGTGATTTTTTTAAATTTTCGGGATCACCAATTTTTTTTCAAAATTAGAGCCCATTACGGTCATCGTATGTTAAGAGAGTAGGCGATACTATGAACCAAAATTTGGCTCCGCTTTGGTATATATATTTAAAAAATCGATTGCATTCGCAGTGGAATGATAAAAAATCGAATGCATTCGATTTTTCTAAATCGAATGAACAAGAAATCGAATGCATTAATTTTTTCCATTCATTCGAATGAATTCCAAAGACTCCATTCAATTTTGATTTATGAAATCGAATGCATTCACTGACTATGAAAATTGAATGGATGTTTTTGAGAATTCATTCGAAAGGATTTCATTTTTCGAATCTCTGGCAAATATGAGTCTATCATTCGTTCCATTGTCTTTAACAAAAAAAAACAGAATACTCGGTCTGAAATCCTTCGGAACTGTGTGGGAATTTTTTCTAGCCTTCGGGGAAAAACGACTTTGTTATCCAGCCATTTTAAAGCAATATACGACCAGTTTATGTACGCTGTCTAGAGATTGTACAGTAGGGATATAACCATTTGCATTTTTTTGCAAATATCAAAAAGGACCTATCATAGTAAAAAAGTACATGAAAAATCAATAAGAAATATGTGTCAATTTTTTCGAGAATGTTTAAAAAGGTTCGGCACCAATCGCGATGAAGTTTTCGCTAATATTTCTTTTTTAATTAATTAGGCAACCGATATTTCTAATGTTGAAAATCATATTGTTATTTTTTTCTTGTTTTATTTTTGTTGTTAAATAACAAAAAACCAAAAAACGGCGGAAGAGAAGGATTCCCACCATAAAACATAAAAAAATATAAATTTGTAGTGTTTTGGAAATTGCAATCGGTGCCGAAGGTTGGACCAAAATGACCCCGGATAAGTTTTTTTGTTATCAGTATAACATTGCCCATACCGCTATGATAGGTTCTTATTTTGGTTATACCCCTATTGTACAGCCAATGGTCTATATAGTCCGACACTTGCTGCACCTCTGCCGGGATTATAAAATCAGGTCCAAGGTATTTATAGGGTCTGAAGCTTTCAATCGCAAGAAAAAGTGAGATTGGGAGAAACCGGAATAAAAAAAAATTATTATTTTTCCATGCCAATCACGGTGACGATTGTTAACTTTCACTTTTTACAAGATGTACACATACTTTGAGTGCATAGTGTTCTTATAAAGTAAAATGCAGATTATGGCAATCAAAATGATATGTGTGAGTGTGTAATGAACATAAGTACAATATTTATGATGTTGTACGAAGAATAGAGTGTGATGTTGTTATTTTTATTTTTTGTTATATAGTGCTGTAAGTGCAATTTTCATGTTTTACCACCCAAAGTGTACACGATTTTTCATTTTGTTTTTTATTTTATTACATTTTTTGTGGCTTCGATTTTTTTTTGTTTTCTTTAGTTTTTCATTAAATGAAAATTATGTGTCGTATGTCTATTTCACGAACATTTACACAGCAAATGCAGCATAGCAAAACGATTTATCAAAAATAAATCATTTTGATGAGTTGGCCATGTTTCCTCAAAATCTTCTCTTTACTGTTCAACTTAACTTGGTTGGAATTCATGCATCCACTCGCTGGCAGAGTAAAATTACACAAATAATACGCACTAACGCAAAAGTGCTAACTACGGACAAACAAGTGAGTTGCGTTGCTTGAATGCGTGATGGTTTATTTAACAAAAAAAGAAAATATGTCAGCCTATTTTTGGAACACTTATAATCAACACATTTAATAACTACACTGATAAAACGTTATCTTTTTTAAAGTGTAAAATGTAGAAATGCGACGTGACACGTTTTTATCGTGAATCACGTGAGTGGCATTTAGTAATTATGCGCTCGCGTGATTAAAAAAAAATAAATTCGTGCGTAAGTAGTTTTTGTTTTGTGAGTTTGTGTTACAAAAGTAAAATAAATGTATAATCAAAATTTATTTATTTGACTTTCGTGAGCGTGATTATTTCGAGGGCGTGAGAAAACTTTTTAAGAGAATCTGACATGCTACTCAACCAGTTACCCATTTTCTTTATTGCCAGCATCTCCGCCTAGTTTGTACTATAATGAATTGGCAATATTCGAGCCAGGCTTGATCCAAGCAGCTTCAAATAGAATCCAAAAGCCCATTTCTTCGCGTAAGATTCATCTGTGTAAACATTAAAGGAAGCCTCACTACCCGAAATGCCTCTCATCTAAGGCCCCATGGATGGTATCATTGTGGTAATGTAGGGTTCCGAAAGGCTCCAAAAGAGGAAGCACAGTCCTCATTTTGTAGTATTGGTATCATTCTTAAGATCGCGCTATGGCCGCAGCCGCTATTCCTCAATTGTAGTGTGCTATTAATTCGAATTGCAGATGTAGCCGCATACTATCCAATAGCATCAGGTGAAGGAGGATTTCTAACGCAGCCGTAGCTGTAGTACTAAGACCACAAGTAATGCACATCGACGCCATTCTCTGTTCCTTTGGATAAAGAAGCAGTTCCCGCTTGTCTCTAAAGCAGCCCTCCAAATAATGATAACACACAGCAGAATTCAATGAATGACTTTCCAATGACCCTTTTACTACTGAATGCAGTGGTAGCCTTAATCGTAATAATGAAGTTGTTGATGATCATAATCATAAAAGTTCTGCTTGTTCACGTGAAAAAAGAGAGAGTCTTTGTTTTTCTCAAGCATCGGATAATAATTTGAATGCTGTTACTGCAAAGAGTGACATCCCAGCTAACAATTTGGGATGGAGTAAAGTTTTCAAGAAAAAACGTAAGAATATTATTGTTGGAGATAACAACAACAATGATTTAGAAGTCATTGCCAATTTAAAATGGGTTCATCTGTCATCGTTCAAGCCAAACGTAACGACTGAGCAGATAATAGAGTACGTTGTGAAATATTTTCGTATTGAGAAATCCCATTTAAAATGTTACAAGCTCGTGAAATCAAACACCGATTTGAATACGCTAAGTAGAATTTCCTTTAAACTTGGCATTACTGCAGCACTCTATAAGGAGTTGTTTAAACCATCTTTGTGGCCTGCTGAAGTCAATGTGCGTCAATTTAAATTTTTTAACTAATGTTATATACTCTGTATTATACTACTAATGTATATTTCAATCTTAGTCTGTAAGGAATTTATGTTCCATAGACTAATAATAAACAAATAAAGCATTCGTTGCTTTCCTTACCCGTTCCTCAACATTACACCTGACATTTAACTTCCTATCTAGAAATACTACAAAATAGCGGTAGTATCCATCTGAGGGAGATTTCAGTTCCACCCAGAGAAATACGATCAAAAGCAGGAATCTTATTTTTCCTTGTAAATAAGAAAAACTCTCTTTTACTTGGATTAACTCCCAGGCCACAGTCTCTTGCCCATTTAGACATATCTATGAAATATTTAGACATATATATGAAATATTTGCTGTAATCATTTGGCCCACTAGGGCTCAGATTACAAATAAAGAACCAATAAATAAATAAATAAAATAAATATCTCTCAGAGAACCCTGAAGAATGTCCCTCAATGTTGGCAGGCGCGTTCCCTTTACCGCTATCGCGATATCGTCAGCATATGTGACAATAAGACCACTACTTGTTTTTAGAGAGAGCAGCCTTAAATTCAGTGCCAGGTTCCAAAGAAGCGGCAAAATAACACCTCCCTTTGGTGTGACCCTATTGAGAATTCAACCTGGATGCCCCGGAAACGTCCTCCATGTTTCCACAAAAGTTTTTCCAAGAATTACATTGGCAATTCTTTTAACTCTTATTTTGCAGCATTTATGCAGACTAGTCCTCATCCACTCTTGAAGACTTTGCCTTATTAAAGATCTTTCTGAAGGAATCTCTGCAGGCTCTTGGTGAGCCCTCATACTTGGCAACCATCAACTTAACCCCAGGAATCTTTAATCCGTAAACCCTACCACCCAGAGCTTTGGATAAAACCCTAATTCATGTAACCAGGCGATAAAGGAAATTACACTGGTGCCCGACAGACAAGGTTTAAGGATCAATTAAAATGTGATTCCGGTAAGAGATATTGAATACTGGCGCGCCAGCTTTCTTGTGCAGAGGAACGGCCAAGGGATGCTCCGCAATTGAAGGAAAACATTTAAGACGGATAAAACAGTTTGGATCATTAAGGCAGCCAGTTTGAACAGGTAACCAATTTGTGCGTCTCATTTTGACGTGATGCCAGCTGGGGCTCGTTTACTTCTTTGCCGTTTTCACAAGTCTCATTATTCCTAGTTCACAAAATTCTTGCAGATCTTGAAACTTATTATCACCTAGACACTCCACTCTGAAGAATAAAGTGCAGGCTAGTGGCAAATGATATGATCTACGGTCTCTCTATTACAAGAAACACCACACATTCTACCGATTCCTGAAGCTTAGAAAGTAAAGATTATTTTAGGTAGCCGTGCCATCAAGGACATTACCCTGGTACCTGACAAAAAAAGTTCAAAGATGGTCGCCAATATCAATTAAGATGTGATGTTGGTAAGAGGTGTGGAAGTATCGACGATCTGTAATCTTTTTGGAATTGAATGTATGGGAACTGATAACATAAGAGAGTGGCAACTAAGGTACCTGAGTTAAATCTTCCACAAAAACATGGTACAGCTGCAGGTTGTATAATTGTATGGGTCCATAATCGATTTGAACAGTCTTGCCTTGGGATGGAAGACCGTTAAATCGGAATATATATGGAAATGTAGTGGGTCTTTCAAACAACAGCATTGATAGACTGGCATGGATTCCAGGGCATAGTGGGTTCATGGGTAATTGTAGCCTGGGGAGTCTGTACGCCCTTTATCGAAATTGCTGAAAGTAGTGAAAAGGTGAAATCAACTGATTTTTTATAAAATATCTCATATCCTATGACAATTACTAAAAACACTAACAATAAGAAGAATTTTAAAGGGAATACGAAGCACGGGGGTGTTTAAAGAAAATAATGCAATATGTCGTATTGCCAAACACATGATTACCTTGAGACCAGACCTTTGACTTTGTAACTGAGAAACGGCAGCATAGAACTCTGGAGCATATCTGTCAATACAATTTAACGTTTTCTGTATTTTCTTTCAGTGTACATCAGGGTGTACCTGTTTATATTTAATGTTTATGCAAAAAATAACTCATTATAAATTGCAGATTAGTTTGCACATTTTTGTTTAAATTACAAAAAAAAATCCCCTTACCTTGTACTAAACGTCATGTATTTATTTAAGTTTTGTGTTCGAAAAGGATGCAAGGTAATTAGTGTGCAACATAACTTTTGGCTGTTTTACACACCCTGTTGTATCAACATGTGTATTTTGCACCACAATTATCTAATTAATTTTATTTTTTCCCCTTTAGTATGAAATTTCTTAGAAATTCTTTATGAATATCATAATCATTTACAAAAATGCAGAAGCTTGTGTATTTGATTGATTTCAATGAATCTTTAAGGGATCACTAAAATTTGTCTATTCTGTGATATGCAAGTATGACGTATCGAATTATATTTAGAAAAACTGTTGCAACAACTCATACATCTAAGAATAATCTCAGATTTTTAAAGAAAAAATATCTCGAAAATACCATTTATGGCCTTCTTCACCAGTTTTCCATTGCACAGTGGTTTCCCTTATATGGACAAGCGGTCAAAAATCAATATATCCAAAACTAAAAAAACAAGGGGCTTCAAAATTTTTCAGCACATAGTATACCCGAAGAACTTAAAGTTTGTAAATTTGTAGGAAAAAATATTAACAACTGTAGCCACAGCAGCCATTTGATCTTTAAAGGGTTAATTGGCTAAAAGACTTGTTTTAAGATTTACTTTTTATACCCTCCAACCACAGTATGGGGGTATACTCACTTTGTCATTCCGTGTGTAACGCACCGAAATATCGATCTAGGACCCCATATTATTGATCAGTGATCGATTCTAAGACATTCTAGGGATGTCCGTCTATCCGTCTGTCGGTCTGTCCGTCTGTTTGCGAAAGACACAATACAGCCCAAAATAAAAAAGCTATACTCTTGAAGTTTGGCACAAATATGTGTTATGGTCATAGGCTGGTTAAGTTCGGAGATGGGCAAAATCGGACCAGGGGGAAAAAAGTTTCCCCTTGAGGAACTAAACCAACCTCTGAAAACACCATATTTTTACATGATTTTTTGTGTTTTTGTTTAACCAATGCAACATTTTTATGCCTCAAGAAGCTCAAAGTTCTGAATTTGGACCCGGGGGATTAAAAAATATCGTTTTTTTCAGCCGGCCCCTTTTGTGGGCATGGATTAAACAAATTGTTAAAATAATGATAAACTTGTATTTCTTAAGTGCAAAAAGCATAAGAAAGATATTTAAACATATATTTCGGGGGGGAAATTTGCCCCCCCCTAATGACCACTGCCGACCTTACCCCCCCCCCCTCCCTAAAAAACAAAGAAAACGACCCTGGATTTTTTTTTTCATGTTGGAGGGTATAAAAGATTTGGCACAGTCGAGTTTAACACTCTTACTTGTTTTTCTTGTTTTTAATACAAAAATATTTTTTTTTGAATATTCGGCTGCGGCTTCGGTTTCGGCCGAATAGTGAAAATAAAGGCCAATAAAGGTGTATTTTGTCGGACACTAGTAACTGTTATTGGTTGCAGATCTTAAAAATCGCAGCTAGTAGCAAATAGCTTTGTCCAAAAATGCGGAATCGTCAAAGGGCAAATTTGTTCACTAAAAAAATAAGGGGGAAGGACAAGTTCTTCAAAAAAAAATGTTTTCTCTTTACTCAGAACTGTAAGTCAAATACCATACAATTGCAATATTAAATTAAAAACAACAATTAAAAAATATTCACTTTACTAATATTCTTAAAAAGAAATAGTACAAAACAAAATGCAATTTTTCACCATTTTTCGTTGGATGACTATGTAAATCACAACCATATGCGAAAATATGCAAAAACCCGCGGCCACAATATTTTTTAGTTTAAAGAAGGGTAAAAAATCTTCAATTTGATGTATAAAAAGTGGTGGGCAGATGAGGGCCAAATAACTAAAAGTCTATGTGAAAAAGTGGTTTTTAAAAAACGTGTGTTTTGAAAAGATCAAAAAAGTGTTCTTCAGGGATTTTTTAATGGGCTTATATTTTTGCAGCTTTTATTATTTAATTTGGTACAAAATAGGTTAAAATTTAATGTTTGTTGGGTTTTTGGAAACTTCTGCCACAATATCGCGAATAACTTCTTAGATAAACTAAAGTATTATTTTATGACTATGTAACCACAATATATGCAATATAAACATTCCCCGACTTCCAACGAACACAAACATTAAATCTCGTAAAAAAAATCAGAAAATTGGTTAGATTCATAAAATTAAGAGTGTTATCGATAAATTTAGTGCAATAAAGCTTGGAAAAAAAAACATAATTTTTTTTATTTTTGGCCAATGGGGGAAACCACTGTGCATTGCGATTTTACACTAGTTTACTATCCTATATTACCATTAGGTATATTGTGTGCTATTTGAACTTCTCCATGCTTATGCCATCTATTTGAATAGCTTTCCAAATCAGTTTAGTTCCAAATTCCAAACAAAGCCTGTGCACTAGTTCGCAGTCTTGTATTTCTTTGGAGTTTTATTTTAAAAGCCAAAAAAATTTTTGTGTACATTTTTTAATAGCCTTAGGAATCCTGAAATTGTTCTTTTATCAAACTATCCCAATAAGTACTTATTGTCCCAATAGTCCCAAAAGAGTTAAGTTGATAATTCATTGGAAGCCCAGGTTGGAGTTATTGCCCCATAAGGGCAGATTTCGTTTTCAGGAACATTGACTCCAGGTACTAAGCAGCGGCTTAACGTCGAATTTGATTTTGCAACATGTCTCGTCCCAAAAAAATTCCAATAATTTTATTGCCAGCATGTCTGCCCGGTAACTAATGCAATGCACAGTGACACATTTGGCCAATCTAGGACGACAAAAATCCAATTTTAATTATATTGACTTGAAATTCGGTATAAATGTTCGTTTTGACTTCGAAAATAACATTATGAAAAATGTGGGAGGCCGGTTAAGGGCCACGCCCACTTATTTTAAAATTTGTAATTTTGGTTATAATTTCTTTAAATTTGGTATATATACTCTCAATGACTGTAGAAATAATATCACAAAAAAAGGGGGCGGTCAGACAACTGCCACGCCCACTTTTTTAAAATATGCTTAAAAAATATGTAAAAACAAGGTTTACATATCGCCCCACTGTAGTCGGCGTCGCAGACGGTCGCAAAAGTTAGCCGTTGAAATAAGTACTATGAATATTGGTCAATATATCTGAAAAAGTCCGGCGACCAATACGGACCAAACACAAAAGTTCTATCCCATCAAAAAAAAATAAATATATAATTTTCTTTTCAAAAATTCGTATTTTGTTAAAAATTTAATAAAAAATAGAAAAATTTGTTTTTAAAAAAAAGAAAAGATATGACTTTAAGTATTTAAATATCCTTTAAAATTACCAAAAAGAGTGGATCTCTCTCTTTTTGTTCAAAAGTTACAACAGTTTAAACTCGACTTAATTTTGGCGAAAAAATGTACACTAGTTACAGGATATTGCAATATGCAACTTTATGCACCCACCTGTTATTAACGAACAGAACTATCGATATTATATGATTATTTCCGTGCTATTAGGAATGTTCTATAACACATACAAACATATCATGAAAATCGGGGAACTTTTTTTTTTGATTTTTGTCGTGCTAGATTGGCCAAATGTGGCACTGTGCAATGGTCTGAAAATCTTCGAGCCAAATTTAGCCCAAACTACCCTGAAATCCCAGGTGAGGTTAGGTTTTTAGTGGCTGCTGATGTTTCACGTCAACACACGTAGACTCTGAGGTCCATTGTGATACCACAGGACTATAATAGGTTTCCCTAGTCTACTAGTCCATGTCGTTAAACCAATTTGAGCTTCTTATTAAACTCTTTAGATATTGAATTTTGACATCCGTCAAATCAGAAAAAACGTGCAGCTCCCTAGATCCGTGAAGCATGTCTCTGACCAGAAAGTGCCGGGCAATGACAGATGAAGTGTTCGATGGTTTCCGATTCATCTTCATCCACGCAACTCCGTCCTTGCCTATAAGACAGTGTCCGGTAATTACAGCAAACACTGTCGAAATCTCTCCACTTACAAGGGAAGTCTCCCTAGTGTCACCCGCGGATCTTTATGGAATTGGTTTTATTTTGTAGATCAGAAAAAATAAAGTTACACGTATTTTTTTTAGCGGCCCAAATTCATTATTAGGGGATAAAAAGGAGGGGGAAAGACAAGGTAATTTTTTAGTTTTTTTCGATTATCTCCTGTATTATGCAAAGAAACCTAGTCATGTTACATACCAAATGAAACGTCTTTAGAAAACCTATCTACGTGTGCTAAGAACGTGTCCAAACATGCACAGCTTTTCGTCGTATTGAGTAAAATACCAAAATTTTAGGACATTTTTGCTAATAAGTCGAAAAATATTAACTTCTTTGGCCCGTTGTTAGCACCACGAAATAGGTATTTTTAATACCTTTAATCTGACATTTAAATTGACAATCAAACACATGCCTATATTAATTTTGATTAAATAGGCGTAAATCGTAAAAAACCGAAAAAGGTAAATTTCCCCCCATACAAATCGACCCCCCTAAAAATGAGTTTGGGCCGCTAAAAAAAAATACGTGTCGAATTAATTTTCGTTCTTAACAACATATCCAAATTTCATGAAGATCGAAGGGTGACACCAGGGAGACTTCCCTTGTTAGAAGCGATATCAGCTCACTTGTGCGCTTCTGATTAAGAGAAGGCCAAATATGTTGTGTCGTCTCACACGTCCATCCATTTGCCCATCTTTGATTAGTCTCCGCTGCGGAACAAAGCCGTATGTTTTGCTTGCTAGTTTCTGGATGCATACTAACTCATTCCAATTCTGTTGGAACCTGTTAGGTTGTTCCCAGTCTTGCAAGCTCATCGGCTTTGCAATTCCCTGAAATGTCTCTGTGCTCTGGGACCCATATGAGTCGTATGTCAAACTGCTTGGCCATCTCATTTAAAGACGTGCGGCAGCTAAAGGCAGATCTTGTTTTCAGAAACATTGACTCCAGGGCCTTACTGCGACTTGACTGTCAGCATAGATGTTGACTGCAGTTGTAGGCAATTCTTAAAGAATTAAGAAAGTACTAGCCAGGTCACAAAGGTATTCACGAGAACCAATCCAACACTTCAGATCTATACGAGTTGATATAAACATCACAATAGCAAATAGGAAGTGGACAGAGCTAACAAGTACTATCAACCATACATAAACTCCCACATGAAATGGGGCTGTCCTTCACTCCATTGAGTGATCATCTAACCCTGGGGGCTAATTAAGTAAACCGAAAACGATTGTTTGAAGGGGCGCTTTAAAGTTTATTTTTATTATACATATTATTATATAGCGTTGTCTAATCCAGAAACTTCATGTTCAATTACCGTCGCTGAAAAAAAGTTGGCTCCTTTATTTATAACCTAAGGACACCCGACAGTGATTCCATACAGAAGTATTGATCGCACCACTGCTGCGTAAATCCAGTGAACAACGATAATTTTCTTATGACAATTTTGTAGGAATTTATAAATCAATTGTGGATTTGTTTACCCGCTTGACAAGAAACTTTTCGTCTAGCAATACTCCAAGACACTTAACACTCGGTACAGTTCAGAGTAATGTTTTAAGCTACATCGAGAGTAGTGGCCTAATTTGAGATAATCATAATGTGCCACTTTAAGGCCTCTATGGACGTTGGTTTTGTGTAAACCGACTTCATCCTTCACAACCTAACCTAATTTGAGAGACCTACTAGAGCGTCATCAAATTTACCGCGGGTTGGATTCTTTTGGTTTATATGTTTGATATTAAATGTTATATTCTGCTATAAATTTTCACCATAACTTTTCCATTACAATGTTAAATTATTTTTAAAACAAAAAAAAAATTAACTGGTTCTAGTTTACACATAAATATTTTATGAATTTTATCCTTTCCTACTTACCTTCCGAAAATCATAAAAAAAATTTATTAAGTAGTTATGAAATGATTTATAAAAAGTAAAAGAGCGGCATACATCATAAATAAAGACGTATACAAAATATTTTATATATTCGGCTATAAAAACTGAAAGTGCACTACATATTTACTATGGAATCATATTCTCAATATAACTTTTCATATGTTATAATCATGATACTCGTACATATAAATAATTTACAACACTTGTTAGTTTTTTTTTTTTTTTTTTGGTTTTTATTTTTTTAAGAGTTTCCAACATAATCATATAAAAACCAGAAAATAAAAAAGATCATAAAACCAACGACCGACCGACCACCCACAGACACAAATGATACGGATATAAAGTTTTACACTCAAGCATTTACCACTATACGAGTACTGTAATGAATGAAGGAGTAGTAGTAAAATATTTATTAAAAAAAATGAATGCGCATTTACACTATAACATTCCATATTCATACAGATTTTGTTTTTATACTGTGACATATTTTGTGAAATATAATGTCAAAATTGAATTATCACCTTAAAATACGCACATTTTTATATGACGATGGTGTTTTACTTACCATTCTCGACTGCATGCATGTTCGTGTATGTATGTGTTCTATCCATTCATATGATGTATCATTTAAATAACAGTACCTACTTCAAATCTTATGACCGACGAAAACATTGTTATTAAACCCTCTACTCTACACAGAAAAAATATGGAGGAAACAAATTTGAGTAATCACTTGTTTAAATTTAAAAAACAAAAATTGAGTAATTTTTTAATTGACGCAATTAAAAATTTACTTAAAAATTTCAAAAACTATTTAAGTAAATAATTTAATAAAAATTTAACAGTTTTTTTATTTTTTTTTTTAACTCTCATTGTTTTTTGAATTATCGTTTTGTTTATAGTTTTTGTGTATGTATATGAAAGTTTGTAATCGTCTTTATAAAATTTTCCTATGTTTTTGAGACATAAATATGTTTGGTAAAGTTTGAAAAAACAAGTTTTTTGTTTATTTTTTGTAAAAAAATTAAAAACTTTTTTAAACTTAAAAAAAAAAAAAATAGATAAATTTTGAGTAAATTTTTAATTGTGTCAATTAAACAGTTACTCAAATTTTTTTCAAACATTTAATAAATTTTTAATAAAAATTTACTCAATACTATTAAATCGTTTACTGGTGCAAAATTGAGTAATTTTTTACTCAATAGTATTAAAAATTTAATCAAATATTTTTTTTATTTTTTTCTGTGTAGATTAAATCGTAAAATGTTCGGCATTGATATCATAGACAACAAAGCATCTGTAAATGAAGTTCCAGAATTTTTAGTTTTCAAAGCCATGGATTTTCAAAAACCAAGTTTTTAACCTTAAATTTAGAACATTAACTTTTAATTGCGAAAAAAATATTTTTCACTCAAAAACTTTTTCTTAAAAAAAAATTCGTGAAGTTTTTGCGAATAAATATTGTTTTCGCTCAAAAACATTTTCCTTCGAAGGATTCGTGACCAACTCACACGATGAAATTTTTATTCCCTACACCACACTGTGGTACAGGGTATAATGAGTTTGTGCTGATGTTTGTAACTACCCGAAATATCGGTCCATATTTAGACCTAACCCCCATACAAAGGTCCTTTTTAGTTTTGGCTCAAATGACTCTAATCGCCGCATTTTAATAGGTATCTTTTCGAAATTTGGCAGGTAATAATTAGAACGCACTTTTTCAGACCTTACCCGTACCCTAACCCGAACTTCGGTAAATTTTGCGAAGTTCGGCCGAAACCGAACTTTTTTTATTTAAAAAAGTTGTTTTTGCGAATAATTATGAAAAAAACAACTAAAAACAAGTTAGAAAACTATAGTCGGTCAAGACCGACCATATAATACCCTACACCAGAGTTTCCCGGAAAATGGGACCCAACTTCAAACATGGACTGATTAGATCTATATTTTGTCAAATCTTTAATAAGCGTAAAAAACACTCACAAATCAAATTTGAGTGCAATAGGCTTCTTTCTGTTGACAATAACCGCTTCAACTGAATATCGGGCAAAATTTTCACAGGGGGCGGTCCTAAGTCCAAAAATGGTCCGATGATAATCAGATTTGATAAGGTTGTTAATGTATGCGTTTAAACAGAATGTTAATTAATTAAATATTTTCTTATTTTCATGAAATTTGAGAGATTTACATATGTGAAAATCGGGAAGGTGGGTTGTATGGGGGCTACAAGAAGAACCGGTACGATTTATATAAAATTCGGAATGGTGATTTGTGTAGATCATAGATGGGAATTTTTCATTACCATTGAAATTTTATTACCATTGGTTGATATCAATGGTAATGAAAAAAATTTCATTACAATTTAATGGTAATTAAATTTTTTTAATTGAAAAAATAATTACCAATTGTAATGAAATGCACCAATTGTTGAAAAACACCAATTATAATTGGTTTCAAAACCATTGGTTTACACATTTTTGTCTTTTTAAAAGGTTATAAATTTAAACATCAAAGTATGTTTTTTTTTTAAATATGAATTAAGACAAAAATCTAACCGGAAATAAAAAACTTCAAATATTGTGTTATACAAAAGGCAAACGTGCGTTTGGTTCAAAAAATGTGAAAAATTGAAATACAAAATAACAAAAAACAACAGATATTTTCAAATATTAACGATTTTGACAATATTGTGACGACTTTTACTAATGGTAATTATTTTTTTTTAATTGATGCCATACCAATGGTAATTTTTTTTTTTAAATTTTCATTAGTAATTAAATTGATTAGTAATTTAATTGGTTCAATTGATACAACCAATTTTAATGAAAAAAATTTTATTACAATTGACATCAATTAAATGGTAATTAAACCATCAATTAATTGGTCCCATTAATTAATTAGTCCCGTCTATGGTGTAGATAAAACATGATTACCTGCCAAATTTCGAAAATATACCTATTATAATGTTATTTGAGTCATTTGAGCCAAAAATGAAGAGGCCCTTTGTATGGGGGCTAGGTCTAAACATTGACCGATTTTTTCCAATTTCAATAGGCTTCCCCGACTAAAAAAGTTTAGATATAGCAACATATTATTTAATATATTTATATATGGCCATACACAGTACTTCACATAATTATATGTAAATGTATCTTGTATTAAGTTTTACACCCGAGTAAAAAAGATCTGATATAATCATATATGCTATTATATAATTATTTATATTTATATATGGTTATGCATGAACTTTGATATGGACATATAAGTTTTTATATAGCATTGTATTTTTCCTTATTTTTTAATATGATAACATACATATTCATATCTATTTATGTACCGATCTATATGAAATTCGATATGACATATAAGGTCGGGAATTTTTAGATATGGCAGATAAAACGATATATGATTTTATTTATAATTATATCCCGAAAAAATTTTCAAAATTTTCTAAGTCCCGTACAATTAAAAAATTTTCAAGTTCTAAAAAATTTTATGAAAATTTTCCAAAGTCCCGGACACAAAATTTGTTTGGCAATTTTTTTTTTTAGTAAAAAACTCATTGAAAATGTTTTTAGGAGAAATTTTATGTTTTTAACAAATTTTTAAGTTCCGAAAAAATGTTTTTAAATTTTTTAAGACACAAAAATTTTTGGAATTTTTAAATTCCTTAAAAATGATTTTAGAAATAAATTGACAAATTTTTAATAATTTGCCAAGTCCCGAAAAAATTCCGAAGAATGCAATAAAAACACTTCTAATTGATAATGTATCCAATCTGATAAAATAATTTCTAATTTCACGTTTAAAATTCCAAAAAATGTTACCACATTTCATCTAATAATATAAAAATTTATCTAATTTTAACAGATAAGATATGATTTAATACAATTGGATAGACCCATTTTTGTGATCAAACTTAATCAAATTTGATACTATTTTATCAAAAATAATAGAATTTGATATAATCGTATAATATTCGATCCGCCAATTTTCGGATCAAAATTAATATGGATGTACATAAAAGCATATCTGTTCATATATAATTAAATATTGCGTCATATAACTTTTTTTTACTCGGGCACCCAAAATTTAATATGGTGGCATATAGAAGGATATCAAATCATGTGTTGCTCCACATACAATATATAAAGCTTTATTAAATTAGATATTGCATATAATATTTTATATGACTCCATGAATGACCTCATACAAGATTAGATAAATAAATATATGATATACAACTCCATGTCTGACCTCATACAAGATGAGATATACATACATATATGGTGTCAAATGGGGGAAAAAAAGTTTTCTAAGTCCCGAGAAAATTTTTTAAAATATCCAGACACAAATAATTTTTGCGTTTTGGAGTTAAGAATTCCATTAAAAATGCTTTAAACAAAAAAAAAATTTAGACAAATTTTGAAAAATTTTACAAGTCCTGAAAAAGTTTTGTAGAATTTTCTAAGTCCTGGATAAGAAATATTTTTGGTAAATTTTTTGCCTTTTGAAGTAAAAATTTATTAACAAAGTTTTAAGAATTTTTTTTTTAAATTTCGATTTTTTTTAAATTTCTAAGTCCCAGAGAGATTTTATTTTGCAATTCCCGAAAAAACTTGGGATAAATTTTAAAATTATGAGATAAAAAAATATTGTATGCAAAATTCTACATATTTTATCTTATGATATAAAATTATATACAATTATATCAAATTTGATAAACCCAATATTCGGATCAAAAACGATCATATTTAATCTAATATAACAAATTTTGAGCTATTTTGATCCACCAATTTCATCATCTTATTTTATCCAAATACGTGTTGGGCCATATCAAATTATATATGGCTCAATTTCAAATTATATATGGACCTGTATATTTATTTTTAGTCGGGTCGTCTTTGGGCCAAAAGAGGCTTAAGTTTCAAATTTCAAGTCAATTGATTAAAAATTGCGACCTGTATCGTGTTTACAACGTTTACATGGACAGATAGATAGACAGACAGACGGACGGACGGACGGACATCGCTAAATCGACTCAAAAAGTGATTCTGAGTCGATCGGTATACTTAAAAGTGGGTCTAGGACCAATATTTCAGGTAGTTACAAACATCAGCACAAACTCATTATACCCTGTACCACAGTGTGGTGTAGGGTATAAAGAGTTTTTTTATTAGTCGTACTACTTTATAGTTAAACAAGTAAAAAAGTTAAATTCGGCCTTGCCGAATGTAGTGATACCCTCCACAATTTCAAAAAGATTATTGCAAAAAACTTTATTTAAAAGGAAATTACTTTTGAAAAAAAAAATTTTTGAAAAAAAATTTCCGCGAAAAAAAATTTGGTAAAAAAAAACAAAAATCCGCGATTTTTTTCTCTTTTTGTCAAAAAATATGTTCGTACTTGTTTAAATACCATTTGGTGTTCAATTATGTTCACATATGTCAACCAGAAGCCGAATTAGAGCATTTTGTATTTTTAGGTTATGTTGAATGTACTGAAATTTTTGAGGTGTGCTTACATTTTCGTTCATAACTTTTGAACCGCTGAACCGATATCGCTCAAATGTAATACCAAACTTCTCGGGAGAACTTCCAATATATATTTTAAGTTTCAGTCATCTCTGTGCAATATTTTGTCCGCGAGAGCATTTTCCACAGACAGACAGACAGACGGACAGCGCTAGAATGTCTTAAAATCGATCGGGCATCATGAATATATAAAGTACTGCTCAAAATTATAGCGCACTTTAAATTATTTTTTACAACTTATTGTTTCTATTCAAAATATTAAAAAAATGTCAAGTTTTTTTGTGTCAATTAAACCTTTTTATTCAAATTTATTTAATTTAAGTCACAATTTAGTTTTAAATAACACAATAAAAATATCAGAGGTGGTTTTATAAAAAAAAGTCTTAATTAGACTGTTCATAATTATAGCGCACTAAAATAAAATTAATTCATTAAATAAAAAGTTGATCAAAATTTAAACACAGCCTGATGAAAAACTTGTTCCTTAAGCTTTTAAAAATACATTAAATCCTATTTGAAATCGATTTGACCGATTTGGAGCAGTCATTTATGGTTGCTTTCGACTAGATATCCTTCAAAGCGCTGATCAATTCATTTTTATAGTTATTTCGTAGATTTAAAGCCCACTATCGGTAGTAGACCCAATGTTTTCAATTGGGTTAATGTCTGGTGACTATTTTAATATCATTTGGCCAATATAATTGGGGAAAATTGTTGTTTCCGAACCAGTCCATCGAGAATTTCGCCTTATGACAGGGGGCATTATCCCTTTAAATGCAGGCCTGGGTCGATTCAGACCCAAATATTTGATCAAAATATGAAGAAAATACTTCAGAAATTGAATCGATATACCTTCTAGCAGTTGAAAGTCCTTCTTAAAAGAGTAATAAGCCGGTACCATGGGCTGTAAAACATTTGCATACGCTAACAGAACCAATACCACGTTGTGTGCTTGGCTGGCACCATTATGATTTATCCTTATCTTGCATTGTACATTGAAAAATTAAAAAAGATCAACTAATAAATTATTTTTCATCAATAAATTATTATAATGAAGTAATAAATGGTTAAAATCCATCATTTGTTCGATGTACAATGCCGGATAAGGATCAATAATAATGGTTCCAGCCAAGCGCACAACGTGGTGGTGGTTCTGTTAGCGTATGCAAACTTTTTACAGCCCATGGTACCGGCTTATTACTCTTTTAAGAAGGGCTTTCAACTGCTAGAAGATATATCGATTCAATTTCTGAAGTATTTTCTTCATATTTTGATCAAATATTTGGGTCTGAATCGACCCAGGCCTGCATTCAAAGTGATAAGGCCCCCTGTCATAATGCGAAATTCTCGATGGACTGGTTCGGAAACAACAATTTTCCCCAATTATATTGGCCAAATGATATTAAAATAGTCACCAGACATTAACCCAATTGAAAACATTGGGTCTACTACCGATAGTGGCCCTTAAATCTACCAAATAACTATAAAAATGAATTGATCAGCGCTTTGAAGGATATCTAGTCGAAAGCAACCATAAATGACTGCTCCAAATCGGTCAAATCGATTTCAAATAGCATTAAATGTATTTTTAAAAGCTAAAGGAACAAATTTTTCATCAGGCTGTGTTTAAATTTTGATCAACTTTTCATTTAATGAATTAATTTTTTTAGTGCGCTATAATTATGAACAGTCTATTTAAGACTTTTTTTTATAAAACCACCTCTGATATTTTTATTGTGTTATTTAAAACTGAATTGTGACTTAAATTAAATAAATTTGAATAAAAATGTTTAATTGACACAAAAAAAATTGACATTTTTTTAATATTTTGAATAGAAACAATAAGTTGTAAAAAATAATTTAAAGTGCGCTATAATTTTGAGCAGTACTTTATACTTTATTGGGTCCCAGACCGATATTTCGATGAGTTACAAACGGAATGACAAACTTATATATACCCTCTATCACTAAGTGGAGGGTATAAAAATTAATATTGTGTACTATTGTATACTTAAAAAAAGTGGAAAAATATAGCTCAAGTTGATTTTTTTCGAAAAAAAAAATATATTTCTTTTTAACAATAGGTGTAAAGTATTTGCACTGGTAATATGACTTAATTGTAAGACGATAAAAAGCAATACATACAAAAGTTCAGTGTTCCCAGCAAAAACTTGGTAATGACACATCATTACCATTCGAATTACTTAGTAATGACAAAAAATTACCTTTAGCATTATTTTGAAATGTAAAATAAGGACTTATTAATAATGACTTACATAAGTCATTATAATAAAATAAACAAATTTCAGAACTAGATTTTCACTTTTTGACTCACTGTACATTATTTTGATTAAAAATAAAATAAAATTAAATATTTTTTTATTTTTTTATTTTTTTTTTTAAAATAATTTTTTCATTACCTATAAGTATATATGTAATTAGTTATTAATACTGGTTTGATAATCATTACATTTGGCACATTTGCTTGTAAATGTAATGGGAAAGGTAATTTGAATCAGAAGTAGTTATAACTTTTGAATTTCCCATTACACATTTCATTACTTGGTAATGCAAGTTTTTGCTGGGTTCGGTTAAGTTCGGCCAAAATTTGGCCGAACACTCAAATTTGATTTGTTAGTGCTTTTTACACTTATTAAAGATTTGACAAAATATAGATCTAATCAGTCCATGTTTGAACTTGGGACCCTTTTTCCGGAAAACTCTGGTGTAGGGTATTATATGGTCGGTCTTTAATTTTCTTACTTGTTCGTATTAGTTTTAAAATTATTTGTTAAAAACTAAGGGGGTTATTCATAATACTTAAAGTAGGTTTATTTGACAAATATTCATGCAATATCAGTCAAATAAACCTACATTAGATTTGATTTACTCATTATGAATAGACAAGTAAATGATTTTTATTGCATATATTTAGGCAAAGTAAAAACCAAATATTTTATTATTAAATGTGATTTTTCCATTTTTTGACAATCAATAAATAATTGATTTCTTATAACACCAATTGGAATGATTTTCAAAATCACTCTCTGTATGAAAATGTCGAAAATCATACTTAATATATTTTTTTGTGAGCCTTAAAGTATGCACTCCTTTTTTACACAAAACATGGAAAACCGTTTGACTTTCAATCAGTGATATCGTGGCAATTAAGCTATTCTTGGTCGAGCATTTTTCGTGAATTTTTTTTTTAATTTTCTATGTTCATAATATTTTGATTAAGTACTGTCGTTAATATGGTTCATTTTCTGCAATTTAAGTGTTCGTATAAATGAAAATGTTCGTTGGTTGATTTGTTTGTTATTTTGTGCTATTTTAGCAGATGTTTATGTGTTAATGATCATTGCACATTTTCTATTTTAAGGATTTATTGTGCGCTCGTATAAATGTTGTGATTGAAATTCAAACAAAACAGAGGGCAGGCAGAAAACCCGCAGTTTCAGTTTTAATGTGTTTGTGTGTGTGTGTTTGCGTATTAAGAAGTTAATTATATGAAAAGAATCATAAGTGTAACATTTTTATTTAAGAGCAGAAAATAGCATTTGAAGGCTTAATTACAACAAGGACACTTTCATTTCATGGCAACTAAACCACCCTGTTTAAAAAAAGACAGAGTAATTTATCACCTTTTAATTAGATAATTTTCCTCAATACCACATACAATGTAGAACCGCATTAAAATTTATGATATTTTTATTAGTTAAATAAAAAAAAATAATCATCAGAATTATTTAGCAAATAGATTAAAATTTGTGGTCTGGATTTAATTTCAACCCCGAAAGGCGAAAAGAGATTCTAGGTATATTTTCTGTGGAGATTTTGAGAGAACTACGGAAGCGGCTAGGGGCCATTAAGATCTTCCAAAGGATCTTTCGCAGATAGCCGTCGGGAAACCATTGAATTTCTGATAGATACCCGTTTCCCTGGTTGCAGGTTGCATTTCCCGACTGCAATTTCGATTAATGAATTCATTAGAACAATGATGGATGAACTCAAGATAAAGATTGGGTCCGTTCCTTCAAGCCCTACAAATGGGCTGGGCTTGGTGGGATACTTTAGGCAATTTTGCAGAATTGTTTTTCCATGGCTGCTACCTATCTTTAAGGGTAGCTTGGTTTCAGGGTATACACCCTCTAAATGGAGGGAGGTAATGAAATTTATCCCTACAGCGGGAAATGTAAACCACCATACTGTAAAAGTCTACAGAGCTATCAGTCTGGGATCGTTGTTTTATTGTGCTAATTCCAAATCCGGAGCTTAAATTTGTCTATCACGTCAGGATTTTGTATAATTCGCGGTTAAAGTGCCGAAAAAGGGCATTTTTGACCCATTGACCAAAAGCTTATAAAATAATGTCCTGACATGCGAATCACTTGGTATCAAGCGCATTCGAAAGTCTGTAATTTTATCTTGAAGACAAGATAAAATGTTCTAAAATTTGAATTTTCTAAAATGGTAAAAAAAATCATTAGCAAAAAACACGGTGTTTTTTAACAAATTTCCATACAAATTAATACGTAAATTTCAGATTTAAAGCACTTGTGGCTTATGATTTTTTTTATCATTTTAGAAAAATTAATTCCTAGAAAATATGATCTTGTCTGAAAGAAAAAATTACACACTTTCGAATGCACTTGATACCAAGTCAATTGCATGTCAGGATCTTATTTTATAGGCGTGCGAAAATGGTAAAAATTGCCCTTTTTTACACTTTACCCGCGATTTTCTCAAAATTGTGACGTGATAGAAAAATTTGTGTGACCGTTTTGGAATCGGGTTACCAAAACCTATCAACTTTTTTAGGTTTCATCAAAAACGCAGCGATAAACCTCAGATTTGTAGAGCGGTGTTATTTATTACTCAAATGGATATCGTAGGTCTATGTCTGCACATAAATAACCCCCAAAATTTGCACATTTTCATAAAAAAAGTATTTAACAAAGCCGAACTTTTATAAGGTTATGCCTCAGTTAGATAGGTGTTACAAAAACCTTTCTTCTCATATGAAAACAGCATATAGTATCTGAAAAAGAAATTACTGAAAAATCCAATAAACGATTTTATCGCAATTTTTTACCTATTTTTTGAACCCCTAAATCCCCGATATGGCCGACAATCCGGAACAAGACATATTTTTTAAGTTTAAGACATTAATCACAATTGGAGCGGCAAGCGGTTTTCCGCAATTGTCCTCATATAAATAGAATTGAATCTAGTTTGGCGGAATAACGCGGCGGTTTTTTGTTTTAATACAAAACGTGTGTAAACAGTTGCGGAAAAACGCTTCCCGCTCCAATTGTGATTATTCTCTAAGGAAAATTGGTTTATAAGGGTCGAATACTTTCCTTGTAAGTTAGACAGGTTTGATACTTCCAAATTAGATGGAACCACCGTGGAACTGTATAAGGAGGCGAAATCCTAAACTCAAAGCTTTCTTAGCGTGAGTTTGCGTGATTTATTTTCTCTTCATATTTCCTTTCGTACCAAAAAAAGCAACAAAAAAATTATAAAATTTGGCTTAACTTATGATTTAATCCCGAAAAAAGCAAAAAAAAATTGTAAAATTTCAATCAACTGTAAATTTTGCTGAAAATTTTGAAAGACTTTTGAAATTTTAGTTTTTGAAATTTTTTTTTGTATAAATAAGAGTTTCGTGAGTGTGAGTCAAAGTGAGTGAAGCTTGCGTGAGTGCACGTGAGTGTGAGTTGTATTAAATTTACTCACGTGATTGTGAGTGAGTATGAGTAGAAAAAAGATGCTCGTGAGTGAGTGTGCGTGATTCAAAAATTCCTGTCGTGAGCGTGAGTGAGTTTGAGTCAAAAATCACTCACGCGCCCATCTCTAGTACAGAGGATAGAATGAAGAAGTCGGTTTTGTGCTTTCTGCATCTGGAGGCGAACTTTTGGAATAAGCTCGGATCTAAAACCGTTATTATTTACAAACAACTAGACAAATACTTGCCTAAGGTGCTCGTGCGGTGGAGAGCAGTTGATAAGAAATCATATCTCTGCAATCTACAGCAGGTGCAACGTGTGTGGGTACCACTGGTGCTATAAGATCGGCACCCCAGGTCGGCCTAAAATTGATGTTGAGTATCACATTTAGGCCGGCCTGTATAATATACAGTCAATGTTGCCACCAACAAAATCGTAAATTACACATGGATCATGACAAAATTACTAGGGATGTCGCGAATATTCGGTATTTGGTATATTCGGCATGGGTTTTGAATATTCGGTGAAATAAATATTCGTCAACAGTTTGCCGAATATTCGACAAAATTTAATGGGTCAAAGTAAAATGTAGAATGATATGACTCGGCTCATAGTAGACATTCGTCGGGTATTTATGGATTTAAGGGGAATAAATAGCTGATTAGTGTTCTTGAGAGTCCTGAACGTTGTTGTTATAAGATAGCCCTGGTCTCTGTAGGTAGAAGGCTCTCCTTAAAGGGCAGTTCACACGTTAACTACCCTTGACCACCCTTATCTACTATTTCCCAGTATTGGTGATACGGTTTGCCGGGTTTAAATAATTTTGTATGAAAAATTATTTGAATTTGACAATTGCTATCCTCCAATACTGGGAAATAGTAGATAAGGGTAGTCAAGGGTAGTTAACGTGTAAATCAAGCTTAATGCATATTGGGGGAAGCCTACCGCCCATGACTATGGTAATCTTCTATCGCCTCCTTTACCATTTCAGTGTGTGCCTTTCCCGTTGCTTCAATTAACCCATCAATCGAATTATTTCCCAGTAGGTGTTGCACATGGGGTTTCTTCTCCCTCAGATCAATTCTTATTACCGCTCTTTCCAATAACAGTCTTCTTGTTGAGCTGTGGTTTTGTGTGCAGGGCTCTCACTCCTGCTCATTAGTAGGGTGTTTGCTTCGGGATTGACTCAGGGACTATTTCCATGCCCAAGGATTGTAAACTCCAGGATCAAATCGAGTATAGCGTTGTTGTTTTTTAGTGTGGTATTCTTTTTTTGTTTTTTACATAGGTGAACTACAGGCGTATGAATAATCAAACTATTCGGCAATATATTCGTAAATATTCGGTAAAATGCCGATTACATTATTCGCGACATCCCTAAAAATTACACATGAAATCACGAATTACACATGACTTTTTTTTCTTAATTTTCAAAATATAACGATTAAGTCGATTTTGACATAAGACTCCGTTAAATCTTTAAAATGACATAAGACAGCTCTAAGTCTGGTTTACTGTTCAAAAAACCTACGATTATAGTTTTTTGCGGGATTTCTGTCTGGATAATCTAGGTCAAATCAGAAGAAAATCTGTAAAAACAGCAATAAATATATTGAAAAATCTGAAAGTGCGAGGAATTGCTTTAAGTCGGTAGGAGAACAGGTTGAACCCCACATTTCGGTTGCTATAGTGGAATTGATGAAAACAGTAGACAGTTTATCAGAGAATTCGTTGAAGAATAGGTGGATGTCACTGACAATAAGTCTTTTACTCCAGTTTAACTTTGATCCAACAACATTTTTCATGCTACGTTTGAAACAAAAATCCCCTTATATTTAATATACTTCTTAATTAGTTGTTCCTTTTAAAATGTACATACTTGCTGAATCACTAAATAAAATAATAATTTTAAAATAAATTTATTTTGTTATAATTAATATCTTCCTCTACATTTAATAAATTACGAAAACAAAACGCGTACGTACAATGGCATGTGTCTTTCTTTGGAGTAGGCTTTTCATTCACACAAATGTAATGAGTTCAAATTTGAATTTATGTTCAAAAAAAATCCGTACTATCTAAATTATTAAAATGTTATTGCTTATACGTGTAGTTACCACAATAGAAATATACACAGTCGGACACGAACCTATCTGGAAATCTAATAATTAAGTAAATAAATAAAGTATAAGTAATACATGAACTGGACCCTCGGAATACGGTCTCACAAATTAAATAAATGTTTTTAAATTTTTCTATTTTTGAATTTTCTCTATTTTTTATAATTTGCTTATCGATTAATCGTCTTTTATAAGGAAAAAGCCGAAATCGACCTTTTTAAGTTGTTGCTATTGAAAAAAAAAATCTTCTTTAAAACATAAAAAATCACAAAAAACTTAAAAGTTAAATTACAACTTAAGCTATTATGTTGTCACCATTTCGTATTTAATGCAAAAAACTCCAAAGTGTTTTACCGCAATAAAGAATTTACCAATATTTACAATTTTCAAATTACGGTTAACGAAGCCTTTATTCGTTTCTTTATCTAACCCTTAAAAAAAGAGTCCTAAGTAAATTGAAAGTGGAAAAGTCGACTTTTGCTATTGACTTTCCCATTTATAAGACCTTTTCAACTCTTTTCTATTTGATCGTCTTTTTAATATTGATTCGTTTTGGAACCCAACCTTTGAAAAGTCAATGGCTGGATTTGATGGGATTCCACCATTTGACGAATTCACTCGGTGGCCATAAGGCCCATTGTGATTCCGTTAATTCTTATTTCCGTAGTAGGGAATCCCTACTCCCCATCTGTTACAATGATCTACTACTTAAATCACCCCGATTCCCAAAGACATTCTGCTAGAGAAGTCAATGTGACATTAAGACATTTCAGGTTAACCAACAATCATTGAACCAAATGCTGTAGACGGCGTTTTATAAGACTCGGACATTAACAAAACAAGTGCCCACTGACTCCGCCTACACTTCTCTACAGCTCTAACAATAGTCCCGGTCAGAGATTCACATGCTCACTGCCATTTGACCTATTATACAATTTCCTGTCCGTACTCCCAACAGCAAGTTAGCCGTCCGTTTACCAAAAGTAAGACGACTTTCGGTCCTTTTAGGACTTGGCACTCACACACACAGAAAAATAATTTTCCAACTGAAATTTTCAGTTGCGTCAACTCAAAATTCGATTGCTGCTGCTATATTCAGCTGTGACAACCGAATTTAAGAATTGTAACAATTAAAAGTCAGTTATATCAACCTTATTCAGTTGTGACTTTAAGTGTTTCAACCGAATTTTTATTGTATCAACTGACTTTCAGTTGGAAAGTGGCAAATTTGTTTTCTGTGCGCATGGTTTTGCGATATCCTGCACGTTGTTAGTGATTAACAAATATCCTTCATTCTACTCCCTGATACATCGAAAAAGCGTTCATTAACATTAAAATTCTTTCCCAGCGACCCCACTGTGTCCAGGGACCCAAATAAGATTGACTGTGTGCTGACGCATTTGGGAAATAGATTATATATATTTCCCAACGATTCCCGATTTCACAATGTTCGATTCCAAGGCCTTCAGAGCTGCGTGACTATTAGGCTGGTTCATATATGGCACTTTTTATTTTTATGAACTACCCTAGTGACTATCCACGAAATTGTTTATGGTGCAAGGACTTAAGTCTGTTGACATAATCATCTGCGCGGATTTGTCAAGTGCAAGTAACTCTGTCTGGAAACACGACACATGTCCGGAAGTCTCAATTTGACCCTAATTTTAAGGCGTTCATAATATACATCCGAACCGATGAACATTCTTATCTTTGATGGGTCCGTAAAAGTTATAATTGCATTATCTGTCATAACAAAGTTTTACGCCAAGTCTTCCCTAGTTGGCACTTGGACTCCGAAGGTGCTATCAAAATTCGTCTGCAATAAGATATATTCAGTTTTCTGTTTCGGTACACTCCCGCCGCACTACTTAATATAATCCAGTGTCTCAAGAGCTTTGCGCAAGCATTTACGACTCTCTAAGCCTGGGATCCGCTTTTGCTGACGGTGCTTTTGATGCAGATATCTACGGGCTGAATGTTGAATATTACTTTCACTCACGCTTAAAGTGCCGATCTTTTCGGATTAGTAATACTCACACACAGCAGTTGTTGTACCTTCTGCATATTGCAGAACTAAGATTTATCTACTGCTCTCCACCACAAGAGTGCACCATTAGTCAGTATTCCAGCAAAAATGTTGCTGAGCTGGAACCAGATTTTGGAAAGGAATCACAAGTCAAAGAGCGCATCGAAACCATCTGAATTCGTGCATGATTCTTGTGGACGATGTCACAGTTTAGAGCACTATTTAGTAGCACTGATAGAGTGCTATTAAGATGCAGTGAAATCAAGAGTCTTTCCGCGCTGACTAAACCATTCTTTCAAGAATTTTTTGAATTTTATGTTATAAGTTTTAGAACAAACAATCTTACTTTTACTGCATCCTCCAAAGCGGTCTTTGGTTGCACTATAGTATGCTATAACAAATCCTGTGAGGCTATAATCTAGATTTATTTTGCTGGGTATTGGTATTTTTATCGCACCATACAGAGTCGTTCAAATGGAGGTATGACAGACACGTTTTTATATCGAAGGCTGCGAAAAATTCCCACACAGTTCCGAAGGGTTTCAGACTGATTAATCAGTCTTCGTTTTTGTTAAAGACAATGGAAAGAATGATAAAGGAGTATACTGGGCACTTCATGATATACAGGAGGCTTTCAATAATGTAATCCCAGATTCGATAATTGTGGCATTGTGTAGTCTGGGAGTGAAGCGTGGGCTCGTTTTAATTGTGAAAAATCTAATTGCCAGTAAACGTATAACGTCTGAATTGGGAGCGTCTATCATGTCTCGATTTGTCAACAGGTATTTGTTCTTTCGCCACTTCTTGGCACTGAATTCAATGCTGCTCTCTCTAGAAGCACGTGGTGTCCTGCTGTCGCATATGCTGACGATGTCGCGATGGCGGTAAAGGGAAAACCCCTGCCAACATTGAGGGACATTCTTCAATGTTCTCTGAAAGATCTGTCCAAAAAGAAAAGAGACTATGGTCTGGGAGTTAATCCAAGTAAAACTGGAAAAATAAGGTTCTTGCTTTTGATTCAATTTCTCTTGACGGCACTGAAATTGCATTTCAGTGAGATGGAGCCAATTACCTTGTAGTATTTCTAGATTGGAAGTTGAATTTCAGCCGTAATATTTACGAACGGGTGAGAAAAGAACCGATTGCTTTATATTCGTGTAAAAAAGCCATTTTAAAACTATAGGGCTTTCGCCTTAAAGTCGTTCATTGGATTTATACAGCGGGGATGCGTCCAATTCTGCTGTATGGAAGCATTGTCTGGTGGCCTGTTTTAGAGAAAAAGGGGAATTGTGTCTTTATCACGAAAGTACGACTTAATCGACTTAATATCACACTGCAATGGAGGAACAGCGATTGTGAGCATAGTGCGATCTTGAAGTAGATAACAATATTACAAAATGTGGAATGTGCTCGTCCTATGAGCCATTTTGAACGCCACTTTGATTCCATTTAGGGATACCAACTAGGGAGTCTTGGATGAGGGTAAGGGAGCCTCCATACATTTTTACACGGATGGATTAAGGATGCATATGTAAGTGGGCTTTGGAGTCTATTCGTTTAGCCTGGTTCGAAGATTCCGGATCATTGCAGTGTTTACCAGGCAAAGATGGAATAAAGGAAGTGGCTGACTGGTTGATTTGCAATGTTTTGTTTACAACTGCAGTCAACATCTATTCGCGGTCAAGTCCATGCAGGCAATCTTTCTGAAAACATGATCTACCCATAGCTGCCGCACGTCTTTAAATGAGATGGCCAAGCAGTTTGACCTACGGCTTATATGTGTTCTAGGGCACTGAGACATTTTAAGGAATTACAAATCCGATGAGCTTGCAAGACTGGGAACTACCTTACAGGTTCCAATAGAATTGGAATGTGTTGGAATGCCTCTTGAAACTTGCAAGGAGAATCTACGGAACTAATCCAAGATGGTTTGTCAGATGTCAAAATTTGATATCTTAGGAGTTTCATAAAAACGTCAACATCGACTTTGAACCTAACCTACAGCAAGGCTGAACTAATTTTTTTCCTTGTTTTTACTTTTTCTGATTTTAAATATTTTTAAATTTTTCATTTAGATTACACAGGTTGACAAAAGTTGAACTTTTTCAATTTGCCTGACCTTTGACAACTGATTAATATGGACTTTAGTGTGCTGATTCCGAATCTGTTATCAAATTTTTTCCATCAGCTCGCGTTCGCGAGCAAATCGCTGTTAAAGAGTCGAAAAAGTGCGTTTTTACCAACTTTTCTTGGCTATAATTTCCAAAAATAATTTAAGAGGCTCTATTTTAAACACAAACTTTACTATATTGGATGCGAGGATTCCAAAACTGGTATTAGGTTTTTTCTGGCAGCTTTAGTTTTCGAGTTATTAAAAAGGGCATAAATATTGAGGCAAAATTAAAGAGGGCATAAATTTAAAATTTTTATTTTACGATATCTCAAAAACTAAATATGACTCAACAAAAGTAAGAGCATTTTTGGAATCAGCATATCCAACATAAGACTAGTGTTGGTAAAAATGGACTCACAAACATGCCAAAAATGGCCTATTTTCAAAGTTTCATTAGGCTATATCTCAAAAACTAGAGCTGATCCAAAAAAACGATAGCCAGATTTGAAATCAGCGTACCCAATTACCCAAAACTAGAAATCAGAACCCGGGCAAAAAAAAGTGTTGCCTTGTGTTATCATATGTTATTCCGTATAACAAGAGACCGGTGTAAAATAGTAAAATAAAGTTAGATAAATAAATAAAGTTAAATAAAAGTTTAAATTATTATATGTTTTTCTAACAAATGTTAGTATTGAAACAATTAATTTCCAATACACGATCACTTGCTGTGCCGACAAGAAAATAATGAAATAAAAAAAAGAAGTCCGTGTCGCACGCACTTGAATGACTGGTGGTAGGCAGGCAGGCATTCCGCCGCGCATACAAAGTGAGTGGCGCGGTATTTGTTTATATTATTATTTACAATATTATTGTGGGTTTTTTTGTACAATGAAAAACTTTAAACAAATATAACTTTCCATTTACGTGATGTATTTTTTTTTCATTTAATTTGTTGTTGCTGTTTCCGTAAGTATGATTGTTTTACTGTAATTACGAATTGATATTGTTGCGCCTTTGATTTTGTTTAAGCAAATATTATTAAATATGTCTGTTTTTGATTTTTTTTTTTAATATTTTCAAGAGGTTTTTGATAAGATTTGTTATGAAGGAAGAAATATTTGAAATTATTATTATGAAAGTGAGATAAGTCCATATTCGTTTTTTATAGAAACATTTTAAAGTTGTCATTTTGAATATTTTGAACAGGGGAAACCTTAATTAAACCAATATTGTTACTCTTCATACGCCAAAAAAATCCGGAAAATTCGGTAACAACAAGTAAATATGTTTCAGTTATATCTGTGTAATAATTTGCCCTTGATGACCATTTCAACAGACAGACTAAAATCACTAGAATGTCTTAGAATCGATCACTTCTAAATAATATATAGACTTTATTTGGGGTGACTAACTGATATTTCGATGAGTTACAAACGGAATGACAAAGTTCTACCGCTAATTGTAAGTGTGTTGAAGTCTTAGGAGAATGTATTGAAAATTATATTAATTTTTTAAATCTATCTCTTGTTTTTTATTGTTTGGCTAAGAACATACGAATACGGACAGCCCTCGTTAACGCAAGCGATGACATATTTATATTATTTCATAACTTTTTTCCAATCTTTAAAAAATATTGACATTTTTCTAATAATGATCGCTTTGTTTTTCTCTTTTCTTGTTTGCCAAAGAAAAATATTGCGGCAAGATCAATAAAGCATAGCCTTTGATAAAAATGTTTTAAAAATAATGAAATTGAGGAAAAAATTATATTTAGTCAGCACTTTTTATTGCTATCAGTAGTAGGAATTGAACATTACATTGAAATAGATACCAAAGAATATAACATATGAGGGGGTTAGAGCACAAGGGGTTCAAGTGCCTTATATTGAATAATGAGAAAAAAGAGGTTAAAGTTAAATTGCAATAAAAAATGTTTTATGCTTTCTAGAATTTTATTTTTTAGTTAATAGAGATCCTGAGATATATTTTAATCCAACAAGCTAAAAAAATACCATCTTTTACACATACAAGCACCCAAACATAGCCTTTGAAGTTAGTAAGTCGCACTTATACAAGGGGTGCTCTAACTTTTTTTATAAATTTCTAAATATATGAACTTATACCTCAAAATAATGTTAAATATACGTAAATGGAACCCAACATTTTATAAAGAAAATCTTTTATGGTTCTTTGTAACATTTTTAAGTCGTCATAATCAGATTCCACGACATCGTCGGGCTCATCTTTATCTTCATTTGGGCATCCCGTCAAATTTAAATTTTCGAATTTCGTGTCGTAATACCTGCCGAACGATTGCCACGGAGTTGCTAAATGTGGGAAAATTTATAAAAAAATTTTGCAAAGATATCTTCAGTCATCAACCAGCGGTAAAAGTTTGCAAAAATGACGTTTTCGAACAAAATTCATGTCCGAATTATTTTAGCAAATCTGGCTCAAAAATTATGAATTTTTTCTTACTTTATGGGAAAAATATTTAAAAAATTTCAAAATAGCCATTTTGGTCCACACAGGGCCGCTTTAAGGTATGGCGGGGGCCCTGGGCACACATGATTTTGGGGCCCCGCTGGAAAGTACAAAGTCGCATGACAAAAAAAGACAAAGAAACTTAAAAAAAAAAATATTTGGAGTAGAGATAAACTAGCTCGAGGTCACTTTCTTTACTTATTAAAACCATGATATTTGTGTAGAACAATTTGGTTTTATTGAGATCTTAAAATCTGAAGCATTTTCTATACGAAAAAATGCCTCGGAATTTGAAACTTTTTCTATATAAAAAATGTTTCAGTATATTATCCAATTTTTTCTATACGAAAAATCCCTTAGAATCTGCGACAAATATTTTAGAATCTGAGAATATTTTTGTACGAAAAATGTCTCAGTATTTGAGATGTTTTTATACGAAAAACGTACCAGATCTAAGACTTCTTCAATGCGAAAAATGTTTCAGAATCTGAAACTTTATCTACACGAAAAATGTCTCATAATCTGATTCTTTTATAAAAAAAAATCTAAGCATCTGAGACTTTTTCTTTACGATACATGTCTCAGAATCTGAACTTCTTCTATACGAAAAATTAGATTATTGCTATACGAAAAATGTCTCAGAATCTGAGACTTTGCATACGATAAGTGGCTCAAATCTAAGTATTTTTATTTTGGAAAAACTTCTATAAACTTTAGACATTCAGAATCTGAAAGCTTTTCTCTACGAAATCAATCATCAAATCAATCTGAAACTTTTTATGTAGGAAAAAATTCTTTGAATTTGAGACTTTGATATACGACAGATTTTTTCTAAAGAAAAAGTATCAGATGTAAACGAAAAATCTGTTAGATGCTGAAAATTTTTGTGAAATTTTCTTTAAAAACAATTAAAAAAAAATTGCTCCATTTTCGTATTAGCGAATTTGGCACTTCGGGGCCCCCTTAGCTCAGGGGCCCTGGGCACGTGCCCAGTGTGCCCTAATGATTAAACCGGAACTGGGTCCACAGATGCTGATTTTCAAACATAAAAAATATTTTTTAACCAAATCGAACTTAAATGTCAGAAAACGTTGAGTACTTTATGTGAAAAATATTTAAAAAAAAAAATAAAAACACGATTTTTGTCCATTTTTGGACTAAAATCGTGATATTAAATTTTTTTTTATATTTTTTCGATAACATGCTTTACATTTTCCCACTTTTGGGACCAATTCTCGCTATCGGATTAGAATTCCACATTCATCTTTTGTGCTCTATACTTCTCTGAACTTCACCTACTAATTCCATATGTTAACTCGATTTTTTTAAAAAAGTCGCTTGTATAGCAACTAGAGTTGTCAATTATTCGCCTTTTAACTTTGTTCGAATAATTCAATTAATTGTTTTTGTTCGTTCGATCAAACGATTAAATCTTAGAAATTATTCGATAAATCGATCAGAATAACGAATAAAAAAGTGGTTATTAAAAAATATTTTTATTAACAAAAAATAAATAATTCATACAAAATATATTTATAATATTTTATTAACAATAAATAAGTACAAAACTTATAATAAATTAAATAACTGAATTTATTTTTTTAAGTAAAAAATGCAAGAAAACTTAAATTTAATTAATTTAAGTTTTAAGTTGGTGGAAGTCGGCGGACACCTTTTACCACTTCATAATTTTTTTACAAATTCATTTTTACGATATTTACGCCTAAAAATATTTCATTATATTTAAATACGCTTTTAAGCATTCAAATCCATTAAGAATTACTAAAGATATGGGTTTTTAAAGTGAGACACTTTTGACAGATTTTTTTGTTTTTCGAAAATTAAAAAATCGAATAAAATCGCGGGTTTTTTGAATTTTGGCAAACTCAAAACTGAAATCTTTATATGGGCCCATAGAGTATTTATCTGCAAAATATTAGGAAAATCTAAAGACCGTCGGTCAAATTTTGGGTGATCTCTCATGGAATGGCCGATATACTTTATGGGGTCATAGACCGATATTTCTATACTTTTGTTCCATTAATTGATATAAATTAATCGATTTATTCGTTATTCTAAAATCGTAATTTTTAAATTAATCGAACAAGAGTTTGGTTTTGTTTGATCGATTAATCGAATTATTCTTAATCGGTTGACAACACTAATAGCAACCGACTACAAATAAATGTCATATACAGAATAAGATCCTTAGTTTTGCAAAATACTTCTGTAAAAGATAGTTGGTTCTAGCTATAGACTTCATAGCATTATGCCTTTTACACTTTTTTGACGAATGCGACCTTCATGATTACATGGTGGACGAGTCCAATAAATGGTGCAAAGAATGGCGGGGAAAATACAAGAACCCAAGGTGCGCGGTGGTTTTCAGATTGAAGAATCCTGCGTTTAAATTGATGGTTACCAAGGGTGAGGGCTCTCAAACAGCCTGCATGTTGGCAAAAAACAGCTTAACTATATCCCTTTTATTAAATTTTAGTGATCTGGATGTTACAGCGGCTAGCTTAATGGGAAGTCTTTCTGGCTCGCCTCTGCGTATTTTCCTAATCAGGGGCCAATACCCTCAGAGAAGGGGAGCAGTCTTATTTTGGAGTCCAAATCTAGGGATAACCAGTTAGTAGTGTGCTGTGTTGCTAATGCACATCATTCGATAGGGGTAGTACAGACACAAACGATAGAGGCGAGTCACTTTTGAAGTTTTTTTTAATTACTAGTTTGTCCAAATTACTAGTTTGGAAAGAACATTCTTTCTAAGATCATCGCTACATTAAGTGCTTACTCAGGGAGCGTGCCCTGGTTGAGGAGGTCTCTAAAAATCTGAAGATAACAAGCAGGGTGAACTACAGGCAGACTTTTTCTGGGCTTTTGGATAAAGTGTCCTTATCTGAATCGCATAGTTTGGCGAAAATGGACAGTCTGGTTTACCATATAACAAATGTTTGTAATAGGTCGGATGGGTCTTGCCCTTCTCCAAAGCCATCTTGATGATCAAATGTGTGGACGACAAGCAGAGACTTTGGAGTTATGAGAAGATGATCAGAAGTAGTAAATGTGATTCTCGGAAAAAATTCTGTGAACATAGAGGATGTTTCCAATGCATTCTGGCTTCTTGCACCCTAGGATACCTGGAGGATCCTACTTGGGTGTGGTCTACCTCCAGTGGCTATTCGCTGGATCTACTTCTAAACACGCATTTTTCAGGCAATTCAATGACGCCTTTTCAAGCTTTGGAGCGTTCTGACGCAAAAGTATCTGAAATTGCTTAGGAAATAATAAATATGGCAGCATTAAATTTAGGCGATTAAAATCTTTAATAAATGATTTACACTTCATGCATAAACTGGTCTTATATTCATTAAAAATGAAGGGATACCAGAGTCGTTTCTATCCCGAAGGCTGGGAAAAATTTCCACACAGCTCCGAAGGATTTCAGACCAATTAGTCTATCTTCTTTTTTATTAAAAACAATGGAACGAATGATAAATTCATATTTGCGTAGGTTTCGTTGGTTTCGACTAGGCAACATTCATACAGCAAGTGAAGATCAACGGAAACGACTCTTCATGATCTTGGTGGTACCATCGGGAGATTGCTTTCGGTAAAGGTAATGTCATGCCGGACCCGATAATAATGGCATTTTCTGGTCTGGGAGTGAAGCGTGTGATTGTTTTAATAGCGGAAAATCTGCTTCCAAATGACGTATAACATCTGAACTGGGAGCGTCTGTTATATCTCGAATTGTCAATATAAGCACACCACAGGAAATGTTCTTTTGCAGCTTCTTTGGAACCTGGAACTGAATTCAATGCTGCTCTCTTCAGAAGCACGTGGTTGTCATGTTGTAGCATATGCTGACGATGATATGCTGACGATTGTCTTGTTTACAAGAATAATAAGATTCCTGCTTTTAATCCTATTTCTCTGGACAGCACTGAAATCTGAAATCGTCTTCTCAGATGGAGCCAAGTGTATCTTGAAGTATTTCTAGATAGGATGTTAAATTTCAGACGTAATATTGAGGAACGGGTGCGAAAAGCATCGATTGCTTGATATTTCTGTAAGAGGCCATTGGTATACGATGGGACATTAGCCCTAACGTCGTTCATTGGATTTATGCAGCAGTGCTGCGTCCAGTTCTGCTGCATGAAATCATTTCCTGGTGGCCTGATTTAGAGACAAAGGGTAAAAGACTTCAACGATGGTTGCTACAATCACCGGACGCTGTTTTATAGGAAGCACGCACTATTGTCGGAGTTGCATGGATGAGGAGGAGTTGAAAACTATCGAACAATTTATCTGCCATTATTTTCTCTGATCAGAGAGGACATTGAGGTTTTATTTCGCGACGAAAACTAATCAGAGATGGTACCATGAAACTACTCGACAGATTTGACATTCTTTTAATCTGAAACGCACAAGTGAGAGATTTCAACGATGGTTGCTACAATCACCGGACGCTGTTTTATAGGAATCACGCACTATTGTCGGAGTTGCATGGACGAGGAGGAGTTTGAAACTATCAAACAATTTATTTGGCATTATCCTCTCTGATCAGAGATGACATTGGAGGGTGGTCTACTGTGTAAAGAACAACGTCCCAGTCTTGAGCATTAAGCTAACTAATGTAAGATAAGTATTGGAAGAATTTAAAACTACGTATGTTAAACCCGCTTTTTTCAAAACTTAATAAAGATTTAAAAAATACTTCAAAACAATTTAAATCATTAAATTTTTGATATAAAACAAACTGACAATAAAAAAAATTTAAAAAATTTTACGTCATGCGTACTTTTTACAAGTAAACATAAACCAAAAAAATAATTATTATTTATTAATATTTTTATTCCAAAAATCTGTACGATCTATCTAATTTGAACAAAAAATATAAAAATTTGCATGTTATTTGTATTAATTGGCTCCAAGTGTATCTTGTTTTTTCCATTCTTTCATTTTTTTTTCAACATGTCAGACTTTTATCTAATAAACCCTTATGTTCAGCAAGTTTTAACAAATGTTTTTTATACCCTTCTCCTACTCATAGAAAAAAATATCTACAACATAAACTTTTTTATTCTCGATGGTATTATTATATTTATTACACCGGTGTCACAGGTAACAGCTAAAATCGAAAAAAAATTTAGGAATACTTAAGCTCCTATGACACTAGATTTTTTTTGTATCTGATTTTTTATTAATTGAAAGAATGAAATAGCAGAAGAAGAAATAAAAAAGAAACATAAAATAAACAAACAAAAAGTGGTGAATCTTTACTGATCTGCTTTTATATAATAATATATGACTGCATCTGATCAGATATAATGAAATGTCAAATTTGTGCCAACCCGACTAAAAAAAATAATACGGTGCCATAAAACATTTGATCCCAAAAATGGAGGATCCAAAAATATATGATTATATCTTATAAGATCAAATTTGATATAATTAGATATAGTTAAATCCCAAAAATGGAATGGTAAATATTATATAATGATCACACTAAGATATTAACACATATTCGACTCTACTCCTATTGGGAATTTTAAGGAATATGTACCCGAGTAAAAAAGATATAATCATATATGCTAATATACACTCAAAATAATACATTCCCGACTAAAAATAAATATACAGGTCCTTATATAATTTGAAATTGAGCCATATATAATTTAATATGGCACAACACATATTTGGATAAAATAAGATGATGAAATTGGTGGATCAAAATAGCTTAAAATTTGTTATATTAGATTAAATATGATCGTTTTTGATCCGAATATTGGGTTTATCTAATTTGATATAATTGTATATAATTTTATATCATAAGATAAAATATATAGAATTTTGCATAAAATATTTTTTTTATCTCCCCGAGTAAAAAGGAATTTATATAAATGTATATTATTTTATATGTTTTCATAAAACCATATAAAACTATATGAGTCAAAGTATAAAATTATATCTCACTTTGAAATTTTCCAATTTTTTTAAATGATGTCATATAAAATCATATCTAATTATATTGTTCATAATATATTAATATAAATGGTAGATGTAATCATACGTTGCACATAAAACTTAATCCGATTTCATACATTATTATACGTGACTTTATATCTAATTATGTATAGGACTTTACTAAACAAAAAATCCAGTATTAATTTATGTATAATTATATATGACTAATATAATACCATTTAAAACTATATATGGTTCCATACTAAAAAAATTTCCAACAAAAATAATAGATATAATTATATGTGTCTTAAACGATAACATATCTGTGTTTGTATGGTACTATATATACGCAAATTTCGTCTAAACTCAATATATATTTATAAATGGTCGCATATGTAGTGGAATATATATTTTGATATAATCATGTATATAAAAAATATTTTTTTGACCAAACAACTAGCCATATATAATTATATATGCCAGTATTTCAAAATTTATTTTTGTGTGTCAACATATATGGTTATACAAAACTTTTTATTGGATCATATAAGATTACATATGATTTTTGGGAACCCGAGTTCGATTCCCGGCCCAGTCGAGAAAAAAAAGTTTTTTTTTTATTTTTTTTAAATAGAAAACACTTTTTTATTGCATTTAATTTTTTTAGAACTAAAAAATTTTCATTTTTGGAATTTTTGCAATCATTTTTAAAAAAATTATTTTTCTTTTATATGGTTATATACAACTATATTTGATTTATTATAAAATTATCTATAATTTTTGGGAACCCGAGTTCGATTCCAGAAAAAAAATATATTTTTTTTATTTTTTTTAAATAGAAAACACTTTTTTATTGCATTTATTTTTTTTTAGAACTAAAAATTTTTCTTTTTTTGAATTTTTGCAATCATTTAAAAAAAAATATATTGCTTTAATATAGTTATATATAACTATATTTAATTTATTATAAAATTATCTATCATTTTTGGGAACCCGAGTTCGATTCCAGAAAAAAATATATTTTTTATTTTTTTTTTTTAAATAGAAAACCCTCCTTATTGCATTTGTTTTTTTAGAACTTAAAAAATTTTACTTTTTGAATTTTTGCAATCATTTTTAAAAATTTATATTGCATTTATATAGTTAATAATAGCTATATTTGGTTTAAATTATCAAATTATCAATGACTTTTGGAACCCGATCTCAAATCTATTTCTGATTTCCTGATTCCATGAAAAATTTCAAACTTATAAGCCAAAGTCTTATTTCACTTTGGAAGCCTATGACTTGGAAATAAGGCATATCGCTACATTAAAATTATTGTTTAAGCTTACCATGGAAGCCCCTAATAGCGCTGTACGTCATTCCAATTTTTTTTTTTTTTTTGCAAATTTTATCAAAAATTTTCTAAGTCTTTTTGAAAATTGTGTGCAAGTGAATAACATATTTAATTGGATGTAATCATATATTACTATATGTTAGATCAATTTGATATAATTAGATACGATCAATTTATTTAAAACTAAGTCTTTTAAAGTTGTTATTTGCTAACAACGTCCGCTGGTCTAGAGGATAGAGATTGCGATTACAAAACGGAAGACTTGTGGTTCTAATCCCCATCCGTTCGAAGTTTTTTTTTTTTTTTTATTTATTTTCAGTTTGACATTATTATATCTAAAAATAAATCTAATAACAGAAACATTTTTTTGGATAAAAATGTATCCAATAATTTTTTTATAAAATCAAGATATCAGATATTATAAGATAACTTTGGCGCGGCCAAATTTCGGATGAAATTACATTATATAATATCCAATTTAATATAAAATCATGATATTGGATATTTTAAGATAACTTTGGCGCGGCCAATTTCCGGATGAAATTACATCATATCATATCATATTTAATACAAAATCATGATAATGGATAATTTGGGATAACTTTGGCGCGGCCAATTTCCGGATGAAATCACATACAATCAAATATTAAACTGTAACTTCTTATATTATAAGATGTTATGATATAACTTTGGCGCGGCCAATTTTCGGATGAAATTTTGCAAAATCAGATCCAATAAATTATATATAATTTTATAAGATAACATGTTTTACCATACAATTTTTTTTTACTCGGGTCATAATTTTCAAATTTATCCCAAGTTTTTTCGGGAAATGCAAAAAAAAAATTGCAAAAAAAAAAATTGTGTCCGGGACTTAGAAATTTAAAAAAAAACAAAATTTAAAAAAATTTTCCTAAACTTTGTTAATAAATTTTTACTTCAAAACGCAAAAAATGTACCAAAAATATTTTTTATCCAGGACTTAGAAAATATTACAAAACTTTTTCAAAACTTGTAAAATTTTTCAAAATTTGGCTAAATTTTTTTTTGTTTAAATCATTTTTAATGAAATTCTTACCTCCAAAACGCAAAAATTATTTGTGTCTGGAAATTTAAAAAAAAATTCTCGGGACTTAGAAAACTTTTTCCCCCGATTCGGAACCATATATATATATGTGTATCTCATCTTGTATGAGGTCAGACATGGAGTTGTATATCATATATTTATTTATCTAATATTGTATGGGGTCATTCATGGAGTCATATAAAATATTATATGCAACATATAATTTAATAAAGCTTTATATATTGTATGTGGAGCAACACATGATTCAATATCCTTTTATATGGCACCATATTAAATTTTGGGTGTAAAACTGAATACAAGATACATTCACATATAATTATGTAAAGTACTGTGTATGGCCGTATATAAATTAATTAAATAATATGTTACTATATCTAAACTTTTTTAGTCGGGTTAGTAGATTTACTAATTTTTTTATACCCTCCACTTAGTGATAGAGGGTATATATAAGTTTGTTTTTTGCTAATGCTAGTTAGCCAACTTTTAGCAAATTTTTAGTTGAGATTAGCATGTTAGCAAAAATATCTTGTAAACTTCATTTAGCGCATTAGCAATTTTAAACAAAATTTGAACTAATTATTTTTGTTAAATTTAAAATTGAGCAAGCTTTTTTGCTAACATTAGCAAAAATAAATGGTAATTTTTTTTTTATTTTCAGAAAACTTAAAATGGCGCTATCTCGGAAACTAAGCCAGATATAGCAAAATGGAGGCCATTTTGGTTCTCTTCACATGTGTGAACCCTAATGGGACCTAACTTTGGATCCAAAAAAGTTAGCATTCCCGAAAATTTTAAAATGCTCATATCATGGTAAATATTGCCGACACAACAAAAAGTTTTTTTTTGTAGCTCTCAACACGTAGAACAAGACCACAAAATAATCAAAAGCTCTCCGAATAATATTTTTGAAGTTATCGAGTTTTGTAATTCTCAAAACCCCGGTGGTCCCCTAAAATACCGCATCTCAAAAACTAAGCATGGTAGAGCGAAACGGACACAAATTTTGGATCAACAACTATGACGATTTTTAAGGAATCCAACTAGGTCTAGGTCCATCGGGGTCTGGACCTGTCGGGTCCGAATCCAATGGGGTCCTCAAATGTGTATCTACTAACAAGGGAAGTATCTCAACCCTTATGAACCGATTTGCCTGAAACTATTATATATATTTTAAGTTTCAGGCAAAACGGTTCATAAGGGTTGAGATACTTCCCTTGTAAGTTGAAATAAAAAAATTTCAGTTAACTAATTTTTAGCAAAACGTTTTTGCTAACTTTACCAAAAAAATTGTGGGTTCAAAATCAGCAAATTTTCTTGTAGGTTTACAAGCTTTTTTTGCTAACTTTACAGTTTTTTTTTTTTAGTGTATAATTATTTAAATTTATATATGTTTATGCATGAACTTTGATATGGACATATTAGTTTATTATAGCATTGTATTTTTCCTTATTTTTTAATATGATAACATACATATGAGGCATTCCACACCAACTGTTCCACTACAGAAAAACCATAGTGGTTTCAATGGGCTATCATTTGCAAAGTATTCGCCCTTAGGGTACTATTAAATAACAAAAATAAAATTTAAGATTGTTCAAAAAGTGGGCCTTGGAGGCATGGTCAAAAATTGAAAATTTCAGCATTTTTTGCCTAAGTATCTTTATTTCAATATTTATGCCAATGAAATTAAATACAGTGATGTCTTTAAAATAAAAGTTTTTTTATAGATTTTTGTATGAGCTATCGATTAAAAAAATAAAAATTGGAAAATTTTCAGAAGAAGTTCTGAATATTTAAAATTTAAATTTAAACTTGTTATATCAAAAAACATGCCACAATTTTATTTTTTTTTACATGTTCAAAAAATAGTTAAGGTGTATAATACACTGTATATCTATCTGTTCTGAAATTTTCAGAGAGGTTTTTTGCGTTGTTTTCGAGAAAAAAAAAAAAGGTTGAACACTGAACTATGCTTTTAATTTACAATAATGGGGTATATTACGTATGCGAATGAGTAATATTAACTCTTAAAAAACATTTAAAATAGAGATGTGATCGTGGGTAAGTTTTTTTTTACCATCACGAACTCTCACCAATGAAACTATTTAAATCACGCATGATCATTAATTTTGCTCACGCTCAGTCACGCTCACGTGAGTATCGTGCCCGTGACAACATTTTTTTCTACTCACGTGAGCGTAAGTGAACGTGAGGAAAATGAAAAATCGTGCGCGACTAAAACTTTTCCTTCGTGACCGTACGTGATCGTCAAAAAAACTCACCCACGAAAACATCTCTATTTTAAATGTTTTTTAAGAGTTAAAATTACTCATTCGCATACATAATATACCCCATTATTGTAAATTATAAGCATAGTGCAATGTTCAACATTTTTTTTTTCTCGAAAACAAGGAAAAAAACATCTCTGAAAATTTCAGAACGGATAGATATACACCTTAACTATTTTTTAAACGTTTAAAAAAGAAATAAAATTGTGGCATGTTTTTTGATAAATAAAGTTTAAGTTTAAATTTAAAAAATTCAGAACTGCTTCTGAAAATTTTCCAATTTTTGTTTTTTTAATCGATTGCCCATACAAAAATCTATAAAAAACTTTTATTTTAAAGGCTTCACTGTAATTTTGAATAAATATTTAAATAAAGGTACTAAGGAAAAAATTCAGATACTTTCAATATTTGACCATGGCTACAAAGCCCACTTTTTGAAAAAAACTGAAATTTTATTTGTGTTATTTAATAGTTACCTAAGGGCGATTACTCTACAATTGATTTCATATTTACACGACATCACTTTTTTTTGCTGAACATTTAGTGTGGAATGCCTCATATTCATATCTATTTATATACCGATCTATATGAAATTAAATATGACATATAAGGTCGGGATAGATATGGCAGATAAAAAGATATATGATTTTATTTATAATTATATACCGAAAAAAATTTTCAAGTCCTAAAAAATTTTATGAAAATTTTCCACAGTCCCGGGCACAACATTTTTTTGGCAATTTTTTTTTTTGGAGTAAAAAAATCATTGAAAATGTTTTTAGGAGAAATTTGATGTTTTTGATAAATTTTTAAGTTCCGAAAAAATGTTTTTAAATATTTGGAATTTTTAAATCCCATAAAAATGATTTTAGAAAACAAAATTAACAACTTTTTAATAAAAAAAATTCCGAAAAGTGCAATTAAAACTCTTCTAATTGATAGTGTATCCAATATGTTTTCTAATTTCACGTTTAAAATTCCCAAAAATTTTACCAGATTTCTGCTAATTATATAAAAATTTATCTAATTTTAACAGATAAGATATGATTTAATACAATTAGATACACCCATTTTTGGGATCAAAGTTAATCAAATTTGATATTATTATTTTTATCAAAAAAATAGAATTTGATATAATCGTATAATATTCGATCCGCCAATTTTAGGATCAAAATAAATATGGATTTACATATAAAAGCATATTTGTTCATATAAAATTAAATATTGCGTCATATAACTTTTTTTACTCGGGTATTAATATTTTAGTTTGATAATTAACAAATCTGACAAATTCCGAACCACGTGTCGATTACGTCTTGCAAAAAATGACCAACATAAATAAACTTAAAACAGAAAAAAAAAATTCTTGAAAATTATTCTATTTATTCATAGTTTTAATTAGTAAAGGAAATAATAACCTCGAGCTAGAATAAACCTACTCAAAATATTTCTGAAAAGATTTTTTTTTAATAACATTTTTTGGTACTTTTTAATTTTTTTCTCAAAAAAAAAAAAAAAATACAGAAAAAACTTTTTTGGTTACATAAAATACAAAGTATTTTGCTTAAATCTGTATTTGAGAAGAAAACTCTGTTAATTATCTGTAAAATAAAGATTACAAAGTTAATTGTAATATAACAGATATTGCTTTGTTTTTTTTTTTGTCACAAAAAAATTCAAAGTATTTTATTTTGTCACAACAAAATGTAAAGTATTTTCTTTTAATCTGTATTTTGACAGAAAAGTCTGTCAAATGTCTGTTAAATTGAGATTACAGTCATTTTACAGAGTATTTAACAGAGTTATTATTTTGATGTATGATTGTTTTAACTAAATAGGCGTAAATCGCCGAGAAAAACTTAAAAATATCAGCTTCCCCCTTACAAATGGAACCCCACCAAAAATGAGCTTGTTTATTTTTTGTTTTGAAAAACATATTCAAATTTCATGAAGATCGGAGGGTGAGGTTACATAGATTCTTGATGTATACTTTCAGGGTTTTATATTAAACTTTTTCATATTTATGTGCAATAATAGAGAAATTCGTACATCTAAGGGCCGTAAATGGATGAAGGGATGTACTCTAACACATACATATTTATGTTCATACCTGTTGTTGAATGAATGTAGAAAATACGTATGGATGAATGTTCATCGTAAAAAAGTTTATATTGAGTTTTATTAACCTTTTGCTTCGGGCAATTTTTGTTGAATAATGTTAAGCTTTCATTTTTTTTTCCTCTCTAATAAGTTGCAAACTACTATGTTTATGTTCGTTAAAAAAAAAAATATACAGAAACACACGAACCCTTAGAGACATTTTTTAATAGTATGTTTATTTTTTATACAGTACACACTTTAATACAAAAAATAATAAGTACTATATGAAGTTAAAGTTTAAGTAAATAATTACTAGATACTTTAATTTAGAAACATTAAATCTCAAAACCAAATAATTTGAATTAAATTTGAACTAAAAATGGATAGAAGTTTTTTAAGGATTTTTCAAAGACCAGTATGGGATTTTATACAGTTTCGCCAGGCTTAAAAGCTATTGTCAATTTTAACACAAAACTTTGTGAAAGTATGTCACTTTTTATCAAAAAGAAAATTTGGTTTGATTTTTTTTTCCTCCAATTAATGGCGATTGATAATACACTGGTTTTGGAAACATTTCTATTAGGGTGATCAATTATTTGACTTTTTTCAAAAACCGGTTTTCGAAATATTCGAAAATCAGCCTTTTTAAAAATACCGGTGTCAGTTTTTTAAATTGACAAAAAACCGGTTAAACCAATTCAGAAATTTTCAATTGTATTTCAGAGGTTTCCATTTGGACAAATTGCAATGCAAATGAAAATTTCTGAAATACAAATGTAAATTTCTAAAAACCATGTAAAAAATTTTTAAATAAAAACGAATAATTTAAAAAACAAGATTAAATTTTCTGAAAAGCATTTAAAATTTTTAAAATACAAATGAAAATCTTTGAATTACAAATGAAAATATTTTTAAATACAAATTAAAATTTTTGAATACAAATGTAATTTTGTGAAAAGCATTTCGAGGGCCTACATTCAAAATCCTCTATCTTCCATTTTTATGAAAATTACTTTTTAATAGCAAAAAATTCAGTAAAACGGTGTAAAATTTATAACAAAAATATATATTTTTTGCTATTTTATTTGCATTTTTGGTTTCTCTATCTCTTACACAATTTTTTTTTTTCTGATTGCAAAACCCTCTATCTTTTCAAATAATTAATTTATAAATATTTTTTTTGAATAATTTCAACATGCATTACATGTTTTCATACCATATTTTGCATGCTGAACATTAATTTGTCAACAAAATTCCAGAACCACGATTTTGGTCCAGTGATGGTAATTTTTTCTGAAAAATCTTGTTTGACTTTTTTGAAAAATATGGCTCAAAATTTGGATGTGTTATGAAACAAAAATTTTAATCTTAAAAATCGCGATCCTGATCAGCATCTGTGGACCAAAAATGCGTTTTTAATTTTTTTACTATTAAACAGTTAGTCAACTTTTGAGATGAATTCGGTAAAAAAACATTTTTGTCTTAAAAATCAGCACCTGTGGATCAAAACCACGATTTCGGAATTTTTTATACCGATGTCGTAAATGACATCATAATAATTAATTTTTATTAAAATTCAAAACCCTCTATCTTATCATTTTTATTCATATACTTAATATTTTTGGGAAACAAAACACTCTATCTTTCATAAAATCCCCAATAGTGCAAAATTTTAAAAACAAATTATTTGTGAGATCAGTAGTTTATTTAAAAAAATATTGTAGAATATCGAATTTTAATGACTCTAACAATACGCGAAATAAACAGTTATTTGGCTCTCCTGAAAAGTTGTGGTTTTTTAGATAGAGGGTTTTGAATATTGGCCCTCGATATAGAAAATTTTGAAGTACAAAGGGAACTTTTTTTAATAAAATTGGAATTTTATGAAAAGTATTTAGAAAATTTTTAAATTTAAATGGAAAATATTTTACTTCAAACTTTTTTTATTTTTAAACAAAAATAACTTGCAAATATTAAAAAAATACTTAAAATAAAATTTTGATAGTCAACAAAATATTCACTATTTTTTTTTTTTATACGTAAAAATTTGAAACTTTCAAAAATAATCACTCAAATTAAATGTTATTCCAAACGGTTGGCAATGCCAATGGTTTTATGAATTCGGTAAAGTCCAAATTATTTATTTACTTGTTTTGCATTCAGGGGGTCGATTCTAGTTCTGTGAAAAATATATGAATGAAAAAATATGTCAGTTTACTTCATTGAAAACTAATAGGCAAAGTGACATTATTTTTTCAGTGATAAATTTATCACAGAAACGGAATTGGCCCTCAGTTAGGATTTTTTTAACATCTTTTTAGTTATCAAATTACACTTAAAAGAAATAAATCGGGTTAAACTGCTTTAAAAAGGTAGATGAAAGAAACCGGGTTTCGAGAATTAAAAAACCGGTCTAACCGGTTTTCAAATAGTTAAGATTTAAAAAAACCGAATGTTGCAATCCACAAAAAAAAACGGTTTAAATCGGTTTTAATAAACCTGTCTAATCACCCCAGTTTCTATAGTATATCGGATTTGTTAAAGACAAAGTTAACAATACTCAAAGTTATTAATAATTACACTGTGCTACAAAAGACCAAAAATAATTTATGCAGGGGTTCTCATATGATAATTCGGGTTGGTTGGAGTCCATAGAGTACTGATATACTCATAGTTTTTCTGGATCACTTCGTTAAGTACGTTTTTTATTGGCAAATGTGTTGAAAAACGGAAATTCTTAAATTACAATTTTAAAAAATTATTACTTTGTTAGTTTGCAACCGATTTTCGATTTTATGGATTTGTTTTAAAGGTATAGGTCTTACCTTTCAAACAAAACAAAAATATTAAAAATCGATCAAGAATTGGCTGAGCTACGATCGCTTAAGTAAAAAAAAAACGTATTTTTTGAAAAATTTGTCATATTCTTTACACTCTAAGTTGAAAGTGCATCATTCAACAATTTTTTTGAATTTTTTGTAAAAAAGTATAGTAAAGTAGCTTTCCAAAACACCAAAAACATAACAATCGGTTTAAAAATGAATGAGTTATGCTAAGTTTTGTGATAGGGCATTTTTATATTTTTTCAGAAACGCTTGTAATTCAATCATTATTCATAAATCTTGTTACTAGTAGTAATTTTATGCGCATATGCATATAAACTAGAGATGGGAACGTAATTAGATTTGTGCGTGATTCACACATGATCAGAAGTGAGCGTGATTGAAAATTAATATTACTCACGTGGTTGTTAGTGAGTGTCAGTGTGAGTGGAATAAAATAATGGGCGTGTCAGTTACTTCCAAATCCTATTTATAATTTTTTGGGTTTGTTTAAAAAATATCAGTGTTACTTCTTAAACAAATAAATATTGTGAATCGGTTGAAAACAGGCTAAGGTGCGCTTGTTTAAGTAAAAAACCTTTTTTGAAGAGTTATACCTGCAACATTTTTATGACAAAAAACATTTGACATTTTTGAAATGAAATTGGTAAAATTGTGGGATCATTTGATGGAAATTTTACCTATTTATAAATATACGTATGAGGTATTCCACACCAAATGTTCAGCAAAAAAAAAACATGTGAACCGTAAATTTTTAAATGGGTTGTATGGATAGCCATGTGAGGCATTCCACACCAACTGTTCCACTACAGAAAAGCCATAGTGGTTTCAATGGGATATCATTTGCAAAGTATTCGCTCTTAGGGTACTAATAAATAACAAAAATAAAATTTAATTTTTTTTTTTTTTAAAAAGTGGGCCTTGTAGGCGTGGTCAAATATTGAAAATATCAAACTTTTTTGCCTGAGTATTTATTCACGATCACGCACGCTAATGAAAGAAAAAAAAATATTCAAGCACGATATTTTATTTTACTCACGCTCACGTGAACATCGTGACCGTAACTTATTTTTTTCTACTCACGTAGATAAATAAAATAAAATATCGTGCGTAACTAAATTTTTTCTTTCATGAGCGTGCGTAATCGTTATTAAAAACTCACTCACGCTACCATCGCCTCTTAAAATATTTTTTAAGTATTGATATTACTCATACGCACACGTTTTAAATACCATTATTGTATAAAATAAGCGTGTTGCAATTTTTGAATTTTGATTTCTCGAAAACAAGGCAAAGCACATCTCTAAAAATTTCCGATCAGATAGAAAATTCCTTTAACTTTTTTTTTAAAAAATAAAAAACAAATAAAATTGCGGCATGTTTTTTGATAAATAAAGTTTAAGTTTAAATTTAAAAAATTCAGAACTTCTTCTGAAAATGTTCCAATTTTTATTTTTTTAATTGATAGCCCATTCAAAAATCTATAACAGCTTTTGTCTTTAAGACTTTACTGTGTTTCATTTAATTTGCATAAATATTGAAGTAAAGATGCTCAGGCAAAAAAGTTAGATATTTTCAATTTTTGACCACGCCTACAAGGCCCACTTTTTGAAAAAACTTAAATTTTATTTTTGTTATTTAATAGTACCCTAAGAGCGAATACTTTGAAAATGATTTCATATTGACACGACACAACTTTTTTTTTTGGCTGAACATTTGGTGTGGAATGCCTCATATATGGAGCTAAGAAAATTACGTTTTTGGTTGTTCAATTTTTCAAAAACTGGGCTTAGGAGGCGTGGTCAAATATTGGAAAAATGGTCAAATTTGTGTCAAGTTGCCTTGTTTAAATATATATCAAATAAAAATTAAATGCACCAAAATCTCAAAAATTTAGATTCTTGTATAGTTTTGTATCGGCTATCGATTAAAATTTTTTTGGAAAATTTTCAGAACCCGTTCTGAAATTTTCCATTTTTTAAAAAAGTCATATGCAAAAATATGTATTTTCACCAAAATATGCAAAATATGCGAAAGCAAATCGATGCCATTTAATGCAAATCTCTTGATTCGGAAAGATAATTGGTCGATATCGTTTTTAGGCTTTCGACAAAAAACATGCATTTGCATGGAAATCTCACCCTAGTTATATAAAAAACTTTTTTACCCGGGACCCATTGAAAAAATTTTGGTACACAATTTTTTTCTCACTGAACATTTGGTGTGGAATGCCTCACATGTATATTTATAAACAGGTAAAATTTCCATCAAATGATCCAACAATTTTAGCAATTTCGTTTTAAAAAAACATGTTTGCAAGCGCACAGCTTTTTCTGTCATAAAAATGTTGCAGGTATAACTATTCAAAAAAGGTTTTTTACTTAAACAAGCGCACCTTAGCCTGTTTTCAACCGATTCACAATATTTATTTGTTTAAGAAGTAACACTGATATTTTTTAAACAAACCCAAAAAATTATAAATAGGATTTGGAAGTAACTGACACGCCCATTATTTTATTCCACTCACACTGACACTCACTAACAACCACGTGAGTAATATTAATTTTCAATCACGCTCACTTCTGATCATGTGTGAATCACGCACAAATCTAATTACGTTCCCATCTCTAGTTTATATGCATATGCGCATAAAATTACTACTAGTAACAAGATTTATGAATAATGCTTGAATTACAAGCGTTTCTGAAAAAATATAAAAATGCCCTATCACAAAACTTAGCATAACTCATTCATTTTTAAACCGATTGTTATGTTTTTTGGTGTTTTGGAAAGCTACTTTACTATACTTTTTTACAAAAAATTCAAAAAAATTGTTGAATGATGCACTTTCAACTTAGAGTGTAAAGAATATGACAAATTTTTCAAAAAATACGTTTTTTTTTACTTAAGCGATCGTAGCTCAGCCAATTCTTGATCGATTTTTAATATTTTTGTTTTGTTTGAAAGGTAAGACCTATACCTTTAAAACAAATCCATAAAATCGAAAATCGGTTGCAAACTAACAAAGTAATAATTTTTTAAAATTGTAATTTAAGAATTTCCGTTTTCCAACACATTTGCCAATAAAAAACGTACTTAACGAAGTGATCCAGAAAAACTATGAGTATATCAGTACTCTATGGACTCCAACCAACCCGAATTATCATATGAGAACCCCTGCATATTTTTGGTGTAGCACAGTGTTATCAAACAAATGTAATTTAAAAAAAAAACGTTATGTAGGTAATTTTTAAAGCTTTAATTTAAGCTTGATAGCGTCCAGATTGAGTAAATAATAAATGTGCCACGAGGATCAATCTAGACAATGAAATTATATATAGACATTTTCTGAACATTTTTTTAAAAATAAATAGATTTTTCTAATTTTCAGGCAATCAAAATTTTAAAATCATCCAATAGTTTTTATTCAGTAACAGTGGCGTATACAGGGGGGGGCCCGGGGGCCCGGGCCCCCCGAAATGATTTCATAAATTTCAGGATTTAGTATCAAACTACAAGTACAATATTAAAAAACTTCTTAAAAAAATCGAAAAACATAATCTTAAATGTTTTGAAACCGAAAATTTTTCTGTTAAAAAACCCCAAAATCTGAAAATTTTTTCTTAGAATTTGAAACTTTTCATTTTAAGATTCTAATGCAAAAATATCTTACAACCTAAAGTATTATGTACACAAAAAAATGGACCTATTTGTAAGTAAAATGTAGTCAAATCTTAAAATGCGACTTTGTCTTTTAGAAAAATGTCTCGTTTATTTCTTAAAAAAAATGTTTTAGAATCTTACACTTTTCTAAACAAAAATGTCTCAGAATCTAAAACTTTCTATAAGAAAAATGTCTGAGAATCTTAGACTTTTTCTATAGGAATAATGTCTTAAAATGTTAGGTTTTTCTCAGAATCTAAGACTTTTTCTATAGGAAAAAAGTCTCAGAATCTGAGACTTTTTCTATAAAAAAATTCTCAGAATCTCAGGCTTTTCTATATGAAAAATGTTTCAGAATCTGAAAACTTTCTAAAGGAATAATGTCTCTAAATCTGAAAAATGTCTCAAAATCTGAGATTTTTTCTATAAAAAAAATTAATAGAATCTGAGGATTTTCTATATGAAAATGATTTAGAATCTGAGAATTTTCCTTACAATCTAGGAAAATGTCTCAGAATCGTAGACTTTTTTTTACGAAAAATTTCTTAGAATCAACGAATTTTTCTTAAGGTAAATTATCTGAAAATCTAAAATTTTGTGTATAGGAAAAATGTCTCAGAGACACAAGCTGAGACTTTTTGTGTAAAAAAATGCTCAAAATCTGAGACTTTTCTATTGTAAAAATATCTTTTTCTATAAGAATAATGTCTCAGAATCTGAGTATTTTTCTGTGGGAAAAATATTTCAGAATCTGAGACAAAAAACTTCAGGAAAAATGTCTTAGAATCTGATGCTTTTTCTATATGAAAAATGTTTCAGAATCTGACAATTTCCTATAGACTGTCTCAGAATCTAAGACTTGTTCTATAGGAAAATATATAAGAATTTGAGACTTTTTCTATTGGAAAAGTGTTTAAGATTTTGAGACTTCTTCGGTAGTAAAAATGTCTCAGAATCTAAGAAATTTTCTGTAGAAAAAATGTTTGAGAATCTGAGACATTTTCTATAGGAAAAATGTCGAAGAATCTGAGACTTTTTCTATAAGAATCTGAGACTTTCTATAGGAAAAATATTTCAGAATTAGAAACTTTTTCTATAGGAAAAATGTCTAAGAATCTTAGACTTTTTCTATAGGAAAATTTTCTCAGAATCCGAGAGTTTTTCTTTAGGAAAAATGTATTAGAATCTAACAGCAGTATTCAAAATGAAATTCTAGACACTGTCTAGATACTGTTTAAGGATTTCTTATTCAAAACACATTTTTTTAAACTATGAACATACGCTGAACATCGCTTGCCTAACTGGCGCCATATTGATTTTGTGAAATGTCAACAACAAATTAAATGCCAAAGAGTTTAAATTATTTTAAAACTCTTGCTTTTGTTAAAAACTAGTTCTACAACTTGCTTTCTTAATTGAAGTAATTTTTAGCAACAATTAAGATATTTTTTGTGATTTTTCATGATCTGTTTTTTTTTTTCTTATGTGATTTTCTAAAACAGGGATGGTCAACTTTATGTTAGTCAGACTAAACTAAAATCATTTTGAAAAGACTCTTGAACAAACAGTGAACAACCCTTAAAAACATTTTAGTTACGAACTCGTTGTTCAGCCTGAACAAAACGTGTCTAAAATTACATTTTGAATACGGCCGTAAGACTTTTTGTATAACCTTTTTTCTTATTAAAAAGGTCTTAGAATCTGAATAATTTTTCTTAAAGAAAAAGCGAAAATTTTCTCAGAATCTAAAACGTTTTTGTAGAATGTTTCAGAATCTGAGAAAATGTGCTAGACTAGAAATATCTCAGATTCTGGGAAAATGTCTTACAATCGGAGTCTTTTCTTTTGAAAAATATATTTATAGAATCATTTTCTAAAGTGACTTTTTCCCGAGAAACGTTTTCCAAATATGATTTAGAGTCTTTGACTTTTTCTATAACAAAAACTGTCTTAACTGGAAATTGTCATAGAATCTTAGACTTGTCTTTGAAAAAAAAAATCAGATTCTGATAATCTTCTTTGTAAAAATGTATCAGCATCTGACACAATTCACTCTTTAAAAAAAGAATTTTAATTTTTTTCCCAACAGTTTTTAACTTACAAAAAAATTAAGAATCTGATTGTGTTACATTCAGTCATAGAGTAAAGAAAGGAACAGAGGTACGATTAGTGAAAACTTTGTGAAACCCAAATTGCAAACTACGATTATCTCAAGGCAGACTCTTTTAGATAATAGAATAGATAAATTGTTTTGTTTTGTTTTCATTTTCCTTTTAAATGCATTTGCCTTTTTTTCTTTATTTCCTTTTGAATTGTATTTAGGGTTTCAGTTTTTTCTTCGATTTCCTTTTGAAAAGTATTTGGGGTTTCCCTTTTTTTTAATTTCCTTTTGTAAGTATTCTGGGTTTCTACCAAGAGATAATCGGAGTTCACGGCTAGAAAAAATTTAACAAAATAAATTCGGTTTCACCCGTGATATCTCTGATCCTTCTTTACTCAATGATTCAGTTCAAGGAAAAGATCGAGAAAAATTCTAAAACATGTGCTGTTATGAAAATTTTTGGTAAAAAAAAAAATGAAAAAAATGTTGAGCCCCCACCGAAATAAAATCCTGGATACGCCCCTGTTCAGTAATATATTAATTTTTCCAACAAACCAAACAAAAAATTTAATTTTTTAAATAATGTAGAAGAAATTCGCATTTTTTGACCTCAAATTCGTTTTACTGCAAATTTTTTGTAAATAATCATACACTGAAAGAATTATTGTTCATTCCATCTATGAACAAATTTCATAAAACCAAATTCATAGAATCTATGAAACAATTCATTGGCTGAATGAATATTCATTAGTATTCTGAAATTTTTCATAGAATTTTATTCATAGATTTTATTAAATTCATAGAAAAAATTCATAGAATTAATGAATGTCATTCATAGAAGAAAATGCCATCAATATGCCATTTATTTTTTTAAATAATTAAAATAATGTTACAATAATTAAAACAGTTGAATAAATTTATTAAAAAAATAAAAAAAAATAAAAAAAACATTAAAAAAAAAATTTTCATTGCTGCCCTGACCGGGGCTAGAACCCAAGACCTACCGGCTGAAGTGGCAATTGTCGACGCCTTAGCTATCAGCGCCACCAAAGAAGAAAAATCTCGCCAACTAACGCTTGGTTTTATAACGCTTCATTTTTGTAAATACACAAAATATTTGTTTTCTACAAACACACACACAGCTTTTGGCAGAGCGTTGTGACAGAGCAAAGACACAAACTTAATATGTTAGCAGAATATTATTCAAAATAGCTTTTAAGTGTTGTTACTTGTTTATATAATTTAGCTAAGTGGTTAGACATTAAGCTTCACGAACAAGAGGTTTTATGTTCGAATCTCGGTGGGGATTAGAGTTTCTGTTTCGGTTAAAACCGTAACCGAAACCGCGGTTATTGAAGCCAAAAACCGAACCCGAAACCGACCCATAAATTTTCGGTTATCCGCTTTTTAATAATAGAATAGATTTTTTATATTTTTTTTGCATTTAGAAAAATTTATTTAAATAAACAACTATTTACATATATATTTTATATGTTTTTCGTTAAAAAATTGTTATTATTAACTTTTGCATAAGCGCAATTTCACTGCTCCGCAGACACCTTAACATTTTAATGTGTGACTGTGACTGCACGATTCATATTATATTCACATTTAGAATAACTATTCAAAAAAGCAAGTGGCTATAATTTAGCAGCTAACATTTTAACTCGCAATTTTTAATTAGGGCAAGTAAGGCTCTCGTTTTATTTTTATAATAAAGAAATAAGTAACTAAAATTTAGGGTCAAGTTTTTCCCTTTCATCAAAATGAGTGTAAAAAAGTTAATATCCCGTTTTTTGTTATGAATATAGCTTAAAGGGCTCTTATGTTGTTTGAGATTCAAAATGGGAAAATTTTAGCATAACTATGAATGGACCAGTACTAGATGTAGGCGATATATAACTGTGAATATCCATGAATCCAACGACAACTTTTCCAATTTTGGGTTTAGACTTATTTTTGGTTTACTCAATTCGAAAAAAACAATAAACTAGTGGAGACAAATTTTAGAAATTTGAGGTTTCAGATAACTTATTGTAAGATTGTTCGTCTCAATAAAAATAGGATTTATAATGGCAAATTTAAAATCTTTTTAATTTAAAATTTTTGCTTTACTATTGAGATAACTTAAGTGTTTATATCCAGTTGAAAAATTATCCAGTTCTGAAGTTAAGGAACCACTGGATCTTTGGAAGATAAACTGTCTTCTGTTTAAAAAACATAAGCGGAAGCTAAACCAAAATGGGAATTTAAACTGAATTCGATTCTAATATAAAACTATTTTAATATGAAGTTTTTCCCCCGGAATAAAATTTTTACTGATAACCGAAAATAACCGAAACCGATCGGTTATTCAATTTTTTATAACCGTAACCGCGGTTACTAAATTTATCGGTTATTCAGAAACTCTAGTGGGGATAAGTTAAAAAAAAATATAAATTTTTAAAAATAGAAAATAGTAAATAAATGAAATAATAAAAATAAAATAAAAAAAAAAATAAAATTGAAATAATAAAATAAATAAAAATAGAATTGAATAATAATTTTTTTTCCATAGCCTATGAACTTTTTCATAGGTTTCTGGTTTCTATGAATTTGATTCATAGATTCTATGAAGGGCATCATTGGCTCACTTCTAATGATTTTTTTCATAGAATCAATGTACGTTTTCATAGCCGTAATGAACAAAATTCTTTCAGTGTAACGTTGAGTATTATACTCCCAGTTGGAAAATGTGTCACTGAGGAAATTTCCACAGTGATTCCTAGAGGAAATGTCTTCAGGTTCTGAAAAATCATAGGTAATCCTTGATGACATGTCCTAACGTTGTCAGCACTGAATGTTTGCTTTAAGAGTGTGGGCAAATCCTCTAAGACGTCTAAAAGGAAATGTCTTCAGAATAGCAGTATATAAAATTAGAATTTTAAACCTGGGCAACTCTTCAATTTCCAAGAAAAAAATGGCAATATTATCGATTTATTAAAAAAAAAAATCAAAATCTAACAAGTAGAATAAAAGTACTAAATAGACAAACAATTTTCAAAATAAAGTTTGGAACAAGTAGTTAGGTGTGGAACTAATAAACTGGAGGTTCCAGGTTCAAATCCAGTTGGGGCTAAAAAAGGCGAAAAGTTTTTTAAAAATATGAGAAAGATAATTTATAAAGGAAAATGGATAAAAGTAAAAACTAAAGGGAATACGACATTTTTTGTGTTTTCGCATGATTTACTTCAGACATTTCCCCAAAGAAGTCTTAGGTGACATGTCCCCAGAAGGCCAGACCTGACGACTGCTGACTTTTAGTGATGACATTTTGAAAATTTGTATGAAACTGTCCTCAACCCAGTACATAGAGATGTCTTGTGGATGTCAGCAGTGACTCTGACAAGTCACCGCTCCGTCACTGAGGATGGCTCGAGGACGTTGCCAACTGGGCTATACCCAGGAAAATTTTTTGGAACAAATACCTGGTTCAATAGATTCTTGAATACATTCTACGGTAATCACAAGACAATTTTCTATGTAAAATTATTTTTCAAAAGAACTAATTGCTCTAAAATACGATTGCTTTCGGGACAATTTCAAACAAAAATCATTGATTCTGGAATGTTAAGTAAAACCGGTTGCAGGGTAGTTTGATGCGTTCTGGAACCGATTATTTGGAACAGAAAATTTTGCTGGGTAGAAGCATTTCTAATTACACTCAAAATAATTCTACAGTAAAAAGTTTAGTAAGTGATTATGTACCTAAATCTACTAATAAGTTACTAATTACCAGTAGTACAGTAGTTTTTTAGTATCTTCAAAGTACTACAATTAGTAATTTTTACTGGTTTTGAATAATCCCAGGAAAATTTTTCAGAACCGATTCCGATAACACTTGTTCTACAACAGGTTCCTCGGTAATCAAACACTATTACACTTTAATTAATCAGAACAAGTTAAGTGAATATTATTGTGAAGCTTGTTCTATGCAATCTAATGGCGTTTTCTTTTCTGGAAAAAAATGTTGCACTTTCTGCACTTTTTTTCTTTAATGACTCCTTGTGGACAGTTATAAACAGCAAGTATAGACATATTTGATACCAAAGGAAAGGTATTTTCGAGTTCTATCTAACTGTTCATAATAAAATGTCGAAACACGCTTATTTTATTGAAAAAAATTTCAAAAACCCGTAAATTTTTACATTTATCGGATCAGCTCAAAAACTGAGTATTGTTTTCAAATGCTTGATATAACATTTTATAGTCCTTATAAATACCTTTCTTTTGGTTCCAAATACTTCTATATTTACTGTACATAACTGTGCACAAAGAGTCATTAAAGAAAAAAAAGTGCAGAAAGTGCAACATTTTTTTCCAGAAAAGAAAACGCCATAAATTTCATAACATGTTGGTTCTCAGGAATTAAAAAAAAATTATGTGTCAAAAAAATTGAAAAATAAATATATTTTTTTTTGTGTTAACCAAGGAAAAACACGAAATTCTATGAAAATATCAGGATATAATCGTGAAAATTGTTGATACGAAGATAAGTAAATTAAATTTTGATTGTGTGGGTCGGGAAAAATACTAATAAAATAATGTTTTTTATTTTTGTTTGCAGAAAATCCATGTTCTGGTGTATCTTTATTGCAAGGCCCAAAATACAATTTTGGAGGCGAAAAAGGATGTATGTGTGTTAAAAAAAAATGAATATACGATGTCATTTAGGATTATCTTCATCTTTTTTTAATAAATTAATGCAATTCAAAATATTTCTTTAATTCTCATTTCTGTTCTAAATTTTACTTCTAGAACCGATTCCGAAGAACAAAAATGTGTTCTAATTTTGCTTAAGGTGTGTTTAGATCATCCCACCGAGTCTTTGGATTTTAAGAAAGTAAAATATTACCAAAGTCTTAATACTGCCAAAAAATCATAAACAAAGTCAAAAGACATTTTTAAAAACAGCTGTTTGTATGCAAATCTAATAACACACAGCCATTTTTTGAAATATTTCATAAAATCAAAAGTCTTATTGGACTGTCAACAAAATCATATTACACACGATTTTTGACTGGTCTTAATACTCAGTGGTATGATATAAACACAGCTTTACAAACACCTGTTGCTTTTGGGACAATCCCTTTAAAAAAGAATCGGTGTTGCACAAGAATTAGAACAGGTTCTATGGAAGTATAAGTTGTTCCAAAATCGGTTCTGTGCAACCGAAAATTTTGCTGGGATATTAGTAACTAATTTTAGTATTGATTACCAATTCCTGCACTAGATTATTTTGGACTAAAACATTAGTTCATTAGTTAAATTTTTAGTATTGAATACCTGCGTTTTTTTTTTTTTGAGTATAGTTAATAGGGCGGGTCGATTTTTTTTGTCAAAAATCGTATAGCAAAAACATAATCTACAATAAATTCTAAGAATATTTCCCAAAGAAACCATGTTTCTAAAATCAAACCCTATACCGCGCCTAACGACATGAATATTTGTCCGTCCGTCCTTTTTTTCATAAGCAAAACATAGAACTTGACTCTTTTTTGGTGTTTGTGTTAATTTTTGGGCTTTGGTGTGCTTTGAGGTATATAGTAAAATTTTATTGGCAACATTTTTGTAGAACATTTCATCCCCACCCTTCCCCTCTTTCGGGGTGTTTTTTGCGATTTGTTAGAATAGAGCCAAAAAATACCGTTACGAGAGGGAGTTGAGGGTTAATATGTTCCACAAAAATATTTGCCATAACATTTGCTACAAAGTTGCTGAACATACCCTACACCTCAGATGTAAAGAAAACATAGTTTTATATACCGATATGCTGCAAGAACATAGCCAGCGGCAATGATTTACTAATTGCCGCTGGATATAATTCGAACAATTTTTGGGATTATGACCGGCAAGTATATTAGACATAATCCCTGAAATGGAGAAACAAATAATTAGATTGGTTTGTAATGAAAACGCCACAGACGAAAAATTATGATAAAAAATTTTAACAATAAATCGCTGCTTTTATCGCTAATCCATGATAATTTTACTCCATTATTTATTTTATATTGGGCTGCAGTATATTAACATGTAGCGTGATACTCTGAAAGTAACTATAGGGGTTGTGGGTTCGATTCCCTCCAAAGCCTTTGTATGTTAATTACAAAGGGAAGCTGGTGCAGCGGATTTTTGTTAGTAAATAAAAGTATGTAATAGAGGATCATACTGATAAAAAACCACATATATACTTTTGTGGGATGAAATTGGAGAGTTGCACATCGGAGAGGAAAAAAGCTGTGTTCGATAAAAATTTATTATAAGTGAATATTTTTTTTTTCATCAGTATTTGATTTATTTTGAGAAAAAATTTTTTTTTTAATTTTTGTAAAAAAAAAAAAATTTAAGTGTAAATTTTTTTGAGTGTAATTTTTTTTTTTTTTGAGTGTAATATTTATTTTTAGTTTTTTTGAGTGACAAAAATAGTTTCTAAAATATTTTACTTGGCTTACCATTCCTTTTCAAAGCGTGTTTAGCGTTTTTTTCAACACTGGAGTTCGGGTTAAAACCCATCTGAAATTACCCATTTTGCTAATAACTTATGAAAAACTGGACAGATTTCGCTGAAATTTAGTATTAATCTGACCGGAAGTATAACAAATAAAAACGCCATGCTGCAGGAGCTTGCCGTACATATTTTATATTCTTCCGCTAACATTTGAAAGTTGGCGTGTTTCAAACAGCCAGAAAGACAGACGGACGGACGGATTTTCATGTCGTTAGGCGCGGTATAGGGTTTGATTTTAGACCAATGGTTTCTTTGGAAAAGTTTCTTAGAATTTCTTGTAGATTTTGTTTTTGCTATACGATTTTTCAGTTTTTTTCGATCCATACAAATCGACCCGCCCTAATAGTTAATCTATTTCTAATCAGTTGACAACCTCTGTATGTGAAAATTTATTCCTATAATAAAAAAAACTTAAATGTTTGATATTTTGAAAAATGTCTCTTCAAGAAATTTTCAGGTTATAAAGCATTTTTCTGACAGCAAAAGACCTTCTGACATAATTTTCTAATAGAAAGTTTATTATTCTGAGACGTTATCCCAATAGAAAACTTCTGAGGCATTTTAATACAGAAAAGCTTTTAAAATTTATACAAAAATATTTAAAGTAGATTTATTCTAGCTCGAGGTCATTAATTTCTTTACTTATTAAAGCTATGATATTCTCATAGAATAATTTTCAAAAAATTATTCTATGAGAATAGCAAAGTCTAAATAAGAAAAGGAAATAATGACCTCGAACTAGAATAAACTTACTAAAAAATAATATTTTAAAGTTAGAATGTAACGATTTTTATTTTTGAATAAAAATTAATCTGAATTTATGCAAAAATTTTTAAATTCTGATACACCTTCATAGAGTTAAAATTTTTCAACATGAACCCCTGATTTCCTTCAATGTCTCCGAATTTGATGAAACTTTGTGTATATGTTGGGACTTATAATACTTATACTCAGACAAAATTTGAGACCATTAACTTCCGTGGTTCTAGAAATATGACGTGTCAAAAGTCAAGAAAATCTTTTAAAGGATTAAATATAAACATTTATATCTTCAAAAGTATTTCAGCTATATTACTTCCAGATAGCTTGTTTTGAAGATGACCTTTCAAATAACATTTTGCAAAAAATTTTATTTTGGAAATTTTTTTTATCTCTGCAAAATTCGCGATTCGCGAAAATATATCTGAAAAAGCGACATTTTTAAAAATATGAAAAAAATATATGTTAACAGCTGTTATCTTAGCTACAAACTGTAAAAATTTTGGGTTGGTGAACGTATTAAGACCAGAGATATGAATAAAAATGTGTTGCCAAGTAGGAAATTTTTATGAAATCTGATGAATATTTAATTTTTATTTTTGAAAATACATATAATAAAACGGTGAAAAAAGTAAAGTTTATGGTACAGACGGGTACTACACATAGATACAATATAACATGAATATTTATCAATTACACTTCTCTACAAAAATCAACTTTTTTTTGCACAGACTCCTAGAATACATTTGCTAAAGTATTTTGACCTCCTTAACACGAATCTGTCATCATAAAAAATTTATAAAATCCCCTTTTCGAGATAAGACCTTTTTTGCGGTCCATGCCAATAAAAACCAACGAATGACTTTATATTGCATTTTTTATATAAACAAATTCAAAATGCATATTATTTCAAATTCATTGAGTTTATCCGAAAATCTTTGCAAAAAATTAAAAATTTTAGCAAAATTTGCATATATTATTTGCATATATTTTTTCCCTAATATTTTTATTTTGTAATTTTCATTGTTTAAAATACATTTTCTTAAGTCTTTTACCCTCTTTAACGTGAATCCATTAAACGCGAATCCATTGTCATTTTTATATAATTTCGTTTTCGAAATTTGTCCATTTAGTTTTTGCAGCTGAAGCATACAAAAATATTAAACGAACAAATAATATGAGGTACTATGTCAATGTGAAACATTTATCATTACCTTTCTTTTTTGGGTTTGAGGATTTAGTCTGTTAAAAAGGCCTATATGTTCAGAAGACAGTTTGATAAAATGTTTATGATGACAGATTCGTGCAGAGCAAATACTTTCAAAAATGTGCTCTAGAAGTCTCTGCAAAAAAAAGTTGACTTTTGTTAAGTAGTAATTGATAAAAAGTTATGTTACATTGTATTCATGTGTAGTACTCGTACATTACCATCAACTTTACTTTTTTCACCGTTTTATTTTATGTATTTGCAAAAATATTCAATAATAATAATTAAATATTCATGAGATTTGGAAAAAATTTCCTACTTGGCAACACATTTTCATTAATATCTCTGGACTTAATACGTTCACCAACGCGAAATTTTTAGACCTTGTAGCTAAGACTCAAAACATTAACATATATTTTTTTCAGATTTTTAAAAATGTCGCTTTTTTTGATATATTTTCGCGAATCGCGAATTGTGCAGAAATACAAAAAAGATCACAAAATAAAAATTTTCGCGAAATGATATATTAAAAGTGATGGTTTTGCCTTTAAAAATAGCTATCTGGGAGTGATATAGCTCAAATACTTTTCAAGATATAAATATTTATAATTTACCCTTTAAAAGATTTTCTTGACTTTTGAAACGTCATATTTCCAAAACAACGGAAGTTAAAAGTCTTAAACTTTGTTTGAGTATTAGTCGAGTAAGTCCCTACATATATACCGAATTTCACGAAATTTGGGTCGATTGACGTCAAAAATTCAATTTTTTTTGCTATGTTGATATGGATTTACTCCATATAGAAAATTCTCAGATACCTATGCAATTCTCACACCAAACATTTTTATATTTAGGAAAAATTTTCGTAAAGAAAAATTCTCAGATTTAGTGAGTTTTTTTCCAATTAAAAACTTCTTAGGTTCTGAAATATTAAAAAATATTTCTATTCTTTTTTTCTACAGAAAAGGTTTAAGATACCGAAACGATCTTTTTAACCAACATTTTAGGGTTTAAAAAAATATTCCGTAAAAAGTTCCTGAGATTAGAAAAATTGAAGACTGATTTTTAAAATTTTTAGAGGCTATTTTCTAGATTCTGAGACATTTTCCTATTAAAAAAGTTTTGTTTTCTAAAAAACTTTTCCATAGAAAAAGTCTAAGATAGTCAAGCATTTTCTGAGAAATATTTTCAAAAGAGAGTCTAAGAAATTTTTTCCTAAAAAAATTTTTTTGGTTTCTGAGTCTCCGAAATTTTTGCTACAAAAAAGATATTAGATTCTGAGTCATTTTTCAAATAAAAAAAATTTCAGAATCTAAGACCTTTTTTAGATTCTGTGGTATGTTTTCTAAAACTCACAGGATTTTTTTTTAATTCTCAGAGTCTAAGGCAATTTTTATAGAAAATTCTGAGTTTTTTTTTTCCTATCGAAAAAGTCATTGATTTTAGAATATTTTTTTAATATTAAAACTCAAAAATTCTAAGATATTTTTTTTTTCTACGATTCTAGGACTTTTTTCCTATAGAAAAGGTCTCAGCTTTTCCTATTAAAATGTCTTAGATTCTGAGACATCTTTCTAATAAAAATAATCTCAGATTCTGAGACATTTTTCCTAAGGAAAAATACTTAGATTCCAAATAATTTTTCCTATAAAAGTCCTAGATTCTGTATAATTTTTCCCATAGAAAAAGTCTAAGATTCTATTGCATTTGTATAAAAAATTCTCAAATTTTCCCAGAAGATTTTTTTTTTTATTTTTCATAAAGAAAATTTTTATATTAATTTTACTTTTTTTTATAAGAAAAAAAAACAATTTTTCTAAAGAAAACTTTTGAGATTCTTGAAATATCTAGAATTCTCATAATTTCATTTCTTCTTTTCTTTTTACCCAGAAGAATTGTCATATTTTCAATATAGAAAATTCTCAGCTTTTTCCTATAAAAAAACTCTCAGGTTTTTCCTATAGAAAAACTGTTAGATTTTTCATACAAAAATTGCCAAAATTATAAGATTTTTTCTATAAAAAAGTCCTAAGAAAAATTCTCAACTTTTTTCTATAAATTCCCAAATTATTCATTAAGAAAAATTTAAAAATTTTTCATCTATACAAATTTCAAATATTTCGTTTAGAAAAATTTTTGTATTTTTTATAAAGAATGGTTTTAATTTTTTGAGACTTTTATCACATAGAAAAATTTTTCATAGAAGAATTTCTATAAAAAAATTTCTCCCATAGAAAAATTTTTCCTATCGAAAACTTTTAAGGATTTTCCTAAAAAAAATTCTCAATTTTTTCTCTAAAAAAATTCTCTGGAAAAATTTTAAGATTCTTTAAAATTTTTCATTGAAAATTTTTTTATATCCTTGGAAATTTTTAATAGAATTTTTTTTAGATTATTTTCTTTTCACTCTCCTTTTTCCCTCATTTTTTTTCTCTTTCTTTCCTTTCTTTTTTTCTTTTTCCCTTTTTTCTTTTTCCTTTTTTTTCGAATTCGGTTTGGTGGGGGGAAATTTTCTTTTTTCCCCCCGTGGATCCACGCCTGTATTTAGCGTTTTAACCATTCACCTGTTACATATTATTGTGTTGGCGCCTGGATTAGGACTGGATTTTAATAAAATGAGTCTATAGATTCCAAACACGTCATTTATGTATTTTAAGGTGCTTCTGTAAATTCGATTTAGAAAATTTGTCCATTTTTATTCACATAAAAAATAATCGAAATTTATTTTTTGCTAGTTTAACTCCTTTACTACATGGAAAGCAAAAGGGTGGGAGCAGTCCTGCTTTTATTACTTTAATATGGAGTTTGTGTAAAAACAAAAATATATACAAATTTTTACCAAAATTTAAAAAATGTTTTAATTTTTTTTGCATAAATGTGGTAATTTTTAGCATTCTTTTTAGTCATCTTCAATACACTCAAACAAAACCTTGTAAAAGGACAAGAAATGTTTGTAACTTTTATTTTTTGCTACCTCTATTTTACGAGAATTTCTAGTAAAAATTATGAGTTTTTTTTTGACGCGATACAACTTAAAAGGAATTCTCGTGATTTTTCTAGTTTTTTTTTGTAAAATTACCTTTTACAAAAATTTACAAAATTGTAAAATTTACAAAAAAAATGTAAATTTTGATCTACCAACACAAAATTTTTTTTTGTTAGAAAACAAAGAATATTATTAAAATGGTATAACGGGACTTTTCTAGTAATTTAGCAATGTTTTTTTTTTTGCAAAATAAATTTAGTATATTTTACCAAGTTCTTGTATAATTTACATTATCATTTCTTTTTTTTCATAATCACTAGAGTTTTTCACGGGAATTCCCGTCCCGGGAAATTTTTCGATCCCGAAATCCCGGGAAATAGAGCGGGAATTCCCGGGAATTTTCGTCTCTTCGAAATTGTGATTTTTCGACTTCTTTTGATTATTTTGTATGTGATTTTTTAAAGACTTGTTTAAAATTCTTGATAATTGATGGCAGAAACGTACGCAGGGACCAGGAGGGCCCAAAAAGTATTCCAAGAGAGACCCTCTAACACTAAAAAATGTCATGAAATCTGAAAATTACGAAATGAAAAAGTCTCACAATATCTAAATCTTCGGTAGGATATAATTATCAGAACCTAATACTTTTTTCAGAAGATGTGAAAATTTTCTTTCTGAAACCTGCATTATAAAAATTTGCAGTATGATTATTTGTTTCTGTAGAAAATATTTATGTCTCTGGACATGATTCTCTTTAAATCGATAAATTGGTATAAAATCTGTGTAAGGAATGTCTCTGAAATTAACGGGTTATTCTTGTAGAAACCAGAATTTTTAAATTTTTTAAATTTTTTTTAAGTTTTTTGGTGTCAATTTTCTTATAATTTCATTTCACTGTAACAGTTACATTCAATTTCAGAGACATAATTGAGAAATTCCTCTGAATCAGTTTCATTGTATTTTAGAAGCAAAGCGAAGAGTGCCAATTGTAAAAATGAATTGAGATGAATAAGAATAAATGATGAATTTTTATTATTAAAACAGATAAAGCGATGTGCGAACATATTCCTTTAAAAATACTTTTAAAAGACTTCGACATATTTGGGTCGTTTTTTATAAAAACTATGTAACAAAAATTGGTATTTTTTTCTCGAAACTTATATTTTTGTTTGTTTTGAAGGAACTTAATAAGATTTTTATGGTGTTAAAAACATTATAAATAGTGTAATCGCATTCATAAGGTTTTTATATATTTTTTTTTACCAAAAATTTGGATTTTTAGTTTTTGCGGGAATTCCCGGGATCCCGGGAAATTTAAAAATGAATCCCGCTTTCCCGGGAAATGAAAAGTCCGGGAAAAGAAAAACTCTAATAATCACTTACATGCACTGAAAAAAAACTTATAAAATTACCAAAAAAAGAAATTGTAAAATTATTTTTTGCTGCACTCTAAAAACGCATGTAAACCAAGAAAATAGTATTGCTAAAATGGGATAACAGGACTTTTTCTAGTATTTTTTTTTTTTTTTTTGATGTGTTAGGGATTTGGCTAAATTACGAAAACTACTTCTTCGGTTGTAGTTTTAGCATATTTTTGTTAAATTTATAACAGTTTTTTTGCTCACTCCGACACAGATTTTTTTGCGTGTATAGAATGAAAACACTTAAAGGTCCATCATCTACTCAAACCTTGTACTAGAGATGACATGATTTCTTATTTAAAATAGAATATTTTCAACCTCATATACATCATCACTATCCACACTCATCCTCATGATTGACATTAAAACACCTTATTTTTGTGAGTATTGATAAAGAGCTCACAGTAAATAGAAACATTTACAGATCCATACATACTTACATACATATTATGGTTCTTGACAACATGTGTAACAATTCCCAACACTCACTTTGCATACACGTTCTCGTACTTTACAATTTGAAACGATAAATGCGTTTATACAGACATACGCATTTAAATTGAATTTTGTATAAGATAATCCACCACAAATGTCCAGTTCTAAAATTGTTTTCTTAATGAATAAAAAAAACAATTGGCATATATCTGTTAAATATATTTTCTAGGTGCCATTTTGTACCACATGAACCAACATTTTTGTGGGGACTTACATTTTACACATTACATTTGAACACAATAACCGATTTGGCATATTTTTCATAAAAACTTAGGAATTTGCATCATTCCTTAAGATATACTTGTTCCTCTACGAAACCAGTATTAACAGACAGGGAATGGTGGCTACCTATACTGGCTTCGACGCCCTTTTCGACGCAATATCGAAGATTTTGGAGAGCTGGCGGGACAGTTAAATTGTTTTTGCTGGCGATTTCAATGTCCACAATTCTAACTGACTTTGCTATTCGAGCCATACAACTGCTGAGGGCCAACGCACATTCCTAATGTTGAAGAGCAATTTTGTAATACCCCCGACCTGTTCCTTACTTCGCACCCTTATAAGTACATAGCTGAGATACTTGCACCTCTTGGTAAATCGGATCACCATACCATATCCCCACCTTTTTCGTATTCCGAACTTCGTAACATTTCTCAATCAGCGAATAATTGCTCTGGTTTCATGTATGTAAAGCTCGTTGGGCCAAACTCAACGAGTTCTTTTGGATTTTAAACTGAAAACTTGCCGGAAAGTCAACCTCTGCTTGAACTTGGTGGGATATCCTGTACTATGCCCAAGATTTCGTGTAAGGCACGCCGCGCTTGTGTTAGTGCTTGCTGCTTTTGGAGTGAGTAATGATTTCTCTCGTTTTATTTAGAGCTTTCTCAGGGACCGCACTAAACGTGTTGTCATATATGGTGTCTTTTCAAGAGAATTTCAGCTAAATTTAGGAGTACCACAAGGTTCTTTCGCTTTCTCTCTCTCTATTTCTTATTTTTATAAATGACCTTCTAAGACGAACTAATCTATTACTAACACAGTACAACACATGATTTGCCAACTCAATTCTGTGAACTGTATGTGAAATTAGACCCAAAAAGAAGAATTTCTGAATCATTCGTTTTGTCTGCTTACCTGCGAAAATATTTTTAATATCGATTTGAAGTTAGTACTATCGTATATGGGAATTTATCACGTTTTAGGCCCTGTTGTTTGACATAGCTCGACAACCACTAGCCCGATTTAGTTGAAATAAATTTTAAAAAATTAAGAATTACAATTCCCTTAATCTGTTCATATATTATTTTCCTATACAAGTAACACTTTCGAAGTTAAAAATGAATGTATGAAGGGAAAAAAGTATTTTTTGCCTAAAAATTTAAATTTTTTTTTTTAAAAATACATAAAAAATCCAAAATGGAAAAAAGTGTCTAATCTTATAACTTTCGCGTAAAGTCACATGACCTATGAGCAAAATAAGGCATAGATCATGAAAATCGATGCACGCGTTTGTCATTTATTCACAATTAAGTAAATGTATGAATTTCAAAAATTTGCTCGAGATATGCACAACATTATTTGGAGAAAACATTGACACCTTTTTCATGATTCTGAGAATTAAAAAAAAAAGAAATAAACAAAAGGTTATTTGATTTTTATGATTGCGGTAGCAAAGTAATAAACGCTAATAAATGTACGTGGACAATTAAAAGGAAAAAATGAATGTGGACTACTACCTGGCTACCTGCATGATTTTTTTACAGAAATTGCACCCACATTTATGAGTGCTCATGGTTTGCAATGTTTCGAAAAATTTAAAACGCACACGTGCTGAAACGCTAATAAATGTACGTGGACAATTAAACGAAAAGTGGACCTTTTTATTATTTGGGTTTTTCCGGTGGCTACCTATATGATTTTTTTTACAGAAATTGCACCCACATTTAAGGGTGGTCATTATTTGGAAAGTTTTGCACAGTTTGAAACGTACAAGTGCTGAATCAGGTATATAGCCAGCCGCCCTTAAAATATGCGCCCATTTATAAGTACCTGGCAGTAAAATATTCAAAAATACGTAGTATTTATAGGTGTGCATTGATCGATTTTTGGCATTCAGCCAGTGCCGACGAACGCGAACAGTAAAAGTGATTTTTCTCCAGTTTTTTAAAAGTGAATAACAACAAAACATAAAATATATCAATATGGAAAACAACAAGTGCCCAAATTTGGATGAATATTGTTACGTTTGTGGTCATATCGTCCGAAAAATACAGAAAAAATTTGTTTACTGAGCAATTCAAAACCGCGTATTGTAATTATTTCGATGAAGCAGATTTAAGTGGTGCAAATTTTACGCCGAACACAGTGTGCAACAGTTGTTATACTACCCTTCTAAAATGGATTCACGGAAAAAGTAGAAAGTTCTCTTTTATAAAGCCAGTAATTTGGGTGGAAGACACAACTGGACATGATGAATCCAGGTGCTATGCATGCATAAATTTTCGTCCTGGATTAAACAGGCAACAATTGAAAACAAAAGTATACACTGCTGCATTTACTGCCACACTTCCAGTGCAACGCCCTGCTGATACCGATGCACCTAAACCTCCGAGTGCGGATACTGTGTCCCTGCTAGCCGAAACCGTTTTCACCAATCCGACCGATTTGGATGATGCTGATTGGATACCCGATATTGAAAATAGTGCACCACAACCGCTACCACAAATCGAAATGGATTACATTGTGGCCAAGCTGGGACTATCACAACACGACTCCGAATGGCTGACATCATTTTTGAAGAGAAGAAAACTCACACAGCAAAATGTCAGCGCAACATCATACCGACAATGCCAAGCTGATTTTCAGAAATTTTATTCCGTTGACGAAGCAAATACGTTCACGTACTGCCATGATATCCCAGGTTTAGTGAAAAAATTGGGAATGGATTATATCGCTGGCGACTGGCGTTTATTCACCGATGGTTCAGTTACTAGTTTGAAGGCTGTGCTGCTGCACAAAAAAAATAAAAAACCATGCATTCCATTGGGATTCAGCACAACTATGAAGGAAACGTATGAAGCATTGGGCGAAATTTTGAAGAAAATCAAATACGATGAACACAAATGGAACATTTGTTGCGATCTGAAGGTGGTCAACATACTACAAGGGATTAGAGAAAAGGGCGGATATCCAAAATACTTCTGCTTCCTTTGTAATTGGGATTCACGATACAAAGGAAATCAATATCAATGTAAAGATTGGAAAGGAAGAACTCCCGAGCTCAACAAACAATTAAAATTACGCAATGAACCTATGATAAAGGACCTGGATGATATTTTGTTGCCACCGCTCCACATGAAACTGGGAAAAATGGCAACACCTAACATTTGTGTCTAAAATATAGACCATGTCTGGCAATGTTTGCAAAAATAAGTACTTAGATCAGAATTGATGAAGGAGAGGAAGAAGAATAATGATTACTAAAAATAAAAATTTGTTTACACATTACAATAACAAATCTTCTGTGAGAAAAAACAGCAACAACTACACTCGAATTGAAAAAATCAGATTTAGTTGATACTTGCTTAACAGCCTACTTGGCGTATCGGTCTAGAGTGATTGTACGTTACAAGCAGTTAATAGCAAAGTATTACAGATGATGATGAGTTCAATTCTTGTCGGCTGCGATCTGTAAATAATTTTCACATATAGAGTTTTATTGACTACTAGCTCGCCCGCCGGAACTTCGTTACCGGTTATGTTAAATACCGGATAATAGAAGGATCAGGATTACCCTACCGATTTCAAACAATTACTCGTATGTAGTCTTTGTTTTATTTAATTGTAGACGTTTAATACCAAATTCGCATTCATTTTTTTTAAACATGTTTAAGCACTTAAACATGTTTAAATTTAAACTTGTTAAGGTACATAAACATGTTTAAGTACTTAAACATGTTTAAAAAAATGAATGCGAATTTGGTATAAGTCTTTCATAAAATAATATTTCATTGAATAACTTAAACAATAAAATTTTAATAACTTCGGTGGTACGTTTTCATGTACGTTCCGGTGAAAAAGATTTTGACAATTTTCAAACCCTTACATCGGGATTTTGGATCTTGAGTGAATAAATATTTCAGTGAAAAAAAAATTGGAATAAAAAAAATTTCGGGTAAAAAAACATATACTTAGAACGAAAAACTATGTAGTTAAATCGTTTAATACGAAAAATTTTAGTAAAAAAAATAATTTTATATTTTTCCCCGCTCTATTCCATTTTGTTCCCCGTTCTACTCCATTTCATTTCCAATTCAATCTCCATGCAAGTTTCATTCCTCTCCATATAATATGCGTTACAGAAATAAAAAGTGCTATTGTATTTATCTTATAGATATAAAAATACCATTTTACACCACTTTTACCAATTAAGGTACCTGTCCATCTCTTGGGAGTTATTTCGGCTAGAGGATACTGCACGTCAAATTTTGAGTTTCTAGGCTTTAATAGTTAGGTACAAATAACCATTTGCCACCTTTTCCACTTAAAATTAAATTTTCCAAAAACCTTTTTTTTCTGAACCGTTATTTCAAGAAATATAAGAAGTACCAAACTTAAACTTTTTTATGCCCTTTACGACTCTTAGAAACAGAATTTCCAAAAAGTTCTTTTTCCAAAATATTTTTTCACTAAAGAATACAGCATTCAAATTTTCACTGCCTAGGATCATTATTTCAAGAAGTATAAAAAGTATAAAAAATACTTTAGCATAGCAGATTGTTTTTTTTTTCACCGAAGGACACCACATTCCAAAATTCAAGCTTCTAAGACAATTATTATAGGAACAAAAAAAATTAGTACCAAAATTACACTTTATTACCCCCGTTAGAAACGGAATTTCCAAAAAGCACTTTTTCCAGTATGTTTTTTGTTCACCGAAGGATCCTACATTACCAATTGCAATTATCTAGGAATATTATTTCAGCAAATATTAAACAAACAAAAAGTATACTTTTTAAACCCGTTAAGAAACGGAATTTCCAAAAAGTACTTTTCCAAAACTTTGGTTTTCACCGAAGAATTTTACATCCAAAATTTTAAGTTTCTAGAACCATTACGTCAGAAAATATTAAAATTACCGGAAGTACACTTTTTTAGCCATTTTACCCTACTAAGAAGCGGAATTTTCAGAAAGTATTTTTTCCAGAATGTTTTTTTACCAAATGATCCTACATTACAAATTTCAAGATTCTTGGGCCATTAATACCGGTACTTTTTATAAATGGTATTTTTTTATAAAAGGTACTTTTTATAAAAAGTAATTTTTATAAAAGGTACTTTTTATAAAAGGTACTTTGTATAAAAGGTACTTTTTATAAAAGGTACTTTGAATAAAAGGTACTTTTTATAAAAGGTACTTTGTATAAAAGGTACTTTTTATAAAAGGTACTTTTTATAAAAGGTACTTTTTATAAAAGGTACTTTTTATAAAAGGTGCTTTTTATAAAAGGTACTTTTTATAAAAGGTACTTTTTATAAAAGGTACTTTTTATAAAAGGTACTTTTTATAAAAGGTACTTTTTATAAAAGGTACTTTTTATAAAAGGTACTTTTTATAAAAGGTACTTTTTATAAAAGGTACTTTTTATAAAAGGTACTTTTTATAAAAGGTACTTTTTATAAAAGGTACTTTTTATAAAAGGTACTTTTTATAAAAGGTACTTTTTATAAAAGGTACTTTTTATAAAAGGTACTTTTTATAAAAGGTACTTTTTATAAAAGGTACTTTTTATAAAAGGTACTTTTTATAAAAGGTGCTTTTTATAAAAGGTACTTTTTATAAAAGGTACTTTTTATAAAAGGTACTTTTTATAAAAGGTACTTTTTATAAAAGGTACTTTTTATAAATGGTATTTTTTATAAAATGTACTTTTTATAAAAGGTACTTTTTAAAAAACGTACTTTTATAAAAGTTACTTTTATAAAAGGTTTCCCCTAAGAAACGCATTTTCCAAAAAGTACTTTTTCCAGAATGTTTTTTTCACGGAAGGACCTACATTCAAAATTTCAAGTTTCTATGACCATAATTGTAAGAAATAAAAAAAGTACCAAAAGTACAACTTTACCTCTTTTATCCCCCTTAGAATCAAAATTTTCAAAAAGTACCTTTACATATTGTTTTTTTTTTAGCAAAGGATCCTACATTTCAAATTTCAAGTTTGTATGACCATTATTTCAGTAAATAATAAAAAGTACCAAAAGTACACTTTTTTACCCATTTTACCCCCGTAGACTCAACATTGGCCAAAAACCAAGCCTAAGTGGAGCTTTTTGTCGGAAGGTGAACCTACATTGCAAATTTTAAGTTTCTAGGATTATTATTTAAGGAAATGTAAAAGGTGCCAGAAGTACAGTTTTTTACCCTTTTTGCCCCCTTAGAATCAACATTGGCAAAAATCCAACCTTAGGGGATCTATATTCCGTGAGGTTAACATACAGTCCAAATTTCAAGTCTTTAAGACCATTATTTAAGGAAATATAAAAAGTACCAAAAGTGCACTTTTTTACCCATTTTAGAGTCCCCGCACAACAATGTCGGAGCGGTTGACGGTTTCGGTCGTGGGAGAGTATAGGCGCAAAACAAAGGCGGCAGCGGAAAATTCAGTCAAACGTTTATATTCACATTATTTTTCACTTTTTTGCACATTTTTATTTAATTTTATTATTTTTTTAATATCAATATGAATTTTTCATATTGATTCGTTTTTTTTTGTTTTTTTTTTAGAATTTTATATATTTTTTTGTTAGAGATCACATTTTTTTGTTTACTTTATCGAAAATAATCGAAATATTTATAAAAATGTGGTAACATTTTCATATCAAAAATTAAAAGAGAGAGAGAAACCGACACAAAAATAAAATTGATTTTATTCAAGCGGTTTTCGGTCGAGCGTTTTTTCTTGCCAAATTTGTATGAAAAAAACGTCACCGACATTGTTGTGCGGGGACTCTTACCCCCTTAGAATCAACATTGGCAAAAACCCAACCTATTTTCCGGGAGGTTAATCTACATTCCAAATTTCAAGTTTCTAGGACCATTACTTAAGGAAATATAAAAGGTACCAAAAGTACAATTTTTTACCCTTTTTACCCCTTTAGAATCAACATTAGTAAAATTCCAGATTTAGTGGATCTATATTCCTGGAGGTGAACCTACATTCCAAATTTCAAGTTTCTAGGACCATTATTTAAGGAAAAATAAAAGGTACCAAAAGTACAGTTTTTTACCCTTTTTACCCCCTTAGAATCAACATTGGCAAAACTCCAGCCTTAGTGGATCTATATTCCGGGAGGTGAACATACAGTCCAAATTTCAAGTCCCTATGACCATTATTTCGGGAGATATAAAAAGTACCAAAAGTACAGTTTTTTACCCTTTTTACCCTCTTAGAATCAACACTGGCAAAAATCCAGCCTTAGTGGATCTATATTCCGGGAGGTGAACCTACAGTCCAAATTTCAAGTCTCTAGCTTCAGCGGTTTGGGCTGGGCGATGATGAATCAGTCAGTCAGTCAGTCACTCACTCACCCAACTCTTTTATATATATAGATTAACTAAATAAATTTGACATTAAAAGTTTTTCTGAAGATTATTATAACTGGATAATATGAAACTAGTAAGAAACAAACCAGGATGTCTAAATTTTTAGAAAAATTAAAATTTTTCTTTCACACTTTTCTCAATTCAAAACCATATATAACAAATCAAAAAATTATAATACATAATTATAATTAGAGCCTGAGCTCGACTGTCTTTACAGAAAACAATAATGGGAATAGCTGGGAAATTCGTTGAAGTGGTGGTCAAAAAAGTTAACGGCGCCTTTGACTGTTTGAAATCCATCTTTCCGAAACTCAGTGATGAGAAAATTAAAAACGGGACGTATCGTACTCTGTATTTCAATATTGTCATATCTAAATTTGTTAATTTCTATACATTCGCATTACCAATAATTTTTTCGTTTTTCTTATGTATTTAAAACAGGTATTCTCAATGGACCTGATATTCGGAAATTGATCAAAAGTGATTCTTTCACACATTTGCTTTCAGAGCATCACGACCACCAACATGCATGGAACGCATTGAAAGAAGTAATAGAAGGCGTTCTAGGAAAGAACCGTGTCCAGCGAGAAGAGATACAGCAACGAGTGGACAGGTTGCTGTTTTATTTCGAAAAAATCGGTGCATCCATGACGCTGAAATTGCATTTATTGCACCACCACCTCGATACTTTTTTGGCACAATCACCTCAGGAATCAGACGAACAAGGAGAGAGGTTCCACCAGGTGACCATGCCATTTGAAAAGCGGTTCAAAAGCAAAAAATTGGATGCATTGCTTGCGGAGGTTTGTTGGTGGAGTTCCACAATTATGCAGTTTGAAGAAAGCACCGAAGATGAAGACATTGAAATTGGTGGACACAGTGAAAGAAACACGCCCTTGAATAGTATGTGTATCTCGGATGACGATACAGACTCAGACCATGAATATGAACAACCTACGAAGAAAACAAGATCATCAGAACCACAAGCGTCAACTTCTACAAGGATGGATATTGCCAATAATTGAAAAAATGTTCTAAATTTTGTTTTTATGCATATTATAATTGCGTATTAATTGCATATTATTTTATTTTCATTAAGTTTTTATAAATAAAGTTTTTTTTTGCATGATAATTTTTTAATTTTTATTTTTATTTTAAGGGTGGTGGCTATAACTGATTTTTGAAATTCATACCTTTACTCAATTGCGAATAAAAGCGAAACGCGTGCATCGATTTTTATGATCTTTGTCTCATTTTGCTCATAGGTTATGTGACTTTGCGAAAAAAATACTAGACTTGAAACTTATTTCCGTTTTGTATTTTTTATGAGTTTAATAAAAAAAAAATTATTTTTCTTCATGCGCTTATTTTTAACTTGGAAACTGTTGCTTGTATAGGAAAACAATATATGAACAGATTAAGGGAATTGTAATTCTTAATTTTTTTAAATTTATTTCAACTAAATTGGGCTAGTGGTTGTCGAGCTATGTCAAACAACAGGGCCTAAAACGTGATAAATTCCCCTATACGATAGTACTAACTTCAAATCGATATTAAAAATATTTTCGCAGGTAAGAAGACAAAACGAATGATGCAGAAATTCTTCTTTTTGGGTCTAATTTCACATACAGTTCACAGAATTGAGTTGGCAATCAATTAACTGAAAAATGTTGTACTGTGTATTAGTATTATAATACTAATTTGCAGATGACAGCAACATTTGTAATTTATTTTCCTTCAGTCATACCCCAAGCCTTTTGGAGGTTGGGCTCAGGCGGCGGATATGAATGACACTCTCAACCGAAATCTTTCTTCTATCTCAGAGTAGGGTCTAGCGAATAGGGTGTACTTTAATGCACGCAAAACCCAGAGTCATAGACCAAGCATTACTGAGGTTGAAGCTATATGGCGAAACATGAATGACACGCTCAATCATGACCTTGCGACAATCTCAGAGTGGGGTCTTGCCACTAGAATCGATTTTAATGCTCGTAAGACCCAATGTTGTATGTGGACCCACAGACGGCTTGTGGAATCAGCTTCACCTGTATCCATGGTAATAAAGCTATTGAGGAATCAGAAACACTTGATGTTCTACACTCAAAATAATTCTACAGTAAAAGGTTTAGTAAGTGATATTGTACCAAACCTAACCTAAAATCTACAACCTAACCTAAAATCTACTAATTTGATACTAATTTTAGTATCTTCAAAGTACTAACATTAGTAATTTTTACTGGTTTTGACTAATATTAGTTAAAAATTTTAGTATTGGTTACCAATTTCTGCACTAGGTCCTTTTGGACTAAAATTAGTTAAATTTTTAGTATTGAATACCCACGTTTTTTTTTTGGGTGTAGGCATGAAAATCCAATGTGATGTTCGTTGGGACCAACATGTTTTCCAAGTGTCGAAAGAAGCAATCAAGTGTCTTGGTTTCTTAAAAAGGTTCAAGAATTACTTAACTCCGTCTGATCTCCTCACTATTTATACCGCCTATATCCGATCGAAAAATGGAATACAACTCCATTATCTGGGCAGGTGCTTCAAGGTCTATCTTGAAGCTTTCAGATAGGGTGCAAAGGAGTGCGTTGAAGCTCATAAATGACCGTAGGGTATCCAGCCCTATTGACTCATTGGAGTACAATCGAAATGTGGGTTGTGCGTCATTGTTCTATCTATATTACCACGGTAAGTGTTCAGCTGAGATGGGTAACTCATCCCTGAGATGCGGGTGCATGCCCGTAGTACCCGCTTTTCCAGCAGATCACATCCGTTAGTTGTAGACTTTTCAATGTCCCGCACAACGCATTACAGAGAAAATTCGTTTCTAGGTCGAACAAGCCGTATGTGGAATAAACTTCTGGCTTCCCAGACGGCTACAATTTTCAAATTCAAATTAAATGTCCACAAACACTATTCCCTCTCTTCTTCTCCTTCCTAAAAGGGGAAATAGGTAAAGTAAAGTAAAAAAAAAAAATATTTTTCCAGTGTCCAAAGAATCATTCAAGTGTCTTGGCTTTCTGAAAAGATGTAAGAACTACTCTAAATTGTCGATCGGACGCATTTCCAATACCAAATACATCCGATCGAAAATGGATTACAACTCCCATTTATGGTCGGAGCTTCAGAGTCTATTCTGAATCTTCTGGACTGTGTGCAAAGAAGGGCGATAAAGCTATTGATTTATTCGCCCAGTCTGTGCATAACGAATTACAGAAAAAATTCGTTTCTCAGTCGATCTTTCCCGATCTATCGCTGTATCGAATTACCGTTGATCATCAAATTTCAATTGGAAACTTCGAAATACCGCAAAATTCAGTAGAAAAGATATTTTTCTATGTTCATATATTTTGTCCTTGATCATCATTAGACATTTTTGTATCCGATCATTTAATATGAAACACTTCATATATGATTCGAAATACATTTGTGTCCAATACCATTTATCACATAAAAACACTTTGCTTTGTCACAAAAAAAAAATATTTCACAAAAAATTTAATTCATTTTAAAATAAATTTACAGGCCTATTCACATTTATGACTGGTTATGACTACTTTTATTATTTTTAAACTTCATATTCCCTGTGTTTGTTGTAAACACAATCATAAAAAGTCTTAAAATTTAAAATTATTTGTCAATTTTGAGACGATGTGGATAGCAGTTCTTTATTTTTTTGAAATTTTCAAACAAAATTTGAATTTTTTTATGATTGTTTACAACAACCACATGGAAAAAATTAAGTTATGATTGAGTTATGACTTTTTTTGTGAATAGGCCCCTTAAAGGCTTAGTACTAGTATTTTTTAAAATTTAAATATATCCTTTAAGAGAATGGCGCCAACAAGTGTTCTATATAGTTTTTCCTTAACAATCCTTCTCCACTTTAATTTTGTCATTTATTTAAAAGTATTTTTTTTTTTCCTAAAAAATTACAAATATATTCAGGTTAACACCCACTTACATTAAAATGAAAATGCATGAAATGTATTTACAAAAATCTCACTTTTCTTAAATTCATTAGAAATTTGTGTTTTGTTTCAAAATAAATACATCTTGGTTCGAATTACCATAAATCATAAATGAAGTAGATCTCGTATTCATGTATGGAATGGGGTGGTTGTATGTGATATTGTAGAGTAATCTGATCATGATAATGTTATAAGCACACTCTAAATGTAATGCTCATCATAGCAATTAGCACTATATGTAGATCTACATTAGAGTTAACTAGAAAATTGTTTTTTTTTTTTGGTTTTTTAAAACAGTCAAGCATTAAAGGACATACAATAAAAAAAGAGACAACTAAATTTTTGGAAAAATTTCTTTAAAAATAGTTCATGGATTTTCCCAAAATTTAGTTAAATTTAGCTAAAAAGTGAGAAATTTTCTTAGCTATGAGGAAACAATTTTAGTTGGTATATTTCTAAATAGTTCATAGGTTTCTTTAAATGGAGGTATTTATTTAAATGAAGAAATTCTTACTGCCAAAGAAATTTTCTTCAAATCTAAGAAACATATATTTATTTTTAAGACATATTTCTTAAAAATATGTTTACACAAAATTTGCTTCACATCAGTTCATCATTCTTGTCTTCTTAAAATTGAGGATGCAAACTTACAAACTACAAGATTTTATTTAAGCCTTTAACAAAGTCCCTAGCTAGTCGGTGTCCTTTTTTTCAAGGTGATAACAGTGACCAAATCTCGATTATTTTTTTTAACGCGAATTTCTCAAAATTGAGACGTCATAGTAAAGGACTTAGATTCAGGACATCAAACACTATTAACTATATGTTACACTTTGACACAAGTTTCGCGTTTTTCTGTAGCATCCAATAAGATGAAAATCTTAGTATCTCAAAAACCCCACGATGTATTTTTTTTTAATTTGGTCTTGAACTATTCACAGAAAAAAATAAAAAAATATTTGAGTAAATTTTTAATACTATTGAGTAAATTTTTAATAAAAATTAATTAAATGTTTGAAAAAAAATTTGAGTAAATTTTTAATTGACACAATTAAAAGTTTACTCAAAATTTATATATTTTTTTTTTTAGGGTCGAACCAGAATCAAATTGTGTCGCGCAAGGCGTGAAAAATAAAACAAAAACAAACACGTCAAATTTGAAATTTTTACGTCCGTTTGATTTATGTTGGACGCTTAATGTTTAATGGTAGGAACAGAACAAGCCCTGCACGACTTTTTCCATACGATGTGACAGTTAAAAACCGAGACCGGCACGACAAAAAATTAAAACTTATTTTATTTTATCTCCGGGTTCTCTCCATCTCCCTCCCTCTCACACTCCAGGGTTGCCGCATTTTCTCAACAATTTTTTATTTTTTCATTCACAATGGTGTAACAAACGTACAGTAGTGCCAACTTAATCACATTGACTATGTGATAAGCGATTTTTTTCCGTAAAATTACTCTAATTTTATTAAAAGTTAGCACCACTGAACAAACAAATTACATTTTTTGCCGTCGCCGTCCCCCGTCATTGTTTTGGGCCTATATTCTCCGGCAACGGCGACCGTCCCCCGTACCGTGCTTGTTGTGTTTCTACCTTAAAAAAGTTATAAGTTTTTTACAAAAAAAAAAAAACTTGTTTTTTTCAAACTTTACCAATTTATGTCTCAAAAACATAGGAAAATTTTATAATGACGATTACAAACTTTCATATACATACACAAAAAACAACAAACTAAACGAGAATTCAAAAAACTATGAGGGTTTAAAAAAAAATAAAAAACTATTAAATTTTTATTAAATTATTTATTTAAATTGTTTTTAAAATTTTTAAGTAAATTTTTAATTGCGTCAATTAAAAAATTACTCAATTTTTGTTTTTAAATTTAAACAAGTGATTACTCAAATTTGTTTTATCCATATTTTTTTCTGTGTTCGTACGGGTGGCAACTAACATAATAGGTGTGTTCCAGAACGTTACCGCGGGTGCCCGCGGGTACCCAAAACCAGCCCGAAAAGCGTTCCCGTACGCAAAAATTGGGTAAATGAGAGAGTTTTTGAGAGAATAAATTTGTTTCTCATTTTACCGAACTTACCCGTACTATTTTTTCGTGTAAATTGGTAACAATCAGATGTTGAGAAAACAGCTGATTTTTGTTGTGAAAATAAATTAAAAATTTTAATAAAATAAAAAAAACGAAACAAAAGTAATGTTTAATTTTAAACACAATAATATATTTAGTCATTAAAATCAACTTTTACAATTTGTTTCGCATTTTTGAACGTATTTTTTCTTACTAAAATTTGTAAGCATTTCAATTTGTTTACATTTTTTATTTTTCGGGCTAGAAATGTGGTTTTTTGCGTTCCCGTACTTTTGTAAATTTTTGCGGTATGGTGAGAGTTTTTAAAATTTTCTCTCATTTTACCGAACTTTACCCGGAAAGTTCTGGAACACACCTAATATGCAACAAAAATTTTATATGCAACGACCTTTTAATTCAAATTTTTCAACCACACCGTGTACCGAAACGTTGTTTCTGCACCAAAATGTTCAGGTTTTGAAAAACTATTTTTAAGAAAATACCTGAGATTAATTAAATTAAAGACTTTAATCGTTTTTAAGTTTTGTGTGGAAATTTCCTAGATTTTGAGATATTTTGCGATAGAAAAAGTATAGTTTCTGAGGCACTGTGTCTTAGGTTAGGTTAGGTTGAGAGGTTGACATAGTGTCCACAAGACCAGATCCTGATCCATAGTGATACCTCATGAAAAGGGGTGTGTTGAAGGGGGTGGGGAGGGGGGATTGTGGTGGGGTGTTGGGCTTCTCTATACATTAATTCACGTTCTTCTCTCTTCCTGTCCCATAGCATGACTATTTAAGTCCACACATGCGTCTCATCAAATTTACTCAGCTTAATATATTTTAACATCTTCCACGGGCTGATCCCTCTTACACTCACATGAAAACTCGGTTGGAATGAGGTTGCCACAACCGTCGTAACCTCGTTTACGGTTGCTGCTACCGAGTTGCGGTTGTCTCAACCGTCTTACGGTTGTGATAACCGTAAGCGGTTGCAGCAACCGTAAGTTGAGGTTGTTAAAACTTTTTTTTAAATATTTGTATGCCAGTTGCTACAACTTCAAATTATCGGTTGCAGCAACCGTAAATTTTCGGTTCCTTCAACTGATAATAAAAAATTTAATGTCAGAAAAATAAAAATATTTTTAAATGAAAATTTTTTTCTACAAAACACAAAGGTGAAATATGGAAATTAAAAGAAAAATACTATTAAAACCGTAAGTTTGCTTTTATTAAATGCAAAAAATGTTTAATAAATAATTTTTTTCGTTAAATTTATAGAAATTATCAAAAATATATTTGTAAAAGGCGTCATAAACGATTTCCCTAATACGGCTGCTTACAAACGGCTAAATTTTCCCAGTCTGACAAGAAGGTTTAAAAGGTATAGAAGTCAATGGACAAAGAAAGAGTCGGAAAACTATAACATCACTCAAGAATATATACAAGCACTGCAGCGCTTCAGAAAAAGGTGGTAATTGATACATTATATACGAAAATTCCATGATCTGAGAACCTTGGAATACAAACCATTAAGACGTCTCTAAAGGAAAAATAATGCCATTATTCTATAGACAAAATGTCTTAGCTTCTGAGACTTTATCTAAAGACAAAAAGGCGCAGATTCTGTCTCAGAATCTGTGACTTTTCCTATAGAAAAAATGTCTCAAAATCTGTGACTTTTTCTATAGAAAAAATATCTCAGAATCTGAGACTTTTCCTATAGAAAAACTGTCTCAGAATCTGAGACTTTTTCAATAGAAAAACTGTCTCAGAATCTGATACTTTTTCTATAGAAAACTGTCTCAGAATCTGTGACTTTTTCTATAGAAAAACTGTCTCAGAATCTGAGACTTTTTTTTATAGAAAAACTGTCTCAGAATCCTGACTTTTTTTTATAGAAAAACTGTCTCAGAATCTGAGACTTTTTTTATAGAAAAACTGTCTCAGAATCTGAGACTTTTTCTATAGAAAAATTGTCTCAGAATCTGAGACTTGTCTCAGAATCTGAGACTTTTTCTATAGAAAAATTGTCTCAGAATCTGAGACTTTTTCTATATAAAAATTGTCTCAGAATCTGAGACTTTTTCTATAGAAAAATTGTCTCAGAATCTGAGACTTTTTCTATAGAAAAATTGTCTCAGAATCTGAGACTTTTTCTATAGAAAAATTGTCTCAGAATCTGAGACTTTTTCTATAGAAAAATTGTCTCAGAATCTGAGACTTTTTCTATAGAAAAATTGTCTCAGAATCTGAGACTTTTTCTATAGAAAAATTGTCTCAGAATCTGAGACTTTTTCTATAGAAAAATTGTCTCAGAATCTGAGACTTTTTCTATAGAAAAATTGTCTCAGAATCTGAGACTTTTTCTATAGAAAAATTGTCTCAGAATCTGAGACTTTTTCTATAGAAAAATTGTCTCAGAATCTGAGACTTTTTCTATAGAAAAATTGTCTCAGAATCTGAGACTTTTTCTATAGAAAAATTGTCTCAGAATCAGAGACTTTTTCTATAGAAAAATTGTCTCAGAATCTGAGACTTTTTCTATAGAAAAATTGTCTCAGAATCTGAGACTTTTTCTATAGAAAAATTGTCTCAGAATCTGAGACTTTTTCTATAGAAAAATTGTCTCAGAATCTGAGACTTTTTCTATAGAAAAATTGTCTCAGAATCTGAGACTTTTTCTATAGAAAAATTGTCTCAGAATCTGAGACTTTTTCTATAGAAAAATTGTCTAAGAATCTGAGACTTTTTCTATAGAAAAATTGTCTCAGAATCTGAGACTTTTTCTATAGAAAAATTGTCTCAGAATCTGAGACTTTTTCTATAGAAAAATTGTCTCAGAATCTGAGACTTTTTCTATAGAAAAATTGTCTCAGAATCTGAGACTTTTTCTATAGAAAAATTGTCTCAGAATCTGAGACTTTTTCTATAGAAAAATTGTCTCAGAATCTGAGACTTTTTCTATAGAAAAATTGTCTCAGAATCTGAGACTTTTTCTATAGAAAAATTGTCTCAGAATCTGAGACTTTTTCTATAGAAAAATTGTCTCAGAATCTGAGACTTTTTCTATAGAAAAATTGTCTCAGAATCTGAGACTTTTTCTATAGAAAAATTGTCTCAGAATCTGAGACTTTTTCTATAGAAAAATTGTCTCAGAATCTGAGACTTTTTCTATAGAAAAATTGTCTCAGAATCTGAGACTTTTTCTATAGAAAAATTGTCTCAGAATCTGAGACTTTTTCTATAGAAAAATTGTCTCAGAATCTGAGACTTTTTCTATAGAAAAATTGTCTCAGAATCTGAGACTTTTTCTATAGAAAAATTGTCTCAGAATCTGAGACTTTTTCTATAGAAAAATTGTCTCAGAATCTGAGACTTTTTCTATAGAAAAATTGTCTCAGAATCTGAGACTTTTTCTATAGAAAAATTTTCTATAGAAAAAGTCTCAGATTCTGAGACAATTTTTCTATAGAAAAATTGTCTCAGAATCTGAGACTTTTTCTATAGAAAAATTGTCTCAGAATCTGAGACTTTTTCTATTGAAAAATTGTCTCAGAATCTGAGACTTTTTCTATAGAAAAATTGTCTCAGAATCTGTGACTTTTTCTATAGAAAAATTGTCTTAGAATCTGAGACTTTTTCTATAGAAAAATTGTCTCAGAATCTGAGACTTTTTCTATAGAAAAATTGTCTTAGAATCTGAGACTTTTTCTATAGAAAAATTGTCTCAGAATCTGAGACTTTTTCTATAGAAAAATTGTCTCAGAATCTGAGACTTTTTCTATAGAAAAATTGTCTCAGAATCTGAGACTTTTTCTATAGAAAAATTGTCTCAGAATCTGAGACTTTTTCTATAGAAAAATTGTCTCAGAATCTGAGACTTTTTCTATTAAAAAACTGTCTCAGAATCTGAGACTTTTTCTATTAAAAAACTGTCTCAGAATCTGAGACTTTTTCTATTAAAAAACTGTCTCAGAATCTGAAACTTGTTCTATAGAAAAATCTGTGACTTTCTGGGACATTTTTATTATAGAAAAAGATTCAGATTTTTCCCATAGGAAAATCCTCAGATTCAAAGTTGCTTTTCTCAGATCCTGAAATATTTTTGTATAGAAAAGTCTCAGATTTTGAGACATTTCTACTAAAGAAAAAGTCTCAGATTTTGAGATATTTTTCCTTCAGAAAAAGTCTCAGAATCTGAGAAGAGGAATTCTTTGTATCAGATTTTTAGCACACGAATTAAAAGCACATAAAAATGTAACAATTAGTTTATTATTTTAAGTATTTTATCATTTATATAACTATATTTTTCTTTAAACAATAAAAAAAATGACAAAAAACTAAAAAAATGTGTTTTATAAATGGGATTTCATATTTTATTTTGGCATTATATCGAAAATATATTAAACACAGCTCTGGTTGGAGCAACTGGCAATACGGTTGCCACAACCGGCAAATGTCGTTATTTGAGGTTGTTGCAACCGGCATTTGTCGGTTGCCTCAACCGTAATTTTCCAGTTGCCTCAACCTCAACTTGAGGTTGGAACCTTGTACGGTTGTCCCAACCGTATTTTGCTGTGAGTGTAGTTCCTCCACATACTGAAAAAAATAAGAGCCAAAACAATTAAATCGAGTGCGAGATAGTGCAGGGCACTGACAAAGATAATGGAGTGAATCTTCCACTGTCTCTTCGTCCCCGCACCATCTGCACAAGTCATCCATAATTAATCTTAACTTTTTCAAATAACATTTCAAGCCGGTGTGGCCTGTTATTATACCTACATACTTCCTTAGATCTGCCTTTTCCATATGTAAAAGCGTTTTTTGAACACGATTTTCGCCGCGAGTCCATAGAGCCTTTGTTTGGATACAGTCATGTCTGCATTCCCATCTTGAATCTTCTTGGCGTTCAAAGTTTTTCCTGATCTCCATGTAAACAGCATCCAGGCCCAGATGTACATCGGTCCTAATTGCGTTGGATGGTAGAATGGCGCCCAAACGAGCTAGCTCGTCCGCTTTTTCATTCCCTGGAATATTTTTATGACCTGGAACCCAGCACAGTCTTAAAGAGTGTTGTTCGATAAGAGCCTGAAGCTCTTGGCGACAACGGCTGACTACCCTAGATCGAATATTCCTATTTCCTAATGCCTTTAAAGCCGCTTGACTATCAATGTATATAATGATCTCACTAGAGTAGATCGGTCTCATTGAAATGAGTCTAGCAGCCTCCGACACTGCATACAGTTCCGCCTGAAAAATATTACAGCCGTCCTGTATCCGTAAGCTATATTCAATTCCCAGTTTTTCACAGTAGACTCCACTACCTGTTCCCTGTTGCATTTTTGATCCATCAGTGTAGACCTCAATTTGATGTTCCCCGCCAGGTGGATTTTCCCAGTATTCCCTAGATGGTATTTCAATTTGCACGCTCTCATCCCATACAGTATGGGGAGTCATATAGTCAGTCACACAGTTCTCATATCGATGATTTCGAATAAGTTTTGTGTGGCCATATTCCCGCACCCTTAGCACACGATTTTGTGCCAGCCTTAGCTGTGTCCTAAGAGCGTATTCCTGGATGTATAGGTCCAAAGATGGTAAATCCAGAATCCTACACAGTGCATGTGTAGATGTCGTCCTGCGCGCTCCAGTAATACTCAAGGCAGCTACTCTATTCACCTTGTTCAGATACGCAGCGTGTGTGGCCGTTTTTACAATAGGCCACCACACTATTGCACCATGTGCCAAAGTTGGTCTTACAATTGCCGTGAAAATCCAGTGTATGAGCTTCGGTTTAAGACCCCATGTGTTCCCAATCATTTTCTGGCATCCATACATAGCTGCATACGCCTTTTTGACTCTCTCCTTTAGATTTTCAAGCCAATTTAATTTCCTGTCAAAGATTATACCTAGGAACTTAGCACTGTCCGAAAGTGTCAGACATGTTTCCCCCATGCGCGGGAGTCGAAATTCAGCAATTTTTCTCCTTCTCGTGAAGAGGACTGTTTCCGTTTTCTGAGGATTTAAACCTAACCCGCTGGCCGTAGCCCACTTGTGGAGCGATGAGGATGAGAGAGCACGCTCCATAATGTCGGATATGGTGTCCAGTGATATCCCTCTTGCCAAAATCACCAGGTCATCAGCATAAGCTATTACTCTAACTCCGTGCCTTCTGAGTTCCAGCAAGGCCTCATTTAGAACCAGAATCCATAGGGTCGGTGAGATGACGCCACCTTGGGGAGTGCCTCTAGTTGCCATCGCTCTCACTGATGCCCCTCCAATTTCCGCCTCAATTATACGGTTCTTGAGAACTTTCATTATCCAATGATTCGCCATTGGGTCATTGCCTGACTGTGTTAACGCTTCCTCTATTGCCAGAGATTTTATGTTATTAAACGCTCCCTCAATATCCAGGAAGCATGCCAGAGTATATTCGCCATAGTTTATGGTTTCCTCGATATTCATTGCCAGCTCGTGAAGGGCTGATTCCACTGATTTACCCTTTGTGTATGCATGCTGGTTTTCAGAGAGCTCCCCTGCACTCATACTATTTCTCAAGTGGTAGTCCAGAATCCTCTCCACTGTGTCTTAGACAAATCTCAGATTCTCAGACAATTTCTAAGACATATTTATTATTGAAAATTCAGAGAATCTATGAAATTTTTCCTACAAAAAATCTTAGATTTTTCAAATTAAAATCTAAGACATTTTCGCAGATTCTGGGTTACACTCACATTTAAAACAAATGATAAATCATTTGAAAACCATCCCAGTAATTATTGATTTGTTTTAACAAACATCAACATTTATTTTTTACTGTTAATAAAGTTTTCTAAAATAAATAACATTGAACATTAAAAAATAACGCCACTTTCATTTTTTTTACCAACAAATTCGAAAAAATAACCTACGAAAGAGTTTTACCAACAAATTAAAAAAAAAAAATACCTACGAAAACATAAAAAATAAATTTTAATAAAATTTTTGGGGAATCGATCCCGCAATCAACAACATTCTGGCCAGACACTCTACCCATCGTGCCAAAGCCACTTGATTAATGTTTTTATATTTCTATAAATAATTTTTTGATTTTTTTTTTCTAAAAAAAAGTAACCTCATAAGTACGTAAAAACTAATGATTTTTAAATAATTGTTTCTATAAAGACAGTCGAGCTCAGGCTCTAATTATAATTATGTATTATAATTTTTTGATTTGTTATATATGCCCAGCAAAACTTTGGTAATGGGTAGTGATTATATAACACATTACCAGGTAATGTATATACCTTATTAGCATTATTTTAGGATGTCTTACCAAACATTTGTTCCACAACGTATTATTTTAAAATGAAAAATAATGCATTACTAATAATTTGCTACGTAATGCATGATTATTGGAAAAAATGCATTGCATATTTATTATTTCTAAACATTAAATCATGGGTGACTTATATTTGGTTACATTATGTATTATTTGAAAGTTTGAAATAATGCATTATTTATAATTGGATGCATAATGCATTACAATAACATAAAAAATAATTATTTTATAAAAAAATGCATAAGTTTAAACTAGAGATGGGCTCACGGCAGGAAATTTCTAACGACACACACTCACGAGCATATTTAATCTACTTACACTCACTTACAATCACGTGAGTAAATTTAATACAAAATTACTTTTTCACTACTCGTAACACCTTATATATTATCTTCTGGTATGCTATATTATTTCATTTCTCGTAACCTATAAAATATCATATATTTTACACCTTACTCGTATTCTTCGTTATAAATTTATGACTTATTTTATACCTTACTGGTATTCTTTGTGATAATGTGGATGCATTACTTTGAGTCTCATCGCCTGTTAAAATCATCAATGCTGCTATGTATAAAATAAGAGATCATATACCTTATTTTATACCTTATTTGGTAATCTAAGTTTTGCTGGGAGGTTTTGAATTGAGAAAAGTGTGAAAGAAAAATTTAAATTTTTCTAAAAATTTAAGACAGTTATAATAATCTTCAGAAAAACTTTTAATGTCAAATTTATTCAGTTAATAGTCAATAGAACTCTATATGTGAAAATTATTAACAGATCGCAGCCGACAAGGATTGAACCCATCATCTGTAATATTTTGTTATTAACTGCTTGTAACGTACAATCACTCTAGACCGATACGCCAAGTAGGCTGTTAAGCAAGTATCAACTAAATCTGATTTTTTCAATTCGAGTTTGGTTGTTGCTGTTGTTTTTTCTAACTGAAGAGTTGTTATTGTAATTTGTGTAAACAAACTCAATTTTTAGTAATCATTATTCTTCTTCCTCTCCTTCATCAATCATCATTTTTCTTTAAAAAATGCCAACAATTTAAAAAATAACGAACACAAATCATTAAAAATTAAAGAAAAATCACTTATTTTACTTACAGAACAAAAATACATGACTTTAAAAATTTAATGCTAATGAAAGTTTTTATTTTTTATGTTGTTATTTTTGAAACAAAGAACAAAAATAGTCATTTGAAAAAACTGAACGTTAAACAAATGGTTTTTCTTTTAAAAACTACAAAACGTAAAATAGAAAATAATGACCTCGAGCCAGAATAAACATCCTCAAAATATAATATTTTAAAGGTCGAATAAAACACTGTTTTAAATATTTTTGTTGGCCTTATTAGTATGGTACAATTTCTTCGACTTTCTAATTCTCATTGTGAATAGAGGCGAATATGTATTAATATTTTAGTTTGTGCACAAACGATTTGTCATTAGTAGGGCAAGTACTTTCATGAAAATGCATATTTTTACTCAGCATTGTAAACATAACATAAATTAAATATCTATCCGAATCAATGAATTTGCAATAAAATGGCTTTGATTTCTAGTTGCATATTTTTGCATATTATGGTATAAATGCATATTTTTGCATATTTTCATATAAATTGAACTTTTTTTTAAATATTATCAATATTTTTTCAAAACTTCCTTAGAAAAATTCAAAATCATATCCTATTTCCTATAGAAAAATTTATTTATTTATGGAAATCATATTCTGATGCATTTTTTTAAAGAAAATGGATTTTGGAAGTATAATTATTAGATTATAAGAAATGTTTCCTATTCTGAGACATTTTACTATCGTAAAAAAAAAATATTTTCGAATTTAAGATTTTTTTTTAGGAATTTTTGAGTTTTTATTTTGATTGGAGTTAGGGTGGGGTATTTTGAGTTAGATCTTTGGCTTGAAAATCCGAAAATTCCGCAAAAAGGCTAAAAAATATTTAAAAATATTTTTTTTTTAAAAATAGAGAACAAAAAGTATTGAAAAATTACTTGTTCTAGAAAAATATTGTATTTTAATATTTTTTTTTTTTATAAAATTGTTTTCTTCAGCAATATTTAGTGACTCAACTGAAAAACGTCTTAAGTAAAAAATATATACACATTAAAAATGGTTTGCACTCAATAAAACATTTTTAAGAATTGTAAATTATGTAAAAACAATAATTTTTAGATGCATATTTTTGAAGTTTTTGTGCATATTTTGAATTTTTAGAAGCATATTATAGGCACATATTTCCGTTTTTTAGATGCATAAAAGTACTTGCCCTACATTTTTAAGAATTGTAATTTATGTAAAAACAATAATTTTTAGATGCATATTTTTGAAGTTTTTGTGCATATTTTGAATTTTTAGAAGCATATTATAGGCACATATTTCCGTTTTTTAGATGCATAAAAGTACTTGCCCTAGTCATTAGACTCGTTTGCTACTTTGTAGTAAATCGTTTCTATTTTTTGCTAAATTATCTTGACAATGGAATTTGACAAATTCCGAAACACGTGTCGATTAAGTCTTGCAAAAATGACCAACCTAAATAAATTAAAAAAAAAAAAAAATGTAATAATAATAATTTTCTTGAAAATTATGCTATGAGAATATCATGGTTTTAATTAGTAAATAAGATAATGACCTCGATCCAGAATAAACATCCTCAAAATATAATAACTAGAACTTTATTCTTAACACGAAAAAAAATTTAAGTCTTAAAATTCAAGAGAATATCAAATTTTTAAAAATTTGGTGAGTGGTGAAAGAGTACTTCCGAATCGAGCACATAAACTTTGATTGATTTTTTTTGAAAAAACTGTTGCAAATTTAAACACGGGACATCTCTAGACGTCCTTTCATATATAAAATACTTGTTTTGGACAACATTCGTTTAATGATTTTTTTTTTAAGTGCGTATGATACTTGCTTGTTTCAAGTTACTTGTTGCTGCATTTATTAGGGTTTTTCTATAAAAATTTCGATAACTTAAACCAAAAATTTTGAATTTATCCAAAGTCCCTTAGAAAAACCCTACACTCAAAAAAAAAAACCTGTAAAGTTAACAAAAGATTTAGTTAAATTTAACTAAAAAAGCACCTGATTTTGGGCCTACTAAATTTTTAGTTAATTTAACTAAAAATATTTAGTTAACTTTTCGTAGAACGAATGTAGCAAAAAAAACCGTAACTTTAACTAAAAATTTAGCTGAAATTTCGTAACGTTTTTATGTACATATATTAACAAAAAAATTAGTTGAATTCAGCTAAACTTTTTGTTACTTTTCGTAAACTAAAATTTAGAAAATATTTTGTAAAAAATTAAAAGTTTATTTTTTCTATTTTTTCATCAGCTTAAGTAGAACTTATGAGATTTGCATAGGAGGCTACACAAGAAATTTCACTTAACAAATTTGATACGAAAAATCAGCAAATTAATTAGTAAAAATTCGTAAACTCAGTTTTGAAGTCAACAAAAAAAATTTGTTCAAAATTTGTTCAAAACTAGTATTTTCGTAAATTGAACTTAACTAAAAAAAGTAGTTAAAACGCTGATTTTAACTAAAAATTTGCTAAAAAGCCAGTAAACTTAAGCTAACAAAAAAAAATTTGTTAACTTTACAGTTTTATTTTTTTGAGTGTAATAAATGCAGCAACAAGTAACTTGAAAAAAGCAAGTATCATAAAGGCATTACATATGTACAAGTTTAACTTATCACAAAAATTTTTAACAAAATTTTGTTTGAAGTACTGAAAAAAGCAAAAATTTAATTTTTTATTGAATTCAAAATTTATAGATTATTTTACTGGGTTATAGATCAATTTTGACGAAATCTTTTACATGATTTCAAATATTACAAAGAACTATTGAAGAAAATTTAATCAAATCTGTTTGAAGACAAAAATGTTCGTTATTGCCTTTTCAAATTTAAAAATGAATGAAGACATTTTGTTATATTAACTTAACAGTAACAATGTATTCATTAAAGATATTTCGATTTTATTTTTTTAGCACATTCTAACTATCATTAAATGAAATCCAATTAAAACGTGAGGAAATACAACAATAAAAACAACACAAAGAATCAAATTAAAAAGTGCAAGATCATACATATTTTTGTCTAAATGGTAACAACAACAACAAAAACGAAACAACAATTCATGATATCTCGAAAAAGAAAAAAACCAACAACACCAAAAAAAGTAGAAAAAAACTAAAAACAAACAACAAGAACACAAATGTAAAGATAAGAAGGCGTGTTTTATAAAAGAAGATTACAAAATGAAACCACACCTGAATAAAAACCAACACCAACAACAAAAAAAGTGATTTCTTTAAAAAAAAAGAAAGAAAAAAAAAGTACCAACCTAAAAGGTGGTGAGAAAATACAAATAAAAAGAAAAACAAAATGCAAAAGACAACAAATTTAACACACCTTATTAAACACTGAATAACTGAATGAATGAATGTGGAATGGCATGTTTTGTATTTGTAAGGTGAGATAAACAAACGAACGAACGTACGAACGGAACAACAAAATACCAAAAACAAAAAGCCATTAAGAGATTTCCAATGGAATAGTAAAAAAAAAAATATATGGAAAAAGGGGAATAAAAACTGCAACAGGAAATTTGGGTTGGAAATGTACAGTGTGGAATATGACAACAAACGAGTAGGTTTGTATGTCATGTTTGAAATACTTATTGGAAAAAGGCGTTTTAAGGAGAACACAATTAAATTCGCATAATAACAAAACAACCCTCACATTTTTAATGTGAGATTTAGTAACTGGAATTTATTAACAGGGAACCTTTTAGTACAAATGTACTTATTTGATATATTCATTAAGTACCATAGTACCATAACGAAACATTTTTGAAAATAAATTTTTGGCGGTAAATTTTTTACTGCCAATATTTAGCGTTTAAAGTTAGTGTTGAAGATATTTTTAGAAATTACAGAAGTTAAAGATTTTAGAACCCTCAACCCTTAAATATCTGTTAATATGATACTCCTTAGAGCCCCCACTGATTTAGACATTTATATTTACAGTTTAATTAAATTCAAAAAACTTGCAATTTTTTTTTCGCGATTTTCCCTTTTTAAAAATCGCAAAAAACTCAAAAATGTTTTTGTTTGAAGAGTTATAAAGTTATAAAAGTGCATTTAAAATGCAAATTCATTATTTGAGTGCATTTCCGCTTCTTTTACCAATCTTATTTTCTTTAAATCGACATATTATTAAAGTGTAGTATTTTTACAAAAAAAAAAATATTTTTAATGGGACACAAAAGTCTTCTTGTTTTTATATATTTTTTTTAAAACTTTGTTTATTTTTTTTTATATATAAAAAAAATTTAGATTTATTTTATTTTTCAAGACTTTGTAAGTAAATGATTTCTAAATTGTTGTGTGAATAGCCCTAAGAAACTAAGAAAATTGTGTTTTTGGTTTTAAAATTTTTCAAAAACTGGAAAAATTATCAAATTTGTGTCGAGTTGCCTTGTTTAAATATTTATCAAACTAAAACGGAATGCACCACAATCTCAAAACTTTACATTACTGTATAGTTTTGTATGCGCTATCGATTATTTTTTTTTTTGTAAAATTTTCAGAACCTGTTCTGAAGACTGTTTTAATTTGATCAATATTTAAACAGGGCAACTCGTCACAAATTTGACCATTTTTCCAATATTTGACCACGCTTCCTAAGCCCAGTAATTCCTCATATGAGGCATTCCACACCAAATGTCCCGCTACAGAAAAACATGTGTCCCGTAAATTTCTGAATGAGTTGTTTGGATAGCCCTATATGGAACTAAGAAAATTGCGTTTTTGGTTTTTCTAATTTTCAAAAACTGGGCTTAGAAGGCGTGGTCAAATATTGGAAAAATGGTAAAATTTGTGGCAAGTTGCCTTGATTAATTAATTAATTGTATAAATATTACTCATTCGCAACATTAAAACACAGAAATACAAGCAAATTACAAAATTGTTATGAAATTTAAAGTTTAAATGCGATTTTCTCGAAAAAAAAGAACGTGTTTCTGAATTTTTTTGTGTGAATGGACAAACGTCTAAACTTTAAAAAAACAAAATTTAAAAAAAAAAAAAAGTGGCATGTTTTTTAATAAATTGACATTTTCAAAAAATGGAAAATTTCAGAACGGGTTCTGAAAATTTTCAAAAAAAAAAAATTTTAATCGATAGCCCATACAAAACTATATAAGAATGTTAATTTTTGAGATTGTGGTGCATTCCGTTTCAATGTGATAAATATTTAATCAAGGCAACTCACCTCAAATTTGACCATTTTTCCACTATTTGACCACGCCTCCTAAGCCCAGTTTTTGAAAAATTGAAAAACCAAAAACGCAATTTTCTAAGTTCTATATAGGGCTATCCATACAACCTATTCAGAAGTTTACGGTACACGTGTTTTTTTTTCGCTGGACATTTGGTGTGGAATGCCTCATATACGAAAACGATGTTTTTCATTCTAAAATTAACCTTTTCTTATTAAATTGTTTTTCTATGAAAATATGACATCGTTTTTGCTATTGAAAATCCTGTCATAACAATAGTAAAACCACCTAATTTCAGATTTTATGGAAAAGCCATCGTTATTTCTGGCGATTACGTTATCGTTTCAGTGTGAAATTGAGAAATCATTTTCGCTGTCGAAATTTCTAGTCAAAGTGGACTACAGTAAAATCGCCAAACCTCGAAAATGGTATCAAAATTTTACTAAAATGGGATATCGTAAACGGTATCATACATATCCCAGCAAAAATTGGCATTACTAGTAATGGGTTTTGTAATCCGAAACAGATGTTGAAAAGTAGTTACTTATTGAATGAAACACTAATTATTTTAACAAGGGCGTGAGTCAAAAATAACTTGTGAAGAGTATGGGGAAAAATAAGTAGTTACTGCCTCGGATTACAAATAAGGAGTAAAAACCCATTACCAATAAGAAGTAAAATAATTAGTAAATTAAAACTTTTAAAATTTAACTTGTTTTTACTAAAACTTAAAAAGTGCGTAATTTTTATTAAGGTTTTAAGTACTTTTTAAGTTAATTGATATGTAAAGGTTAAAAACTGCAAGTGCATGAAGATATTATTACTTAGAGGTGCTTTTATAATATACTAGCTGTTTCGCACCCGGCGTTGCCCGGGTTGAAAAAAATATTATATAATGAATAACAGTTTGTAATTCCCTATGGTTGCATTCTCGGTTAGCACTCCATCTGGTGAAAATTTCAATTTCGCATTACTTTACACCACCTCTGTCCGATCGCGCGCTGATATGACCCTTTATTCCCGCCTTGTTTAGTACTCGACGTTTAAGCGTGATAAACGAATAGGCAGAAATATATTTCAATATATTATAAATGGGTGTGGAAATTTACGTCCCTTTGTTCGATCGCACACTGATATGGGCCCGCATCTGTTAGTCATTTATTAAAAATTGGCTCAGCCGTTTTTGCGTGATTGCGGAACTGGCAAAAATACACGCCTTTGCCCAATCACGCGCTAATATGGCATATTGTTCCCGCCTCGGTTAGTAAGTACTATATGTGTTGAAATTTTGTTAAAATCAGTTAAGGCGATTAAGCGTAATTACGGAACAGACAGAAAATAACTTTCAGTGTGGTGCAAAGGGGCGTGACAACTTACGCCCCGTGGTCTAAACACGCTCTATTATGGTTTATTATTCCCGTTTCGAAAGTACTATATGTGGTGAAAAATCCATTAAAATTGGTTAAGCCATTTAAGCTTGATTGTGGGACAGGCAGAAATAACTTTCAATGTAATACAAAATAGCGTGGGTCCCCTTTGTCAAACCACACTCTTTTGTGGCCTATAGTTCCTGCCTCGGTTAGTACAATCTGCTGTGGAAATTTCTTCAAAATCAGTTAAGCCGAATAAGCGTGATTGCGAAAAAGGCAGAAAGGAGGTGCAATAAATTTAACAGGGCGTGTTATTTTATGCCCCTTTGTCCGATCGCTCATTTTATGTTCTATAGTTCCCGCCTCGTTTAGTACTATCTGTGACGAAAATTTCATCTTAATTGATTCAGCCGTTGATGCGTAATTGCGGAACTAACAGAAACAACTTTTAGTATAGTACAAAAGAGCGATGCAACTAATGCCTCTTTGTCCAAACGCGCTTTATTATGGCAGTCAAAAATAATTTGAAATTAATACAAAGAGCGGCATTTTAAAACGCGTTTGCCCAATAACGTGCGGATATGGCATATTGTTCCCGCTTCGGTTAGTACTATCTGTGTTGAAAATTGCAATAAAATCTGTTCAGACGTTTAAGATTAATTACGGAACTGGCAGAAATAACTTTCAATTTAATACAAAGGGGCGTGGACTTTTACGCCCATCCGTCAGAGCGCCCTCCTATTATAACCTATAGTGCCCGTCTGGGTTAGTACTATGTGTGGTGAAATTTTCATTAAAATCGGTTCAGACGTTTAAGCGTGATTACGGAACAGATAGAAATACCTTTCAATGAAGTACAAAGGGGCGTGGCATTTTCGCCTCTTTGTGTGATCGCCGCCCTATTATGAACTATATTTCCCGCTTGGATTAGTAGTATGTGGTGAAAATTTTTTTAAAATCGGTTCAGCCGTTTAAGTGTAATTGCTGAAAAGGCAGAAATAATGTTCAATATAATACAAAGGGGCGTGGCATTTTACGCCCACTTGGCAGATCGGTCTCTCTTATGGCCTATAGTTCCCGTCTCGGTTAGTACTATCTGTGGTGAAGATTTAATGTAAATCGGTACAGACAGACAGAAAAACCAAAGAATGCCACGCCCCTTTGTAAGGATCATATATTTACAAAAAGTGGGTGTAAAAAGAGGCGTGGCTTCCAATCAAGATGCGGGATGGCATATATTTCCTTGCAAAAACGCCCTATTAGTATGCCAAATTGCATGTTTATCGGTAAAAAACATCCAAATATAAGTAGTACAACAACCAAATATATTGAAAAATCGGAAATTCACAAAAAGTGGGCGTAAAAGGAGGCGGGGCATCCAATCGAGATGCCATTGGTGCCATTTTTCATTCCAGGAAACGTACTATCTACATACCAAATTTCATTTGAATCGGTTCAGTAGTTTTTTTCTGAAAGCGACACAAACAAACAAACAAACAAACAAACTAACATGTCATTTTTATATATATATAAGGATTACTGAAAAGTAGTTACTTTTGGGCTTAAAATAATGTTAATGGTAATGGGTGCTCATTATAAATAATGTACTTGGTAATGATAACTTTTCACAGCTCATTACTATGTTTTTGCTGGGATGTCACTATTTTCTCTATCACTTATCGATTTTGTGTTTATTGGGCTATGACTTTGTTTACAAAAAATAATAAAGTTTTATTAATTTCTAACCTGATCTATAGGGTCCTTTTAAACATGCTAATTTTCTCATGACGAATCATTCTGAAGTGCAGTAAAATTTCTGATCTATAGGGTCCTTTTAAACATGCTAATTTTCTCATGACGAATCATTCTGAAGTGCAGTAAAATTTCACAGAAATTTAAAATTTTGTTAATAATTTCACCCCAGCGCCATCTAGCGGATCCAAATTTTATCAAGAAACTTATTTTGGTTTAATGGGGCATTTCATGTCAAATTGGACACTTTGAACATTTTTTTTTTAGATTTTCCCAATTTGTTTACAGTTTTTAGTACCCTTCGAAAACTCCCTCGTGGTAAATTTTCAGATTTTTTTGATGACCCGTTCAAAAGATATCGAATTTTTAAAAACTGGTAGTTTGTCCCTTTACTCAAACTTCTTTTACTAATAACTTCTTCAATAATGGTCCAAATTTAAAATTTTTTTTTTTCAAAATTTTTACGTACTTTAAAAAAAAAATCCCAAAAAATTCTTAAAAGCGCTCTAGTATGCGATTTTTAAGTTTAAAAATTTAAATCTCATTTTTGAAAATGTTTGTAATCTTCGATTTTTTTGAAATTTTTTTGTGTAAAACTTCTATCGATTCTATAAATTTTTTGCCCAGGCGGAAAGTGGGATAACGATTATTACTATTTTTTTAAATTTTTTGAAAAAAAAATTATTGTAATTTTAAAATCTTAAAATCATTTCTACTGCTCCAATGGTGCGTTATAGAGGGGTCATTTATAAGAGCGACCCCCATTAAAAGATTGTTAATATTGGTATAGACAATTTCTTAAAGTCGAAACATTTTTCCCCAACAAAATATTTCAGATTCTCATAAAAAGACCAGAAAATTTTTTGGGTTCTGAACATAATTTCACACCGTAAAATCAGTTTGAATTTTTTCGCGTCTTTCTTATTTCCTTTTCTTTTCTTCTCTTCCTTTTTCCTTCTTCGAAATTGGTTTGAGGCACGTTGGGATTTCACTCATTCCCATCCCCCCGGATCAGCCCCTAGAGGTCGAAGATATATTAATGGTGCCTTAGACTAATATTTCGATGCATTACTCACGGACTAACAAAAAATACTGTGGTATAAAAACTTAGTTTTTTCCCCCCGTAAAATGCAGACTTAGTATCTTAAGTGCATTATTAAAAATAAATAAAAACTTATTTAAAATCTATTGGTAAGATTTATAAATAAACAAACTGCATTTTCTTATACATACTTATGTATCAGGGATGTTAAAGTTGGTACAATTGTACATTTTTTGGTACATTTTGACCTTCAAAAGTACCGTGGTACTACCGCGACATATTTGGTACAATTTTAAAATTTTCAAATTCTTTCTTTATAACTCATCGAAATATCGGTAAAAGAACCCAGCTAATTTCAGACCGATTTACACAATAAATGAGACAGTTTAAAGAAGTTTTCAAATTAAATTTTTCTAAAATTTTTTTACAAAAATTTCCGGATGCTAAAAACTTATTTTTATAGAAAAAGTATCAGAATTAGACACTTTGGGAAAAATTCTTACTCACTTTTATCAAGAAAAGGTCTCAGAATTTTCCACAATACTAACAGTCAGTAATTTATAGACAATTAATGAAGATGCAATTTATACTATAATTGCAAAATTTGAGACCTTTTATCTTTAGAAGAATTCTCAGATCTTGATACATTTTTCGTGTTTACACAACCATATAAATTTTTCCTATTAATTTGTGGGGGGGGGGTATATACGATTTTGGGGGGTATACAAAATTTAGTACAACCGAATTAACAAATTAACACTCTCAAAAAAAAAAAATGGTACCGTCAGGGTCGAAAAAGTACAATTTTTTTTGAAAGTTGGTACAAAATTGAAAACCCCATTTAACATCCCTGTTATGTATGTAAGAATATTTTACTACTATTGTAACAAATAACGATTTGCTAAACTAACGAGTTGAATACTAACGAGTAAACATTTCATAACACTCACTCCTGCTCCTCCTTTTTTTGTTTCACTAATTGTGAACATTAATATTGAGTATAGGCTATTTCAGTCTAACTTATGGAAATTTATATAGAGTGCACTCGCAGCGATTTAATATTTAAACACGTTTTGTTGCATGTCTTTTCTAAGTGTTTATTTTGTTTCATTTTTCTTATTGCGTGTATTTTAGTCATTCATGTTGAAAAAATATAAAAAAAAATGTATTCAAACAACAAATTTTTTGGTTAAACCAGCCATATACAACTAGTCTGTGTTCGAACGTGAATAAGTACGCATCGGTGAGGGAATACACAATAAAAAACATTGTATTCAACAAAAAAAAAAATTTTTGGAAATTTTGAAAAAAAATTTAAATAAAACGTCAATTTAAAAGAAACAAACGCCGGTGTTTAAAAAGAAACAAAAAATACTAATATTAAACAATTAAAAAAAAATTATGGCAAAAAAAAAAATGTTAAAAATTAAAAACAAAGGATTAAACCTAAATTAGAAACAAAAATATTATAAAAAAAAATCATAAATTAATTAAATAAAAATACTTTAAAAACCTAAAAAACACAAGTGCTTAGTGTAAATTATAAAAAAAAATAAATAAAAAATAAACAAACTAACTTAAAATACTGTAAAAATGTGTCAACAATAATTCCCCGCTGTCTTTTATAAAGTTTTTTTTTTGCAGTGTATGCATTCATTTTTACAAAGTGTTTGTGTATTAAAGAACTTAACTGTTTTGACAATTTGTTATTTTTTGTTGTCATTGGCGTCGTTGGTGTAGTTGTTGTTCTTGCTGTTTTCCTATAACCAACAAAACATTGTTATTGTTGTCATCGTCATCATCATCATCATTGTCATCTTCACACACAGTAGATCCCTACAAATACGGAAACGTTAACAATTGTCGTTAACTTTGTTTGTTTTGCTGATATTTATTTATTTTTTTTTTTGTGGAGTTCCTTTCTTTATATGTGTTTGTGTGCTGTTTTACATCGCATGTATAACACAACATCAACTAACAAAGAGTTGCTCCATCTCCTCTATAACATGCTGCTGTGTTAAATTTCCGTTACCAAAGAGGAGCAAGAAATAAAAAATAAAAAATCATCAAGCACCAAACAAAAAAAAAACAGCAAATATCCTAAAAGGATTTTTCATATTTTTTTTTGTCGTTGTGTGTGTTTGATTTTTGTTGTAACAATAAAAGAAACAGCAAAAAAGCAAATCCTAAAAGCTTTTGTTGACAATTATTTTTTTGTTGCTGTTGTTGGTAATAATCCCGTTTCGGTTTTCGTGTGTGTTTGTATGTCCGTGTAAATTTGTTAGTACGTGGTTGTTAAAAAAAAAGAAAGGATTTAATTGTTTTGTTGTAATTAAAACCAGTATTTTTGTTACTGTTGTTGTCGTTGCTGTTTTTTTTTGTCAAATATGGCTGCTTATACACAATTTGGATATGGCTCTTATCCGTCGGCTAATCAGGTAAGTTTCAAACAGAAAGCTTTTATTACGTTAAGTTAGGGTTGCCATCCGTCCTCTTTTCCCCGGACACCGTCCTCTTTTTAGGTCGTCTAGGGCAGTCCTACTTCTGTTTTAGAAAGGGATCCTGGGTTGTCCTACTTTTAGCACTTTTCCCCAAAACTTTTTTTTATTGCTTCTAAACATTAGTATTATTAATGTTTAAAAAAGATTTGTATTTCAAAAATATCGACTTGCATTTCAAAAATTGCCATTTACATTTCAAAATTTTCTAAATGATTTTAAGAAAATTCTTTTTTAATTTCAAAATTTTCAAATTCCATTTGTATTTTATTTTCAATTGTACTTCAAAAGTTTCTATTTGTATTAAAGTTTTCAAAATGCTTTTCAGAATACTCCATTTCAAAAATTTCCTTTTTAGAAATTTCCAATTCTATTTCAGAAAATGTCCATTTGCATTTCAAAGCTTTTCTAATTAGTTTTAGAATATTTTGATATACAAATTGAATATACAAAATTTCCTTTTTTACTTCAAAATTTCTAAATGCTTTTCAAAAACATCCAACAACATTATAGGTATTCAGAGTCTTGCTGCCAGCCCTGGCAATGTTGCAAAAGTGTACATTAGAGTGTCCCTTATTTTGGAAATGTTGGAAATCTTGAGACGGTACCCGCTCATTTTTTTCCTTTTGACTTAAAAATAACTCAGGAAAAATTTTACGCCCCTAGGACCACGCCTTCCCTACGCGACGGGCCCTTAAAGAGCGGGGCCTAAAAAATCATTTTTCCATACAAACCAAAAAATTTTTTTTTTTGATTTTTAATTTTTTTGTTATTATTTATTATATTACTTGGTTTGCTTATTCACAACAAAAAATTTGATTTTGGTGGGATAAGTCTTTCAGCGCTAAAAAATTTTTCGCAAAAAAAAATTTTGAGCCGCCGGGGTCCTACAGTAAAAAATTTTTAAAAAATATTTTTTTTTAGTTTTGACCAGCAACGGTTTTAGCTGCTATGTTGCTTTAAATGATATATATTCATAAAAAAATATTTTTTGTATCTGTGACATCTTAATCGTGTTCTAAAAAAGGGTAAAAAATGCATTGATGATTTTTTTCGATACACGATAAAAATGTCACAAATATGAATAATATTTTTTTTGGAATATATATCATTAAAAACAACATAAAAACTAAAACCATTGCTTTTCAAAACTAAAAAAAAATATTTTTTAAAAATTTTTTACCGTAGGATTCCTACGGCTCAAAATTTTTTTTTTCGAAAAAGATAAAGATGTCACAGATATGAATAATTTTTTTTTTGGAATATATATCATTTAAAGCAACATAGCAACTAAAACCGTTGCTGGTCAAAACTAAAAAAAAATATTTTTTAAAAATTTTTTACTGTAGGACCCCGGCCGCCCAAATTTTTTTTTTGCGAAAAATTTTTTAGCGCTGAAAGACTTATCCCTCCAAAATCAAATTTTTTGTCGTGAATAAGCAAACCAAGTAATATAATAATTAATAACAAAAAAATTAAAAATAAAAAAAAAATTTTTTTGGTTTGTATGGAAAAATGATTTTTTAGGCCCCGCTCTTTAAGGCCCCGTCGCGTAGGGAAGGCGTGGTCCTAGGGGCGTAAAATTTTTCCTGAGTTATTTTTAAGTCAAAAGGAAAAAAATGAGCGGGTACCGTCTCAAGATTTCCAACATTTCCAAAATAAGGGACACTCTAGTGTACATGTATCAAAAAATACATGTGTTTTAAAAAGTAATTTGAAAAAGTGCTCTTTTACCACCAATACTAGTTCTTGCAAGCAAGACTCTGAATACCACTATTGTATTTAAAAGTTTTTAAAAATTCTTTTCATAAAATTTTATATCCCAGTCTGCACAGTTTCGAGGCGACAATTTTTTCGAAGTTTTTTCGAAGCAAAAATGATTCGAAGTCGATATTATATACAGTCGATATTTTAACGTTTCTCGAACTCATATTTTTATTGAAAAGCTAATCGATTTCGAAATGATTTCCAATCTACATTTTAGGATTTCTCGTATTTGTTGTTCCATCGAAAAAATATTTATTTTCGATACAACATCGAGTTTTAGTGTTATTAAATTCAACAAAAATTCCACAAATTTTAACTGTTATTGAAAAAAAAAATAATATTTAACATTAGAATAATAAAAAAAAAAAATAAAAAAAAAAATCCGCGACCGGGGTTTGAACCAAGACCAAAAAACTACAAATCATAAGCTGTTGAACCTGCTAGACAACTAGGCCATACACAACTTGAAATTTGTTTGTACTAATATATATTTTGAAATAAAAATATTTTCAAATTATGAGAATTATGTCAAAACAAAATAAATTGAATATAAAAACAGGGTAATTCAAATAATAATAAAAATTATTATTTAATGGCAATTCAAGTAATAATAAAAAATTCAAATTATAGTAAAAGTAATTTTTAAAAATTACTTTTATTATCAAACTTTGGCTGAAGGAGTAAGGCGTTAAACTAGCAAACTGGGAGTTCTGAGTTCAAATCTCAAGTGGGGCAGATAAATATAGTAACTAGTAAAAATTAAATTTGTAAAAATTAGTTAATAGTAAGTAAACAGTAGTTAGTAATAAAATATTTTTTTTTTCTTACCGTATTTAACACACAATTAATTAAATTATTAAAAAGCAAATGTCTCGAAATCCATGAAATTTTTCGATTAAAAATCGAATCGAAACCTTAACTAAAACTCGATTCTATATCACCTTGCACGCCACATAGGAAATCTCGCTATATATCGACATTATATCGAACTCGATATCTATGAAATTCTTAGAGAAAACGATTCTTTTCGAATCGATATCGACTCATTTTGCATACTGGGATGTATACAAATTGAATTTTTTGAAAAGCCTTTGGAAAATGTTAAAATACAAATAGAAAGTTTTGAAAAACAATTAGAAATTTCTTTCGAATTTTTGGAAACACAAAAGAAGTTTTCTTAAAATCATTTAGAACATTTTGAAATACAAATGGAAATTTTTGACATATGTATGTACAATTTTTTTTCGGAGGGCAAAATTTAAGACACACAACAGCTGATCTGATTTGAACACACATGAAAATTTCAGAAATATAAATTTTTTTTTTTTTTAAATTCAAAAAATTTAAAATCATTTAGAAAATTTTAAAATTAGAAATTTTTTAAATAAAATGTCATTTTTTGATAATTTGATCTGCATATTGTATAAAAAATTTCCTTTTTTTGGGTCAAATGTCCTCTTTTGAGGTTGACGTCCTCTTTTCCTCAAAATGGAAATGGCAACCCTACGATAAGTTCATAATTATGTCCAAAAAAATTAAATTTATTGTCGTGACTTTTTGTCTATATGTATATGGAAAAATATTTAGGTCTTAGGCTTTTGTCCAGGATTACTGTAAAAATATTTTTCATAAAATCCCGATATTTTTTTATAGAGAAATTTCGGTAATTTGCAAAAAAATGTTTTCAATGTATACGCAGGCAGAAATTTCCTACCGTTCCAAAAATGTTGTGCTGGTACAAAGCCGCTTTAAGGTATGGCGGGGCCCTGGTCGCACAAGAATTTGGGGCCCCGCTGGAAAGTTAAAAGTCGCATAAAACGCATGTTATTATCTGTTTTAAGGCAAATAATCTAAAAAAAACAAGTAAGAAAATTATTGTCATTCAGGACCGACCATATTATATCCTACACCAGTGTTTTCCGGAAAATGGGTCCCGTCCAAACGTGGACCGGTTTGATTTACCTTTTGTTAGATCTTTAATAAGTGCAGAAACCACACAACAAACATGTTAGAGTGGAAAACGAATATGAGGCAAAATTTTTATATGTGACTAAATTCAAAAATTGTCCAATTATATTAAGATTTGTTAAGGTTACCAGAGTACACGTTTAATACTTACAAACAGAATTTTAATTAAATATTTCCAATTTTAATGAATTTTGAGGAAATAATGTGAATACCGGCAGGGTCATTGGCGTATTCAGAGGGGGGCCCAACAACAACAATAAAAAAATATTTTTTTATATGTATTGGAAAACACGAATTTTACGAAAAGAACAACAAAAAAATTTTTGTTGTTGTTGTTGGGCCCTGAAAAAACAATCCTGCATACGCCGTTGGGCAGGGTGATTTGTATGGGGACTACAAGAAATACTGACCGGACTCCTTTGAAACTTAGAATGATGATTCGTGCTTAAACAATTTATTTACCTGCTAAATTTCAAACCGTTATCTATTATAATACGGTTATTAGGGTCATCTAAGCCTAATTCAATGGGGGCGTTTATATATATATAATTCTTTACACACTAAAAAAAAGTGAACTAAAATCTGGGAAAATTAACTAAATTTTGAGAAAAAGAGGGAATGATTTGACTCCAAAGATTTTTTTTCTTGGTTTTAGTTCATAATTTTTCCAATAATAAGAAAAACAAAGTTATTTAATTTTAAGCCAATTTTAACTAGAAAATGGGAAAACTTATATTACACTTTAGTTTATTACATTTTAGAACTAGATTGGGTCTAGCCCTGGACCCATGTGTTCGGACTCCATGGGTCCAGCCCCTGTTAACTCGGGACCCCGTTAGGTCCTTTAAGGGTCCCAATAGATTTTGACCCAAAACTTGTGTCCGTTTCGCTCTACCTTGCGTAGTTTTTGAGATACGGTAATAAGCGGTCTGATAGGGTCTTGAGAATCTTAAAAACTGGATAACTCAAAAACTATTAATCGGAGGGCATTCGTGTATTTTAAATTTTAGATCTAAAATTAGGGTTTTGAGACCCCGACACATATGCAGAGCTAGGCTATTTCATATTTTTCTTTGTAGTCTTTCTTTTTAAAATTTCATCCGTTTATCGCCATTTTGAATTTTTAACTAAATTGTATGAAGTTATTAACACTCAAAAAATTATGTAGGTAAATTCCAGTGAATATTCACTTAAAACAAATGAAATTTAATTTAAAAACCATTCCACTGTTTTTTCATTTAAAACAAAAACACATTACAGTCAATTTTAAATGTTAATTCAATGACTAACCAAAACATTAAAAAACTACTGAATACTCACTTATTTTGTATTGAAAAACAGTAAAACTATAGAAGAAATTTTTTACTGCCGACATTAAATGTAACAGAAAATTCATTTTTAAGACAGTAAATTATATTTTTTAAACTACAGAAATAGTAAAAAAATTAAATCCTTTATAAAATAAGTGTTTTTTCTTTTAAAATAACTTTACTGATTACTTTTTAAAATAACCTACAAACAGTTAATGACATAATTTTCTCAGTGTACTAAATTCTTAAAAGTTATTAACTAAATTATAAGAAGTACACTTCCTCAATTCAAAGAAGAGAAATACGATGATGTTTTTTTAGTACATTTTAACTAAACTTGAACTAAATTGCTTTTTAAAAAATATATCTTAAAAATAAAGATACGTTTCTTAGATTTGTGGGAAATTTTTTTGGCAGTAAGAATTTTTTTCCTAATATTAAAAAATTCCATTTATATTTCGGGTAATTACAAACATCACCACAAACTCATTATACCCTGTACCACAGCGTGGTGTAGGGTATAAATATTTTAAGTAGTGATATTCAAGCTTTAGGTCATTTTTCTTTACTTATTAAAACCATGACATTTGTGAAGAACAGTTTGGTTTTAATAAAACCTTTTCTACCTCAGAATCTCCGACTTTTTTCATACGAAAAATGTCTCAGAATCTGAAACTTTTTCTACATGAAAAATGTCTCTGAATCTAAAACTTTTTCTATACGAAATAAACACTTTTCGTAATGAAGCAACAACTTCCTTACGAAAAGTGTTTTCGAATCTGAGAATATTTTTGTACGAAAAATGTATTAGTAATTGAGATTTTTTTTTTTTTATACAAAAAACGACTCAGATCTAACAAGGGAAGTATCTCAACCCTTATGAATCGATTTGCTTGAAACGTAAAATATATATAAAAGAGACAATTCTAAGGTTGGGGTGTCTCGGCTTATCGGCCATATCGGGGATTTAGGGGTTCAAACCATGGGTCAAAAAATGAGAAGAAAGGGTTTTTTAATGCCTATCCAATGGTGGCATTACCTTGTAAAAATTACCTTTTTTTAAATATTGTGTGTAAACTTTGGGGGGTACTTATGTGAAGACATAGACCTACGATATCCATATGGATAAGAAATAATCTTTATTAAATTTAAGTCGACCCGTATTTTTGCCCTAGATGATATTCCTGTTACTTCGGAAGTTATAAAAATTTTCCCGAAGGTCCACATGGTTTCATAAGGGGACAACGAAATTTTTAAACACCGATATGGCCGATAAGCCGAGACACCCCAACCTTAAAATCGTCTCTTTAATATATATTTCAAGTTTCAGGCAAATCGGTTCATAAGGGTTGAGATACTTCCCTTGTAAGACTTCCTAAATACGAAAATTGTCTCAGAATCTGAGACTTTATCTACACAAAAAAAATGTCTCAGAGTCTATGACTTTTTCTATTCGAAAAATGCTTCAGAATCTGAGACTTTTTCTGTGCGAAATATGTCTCAGAATCTGAGACTTTTTCTATACTATGTTTTAGAATCTTACACAGAAAATAAAATCGTCAAATTTATAGCAACAAACATCAATTGTAAAACAACCAAACATGATATCAACCAAACATTTAGTAAAAACGGCAGCCTGTTAGTCCATAATACAAAATTTAAATTTTGTTGTCAACAAACTTAGTCAAGTAATTTTATTTCAAAATTATTTTATCATGTCAACAAAATAGTTTTTGTGTTTGTTGAATTTCTTTGTTGAAAAAAATGAGATTTTTTACGTTTGTCAGATCAACAAATTGTGTTAGTTTTTGTTGAATTTCTTTGTTGAAAAAAAAAATTAAGATTTTGTACGTTTGCCCATACAAATAATAATTTTAGAGAACTATTAAAAACTCGTTTATCAATTTTTTTTAAAATTTTTTCCGTATAGGAGAACTTTCAGTGAAAAAGTTAATTGTATTCACAAATATGGGGGTCAATATAACAATTCGTTTTTTTCTGTGATATCCTTTTTTTAGGGAAAAATGTCTCAGAATCTGGGACATTTTCTATACAAAAATTGTCTCAGAATGTGAGACTTTTTCCATACAAAAAAATGTGTGTGCATACGAGTGTTTCAAAATCTGAGACTTTTTATTTTGGCAAAACTTCTATGAAGACTTTTAAAATCTCAGACATTTAAAATCTCAGAATCTGAAACTTTTTCTATACGAAAAATATTTCACAATCTGAAACTTTTTATGTAGGAAAAATTTCTCTGAATTTGAGACTTTTGGTAAAGGACAAATTTCCTCTATAGAAAAAATCTCACAATCAGATGTATACCGAAAATCTGTTAGATTCTGAGAATTTTTCTGTAATAAAATATGAAATTTTCTTTAAAAAGAAATTAAAAACAAATTTGGTTCATTTTTGTATACTCAAATTTATTGGCATTTCGGAGCCCCCGTATGTCGGGGCTATCTTTTTTATTAATTGTTGAATTTTTGTCAGTTTTTTCCCAATTTGTAAAATTTTTTATAAAAAAAAAAATTCTTAGATTTTTTTTTTAATTTTGTGGAATTTAATTTTTTTTTTATTTGTAATTTTTTTTTTGGAATTTGTTAAATTTTTTCCTTATTGTGTAATTTTTCTTAAGTTTTTTTTTTTTAATTTTTAAGAAAAATGCGTGAATAAAAATGCATTAAAAAAATGAATAAAAAAGTGAATAATTATTAAATTTTTTTTCGGTATTTATAGTGTTACAAAAAAACTGAATAATGAATAAAAAACCTGAATAAAAAAGTGAATAATGAAAAACAATATCAATTATTTTTTAATCATCCTTATGGAGGACCGTGGCATCCTTGATCATTTCAATTTCGGAATGACGTCTTAGACTTTGAAACGGGTATGATTCGTCAACGTTGGAACCACTTCAACCCAACGTTGGCCCGTTTGTATTTTTCTGCCTGGATACATTTTTACCTCAATTTAAAATGATTTATTAAATATCTAATAAGCACTTAAAGAATATTTTAATTATTTGATAAATAATAGTTTGAATATACTTCAGTTTGTTTATTATTTCAACTTTAAAAATCCTTAACGCCTTAACTCCTAAACTTCCTTTAAAAATTCTAATAACAGATGTGCCTTAAGTTTTTCTAATCTTAAATCACAATGACCAGGAAATTTGGTACATATTTTAAATTTCAGATAATCAATCTTGAATGAATTATGAACCAAAAACAATAAATTCAATATTTTAACAATTTCCATTCTGTATTTTTTAAAGATGAATCTTTAAATTTTCAGAATGTCATTTTCAAAAATAGTTCTTATATTGTTTAAATAAGACAAAGTATTTTTTTTTTTTGGAAAAATGTTTGCTCCGTGGAGGGGTTTAACGCATCTGAAAACGCGAATTTTGAGATCATCATTTCTGCAGAGGAAAAACGGCGGAATATATTGCAAATCCGATTTCACCAGTCGGTTCTACAGCAAAAAAATAGTGCAATGGGTGTTTTTTAATTCTTAAACCTACCTTAAACCTAAAGCCCGGGGCGGAAATAAAATCTGTTTAATTTTTTTATTGTTTTTTAAATATGAATCATCGCTCATATTGTATTATAGGCCTGGATATACAATCTAGATCGTTATAAAAAACAGTGAATATGGAAAATAATTAATCTTAGTCGCATGATTTTATCGATTGCGATTAATTGGTGCGATTAATCGCGATTACGATTTTAATCGTTTTGCAAATTCTAGTTTATATATTTAGTAACTAAATTTTAGTTCATAAATAATTAAAAAAATAAACCAATTTAAATGCATTCACAGTTTTAATATTTGCCGACGGCAAACATGCTGGAATCAGGCGCGATACAGGGTGCTGTGGCGGAGAATTGCATTTAAAAAATTAAAAAAAAAAAATGTTTTATAAACGTTTTTATGGGGGCTTGATCTTAACATCGACTGATTTTTTCCCCAATTTAAAACGCTCAGAAGAACAACTCGGTCGAAAAATCTCTAAAACAACTTTCAGTTTGAATTTTAGCATATTTTTCTGCTGAAGTGGATATTTTACCTGAATTCTCTGGCACCCAATGCAAAATGGCCCCAAAGCCAAAAATGAAAAAATGCCACAAGTTTGGGGTTTTTTAAAAATGAAATATCACCCCACTATGAATTATAAAACATTACCCCAATTCTTAGTAAAAAAATGCCCCAAAAAATTGAAACCATTTTAATAAAAATGAAAAAAGGCCCCAAATTGCATTAATTCTACAATATGAAAAATGGTCCCACTAAAAAAATTATTTGCAAACCAATATGAAAAGAGGCTTCAAATTTAATAAATCGTGCACTCGAACAAAATAAATAAATAACACTGTAATATTATGCCCAAAAATGCTTTATTTTGCGGGGAGGGTAGGTTTAATGCATGGAGTTTAAAATCCCTAAGCCCAGCCGAAGGCCGGCTACGCAAACCAAATTTAAAAAAAAAAATAAAATTGCACACAGATATTGATTGTGAACTACTATACCACACTCAAAATATTTTGTAGGCAAAAACAAATGAAAAACACACTTAAAACCAGTGAATAAACAATTGAAAACCATCCCAGTAATTATTCATTTGTTTTAACAAACATCAACATTTATTTTTTACTGTTGACAAAATTTTCTAAAATAAATAACATTAAACATTAAAAAATTACTTTATTTTCATTCTTTTTTACCAACAAATTCGAAAAAAAATAACCTACGAAAACATTAAAAATTAATGATAGTTTTGTTATATTTACCAACAAATTCCAAAAAAATAACCTACGAAAACATTAAAAAATAATGATTTCGTAGGTTATTTTTTACAATTTTCTATTGAAATATTTTTTTAAAAATTTTTAATAAAATTTTGAGGAATCGATCCTGCAGTCAACTACATTCTGGCCAGACACTCTACCCATTGTGCCAAACTCACTTGATACAAACATGTTTTTATATTTCTATAAATATTTTTTTAACTTTTTTTTCTACAAAAAAATAACCTACTTGTGAAGGTAAAAACTTATGATATATCATTAAAAAATACCAACAATTTAAAAAAAAAAATTAATTACAAAAATCATTAAAAATTTAAAGAATAATCAGTAGATTTTACTTACAGAACAAAAATAAATGACTTTAAAAATTAAATGTTAATGAAAGTCTTTATTCTTTAGTGTGTTTTTTTGAAACAAAGGACAGAAGTAGTCATTAATAAAAACTGAACATCAAACAAATGTTTTTTCTTTTAAAAACGACTAAACGTAAAAATAAACGTTTAAAATAAACTACAAACAGTTAATGACATAACTTTTTAAGTGTAAGTCGTTGTTGATAATCCCAAAAAAATTTATGAATTATATTTTGCTCTTAAAATTTTTTTCTGCGTAGCCGGCCTTCGGCCGGTATTAGGTATTACTAACTACATGCATTCAACCCACCCTCTTCGCAAAATAAAGGTATTATATACGAAGTTGTTTTGGACTTAGTTCTCATGAATGGAGGTTATGAAATTTAAAAAAAATGCTTGAAATTTCAAAAAATCAAATTTAGGGTAATTTTTCATTATGCAAAACGGCCCCAAATGACAAAATGGACCAACATTTTTAGGGTGATTTTTAATGAAAAATGGCCTTAATTAAAATATGAAAAATTACCCCAAAAAATCTGGAAAAATTACCCCAAATTTTCGTGTTATTGTACTCAATATAAAAATTTGGAGCCATTTTTCATTTTTGTTTTGGGGCTATTTTGCATTGGGGGCATTTTTCATGGTGCCGAATTCTCTGTTATTAACTTCTAAAAAATAACAGAATTTAGATGATTATTTTGCTAATTTTACAGGAATTTATAGTTATCTTGTTTACAAGAAAATTTTTAAGATTTTTTCAAAGATTTAAAAAAAAATAAAAATTTTGTTGAAAAACAGCATAATTAAAAATTAAAAGTTTGAAAAAAAACTTAGAAAATTCTCTTGAAAAAATTACAATAGCTTTCGTATAAGTTGAACAACAACAATTTATGCTTAAAATCATTTTAAGTCTTTTTAACATGAATAAAATTTATTTTATATGCTTAGATTGTTTATCTTAAATCAGCAGATTTGTATGCTACAATCAGTAGATATTTCAGCTTAAACCAGCAGATTTTTTAGATCAATTCAGCAGATTTTACCGCTTTTTCCAGTATTTCGAATTTCCCGGGATCGAGCATAAAAAATCCCGGGAAAGCGGAAAATCCAAATACCGAGATTTCCCGGGAACCATAATCAACATATTTTGTAGTAGAAATTTTCCGTTTATTTTTCCCGTTGTAAATATATAATATCTCTAACAAGGGAAAAATCTCAACCCTTATGAACCGATTTGCATGAAGCGTAAAATATATATAAAAGAGACAATTCTAAGGTTGGGGTGTCTCGGCTTATCGGCCATATCGGGGATTTAAGGATTCAAAACATGGGTCAAAAAAAAATCGTTTTTTGGATTTTTCAGCCATTTCTTTCTAAGAAGCTATATGATGTTTACATATGAGAACAAAGGTTTTTTTAATGTCTATCCATTAAACCTTGTAAAAGATTGGGTTCGTTAAATATTTTTTTCATGAAAATGTATACATTTTGGGGGGTATTTATATGAAGACATAGAGCTACGATGTCCATATGAATACGAAATAATCTTTATTAAATTTAAGTCGACACGTATTTTGGCTCTAGATGATATTCCTGTTAGTTCGGGAGTTATCGAAATTTTCCCGGAGGTCCGCCTTGTTTCATAAGGGGACAACGAAATTTTGAAACACTGATATGGCCGATAAGCCGAGACAACCCAACCTTAAAATCGTCTCTTTTATATATATTTTAAGTTTCAGGCAAATCGGTTCATAAGGGTTGAGATACTTCCCTTGTAAGTATATTTAAAGACTTTTTGCTATTTCAACACATTCTATTCACATTTAATCAAAATTGCATTAACATCATAATATTGCATAAGTACATATATTTTCCTATCATAAACCACTTTAATTTTTATAAAATATATCGGTGTAGATATGTACGAGTATGTATGTAATCCCCAATCCTTTTAAGTAAAATTATATTTGCTTAACATTTTGCAATAAACATAATAGCAAATGTGATATAACAGTATAAAATGAAGGAGCCTAAACTAAACATCTAAATTATAATTTAACAAAAAGGCTACTTAGGAAATTTGATAAATGCCTTTTATACTCATTTAAATTTAAATGTTATAAGAGTTATATGGATGAGTGTATGTGTGTTGCTCACTATGAGTACAATGTTAAAACGTCTTTTGTTGTTAAAATAATAATAATAATAGTTTAGAATGTTTTTTGTCTTGGAGTGGTATGATGATATGGATGGCTGGATGGCTGGTTGGTTGGTTAGATGTTTTAGTTTGGTTAGTAAATGTAGTCCATATGCCCAAGTGTAATTATACTTAAAATCAGTTTAAAACGCAGACATTTTAGAAAACATGGTCACCAAAGGATATTGTTAGTGTAAAGTGAACTAAATATATATATGAGGCATTCCACACCAAATGTTCAGCAAAAAAAAAAGTGATGTCGTGGCAATATGAAATCAATTGCAGAGTATTCCCCCTTAGGGCACTATTAAATAACACAAATAAAATTTAAGTTTTTTCAAAAAGTGGGCCTTGTAGGCATGGTCAAATATTGAAAATTTTGGGTTTTTCTGCCGAAGTATCTTTATTTCATTATTTATGCAAATTAAATGAAATACAGTGACGTCTTTAAAATAAAAGTTTTTTATAGATTTTTGCATGGGCTATCGATTAAAAAAATAAAATTTGGAAAATTTTCAGAAGAAGTTCTGAATTTTTCAAATATTAACTTAAACTTTATTTATCAAAAAACATGCCACAATTTTTTTTTTTTTTTTTAATTTTTAAAATAAAGTTAAGGTGTATATCTATCTGTTCTGAAATTTTCAGAGATGCATTTTGCCTTGTTTTCTAGAAATCAAATTTTAAAGATCTCACTACGCTTATATTATACAAAATGTGGTATGTAACGAGTGCGTATGAGTAATAAAAACAACATATAAAGTAGTGATGGAATTGTGAGTGAGTTTTTATTATGATTATTATGATTAATTACGCTTTAAAATAAAAAAAAAAAATAGCTCACGCCATTCCCGCTCACGTTAGTAAAAGAACATGTAACTATCACGCGTAATTTACGTGACTCACGTCAATCACGTTCGCTTAAGAAATAAAATTTTTAGACACTCACGTTCACGCACTTATCTTTTTTCTGTTTAAGTTTATTAACGGTCACGTGGTAAAAAGTATTACTTACGATTACAATAATTTGTTTCCGAAAAATACTCACAAATAACAAAACTAATAACTAGGCAAATACTACACACAAAAAAATAATCGAGGTAATAAATCCTTAGCTGGCATAGGTATTTATTTTTTCTATGAAATTTAAAATATACGGTTTATTACCTTTGCACTACGTAATTTAAATACCTTATTGGCTATGCAACTTTTACTATTCAATTTAGGTAGAACTTCGAAAAATTTATTGACAATTATTTAAAATTCAATAAAAAAAAATTGAACATCAACATTTTATTTATATTTACACAATTTTTTTATAACTGTGAAGCGCAATAAAACTTGCTGAAAATGATTGAATCCTAAGAAATCGGATCAGTAAGGTATAATTTTTAGTTCGTTGTAAAAAACTAGTGCATAATAGGCCTTTTTTGTTGGAAAACTTTGATTGTTACCATACATCAAAACGAATAAAACGACACCGTAACTTCCATTAATTCTCAATGTAATTTAGCGTCGTTTGGAATAGTTTTGTAAAATATTACACATTTTCGATGAAATATTGATAAAATTAGTTTATTAGACACAATTTAGCTTGAAAGCAACACAAAAACATTTATCTTTTTTGTTAATACCAAAGAGAGCCATTAACAATAAGAGAATCATTCACAATGTATGCAAGTTAATTTTTAACTTCTAGAATTTTGAGCGTTAACACTAATGTGAACTTTGTATGGTAGAACACTGATAATTATGCCAACAAAAAACGCCTAATATTGTGTCTACGTTTTTTCAGATAACGTGAATATCGATGTCAAGAAAAGAAGTCATCAACATTATGCAGATTTATCAAAATATCCCAGCAAAATTTAGATTACCAAAAAAGGTATAAAATAAGGTATAGGATCTCTTTGTTTATACATTGAACATTGATGATTTTAACAGGCGATGAGACTCAAAGTAATGCAACCACATTATCACAAAGAATACCAGTAAGGTATAAAATAAGTCATAAATTTATAACGAAGAATACGAGTAAGGTGTAAAATATATGATATTTTATAGGTTACGAGAAATGAAATAATATAGCTACCAGAAGATAATATATAAGGTGTTACGAGTAGTGAAAAAGTAATTTTGTATTAAATTTACTCACGTGATTGTGAGTGTAAGTAGATAAAATATGCTCGTGAGTGTGTGTCGTTAGAAATTTCCTGTCGTGAGCCCATCTCTAGTTTAAACTTATGCATTTTTTTTATAAAATAATTTTTTTTTTATGTTATTGTAATGCATTATGCATCCAATTATAAATAATACATTATTTCAAACTTTCAAATAATACATAATGTAACCAAATATAAGTCATCCATGATTTAATGTTTAGAAATAACAAATATGAAATACATTTTTTCCAATAATCATGCATTACGGAGCAAATTATAAGTAATGCATTATTTTTCACTTGAAAATAATACGTTGTGGAACAACTGTTTGGTAAGACATCATAAAATAATGCTACAAATAAGTTATATGCATTACCTGGTAATGTGTTAAATAATCACTACCCATTATCAAAGTTTTGCTGGGTAGCAATATTTTTTATAATTAGTATAGAACAAATTTATCATTCTATAGACAAATCTACAAGTTTATCTCAAGAAATTCTATCGAAGAGAGTCACAGAATCTAAGAATTGTTCTACCGAAAAAAATTTTACAGAATTTGAGAAATTTTCTATTAAAAAATTCTCAGTTTCTGAGATTTTTTGTAAAGAAAAAATTTCTTAAATCTGACAGTTTTTCTACAGAAAAAATGTCTTAGAATATGAGAATTTTTGTTTGTTATAGAAAATCAGAATCTAAAAATTTTTCTATAGAAAATCTGTCTCAGAACCTGGGAATTTTTCTATGGGAAATCAGTCTCAGAATATGAGAATTTTTCTATAGAAAAAATGTCTCAGAATCTGAGAATTTTTCTATAGGAAAATGTCTTAGAATCTGAGAGCTTTTCTATACAAAAATTTCTTAGAATCTAACATTTTTTCTATACAAAAATGTCGTAGAATCTGAGATTTTTTCTACACAAAAATGTCTCAGATTTTTTCTATAAAAAAATGTCTCAGAATCTGAGATTTTTTCTATAGAAAAATGTCTCAGAATCTGAGATTTTTTCTATACAAAATGTTTTTTCTATAGAAAAATATCTCAGAATCTGAGATTATTTCTATAGAAAATGTCTCAGAATATGAGATTTTTTCTGTAGAAAAATGTTTCAGAATCTGAGATTTTTTCTATAGAAAAATGTGTCAGAATCTGAAATTTTTTCTATAGAAAAATCTCTCAGAATCTGAAAGTTTTTCTATGCAAAAATTTATCAGAATCTGAGATTTTTTCTATACAAAAATGTCTCAGAATCTGAGATTTTTTCTTTACAAAAATGTCTCAGAATCTGAGATTTTTTTCTATAGAAAAATGTCTTAGACTCTGAGAGTTTTTCTATACAAAAATGTCGCAGAATCTAAGATTTTTTTTCTATACAAAAATGTCGTAGAATCTGAGATTTTTTCTACACAAATATGTCTCAGAGTCTCAGATTTTTTCTATAAAAAATTGTCTCAGAATCTGAGATTTTTTCTATACAAAAATGTCTCAGAATCTGAGATTTTTTCTATAGCAAAATGTCTCAGAATCTGAGATTTTTTTCTATAGAAAAATGTCTCAGTATCAGATTTTTCTATAAAAAAGCTCTCAGATTCTAAGACATTTTTGTAAAGAAAAAATCTCAGATTCTGAGACATTTTTGTAAATGAGAGATTTTTTGTATAGAAAAATGTCTCAGAATCTGAGATAAGTGCGTGAACGTGAGTGTCTAAAAATTTTATTTCTTAAGCGAATGTGATTGCCGTGAGTCACGTGAATCACGCGTGATAGTTACATGTTCTTTTACTAACGTGAGCGGGAATGGCGTGATCTATTTTTTTTTTATTTTAAAGCGTGATTAATCATAATAATCATTATAAAAACTCACTCACAATTCCATCACTACTTTATATGTTGTTTTTATTACTCATACGCACTCGTTACATACCACATTTTGTATAATATAAGCGTAGTGAGATCTTTAAAATTTGATTTCTCGAAAACAAGGCAAAATGCATCTCTGAAAATTTCAGAACAGATAGATATACACCTTAACTTTATTTTAAAAATTTAAAAAAAAAAAAAAATTGTGGCATGTTTTTTGATAAATAAAGTTTAAGTTAATATTTGAAAAATTCAGAACTTCTTCTGAAAATTTTCCAAATTTTATTTTTTTAATCGATAGCCCATGCAAAAATCTATAAAAAACTTTTATTTTAAAGACGTCACTGTATATCATTTAATTTGCATAAATAATGAAATAAAGATACTTCAGCAAAAAAACCCAAAATTTTCAATATTTGACGATGCCTACAAGGCCCACTTTTTGAAAAAACTTAAATTTTATTTTTGTTATTAAATAGTACCCTAAGAGCGAATACTTTGCAAATGATATCCCATTGAAACCACTATGGTTTTTCTGTAGTGGAACAGTTGGTGTGGAATGCCTCATATGTGTGTGTGTGTGTGTGTGTGACGAATATGAACAAAATACACATGCATACATACCAAATATAAATAAATGTTTTTAGATAATGTAATAAAAAGCAGAGTTTTAAAGGAATGAAGTTCAGATGTCTGTTTTTTCTTACCAATACATTTAATTTAAAAAAATCCCTATACGTATACTTAATGTAGACTTACATTTATTCATTATACGACTTAGAGTGGATTACTCAATGCTCCGTTATAAAATAACTCGCCGTTAAATTTAACTTTTTCATACAAATTTTGACACAAGGCTCCGTTAAATCGGCAGTTAGCTGCTAACTTTTCATTAAGTAATCCGCCCTTAGGATATTAGTAGAAAATTGAATAATGCAAGCGTAATGCAACATTAAATGTTTATTTTAACACACTCAAAAAATTATGTAGGTAAATTCCATATATTCACTTAAAACAAATGAAATTTTATTTAAAAACCATTCCACTATATTCTCATTTAAAATAAAAACATATTACATTCAATTTTTAATGTTAATTTAATGACTATCCAAAACATTAAGAAACTAGTGAATATTCACTTATTTTGTATTGAAAAACAGTAAAACTATAGAAGAAATTTTTTACTACCGAAATTGAATGTAACAGAAAATTCAGTTTTAAGACAGTAAATTATTTTTTTTAAACTACAGAAACAGTAGAAAACAAGAAATCCATAATAAAATTAATGATTTTTATTTTAAAATAACTTTACTGATTAATTTTTAAAATAACCTACAAACAGTTAATGACATAATTTTCTTAGTGCAGGAAAAAATAAATGCCTAAAAAAATTAAAATTTTTTTTTCAACTTTTGATTTCCCCAAGTGTCCAGGCAAATTTTTTTCTAGTGGACAAAAAAAATATGCGGAACAAATTTGAAGTAAACCGGATTGAATTAACCCGTGGCGCCCGGCGATCAAAGTTTTGGATTTTTTAAAATAAAAAAATAAAAAACTTTCGATCCAAGTTTTGCTTTTAGGTAAATTTTCACCAAGAACTCTAGACTTTGATCGAAGGGCGCCATGGGTTAAAACGGTCTGATTTAGCCAAATTAGGTTTAAATGAAAGTTCGTCTCCAGCTCTATAAAATAGTGAACGGGAACAAAATATAATACTTAAAAAAAAAGAAAATCTTAAACGTAGGAAAAAACCCCAATTTTTGGAAATTTTTGACAAATTTTAAATGACGATAACTCAAAAACCGCTCGACCGATTTCAGAAATTTTATGATATTCGTATTCAGGATAGTGTACTTGGCCGAATCTTTTATACCCTCCAACATGTTAAAAAAAAAAATAAAGTACCATTTTTTTGGGAAGGGGCTTTCAGTGGGGGCTGTGGGTGACACCTAATCCTCTCGAAAAATGTTTACTAATTTATTATACCCTCCAACCACAGTATGGCGGTATACTCACTTTGTCATTCCATGTGTAACGCATCGAAATATCGGTCTAGGACCCCATAAAGTATATATTTTATTGATCAGTGATCGATTCTAAGACATTCTAGCGATGTCCGTCCGTCCGTCTGTAGAGGACACGATACAGTCCAAAATAAAACAGCTAGACTTCCGAAGTTTGGCACTAATATGTCTCCTAGGCAGGTTAAGTTCGGAAATGGGCAAAATCGGACCAAGGGGAAAAAGTTTTTTTTTTACATTTTGGAGGGTATAAAAGATTTTGCACCGCCGAATGTAACAATCTCACTTATTTATTTTACTTTTTGCACTAAAGTTATACAATTTTATCATTGTTTAAACTATTTTTTTCATATCCACGCCCTGAAAAGGGGGCGGTCTAAAAAAAAACGAAATATTTTAGTCCCCCGGTCCTAGTGCAGGACTCTAAACTTCTTCTTGCATAAACATGTTTCATTTGTTTAACAAAAATATAAAAAAAAACTCGTATTTTTTAAGGGTTGGTTTAGTTCTTCAAGGGGGAACTTTTCCCTGTTCCGATTTTGGCCATTTCCGAACTTAACCTTCCTAGGACCATAAGACATATTCCATCTACAGACGGACGGACAGATGGACTTTCACAGAATGGATAATATATATACTTTATGGGGTCCCCGACCGATATTTCGATGCGTTACAAACGGAATTACAAAGAGAGTATACCCCCATACTGTGGTTGGAGGGTATACATTGTATACTATACAAATGTATCGCAAGATATTTTTCTTTTATTTTTTATTTTTCAAAAATCCAAAATTTTGATAGAAATTGTTCAAAAATGCAAAACTTTGATCGAAGGGCTCTACGGGTTAAAATGATCGGATTTGGCTAAAATTAAAATTAACAGTAAGAAATTTGGAGATTTTTTTTTAATTTCTAGAACGTAGGAAAAAACCAAAAATTTATGCAAATTTCAAATAGCGATATCTCAAAAACCGTTGGACTGATTTTCAAAATTTTTTAAACTCGTGTTCAGAGCATCAAAATTAAGACATTCCAGAACCCGTTCTGAAACTTTTAATTTTTTAAAAAAGTCAATTTATCAAAAATCCGGCCACATTTTTTTAATTTTTTTAAGTTAAGATGTTTGTCTATCCACACAAAAAAAATCAGACATGTGTTTTTCGTTTTTTTTTTTCGAGAAAATCGCATTTGAATATTAAATTTTATAACAATTTCGTAATTTGCTTGTATTTTCTTGTTTATACGTAGCGAATGAGTATTAAGTATTTGCATAAATATTACTCATACGCTCTGTTGAAACAAGAAAATTCAAGCAAATTACTAAATTGTTATGAAATTCAAAATTCAAATGCGATTTTCTCAAAAAAAAAAACGAGAAACACATGTCCGAATTTTTTTGTGTGGATAGACAAACATCTAAACTTAAAAAAAAAACAAAAGTGGCCGGATTTTTGATAAATTGAATTTTTTTTTAAATGGAAAACTTCAGAACGGGTTCTGAAAATTAAAAAAAAAAATTAAAATAATCGGTAGCTCATACAAAGCTATACAAGAATGTTAATTTTTGAGATTGTGGTGCATTCCGTTTTAATTTGATAAATGTATAATCAAGGCAACTCAGCACAAATTTGAAATTTTTTTTTAAATTTGACCACGCCTCCGAAGCCCAATTTTTGAAAAATAAAAAAAACACAATTTTCTTAGCTCCATATAGGGTTATCCATACCACCTATTCAGAAATTTACGGTACACATGTTGTTTTCGCTGGACATTTGGTGTGGAACACCTCATATAGCCGTGATGCTTTTTATGGAAAGGGGATACAAAAAAGTTAAAATTATAAGTAAAAATGCCCCTTTGAAAATGGGAAAAATTTTATTTCAATTTAGTTCGTACACATTTCAGGATTGTAAGCCCAATCGAATTGCAATTGATCTTTTTCGATTTACATTTGATCTTTTACAAATAACAATTGGAATCTACGAATTACAATTGATCCTTTTTGAATAATAACACTGTAGGTAGGTGAAAATGACACACCGAAACGCCGAGACACGTCAACCTAATTTTGGGTCGTAGAATCCAGTGGTGCACCCCGTTTTAAAAAGTTAGCTCAAAATCCCGAGATATTTCGATTTTAAATTTGTATTGGATTTAAGGCGATTTTTCATTTTATTTGAATGAAAAACCTTAAAAAATTTAATAAAAACTTGTTATTTGTCAAAATTAATATCTAGAATTTTCAAGCGGACATGGAACAATATTGCTCTTATTTTGATGAATTTTATATATATTTTTTTTATTTATTCAATTTTTACTCTACATTTGCAAATTTAAAAATATCTTTATATTTTGAGCTAACTTTTTAAACCGGAGTATACCACCGGATTCTATGACCCAAAAATAAGTTGGGGTGTCTCGGCGTTTTTGTGTCATTTCAAAAGTTTAAATTTTACTTACAGTGTAATTGATCTTTTTTGAATAACAATTAATGTTTTCGAATTTCAATTTATTTTTTAAAAAATATTTTAATAAAGAATGTTTTAATAAAAAATAATTTTACTTTTAAGACTCTGATTCTTAGGTATCAAATACGTTTTGTATTGTTCATGTATAAAATTTAGTAGTGTTAAGTTAGCTTTTCAGTCCGTTTATAATAACCTAAATTAAGCAACATTTCCTTTTATGCATAATTTATAGATTAGAAGGGTCTGCGCTGCTGCCATTAAAAAAAAATATTGAATATTCAAACCTAAGGCTATAACAAGAGTTTCCTTAAAAGGCAAATATTTTACTACAACACACGTACAATTTAAAGAAAAATTTAGATTTTTTTTTATTCGAAAAGATCAAAAAATTTACCTACACTTAAATTTTACTATTGATGTGTGTGCGTATTGACTTCATGCATAACAACAATATGTTTGTTTTAAATATAAAATTTTGTAATGTGTTGTACTAGTTAAAATGAAAATTCTAGGAATGTTTTTCTGTATCTTTTGGTTCAGGTTTATTTTGTAAAATCAATCCGCAACGATATTATGATATTTATTTACTACGCCACATTTTGAGTAAGTTACACAAAGAAACAATACGAAAAAAATACTATTATTAAGCGCTAAAAGATCAAAAGGCAATTAGTACAAAACACTTTGCAAATTATAACATAAACGGAAATTGCCCCACTATAAGTAAATATTTATGAAGCAAAACTTAAGGCAAAAAAAAAAGAAATCCATTACTAAATATAATAAAATTAAAAAAGTAGGTACATATTTAGAAACAAAAATCTACAAAGACCAACCTTACATATCCCCATCTTTTTTCCTTTTTTTAAGTAGTTTTAAAACCAATTATTGTTAAACAATTCTTAAGATTTTTATCAGTGCACTGAAATTATCATCACATCATGATCATCATCAGTGATTGTTTCTGTTTTTATTTTTCTTAATCAGATTATCAAAACATTATGATTGCTCTCTCTCCAAAGAATTGCAATTGTACTTACTGAAAAGTAAAACAAAAAACTGTTAAATGTTGAAAACTCATACGATTTTCGTTGTATTGCAACTTTAAACAACTTGCAACAGCCACTACTGACTGCAACAACACGAAAGCAAAAACTCTTGAAGCTGTCACTTTACGGTTATTAATTTTATGATTTATGTTGCAGAGCACGAAAACGCGCACAAAAACATTTTATTAAAAGAATATTGTTGTTGGTTTATTATTTTTTTTATTATTATTTATTTTTTATTTGTATTAAGCAATAATAACGAGATCCATATTAAGGTGACCAGATATAAACAGAAAACGTTAAAGAAAAATATTGTCATTTTTGAAGTCGACCTTAAAATAATTTTTTGCTACCTCCTGTTTTACAAGGACTTCTCGCGAACTTGCACTAAAAAAATAACTATACTGAAATTAAATAAACACTGTTATTTATTTAAGAAAACAAATTTTTTTGAATTTACTTCAACTTATCTTAATATAAGGTGGTTTTACTTGAAACAAAGAAAATAAACTTGAAGATAGTACATGCAAATACTTAAAAAAACACAAAAGTTTTCCTTAATTTGTTTTTTTTTTTTAAATTAAGTTAAATATTCTTTACATTTATGGCGAATTGATTGCATTAAAGAAAAAAATGGGTTTATTAAAAAATTTTGTTTTACTTAAAAGAAAAAAAAAATTAAATTGTGTGCAAAAAAAATAAATAAGTACGTAACTTACTTAAAAATAGTATAGACATTTTCAAGACCATAAATCAAATAAGTACTAATCTTTAATTCCAAAACGCATTTTCTTTAATTTAATCAATTTTTGTTTTAATTTAAGAAAAATGTAGTCTTTATTTTATTGATTTCATTGACTTTATTTGAATCCATTTCTTCATCAGTTTAAGAAAGAATTTACTTAACTTAAGGAAAAAATACTTAAGGTATTTTGGGGACTCCATCTGGGGGCCCATCTGGAGACCCCATGAGACCCTAACTTTAAATCCAAATTTCGATTTTCGCGGAATTTTCAAATGCCTATAACTCTGCAAATACCGCAGATACGAAAAAAATTCTTAAGGCATTTTTGTAGTCCTTTACTTGTAGAATATGACAGCCGAGGACCCGAAAGCTCTCCTAGTTATAGTTTTCGAGTTATGTCAAGATCAAATTTCTCAAGACCCCATTCCCATATCTCGAAAACTAAGCAAGATAGAGCGATTCTGACCAAAATTTTGGATCAAAATCAATAGTGACCCTATAATAGTGTACGAACATACTCATGGGCGGACCCCATATATTGGGGGCCCATAGGGTCCTCACATTGGGACTCCATAGGGCCCACAGAATCCGAAAGTTTAAGGAAATTTTTACTTATTTAAAAAAAATATTTTTTTCTCTGGATAAAAACAATTATACTTATATTAAGTACAATTTTACTCACTTTTAAGATATATTTAAGTAAATTCATTACTAGTTTTTACGAAAAAATATACTTGGAAGAAGAATTAATATCTTTGGAGCCCTCGCATACCCTCCTTTTCTTAAATTAAGTTCAACATGCTTTAAATTTGTTAAATTTTATTTTTTCAGTGTGCTAGATTTTGTGCTACCTCCTTATTTACGAGAATTTTTTGTTAAAATTAATAGCTTTTTTGTAATTTTGCTAGTTTTTGATCAAAAAAATTTTTAATTAACAACTTTTTTGATGCGATAACACCGTCCGACAGCCAATAATAATAGTTTTTGATTTTATTTATTCTTTCTATTTATTTACAACTCATTTTTTAATAAATTCAACATAACCGAGTACTGGTAATAATGACCGTCGTCTCGTTGTAGCGAAAAAAACAAGGGTTCTGGTGGGAAACGAACCCACGACCCCCACTATCACGCTACCAACTAGCCTACGTGAGCCCCAATATTAAACATGAACCGGATGATATACGTCTGATAGTAGAGATCAAACACAAAAAAGTTATTGGCTAAAAATTTTCAATTAAATCTATTGATCAACAAAATTTAAATGAGTCAATCAATGTTTTGATAAAATTTTTTGTTATTTTCTTTAACTGTCGAATTACAAATTTTCAACATACCCGATTTTTTTTCGCTTTAATTTATTTAAATAGATTAAATCAAAAATATACAAAATAAACGGATTTTACTTTTTTTAATTGTTGGCAACATATTGGAAAGCAAAACAGATGAATTTTTTGATAATTTTGTCATAAGCCTACAATTCATTTGTTAAATCAATCATTATTTTGATAGACTTACAATTAGATAAAAAATTGATAAAATTTTTAATCAAAATCTAAAAAATTTTTGATTGAAAAAAATTTCAATCAATCGCCTACAATTTGATGATTGGTACAACAATTTTTTAATTGGAGGAATTTCAATTAAAAAATTGATTGAATCCGCGTTTTTGTTCATTGAAGCTCGTTTCAAATATTTTCTGTGAATGGAATAAAACTGCATTTACAGTTTTTCATTTCGTGATTCTGTTTCCATTTAAAAGGACTTCAAAGTTTTAAAGAATACATTTTTGTAAAATATTTTTGAAATATTTTTACTTGTCCTAGGATGACACTGGTGATGAAAATAAAAGAGGAGGATCTCCCCTAATTTTTTTATTTTGCCATATCAGAATAAAAAAATGTGAATAATGTCGTTTGAAAACGTTATCCAAATATTTTGTCTAAAATTTTGAATGATATTGAAGGATATAATTTAGAACGGACGCAACTTACCAAATTTTTTTCGATATATAAATAGGAAAATTAGGGGAGATCCTTCTCTTTCATTAGAAATACACTAGCGGCATGCTAGGACAAGTACAAATATTTAAAAGTAATAAAGTTAAATTCGGCCTTGCCGAATGTAGTGATACCCTCCACAGTTTCAAAATTTTTATTGCAAAAAACTTTTTTTAAAAAGAAATTACTTTGAAAAAAAAAAAAATTTTAAATTTCCGCAAAAAAAAAAATTTTCGTAAAAAAAAATACGCGATTTTTTTTCTTTTTTTGTCAAAAAATATGTTCGTACTTGTTAAAATACTATTTGGTGTTCAATTATGTTTACATATGTCAACCAGCAGCCGAATAAAAGCATTTTGTATTTTGAGGTTATGTTGAATTTACTAACATTTTTTAGGTGTCCTTACATTTTCGTTCATAACTTTTGAACCGCTGAACCGATATCGCTCAAATGCAATACCAATCTTCTGGGGAGAACTTCCAATAAACTTGTTAAGTTTCACCATCACCATCATCTCCATTTCCACAGACATACATACGGACATCGCTAGAATGTCTTAAAATCGATCGGTGATCATGGGGTCACAGACCGATATTTCGATGAGTTACAAACGGAATGACAAACTTATATATACCCTCTATCACTAAGTGAAGGGTTTAAGAAATTAAACTGTTTTACTACATTTAGTCTCTTGTTCCAAACAAATATTATCCAGATCGTGTTTAAAGATTTTTTTTATTTTTGTTGGACGGTGTAATACTTACACTCAAAAAAAAGTAAACTAAAAACTGTGAAAATTAACTAAATTTTATGAAAAATAGGGAATGATATGGCTCCAAAAAATTTTTTCATTAGTTCTAGTTCATATTTTTCTTAAATATAGGGAAATAAATTTTAACTAAAAAAAAAATTCTGAGAAGTTTTAACTAAACTTTATGTAGTTTTAACAAAATTTTTTAACTAAACTCTAAGAAAATGTATATGAGTTTTTAACAAAATTCTAAGAAGTTTTAACTTAATTCTAAGAAGTTTTTACTAAATTCTAAGAAGTTTTTAACAAAATTCTTAGAAGAGAAATATGAGCTTTTAACTAAATTGTAAGAGTTTTCATGGGTCCATACCCCATGGGATCAGACCCAATTGGGTTCGGACCTGATGGATCGTTAAGGTGGCCATAGATTTTGATCCAAAATGTTTGTCCGTTTTAATCTACTTTGCTTAGTTTTTGAGATACGGGAATTTCGGGTCTAATAGAGTCTTGAGGGTCTTGAGTAGGGTTGCCAGACGTCCCGCATTTGGCGGGATTGTCCCGCTTTGTGTCAACGTTTCCCGCGTCCCGCGCGGGATTCGAAATTCCCGCTTTTTTTATTAGAAGGTTAGAAAGTGCATAAAAGTTTCCATAGCACCAAAATTTTTAAAACTGAAGCGAGTGGAAGAGTTCCCTCTTTTCGTACGTTAAACACAAAGCAAATACATACATCTATTGGGAAAAAGTAAAGTTTACGAAATAAGGAAGGCTACGTGTCTTGCGATTCACGAAATAAAGCGGTGGGTCTGCAAAACATGTTCATGATGTAAAATATAAGAAATTATCCCAATATCTCTAAAACTACTCGATAAAGGGCAAAATGACAAATAAATTAATGCCTCAACGGAAACTTGACAGGGTCCATTTTTGTGTCTCGAAAATTTTAAAATTTGTTACTAAATACTTCCGTAAATAACAGATCCCGAAAATAGTAAAAAATTTTAGATCTGATATCAGATAATATATAAAAAATTTAATTTTGTCCGAAAAATTTTCAGTTTTTCACTAAAGTTAGAATGTCTTTAGAAAAAGAAAAAATAGTTAAGTCAATTCTTGACCCGAAAAAACTTTTCTGAATTTTCAATCCGTTATTAATGCATTTTTTTTGTCCCGCCAAAACTTTTTAAATCCCTCCATTTTTGTATTTTTTTTGTATTTGTCCCGCTTTTTCGAAATAAATTTCTGGCAACCCTAGTCTTGAGATTTTGCCATTTTTAACTAAATTCTAAGGAATTTTAACTAAATTGTATGAAGTTTTAACTAAATTTTATAAAAAAAATATTAGTTTTTAACTTAATTCTAAGCCTTTTTTTCAACAAAATTTTAAAAAGTTTTAACTTAATTCTAAAAATCCTAAGAAGTTTTTAACTAAATTCTAAGAAGTCCGCTTCCTCAATTCTAAGAAGTAAAATAACCGTATTTGTAGTAAATTTTAACTAAACATGAACTAAATTTTGTGTGAACATATATTTAGGAAATGTGTCTTAAAAATAAATATATATTTCCTAAATTTGGGGAAAATTTCTTTGGCAGTAAGAATTTTTTTCCTTATATTTAAGAAGTCCATTTTAGGAAAACTATGAACTATTTATAAGTACATGAACTAAAATTTGTTCCTTATAGTTAGGAAAATTAAAATTAAGTTATGTCTTTTCTTTCAGTGTGTCTGTGGAAGACACGATATAGTTAAAAATAAAAAAAAACTAGACTCCTGAAGTTCGGCATGAATAATATTCGAAAAAATATTCGTATATTCGTATAATCAGCCTATGACCAGTAAACATATTCATTGAATATGCTGATTATTTTCGTATATGGACAAAATTGGGATAAAAAAGTTCTTTCTTATAGAACTAAACCAACCTCTGAAAACGCCACTTTATTAAGAGATTTTTGTACTTTTCTTTAGTAAATGCAAGATTTTTATGTCAGAAGAAGTTCAAGGTCCTGCACTTGGAAACAGGGGAATAGATAATAATAATTTTCACCAATTTTTTTACAATCATATCTTCGTTGATCAAATGATCAATCATAGTATAATGCATTTTAACTATGATTCTCGCAATTATAACTGTGCATTTTGAAAATCTTCTTTAAAGCATCGGTTTCCAATATATATTTTTTAGGAGTTGGTATATATCTTCCAATATGGTCTTCCTAACCTTTAAACAATAGCCGAGGCTTATATAATGTGTAGTTGCATTTATTGGTAAAACACCGGCGTAGAAATCGTTTTTCATTCTGAATCAAAAATTAATGACATAAATATTAAACGACTATAAGGGGAGTCTTGGAGCATCAAACAAACAAAAAAAAGTACCTCAATAAAAACCAAATTTTGAATATACTTAAAACAATGCAAAAAAAAAAAATCTGAAAATTTTCTCTCAGTTTTTTGTGCGTAAATTCTTAAAAAACAGTAGTATTGAAGTGGCAGTATTATTATGAATAACACACATATTCTCACATTGTATTGTTGATAACTTGCAACTCACAATCACAGTGGTCGAGGATGATGATCATGACTACGACAATGATGATGTTTTATATTAGGGTTATACATATCGCACTCAACAAAGATTCTCTGCGACAATCGATAAAGGAAATGATTTTTTAATTCTTAGCTTATTGTAATTAAACTAATCATTGTTGATGTATTTGGGGACGGAAATAGCGAATATGAGCTCAGACTTTTTAAATTAAAAATGGCGAATCTAATATAATGAAAAATTTTATTTTAAGTTTGTTACTAAGTTGTCGGTTTGGCCAAAAACTTTGATTTTGATGATTTTTAGGATTCTACATCTGATTTTGGTATCAAAGATATTAAATTCAAAATGGCGGATACAATATGGCGAACATAATTTTTTAATTCTAAGCGCTCCCTTCTTTAAGCAAGTTTAGGTTTTGTAAAAATGGCAACAAAATCGGATAATGACTTTAAAAATCATTAACAAGACAAACCGACATTTAAAACCCTACTGATGATAACACTAACTGGGGTGTTTGAAACCGGTATGGGAAATACCAAAAATGTCTATAATTTTAGGAATTCAATTTTTCTTCTGCATTTTTTTCAACTTGAACGTTATAACAAATATAATTAGAGCCCGTGCTCGATCAGAACTTACAGAGAAAATCAAATAAAATTACTGACAAAATTTGTCGCCATTAGGCACGTCTTCGAAACAGAAAATGCAAATTCCTTTATTTGTGTCTGCAATTTCAGATCATGTTGGTAACCCTTGCGAAATAATGTAAGAGACAAAAAAGTTGAAAAAAAAGTATGAAGTGAGGTTGAGATTGCTACAAATAGAATTGCAGTGTTGGAAACTGTCAAAATTTATTCTGTAGAAACTATAAATATTCACATATATAAAAAACTGTTTTCATTAACAAGACAAACCAACATTTAAAATCCTACTGATGATGACACTAACTGGGGTGTTTGAAACCGGTATAGGAAATACCAGAAATGTCTATAATTTTTAGAAATTCAATTTTTCTTCTGCATTTTTTCAACTTGAACTTGAACTTGAAATATATATATAAAAAACCGTTTTCATTAACAAGACAAACCGACACTGAAAATTTGCCGTTTCTTACCCCCTCATATGCACCCCCTAAATATGAATTTGGTCCACTAAAAAAAAAAATATTTGTTCCTTTATTTTTCCTGCTGTACAAAATAAAACCAATTCCATAAAGATCCGCGGGTGACTCTAGGGAGACTTCCTTTGCTATTTCAAATCTATACCCTCCAACCACAGTATGGGGGTATACTCACTTTGTCATTCCGTGTGTAACGCATAGAAATATCGGTCTAGGATCCTATAAAGTATATATTTTATTGATCAGTGATCGATTCTAAGACATTCTAACGATGTCCGTCCGTCCGTCTGTCCGTCTGTAATGGACACGATACAGTCCAAAATAAAAGAGCTAGACTTCCGAAGTTTGGCACGAATATGTCTTTTATTCCTAGGCAGGTTAAGTTCGGAAATGGGCAAAATCGGACCAAGGCGAAAAATTTCCCCCTTAGAGAACTAAACCAACCTAAGAAAAAACACATTTTTTGCAGTGTTTTTTGGACTTTTCTTAAGCAAATTTAACATTCTTATATCAGAAAAAGGTGCCCCAGCGCCTCTCACCAAATCCCCAACTCCCCCCCCCCAAAAAAAAATAAATTTAAAATTTTAAATTTATTTTTTTTACATATTGGAGGGTATAAAAGATTCGGCACAGCCAAATGTAACACTTTCACTTGTTATACCCTCCAACCACAGTATGGGGGTATACTCAATTTATCATTCCGTGTGTAACGCATAGAAATATCGGTCTTGGATCCTATAAAGTATATATTTTATTGATCAGTGATCGATTCTAAGACATTCTAGCGATGTCCGTCCGTCTGTCCGTCTGTAGAGGACACGATACTGTCCAAAATAAAAGAGCTAGACTTCCGAAGTTGGGCACGAATATGTCTTATATTCCTAGGCAGGTTAAGTTCGGAAATGGGCAAAATCGGACAAAGGGGAAAAAAGTTCCCCCTTAGAGAACTAAACCAACCTAAGAAAAAACGCATTTTTTGCAGTGTTTTTTGTACTTTTCTTAAGCAAATTTAACATTCTTATGTCAGAAAAAGGTGCCCCAACGCCTCCCACCAAAGTTTTTAAGATATTCGCGTTTTAATATTGAAATATTTGGGTCTCCTCTGTAACGTATTCTTTAGTTGCTCAAAGACAATAGAACTCGATTTTGTAAAAATAAGGCATCTTTATTCCGAATCTGGCATCCAAATTTTTCTATCGCGTACTGTTTTTGAAATATTGGCGTTTGAAAAACTCAAACTCTACTGTGACGCACTTATATTCTTTATAAATCACACTAAAATTTTCAAACGCGAATATCTCAAAAACAGAACATGCTTGAAAAATTTGGATGGCAGTTTTGGAATCAGGAGGTACTTTTTATATGAATTCAAGTCCTATTTGGGGAAGCAAAGTAAGAATACGTAACAGTGGACCCCTAAAAGTGCTAAAATATTGTTTATTTTTTACTTTTTATCAGCGAATATCTTAAAAACGGTACGTGCTAGAAAAATTTGGACGGTATACTTGGAAGCAGGAGACCAAAAGCTATAAGGACCAGTTAGAAATTTCACTGGGAGGTTTTTGCTGTCGAACAGTGTTATTAGTATAAATATTACAAAAAAATACTCTTTCAATCAATCTTACAAAAAGATGTGACAAAATCACTTAGAAGTTCTAAATCACCAAATAAAAATGGCATAATCACACCGAAAATGCCAAGAAATATGTACTTCTAAAGAAGTGATGAAAAAGCGCTTCCAAAAGGTCAAGTTATATTAACATCCGGATCACTACTTCAGAAGTTGTGATAAGAATTGTAATATATATGTACTTAATAAACACTAGTGATATATGTTTTACTTAAGTGTCAATTTTTCGCCACTGAAAAGTGGCGAAAAACAGAACATACTTTGTGTGTCACGCCCATATTAAATTCATCAATGTTTCAGTTGAAGAAGAAGTACATCTGGTTCATAAGTTGTGGTGAATTTTGTAGTGAATGGTAAGCTCTTTTTTTGCTGGGTAGAGTTTATGGGGTTCCCGACTGATATTTCGATGCTTTACACACGATGGTTTATAACTACTTCAGACTTTTTTTTTGTAACTGCCAGCTTAACCCAGCTCTAAAAGTAGTAAAATAAATATCACCCAAATACTCAAATTTAGTCAGTCTATAGAAAAGTCATGAGTAGCAGTATTATTATCATCATCCGCAGCAGTTGCAAGCAATTTTTTTTTGTTTGTTTTGTTGCCATACATGTCATTGTTTATAATTGTTGTATTGGGTATTGTTTTTATTTAACTTCTCTTTTTTTTTTGTTCAAAGTGTAGTCTGTTTAATGCGTTCCTGTTCATATTCTTTTGGAGGAGACTACCATCCTACCAACTGAATCATATATGAGACCAAAGGAACAACAGCAGCAGCAAAAAAAGTTTTACATTAAAAATTCATAAATCAATTATGGAATGTGTGCATGAAAATATTATTAGTTTTGTTTGGTATTTTTTTATTTCCTTTCAGCTTCCTTGCTGATGATATTTCTGTATGTCTGTCTCTTTAACTGGGCTTATATGGTAAAAGAGGATTTTTTTTTTCATGGTGTACTTACAATTAGAGGCTTTTTTTCAAATAAAGTTTAGTAGTTGGCGTCATTTCACAGTGCAAAAGGATTTTAATAAGGAAAAAAGTTTAGAAGAACAGAAAACAGAAAAAAATTGCATCATTTATTGGTGACTCTGGCGTCTGGCCTTGTTTTGAAATTGAAAACAAAAACTCACAACAAAAGCATCTTTCAGAATGAAAGAAACAGCATCAGCCGCAGCAGAGTTATTATGATGACGACAATGATTGTTTTGGTTTTATGCATGAATATTTGCTAAGGTTTTTTTTTTGCTATACCTCATGCATGCATGTTGGATGAATGCATGCATTCATACTTTTGCTCCGTATGCGAGAATGTGAAAAATTTCGTTTACTATGCAATGCGTGAAATATACGCTTGGGATGACAAAATATTTTTTCCTGTATTCAAAATTGGTATTCACTACAGTTGTTGGGTGTTTATTGAATTTGCACAAATATTTATAATTAATATTAATAATTTTTCACTTTATGAAAGAATCGTGCAGAACAGAAGATCGCAAGATGAGGATTTTTTTTGTTTTTGAAGTAAATTATAAAGTTTAAATTTTTATGAAATAACTGAAAATTTGTGTGTATGTTTCTTTTTACAAAAAGCAATATGAAATATTGAGAGAAAAAATCTTAAATGTCTAATTTAAGAATAAATTAGTAGCCATATTTATTAAATTAATATTTTCGAAATATGACAATAGGTGCGTTTTATGAATAAATATGCTTATGATGATGTTGGTTACCATAAGTGTTTTGTTTTTCGAGAAACTAAATTGTATTCCTTTTGCTTATAGTACTTATAATCAAGAAGCAGCACCCGTCTATTGTTGTTGTTTTTATGGATGTTGCTATAATCTATGTTAGTAGTTTCCAAGCACTTCTGAGATCAATGGTTCCCATCCGTTGATTCTCGACCCACTGAGGGGGCAATTTGAATGTTTCAGGGGGGCAACGAGCAATTCTTTAAGATTTTCATTAGAAAAAAATTACCTAAAAAAATATTTTTTTAGTTAAGTTAACTACAAATATTAAGTTACTTGTTAAAGGGTCATTCTTAGTGAAATCAATCATGAATAGTTTTGACCCCCTTCGATATATAACAAATGATAAAAAACTAACAAATGATAAATTTTCAGCGCTCTAAGTCAACAGGGGCCGAAAATACGGAGGGTCAAAATTTCCCCTAAAATCTCCCAGTAGCGACACTTTACACCGTAAGAACTTAATATCGTTGGTTCTATTATAGCTAGAAAGCCCATTTTTGGTTTGTTTTGAAGCTCATAATATGCTCTACAAGACCTACCATAACCAAAAAATTTTTGAAAAAAATAAGGGTTACATCCTTTATTTTAAGGTCGTGATACAGGGATTGATTTCACTAACAAGGAAAGTCTCCCTGGTGTCACCCTCCGATCTTTATAAAATTTGGATATGTTGTTAAGAACGAAAATTAATTCGACACGTATTTTTTTTAGCGGCCCAAACTCATTTTTAGGGGGGTTCGATTTGTATGGAGGGAAATTGACCTTTTCAGTTTTTTACGATTTACGCCTATTTAAACAAAATTAATAAAAGCATGTGTGGTATCAGACTAAAGGTATTAAAAATACCTATCTCTTGGTGCTAAACGATTTACTTGAGTTTGAGTTGAGTTGAGGGTGGGTTGTACAAGCCTAAAAATAAGTAAATTTTCTAGGCAAGTCCATGGCGCTCAGACTTAAAATAGTCCATTGTACCGTACCCTGAAAAGAAAGATTAAGTAAGGGTGATAAAAGGTTGAGAAGAAAAAGAAAGAAAAGTGCTTGTTCAGAATTTCTCAGTTGCTTTCACAAACTTGAGAAAATCAGACAAGGGAAGTCCATGGACCGTGTCCATAGACAGAATATCAGAACCCAATATCCGCAGTCTAGCCCTTGAGAACGCTGGACAACAACAGACGTAATGTTCAGTTGTGTCATCATCCTCAAGACAAGCCACGCATAATGGGTTTGATAAGACACATAATCTCGTCATATGACGAGCACAGGCATTGTGTCCCGTAATTAAGCCAGTAAGTCTGCGACAGTCTATTCTACTGAGGCTGAGTAGATAGTTAGCCACTTTCTTGTCTGGCTTAATCACAAAACATTTGGTATTCTTGCATGCCAACTCATTTGACCATCTTTCCATGAAAGTTTCTTTCATATGAGAGTTGATCCAACGCATCAACCATGTCAAGCCAATACCAATTTGAGGTTCCGGATTGTAAGAAATTGTATCAGAGCCAAGATTTGCCAAAGAGTCGGCAATCTCGTTTCCCCGTATTCCCCTATGACCCGGAACCCACAGAAGACTGACGCTATTCCCACATGAGACCTCATTGAGTCTGCGTCTACATTCCTGGACAATTTTGGATGAAGTGACTGGAGATTCAAGTGCAATGAGCGCAGCCTGGCGGTCACTGCAAAAAACGATTTACTAAAAACACAAGGTATTTCGAATTATAAAAGAAATTTGTAAAATTTACAAAATTTCTTGAGTGTAAGGGGGACATGGTAATTTTTGTAACTTTAAAGTGGGGCAGGGTTCAACAAGATTGGGAACCATTGACTTAGATCAACGAACATTAATCAACTTTTTACACGTACACAATCCGTGGAAAATTTATCTTTAATTTTTTCCACAGATACTCAAGAATTCTGAAATTTTCGAAACACATTTATTTTCTAGTGTTTTTTTAATACCAGTTTTTGGAAAAAATTCAGAACTATGTCTGAATTTGCCAAATGTAACCTAAAAATCGATGCACCAAAAAACACGGTATTTTTATTTTGTTTTTTTAGATTTAAATTGAAATTTCAAATAATTCTCCAAAATTGTCAAATTTTCAGTTAGGTTTGATTTTCAAGAAATTTGACTTTGAACTTTAAAGTAGTTATGCGAACGTGACACGAATTTTTCGTGATTCACGCGTGATCGTGAGTGAATTTATTTTTACTCACGTGAGCGTGATTGCGCGTGATTAGTAAAAATAGTTTTGCGCGTGAGCGTGCGTGAGTAGTTTTTGCTTCGTGAGTTTGCGTGATTGTTTTGAGCTGACTGAAATAGAAAACAAGTAAACAAATTGTCATAATATTGAATTTTGAGGGTAATTAATACAAAATTCTGATTTAAATAAATTTTTATGATTGTTTTTAGGAAATTATATAATTTTTGTGCAAGAAATCAAAAAAAGTAAAATAAAAATTTGTTTATTTTAATTTCGTAAGTCTTCGTGAGCGTGATTATTTTGTGAGCGTGAGAATATTTTTATTTCATGAGCGTGAGTCAAAATTCACTCATACGACCATCTCTACTTTAAAGTAACATAAAATATGTTAATATTGAGCAATTCTTGCGTGACATCGCCTTTGTTTTCATTTTTTCTACTGTAACTAAACAATTCTAAAGTTTCCGAAACACATCTATTTAATAGAGTTTTGTATGGACTATCAATTGGCATTATGTGTTTTTGGAAAAAATTCAGAACTGGTCTTGAATTTTTAAAATTTCTGATAAAAATTGATTTTTTTTAAAACAATATTTTAAATATTATAATGGGCCATTCCAGAAAATTTAGCTCAAATTTTAGTCATTTTTGGAAATGGTGTCTCAGATTAATTTGAACCTTGACACATAGATAGCCCTCATAAATATGATATATGTACCATATATCGTTTTTTTACATTTGGTGTATTTAACGAATTATGGCGGGTCAAAGATTGACTTTTTAAGCAAAAGTGAGAAAAATACACACAAAAAATTATTCGCCAAAAAATTTCAATTAAATCTATTGATCAACAAAATTTAAATGATTCAATTATTGTTTTGATCAACATTTTTGTTATTTTCTTTAACAATCAAATTACAAATTTTCAACATACCAGATTTTTTTTTCGCTTCAATTTATTTGAATACATTAATTCAAAAATATACTTTTTACTACGGTTTTACTTTTTTTATTGTCGGGAACATATTGGAAAGCAAAAAATATGAATTTCTTCATAATTTTTCCATAAGCGTGAAATTCATTTGTTAAATCAATAATTATTTTAATTGACTTTAAATAAAAAATCAATCAAATTTTTGATCAAAATCGAAAAAATGATTAATTAAAATAAAAATCAATTAATCACCTACAATTTGATGATTGATATAACAATTTTTTTTATCGGAGGAGTTTCAATTAAAAAATTAATTGAATCCGCGTTTTTGTTGATTGACTTTCGTTTTCAATTCTTTCTGTGTACATCACGTTTAAAGAGCTGTAACTTCTTAACCAACGACCCGATTTTCACAAATTTAGGCTCATATGAAAGCTGGGGTTCTTCTTTTAGAAAATATTTTTAAAATAACACATTTTTTTTACAGAAATGATGCAAAAATGCAAAAACATTTTTTCTTTTCGAATATTTAAAAAAACACATCTTCGATTTTTTTTAAAAAGATTCTGGTGAAAAATAACAATGTTTTGTATAACATATTCAAAATTCAGAGTGGGATCTCCATGGGATCAAAAAATATTCTGTTTTAAGTACGAGGTTCTCATATTTTTCCCTTAGAAAATTTAAATTTCTAATGTTTTACAAAATTTTAATAGTATAATTTTCATTGAAAATTTAAATTTTTATATTGAAGAAACATAAAATTTTAATTTTCTAAGGTAAAATTTAAGAACTTCGTACTAAAACCAGAATATTTTTTGATCCCATTGGGATCCCACTCTGAATTTTGGATATGTTGTACAAAACAGTATTGTTTATCACCAAACTTTTTTTTTTAAAAATCAAAGATGTGTTTTTTTAAATATTCGCAAAAAAAAAATGTTTTTGAATTTTTGCAACACTTCTGAAAAAAACCGTATGCTTTTGAAAATATTTCCTAAAAGAAGAAGAATTAAGCTTTCATATGAGCCATTACTTGTGATAATCGGATTACTAGTTAAAAAGTTAGAGCATGTTAAACGTCATGTATTTTTCTGACTTTTGGTAAAAAAGTCGAACTTTGACCCGCGATAATTTGAAAACTACAGCAAATTTTGAAAATCTAAAAATGCAACTTATCTCATATAAACGTGGATATCTATGAGCCAAATTCTCAGTGGCGTCCAAAGGTATGTTTCCGAACAGTGGGGCGAAAATTTTTGGAATTACCCTAATATATTAAATATTTTAAAATAAAAGTTAAATAATTTAATTAATTTCAGGGAGCATTTGTTTTTAATTTTCGATAAAATTTACTTCAAAGATTAAACAAATTTTCTCGAAAACAAAAAAAATAACTGCTCTCCGAAGATTTAAAATTTTATATAAAATTTTTATGAACTTTTATTTAAAAATATTTTTAAAAAATTAAAACCACACAGAAAAAATATGGAGGAAGCAAATTTGAGCAATCACTTGTTTAAATTTAAAAACAAAAATTGAGTAATTTTTTAATTGACGCAATTAAAAATTTACTTATAAATTTTAAAAACTTTTAAGTAAATAATTAATTAAAAATTTTATATTTTTTTTTAATTTTTTTTAAACTCTCATAGTTTTTTGAGTTTTCGTTTAGTTTATAGTTTTTTGTGTATGTATATGAAAGTTTCCAATCGTCTTTATAAAATTTTCCTATGTTTTTGAGAAATAAATATGTTTGGTAAAGTTTAAAAAAACAATTTTTTTTTTTTTTTGTAAAAAAATTGAAAACTTTTTTAAACTTTTAAAAAAATAAATAGATAAATTTTGAGTAAATTTTTAATTGTGTCAATTAATAATTTACTCAATTTTTTTTTTTTCAAACATTTAATAAATCTTTATTAAATATTATCTCAATACTATTAAATCGTTTACTGGTGCAAAATTGAAAAAATTTTTACTCAATAGTATTAAAAATTTACTCAAATATTTTTTTTATTTTTTTCTGTGTACATAACAAATACAGTTGTCACAACCGTAAAAATTCCAACCTCATATTTGAGGTTGTTTAAACCGGTGATTCCTTGTTTCAACTAAATTTCGGTTGTCACAACCGTATTGCTGTTTTTTATGTATTATGTATTCATAATAAATAATTACTGATTATTTTAATACCATATACATGAAAGTAGGAGCGTAATACACCTTAAACCAAAACAACCATTGAAAGTCAAACTATGATTTCTTCGAAATCGAAAATCATAATCTGTGATATTTCGGTTTCTGAAATATAAACAAAATTCTCATAATTATTTCGTTTCTAAACTTTTTACACACCTTGTTATTATTTACCTTATTTTTTAAATTATGTAAATTCCATTATAATATGGTAGCTTTGATAGAATAAAACACGCAATAAATTTTGACAGCCCATAACCAAAAATTCAATCTGTATTTAATGTGTATTAACATTTCAAATAATGGTGCTTATTATGCCCAAAAATCCACAAATATCCACATACAAATCCAACTACCAACCTATAAACATAAATGAACCATAATCAAATCAAACATAATAATAGTATATTATTTTCGAATAAAGGAGTGGCAATATCAACACCTTTTAAATAACAGGAATTAAACCAAATCTAAAAAATATACAAACAAAAAACAAAAAGGGAAAAATACTTAAACAACCACAACAAATATTTATATGATTTGTATCTTTATGAATGTTGTAACCCCACAAAGGAATACTATTGATAACAACGACGATAATACACTTAACCAGCATAATGGTGGGGAGGACGACAATGAGAACAAATAAAACAACCAATATTGGGTCTTATTTAGAATCAATGAATGAATGAAATTTCAACAAGTGGCATTATACATAAATATTTTATTTTTATTGAACCAACAAACAACGACAATTTAGATAGAAAACAATTTTTTAAAACAGAAAAAAAAATAAATTGTTGACCAAAGTGAAAGAAAAAAAACTTGTTCACAATACACCGTTTTTGGACGGAATTTGAATTAAAAAAGTGTAATGTAAGACCAATTAAAAACAATTTAAAAAACTGTAATCGAGCCCGACCATGCACTGAAAAAAATAACTATACTGAAATTAAATAAACACTGTTATTAATTTAAGTAAGTAAATTTTTTTGAATTTACTTCAACTTATCTTAATATAAGGTGGTTTTACTTAAAACAAAGAAAATAAACTTGAAGATAGTACATGCAAATACTTAAAAAAGCACAAACATTTTCCTTAATTTGTTTTTTTAAATTAAGTTAAATATTCTTTACATTTATGGCGAATTGATTGCATTTAAGAAAAAAAGGGTTTATTAAAAAATTTCGTTTTACTTAAAAGAAAAAAATTTAAATTGTGTGCAAAAAAAATAAATAAGTACGTAACTTACTTAAAAATAGTATACACATATTCAAGACCTTGAATCAAATAAGTACTAATCTTTAATTCCAAAACGCATTTTCTCTAATTTAATTAATTTTTGTTTTAATTTATGAAAAAAGTAATCTTTATTTTATTGATTTCATTGACTATATTTGAATCCATATCTTCATCAGTTTAAGAAAGAATTTACTTAACTTAAGGAAAAATACTTAAGGTATTTTGGGGACCCCATCTGAGGGCCCCATCTGGAGACCCCATGAAACCCTAACTTTAAATCCAAATTTCGATTTTCGCGGAATTTTTAAATGCCTATAACTCTGCAAATACTGCAGATACGAAAAAAGTTCTAAAGGCAATTTTGTAGTCCCTAACTTGTAGAATATGACCGCCGAAGATCCGAAAGCTCTCCGAGTTATAGTTTTCGAGTTATTTCATGATCAAATTTCTCAAGACCCCATTCCCATATCTCGAAAACTAAGCAAGATAGAGCGATTCTGACCAAAATTTTGGATCAAAATCAATAGTGACCATATAATAGTGTACGCACATACTCATGGGCGGACCCCATATATGGGGGCCCATATGGTCCTCACATTGGGACTCCATAGGGTCAAGAGAATCCGTAAGTTTAAGGAAATGTTTACTTATTTTAAAAAAATATTTTTCATCTGGATAAAAACAATTAAACTTATATTAAGTACAATTTTACTTACTTTTAAGATATATTTAAGTAAATGCATTACTATGTTTTAGGAAAAAATATACTTGGAAGAAGAATTAATATCTTTGGAGCCCTCGCATACCCTCCTTTTTTTAAATTAAATTCAACATGCTTTAAAAATGGTAAATTTTTTTTTCAGTGTGTGATGCCCTACACAAGTGTTTACTGGAAAATGGGTCTCCAGTCTAAACATGAACCGATTGGATAGCTGCTTTGTTCAAGGGAGAATCCAGCAGGATTTTTTTAAATCCACACGAAAAAAAAAGACATAACTAAAATTTAGGAAAACATTTCTTAAAAAATTTTTCATTAAATTTCCTTTAATTTAGTTAAATCTAACTAAAAAATGGGAAATTTTCCTAACTATGAGGAAAAAATTTTAGTTCGTGTACTTATAAATAGTTCATAGTTTTCCTAAAATAGACTTTTAAAATATAAGGAAAAAAATTCTTACTGCCAAAGAAATTTTCCCCAAATCTAAGAAACATAACTTTTACTTTGAAGATACATTTCTTAAATATATGTTCACACAAAAAATAGTTCAAGTTTAGTTAAAAATTACTATAAATAACTTCACCGAATTTCACTTCTTTGAATTGAGGAAGCAGACTTCTTAGAATTTAGTTAAAAACTTCTAAGGAATTAGTTAAAACTTCATAGAATTTAGTTAAAAGCTCAAATTTATCTTCTTAGAATTTAGTAAAAAGCTTCTTAGGATTGAGTTAAAACTTCTTAGAATTTTTTCTTAGAATGAAGTTAAAAATTTCTTAGAATTTAGTTAAAAGCTCATATTTGTTTTCATAGAATTTAGTAAAAAACTTCTTAGAATTTTGTAAAAACTTTTTAGAATTTAGTTAAAATTTCTTAGAATTAAGTTAAAAATTTGAAAATGGCGAAATCTCAAGACCCTCAAGACCCCAAATTCCCGTATCTCAAAAACTAAGCAAGGTAGAGCAAAACGGACAAAAATTTTGGATCAAAAATTATGGCGACCCCCAGCAAAAAAGTGCGGAGTACTTCTATTTGGAGTGCTTTAAAACTATAACAAATGTAATGAAATACAACAAAAATAAAAAAAAACACAAGAAAAAATCGCAAAGGACTTCTTTTCTACTCCATAAAAAGTTGATATTCAGCTCTTAACTCGTTACCTTCCGCGACACTCCCATACAAAAGTAAGTAGATATTCAGTAGATAAGAAGTACTCCGAGCTTTCAAACAACTTCCAACTACTTACATTTGTATGGAGCTGTCGCGATAGGTAATGAGTTAAGAGCTGAATATCTATGAATTCTGGAGTAGAAAAAACTGTTTGTGTGTTTTTGTCTTGTGTTTTTTGTTATTTTTGTTGTATTTCATTACATTTGTTTTAGTTTTAAAGCACTCCACTGGGAAGTGGTAATGACTTTTTTTTGCAGGGCCCTTAATGACCCATCGGGTCCGAACCCAATGGGGTCTGGACCCATGGAGTCTAGACCCATGAGGTCCGAAACATCTTAGAATTAAGTTAAAAACTCTTATAATTTAGTTACAAACTCATATTTATCTTCTTAGAATTCAGTTAAAAACTTCTTCGAATTAAGTAAAAACTTCTTAGAATTTAGTTAAAAACTCAAATACATTTTTGTATTATTTAGTTCAAAAATTTTGTAAAAACTTCTTAAAATTAGTTAAAACTTCTCAGAATTTTTCTATTTTTTAGTTAAAATTGTTTTCCCTATTTTTGAGAAAAATATGAACTAAAACCAATGAAAACAAGTAAGAGTGTTAAATTCGGCTGTGCCGAATCTTTTATACCCTCCAACATGCAAATAAATAAAAAAAAAATTGCAGGGGCGTCTTTTTTTTTTGGGGGGGTCGGTAGTGGTAATTGGGGGGCACAATTCCTCTCGAATAAGTGTTAAAAAAAAAAATTCTTATGCTTTTTGCACTAAAGAAATACAAATTTATCATTATATAAAAAAAAAAAAAATTATTCCACGCCCATAAAAGGGGGGGGGGGGCGGACCGTGAAACGATTTTTTCTAATTCTGTGGGTCCAAATGCAGGACCTTGAACTTCTTGTAGCATTAAAATGTTGGATTTGTTAAACAAAAATACAAAAAATCATTTAAAAATATGGTATTTTTCAGAGGTTTGTTTAGTTCTTCAAGGGGGAACTTTTTTCCCCCTGGTCCGATTTTGCCCATCTCCGAACTTAACCAGCCTATGAACATAAGACATATATGTGCCAAATTTCAGGAGTCTAGCACTTTTATTTTGGACTGTATCGTGTCTTCCACAGACGGACGGACAGACGGACGGACGGACGGACGGACGGACGGACGGACGGACAGACGGACATCGCTAGAATGTCTTAGAATCGATCACTGATCAATAATATATATACTTTATGGGGTCCTACACCGATATTTCGATGCGTTACACACGGAATGACAAAGTGAGTATACCCCCATACTGTAGTTGGAGGGTATAAAAAGTGAGAGTGTTACATTCGGCTGTGCCGCATCTTTTATACCCTCCAAAATGTAACAAAACAATGTTAAAAAAATCCAGGGGAGTCTTTTTTTTGGGGGGGGGGGGGGTTGGAGGGAGACGTTAGGGGGCACCTTCCCCTTGCGATTTTGAACTTCTTCTGAGATAAGAATGTTGCAGTTGCTTAGAAAAAGTACAAAAAATTCGGTTTTTCTTAGGTTGATTTAGTTCTCCAAGGGGGAACTTTTTTTCCCTTGGTCCGATTTTGCCCATTTCCGAACTTAACCTGCCTAGGAATATAAGACATATTCGTGCCAAACTTCGGAAGTCTAGCTCTTTTATTTTGGACTGTATCGTGTCCTCTACAGACGGACAGACGGACGAACGGACAGATGGTCGGACGGACGGACATTGCTAGAATGTCTTAGAATCGATCACTGATCAATAAAATATATACTTTATGGGGTCGTAGACCGATATTTCGATGCGTTACACACGGAATGACAAAGTGAGTATACCCCCCTACTGTGGTTGGAGGGTATAAAAATCTTTGGAGTCATATCATTTCCTCTTTTTCTCAAAAATTTAGTTTATTTTCCCAGTTTCTAGTTCACTTTTTTTTGAGTGCAGATTTTTTTTTAGAACCATTTTTTTAAACAGGTTACAGATCCGTTTCATAATTATTATGTATCATATCGTCGAACTATATTCAATAAATGCCAACTCGAAAAAGCTTACTTTTCAGGAGAGCTAAAAAACTAGTTATTTCGCATATTATTGTAAAAATAAACAATGTACCTTCCATAAGATGCTTTAAATATTCTAAATAATTTTTACCTATGCCAAAAATTTCATATTTTGCACTTGTTTGCGTATTTTTCGGAGATGGCATTTATTACTGTATCAAAAAACAAATATTTTTTTAGAGTTGGCATATTTTGTCGGAAAATAAAAATATTTTTTTTTTTGAAAAATTTTTATTATTTATTTTTTTTTTTGATTTTGTTATCCTTAGTACGGTAATTGCAAAAACTAAAAAAAAAATAAAAATCTTTGCATATTTTTAAAAATTACTAGCTCCGAAAGCCTTTTAATTTCAGGGTGGTCAACTTTGGCACTCTGTAACTCACACTGTATTGTATAAGAGTCACTCCAAACTAGCTATTTTGAAAGCTTATGTCATTGACTTTATTTGCCCCACTCATAATGTTCCAATCTGATAAATAGTTTAAAAGTTACATATATATGTATAAGCATTTTTTTTTTTTTGCAAGCACTATTTACCGATATTTTCAAAATATCAATATCTCGAAAACTAGCCATTAGATATCAAAATCTTTACCAGATTCGTGTTCAGCATGACAACTGCAATGAGATACGTGGTTTAATTTTTTTCAAAAAAAATTTTGAAAAATTTTTGGAAATTTACAATGGGAGTTGGCATTTATTTTCACCAAAAAAATATGTACTTTGAGTTAGCAGAACCACAAAAATGGATGTAAAACGACAACAAATTATTTTTTTGCTCTGCAATTTTTACCACAGGGTATTGCATAGGGGAGCTATTTGCCATCGGAAACTCATTTCGGTCAAATTTGAGTTGGCATATTTTGAATATAGGTTCACGATATAACGAATTTAGAACTAGTTTCAGAAATATTCTAGAATTTATTCCAAAACTAATTCTAGATGAATCATTCATATCTTTAGAAATCTGAAAATATTATGAAAAATTTTTTGTGTAAAAAAGTTTTCAGTCTTAATTATTTTCCCTATTAAAAAATTCTCAAATTCTAAAATGCATATATACACACAAAAAAAAAACTTTTTCAAATTACCAGGAAGAGTCTCGTAATTCCATTTTACCTATATTTGGCAGTTTTCCTGGTTTTTTAACCAACAAATTTGGATCGAAATTTAATTTTTTTTTGTAATTTTGCAATTTTTTTTTGTTATGTTACAAACTTTCAAGACAATTTTACAAAAAAAATAAAGTAGTAAATTCGAGAATTCGTTGTAATTTTAATTGCGTCAAAAAACTGTAAATTTACAATTTTATTGGTAAAAAGCTTGTAAAATTAAAAAATTATTATTATTACTAGGAATTCTCGTAAAATAGGAGGTAGCAAAAAATCTAGTAAAGTTATGAAACCTTGTAAAATTACAAAATTATTAGTAAAAAGCTTGTAGAATTACTAGGAATTTTTGTCAAATAGGAGGTAGCAAACAAAAAAATGTTACAAGTTTTTCTTGTAATTTAAAAAAATTTTGAGTGTAAAAATTGACTCCCCTTAAAAATATTATTAAAATTATAAACATTCAGGAAACAGTGTAAACGAATGAACAAATATCATAATTTTTAAAAGCTTAACAGCTTTGGGACTACACCAACAGCTGTATAAACTCGTTCAATGAGCTGCTTCTTTTTTTTGGTTTTTTTGATATTAAGTCTACTCTATCTACTCCTGCTTATTATCAGCACGCAACTTACGTTTAAATATTCTGTATTTTAACGTTTTTATTTTGCTGTTATATATGGGGAATTCCATGCCAAATCACTCACTTTTAGGCCCGACCCCCTTCGATTAATTTTATTTTTGGATATGTTTTAGTACGTATTAAATGCAACTTCCAGCCAAATTTTCAGCCTTTTATACCAAGGTGGTGTTGAGTAATCAATTTTTCAAAATGGCGATTTTTTCCAAAAAATGAAAAAATTTAAATTTTCAATCAATTTTGACCAGTAAAAAATATAGATATATTAAAAAAAGATGGACAACATTTTGTTGGTAGTTAAATGTAGTTTTAGAAAAAAAAATATGAAAAATTATTCGAAGTAACTATCACTTGTTTTTTATCGTATAAAAATTAAAATCGACTTTTTGAAAAAGTCCGAAACCTTCGATTTTTTTTTAAAAATGTCAAAAAATTCTACTCTAAATTACGCAACTTTTAAGTCATAATTCTAGATGTGATCGTAATTCGTTCTATTTTTATTCAAATTTTGAAAATTGCACTTTTTTTTTTTTGACTCTGGTTTATTTTATATGGTGCTCCAAAAAAAATAATTTGGTAAATATTGACCGTAACTTCCCCTAGATATATTAACTTGGGTGTAAAAATACGTTTCAGAAAATTTTAGGATGATCGGACATGGGTAAGGCGTGCCGCATCGGCTTTGAAGTTTGAAAATCGGATTACAAGGGAAAATATGCATTTTTTTCTGTTTTCTTAATTTTTTTGGTATTTTAAGTTAATTTTGAATTCAAATGGTTACAGAATTGAAATGTAGAGTAAAATGTCTCTCTATTAAGGTCATAAAAACCGAAATCGGTTTAAAATCAGCCAAGTTATTACAACTTCCCCAGGCATCTAACGTGTGGCAGACAACTTGATTAATCAATACAATCCGATTTTTGAAATTCATTGAAATTTTCTACTGTAATAACATTTTTTTATTCTTCAAGTTCAAATGTTATTAGATGACAAGTATTTTTCATATTGTGTTTTGCTAACATTTTTTAAATTAGTGCTAAAAATGCCTGCATTTTCCACACCCTTTTGAAATCTCTATTTTAAAAAAAAAAATATTTTTTTTGTTTTAAAATTTGGAAAAGTCAAAAAAATATTACACTGAAACATGAATAATGAAAAAATGTTATTACAGTAGAAAATTTCAATAAATTTAAAAAAAGGGCCTCGTATTTTTTAATTAAGTTGTATGGCACACGCTAGATGCCTGGGGAAGTTGTAATAACTTGGCTGATTTTCAACCGATTTTAGTTTTTAGTACCTTATTAGAAAGGCATTTTACTCCACATCATAATTCTGTAATCACTTGAATTAAAACTTAACTTAAAATACCAAAGAAATTGCGAAAACAGAAAAAAAATCATATTTTTCCTTGTAATCCGTTTTTTAAACTTCAAGGACCATGCTAAGCGCCTTACACATGTCCGATCGTCCCAAATTTTTGTGAGACGTATATTTACCTCCAAATGAATATATTTAGGGTAAGTTAGGGTCAGTATCTACCATTTTTTTTTTTTTTTGGAGCTCCATATAAAATAAATCAGAGCCAAAACATAAAAGGTGCAATTTTAAAAATTAAAAAAAAAATAGAAAGAATTGTGATCACATCTCGAGTTATGGCTTAAAAGTTGCATAATTTAGAGTAGAATTCTTTTAGTTTTTTACAAAAAAATTGAAGGTTTCGGACTTTTTCAAAAAGTTGATTTTAATTTTTAAACGTCAAAAAATAAGTGATAATTACTTCGAATAATTTTTTCACATTTTTTTTCTAAAACTAAATTTAAATACCAACAAAACGTTGTCCAACTTTTTTTAAAATATCTATATTTTTTACTGGTCAAAATTGATTGAAAATTTAAATTTTTTCATTTTTTGGAAAAAATCGCCATTTTGAAAAATTGATTACTCAACACCACCTTGGTATAAAAGGCTGAAAATTTGGCTGCAAGTTGCATTTAATACGTACTAAAACATATCCAAAAATAAAATTAATCGAAGGGGGTCGGGCCTAAAAGTGAGTGATTTGGCATGGAATGCCCCATATATTTTCAGTTTTAATGGTACTTGTAGCATACAACATTTCTCTTTTAAAAATTTTTTTCCTGTTCAATATATTTTTTTTTGTATATTTTGGGGTCCTTGTATATTAGGGTGGAACGTTTTTTTTTTTGTTTTTTTGTTTTATTTCGTTAAGTGTCTTTATCGGCGCAGTTGCCTTTTAGGGTCAATATTAACACACTCAAATATTTAACCGTTTGGGCAATCACTAGTCAAAATATTATGCTAATTTTACTAAATAGATCTAATTTGATCCGTAAAATAATAATAACAAATAATATCTAATTGTATTACTTTAGATCAAAAATATAAAAATTCATACAATTTGATCCGAAATTTGGTCAAATCTAATTATATCAAATTGGTCTTATAATATCTATTTATTATATAATTTGATGACAAAACCAAAATACGAATATAATCATATATGGAGCAATATCTAACCATATAAAGTGGATCAACCGTATCAAGGTGATAGATACAATTTTATATAAATTTATACGGAAGCATATCTATATATATAAAAGAGTAATGTGACTGACTGACTGACTTATTGACTGATTCATCAACGCCCAGCCCAAACCGGTGAAGCTAGAGACTTGAAATTTGGACTGTAGGTTCACCTCCCGGAATATAGATCCACTAAGGCTGGATTTTTGTCAGTGTTGATTCTAAGGGGGTAAAAAGGGTAAAAAACTGTACTTTTGGTACTTTTTATATCTCCTGAAATAATGGTCGTAGAGACATGAAATTTGGACTGTATGTTCACCTCCCGGAGTATAGATACACTAAGGCTGGATTTTTGTCAGTGTTGATTATAAGGAGGTAAAAAGGGTAAAAAACTGTACTTTTGGTACTTTTTATATCTCCTGAAATAATGATCATAGTGACTTGAAATTTGGTCTGTATGTTCACCTCCCGGAACACAGATACACTAAGGCCGGATTTTTTCCAGTGTTGATTCTAAGGGGGTAAAAAGGGTAAAAAACTGTACTTTTGGTACTTTTTATATCTCCTGAAAATAATGGTCATAGAGACTTGAAATTTGGTTTGTATGTTCACATCCTGGAATATATATCCAGTAAGGCTCGGTTTTTGCCAATGTTGATTCTAAGGGGGTAAAAAGGGTAAAAAACTGTACTTTTGGTACCTTTTATATTTCCTTAAATAATATTACTAGAAAATTGAAATTTGCAATGTAGGTTCACCTCCCGGAAAAAAGATTCACTAAGTCTGGGTTTTCGCCAATGTTGATTCTACGGGGGTAAAATGGGTAAAAAAGTGTACTTTTGGTACTTTTTTTATATACTGAAATAATGGTCATTCAAACTTAAAATTTGAAATGTAGGATCCTTTAGTGAAATAAAAGATTCTGGAGCAAGTACTTTCTGAAAATTCTGTACAGTTTATAAAAAGTACCTTTTATAAAAAGTACCTTTTATAAAAAGTACCTTTTATAAAAAGTACCTTTTATAAAAAGTACCTTTTATAAAAAGTACCTTTTATAAAAAGTACCTTTTATAAAAAGTACCTTTTATAAAAAGTACCTTTTATAAAAAGTACCTTTTATAAAAAGTACCTTTTATAAAAAGTACCTTTTATAAAAAGTACCTTTTATAAAAAGTACCTTTTATAAAAAGTACCTTTTATAAAAAGTACCTTTTATAAAAAGTACCTTTTATAAAAAGTACCTATATAAAAAGTACCTTTTATAAAAAGTACCGTTTATAAAAAGTACCTTTTATAAAAAGTACCTTTTATAAAAAGTAAAAAGTACCTTTTATAAAAAACACCTTTTAAAAAAGTACCTTTTATAAAAAGTACCTTTTATAAAAAGTACCTTTTATAAAAAGTACCTTTTATAAAAAGTACCTTTTATAAAAAGTACCTTTTATAAAAAGTACCTTTTATAAAAAGTACCTTTTATAAAAAGTACCTTTTATAAAAAGTACCTTTTATAAAAAGTACCTTTTATAAAAAGTACCTTTTATAAAAAGTACCTTTTATAAAAAGTACCTTTTATAAAAAGTACCTTTTATAAAAAGTACCTTTTATAAAAAGTACCTTTTATAAAAAGTACCTTTAATAAAAAGTACCTTTTATAAAAAGTACCTTATGAAAAAGTACCTTTTATAAAAAGTACCTTTTATGAAAAGAACCTTTTATAAAAATTACCTTTTATAAAAAGTACCTTTTATAAAAAGTACCTTTTATAAAAAGTACCTTTTATAAAAAGTACCTTTTATAAAAAGTACCTTTTATAAAAAGTACCTTTTATAAAAAGTACCTTTTATAAAAAGTACCTTTTATAAAAAGTACCTTTTATAAAAAGTACCTTTTATAAAAAGTACCTTTTATAAAAAGTACCTTTTATAAAAAGTACCTTTTATAAAAAGTACCTTTTATAAAAAGTACCTTTTATAAAAAGCTTTTTATAAAAGGTACTTTTTATAAAAAGTACCTTTTATAAAAAGTACCTTTTATAAAAAGTACCTTTTATAAAAAGTACCTTTTATAAAAAGTACCTTTTATAAAAAGTACCTTTTATAAAAAGTACCTTTTATAAAAAGTATCTTTTATAAAAAGTACCTTTTATAAAAAGTACCTTTTATAAAAAGTACCTTTTATAAAAAGTACCTTTTATAAAAAGTACCTTTTATAAAAAGTACCTTTTATAAAAAGTACCTTTTATAAAAAGTACCTTTTATAAAAAGTACCTTTTATAAAAAGTACCTTTTATAAAAAGTACGTTTTATAAAAAGTACCTTTTATAAAAAGTACCTTTTATAAAAAGTACCTTTTATAAAAAGTACCTTTTATAAAAAGTACCTTTTATAAAAAGTACCTCTTTGTACATTAAATATTTGCTAAAATAATGATCCTAGAAAATTGAAATATGGAAAAGAGGATCCTTCGGTGAAGAAAGAAAAAAAATATTCTGGAAGAGGTTCTTTTTGGAAATTCTGTTTATAACGGGGGTAATAAAGTGTACTTTTTGCACTTATAATAATGAAAAAGTGTAAATTTTGATTATTCTTATATTTCTTGAAATATTAGTTCGGAAACTTGATATTTTAAATAGAGCATCACCTAGCACAAAAACACATTTTTTGGAAAATTTAGTTTTAAGGGGAAAGGGGGCAATGGTTATTTTTACCTACCTAACTATTAAACTCAAAGCCCCAGAAATAACACCCAAGGGAAGGAAATATTTTAAAATTTAAACTTTTAGAACGGGGAGCGAAATGGAATAGAGCTGGGAACAATATGGGATGATACTTTTTACTCAAATTTTTCGTATTTTACTTTTTTAACTCCATATTTTTTCTCTCTATATGTTTTTTCATCCAAACTCATTTTTATTCCAATTTCTTTATTCACTGAAATATTTATTCACTCCAAATCCAAAATCCCGACATTAGGGCTCAAAAATTATTCAAATTTTATTGTTTAAATTTTTCATTGAAATATTATTTTATGAAAGACTTAAACGTGCACAATAGGGGTGGGATAGTGCACGAGTTTTCGATTTCGACACGCTAGAACCGCTTATTTTGTGAGGTTCGTAAAAAAAATGCATGGGCCAAAAAATTGGGCAGATCGGATAGGATCTAGGGGTCGCTCATCGGGGTCAAAGTTGGGCGTAGAGGGGAAAAAATCCACAAAAAGGCCCAAAACTCCCCTGGTTTTGCTCCTAGAGGGGTCAAATGTGAGACCGGCCCCCATTATTTTTTCCCCCTGAACACTTTTGCCAAACATACCTAAGCCCTATCTCCAATCCCTAAGGGGGGTCCCATACAAAGGTTCAATTTTAAAAAAATCTTGCTCCTACCGCTCTAGCCGTCCTAGAAGTCACCCTAGAGGAATCAAATGTATGACCGACCCCCAATATTTTTTCAACCCCAACATTTTCTTAGAACATACCTACCCCCTATCTTCAATCCTTAGGGTGGTCCCCATGCATTTTTTTTATTTTTTCTTAAATTGTCATATTAAATCAGCTCCTACCGGTCCAATGGTGCCTCCTAGAGGGGTCATTATCAAGACCAACCCCCATTAATTTTTAGCCCCCAACACTTCTTCTGAACATACCAATTCCATATCTCCAATTCCTAAGGGGTCTCCCACACAAAACGACATTTTTGTAAATCTTGCTCCCACCGCTCTAACTATCGCAGGGGTGACCCTAGAGAAGTTAAATGTGTGACCGACCCCCAATATTTTTTCAGCCCCAATATTTTCCCCAAACAAACCTACCCTCTATTTTTAAGCCTTAAGGGTGTCCCCACACAATTTTTTTTTTTTTTAATTTTTTTTCTAAAATTTGCGCCTACCGCTCCCACTGTGCTTTTTAGGGACGGGAAATGCAGACTGACCCCCATTAATTTTTGCCCCCTACATTTTTTCTGAACATACCTACGCCGTATTTACACTTTGTAGGGGTGCTCTCCTGGGGAAAACTAAGTGTTTGAAACCAAATTCGGCAAAACGTCTGGACCAGGAGTGCTAATGTTTGCTCGTTTTAAAGAGCAGTGGGAAAATATAAAAGACAAACCGTACAGTCTTGGTGGAATGAAGTGGCAGGCAACATACCAGCTCAAGTCCAAACTGACATCAGGTTGTTTTGTTGGGCTCAAATAAAAGAAAAGCAACCCAGAGACGACTACAAGGAGTTTCTTGAAATTGTTTTATTATACCTTGGCGAAAATATTCCTAATAAGCATTTTAGCCCACCAGGACCCATCAGTCATGCTCGATGGATGGCAAAAGGCATATATTGCTTAAAAATGTTTTTGTTCCGAAAATATATCGGTTTGGCCAAAAAAGAATTAAATGCACTTCTTGATGTGACCGTTTTCATCATAACAATTTACGTAAAAGCTTGGTTTAGCGCTACCAAAGCAATAGAAGCTCCAAATAATGTTTTGAATTTTTTGAAAGCGATTGCCAATTATGCTTCGATTGATAAGATTCTGTCGCAACGATTGGTCAAGAGATTCTGTGGACATCTCTGGTATCTCAGTGGCGAAGATGTTGCTCTCGCACTATTTGATCCGAATATCTGTTGTGAAATAAAACGAAAAATGTCGAATGCAATTCGTATATTTGAAGAAGAGAAAGAGGAATTGGAGGAAGAGTTATCTGACGATTAGATGGACGAATCGTCTAACGAAGACATCGAGGAAGAAGAAGACGATGATATCGGGGAAGAAGATGCCTCAGAGGATAGCGGCGACAGTAGCAACAAGGATTGTAATCCTCCAGTACATGTTGTTGGATTCGAAGGTGTGAAAAGAATTAACATGGCATCGAAACAAGTGAATCAAGAACTCATGAAAACTGATTTAAGCCACTACGTCACACCTGAGACTCCAAAATTTTTTGCACGCTTCGGAATAACAACCATTTCATTGCTTCCGATCCAAATACTTGGGAAATCGTCAGGACTACCAGCGAGCGCTGCAAATATTACGTAAATTACATGTTGTCAACGACGCTGCCGAAAGAGGCGTAAAATTAATAGAAGACTATAACAACGTGTTGTGCCGTAACGAGGAGGAAAAATAGTTTTGCTTCAGGTTGTGGCCGAAAATCGGAAACAATATCCATCACACGATAAAAATAAATTAATTTGATTAATAGTTATATTATTTATCATTTTTTATTATTTTCAAGTTAAAAAAAATATTTTTTTACGCTTAACAAAAGTTACTATTAAATTACAAATTAAAGACCTTAGATTTCTCGATAAAATAAATAAAAAAATTGTGGGGTAACACCTTGAAGATAGAGGGTAGGTAGAGGGGAGCACCCCTACAAAGTGGAAATACGGCGTAGGTATGTTCAGAAAAAATGTAGGGGGCAAAAATTAATGGGGGTCAGTCTGCATTTACCGTTCCTAAAAGGCAGAATGGGAGCGGTAGGCGCAGATTTTATAAAAAAAAAATTAAAAATAAAAAAAATGTGTGGGGACACCCTTAAGGCTTTAAAATAGAGGGTAGGTTTGTTTGGGGAAAATGTTGGGGCTGAAAAAATATTGGGGGTCGGTCACACATTTAACTTCTCTAGGGTCACCCCTGCGATAGTTAGAGCGGTGGGAGCAAGATTTACAAAAATGTCGTTTTGTGTGGGAGACCCCTTAGGAATTGGAGATATGGAATTGGTATGTTCAGAAGAAGTGTTGGGGGCTAAAAATTAATGGGGGTTGGTCTTGATAATGACCCCTCTAGGAGGCACCATTGGACCGGTAGGAGCTGATTTAATATGACAATTTAAGAAAAAATAAAAAAAAATGCATGGGGACCACCCTAAGGATTGAAGATAGGGGGTAGGTATGTTCTAAGAAAATGTTGGGGTTGAAAAAATATTGGGGGTCGGTCATACATTTGATTCTTCTAGGGTGACTTCTAGGACAGCTAGAGCGGTAGGAGCAAGATTTTTTAAAAATTGAACCTTTGTATGGGACCCCCCTTAGGGATTGGAGATAGGGCTTAGGTATGTTTGGCAAAAGTGTTCAGGGGGAAAAAATAATGGGGGCCGGTCTCACATTTGACCAATCTAGGAGCAAAACCAGGGGAGTTTTGGGGCTTTTTGTGGATTTTTTCCCCTCTACGCCCAACTTTGACCCCGATGAGCGACCCCTAGATCCTATCCGACCTCCTACATTTTTTGGCTCATACACTTTTTTTACCAACCTCACAAAATGAGCGGTTCTAGCGCTTCGAAATATTGCTGCTTAAAATCTCACACAACACTATCCCACCCTTAGTGCACAAGTAAATAAAACAAAGATTACGTAGGGGATTTTCTTGAAATCGGAAGAGCAATTCTGATCCTTCTATTATCCGGTATTCAATGCAACCGGTAACGAAGTACCGGGATGGTAAGCTAGTTAACTCATATAAGATTGTATCAAATTATATATGATTATATCAGAAAATTTTTACTCGGGATGTCTTTAGGTTCCTTTTTTTGACTTAAAAGTCGGGAAGCTCCAAACAATAAAATTTGAGTTTTCACTTTGTTCGAAACTTTCCAATTTTCAAGCCAATAAAAGAAACCCAAAGGCATTGTCCCACAGGTCTAATAGTTTGTTGTGGTTATATTAACCCTAAAAGGCAACAATTCCAACCCCAATGACTTTGAAATCCGAAGAAAAAGGAAAACTTGCTGCACCCTATTGCTATATTGACTCGTGCCTTTTAACGCTTCTTATAAAAATGAGCTGTAGATGAAATTTTCAAAAGGAATTTATCGCAAAAATAAAAAAAAGAATAAAAAATTATGGCAATAACGATATGAACTAAATAAAAAAAATTTAATAAATAAAAGTTAAAAGCCCAAAAGAGTGGTAACCAACAACCATAAACACATTAAGAATAAAGATAGTTAAAACGACAGGGATTGGACTCCTTTCCTTCTTCATATTTTTTTTTACTCTGTGCAAATCTTTTCTTAATTCTTTGTTTGTTCATTCAATAATGATATGAAAAATTATTGTTTATCAATGGTTGACTTTGGATTCATATGGCACAAGAGTCTTAGAGGAAAAATTAATATTGAATATATGAGAAAAAGAATAAAAATCCTATCAACACCCAATTGTTATTTAAGATAATTTTTTTAAACAATCATTAAGCTTTGAATGAATGCGTAATTAAGATTAGATTTATTTTATTAACAAAATGTAGTAGTCAAAAAAACGGAGAGAAACTAAAGATTTTATTTATTTTTGAAAAAACAAGCCAACTCCATATTATATTTAGTACACCAACCATTGACTTCCTGTCTTTAGTAGTTTGAAGTAAAATATTTTAAGTTTTAATAGTAGAAGATTGACCATGACTGGTCATAAACTTTATTTTTTTTTTTTTTTGTCTTTTTTATTATTCGCATTATGTTGGCCAAATCTCTTTAAGCCATCATTTAAGTGAGTGTGTAATTTGATATGTGTATTATTTTTTATTGAATCTGGAAAGAAAAAAAAATCGTATGGTTTTTTTTGGTTTTTAAATGTCATCACCATATAATTTGCATATTTGCAGTTTTTTTTTTAAGATGGTTTGTCTCGCTCTCTTTTTACATTACTAATCGTGGTATTAAGATCTTTATATGGCACGACTTTTTGTCAGACTGTTTAACAAAACAACGACGACATATTTTATGGAGTTCTTAACGATCAATGTGATTTTATTTTGATTTTATATGGTGTTGAAGGAAATTAAGTGCGTTTTTATTCTTGAAGATTAAATAGGGAAATGTATCACTTATGTGATCCTCTATGAAGAAAATATAGATTTGTTGTGACAACCGATTTGAAAAGTCTAATTAGATATTTAAGATGTGTCATGCTGAAATTCGAAAGGTTGGGAAATTTCTGGAAAACGGAGGATCTAATCGAATTTTTTGACTACGTTGGATGTCTAAAAATGTATTCAATTAACTCCTACAAGCAGCAAAGGACCTCAACAAGAATGTCCCAATTTGTGCGTCCTGATGCTCGATGTTGTATATCGCTTCAACTTAGGTGAAATTTAGAAGAATCAATTTAAATCTGGCACTACCAAGTGTGAGTAGGTCGTCCTATACCTCGGCTGCCCTGGAGGTTCCAGTCTATGGCTTGTGTGGCAATATTATCGAATGGCTTCGTAACACCGTCCGATAAAAATGAAAAAAGTCGTTAAACACGAACTTGATAATATACGTAGGTAACTAGACACTAAATGTAGTAAAACTGCATTTACAGTTTTTATTTCGTGATCCTGTTTCCTTTTGAAAGGACTTCAAAGTTTTAGAGGAATAAATTTTATAAAATATTTTTATGAAAGAGGAGATCATCCTCTATCATCCCTAATTTTCTTATTTTATATATTTTTACATATCAGGAGAAATGAGGTAAGTTACAATCTTTTAAAACTTTATCCTTCAATATCCTTCGAAATTTTTAACAAAATATTTTGATAAAGTTTTCAAAGAACTTTATTCACATCCTTTTATCCTAATATGTCAAAAGAAAAAAAAGGGAAAAATCTTTCATTTGCCATCACCAGTGACATTCAAATATTTTACAAAATGTATTCTTTAAAACTTTAAAGTCATTTTAAAAGGAAAAAGGATCACGAAATGAAAAACTGCACTCAAAATAATAACTCTGTTAACTTACAGAAAAACTCTGCTAATTTAACAGACTACACCATACTTTTCCAGCTAACAACATTTCTTGGTAATTTTACTAAAAAACTCTGTAAAATGATTTTGACAGAAAAAAACTGTTAATTTACAGAGTTTATAGTAAAATATTGGTTAAATATGAAAGCTTTTTTACAGAGAAAACTCTGTAATTTTACCATAAAACTCTGTAAAATGATTTGGACAAAAAAAACTGTTAATTTACAGAGTTTCTAGTAAAATATTGGTTAAATAAACCACCATTTAGCAAGGAAAACTATGAAATTTACATATATTTGATGCAAAAAAAAATTTACAGAAAAAACTGTAAATTTACAGAGTTTAGTTAAATGCATGTTATTTTGTAAAATTTTTGTAAGATTTCTGAAAAATAAATTTTGATTACTTTTTTTGCTACTTTTTAAACATTTTCTCAAAAAAAAAAATTACAGATAAAATTTTTATGTTTGGTAGCAAAAACTCAAAACAGAAAAGTTTTTTGGTTATAATAAAATACGAAGTATTTTGCTTACATCTGTATTTTAGCAGAAAACTCTGTTAATTATCTGTAAAATTATGATTACAAAGTAAAAAGTAATATAACAGAGGAAACTTTGTTTTTTTGTCACAACAAAATACAAAGGATTTTCTTTAAATCTGTATTTTGACAGAAAACTCTGTCAAATATCTGTTGAATTGAGATTACAGTCATTTTACAGAGTATTTTACAGAGTTATTATTATGAGTGTGTAAATGCAGTTTTTCTCCATTTGATCTCTACTTTCAGATGTACCGGTTTATGTTTAATATTGGCTGTCGGACGGTGTAATATACATATTCTCAATCCAGTACCGTTTAATTTTGCGAATTTCCAATTCGATGGGTTTTTTGAGTTTTTGACAAGAGTTAATTTGATATAGATCTGGGCCAAGAAATATGTGAGATTTTTTTAGATATTTATGTATAAAAAATACATGAACGGCATTTATATCGGATGTAGCTGCATTCCACATTTCATAGCCTTAGAGCAGGTATATTTAATATTAGAATTGAACACACTTATTGTTAACTTCGTTCTTCGGGATATGTATGATGAGTTCCGCACTGGGTTAACAAGGCGAAATGCCTGGCGAGCTTCAAACCATTACTCTTGTTCAAGATTCTTCCGAGATAACAAAACTCCTCGACATTTTCAATCAGTTCTTTTTGTATAAATAGTAGTTTAATCAATTAATCGGGTTTCTATTTTAATCGCTTAATGGAGTAAATAATTAATCGGGGTTCAGATTAAATCGGTTATTAATCGGTTCAATTTAAATTATCCGATTAACCGAATAACATCAATTTTATATTAAAATTTATATTCAAACTCCGAATTTTATGTACTTTTATGTATTTTATTAACTAAAGTAAAGCAAGTAAATTTGTTTTTATAAATGCCTAAGTACAGTGAAACAGTACGTTGAATTAAATATTTGAGATATCTCTGATATAACTTGAATAGAAATATTTGCGACAACAAAAAATGCATACTGGATTACCGATGGTAACACCTCTCAACAAAGCGAAGGTTTTTGGCTCCGGATTGAAGTTTCATATAAAATTTTAAAAGATTTTGAATCGCTGATTCCAAATCTGAGCTTCAAATTTTTTCGCGTTTGAAAATGCGAAAAAAAGCGATTTTCGCCTTTTTTGAAAGCCTGCACAGCAGCCCATGGGTGGAATAAAACTTTGGTATAAAGCGTTATAGTAGAATTGAACTATGAACTTAAATATATGATCACAAAAATTTGAAGTTGTTGCACTATTATTGGCCAAACATGTATTTTAAAAAAACACTGTGAACAAAATTAGAAAAAGCACCATTTTTAAAAGGCTCTAAAACAAAAACCAGATGATCAATCTTTGCTGTGATGAGCTAAAAATTTAGGCAAAAGTTCATTCTTTCTTATAGAGTTTTAAACCCATTTAAGATATCTTCCGATTTATACGAAAAATAACGCAGAAAACTTAAATTTGTAAGTTTTTTTTTTTTAAATATCAAAAAACTAAGGTATCTACCTTAACTTTTTTACAAAAATTGGTAATTTCAGCAGTATTATTTTAAAACGCAAGTGTAACTCAACCAAACGCAATAATTAGAAAAAAAAATTTTCTATGTTGGATACCATAGACAAATTATACTTTTGCTTTTTATACCAGATTTGTATTCCACTGAATGGCTGCTGTGCAGGCTTTCAAATAATGCAAAAATTTTAATTTTTCTCATTTTCAACCGTGAATAACTAAAAAACTAAACGTGATGGAAAAATTTGGTGAACAGATTTGGAATCAGGAGATCAAATTCTACTAAAATTGATCACCAGTATTCAAACCGGAAAATGAGTGTTGTATGAGCGGTGTAATCAGTATGTATGTTTCTGTTTTAATATTTGGTTTGTTGGTTAGTTGGTGATCGTGATCTTACTACGATAGTACAATTTTCGTCTTCTAATTTCCAATGAGAACAGGGTCGAATATGTATTAATATTTTAGTTTGATCATTACCGATTGCCATCAAAGCCCATTTGCTACTTGTAGTATAGGGTTTTTATTTTTCCTAAATAATCTTGACAATGGGATCTGACAAATCCCGAAACACGTGTCGATTAAGTCTTACAAAAAATTACCAACATAAGTAAATTTAAAACAGAAAAATAATTTTCTTGAAAATTATTAGGCTTCCAATCGGGATTGGTTTTTCTGAATCCCGGGATTCGGGATTGAAGAAAAATTTTCGGGATCCCGATTTAAGGATCCCGGCATTTTCGGGATATTTTGAATCCCGGCATTCACGGGATTTTTTGGAAATTTTTGGGAGTTTTCGGGATTTTCAAAAATTTTTTGTATTTTTTGTCACTTTAACAAATTCACGAGTTCGTAAAAATTAGCAAAGTTTTTTTGATGTCGTGAACTTCAAAAAAAGGTCGGGATTTCTCCTGTGAAGAATATCCGTATTCGGTTATCTTTCTTATCTTTCGCCGTGGCTCGTCGTTATCAACTTTTAGTGATTTTCAAATTTTTGTATAAGTGATTAATTTTTTTGCTAATTTTTTTATTTTTTTTAAATTTTTTATTTTTTTTTTAATTTATTGTTTTTTTTTTTTTTCTTGCAAAAAAATATTTTTAAGCAATGTTTTTTTTGGTAAAAAATGTGTTAGCGAGAGTGCGAGAGTATAGTTTTCATGACTCACGCGTGAGCGTAAATGATAAGTGAGTGATTCCATTATTGTTTGCGTGAGCGTGACTGAGTGTGAGTCAAAGCCCACTTACTCCTTTAAAAAAATGTTTTAGTAAAACATAAAAATAAAAAAATTTACAACTTAAGGATGTGTCAAAAGCCATTTACAGCAATATTCTTCTTGTAAGAGTAAAAGGAATAAATATAAAAGCCCTTATGTCGAACTACCACTAGTTTTTAGAAGTTCTTTACATTTCGCAAACGTTTAACCTTTTTCTATAACTAAAACATGGTACCTGACGGAACTTTTGTCGATTTTTTTTTTATTTTGTTCCACAAAATTCATATTTTATTCAAATTATTTTAAAAAAATCTAAAAATAATAAAAAATATTGAAAAAAATCGGGATCCCGAAAATCCCGGGATTGAAAATCAGAAATCCCGGGATCGGGATATCCCGATTGGAAGCCTTAACTGGCAGTTAGAGATTATTGGAAGCCTTAACTGGCAGTAAGAGATTATTTGATTTCCATTCTTTTGAGCACGAGATTTCAAACCCACTTTGCCACGATACTCTACTGAGCCATTATAATTGGATATCCAACTGTCACTGATAAACATTAACTCATCCTTTGTGCGCTGTCTAGAAGGATCAAAAAAGATTTTGAGCATATTGGGAGTTCTATTCCATTTTTAAACAGATATAGGCGTTATAAGTACCCAAGTAAAAATGTGAAGGATCAGTACTGATCCGAAAAATGGATCGCTAAGATTAGATCAGTTTTAATCGGACGGATACAATTTCATCCGAAAAATGGGTTTATCTAATTATATAAACCCATTTTTCGGATGACATTGTATCCGTCCGATTAAAACTGATCTAGTCTTAGCGATCCATTTTTCGGATCAGTACTGATCTTTAAAATTTCGGATCAGTACTGATCCGAGTAAGATCTTTCAAATCTCGGATAAGACGTGATATATAAAAATATATCTAAACATTTTTACTCCGGTACATAGTAAGCTGAGTGGACGCATGAAATATATATCTGTACCGTTCAAAGACACCGATACACTTAAATGCTTAATATAACTCTTGGTTTGGAATATGTATGTTATGCATTTTAACTTTGTCAGAAAGGAATTCTTCGTTCTTGCATAGATATCGTCTTTGCAATTTCCTGTAGCTTTAAACCCCTTTAAGTCAAAACTGTCTGACCAATACATTTGAGGAAATGAAGTAGTTTTCTGCAGTTATTATTTTTACGAACATTAGTTACTATGGTTTCACCACGGATTTTCATGCGTAATCAATGTATTATAGATATATATGAGGTTACATCACCAATATTTTGAAAAATAAAAACGACTTCATGCATAAAGCTACATTGTAGCTGCCTTGTCTGGCTCCGCAGTAACTCATCTATTTAACCCATTTTTGCAAGACTTTCTTAAAAGTTTCTGAATCTTTCTCACGCCATCCTGCTGAAACTAAAGGTTCTTTAACTTAACTTCTCTTTGGTCTACAAAAAGTGAGTAATCATGACTCTGCAGCCCTCACCTTGAGCGATGTCACCACTCCAAAATACGAGCCATACTGTCTTCTCGACAATTAAGAGCGGGTTTTCCGATCTCCAGATACGAACATTAGTTTGTTGACTTAGCTGTATAACGCAGCACTTTGGAAATTAGAGTCCAAAATCTCCTTACGTTGCTCAAGCGGAAAGTGAATCATTTCGTTCCCCGAAGATATGATACGGACTTTCAAAGTTGTTAATAATGTTCAGGAACGAAAACTTCTGTCCTCCTATTGACCCTACTAAGAGATTGAACAGACTAAAAGATCTGCTCCATAGTTTCTTTGCCCAATATCAGTAATCACCGCATTTTCAAAGAGACAAGATTAACTTTAATACTGAAATAACTCCAACCTGTTTTGAAAAAAAAAAAAACTCACAAATTACAATCTGGTTGATCGGTTACAAGATATCAAACTTATGAAAGAAAGTATTGCCATTTATTTTCAGAATGAAAGATATTGATTAATTTAAAGTCTATGTGGCATGGACAGCCCTGACTCTTCTTTCAGACTTGTACACCCAACTTAAAAATACAATAACATTCGCATAATTTAAATAAACAAAAAAATTCCTATTGACCTACATAAAAGCTCTTTGCAATCATAGTAAGCTACCAAATTCCAATCCGAAATACCTTTCTTATTTCCGTTTCAATAAATTAGAAAGTAATATTTGCTTAAATTTAAATATTCAATCTTCTACTCTCCAACGTTATATTTTAAAGTTCTACTTTAAGTAACCAAACATAAAAGATTCGTTGCGGTTGTCGGTTATAAGCGCATGCGTACCATATATATTTGACCTTTTTTTTGTGGTCTCTGGCTTTTTAAAAATAAAATTAAATGAAAAAAAAAACAATTCTTAAAAACTATACCCTTTTTCCAAGTAAAAATATCAGATATTTAAACTCTACTCAAAAGCTGAAAAAAAAAACTAAAAAGAGTAGAAGACGACAAAAAAACAACGAAATTTAAGGCCTTCTCTACCATATGATATTGAATATACTCGTTTGTTTTTTTATATAAAGATACTGAAAAACTTCACAATCTGAAATCTGTACGAGTGATAAATTGAAAATTAATGAAGTGAAAATAGATGGAACGGATCGCAAATTGCGCCAAGCCAATAAAATATTTTGACATTTGGAGTTATCGTCTTAATCTGCTTCGATGACTTTTTGAAAATATACCCATACAACAAAAAAAAAAACAAAAACACACAAACAAAAATAAGAGAGGGTTGGTTGATTTAGGTAACAGAAATAAAAGACTGCAAAAGAAGAAACTGTTTTAATAGAATACTACGTTTAAACGTTTCAAAGATGAGGTATTCCACAATAAATGTTTAGTTTAGGATAGATTTTTGTAGGCTCACGCAAAAAATTAATAGATCCACAGAAAGTATTAAAAGAGCATACCAAGACTGGTAAAACTTTAGAGAAGCCTTACAAAGAATACAGAAACAAGGCATTTAATGGGTTTACAACCGATTAGTGTGACACCTAAAGCAAAGAAATCTGCTAAAGAGTGACGGGATATTTAAAATACCGGTCGTATAGCCACAGTAGTATTATTGACGACTTGTAATTGAGCAGTGACTATATTACTCCCATACTGAATTTCAACAGCAGACCACCAGAAAGTTCACAAGCGTAAGGAAGATGGTTTAAGAGGCTGATGAGGTTTTACGTCAAAAAATTTATACTCTGAGGTCCGTTATGATACAACTTTCAATTTTTTCACTAATGGTTCAAAAGTGGATTATGGGTGTTGAAACTGCTGTTTATTTCCAGAATCTGAGCATTTGGAAGCACATAAAGTTATTGAAGACTACATTATTTTTTATGCAGTCAAGCAAAGTGCTACATATTACACCGTACAACACTACTTTTAACACCAGAACGAGACCATATATACTTGAAAGTAGAGCTCCTCTGGAGTAAAACTGCATTTACAGTTTTTCATTCGGTGATCATTTGTCCTTTTTAGAGGACTTTAAAGTTTTCAAGGACATTTAAAGTAAAAAAAAAAAAAAAATATTTCTACTTATCCTACGATGCTGAGATAAAAAGCAAATGAAAGAGGAAAGTCTTCTCAAATTTTTAAACATGTCCGTTTTGTCATATCAGGTTAAAAGGATGTCAATAAGGTCCTTTCAATATTTTGTCCTTTAATATCCTTTAGAATTACCAGCCATTTCTTCCGGAAAAAATATATGTTAAGGACATTGATATGCACCAACACATTGTTAAATTTCATCCTTCTCACTTTGTTAGTTTAGTGTAAAAAAAAAAAATATGTTTTTATATATAACTTAAAATATATTTTTTATTTACACATAGCCTCCCAAATATTAACCCATTTTCGTGAAAAAAAATCTAACACATAAATAAATGGATATACATGTGAAACTGGGCCCTCCATGGAGTAAAAGTACGTTCACAGTTTTTTATTCGGTGATCCGGTCTTCTTTTAAATAGACTTTTAAGTTACAAATGATATATAAAATTCAAAAACTTTTTAAAATTACTTTTATTAGTTTTTTGCGGAAATGTTGATATAAAGTCAAACTCAAGAATTTCAGAGGAAGTTTCTCGGCTCTGCCTTAATTTGAGGTTGTTGTTTAAAGCAAGAGTTAAAAAAATACATTGTCATATATATACATAGGCGTATGCAGGATTGTTTTTTCAGGGCCCAACAACAGCAACAAAAAAAAAATTGTTGTTCTTTTCGTGAGATTTGTGTTTTCCAATACATATAAAAAAAAATAATTTTTGTTGTTGTTGTTGGCCCCCCCCCCCCCCCCCTCTGAATACGTCGTTGATATCATATAAAATTTTATATAAAACACTTCAAAAATATTCGTGGTAAAAAAATTGTAGAAAAATTTAAAAAAATTAAGACATGTAAAATTTTATATAAAACTCTTTAAAAATATTCGCGATTAAAATTAATTGTCATTGGAAAAAACTAAAAAAAAAATCAAACATACATTTCCTTACTTACATTTCCGTGAAAAATTAAATAGCATATATCCCATTGATAGAAGGGTGAAGTTGAAGAACGTCTTATTAAAATCCTTAATATATATTTTCTTGGAAATATTGGGATAGAAATCTTCAGGACTAATTTTGAAACGGCAGTGTTGATATCCTTAACATTTGGTATCCATCTCAGAAACATAGGTAAAACATGAGTATATTAAAAAACTTTTTTTTGGAACTTACATGTTCTTTGTAACATTAAAGTCCCTTTACAAGGAGGGCGGAACAGCGAATAAAAACTGAGAACGTAAGTAACTACAACAATTAAAAATAGAGGCTGAGCCAAAAACTTCCTTTTAAAAGGAGACCGGATCACCAAATAAAAAACTGATAACGTACTTTTACTCCACGGAGGGTCCAGTTCCACATGTATATCCAATTATTCATGTGTTAGATTTTTTTCCAAGAAAATAGGTTAATATTTGGGAGGCTATGTGTAAATAAAAAAATTAATTTTTAGTAATATTTAAAAACTTATTTTTTTTTTACACTAAACTAACAAAGTGAGAAGGATGAAATTTAACAATGTGTTAGTGCATATCAATGTCCTTAACATATATTTTTTCCGGAAGAAATGGCTGGAAATTCTAAAGGATATTAAAGGACAAAGTTTTGAAAGGACCTTATTGATATCCTTTTATCCTGATATGACAAAACGGACATGTTTAAAAAATTGAGGAAGCTTTCCTCTTTCATTTGCTTTTTATCTCAGTATCGTACACTCAAAAAAAAAAATATTGTAAAACTAGCAAAAAAAATGGTAAAAATTAGCAAAAAAACTGTAGTTTTGGACGTTGCAAAAATTTTGGTAATATTAGCAAAACCATTTTGCTAATCAAAAAATTAGGAAAAAAATGGTAAAATTACAAGAATACCATTTTATTTTTGTAAAAAATCAACCTTGTAAAATTATCAAAAAATATGGTAAGATTACCAAAAAAAAATGGTAAAATTGAAATAGATAAAAAAATTTGTAATTTGGTAAAAAAAACTGTTTTATTTAGTATTTTTTTTCTCTGATTAGTAGTTGATTTAAAATTTGGTGAATATACTAAAAAAATTTTTGCCTGTTTTTGAGCACCACATTCTTTAAATGTAGTAATAGCAGCATATTACTTCAGTTGTTGGATGGTTTCTTCGGCTTGATGGTGTCAGCATCTTCTTTTGCCTTCTTCTCAGCAGCTGTAGTTGCAGTAACTGGACTTCCAACAACATCAAAATCCAAAATGATTTTTTCTTCACTTAAACACTTTAAACAAAAAATTTAAAGAACAACACTTCACTTTTTTTATTTTTTTTGCGTCATTTTTTTAGCTTAAGTAGAACAAGTGAGATTTGCGTAGTAGTCTACACAAGAAATTTCTTACATTTTCAGGTAAAATTTGTAAAAAATTAACAATTTTTTTTCCAATTTTTAATTTTTTTCACATGTATTTAAAAAAAAATAAAAAAAAACTTTTGGATATTGAAGATTAGATATCTTACTATGTGTTAAAATTTAAAAAAAATAATTTTTCAAAATTATCAACTTTTTATTAACAATTTAGGTGGCAAATTTTAAAAAATTTTCATATAAAATTAGCAAAAAATATGGTAAAATTAGCAAAAAAATATGGTAAAAAATACTAAAAATTGTGTAGCCTATTTTTGAGCGCACATGAAGTTGATGGATGGCTACTTTGCTATGGTGTTGGCAGCATCATCAATCTGTAATGATTTTTTTTCACACTAGAACACTTGAAACAATTTTTTTTTTAAACTAAGAAAAAAAAATAAAAAGTATTACCATTTCTTTAAGGAAAATACTAATATTTTTGCTAAAATTATAGTAAAATAAAAAAAAAACTAGCAAGAAAATATAGTAAAAATACCAAAAAATTATTGTATTTTACCAATAGTAAATTGCCAAAAAAACTGTAAAAGTTAAATTTTTACAATTTTTTTTGCTAAAGTTTGGTTGAAGTAAATTACAACACCTTTTACTAATATTTTGACTAAGTTATTTTTTTGAGTGTAGGATAAGTAGAAATATTTTTTTTTTATTTTTGTACTTTTAATGTCCTTGAAAACTTTAAAGTCCTCTAAAAAGGACAAATGATCACCGCATGAAAAACTGTAAATGCAGTTTTACTCCAGAGGGGTTCTACTTTTAAGTGTATAAGGTCTCGTTCTGGTGTTAAAAAAAAAGTTGAAATTTGTCTTACAGTGTTATCAGTCTGGAAGTTATTAAGGCAATCACTGCGGAGTACATATCTATTGTGTTCGTCAGGACAAAAACATAGGTGGTTACGTAAAAGCCGATGAGTTTGCAAAGATTGGTGGCCAAATTTTCCACATGCAAGAACAATTGATACTGGCGCTGCAATACAGAATGTTAAAAAAGAGATAAAATTCAATATGGCGAAGAAAGCTTCTTATGAAAGTAAAACGTGCAAAGCATCCAAGATTATGAGAGAATCCACCAAACTTTAGCTGTCACACTACACTCAAAAAAAAAACAATGTTATGTTAGCAAAAAAAGCTTGTAAACCTACAAGAAAATTTGCTGATTTTGAACCCACAATTTTTTTGGCAAAGTTAGCAAAATTGTTTTGCCAAAAATTAGTTAACTGAATTTTTTTATGTCAACTAAGTTTATACACATTTGAAGACCCCATTGGGTTCGGACCCGATAGGTTCAGACCCATATGGGCCTAGACCTAGTTGGGTTCCTTAAAAATCGTCATAGTTTTTGATCCAAAATTTGTGTCCGTTTCGCTCTACCTTGCTTAGTTTTTGAGATATGTGATTTTAGGGGACCACCGGGGTTGTAGAATCACAAAACTCGATAACTTCAAAAATATTAATCGGAGAGCTTTGTTCTACGTGTTGAGAGCTACAAAAATGCTTTTCGACTTTTTGTTGTGTCGGCAATATTTACCGAGATGTGAGCATTGTAAAATTTTCGGGAATGCTAACTTTTTTGGATCCAAGGTTAGGACCCATTAGGGTCCACACATGTGAAGAGAATCGGCGATACTATGGAGAACCCTACAACCAAAAATGTAAAATGTAGTAAATCTACTAATGTATTATTTTGAGTGTAGAAGTAAGAATAACAGGTTATTTTTGGACGACGACATATATACCAAAACCAGGTACGAAAGATTTATGACACTGTAGGTAGATGAGGAGTGACAGATCGGAGTATTAAAGTCTGAAAGAGATCTCTTTACTCGGAATAATTTGACCTGTGACATTCGCTTAGGTCGTGCGTTCCATCACCTTGGAATAAGAATGCTTAGGTTAAGTGGTTAGCCAAAGGCCACACATATACCTATTTAGGTCCTTAGCTGTACCAGATTACAATAATTACACGTTAGCCTCATTCCGAAGTGATTTCGTCCATAGAGCCTCTGATATTGGAAAATGTCATAGGACTCATTATTCCGGGTCAAGATATACTTTCCAGGTCTCGAAAATTGTGATATCAGCTGAAGCTTGAGAGTTCAAGCCGGTTGACGAAATTATGCTCCATGTGGTATCAGCTGAAGCTTGAGAGTTCAGGCCGGTGGATGAAATTATGATCCACCATCTCTCCATTTCTAGGTTTACCAAATACATTAAACCTGTCATCTTCATTGTTCCTTTTGGTAAAAGTCTGTCCAACAATCAGCCGTTATAACCCCTATTTGGAATTTGAGATTTTTATATGCCGGACATTGGCCGAGAAAGTGCGACGCCGTATTTTCCTGATACACGCCGGTTCTTACCAGCAAACATAATAACTCTTCAGAGAAATTTTGAAAAGTCTGTGTGAAATTTATGTTATTTTTAAATGGAGTTTGACAGATGCTCACTCGAAAACGGAGCAAATTACTTAGCTTTACTGGTGTGTGAGCCAAAATGTGCAAAGTGCACCATTTAGGCTGAAACCAGTTTGCGTAGCTGGTTCCGAGGGTGTCGAATGATCCTACCAGCAAGTCGGAAATCATATGAGGGCCACACCATACTCGTGTTAGAGCACGTGGGTTCATGTCGTCACATGTCGTTAGCGAAGTCTCCCTCCGCCGCTTACTTACTCGCATTAAGCGGGATGCCAGTTGTATGATCGATATATACATATAAGATCGAGACACATATCTCTGCAGACACCACGTAGTTTGGAAAGTTTCTAAACTTGGAAGTGACTGAAATGATTCCTCTATATGACTATCCTAGCAGCTCAAAACTTCCGTTCCTTCACTAACTATTTGACAGGCAATGGCTTTTCAGAATCCACAAAAAGCTAGATAGAATAAGAAGGCAACTAGTCGTGTAGCCTAAATGGTCACAGTGGATCTAGACGTCACAGACAAGCTTGCAGGCGATAAATAAAAGTTGACGGACACGTGGGTTTGGGCACGAAGATAACAGCCCTATCACCAATCTAAGAATGGAGGGCCATCAACTATTTTTTCTGAAATCAATGTTGCTAGAGAATCGCCAAAATAACAACCAAAAGGCGTCAAGTGGAAGTAAGATGAACAGATATATATGAACTCCTATCATAAGTCCTTTAACGTCGCCTTAGGATTTATTTCGGTTTTTTCAGTTGCGAAACCCTCATTTGGCTTTTCACAAACATATTAACGTTGTCAAAACTAAATTAAGGTTGTCCAAAAAAGGCCCTATTCAACTCCTTTAAATATCTTTTTCAGATCTATCTTTATTAGATCTAACATCTTTTTCACAACGAAGCGTAGTTTCCCTTGTATGGTAATTTGATTCCAATTGGGACAATAGGGCTTTATTGAGGTTACACGAACTCTTCTTTATGCAGCTAGACATTTATTATGCAATACCTCATATATGTTATGGAGGAGAGTACTGTATGAACTGTTGGTTTAAGTTTTTATTTTTTTTATTTTAAGGTAAACACACTCGTACTTGACCAAGTTTACAAAAAAAAAAAAAAATTGAGACAAAAAAATACCTGTTTGAAAAATTCCGACTTTTATTTAGGTTTTTTTTTCTGGCTTGTCTCTTTGATGGTTTCTTCTTATTTTTGTTTTCCTCTTACATTAAAACTGATCCATATAAACATTTTTTTTCTTTCTACTTTTAGTTACTTGGCGGTAATGTAAACCAATCGACTTCAACAATAATGTCACACAATGCTCCATCTCCCTTATCGGGATCACATGAAAATTCTCTTAGTCCATCTGGTGGCTCATCGGTGTCATCATCGTCCTCAGTTGCCTCATCAAGCGGCACAATAAATGGTCCTTTGAGTCCAGGTGCCATGTCACAAACATCTACTCACAATGCTGGTAGTGTACCACCACCAAATACAACAACAGCATCGCTAACCAACTCATTGGTAAATGGACCAGACGGCACATCAGTCTCAGCCGCAGTAACAGCGGCAGCATTAGCAGCTGGTTCTACGTCAAATCATTCTGCAACAGGAGCCTCCGCTGGTGTAACTGGGGGAGGTTGTTGTGAAAATGGTCGTCCTATTATGACAGATCCGGTCTCTGGTCAAACAGTATGTTCTTGCCAATATGATTCGGCACGTTTAGCTTTATCCAATTATTCACGTATGCCTGCAGCCGGTGTGGGCGTTTATGGTACTGCATATCCATCAAATGAACAAAATCCCTATCCTAGTATTGGTGTAGATAGTTCAGCATTTTATACACCATTGGTAAGTATACTTACTTATATGCAAACTAAATTTGTATAAATATTTATTTAAACAATTTACCATAAAGTTAAACACAAAAGGGGTTTAAATTGTATTAGGGTGGTATTTATTTTTACTTGTACATTTGTGAATGCCATGAGTTGTGTGATCAAAACGAATAGATATATTCTGATGGAGCTGATGTTAACGGTCCAAACAAGCGGATCTCCGTACCCATGGTTGAATTTCAGGGGTAATATTGAGGAACGGGTGATAAAAGCAACGTTTGCTTTATATTCCTGTAAAAGGGCCATTGGAAAACAATGGGGCTTTAACCTTTTCATTGGGTTTTTACATTGGTGGTGCGTCCAATTCTGCTATATGGAATCATTGTCTGGTAGCCTGCTTTAGAGACACAAGGTAACTGTGTCTTTATTACGAAGGTTCAGAGAATGGCGTCGATTTGCATCATTGGTATTCTTCGTACTACACCTACGGCTGCATTAGAAATCCTCCTTCACCTGATACCATTGGACATATTGGATGAAGAGAATGGCGTCGATGTGCATCATTGGTGCTTTTTGTACTACACCTTTGGCTGCATTAGAAATACTCCTTTACCTGATACCATTGGAAGTATTGGGTAGGCAGCATTCGGCTACGTCGGAAATTTGACTTAATATTACACTATAGCGGAGAAGCAACGTCTGTGGCCATAGCGCGATCTTGTAAAAGATAACAATATCACAAAATGGGGACTGTAGACCCTCGATGAGCCTTTTTTAGCGCCACTTTACCGCTATGATACAAACCAGGGAGTCTTGGATAAAGGGCATTCCAGTAGTGCGATTCAGTAACTTTTTTAACGAAATTATCGATATCGTTAACTAACGAGAATTGTCGGTTGTTTTAACGAATATGTGATTCTATAAATTTTTCAATTAACGACATGAATTAACGACAAAAATAGTTAATTTGAAATTTGTTTATTTTGAAATTGTATTGAGAACCGAAAAATTTCGTTAACTTTAACTTCAAAAAATTTTTTGTTGATAAGTTAACGATTTTCAACAACGACAAAATTCGGTAGAAAAATGTTATTGAATCGCTTTTAAATACAATTGTCGATAATTAACGATTTTTGACAATATAACTACCGATTTTTGTCGTTAAAAAGTTAGTGAATTGCGCTACAGGTAGTAGAGCGTCCATATACATTTTTTCAAGGATGGATCGAAAATGCGCGAACAAGTGGGCTTTGGAATCTACTTAGAGGAGCTCGGGTTGAACCTGGCTCGAAGATTTCGATAGCAGTATTTGCCACTTTTATTTCTTTGACCATTAACCAATCCAATCCGATGTTGGGGGCATGCGTGGACCTTTTAAAAATCTATTCTGCGAGTCTCGGCGATAGGGTAGATTTTAATCCACGTAATACCCAATGTGCACATAAACCTCACAAGCTCCTTCAATGTTCAAAAGCGCCTGATGTATCTTTGGTGGTGTTAATTTTAGGGAATCGGAAGCTTTTGACATTCTGGGTTTGAAGATTAAGTGTGATGTCCGTTGGAATAAACACATATTCGAAGTGTCGAAATAAGCATTCAAGTGCTTAGGCTTTTTGAAACGGTGTAGAAGATATTTCACTCCAGCTGATCTCCTAACAGTCTATTCCTCCTATATCCCACCTAAAATGGAATATAACTCTCATGAATGTAGAGGTGCTTCAGCCTCAGCATTGGAGTTACTTTACTGCGTATAGAGAAGAGCGTTAATGCTACTAGGGGCTGGGGATATATCTGATTCCATTTATTCCTTGGAACATCGTCGAATGTGGGTGTGTGTGTTCTTGTTCTATCGATATTTCCACAGAAAGTTCGCGGAGGTTCGTGTATTTAGTTGAAAGACGCGTATCTCTAGCAGAGCTCATCCGTTTGTTGTTGATTGGACAACGGTCCGCACAACACACTATAGAGAGAATTCCTTCTTTGGCCGAACTATACGTATGTGGAACAGACTTACCGCCCACGTTTTTCCTGACACATACAACATTAGCGGATTCAAGTCAAATCCATAAATACTACTTCCTCCTTCCCACACCTATATTTCCTGATCTTAACACAATGAATTTATAGGGGGCATCCCCTCAGTGTTGGTTAAAAAAAAAAACGCGGTCAAGTACCTGGAGTCAATGTTTCCGAAAACAAGATTTGTCCTTTACTGTCCTTAATTGCAAAGGGTATGAAGGATCGGACCGGACCCGAACCCTATTGTGGGGTAAACTGGTCCACCTTCTCGAACATGATTAAGGGTTTGGAAAGAACCGACTTCTTAAACTTGTGGAAAAATTCAGGAGGTCTGCGACAATCCAAAGCACTAATCGCACCATTGTCATATGGAAGTATACTTAATCACACCAAAAGTGACATTAGGTTACTGACAGGCTTTCTCACCGGGCATTATAAGGTAAATTATCACTTGCATAATTTAAACCTTTGTGCATCGTCTTTGTGTCGACTTTGTCTTGAGGAAGTAGAAACAATGCAACACATATTATGTGAGTGGGTCGCAATATGAAGGATCAGAAGACGGTTCTTAGACAAAGAATTGCTTAATTCTGCGGATATAAAGCTAGCTTCTCCATCCTCTGTTATAATGTTCATTAGGAACATTGAACAGAGTTTGAATTAGATTAATAGATCTTGGCACAAAAGACACATAAGGGTCGCGGTGCCGGCCGTTAGGGCTAGATCACCCCTTGAATAATAATAATAATAATAATAATAATAATAATAATAATAATAATAATAATAATAATAATAATAATAATAATAATAATAATAATAATAATAATAATAATAATAATAATAATAATAATAATAATAATAATAATAATAATAATAATAATAATAATAATAATAATAATAATAATAATAATAATAATAATAATAATAATAAAAATAATAATAATAATAATAATAATAATAATAATAATAATAATAATAATAATAATAATAATAATAATAATAATAATAATAATAATAATAATAATAATAATAATAATAATAATAATAATAATAATAATAATAATAATAATAATAATAATAATAATAATAATAATAATAATAATAATAATAATAATAATAATAATAATAATAATAATAATAATAATAATAATAATAATAATAATAATAATAATAATAATAATAATAATAATAATAATAATAATAATAATAATAATAATAATAATAATAATAATAATAATAATAATAATAATAATAATAATAATAATAATAATAATAATAATAATAATAATAATAATAATAATAATAATAATAATAATAATAATAATAATAATAATAATAATAATAATAATAATAATAATAATAATAATAATAATAATAATAATAATAATAATAATAATAATAATAATAATAATAATAATAATAATAATAATAATAATAATAATAATAATAATAATAATAATAATAATAATAATAATAATAATAATAATAATAATAATAATAATAATAATAATAATAATAATAATAATAATAATAATAATAATAATAATAATAATAATAATAATAATAATAATAATAATAATAATAATAATAATAATAATAATAATAATAATAATAATAATAATAATAATAATAATAATAATAATAATAATAATAATAATAATAATAATAATAATAATAATAATAATAATAATAATAATAATAATAATAATAATAATAATAATAATAATAATAATAATAATAATAATAATAATAATAATAATAATAATAATAATAATAATAATAATAATAATAATAATAATAATAATAATAATAATAATAATAATAATAATAATAATAATAATAATAATAATAATAATAATAATAATAATAATAATAATAATAATAATAATAATAATAATAATAATAATAATAATAATAATAATAATAATAATAATAATAATAATAATAATAATAATAATAATAATAATAATAATAATAATAATAATAATAATAATAATAATAATAATAATAATAATAATAATAATAATAATAATAATAATAATAATAATAATAATAATAATAATAATAATAATAATAATAATAATAATAATAATAATAATAATAATAATAATAATAATAATAATAATAATAATAATAATAATAATAATAATAATAATAATAATAATAATAATAATAATAATAATAATAATAATAATAATAATAATAATAATAATAATAATAATAATAATAATAATAATAATAATAATAATAATAATAATAATAATAATAATAATAATAATAATAATAATAATAATAATAATAATAATAATAATAATAATAATAATAATAATAATAATAATAATAATAATAATAATAATAATAATAATAATAATAATAATAATAATAATAATAATAATAATAATAATAATAATAATAATAATAATAATAATAATAATAATAATAATAATAATAATAATAATAATAATAATAATAATAATAATAATAATAATAATAATAATAATAATAATAATAATAATAATAATAATAATAATAATAATAATAATAATAATAATAATAATAATAATAATAATAATAATAATAATAATAATAATAATAATAATAATAATAATAATAATAATAATAATAATAATAATAATAATAATAATAATAATAATAATAATAATAATAATAATAATAATAATAATAATAATAATAATAATAATAATAATAATAATAATAATAATAATAATAATAATAATAATAATAATAATAATAATAATAATAATAATAATAATAATAATAATAATAATAATAATAATAATAATAATAATAATAATAATAATAATAATAATAATAATAATAATAATAATAATAATAATAATAATAATAATAATAATAATAATAATAATAATAATAATAATAATAATAATAATAATAATAATAATAATAATAATAATAATAATAATAATAATAATAATAATAATAATAATAATAATAATAATAATAATAATAATAATAATAATTGGTTTGCTGGGAGAGTGCGGTTGTCATTTCGGAAAAAATAAAAATTTTATTAAAAAATTAAATAAAAATTTTATTAAAATATATTAAAATAATAATTTGTGAAATCTTGAGATCTACACAAGGAGATCCCATTAGATTTGGAGGTGAGAACTGGTCAAGGATTTGCTTTACTGCTGCTGATACAATAAAGTCAAAAACATCCACGGCTTTTACTGCCGAAAGTGTTGCTCCTGAAATTTTACAGAAGTCCACTCAAGCAGAACAGGATAGGAGACGCATCTAATAATTTGTATTTCATTAAACAAATTGCGTTATATCTACCAGTTTAAAATATTGTTCATTTGACAAGCGAAAACCACCAATGAAGATGATTAAATAATGAAGCAAAACTAAATCTACAGCTTCACCTGCAAAAAGTGTTACTCATGAGACTTTCCATGAGTCCACTTATGCTGGACTGCCAAGAAGTCACATGAAAAAGCTCAGTTTAAAGAACATTAGCGTCCTATGCAGTTTCTGGCAGAAAAGTTGTACATACATATTTCACATTAAGTCAGCCTAAACCAACATCAAATAGAAATCTCAATCCGTCAACATATTAACAACCAACAAAAGATCTATGAATGACCACCAGAACCAGCACTTCACAACACCAAAGAAGTTACTTGATGGAACAACAATGAATAAGAGGGCTGTTTATTATAAGTTTTAAGCTTTAAGTATATTTTAGCTTTAAGTATATTTTACGCTTTGTTTATGTGTAAACCGTGTAAAAGTACTTTTAAACTAGAATCCAATGTAACATTGAGAGTAAATAAAAATATAATAATAATAATAATAATAATAATAATAATAATAATAATGATAATAATAATAATAATAATAATAATAATAATAATAATAATAATAATAATAATAATAATAATAATAATAATAATAATAATAATAATAATAATAATAATAATAATAATAATAATAATAATAATAATAATAATAATAATAATAATAATAATAATAATAATAATAATAATAATAATAATAATAATAATAATAATAATAATAATAATAATAATAATAATAATAATAATAATAATAATAATAATAATAATAATAATAATAATAATAATAATAATAATAATAATAATAATAATAATAATAATAATAATAATAATAATAATAATAATAATAATAATAATAATAATAATAATAATGATAATAATAATAATAATAATAATAATAATAATAATAATAATAATAATAATAATAATAATAATAATAATAATAATAATAATAATAATAATAATAATAATGATAATAATAATAATAATAATAATAATAATAATAATAATAATAATAATAATAATAATAATAATAATAATAATAATAATAATAATAATAATAATAATAATAATAATAATAATAATGATAATAATAACTGCCGCACGTCCTTTGACTAGATAGCCAAGCAGTTTGACACACGACTCACATGGGTCCCAGAGCACAGATACATTTGACGGAACTACAAAGCCGATAAGCTTGCAAGACTGGGAACTACCATACAGGTTCCAACCGAATTGGAATGTGTTGATATGACTCTAGAAACTTGCAAACTAAATCTACATTTGTTCCGTGATGGAGACTAATGAGAGACGGAGACTAATGAGAAATGGATGGACGTGTGAGACAACACGACAGATTTGTTCTTCTCTTAATCAGAAGCGTACAAGTAAGCTAATATCGCTTCCAAGAGGAGAGATTTCGACAGTGGTTACTGTAATTACCGGTCACTGTCAAATAGAGAAGCGCGCAGAGCGGTTAAATGTGCTGTCAAATGACTAGTGCTAAAGTTTCATGGATGAGGAAGTGTTTAAAACTATAGAACACTTAATCTGCCATTATCCGGCACGTTCTAAATTGTCGGATGAGAAGCTCAAATTTGTTTAAAGACAGGGACTAGTAGGGTTTCACAACGGACCTCAGACTCGATATGTAAAACGTCAGCAGTCATTTACAACCTAACCTAACGCCGAGCTTTGCAAGTTACAATGTGGTATGCCGAAAAAGATGAGGATCGATTCTACCTACTGATATTACTCAAAAGTGAAATGTTACGTTAACTCGGCAAGATCCTAGGACGGGGTAAATTGACACACACTTTTTAGGGTCAATCCTGTAGGGTCAATCAATTTCCTGCATTGGTATACCTTAAAGAACCCATAAGCTCTGAACCATGAATTCATAACTGCTTTTAACCCCTTAAAATATGTAACAACCTTAATGTCCATTTAGTTTATTGATCCAGTATTTTTCATAGTAATTTTCTAGTGATGCTGAATTTTGTTTAAGTATCTATGTTTGTAGATATGCCTGTGTTTTTATGTATGTATTTTAATTACCTTGTAACTGTCAAATTGTTAATTGGATTAGTTTTGTTTTGTGTGTGCGCGCGCCACGTAAAGCATGATTATGCATGCTGCTGCTGCTGTTGTTATTATTGTTTTTCGATTATCATTATTAGTGTAGAGTCATTAAGATAGTCGGTAGTTTTAAGTTTGTTTGGTTGGTTGTTGTCGTTACCGTAGCCGTAGCCATTGCGTATGCAAAATGCAATCACAAAAATCCTTTTATAAATGCAAATTGACAGCATGCTTAGATAGAAAATCATGTTATGAAAAAAATCCAACCAAACGAGGTCATATGAGTGAAAATTTAATTATTCCAATAGAGTTAAAACATATTAACCTGTTAAGTGCGTTAATAAAACCGAATAACTTTAAATGTTAATGTGAACTCGTCTTCTCAAAACATATAAATCATTTTTCAAGCCCAAAAAACATATTTTGTATTCACAAATCACCATTCTAAATTTTAAGGGAATCGGACCAGCTCTCCTTGTAGTCCTCATACAAACCACCCACCCGATATTCACATAAATCTCTCAAAAATCACGAAAATTGAAAATATTTCATCAAAATTTTGTTTGTTGGTGTTGTTCACTCAAATTTTGTTTGTGTATGTTTTCATTACTAATTAAAGATCTAACGAAATGTGGATCTAATCGGTCTATGTTTGGACTAAGGGGTCTTGAGAATCTTAAAAACTGGATAACTCAAAGGACCTATTATAGTGAGAAAGTACATAAAAAATATTCTTTTTTTCGCGAATGTTAAAAAAGTTTCGGCACCGATCGCGATGAAGTTATCGCTAATATTATTTTTGAATTATTCAGGCAATCCATATATCTAATGTAAAAAATCATACGCTAATTTTTTCTTGTTTTATTGCAAAACGGTGTAAAATGAAAAAAAAAAAACATTGGAAGAGAAGGATTCCCCCTAAATCTAAAAAAAATTAAATTTTTGGTGTTTACCAAACCAAAATGACCCCGGATATCGATTTTTGTTATCTGTATAATATTGCCCATACCGTTATGATAGGTTCTTATTTTGGTTATACCCCTAATGTGCATATATAAAATCTCGGGAATTTCAAATTTTAGATCTAAAATTAGGTCTTGAGACCCCGACAGATGTGCAGAGCTAGGCTATTTCATATTTTTCTTTGTAGTCTTTCTTTTGAAAATTTCATCCGTTTCGCTCTATCTCGCTTAGTTTTCGAGATATCGCCATTTTGATTTTTTAACTAAATTCTAAGAAGTTATTTACTTAATTCTCAGAACTTATTAACTAAATTCTAAGAAGTACACTTCCTCAATTCAAAGAAAAGAAATACGATGATGTTTTTTTAGTAAATTTTAACTAAACTTGAACTATATTGTTTTTTAAGAAATATGTCTTAAAAATAAAGAGACGTTTCTTAGATTTGTGGAAAATTTCTTTGGCAGTAAGAATTTTTTTCCTAACATTAAAAAATTCCATTTAAAGAAAACTATGAACTAATTATAAGTAAATGAACTAAAATTTGTTCCTCATAGTTAAAAAAATTTCTTATTTTTAAGTTAAATTTAACTAAATTTTAGGAAAATTCATGATAAATTTTTAAAGACATTTTTTCCTTAATTTTAGTTATGTGTTTTTTTCAGTGTATTTGTACTTGTGCTAGGATGCCACTAGTGATAGAAAATGAAAAAAGAGGATCTCAACAAATTTTTCTTTTTTAATATTTTGACATAACAGGAAAAAGGAGGTAACTTACGTTCTTTCAAAGCTTCATCAAAACTTCATTTTCAACAAAATATTTTGAAAAAGTTTTTAAATGACTTTATTCACATCCTTATATCCTGATATGGCAAAATAAAAAAAATGGAAAAATTATGGGAGATCCTCCCCTTTCATTTGCCATGACCAGTGTCATCCTACGACAAGTACAAATATTTCAGAAATATTTTTAAAAAATATCCCTTAAAATTTCGAAGTCCTTTTAAAAGGAAACAGGACCACGAAATGAAAAACTGTAAATGCAGTTTTACTCCCTTTGATCTCTTCTTTCAAACGTATATCATCCGGTTCTAGTTTGATATTGGCTGTCGAACGGTGTAATTTCTTAAAGTCGAAACATTTTTCCCAAGTAAGTTTTTCAGGTTCTCAGACAAATATCAGAAAATATTTTGGATTCTGAAAATGTTTTTACACTGTAATATCAGTTTTTCCTACCTTTTACCTCCTATTCCTTTTTCCCTTTTCCTTCTTTTCGTCTCTTTCTTTTCTTTGTCTTTTTCATCTTTTTCAAAATCGATTGGGGGGAGGGAAGGAAATAGGGGGAAACTTCCGGATCCGCGGCTGACCCTCTTCTTCTTGTTGTTAGTGAATAATATAAAAATATATAATAAGATTTTCCTACACACAGAAAACAAATTTACCAATTTCCAACTGAAATTCAGTTGTTGCAACAAAAATCCAGTTGATGTATTTGTATTAAGGTTAAAACAACTAAATATTTGTAGTTACAACTAAATTTTGTTAATACAACTGTCTTTTAATAGAAACAACTAAAAAATTCGTATGCCACAACGAAATTTAGTAACAGCAACCGAATTTTGAGTTGATACAACTGAAATATTCAGTTGGAAATTTAATTTTCTCTGTGTAGTATAGCTCACATCAAAAATTAAATATACCAACATAGGTTTATTTTTTCTTCCCTGTCAGAAAGTGTAATCGGTTCAAAAGGTTATGTCATCTACTTAAAAAAGAAAATTTAAATATTCAAGTCGTTTTACTCACTCTTATAACAATATTTATTTACTTTTTTTCAATTCTTTTAAACCCTCATATTACTATTATTGTCAATGTTTGACACATGTACAAACATGTCAATAAAAAGTAATATCACCATATTTTTTTCAATATTTTACTATACAAAAACTACTATTATTGTGTACAGTAATAACAATAATAAATACACTCGAAAAAAATCTACTGGCAATTACTATTGATTAAGACCGTTTGTCACAATAAGACTCACATCAGTAAAATAAACTGTCAAAAAATCGTAGAGAATTTAAAAATGTTATCGTAATGCAAAATGTCATGAAACAGACGGTAAAACTGAAGAAATTTAAACATAAAACAACATAAAAACCAAAAACTGAACGTAGAAAGTTAAATTTATCAATTTATAAGTCTCTTACACTCAAAAAAAACCTTGTAAAATTACAAGAAAAACTTGGAACTTTTTTTTTTTGCTACCTCCTATTTTATTTTACAAGCCTTTTACCAATAATTTTGTTATTTCACAAGGTTTTTACCAATAAAGTTGTAAATTTACAAAATTTTTTGACAAGATTAAATTTACAAGGAGGTTTCGTAACTTTACTAGATTTTTTGCTACCTCCTATTTTACGAGAATTCCTAGTAATTTTACAAGCTTTGTACCAATAATTTTGTAATTTTACAAGCTTTTTACCAATAAAATTGTAAATTTTCAGTTTTTTCGACGCAACAATAATTGCAAGGAATTCTTGTGAACTTACTAGATTTTTTTTGTGAAATTATCTTGAAAACTTGAATAATTACAAAAAAAATGTAAATTTTGATCCAAATTTATTTCTTAAAAAACAAGGAAAAGTGTCAAATATTGGTAAAATGGGATTACGAGACTTTTCCTAGTAATTTGACAAGGTTTTTTCTTGTGTGTATTAAATTTTTCTGATTCTGAGATAGAAAAGGTCTCGGTTAAACCAACTTGATTTACACAAATATAAAGGTTTTAATAAGCAAAGAAAAATGACCTCGAGCTAGAATATCCATACTCAAAATATATTCTTTTTAATTTTTTGTCTTAAAACATGTAATAACATCAGTTTAATTTGTACAAAAAAATGTTTTTTTTTTGTCATGCGACTTTTTATTTTCCAGAGGCCCTGCCTCTTTCCCATATGCAAGTTTAAGGACAATCAGAATGTGCTCTCTAAAAGACCTTGTTAGTTTTAAGACGTCAGCACAAAATCGCAATTTGTTTGAACTTGGACCTCATTTGTTTTTAAAAACCTGTTGTATGGAAAAGTTTGGAGACCTGATTTGTAATCGTTTTTTTTTATTTTATTTTTGATTTTTTGAAGCATTTTATAGGCACATATTTTGGATTTTTAAATGCATGAAAGTTTTTTCCCTAATGATCACTATCGGAAAAAAATTGGGAAAATTAGCTTACACTAAAAAAACTTGTAAAATTACAAGAAAAACTTGTTGTTTTTTTGCTATCTTCTATTTGACAAGAATTCCTAGTAATTTTACAAGCCTTTTGCCAATAATTTTGTAATTTTGCAATAATTTAAACGAACACTGAAAAAAAAAGACATAACTAAATTTAAGGAAAAAATGTCTTTGAAAATTTATCATGAATTTTCCTCAAATTTAGTTAAATTTAACTTAAAAATGAGAAATTTTCTTAACTATGAGGAAAAAAATTTAGTTCATTTACTTATAATTAGTTCATAGTTTTCTTTAAATGGATTTTTTAAATATTAGGAAAAAAATTCTTACTGCCAAAGAAATTTTCCACAAATCTAAGAAACGTATCTTTATTTTTAAGACATATTTCTTAAAAAACAATTTAGTTCAAGTTTAGTTAAAATTTACTAAAAAAAACATCATCGTATTTCTCTTCTTTGAATTGAGGAAGTGTACTTCTTAGAATTAAGTTAATGACTTCTGAGAATTTAGTAAATAACTTCTTAGAATTTAGTTAAAAATTCAAAATGGCGATATCTCGAAAACTAAGCGAGATAGAGCGAAACGGATGAAATTTTCAAAAGAAAGACTACAAAAAAAAACATGAAATAGCCTAGCTCTGCATATCTGTCGGGGTCTCAAGACCCTAATTTTAGATCTAAAATTTGAAATTCCCGAGATTTTAAATATACACATATCTCGGTAAATACTGCCAACACGATAAAACGTCCAACGGAATTTTTGTAGCTCTTGACTCGTAGAACACTTCCGCAAAATACCCGAAAGCCCTCCGATAGTAGTTTTTGAGTTATTCGGTTTTTAAGATTCTCAAGACCCTATCAGGCCCCTTATTACCGTATCTCAAAAACTAAGCAAGTTAGAGCGAAACGGATCCAAGTTTTGGTTCAAAATCTATGGGGACCTTAAAGGACCCAACGGGGTCTCGAGTTAAATAGGGTCCGAACCCATGGGTCCAGGTTCTAGACCCAATCTATTTCTAAAATGTGAAGTATAATTTTTCCCATTTTCTAGTTAAAATTGGCATAAAATTAAATAACTTTGTTTTCCTTATTTTTGGGAAAATTATGAACTAAAACCAAGAAAAACAAGTAAAAAAGTTAAATTCGGCCTTGCCGAATGTAGTGATACCCTCCACAATTTCAAAAAGATTATTGCAAAAAACTTTATTTAAAAGGAAATAACTTTTGAAAAAAAAAAATTTTTTTGAAAAAAAATTTTCGCGAAAAAAAATTTTGGTAAAAAAAATTCGCGATTTTTTTTTTTGTGCTCGTACTTGTTTAAATACCATTTGGTGTTCAATTATGTTCACATATGCCAACCAGAAGCCGAATTAAAGCATTTTGTATTTTTAGGTTATGTTGAATGTACTGAAATTTTTGAGGTGTGCTTACATTTTCGTTCATAACTTTTGAACCGCTGAACCGATATCGCTCAAATGCAATACCAAACTTCTCGGGAGAACTTCCAATAAATATGTTAAGTTTCAGTCATCTCTGTGCAATATTTTGTCCGCGACAGCATTTTCCACAGACAGACAGACAGACAGACGGACAGACGGACAGACGGACATCGCTAGAATGTCTTAAAATCGATCGGGCATCATGAATATATATACTTTATGGGGTCCCAGATCGATATTTCGATGAGTTACAAACAGAATGACAAACTTATATATACCCTCTATCACTAGAGTGGAGGGTATAAAAATCTTTGGAGCCAAATCATTCCCTCTTTTTCTCAAAATTGAGTTAATTTTCCCAGATTTTAATTCACTTTTTTTTGAGTGAATAAAATTTGTAAGTTTACAACTTTTTTGACGCGATAAGACTTACAAGAAATTTTAGTGACTTTACTAGATTTTTCGCTACCTCCTATTTTACGAGAATTCCTAGTAAAAACTATGAGCTTTTTAATAATGAAATTGTAAATTTCCACCTTTTTTGCGTAATTAAAAACATACTAGGAATTCTCGTGAATTTACTAGATTTTATTGTAAAATTATTTTAGAAATTTGTAAAATTACAAAAAAAAAAAATATAAAATTACAAAAAATTTCAATTTCCATCGAAAATTTTTTGTTAAAAAACAAGGAAATCTCTCAAATATTGGTAAAATGGGATTATAAGACTTTTTCTAGTAATTTGAAAAGTTTTTTGTGTGTCTTAAAAGGCCATTGGTGCTCCAACGGATAAAGCGACTGATTAAATAAGTTTTGCATCTTCAAGAGCAATGTTTAAGCTTTACTCTCCAGAGCTTGAAAGAATTAATTCAATTTTTGAATGACTTCCTTATTTAGTAATTCAATTTTGTACTCGATTGAATTATTTTCCATAGAATTAATTCAACTTTGCCCATTCAGTAAAAGTAAGGTTCATTGAATTCATCCCTTTTTTATTGTTCTTTAAAATACGTTCGAAGAATTCATTCTTATTGAATTAATTCTTTACTGAATTAATTCAATTTCTTCACCATTAAGAATTGAAAAATATTTTCACCCAAACGGGGTACGTCCCCACCGGTATGAACACCACATTCGACTTTTTAGAGGTCAACGTAATTTTTTTTGTCAGTTTTAAGCAAGTTCGGTATTATTAAGAGTTCCCGTTATTTTACATATCTTTCTTCTTTTTCAATGAAAAATATAGAATTTTATTTTTAATTTTGCAAAAAAGAAAATATTTTCTTATTGAACGGTGAAAATATTTGTCTCTTCTTTCTGAATGGTCAGCAAAATTTTGCGTTCTTACTGAATGGTTAACAAATTTTTCAATTCTTACTGAATGGTGACGAAATTGAATTAATTCAGTAAAGAATTAATTCAAAAAGAATGAATTCTTAGTGAATGAATTCTTTGAACGTATTTTAAAGGACAATAAAAAAGAATTGCGTTCTTTTTCCGTGTTATTGAATGGAAATAAATACGAATTCGTTCCATTCAATTCAATGTGAACAATAAATTAATTCTTTAGACTATAATTCAGAACGGAAAATTGAATTAAGGAATTAATTCAATACAAGCTCTGTTACTCTCGACTTAGTTTTAAGTCGACATCACATCGATTTCATTCGCTATGAGTTTTAAAAACATACAAAATGGCGGTATTTTTAACATTGACCTTGATTTTCTTAATAATGATGTGATGGAAAAGTTTAGAAGATCTGATTTTGACCAGCAGAACAATTGTAATCAAGTCTATAAGGTTTTTTTAAGTGTAGCACTATATTTATTGACAATTACAAAGCAAAATGAAAAAATAAAAAAGAAAAATGGAAACCCTTAATACTTTACCCACCATGCAAAAACTCCAATACTTGATAATATTGAATAACAGCAACAGAAACAACAACGATAACAATAACACCTCCTTCTATTCTATTGCAAACAATCATAATTGATTTTTATTTGCACATGCCATTTTCATTTTAAATATTTTATTTAGAGAATTTATTTTAAAATATTCAACTATTGTTTGGGTTGACTTATTTCTCCAACCATCATCATCGTCATCATCATCATCACTATGAAAATACCACAAGTATTAAATAAATATACACGTAACAGTGTCATGTCAACACACTAAAATGTTAACGCGACTTAAGTTTATTTTAATAGAGGTATTAACAGTTAAAAATCATAACCTTTTCGAAAACGAGAATCATAATTGCACCTCAGGGTGCCACAATGAATCTCAGAGTCAAAGTGTGCTGATGTGAAGCGTTAGCAGACACTTCAATACCATATTGATTTCTTTTCTTTCCCATGATCTCTTGCAAACCTTCTCAGCAGAGCAACAGTTTTTTGGAAAGGCATCATGAGTCAAAGAGCGCATTCAAAACCATCTGAATTCATGTATGATTTCTGTGGGCTATGTCACAGTTTAGAGGACTATTTGGTAGCACTGATAAAGTGCTTTTAAGATGCAGTAAAATCATGTGTCTTTTCAGCTCTGATTAAAGCATTCTTTGTAGCATTGATTTAAGCGCAATAACGATGCAGCGAAATCTTGCATTTTCTGCAAAAATAATTCGTAATTATTCAAAAATTGTTAAAGATATTAAAAAGAAAAGCGAGAGTAAAATTTCAAGAATTTGTTCTTTGAAATAAATGTTGAAATAAAAATTGAAATAAATGTCTTCTTCCTTACTTTACTGCATTCTCAAGAGCGATCTTTGGATGCACTTGGTATGCTATAAAAAGAAGCTGTGCTGCCAATATCTCGATTTTTTATGGCTTAAGTCTTCCATTCAAATGCAATTTTGCTACCTTGCATTCCTTAACTTTCTAACATGAATACCCTTAATATTTTTCATTCCATTTTCAATAGAAAAATACTTGGCAACAAAAAAAAAAAACAAAGCCCAGCCTCTAAATACCCAGACTACATGTATTTATTTATGTTAAAGTTTAGTGGGTGTAGTTGGAAAATGTATGGGTTTTTTACAATATAAATTTTTAATATTTATTTGTGTTAGTTAAAAAATAAAATATTAAAGAAAAAACAAAAAAAAATTTTCAATTATTAAAAAATGTTTTCTCGTAATGAAAATATTTTATTGATTTTTAAAAGTTGTTTTATTTTTATTATTAATTTTTCATATGGTGTCGGTTAGAAATTGATAAGAATTCAATTTTATTTTCCTATTATTAAGGTTAAAAAAAATAATTTCAATAAAGAATTTTTATAGAAATGTAATGTTTTAAATAACAAATATAATTGACATTTTTGAATGAATGACATGCAGTTTGTTGACAAATATAGAAATATTTTTTTAATTTATTTATAGAGGTTTTAAATTAAAACTTTTAATTTAAAGTGTATAGCATCAAAGAAAAAAATAATAATATGTGTAAAGTTTGTTCAAATAGGTGTTAAAAACCTGTATAAAAAGTATCAGAGTAATTTCTGAGAAGTATGTCTCGATCGCAACAGTCTTCTCTTCTCGGAAACTTTCCTGGAAGGGAAGGTCAACTGTTTTTTTTTTTGAAACAGTTGAACTTATGCTGCATTATAGTTTTCACGACATGATCCACTTACAGAAATGTCATACAGAAAAACATATTTTTTTTTTAGATTTAAGAATTTTGAAAAAATATATTTTATAACTGAAGTTTTTATTTATTTCGGTTTGAGTCCATATTAATTATTTCTGAGAAATAATTATTTTTGTTGTACAATGAGAAAATCTGAAAAAATTAATTGACAACACAGGCAAGTGGAGATGTCGACAGCTTTCGGAAGAAGCCACCCTTCCTTCGTCAGCACTCTTCGATTGTCACTGTATTGTACTTGTCTCATTGTACAACAAAAATAATTATTTCTCAGAAATAATTAATATGGACTCAAACCGAAATAAATAAAAACTTCAGTTATAAAATATAAAGTCCAACAAAAAATAAATTTTTTTTAATTTTTTGCTCCAGTTGTAGTGAAATTATTTGGGGTTTTATTGCAGATATTTTATTTTTTCATTTTTGAGATATTGCCAATATTGTAGACAGTAATTTTCAGGGGAAAAAAATCATACAAATAATTTACTTTTTCGAGGTTGAACCTAATTATGAGTTCAAAAATGTTAAAAACATCAATTCGTGTGCGATAGCTGAATTATTTTGTTTAAACACCACATCAGCGGAGAGAGGACACCACCCGGGGCAGCCTCTATTTACTTCAACCGTTACCCTTGCGTAGTGTTATATAGTCGTAACAAAAAGTCGACTTTTCGACTTTTTTCAATTTCTAAAAAGTCGATTTTTCGACTTTTTTCAAATTTTAAAAAGTCGATTTTTCGATCTCTCGACTTTTAAAAAGTCGACTTTTTCGACTTTCGACTTTCGACTTTTTTCGACTTTTTGACTTTTCGACTTTTTTCGACTTGTTTCGACTTTTTGACTTCCTTCAACTTTTTTTGTTGTGGAAAAGGTTGAAAAAATCAAAAGCAAAAGAGTCGACTTTCGATTTATGGAACCCTATCACTGAGGTGTTTACAATAATCAAAAATATTGGTAAATATTGCACTTAACACTTTCTAACTCATGAATTTGGGATTGACATTTTTGCTTCACATACAAAATACATGAAATACCAATAGCTTCAGTTGTTATTAAACTCGACTCTCATTTAAATTTTTTTCAGAATAAAGAAATTATTTTCATCTGGCAAAAGTAAAAAAATCAAAAAAGTAGACTTTTCGACTTTTTAAGAACAAAAAAGTTGATATCGACTTTTCGACTTTTTCATACAAAAAGTCGATTAATCGACTTTTCGACTATAGAACCCTACCCTTGTCTCACACTGACTTTCAGTGGTTAACAATCTCTTAGAAAGCATAAAGTACATCCATTTGGCAAGAAAAACTCTGAAATAATATTCATATTTAAAAATAGTTCTCTGGTTCTGATTCTCTTTCATACATAAAACTCCTCAGATCCTAAAACATTTTTCGTAAAAGAAAATTCGCAGATTCTTAATAATTATCAGTTTCTAAAACAAGTTGCCAAGAAAAAATTTTGATACACTTTTTTTTTAAAATGAAATCTTAAATTTTATAAGATTTTTGATGGAAGATGTTTGAGAATAAAAAAATTTTACGGTTTAAATACCTTCTATTTTTTTCTTTTGCAATTTCTTAGGTTATGCAACATTTTTCATATAGAAAACTATAAGGTTCTTTTACATTTTTTAAAACAAAAATTCTAAGTCCTAGTTTTCATAAGGCGAACGATACATACGAACGAAAATTAGCACAATGACTCATTTCGTATAGAGAATTTCTCAGAATCTTCCAACAGAATAGTGTTTAGGTTCTAAGTAATTTTTCACAAAAAGAATTTTCAGATTCTAATATGGTTTTCTATAGAAAAGTTCTAAAACATTTTACTGTTGATTTTAAAAAACTTTTCCTATTGGAACATTTTCAGATCTTAAAGATTTTTCAAACATTAAAATTCTTATACTAAAAAATTTTTTGCATAACAAAAATTGTTAGATTCTAAAAAGCTTTTTCTGTAGAAAAGTAATCCGATTATGGCGATTTTTTTTTTTGTATAAAAATGTTCCGTTGCTGAAGGTTTTTTCTATAGAAGTCATAAGGTTCTTAGACATTTTTCCTACACTCAAAATATTTTGTAGGCAAAAACAAATAAAAAACACATTTAAAATTAGTGAATAAACAACTGAAAACCATCCCATTCATTCATCATTTGTTTTAACAAACATCAAAATTTATTTTTTACTGTTGACAAAATTTTCTAAAATAAATAACATTTAACATTAAAAAAATTACGTTTTTTTCACTCTTTTTTACTAACAAATTCGAAAAAATAACCTACGAAAACATTAAGAATTAATGATAGTTCTGTTACTTTTTACAATTTTCTATTGAAATATTTTTTCTTTAATTTTTAATTAAATTTTGGGGAATCGATCTCACAATCAACTACATTCTGGCCAGACACTCTACCCATCGTGCCAAAGTCACTTGATACAAACATGTTTTTATATTTCTATAAATAATTTTTTTAATTTTTTTTTTACAAAAAAATAACCTACTTGTGTTGGTAAAAACTAGTGATATATCATTAAAAAATACCAAAAATTAAAAAAAAAAAATGCTTACACAAATCATTAAAAATTTAAAGAATAACACTGTGCAACACCCAAAATCGGAATGGGATGAAACCAAAAGCAAATGAAAGACGACATATTCCATAACAAACCCCTCAAGGCTTTTTTCCAGTTCAGAGCTAGATTTTTTTTACACGCATTTAAAGTTAGTGCACTTTTATTATAATTATAATAATAAATGCTTGAAAATTGTATTAGTGGCGAATGATTAATATTGTAATTGCCTTTAAATAACAATCATACGCAACGGTGTCCAGTGTTTTATGTTAATAATTGCCTTTAAATAACAATCATACGCAACGGTGTTTTGTGGTTTATTTGAATAATTTGGCTATTCAGTATATAGGTACTGGACCGATTGCAGCAAAATTCATACCAGTCATAGCTGACGTAATTTTCAGCGTAAGTTTGGAAACTGGACCCTACATGTTCAATAAGGGCACAACCAGGGGTCTTTAAAGTAGGATATGTTTAGTACACACAAACTTTAAATGCTTTAAAATCACCAACTTTAAATGGGTGTAAAAATCTAGCTCTGACCTAAAAAAATGCCTTGTGGGTTTTGTTATGGAAAACGTCAGCTTTCATTTGCTTTTGGTTTCATCCCATTCCGATTCCGAAAGTTCGATTTTGTATCACTGTGTAATCAGTAGTTTTTACTTACGAACAAAAATAAATGACTTTAAAAATTAAATGTTAATGAAAGTTTTTATTTTTTTAGTATGGTATTTTTGAAACAAAGGACAGAAGTAGTCATTAATAAAAACTGAACATCAAACAAATATTTATTCTTTTAAAAACGACTAAACGTAAAACTTTTTAAATAAACCCAGCAAAAACTTCCATTACCAAATAATTAACGTTGGGATTTATAACGAAAATAAGTAACTAGTTACGTCCCAATTTCATTGTTAATTACTTTAACAAGGCGATGTCATTGGAGGCAAGGCCTTCTTTGTTCACTTACGAAAAAGCTAACAAATAATAGCCCATTCCTAGCTCGCTTACAAAAAGTTGAAAAAGTAACTGCATTGTTTGTTTAGTTGCTCTTATTAAATGAGAGAAAATAAATCAAGAGTAAAATTATTTTTTATATAATTTTATAAAACTTAACTGGTTTTTAAAATTCAGATTGCAAATCATTTACATCGTAAGTTAAAATTAAGGCCTTTTTTTGGGGTATAAAGTAACGCAGCGAGTAATTAGTACTCATTACCAGGTAATCCAATTGGGAATGGGTACTCATTACCTAGTTTTTGCTGGGAACTAAACAGTTGATGCCCAGAAAAAACTTCCATTACCAAATAATTAACTTTTATAACGAAAATGAGAAACTAGTTACGTCCCAATTTCATTGTTAATTACTTTAACAAGGCGATGTCATTGGAGGCAAGGCCTTCTTTGTTCGCTTACGAAAATGCTAAAAAATAATAGCCCATTCCTAGCTCGCTTACGAGAAATTGAAAAGGTAACTGCATTGTTTGTTTAGTTGCTCTTATTAAATGAGAGAAAAAATGAACAGTAAAATGGGTTTTAATATATTTTTATGAAACTTAACTGGTTTTTTTAAATTCAGATTGCAAATCTATTTACATAGTAAGTTAAGCGTAAGGCATTTTTTTGGGGTATAAAGTAACGCAGCGAGTAATTAGTACTCATTACCAGGTAATCCAATTGGGAATGAGTACTCATTACCTAGTTTTTGCTGGGTGACATAATTTTTTGAGTGTCCAGAATTTTTCAATCAAATAATTTTAAGATTCAGAGTCAAACTCAAAGGAAAAGTTTCATAATATTTTTAAAAACTATTATAAATACAATGAAAACCTTCATTAAAGTTCGCACAATGTAATAGTTTCATAAATACAAAGAAACAGTACCATAACTGCTCATAGCGTCTATATATATGAAATATTTCATTATATTTATAAAAGGTTTCATAACTATAATCCATAAACAATTGGAGTCCGTCTTTGTCTCGCTACAACTGGTTAAGTTCGCAATCGAAGTGTATTTTGTAAAAAAATAAAAATATTTTTTGTTTTGGCCACAATTGGTGTCAAAATTTGCGGAGTGTGGAGTACATTAAAAGAAAAATATTTGCATGATAAAATTAAATCCACTAATTCAATGTTCGTTGCAAAACCTGTGAAAAAAATATTTTTTTTTACTTTTTTTTTTAAGTTGCTTAAAATTGTACTCAAAGAACATGTACGATTTAAAGTATCCTTTTAAACATGCTTGAGTAACATCCGCGTCAGTATAATAATTTAAAGTTAAATATGTATTACCAAAAACTTAGATTATTTTCTTAAAATGAACTGGTGACCAAAAATATTCCATGAAAACTTTTTAAATATTTTTCCTTTAACATTCCGCGAATTTTGAAACCAATAGCGGTCAAAGCAAAATATATTTTTTTTGACAAAATACACTACGATTGTGAACTTTAACCGGTTGTAGACAGGCAAAGACAGACTCCAAATTTGTTTTCATTATTTTTCCTATTATTAGCTCTGTAATACGCATCATTTTTTGCTATAACAAAGCGAATTTCCAAAAAGAGGCCATTTTCGGGACAGGCTAACGAGTGTATTTAAAAATCAGAGTTTTTTTTAGGTTTTGTACCTTAGTTTAACTCTCCTGCTTTAGTGAGTTAAATTTAAAATTAACCACATCTGAAAAACGGAATTTATAGTTTCAACTCTACACTCTAATTAAAATGGTTTTAGTTTCCTACCATAAATTGGGTAAATTTACACAAAATGCGTAATTCTACTTAAAAATATTGGAAATTTACTCAATTTATAGTAGTAAATTTTTCGAATTTGTTGAAATTTACCCAATTTATAGTAGGAAACAGGACTCATATTTTTAGGGTGTACTTAAGCCAAAATCAAATATAATCGACAGATAACAAACTCGCACTAACATAAGAGTTTTCTTTCGAAAGTTTCTGTAAATTCATTAGACCAACAGACGGACGGGCAGGCGGACATCGCTGGTTTGACGTAAAATCGATCAAGAAACGTACAAATATATACTTTGTGAAGTTCTAGACCGAAATTTTAAGGTGTTACAAAGATACTTACAAACTTATATACTGAGTGTAGGGTATAAAAAATCCGAATTCGTTATTTAAATCCATTGTTTATAACACACACAGCTAATATGTATAAAAAATTTTAAAAACAATTAATGGTTTTAATTAAAAATATATTACCAAAAAAACATTTAATTTATAATTGTCATTTTTTTATTTACAGAGTAATCCCTATAGTCTTAAAGAATCAACAACTGGTTCAGATATGTCCGCTTGGTCAACTGCTGGCTTACAACCAACAACCGGTTATTATTCATATGATCCAACATTTGGCTACGGGTAAGTAACAGTATTCAATGTATTTTTCCTTTTAAAATATAATTAAATTAAAATCCAAAATGATTTATTTGTATTACAAAAATAAAACATTAAAATTATCTCAATTGCATGAAAAAAGAACAAACATTTAAATAAATCTTATCATTTTTAAGTACAATTTAAAAAAAAAATACTCAACAAATCTTTCAACACTTCATAAATCACATACAGTTTGAATATCAATGAATTATTATCAGGAAAAAAATTACCAACAATTTAAAATTTATTAAAAAAGAATAAAATCAAAAAAAAAGTTTGAAGAAATCTAGTTTTTTTTAGTTGCTGTTAAACTTTTACAATACTACTTAACCACTTTATATATGAAATGACCGACCATCTTAAGATGAAGAAAAATAACTATGGATTTAACGTTATTGAATAAAATTGCTCCCCTTGGGCAATTGTCTGTTTATATAACAGCAGTAGCAACAATATTATGTATTGCAGTAGCAATTTTACTTATATAAAATACTATTCTTTGCGTATTGCACGAAAATCCCCCTTTTTATCTTTTACACTTAACAAAATAAATTAGTTAACAATCCTTAAACAAGTTTATTCGGCTAATATTCGTGTCAGATATACATATCAAAAGATCTGTCTAAATTGTCAAGAGAATGTGGTTTGGGAGTTAGTCCCAGTACAACTAAACATGTACAAGGCAAAATAAAAATCCTGCTTTTGATCCTTTTTTCTGGACGGCTCTGAAATCACCTTCTCAAAATCGCCTTCTCTAATAACACCGTCCAACAAATTGCAACTTTTGGCTGTACACATGAACCGGACCCGAAAATTCGGAAAGTTGGGCCAAAAATAAAATACCCGTGTCTCCCAGTTTCTCTAGATCAATTCGCGTTTTCGCGAAAAATGCAACAAAAAAAAAAGCTTTCATAATAGAAAAAAATTATGCTATTCAGAAAGTGGGGTTAAAAGAAAAACACCTGTGTCTCTCAGGTTTTCGCGATCAATTCGCGTATTCGCGAAAAACGCTAAAAAATTTTTTTTGCACTGTTACAAAAAAAAATTGGGTTTAAATCTAAGCATTTATGTCTCAGTTATTTCATATCAATTCGCAAATTTGTAAAAAAAAATATTTTGTTCTTTTTAGCACACTCGCAAATTTCAAGTAGAGTTAAAAAGAAATTTCCCATGTATCAGAGTTTTTCCAGCTAATTAAATTTTAATTTAAAAAAAAAATTAGGTGAATGTTTTATTTTTAGTCCCACTTTTCGAATGTAGTAAATTTTTTTTAAGTGTGCAAAAAAATGCATTTTCACGAGTATTTTATTTTTAGCAATTTTTGTATAAGGACCGTAATTCTACTGTAAATCATGTATATTTATTAGAGATGGGAACATGAGCAGATTAAAGCGTGATTCACGTGAATTACGCGTGACAGTGACTGATTTCAATTTTACTCACGTGATTGTGAGTGAGTGTGAGTGGAGAAAAAAATTGCGTGAGTGAGTGTGCGTGAGTAAGATTTTTGCGTTAGTGAGTGTGCGTGAGTCGTTTTTTTGCGTGAATTATTTTCTCTTTATATTTCCTATTGTACCAAAAAAGCAACAAAAAAATTTTTAAAATTTGGCTTAATTTATGATATTGTCCCAAAAAAAGCAAAAAAAAATGTAAAATTTCGCTGAACTGTAAATTTTGCTGAAAATTTTTGAAAGATTTTTGAAATTACAGTTTTTGAAATTTTCGTGAGTGTGAGTCAATGTGAGTGTGAGTGAAGCTTGCGTGAGTGCACGTGAGTGTGAGTTGTTTTAAATTTACTCACGTGATTGTAAGTGAGTGTGAGTAGAAAAATATGCTCGTGAGTGAGTGTGCGAGATTCAAAAATTCCTGTCGTGAGCGTGAGTGAGTGTGAGTCAAAAATCACGCACGCCCCCATCTCTAATATTTATGTTTTATATTTATAAAAAAAATGCAATACATTTTTTCAAAATTGCATTTTTCGTGAAGTAATATGGAAAAACTAGAACAATATTTTATATTAAGCCCTATTTTCGGAATGCAGTAAATTTTTTCAAGTGTGTAAAAAAAATGCATTTTCGCGAAAACGCGAATTGATATAGAAAAACCGGGAAACACAAGAATGTTAATTTGAGCCCCACTTTCTGAAAAGCGAACATTTTTTTTACATGTTAAATTTTTTTTTTTTTTTTGCGTTTTTCGCGAAAACGCGAATTGATCTAGAAAAAGTGGGAGACACGGGTATTTTTTTTTGGCCCTACTTTCAGAATTTTCGGGTCCGGTCCATGTGTACAAAAGTGTGTCGGACGGTGTAATATCGACGAACTGGTGACAAAAGCAACGATTTGCTTTATATTCCTGCAAAAGAACCATTGGAAACTATGGCTGTTTAACACAATACAGCAGTGGTGAGTCCAATTCTGCTATGTTCTTCTTTTATAAGAGTTTGGTGAACTCACTCGGATTGTGATTCCCATAATTGTCATTTCCCTACTCCCCTCTGATACAATAAGTTTTTAATTTTTGAACTACACTGATTCTCTAAGATATTCTGCTAGCGATGTCAAGACTTCGTTTAGGCAATCCAGACTCCGTTTAGACAATCCAGGTCATCGAAAAATCTTTGCCCCAAATGCTTAAAGCAGGTTCTTATCAGACCCGGACATGCTTCACTGACTCCTCCTCCTCCCCACAACTTCTACAATAGTCCCTATTAGAAATTCCCGTACGCACGGCCGTTTGGCCAATTATACAGTGTCCTGCAAGTACTCTCACTAAAAGGCTAACCGTCCGTTTGCTTAAAGTAAAAAGACTTTTTGTCCTCTTAGGATTTGGCAGTGGCCACGTGGTTCGCGATATCTTGCACGTGGTCAGTGATATCCACTTATCCTTCATTCTATTCTCAGATATCCAATAAATTTCATTTATCAATTCTACTATAGGAACCGAGACCCATTCCATTCCTCGCACATTCATCAGGCAATTCACTCCCAGCAACCCCACTATGTCCAGGGACCCAGATTAGCTTGATTGTGTGCTGACTAATTCGACAAAGTGATTGTATACAATTCCTAACGATTTCCGATTTTTTAGTGTTTGATTTTAAGGCCTTCAGTACTGCAAGACTATCCAGGACGAAAGTCCCTTGTTATCATCAGCGCGGCTTTATCAATTCCAAGTACATCAGCTTGGAAAACACTACCTTATCCGTAAGTCTCAATTAGACCCCAATTACGAGGTATTCAGAGTACATTCCCGAACCCGTACCCATCTCCATCTTTGATCCGTTCGTAAAGATTGAAATTCTATGTTATAACAAAGTTTTCCACCCAGTCTTCCCTAGTTGGTATTTGGACTTCGAAGGTTTTGTCGCTCTGTACGGTCGAGTGATACCATCCAGGAAGTCCTGTATATGGGGGCATTCCGGGTAGAAGAGCCAACTAAAATCTTTTACACATATGGATCAAGGCTACACGAACAAGTGCCCTTCGAAGTCTAATTGGGAGAGCTTGAGAGCCTGCACTCAAAATAATAATTTAGTAGATTTACTATTTTTTTTTTGCTAATGCTGGTTAGCTAACTTTTAGCAAATTTTTAGTTGAGATTAGCATGGTAGCAAAAATATCTTGTAAACTTCATTTAGCGCATTAGCAATTTTAAACAAAATTTGAACTATTTTTTTTTGCTAAATTTAAAATTGAGTTGACCAAATTTCTACAAGCTTTTTTGCTAATATTAGCAAAAATAAATGGTATTTTTTTTTCAGAAAACTTAAAATGGCGCTATCTCGGAAACTAAGCCAGATAAAGCAAATGGAGGCCATTTTTGGTTCTCGGGCTCTCCATAGTATCGCCGGTCCTCTTCACATGTGTGGACCCTAATGGGTCCTAACTTTGGACCCAAAAAAGTTAGCATTCCCGAAAATTTTAAAATGCTCATATCTCGGTAAATATTGCCGACACAACAAACAGTCCAAAAGCATTTTTGTAGCTCTTAACACGTGAAATAATCAAAAGCTCTCCGAGTAATATTTTTGAAGTTATCGAGTTTTGTAATTCTCAAAACCCCGGTGGTCCCTAAAATCACGTATCTCAAAAACTAAGCAAGGTAGAGCGAAACAGACACAAATTTTGGATCAAATACTATGACGATTTTTAAGGAACTCAACTAGGTCTACCCATCGGGGTCTGGACCTATCGGGTCCGAACCCAATGGGGTCCTCAAATGTGTATGAACTAAGTTGAAATAAAAAAAATTTCAGTTAACTAATTTTAGCAAAACGTTTTTGCTAACTTTAGCAAACAAATTGTGGGTTCAAAATCAGCAAATTTTTTTGTAGGTTTAAAAGCTTTTTTTGCTAACTTTACAGTTTTTTTTTTTTGAGTGTGGTTCGAATCTTGCTTGATCATTGTTGCGTTTACTAGGCAGAGATGCTGGCAATAAAGGAAGTGGCTGACTGGTTGAGATGCAATGTCTTGTTTACAACCGCAGTCAACATCTATTCTGACCGCCACGCCACGTTCAAGTCTCTGGAGTCAATGTTCTTGAAAAAAGGATCTGTCCTTAATATACATGTGTTTAGTAGTTAAATTAAGTGAGCGCTCATTTTCAATCATTTGAAATAAAAGACCTAGCTCGTTCGTCTAGTTCGTAGATTCAAGTTCGTTGATCTGTTGTTTTGGTTTTTGTTCATAAATATAAAAATCCTGAGTAGTTTGTACTTTACCACAGAGTTAGTTGTAAAAACATAAATTCTGAGATACCAGGTTAATGGAGGAAAACAATTGGTAACCTTCCAACAAGCGGAAAATACTCCCGCACGCTACGACGAAATGAAAATTTTAGCCAGTGGATGTGCTTAGCACGTCGTGCTAATATCAAACAGTATTTCTACAGCACTGTTTCAGCACCAGCACCCGAACTCAAGAGGGTATTCCATACATACAGGTATTTTTTCGAGCTCGTGCAGTTATTCGGTCATCTTAGCGTTAATGAGTCACCGGGGTATTTACGATAAGATGCGCAAGAACCCGAATAACTGCACGAGCTTGAAAAAATACCTTGTATGTATGGAATACCCTCTCTCTCGAGTTCGGGGGCTGATTGCTTTCGGGCAATTGCTTTCTGGAATTTCTTGCAAAGAGGCCAGCTAATAAGTTAGCTTTATCAACCTGTTCAGTGAATACGTTGTATTCTTTTAAATAAGTTGGGATAGAAGAAGTAGCATTTTCCCTCACTCTTTTAAGAAATGACGAAAAGTTTTAGTGCCCCGAAAAGCAGAATGAACTTTAGCACAAAGACGCTGTTCGCGAAGAAGTTTTTCTTGATTAGCAATAAGTACTTTTACACACAGATCGCGCCTTTTTGCGTAACGATCAGTATTAACCTTCCAATTTTTGAACGCTTCCTCTCTGGATATGACTGCGTTCCTACAAGTCTGGTTAAACCAATCCCTTAAATTAATCCCTTGGTTTTGCCAATACGAGCCTTTTCATATATAACAACTGTAGTTGAAACTTTACGAAGTTCAGAGTGCAAGAAGGATGCGGAAATAGAGCAGTGATCCGAAATACCAATAAGTGCAAATGTTCGTATTTATGAAAAAATGCCACGAAGTAAAGTAAGAAAAAAGTTCGAAAATTTCGGTTTTTTCACTAGAACTATTCAGTTAGCGTGAAGCAAATTTAGTTAATTTTTTTGGTCCATTGAAATGTGAAAATTTTTACTCAAGGCTTTAATTATTTCATATACACAGAAAAATGAATTTTCAACTGAAATCTTCATTTACATCAACTTAAACTTCAGTTTCTGCTACTATATTTGGCTGTGACAACCAAATTTTATGGTAGTTTCCTCTTAGTATTAGGCAGTGGTCACAGGGTTCGTGATATTCGTAGTGGATGTCACTGACTACGTGTGGCCACTGCCAACTCCTAAGAGGACAAAATGTCTTCTTTCTTTTGGCAAACAGTGGGAGTATTTACAGGACACTGTAAAATTGGCCAAATGGCCGTACGTATTGGAATTTCTGATGGGACTATTGTAGAAGTTGGGGGAAGTGGAGGAGGAGAAGTCAGTGAAGCCTTTGTTATGTGAATGTCCGGGTCTGATGAGAAGCCGCCTTAAGCATTTGGACAAAGATTTTTCGGTGACCTGGATTACCTAAACGGTGTCTCATTGATGTCTTTAGCAGAATACCTTAGGGAAGCGTGGTAGCTTACGAAGTAAAACTTTGTATCAGAGGGGGAGTAGGGAAATAAAATTAAGGGAATCACAATAGGCCATTCGGCCAAGTGAATTCGCCAAATGGCGATCGCCCATTCAGCGAAACCTTCAATTAAAATACAGTTATATCAATCTTATTCAGTTGTGACTACCGATATTAATTTTTGACAACCCATATGTAAAAGTTTCAACCGATTTGTTGTTGCATCAACTACCTTTTAGTCGGAAACAAGCAAATTTGTTTTCTGTGTTTAGAAAATTTGTTCTGCTATTATTCCAATAATTAAAATAGAGTTTTTCAAATTAATATTTTCTAAATCTCATGTTGGAAAACAGATTTCGGACCTTCATAATAGTACTTCTCATATAACCTGGGAAATATATCAAATATTATGTCTGGTTTGATGTTTGATTGACCAACGATGATTCTCTAAAGTCTGCTGAAGATTCCTTTAGTGGGGATGAAACTGATCAGTACAGACATACTATGAGATAGTAACTTTTTTAAAGCAATAAATTAAAAATACTCTATTATGACAATATCATAAATAGAAATATTTTTGGGCCTCGAACTAGAATAAAACTCTAATCGAATATATATACATATATAAAGGCCGAATAAATACATTTTATTTTTATGTACCTTTTGGTACTAAAAATAAAAAAACAACATTTAACATCTCACGAAATTTTCAAAATCTCTCGAGATACATCTGAATATTTAAGGAACGCGGTTTTTATAAAGAAAAATAAATAATTAGTATTGTCTAGTGGACACTTAAAAGTGTATTTTGGTTTCCGTTATCATATTTTGGATGAAAATTCGTTATGGTTTCGGTTCTTTTTTATGTTAGATCTGAAAAAATATTTTCCAAGTTTTCTAAGATTTTCAGTTCTTTGAATTTGTAAATTTTTGCAACTCACAGTTATTCTGGTTGAATTTATTTGCTAAATCTTCTTATCTTCATTTTTCCCTCAGTGTAATATAAAAGGCTATAGTGGTGGTCTGGAAAATAAAGTAACGTTGACTACTTTACTATTCTGGTTTTCACACTTTTCATATATTCAACAAGTGCTTAAGTAAAATCTTTAAGATAAAAATCCAGAACAACAAAAAGAACAGTAGTAAAGAAAAGTTCTTAAAAGTTTAGCATATGCTTGATTTTAAATAATATGAAAAAAAAAATTCATAAAATTTATAAAATAATTCAATCAAGAAAGTTGTTTTCATTATGAAATCTTTTTTTTTTAATCCACTTAACATTAAAAGCGTTTTTCTTTAAGTCATGTTCTATTTTATATTTTCTATTAAATATTTTATACTTTTTTATGATTTCCAGCTATGGTGCGTCATACGATTTAGCATCGAGACGTAAAAATGCCACCCGAGAATCAACAGCTACTTTAAAAGCCTGGTTAAATGAACATAAAAAGAATCCTTATCCCACGAAAGGCGAGAAAATTATGTTGGCAATTATTACGAAAATGACTTTAACTCAGGTTTCGACGTGGTTTGCCAATGCCCGTAGACGTTTGAAGAAAGAAAACAAAATGACTTGGGAACCAAAGAATCGTACAGAAGATGATGACGATGATGCCATGTTGTCGGATGATGAAAAAGATTTGGATAAAAATGATATGCATAAAGTTGGTGGCAATGGTAACGGTGGTGGTGGCAATATGTATGGACAACAACAAATGCATAAAGGTGAGTTTTATTTAAATAAGAACAAGTTCTCTCGATAGTTGGTATTAAATAACGTCCTAAAACTAATTTCGAATATGTCTTAAAAATAAATATTTATTTCATATATTAAGAAAAATTTCTTTGGCGTTAAGAATTGCTTACATGTATTAGGATAACTATGAACTATTAGAAAAACTATTTAGCCGTTCATGAACTAAAGTTTTTCCCTTACAGTTTAAAAAATTGACCAATCAGATCCTCAAATGTGTATCAACCAAGTTCAAGTAAAATATTTCCCCTATTCTAGTTTAATTGAAATAACTTATGATAGAGATCTTTCAGTAAATCTAGGTTTTTACTTTCTGTATGATTCGCAACACGTCTATCAACAGAGAAAATCTATAGAATTTTCACTTCACTCTGTAGTTCACTCTATAGAAAAATCTTTGCAAGAAAAATAATTAACACGGGCCGCTTGCTTGGACATTAAATGTGCCTTAAACAATGTCACCATGGAGGCAATAACTAACGCAATTTGTCGCGGTGTCCGATCGACTCCTCCAGAAAATTTTTTTCGCTAGCGGTGCAAGTTAAACATGTTCAAAGTCATTGCGAAACTTATCTGATCGGTAATGGATTGGCGACTCCTTGCCACTGCTGGGCAGTGACAAAGTATGTGTTACATCATTTTATCTACTCCTGGTGAAGCGCATCTTCATCACCTAGTGTCTAAAAATTGGTCCAATATTCTTAGGATGGAAGCCAATAAGACAATGACCATCACAATAATAAGACAATGACCATCACAAAGTCTGTCAACATAACTTTTATGTTGACAGACAGGATCTAAAAGCTAAAACCTCTAAGAAGCTTTTGTATGAAGTCGAAAGTAGTTTCCGATTGTTTCGAGAACTAATTTGGGTACTAGGTCAAATTCAAGGGAACGAAAGAGCTTGTAAAACAAGGTGCTGATGGTATTGGTATTTCTGTACATGTCGATCCACCAATACAACACTTCACTTATCTCCGACTTATGCTGCCGTAGGCGCGATAACCCTAACACTGAGGAAACGGCTGAACATATTCTTTGGCACTGTCCTCCTTCGACCAGAAAGTCGCTAAGAAATTATTATGGTTTCGTTATAGACGTTATATGTTAGGAAATTTACAATGTTAGGAGTGTTTGACTCCGCCATCTGAAGTTTGCTACAAATTCGTCTTATCGTCATAGGCTGGTTAAGTTCGTAAATGATCAAAATTGGACCAGGAGAAAAAAGTTTTCCCTTGAAGAACTTATTCAACCTTTTAAAAATTATTTTTTTTAAAGGTTTTTATACTTTTGTTAAGCAAGTGAAACATTTTAATACAGGATGAAGTTCAAAGTGCTGCTCTCTAACCCGGGGGATTAGAAAATGTAATTTTCTCGGCCCGGCTCCGTTTGCGGCCGTAGATATAAAATATTGATTAAAATCTTAATAAAATTGTAATCTTTGGTGCAAAAATCATAATAAATGAAATGAAAGTGTTTCCCTCAAAGTCCCCTCCGACTCCTTCCCCTTAAAAGACGACCCTGTAAATTTTTATAGCGTCCAACAACAGCACTTTGTGATTATGTGTGTAATGCTTCGAAATATCGGTCTAAATATAATAAAAAATATATTTCCTGCTGGAAAAGTGTGTCTCTCGATCCGAAATCACCCATCCCGTGTCTGGTGAGAGCGGGACGCATCACTAAAATGCCTATCACGTGACCGAAAACAGTAGGACAAAACCAAATTTTTACTAACCCATTGCTTACACTCCGATCTGTGGTACAGAGTATAATGCGTTTGTGCTGATGTTTGTAACTACCCGAAATATTGGTCGTAGACCTACTTTCAAGTATACTGATCTACTCAGAATTACTTTTTGAGTCGTTTTGGCGATGTCCGTCCATCTATCGGTTTAAACACGATTCATGTCGCAATTTTCAATCAATTGACTTGAAATTTGATACTTATACATATTTTGGCCCAAGGAACCTATTGAAATTGGAGAAAATCGGTCCATGTTAAGACCTAGCCCCCATACAAACGCCCCCTTTGGATTCGGCTTAAATGACTCTAATAACCGTATTATAATAGATACCGCTTTGAAATTTAATAGGTAATTAAATTTTGTATGCACAAGTTACCATTTCAAATTTCAAAGGAATCGGGTCAGTCCTTCTGGTAGCCCCTATACAAACCACCCTCCCAATATTCACATAATTCTCTCAAAATTCATAAAAATGGAAATATTTCATAAAAATTTTATCTTTAGGTGTTAAACCTGTACTTTGGTAACCTTATCAAATCGGAATATAATTAGACCATTTTTGGACTTAGTCCCCCATATAAAAATTTCGACCGATATTCAGTAAAATCGGTCTAGTGACAAAAAAAAAACCAATTCCACTTAAATTTGATCTGAGTGTGTTTTCTACACTAAATAAAGATCTAACAAAAGACAGATCCAATCGGTCCATGTTTGAACTTGGGACCCATTTTCCGGAAAACACTGGTGTGGGATATCATATGGTCGGCCATGACCGACTATTACTTTCTTACTTGTTATATATGAATTTGGGGGTCGTACGTATATACTTCTACATATAAAGTAGCTCAAAATTTGCACATTATTGACCAAAACAAACTTGAAAAAGAATAATTTTGCCAAATCCGACACACTACTGGATAGGCCTTAAAAAACACACTACTGGATAGGCCTTTCCATCCATATAAATTACACAGCTCAACAAGAAAGTGCGTATTGGATTATGGTTATTGATTTGGATAGTGTCTGTTGCGCTGATTCCAAATCCGGAGCCCAAATTTGTCTATCACGTCAGGATTTTGAGTAATTCGCGGTTAAAGTGCCGAAAAAGGGCATTTTTGACCCTTTTCAATAGCTTATAAAATAACATCCTGACATGCAAATGGCTTGGTATCAAGCTCATTCGAAAGCCTGTAATTTTCTCTTAAAGATCAGATAAAATGTTCTAATAATTTATTTTTCGAAAAGGGTAAAAAAATCATTAGCAAAAAACCTTCCATTTTTTCAATATTTAGTTTATTTACACTGTGTTTTCAATATTTAGTTTATTTACACAGTGTTTTTGTTAAAATAACAAACTTCCATACAAATCCATACGTAAATTTTAAATTTAAAGCACTTGGGGCTAATGATTTTTTTACCACTTTAGAAAATTAAATTCCAAGAAGATATGATCTTGTCTGAAAGAGAAAATTACACACTTTCGAATGAGATTGATAGAAAGTCATTTGCATGTCAGGATCTTATTTTATAGGCGTTCAAAAATGGTCAAAATGGGCATTTTTTGACTCTTTAACCGCGGTTTTCTCAAAATTGTGACGTGATAGAAAAATTTGAGTGACCGTTTTGGAAGCGGGGCACGAAATCCTCAATCAACTTTTTTGGTTTCATCCAAAACGCAGCGACAAACCTCAGATTTGTAGAGCGGTGTTATTCATACACCCAAAAAAAAACGTGGGTATTCAATACTAAAAATTTAACTAATTTTAGTCCAAAAGGACCTAGTGCAGAAATTGGTAAACAATACTAAAATTTTTAACTAATATTTGTAAAAACCAGTAAAAATTACTAATGTTAGTACTTTGAAGATACTAAAATTAGTAACCAATTAGTAGATTTTGGTACAATATCACTTACTAAACCTTTTACTGTAGAATTATTTTGAGTGTATTTGGAACAAATACAAAAGAAATCGAAGAAACGTGAAAAAATCCAGTTTTTCAACCTCCCATTTCCCCCCTTTAACCGTCATGATAGCTGATAAAAAAAAACAGAAAATCTTAGATTTTATTTCTTTTTAACATATTAACCTTCAAATTCATAAAAGTTAAAAGAGGTTAATAAGAGGTTTATAAAACAAATTTTGTGTGGAAATTCGATTAATAAACCTGTTATAAAACGTTTAAATTTTTTATGAATTTGGACCTTAAACTGCAGGACAATCGGAGTGTAAGCTATGGGATACCTTCCTTGTAAGTCCCGAACAAAATTTAAAAATTGTCTAAGTTCCAGACACATTTTTTTGCGGTTTGTATTAAACAATTTCATGAAAAAGATTTTATAAAAAAAAAAATTTTTAAATTTAAAAAAAAATTTCCAAGTCCCGGATTTATTTGAAAATTTTCCAAGTTTAGGATATAAAATTTTGTTGACATTTTTTTTTGCGTTTTGGAATAACAAGTATTTTGAAGCAAAAAGAAAATTTGAAAAATCTACTAATTGTAAGTTTCGAAAAGTTTTAAAAATTTTTTAAGCCCCGTTCACAAAAATGTTTGTCAATTTTTTCTTGGCGTTTTGGAGTAAAAAAATCACTTAAAATGCTTTTAGGATTTTTTTTTTAAAAAAAATTTATGTTTTTAAAAGTGGGTACATCACCCAGTTGGCAAATGTGTCACTGAGGAAATTTCCACAGTGATTCCTTGAGGAAATGTCTTCAGATTCTGACAAATCATAGGTAATCATTGATGACATATCCTAATATTGTCAGCACTGAATGTTTGCTTTTAAGAGTGTGGACAATTCCTCTAAGACGTCTAAAAGGAAATGTCTTCACAATAGCAGTATATTAAATTAGAATTTTAAATCTGGGCAACTCTTTAATTTCCAAGAAAAATATGGCAATATTATCGACTTAATTAAAATATAATCAAAATCTAACAAGTAGAATAAAAGTAATAAATAGACAAACAATTTTAAAAATAAAGTTTGGAACTAGTGGTTAGGTGTGGGACTAATAAACTGGAGGTTCCAGGTTCAAATCCAGTTGGGACTAAAAAAGGCGAAAAGTTTTTTCTAAATATGAGAAAGATAATTTATAAAGGAAAATGGATAAAAGTAAAAACTAAAGGAAATACGAAAATTTTTTGTATTTTCGCATGACCTATGTCAGACATTTCCCCAAAGAAGTCTTAGGTGACATGTCCCCAGAAGGTCAGCCCTGACCACTGCTGACTTTGAGTGAGGACATTTTGAAAATTTGTATGAAACTGTCCTCAACCCAGTACATAGAGATGTCTTGTGGATGTCAGGTGTGACTCTGACATGTCATCGCTCCGTCACTGAGGATGGCTCGAGGACGTTGCCAACTGGGCAGTGGCGCAATTCACTAACTTTTTAGCGACAAAAATCGGTAGTTATATCGTCAAAAATCGTTAATTATCGACAATTGTCTTTAAAAGCGATTCTATAACATTTTTCTACCGAATTTTGTCGTTATTGAAAATCGTTAACTTATCAACAAAATATTTTTTGAAGTTAAAGTTAACGAAATTTTTCGGTTTTCCATACAATTTCAAAATAAATAAATTTCAAATTAACAATTTTTGTCGTCAATTCTTGTCGGTTATTGAAAAATTTATAGAATCACATATTCGTTAAAACAACCGACAATTTTCGTTAGTTAACGATATCGATAATTTCGTTAAAAAAGTTACTGAATCGCACTACAGGTACGGGTTGTGTTCCTAGGGGACATGTCCGGTTACATGTCATGTGGTGATATATCTGGGGCTGAGACATTCCCTAACAAAAGTGATAGGTACATATTTTTATATGAAAGGTGTCGATTTTGTGATAGGTGTTTTGGGGTTTAATGCAGGGTTAAAAAATGTATCTTTTTTTCGGGCCGTCCACTTTTGTGGGCGTGATTATAATAATTTCATACAAGTTATTATAAAATTGCATAACTTAAGTGTAAAAAATCATAAGAATGACTACGTCAGCCGCCGAAATTTTTACATTAAACTTTCAAGATTAATGCTTTCCAAAAAATTTAAAGTGGCTCTCTCCCGTATACAAATTGATTAGATCAGGCTGATCTATTAGGATCTAATTATATCAATTGTATTTGATCAAATCTATTATATCCGAGATTTGTTCCCAATTTCGAGATTAAAGTAGATCTGCCCAGGCAGAAACTGCCAACCGTTCCAAAGAAAAAGTCCCGGCAAAGCACTTTATTTTTTGTGTATAAGGTAGTATGAATTCGAAAAATGCTTTTCAAGCGCTATGGCAATGTTTTTCTATTTAAATCCGTTCAAAATATTAATTTTTTATTAAAATTTATTAATTTTCATAACAATTGGAATATTTTTTATTTCCCTGCAGGATAAGTGGCCGGTTCTTGATAGTTCTCATGATATGTCACTTATACACAATGACCTACATATTACAAACTTGACACCTTTTATATAAAAACACCTGTTTCTTTCCTGAGGAAGTGTCTTAAACTCCGGATACATCACCCTTAAACTCCGGATACATACCCGTTTCGGTTCAATACACCACTTTTTTTTCGGGACTTTTCCAAATTTTTTCCTAAAAGCATTTTTAATAAATTTTTTATTTCAAAATGCAAAGAAAACTGCAAACTAATTTTTTCCGGGACTTAGAAAATTGTTCAAAGTTTGTTCAAAATTTGTTTTTCCTAATAAATGGGTCAATAAATTTTTTATCCTAATTTAATAAATTTCTTTATTCAAATAAACACCAAAAAAGTTGTGTCTTATGGACTAATGTATACAATTTAGATACGTCCCATTTTTTTTTTTTTGTTCTAAAAGTGCTATAATAGTACCATATTTTTTGTTTTTAAAGCGCTTTCAAAGCGCTTTAAAATAGCAACGGCATACCGTTTACCGTGGTTATCATTTTGGACGCTGGGAGAGTACTTTACTTTGATGCTTTCCCAGCACACAAGCGACCATAAAAGGTACTTTGCCAGCGCTCTCCCGTTCGTATTTTTCTGCCTGGGTGACGTAAGTCATTGTCGTAGTTCATAATTTCTAGTTTTAAGTAAAAATTGTAACCAATTTTATTTAAATATCTTGGAATAAAGAACATTCTATTCTATTCTAATCAGATCTTAGCAGATCACAACATATTTAATCGATTTTTACACGGGCTGTGAAATTAATTTAATAGAAATTTTAACAAAAGAATCTGTTGAATCGTCAGTTAGCTGTTAACTGAATATAAAATAATCCAACCTTGCACAGTTTATAAACTTTCTTATTTAATAAAATTTATTTAAAAATAAATGCCTTAATGTTAATCCCTTTAAAATAAAATCTCCTTGAAATTAAGTATTTAATATAAACAACAACATAAATTTATATATATTTTCAACCATCTCCATGTCCTCCTGCTCATTCAATAGAAAAGTCACCACCTTTGCAAACAATGTAAAGTGGCCCACAAGTATACTTAAGTAAAATAAACCGGAAGTTGACAGCACTTGACTTAAGGATAAGGAATAACAAGAGTATGCAAGTGCTTTTAAGAAGAAAAAAGGACTTGATTTAATAACAAGTAGAGTGGGAGGGGGGGGTGATGAACCAAATGGGAGGAGGTTTTATTGTTAAAGATTTATAATTTAAGATGGGAAAAATTAAGGCTTAACATTTAATTCTATAATTTCGTTTATTTTTATAATTTCAGAACATGAACAATTGAAAAATGACCATCATGCGGTTAAACATGATTTAAAAGATGATGAAGAAGATCGTAAACCAGAAAATTTAACCGCAACAAGACAACTGGAAAATTACAATACAGCCTCATTATATGGTGTTAGTTCTTCTAGTGGTGGTGGTGGTGGTCATCACTCTAATGCCTATCATCCTTATCAAAACCAGCAACAACAACTGCAACATACCCAGAGTCTTTATTATCAACAACAACTACAGCAGCAACAGCAACAACAAGGAGGTGGTTATGTAACAAATCCAGTAGCTTTACGAGATGAATGTGGTATACCTATACCAGCCACAAAACCAAAAATATGGAGTGTTGCCGATACCGTAGCTAATAAAACACCACCTCCCACTCATGCTGCTGCCTACATGAGCAATAGCCAGCAACAACAATTGGCGGCCCAATCATATTATGCCAACAATCTACAAATAAATAATCACTTGGCCAATACTTCACCCTTATCGATGATGAGTAATTATGTTAATGCTGCCTCAGCAACACCTTATTCGCGTTTATCAGCAGGATATCCAGCCGGCACTAATTATACGGGACAAATGCAAACTACAGCAGCCTCAAATTCATTATCGGCAAATATGATGAATATGCCTCAACAATATACAACACAGGGTTTACACAGCCAACAACTACAGCAGCAGCAGCTGCAGCAACAACAACACCACCAGCAACAGCAACAAGGTCGTTTGGGGTTTCCTGAGATCCAGCCAGATACACCACCACAAACACCACCCAATATGAAACATGCAAATAATAATAATACGATGAATAGTTTTATGTCGAATACATCATCTTCTAGCTCTTTGGCTTATGCAGGTAACAACACAAGTGGATTAAATACTTCCTATGGCAGTGATGCTTCATCAGTGACATCTAGAACTGGTCTGGAAATGCAATAATTGAAAGAGTTCTTTTTATTTTCTCTCTCAAAATCTTAAACAAATTCCTAATGGGTTAAGTGCAACTATATTACTACATACATATATCATTTTAAATAAGTTTAGATTTAATGTGTATAAACTACTTTAACAGTCTTTTTTTCCTTTACGTAGAGCTGTAAATTAATTATTTCTTTATTTTAGTATTTTCCTACAAAAATGAGTTAATCAGGTAAGAGTGTTATATTTGTTAAAATTGCATCTTATAGTTTGAACAGAGCAAAGTGTAATTTTACGCTAAAAAATCGCTTATTACATTGCCAATGACATTAATTTGACATCACAGTATATGCTTTTGAGAGCATTTTTTGTTAAAAAGCGGCAACATTAGATTGAGAGAATGAGGGAGAATGAGAGAAATCCTGAAAAGTGTCGTGCCGTAATTGTTCTGTTCAGTCTCTAACAGGGTTGCAAAAGTTAGTGCAATTGTACTTTTTTTGGTACAATTTGAAGCTCAAAAGTGCAATTGTACGCCAATGACTAATTTCGCACAATTTAAGATCTTTTTCAGTTTATGCCTTTTTTCATGCCTTTTTTCAACTCAACTTTTGTATAATTTCAATGAGATTGGATCCATGTTTGGCCAAATCTGAAATTGTCGTAGAAATACATACAAACAAAATTTGAGTTAAATAGGATTACAAGGATGCCAATGGACAGATTTAAGTAAATATCGGAAAGTCGTTTGTTATGGGTACTTATTACACTCAAAATAATTCTACAGTAAAAGGTTTAGTAAGTGATATTGTACTTAAATCTACTAATAAGTTACTAATAACCAGTAGTACAGTAGTTTTTTAGTACCTTCAAAGTACTAAAATTAGTAATTTTTACTGGTTTTGAATAATATTAGTAAAAAATTTTAGTATTGATTACCAACGCTTGCACTAGATCATTTTGGACTAAAAAATTAGTACTTTAGTTAAATTTTTAGTTTTGAATACCCACTTTTTTTTTGGGTGCACATGGACCGACAAAGGGACGGGCTAACATCGCAAAACGATTCACAAAGTGATTCTGCGTCGGTCGGTATACTTTAAAGTAAAGTCGGTATACTTAAAGTAAGACCAATATTTCGGATAGTTGGCAGCCCTGGCAATGTGTCAAAAGCGTACTTCTTTCATAATTGCCAAAATCTGGTAACACCACACTTAAGTTCAAACGTAAAACAAAGAGAGACAAAAAACAATCTGTGTAACTGGTATCTTCCATCTCGCTCAGATTTCGATTTATGATACAATTTCGTAGACAATACCATATGGTTTTTGTTTACTACTTTTTCAAACGCCATTTGTTACATATCTTTGTACCTCTGCGTTTGTGCGGGGTACATGTTAGGTTAGGTTAGGGTGGCGGTGCCAGATGGGCACTCCGCATAGACCAATTGGTCCATAGCGATACCACAAAACTTTTTCCGCTTATCGATGTAAACTAAATACATTGACCTTCATTGCGAATTGTTTCAAGCTCTTAAGGTCTATCCTCGTAATTTCCTCCAAAGTCTCGAACTGTGAACTTCCTATAATTGATAGTCGAGTTCATGCCAAAGCCGGGCAGTCACACAGAATGTGTTCAATGGTCTCTTCGACGTCTGGTGTCTCGCACCTTTTACAGTTTGCGTCCGTAATAAGATTCATGTTCTTGGCATGTTTTCCGACAAGACAGTGTCCCGTTATTAAACCTGTCAACATACGACATTCAATTCTCGTAAGTGTAAGTAAGAATTTAGTTCTTCCTAAATCATAGCGTGGCCGTAAAATTCTGCTTATACGACTTGTCCCAAGTTCCTTCCATCTTCGATTTGCTTTGGCGACAGTAAGGGTATTTCGTTTTAGTTTGAAATGCTGGAGTGGCGGTGAAAGCATTATGGTGGTACCTATGCCATCTGCTCCAAGTTTCGCGAGTTCATCTGCTTTCTCGTTTCCTTCTATTCCTTCGTGCCCTGGTACCCATAATAAGGTAACTTCATTATTTAAGCAAAGTTGTTTTAAATTCTCGTAACACTTTAAAACCGTTTTCGATTTAATTTGGTAGCTCAAGAGTGCCTTTAGAGCTGCTTGACTATCCACGTAGAAATTAAGGGTGGCACCTTTTTCCTTTGCCATACATATTTTCCTTTGGGGTACATATTGATGCCAAACTTGGACAATATATTAATTGAGTCTGGAGCCAGGTTTCTCTTAAGTTTAATCCCGATAGGTGACGCTGTTGTAGCAATTTTTTTTGTTATCACACGGTTTGACTGAAATTCACAAATTATATTTAATAAACAAAAATAAGTCGCCTGATAAAATTTGGACCCGATAGGTGGCGCTGTTTTCGTCATAATTCCATTTTTTGTATTTATGGTACAATTTGGCTTAAATTCATAAGATATATTTAATAAACAAAAATAAGTTTTCTAATGAAATTTGGACTCGATAGGTGGTGCTATTTAGATATTCATATCTAATTCGACCAAGGCAACGCGGGGCGCTTCATCTAGTATTATTATAAAAACTAGTTTTTTGTACATTAATGTTTTTTTCGGTCCTTTTTAAACAAGTAAAAAAGTTAAATTCGACCTTGCCGACTGTATTGATACCCTCCAAATTGTAAAAAAAGTTTATTTGAAAAAAAAGGCGAAAAAAATTTTTGGTAAAAAAAAATCGGCGAAATTTTTTTAACATATTTGTTCTTGTTTAAAAACCATTCGGATATCATTTCTGTTTACATGTGTCAACCAGCAGCCGAATTAAAGCATTTTGTATTTTTAGGTTATGTTGAATGTACCAAAATTTTCGTGGTGTCCTTACCGCTGAACCGATTTCGCTCAAATGCAATACAAAACTGGACAACAACAAGTAAATATGCTAAGTCTTTGTTATATCTGTTTAATACTTTGGCCTGATCACTATTTCCACAGACGGACAGACAGGGAGACGTACATCACTAGAATGGCTTAAAATCGATCACTGATCAATAATATATTGAAAAATAATTATATTATGGGTTCCTAGACCGATATTTCGATTAGTTACAAACGGAATGACAAACTTATATATGGACATTTCCATTTAACTTTTCATTTCTTTGAAATTTTGGTTTTTTGGCCAAAACTCTTTTTATTTGCATTCAAATGGCTATCTACTGATAGAAATGCATAAAGGACTTCTAATGCAATTAGCTGACAAACACTAAAGGCCAAAAATCTTAATTTGCGGTAGTAAGCGACAATCAAACTTCCGAAATGTGGAAAAGTCGATTGAAATTTCATAAAAATAATGTACTCTTTGGCCCATTGTACATGCGCCGTCCAGCGTATTCTTCGAATATTTAAGATATATGGTCCCTATACTTGTTTAAAATAGATGTATTAACGAATTTGATGTGCCATCAATAATAAAAAAGTTATTTGGTGGTAACGGTTTGAAATTAAAATTTCTTCATTTTCAATTTTTCGTCGTTTTTTGATCAGGAAATTTGCGCCGCTTCTTACTTTTCAAAAGCTAATACGAAAAATGATAGCTGTCGTTATTCCCTACAGTTTGAAACCGGTCTCATTAATGTGCCCTCAGTAGGAGCGGAGTACTAGTTAGACAAAGGTTGAGAGACAAAACATGAAAGTCATCAAAAATCCACTTTTTTGCGAGGCACATTAGCAATATTATTTAAAAGTGGCCAGCACATCGCGTGATCCAAATATTTTTTGATTTTTTATAATAAAATCGATATAGCGTGTTAAAATTTTGATTAGCAAAAATTTTGCAAAAATCTGACATTTCACGATTTTAAACTTTTGCTTGTATTTTCACGCGAAAAGAATTTAGATTTAAAATATACCCGTCAGACGATTGCTTGCAATGCGTATTATGAATCGTGTGCAAAAATTGGGACTTAATGTAACTGTACGCTGAAAACGCGCCAATTTTGTCTCCAGATAAACCGCCAGGGCACACCCAAACCGCTAATAGAAATTAATTTTTATAAATGGAAATTGCTGGTACTTATAAAGCTTTATTCCAAAACTGAGCGGCATTAATGAATTTTGAAGATTGTGGATTTTATGCATCTTTCAAAATTTCATTAATCAGAAATTGCATCACTTTTAAAAATTCACAATTTTGCATAATGCACAAGTTTCTTAACTAATTTGAGGGTGCTAAATCCGAATATGACCTTTAATTTGGTCCATCGTCATTAGATTTCGCGTAAATTGCATATCAAGCATTAAGAAAGCAACTTTTTAAAACAAACTTTTAACGTAAAAATCTAATTGTATATCCACGTTAATGGACGTAATTTATCCGGTTGTTATTGGGGATAGTATGAAACATTAATTAACGTTGATTTTGTCAATTTTTAATAATAATTGTAATTTTGAGATTTTTTGTTTTCAATTAAAATCTTTAAACCGCCATAACTTTCGCGCCGTCAGCTGAAAGTTCTTCACGCTAACGGATTTGAACTTACTAAATGCATGTTTATACGCGTACTAAACGATTTTGATGTGCCTTCAAAAAAAAATTTGAATATTTTTTAAACCTTAAAATCAAAAGTTAAATGGAAATTCATATACACTCTATCACTAACAAGGAGAGTCTCCTGGTGTCACCCTCCGATCTTTGTGAAATATGGATATGTTGTTCAGAACGAAAATTAATTTTTAGCGGCCCAAACTCATTATTAGTGGGGGGTCGATTTGTATAAGTAGACCTTTTTCAGTTTTTTACGACTTACGCCTATTAACTTAAAATTAATTTAAAGGCATATTTGGTATCAGATTAAATGTATTTAAAATATATATCTTGTTATGCTAACAACGTATCAAAAAAGTAAATATTTTTCGACTTATTAACAAAAATTTTCTAAAATGTTGGCATTTTACTCAATATGACGAAAAGTTGTGAATGTTTGGACACGTTCTTTGAACACGAAGATAGGTTTTCCAAAGAACTTTCATTTGGTATGAAACATTACTAGGTTTCTCTGTTTTATATAGGAGATACACGAAAAAAACTGAAAAATTACCGTTTCTTCCTACTCATTTTCACTCCCTAAATATGAATTTGGGCCGCTAAAAAAATACGGGCCCCTTTATTTTTCCTGCTCTACAAAATAAAACCAATTCCATAAAGATCGGCGGGTGACACTAAGGAGACCTTCCTTGTAAGTGGAGGGTATCAAAATATGTTTGGTACAATTGGGGTCGAAAAAGTACGATTTTAGCAGCTCGTTGGTAAAATTTTTAAGTTCTCATTTTGCAGCCCTGCTCTATAAGTTTGATTTATAAATTTTGATCGAAATTTTTTTTTTTTGTAATTTTACAAGTTTTTTTGATATTTTACAAATTTTACGAGAACTCCTTGTAATTTGTGTTGCGTCAAAAAAACTGTAAATTTACAATTTGATTGGTAAAAAGCTTGTAAAATTACAAAATTATTGGTAAAAAGCTTCTAAAATTACTAGGAATTCTCGTAAAATAGAAGGTTGCAAAAAATCTAGTAAAGTTACGGAACTTCCTTGTAAATTTTATCGTGTCATAAAATTTGTAAATTTGCAATTTTATTGGTAAAAACCTTGTAAAATTATATAATTTTTGGTAAAGAGCTTGTAAAATTACTAGAAATTTTTGTCAAATAGGAGGTAGAAAAAAAAAAAATAAAAAAAGATACAAGTTTTTCTTGTAATTTTACAATTTTTTTTTTTTGTGTGAGAACTGATTATGAGTCCAAAAAGGTGCAATTATAATTGGATTTGATAGGGCTACCAAAATATACGCTTAACATTTAGGTACAAGCAAAATTTTAATTAAATAATAAATTTTTTCATACATTTTGAGAGATTTTTGTGAATATTGGGAGGGTAGTTTGTATGAGGGCTACAATTACAACTGGTCCGATTCCATTAAAATTTGGAATGACATCGATAAATCGACACAAAAAGTTTTTCCGAGTTTATCGGTATGGTTAAAGGTCAGTCTACGGCCAATATTTCGGGTTGTTACAACATTCAGCACAAATTCATTATACCCCGTTCCATAAACTGGTGTAGGGTATAAAAACAATGTCAAGAGGGAATTATCATAAAACTCAACTAATTGTATTCCATTTTGTAAGCTAAAACATATTTCATTTCAAATTAAAAATTTTATTATTCTTTTAATGTTTCATAAACATTTATATGGTCTTTATTAAAAAACAAGTAAAAAAATTATAGTCGGTAGAGACCGACCACATAATACCAAACATCAGTGTTAGTCAGAAATTGGCTTCTCAAATGTGATTCAAATTCTCTTCCTTGTGTTTCCAAGCTTTTTAAAAAATTCAGGAAAATTTTAAATAAAAATCTGAATAATTCTGAATAAATCAGAAAAGTTCGGAAAAGTTTCAGAAAACTTTTAAAAGCAAAGAAAAAAAAATTAAAAAAATGCAAACTCAGGAAAATTTGTGGACATCAGAAAAATTTTTAAAATATCAGTGGAATTTATTACAAAACTCAAATTTACAGGATAATATAAAAAAGCTAGAAAATCGAAAAAGTGAAGAATAAAATTTATAAAAAAAATATTTTAAATAAAAAAATTTTAAATATTAAAGTGATTATTGTGAAAAGTATTTTTGATCTAAAACAGCCGAATATATCATTCTCCTTTGATGGTAGCTATTTTTATTTTTTTTTAAATCTGCCCAAACTCTTCATACCCTATACCACTGCGTAACGTAGGGTGTGGAAATAGTAAAATAACAAAAAACACTGTAAAATAACACTTTTTCTTGCCACCAACATATGTTTAAACATGTTTTCTTTTTATTCATTTATTTATAAAAATCTATTTGTGTGTTAGAATTTAAAAAAGCAATACATATTTAATTAATTACTTTAGACGTACTTAATTTTTTTGAACTTATAAAATGCAGCTGATTATTTAAAATATTTATATTTAAAAAAGCGGCTAAAAGTTTAATGACTTAATTGTATTTTAAACACTCATTTACAGTCATTCATAAAAATAATAAAAAAAAAAAACATTAAACTGGATACGAGTGAGAAATACACCTGAAAAATTAAATAATAGCTTCGTTTTTTGCACATTTGGATTAAATTAATAAAAAAAATTAGTTCAAGTGAAACTATCCAATCTATTTTATCTATTTTAAAGTTAAAATGATTTAAACTTTAATTAAACAATTTTCAGTTTCCTACACAGATAAAAATGAGTTGTTAGATCAAGCACGAAATACACCAGGTTGAGCATTATTTTAATTAAAAGTCAGCTAATGAGGAAAATTGTTGAATCAAGCACTAAAATTGTAGGTCAGTCATTGACTGATACTTGATTAAACCAATGCTTGAATTGAGCAAAAGATTAATCGGTATATTTCTGTTACTTTTGATTAAACCAACGCTTGATTTGAGTGAGTGGTTAATCAATATTTTTTGGTTATTTTTGATTAAACCAATGCTTGATTTGAGTGAATGGTTAATCTATATTTGACAATTTTAGTGATTTTGTCAATCTTTTTTTAAATTGTTTTTTTTTTGTGTTTTAAATTATTATTTTTTCTTCGTCATGTGTGCGTACACGTACTTTTCTGTTTGGCGACTAAAGGTAGGAACAGAACAAGCCCGGCACTACTTTTTCCTAACGGCCGGCACTGCGACCCTTATGGGTCTTATGTGCCATTAATCTAATTCAAACTCTGTTCAATGTTCCTAATGAACATTATAACAGAGGACGGAGAAGCTAGCCTTATATCCTCAGAATTAAGCAATTCCTTGTCTAAGAACCGTCTTCTGATCCTACATATTGCGATGCATTCACATAATATGTGTTGCGTTGTTGCCACTTCCTCAAGACAAAGTCGACACAAAGAAGATGCACAAAGGTTTAAATTATGCAAGTGATAATTTACCTTATAATGCCCGGTGAGAAAACCTGTCAGTAACCTAATGTCACTTTTGGTGTGATTAAGTATACTTCCATATGATAATGGAGCGATTAGTGCTTTGGATTGTCGTAGACCTCCTGAATTTTCCCACAAGTTCAAGAAGTCGGTTCTTTCCAAACCCTTAATCATATTCGAGAAGGTGGACCAGTTTACCCCACAATAGGGTTCGGGTCCGGTCATAGGAGTAGCGGAGACATTTCTAGCAAGCTCATCCGCTATCTCATTACCCTTAAAACTTCTATGACCAGGGATCCAAAATAGAATAATTTTGTTTCTCCCGGCCAGCTGCTGAAGGGTATCAAAATATTCCAGTGTCATTTTGGATTTAAATTCCCAAGAAGACAGCGCTTGAAGTGCTGCCTGGCTATCTATCACAGAAGATTGAAATATGAGTACCCTTCATACCCTTTGCAATATTAACCCTAGCGCATATTGTAATAGCCTGAATTTCAGCCTGAAAAACTTTAGGCCACCTACCCATTGGTTCGGAGATCCGCGTGTTTGGACCGTAGACACCAGCGCCAACTCCAAAGGACATTTTGGATCTGTCAGTATACCAGTTTAGGCTTCTAGTATCCACATATGGACCACCTTCATCCCACTCTGGTCTACTCGGTATCACGATCTCAAATTTCCTTCCAAAGCGAAGCACAGTGTTTATTCTATCCGTCGGCATATCTAGGTTTTCCCTAATTCCTATTGAAGAAAGAATATTGGAGTGACCGCTCAAGTTGCGAGTGTCAGAGTAATCAATATTCATTCTACGCGCAGCCATAGTTGCCGTAGATCTAATAAATATGTCGAGAGGTGTGAGACCCAAAATGGCTTCTTGGGCCAAAGTTGGGCAGGTTCTCATAGCACCCGTGATTAGAGTGCAGGACAGACGCTGTACCTTGCCTAGTCTTACGGTGGCATCCCCCTGCATAGTCTTCGGCCACCAGACTATGGCAGCGTACGTCATGATCGGTCTTACAATCATCTTGTAGATCCACATGACCATTTTGGGGCTCAATCCCCAGGTCCTACCAACAATCCTATTCGCTGCCCATAATGCCGCAATAGCCTTTCTGCTAGTGCCGTCTAAATGTGAATTCCAAGTAAGTTTCGTATCCAAGATAACTCCCAGATATTTAACCTCCTTAGAGAGTTGGATAATAGTATTCCCTACGGAAATTATACCTAAATTGAGATTTCTTCTCCTAGTAAACGGGACTATAATAGTCTTGTTAGGGTTAATGGAAAGACCCTGTTCAGTGCACCAGCCCATTACCAAACGTAGAGCGTTGCACATAATATCCGAGATGATATTATCGAATTTACCAGTTACTATGACTACTAAATCGTCCGCGTAACCTATTGCCTATATTATCTAGCCTCTGAAGCAGGTCGTCTATCACCAAGGACCAAAGTAGTGGAGATAGGACGCCGCCCTGAGGACAGCCTTTAATGGCATTCACTGTGACTCGAGTGCAACCCATAGATGCGGTTATTTCCCTGCGCTCTAGCATGTTCTTAATCCATCTATTTTGGACAATTTCCACCAAAATTTTGGATTTTTGAAAAAAAACTGAAAAATTAAAAAAGATAAAAATATTTTAAATGTTTCAAAAAAATTACAAAAATGGCGGCTTTTTCCCACGTTCAAGAAATTTTTTAAAAATATCTCAAAAAAATTTTCCATTGACTGTTTTATAGAGCTTATAAGACAATCTTGCATTTAAACTTAATATGAGCCAAATCAGAGCCCTTTGACCAAAATTTTGAGTTTTTCGTGAATATTGTTTAAAGACCAAAACTTCGATCGAATGCTCAAATTAGTTTTATATAAATATCTAGCGGACCGGGTCCGCGTTGCTGGCCCAAAGAAAACATCTGTTTTATATTGCATTTCGATTTAAATATACAGTGCCCGACAAAACAAAAACACGGTACCGGGTCCAGATATTTGCCTTTACTTCCACCAACGATTAGCACTGTGTATAGAGAAATTTTAACAAAATCTATTCAGCCGTTTATTCGAATCGTGGTTTAATATAGCCTAAAGTCCCAAGTTGCATTCTAGGTTAGTACTATCTGTGCTGCTAATTTTATTTAAGTCGATTTAACCGTTAACAGTGATGAAAAATTAATTAAAATCGGATCAGCCGTTTTTGTGTTATTGCTTTACTAGATTTTTTGTTGTAAAAACCATTGAAATTTGCAAATCTCCCCAAAAAACTTGTAAAATTACAAAAAAAAATAATGCAAATTTCGATAAAAAAAAAATTGTTAAAAAACAAGGAAAACTGTCAAATATTGGTATTTGTTAAAAAACAAGGAAAACTGTCAAATATTGGTAAAATGGGAGTACGAAACTTCTTATAGTAAGTTGACAAGGATCTTTTTGTGTGTAGAAAAAAACACCAATTTTTATAGAATTTAAATAATTACATCGCAAAAACCGTTTTTTGTTTTCTTTGTTTTTTTTTTTCATTCGACAATACTAAAATGCGAGCCTGTTGTAAAACTAAGTATATCATTTTTATATGTGTATTTATTTACTACTAATTCATGTCTAATCGTTTAATCTTAATCCAATTGTGCAAAAAACACACCTATTATATTCAATTTTAATCACTAAAACGTCTTTTTGTTTCGTTGTTGTAAGTAATTTTATATTTCTTTTTCGCTATGTATGTTTTAACTCTTGACTAATATATCTTTTTGTATAATTTATTATATCGCCGTAAAAAAATCTACCTAAAAAACACTAAAATAAAAAATTCAAAACTATAAAAAAAAAAACAAATTTTTTACAACTTAATTCGTATGTTCGTATTTACGGATTTAGTCATGTAAGTTCACATAAGAAAATTTAATAATTATGCACTTTGCGAAAACAAAAAAATAAAATTTAATAAAAAATATATATTATGATTATTAATAGTAAGTAAGTCATTAAAGAACTTTTTAAAAATCCCTTTTTTTATTTATAAGATTATTAAGTTAAAATCCCCATTAAATATAAAACACTGTGATAATAAAAAATACTAACTGTATGTATAAATGAATATATATGAATTTGTATAAACTAAATACAAACCTACATCTGTAATTTATTAGTTTAAAATTAATCATTTAACATTAAACAAATCATATAGTAAATATGTATGCAATATGTAAAGAAAAATATTAATCGTAATAATACAAAAAAAATCATATAAGAAAGTTTAAATAAATTGTACAGAAAATAATTACAAAAATATACCACAAATGGAGTTTTATTTTCGGGGGGAGGAAAATTTGAAATTGGTGAAAAAACGCATCCATTAATACCATCCAATGACCTTTTGAAGTGAAAGTAATTTTTTTATTCTAGCTCGAGATAATTTTTCCTTTACTACCCGAGTAAAAATGGTTTCGTATATAGCAATGTATAAATTGATACAAATATATCTTGTTTTACATATGTATATCTTAGTATACCACTTTATATAAAAAATCCATCAGATAAGACCAAAATTCGTATCGAATTATATAAAATTTGATATAACTTAAGATCAAATTTTATAAAATTTGATATGAAATTTGGTCTTATCTGAGTAGTTTTGTACATAATTTTATATAATTAGGTATTTTTATGTAAAATTAGATATACTTGTATCAATTTATATATGGATATATACAAAATCATTTTTACTAGGGTAATTAAGACTTATATATTCTCATAGAATACTTTTCAAAAAATAACTTTTCTGTTTTAAATTTATTTATGTTGATAATTTTTTGCAAGACTTAACCGACACGTGTTTTGGAATTAGACAGATTCCATTATCAAGACTATTTAGTAAATATAAAAACTGTATACTACAAGTAGCATGTGGAATTTAAATGACAAATCGCTAATTTACAAACAAAAGTATTAAACTAATTCAACTTTATCCTCATTGAGAATTAGAAGATGAAAATTGAATTAACTCCAAGTTTGATCACTACTACCAAATGACCAACAAAAAACTATTAAAACAGATTTACCCATTAGACCTGTTTTTATAATAAATTTCATCCGATTTTAGTGTCTTTTGACTGTTAAGAAAGATAATTGCAAACAAAAAATTAATTAAAAACCAAAAAAAAAAATAGTTTTTCCCCACATAAAATTTTCAACCGATTTTGGCACGTGTTCCCCTTATCCGATTGTCTCCAAATTTTGAATTTTAGTTTTTAGATACCAATAAATAAAACTGGGCCCGTCCACGTTAGAAAAATTCGGTTTAAACATTTCCCTTGTGTTTAAGAACAGGTCTATTACCCATTCAGTGGCGGGTACAGCTTTTGGGTTTGGGGGGGATTTTTTTCTACTTTGAAAAAATAAAAAACATAAATTCACCTTTGTCGACAAGCAAAAAAAAGGATACGATTTTTTTTCAAAAAAAAAAGTGATGGGAAAGCTATACAATCGTCAAATCTATTAGTTTTTGCCGAGGGAGATTTGTTTTTCATGATCATATTTCGTTTAGATAAACTTTTTTAATTTGTTTAAAAATAAAATTGTATATTTTCGTATGCGTACTTCATATTTTAACACTTTTGACGTTTAAAAGAGTCTAAATCTGATGTTGCAACATTTTTATCAGATGTTGCGACATTTTTCGTGAAAAAATGTTTTTTATAGGGAAAATGTCTCAGAATATTAGACTTCTTTTCAGATTCTAAGAATTTTTTTCCACAGAAAAAATCTCAGATTCTGAGACCTTTTATTGTAGAAAAGTCTCGATTTTAAGACCTTTTTCCTAAAGAAATAGTCTCAGATTCTTAGATCTTATTCCTAAAGAAAATTTTTCAGATTCTCAGACAGTTTTCCTAAAGAAAAAGTCAAAGATTTTAAGACATTTTTCCTATAGAAAAAGTCATAGATTCCTGTAGAAAGTCTGAGATTCTGACACATTTTTCCTATAGAAAAAGTCCAAAATTCTGAGATTCTGAGACCTTATTCCTATTAAAAGTCTCAGATTCTGCGACCTTCTACCAATGAAGTAATTTTCAACTTCTGAAACTATTTTTCAACAATAAAAAGTCTCAAAATTTAAGACCTGTTTCTTTTTAAAAAAGACTCAGATTCTAAGACCTTTTTCCTTAAATAAGTCTCAAGTTCAGAAATTCTAGACCTTTTTTAGACCTATAGAAAAATTCTTAAATTCTTAAACTTTTTTCCTATAAATAAGTTTTGAGACCTTTTTCACATACACCCAAAAAAAACGTGGGTATTTAATACTAAAAATTTAACTAATTTTAGTGCAGAAATTGGTAACCAATACTAAAATTTTTAACTAATATTAGTCAAAACCAGTAAAAATTACTAATGTTAGTACTTTGAAGATACTAAAATTAGTAACCAATTAGTAGATTTTGGTACAATATCACTTACTAAACCTTTTACTGTAGAATTATTTTGAGTGTAAAAAAAGTCTCAGATTCTGAGAATTTTCACAGAAAATTTTCAGATTAATAAAGGAAAAACCTTTAAAAATTTAAAAAGATCCCCTATTAAAATTTTTAGATTTTTTTCTATGAACAATTTTCGTATTTCGAGATTTTTTTCTTCGGAAAATTTTTTAGAAAATTTTCTTCTTTCTTCTCTCTTTTTTTCTTTTTTTTCCTTTGTTTCCTCTTTTTTTCTTTTTGAAATTTGGTCTGGGGGGGAAATTCACCCTTTTCCCCCCCTTGTACCCGCGCATGTGCCCATTAGATAATAGTTATGCTAGATGTTGTTGCAAAACTCAAATAAATGGGCTATTGCGAGGGTAATACCACATAGAGGTTATTCACCTAGGAGTGCTAATCATATTGTTCAAATTCTGATTCATTTTTATTGAAAAATAAGAATTCGTCGCTGCGCCTTAAAATGGAATCATGTGTTTTGAGATAAGTTTTCAGGAGGGCAAAAAAAGTTTATTTTCGTCCCCTCGCAATATTTTTTAAAAAGTTTGTGATATGCCATTAAACACAAAAAAGTATGAAATCTTTAACGGTTTTATAGTGGTGCAGAATTTTTCAAAAAACAAACACATAACTCCTTTTTTAGAGCGGTGGGAGCAAATTTCATTAAAATAACATTTTGTATGGGAGCCCTCTTAAGGAGTGGAGATAGGGAGTAGGTTTGTTTAGAATAATGGGGGCGGTCATAAATTTTACCCCTGTATGGGGAACCATGTGAGCGCTATGAGCTTATGTCCTGAAAAAACTAAATTTTAAATGAAAATAATGCATGGGGAACATTTTAAGCATTGAAGATTGAGGGTATGTATGTTTTGAGAAACTCCGACCGACCTCCAATATTTTTTCAATACCAACATTTTCTCTGAACATACCTACTCTCAATCTTCAGCCCTTTAGATGGTCCCCATACATTTTTTATATTATTTTTTTTAGGACACCAGCTCATCAATATGTATGGCCGACCCCCGTTATTTCCCCCCAACATTTTTTTAGAACATACCTACCCCCTTACTCCACTTCCCATACAAAATCACATTTTTTTAAATATTGGGCGAAATTTTAAGAAGTAAATTTTCAATATGCAATAAAATTTTTGTTTTTGAGCATATTGTAATGAAATTTTAAATTTATATAGGTCTTACTATAGCAAATGTACACACAAAACTAAATATAAAGATTTGATGAAAGGAATCCGCCAATTCCCAACTGTTTTGTAGACAATTTCCGAAAAAATAAATTTTTTGCATTTTTTGCTGCCACGCCTATATTAAAGGCGAGGATTATTAGCTATTCATGTTGTATGCTACTTACATATTGGAGAATATGTGTTTGCTTTGAAAGGCCCAACAGAGGCGTGCACTTTTTTCCGAGGGGGTAAAGTTGAAATTTGTGTTAACACTGGGTCAACTTTCGATGAGGCTTGGGAGCTGAAATTAAGAAGTTTTGAAACGCTATTTTTTTTTTAAATCATCTACGTGGTATTTCCATTCAGATCAATCGAAAAAATTTACTTGTTCAGAACGAAACTTTTAAGATGGAAGCAAAAGAGTGTTGGTACTTTTTCGGCAAAAAATACCATTTTTATTTTAATTTTAAAATGGTGTTACTTTTTAACAAAAAAAAGATATTGTATTCGTTATGGTTTTAAAATATAACAAATTTATTTAGCTAACTAAACATTTAGGCTTAAAAAAATCGGCTGTTTGTGGACCAACCAATTCCCAAAAAAATGGACCAGGATCAGAAAAAAAAAAAAAAGTTGTCCATTCAAATGGCTATAAATCGGAAAGTAAGAGAGATAACGAGTATTTCAAGCATAGTTTTTTTTTAGGTATTTACTAGCGCTTTAAAAAAATGCAAACTTCATGAATATCGGATAATAAACAACAAATTGGCAAGCACTTAAAGCAATGGTTCCCAACCTTTGATTATCGCCCCACTGGGGGGCAATTTAGGGGGACAACGCGAACAGTTTTTAAGATTTTTGTAATTAAATTAACGGAAAAAAATATTTTTTTCTTAGTTTAATTAACTACAATTATTTAGTTGAATGATGAAAAATTTTACTAAAAACTTTGTTTAAACTAATTTTTTAATTTTTAACAAAAATTTTGCTAAACCACCATTAATTTCAAATTTTAAAATAAATTTGTAAAATTCGCAATTTTTTTTTTTGAGTATAGGTGGACATTGTGTTTTTTTTAGCTCAAAAGTGGGACATTGAACAAAAAACTTTGTATGCAAAAGGTATCCCACTTTAGGGGCTCCTTGAGGCGCCCTTATTCGACATGTGGCGTCCTCTGTCCAAACTTAAGCTCAAAAATACGTTACCTATAACTGGTATAAATTCCACTGCAATCGGTCCAGTACTTACTGAATGGCCGAATTATTAGCAAAAAAATCTATAATAAACCACTGTGCAATGTACGGATGCAGAGAACATAGAATAGTTGCCGTGATCATTTTCCAAACATGTATTTTCCCTGCGTGTGTATTCTTACAAGAAAAGTCCCCAAAGGAATAATTCCAGATTTGTTTGAAATGAATAAAAAAATCTATATCGAATCTTAATTTTTCTCTGCGTGTGTATTCTTACAAGAAAAGTCCCCAAAGGAATAATTCCAGATTTGTTTGAAATGAATAAAAAAAATCAATATTGAATCTTAATATATTTCGATTCCACCATCAGAATCAAATTCTATCGTTGGGATTTCCTCAAAGTAAAACCCCTGATTTCTCTAAAATTTATATAGAACAAAAATTTAAGATCGACTAAACTGAGCGGAATCGAGTTCAGGAGGTCAAAATACATAAAAATTCGATTAAGATTTTTTTCTCTTTCTTGTGTATAAATATCAAAGAAGTTTGGAATTGTCATTTTGGAGAAGTTCCTTGTAAGATTACAGGTCTGGTTTCTTGGTCAGAGCCTTTATTTTTTTTTGTGGGGCTGTATAATTTAACTATTATTCAACTTCATTAAATCCCATACATATGACATCAATTGGTTAAATTAAACGTAGTAATAGAATTTAAAGAAAAAGTCACAGTCCTCAAGAAAATCTACCTTCTTTACACATAAATCTGTTACTTTTTCAATAAATCATTCAAAATAAATTTTATTTAATAGTTTCTTAGAATTTAAAGTAGTAATTTGACAAATTTTCCAACTCTTTTTTATTTTTATTTTTTCATTAATGATAATCCTTCTTATTTTTGTTGTTTTCCTTGGCTCTTATGTCACAACACATTGTCAGGTATAATGTTGATATTTTCAATGAATCATGCATCCATGGTACGACGAAACTTCTTTAAGCATTTTGTGACAGTTTTTGTTTTTTTTTTGTTCGTTCTTACTTTAAATTAATTGAAAATCATTAATATGCTCTCGTAAAAAAATGAGGATAGAAAAAAAGGGATGAAGAAAATGTGAACACACGTTAAGGAATAAAGAAAAAAAACCACATGAGTGGTTAAAATCCACTATAGGATGTCTGGCCTAAATCACTGGCTAAATGGATGGCGGGATTGTTGGTTCACTGAATGACTGAGTTATTAATGATGGCAATTTTTTCAATGATCATCAGGTGGACTTGAATTGTAATAAAAAGGAAAAGAAACCCATAAAAAAGTATTTTTTTTTTAAAGAAAAAGAAGAACTGCGTTATCCCTTTTTTTTGTAACCTCTGGTCTTTAAGAATGATTATGTAAGATCTTAAAAAAAGAGGATTTTTACTGTTAAGATTTGTTTAAAAAAAATCATGATACGATACATTGTTATGAGATCTTAAACATTTCTTTTTCGAGATGTGATTTTTTGTTTTGAAAATAAAAGTCACTCGTATGTGTTGTTTTAAGAGATTGCGACAATGAGATAATTTTTTTTTTAAATTACATTTATTTATGGAGTTCACTATTTGTTGTATTATCATAAAAAAAAGTTGTCGGTAAAATTTTATCCTCCCTTATACGACAATTTTCTGTTAGGTTATCTTCTTGATAAATATACTTTTTTATTGGAAAGTACAGCAAATATCAAAACTTGTGAATACCCTAAATATTTATTCTCTGTACAAATTTGCAATGCGTTCTTCAGATGTATCAAGCTACACCCTGAACTACTCTATGATACAGGGTAAAATGACTTTGTCATTTTACCCTGTTGTTTGTAACAACCCGAAATATTGGTCCTAGACCCACTTTCAAGTATGCCGATCGACTCAGAATCACAAATTTTCGATTCGATTTAACGATGTTCGCCTGTCTGTCCGTGTGAACGTTGTGCGCACGAAACAGATCGCAATTTTTAATCGCTTTTTCTGAAATTTGAAACTTAATGTAATTCAAGCCCAAGGGCGAGGCTAATTGACCTAGCTAATATACAAACATCCCCTTAAAATTTAGCTCAAATGATCCCAATAGCCATATTTTAAAAAGGTCAGAAGAGGAAATCACACTAAAAAAAGACATAACTAAAATTAAATAAAAAATGTCTTTAAAAATTTATCATGAAATTTCCTAAAATTTAGTTAAATTTAACTAAAAAGTGAGAAATTTCTTAACAATGAGGAAAAAATTTAGTTCATTTACTTATAATCCACTCAAAAAATTATGTAGGTAAATTCCAGTGAATATTCACATAAAACAAATGAAATTTTATTTAAAAACCATTCCACTGTTTTTTCATTTAAAATAAAAACACATTACAGTCAATTTTAAATGTTAATTTAATGACTAACCAAAACATTAAAAAACTACTGAATATTCACTTATTTTGTATTGAAAAACAGTACAACTATAGAAGAAATTTTTTACTGCCGAAAATGAATGTAACAGAAAATTCGTTTTTAAAACAGTAAATTATATTTTTTAAACTACAGAAATAGTAAAAAAATTAAATCCTTTATAAAATAAGTGATTTTTCTTTTAAAATAACTTTACTGATTACTTTTTAAAATAACCTACAAACAGTTAATAACATAATTTTCTTAGTGTATCTTTTTTTTAAGACATATTTCTTAAAAAACAATTTAGTTCAAGTTTAGTTAAAATTTACTAAAAAAAACATCATCGTATTCTCATCTTTGAATTGAGGAAGTGTACTTCTTAGAATTTAGTTAATAACTTCGGGGTCTCAAGACCCTAATTTTAGATCTAAAATTTGAAATTCCCGATATTTTATATATGCACATTTCTCGGTAAATACTGCCAACACTAGAAAAAATCCAACGGCATTTTTGTAGCTCTTGATTCGTAGCACAATTCAGCAAAATATCAGAAAGCACTCCGATTAATAGTTTTTGAGTTATCCAGTTTTTAAGATTCTCAGATCCCTTTTTACCGTATCTCAAAAACTAAGCAAGGTAGAGCGAAACGGACACAAGTTTTGGGTCAAAATCTATGGGGATTCTTAAAGGACCCAACGGGGTCTCGAGTTAACAGGGGCTGGACCCATGGGGTCCGACCCCATGGGTCCAGGGTCTAGACCCAATCTAGTGCTAAACTGTGAATGAACTAAAGTGTAATATAATTTTTTTGGCCTAAAATTAAATAACTTTGTTGTCCTTATTTTTGGGAAAATTATGAACTAAAACCAAAAAAAATAATCTTTGGAGCCAAAGCATTTCCTCTTTTTCTCAAAATTTAGTTAATTTTCGCAGATTTTAGTTTACTTTTTTTTGAGTGCAGTAGCGTGAAGGTGTGGCGTGGTACGTTTTGAACAACCCCATATTATAGCGTGGCTGGGGGTATAAGAATATTTCTAACAATGGAAGTATCTCAACCGTTATGAACCGATTTGCCTGAAACTTAAAATATATTTAAATGAGACCATATCAAGGTTGGGGTGTCTCGGCTTATCGGCCATATCGGGGATTTAGGGGTTCAAAAAATGGGTCAAAAATTTTCGAAAAAATTGTTTTTTGTATTTTTTAGTGATTTCTTTCTAAGAAACTATATGATGTTTCTATACACAGAAAATAATATCGTATATTTTATTTTAATTAAAATTTTAATTGTTTTTTAATTTAATATTAATTAAACTTTTAATTAATATAATTAATTGTTTAATTAAATTTTTAACTTTATTTTAATTAATATTTTAATTGTTTTCAAATTTAATATTAATTAAGTATTTAATTTATATAATTAAATGTTTAATTAAATTTCTAGCTTTACTTATTTTTCTTTGTTTTGTTTTCCGTGTGTGTGCGAGTGCGTGTTTTTCTCTTGCATTGTATTACATACAAAAAAAATACATAAGTATAAAAAGTTTGTTGAAAGTTTTTTTTTTTTTTCACATAGGTTTTTGAATTCTCATTTTGTTTATAGTTTTATGTGTATGTATATGAAAGGTTTATAATCAACTTTATAAAATCATCTAACTGACTATGTCTTTACGGCATAAATAAATTTGGTAAAGTTTGAAAAAATATTTTTTTTTAAACTATTTTATTCAAAAAGAATGTTTTTACAAATTATTTTTTTTTTTAATATAATATTTTTAATTAATTTTTTTAATTTATACAATTAAAATTTTAATTATTTTTTTTTTTAATTTTAATTAAATTTTTTAAATTATAGTATTAAGTTTTTAATTAAATAAATATCCATTTATTTTTAATTAACGACATACAAATATTTTTAATTTATTTGCGCATTTTAGTGATTGGTCCGGATTTAATTAATTTTTTAATTAAATCTACGAATTTTTTAATTAAATATTTTTTTTTTTTTTTTCTGTGTATGAGAAGAAAGGATTTTCTAATGCCTATCCAACGGTGGCACAACCCTGTAAAAATGCTGCTTCGTTAAATATTTGTTTCATGAAAATGTGCAAATTTTGGGGGGTATTTATATGAAGACATAGACCTACGATATCCATATTAATACGAAATAATCGTTATTAAATTTAAGTCGACACGTATTTTTGCTTTAGACGATATTCCTGTTAGTTCGGGAGTTATCGAAATTTTACCGAAGGTCCTCATTGTTACATAAGGGGACAACGACATTTTTAAACACTGATATGGCCGATAAGCCGAGACACCCCAACCTTAAAATCGTCTCATTTATATATATTTAAAGTTTCAGGCAAATCGGTTCATAAGAGTTGAGATACTTGTATCTTGAGTAACATTTTTGAACAAGAAAAAAATCATGAAAAAAAATCATTAATACCCGGCTAAAAATGTTGAATATTATCATATATGATATCATATATGAGACCATATACAGTATCATATATAGTATCAAATATGGTCTCATATATGAACATATTCCAAAATTGGCGCTTATATAAGACACGATCATATATGATCCAATATATGTGATCATATATTGTATCATATATTGGGTCATATATTGTGTCATATATTGGATCATATATTGGATCATATATGATCTTGTTTTCAATTTGTTTTACATTCTTTTTCTTATTTTTTAATTATTTTTTCATCTTAAACTATATGTAATAGATTATTATGTATATATTCACCAGAATTGCAAACGGTGTACATAAGTAAATTTAAAAATAAAAAATATTTTTTTATTCATTATGGTGTTTTTCATATATTTCAATATAAAATATAAAATATATAATATAATTTAACTTATACATAGATATTAAAACACATTTTGATAGTAAAAAAAATTTAACATAAAGGATTAAAAATATCAAGAAGAGAGCAAAGGGCTTATTAAAGGAAGGATGATTTCCTTGTTGTTTTCTTGTTTTATTGTTAATTCAGATTTTCTTCAGACTTAGCGATTTTGTTACGCTATAAACCTTATTTTAGCATATTTACAGTCAAAATCTATAAAAAAAGATATAAAATATTATTATATAAGGTATTTCTAGACATTTTATTGTATTAAATGGCATGTCACAGGCTTAATTCCGTTTGGAATTGTAATAAGTGGTTTACTCGTAAAACGCAAAACGTTTATTTTTTTCGGAATGAAGTCACTTTCAAAATTCAAAGTGGGATTGAATTGCATAGGAGTGGATTTTATTTCGAAAAAATATTTTGTTTTACGTTTTTAGAGGAAAACTTTCAAACCACTTCGGAACGGAATTGACTCTGTGACAGGCCCTTAAGTATTACTAACAATAGCATTTGGTGCTGATGGGTTTTAATGATAACACTGATATCATTTAAAGAAACATCCATGTGCCTTTAAATATTGACTTCTTAGGTACATACATGTTAATAGAGTTTATTTTTTTAAGACCATGGGATGCTTAAGACCATCGAATACTTTTTACGGAATTTCAACTATAAAAATATTAAAAATAATTCCACATTCTTTTTTTATTCCAGCAAAAAATAACTTTCTACTACTAAAAACATTTTTTACTCATAATAAGCAAATGAGTACTTAAAACTTTTATTAAAAGCAATATATTTAGTAGTATGTATATTAACTTAGTGGGTTATCTTTGTTAGGATATTTGAAGGAGAGGGATAAATAAACTATTAATACTTACATCATGCCGACAATATTTTCCATGTAGGTAAGGTGACAGTCTTCTTGTGATTGTTAGTAAAAACGTTGTCCTTCCCAAATCGTAACTTAACATCAAAACTGATTATACATTCTTTTCATTTCCGACAGTAAGGGATGTCAAAAGTTTGTAGTGTTGAAATCGTAGTGATAACGTTATGGTGGTGCATATGATTTTTCCCCCAAGTTGAGTGAGCTGAACGTTGCTGTAACTCGTAACTCGACCTTCAAACTGCATATATGTTCTTTCCATTTCCAATTTGTTATTGCGACAGTAAGGGATTTCAAAATAGTTTGTAGTGTTGAAATCGTAGTGATAACGTTATGGTGGCGCATATGTTCTCTCTTCCAAGTAGAAGAGCTTTCTTCAACTCGTAACTCGGTATCAAAACTGCTTATACGATCTTTTTATTTCCAATTTGATATGGCGACATTAAGGGATTTGTAAAAAGTTTGTAATATTGAAATCGTAGTGATAACATTATGGTGGTGCATATGCACTCTCCTCCAAGTTGCGAGAGCTTAACGTAGCTGCGTAGTTTAATTTTCTTCAACATCAAAGAACTCAATAATATATTTTTCGACATTTTGAATACGAAAATTTCCAGTTCATCTTGTTTTGGAATAAAATGTCCACGCTTATACTTGTTATGACGATGAACTGGAAAAAAATGAAAATATGATTTTAGAATTCTTTATATATATTAATGAAAACTTACCTTTTCCAACATTTTTCTATGTAAAAGTAATTTTTTAAGCAGAATATTTTGCAAGTAGAACAATAGTTGTTAATCGATGGTAATAAAATATAATTTTATTCGTAAAATTTTTTTTTGTTATTCTGATTCAAATTTGCATACATATATGGTTCCATATATGATATCATATATGGTACATATTTTAAATACGACCTCATATATGGGATCGATTTTTGCATATATGGCCACATATTTGTTTCCTTATATGTCATATATGATCATATAAAGATCAATACATAGCCATATATGAACATACACATTTATTTTTAGCCGGGTAACTTAAATTTACTAAGAGTCCATTTAAATTTTGACTTAAAAAATGCATCTTGAGTAAAAACTTACATATTTTTTTAAAAAAATAAAAAAAAACTTATTTGAATGCAAAAGTTTTTTTGAGTGACAAAATACTACAAAAAAAATATTTTGGCTTTCTTTCGGAAGTTTTTTCAAAACGTGGATTCAAAAAGAAACAGATCAAAAATATACGGTTTTGCTCATATCTTGTTACACAGAAAAAAACGAATTGTTACATTGATCCCCATATTTGTGAATACAATTAATTTTTTCACTGAAAGTGCTACTATACGGAAATTTGTAATATCAACAAACGTTTGTAAATTTTGATTGTTGAAAAAAAGAATTGATAAATGAGATTGTAATAGTTCTCTTTAATTATTATTTGTATTGACAAACATACAAAATCTTAATTATTTTTTTCAACAAAGAAATTCAACAAACACAAACACAATTTCTTGATCTGACGAACGTAAAAAATCTTATTTTTTTTTCAACAAAGAAATTCAACAAACACAAAAAACTGTTTGTTGACATGATAAAATAATATTGAAATAAAATTACTAGACTGATTGTGAGTTTGTTAAAAACAAAATCGAAGTTTTGTGTTATAGACTAATATGCGGCCTTTTTACTAAATATTTGGTTGATATCATGTTTGGTTGATTAACAATTGCTGTTTGTTGATTTAAATTTGACGATTTTATTTTCTGTGTAACCATTGCACCAATATACAATATTCACAATTTAATAACAATTTGACCAAGCTTCAGCAGCCTCAAAGTTGTATTTCGAAAGTAGGCGTATTTTCTACAGACAGGCAGGCTATCGGACTGACAACCATCCCTAAATCGTCTTAAAATCTATCGGGAATCATGATCCCAGACTTTTCAGCTATTGCATTTAGAAAATTTTAAACAAAACGACGGAATTTTCTTCAATCTTTTAAAAAAAAACTAAAATTTCAAGACACCAAAATTTTACCGATTTTTTTCAATTTTTGATTTTTTTTTTACAAAAACGGCTTTTTACATTTTTTGCGCTCAAAAGAGAAGTTTCCGTTTTATTTTTCAAAATCTAAACTATATTTGACTTTTATTTTACAAAAACCACTTTTTTTTTGCGCATAAAAGAAAACTTTTGTCGGTTGAGAACGGTTTATCTATAAAAACAACAGCAGCACAAATTGCAAAATATCATATTTTTAGAAATTTTGAGAAAGAAGATTTTGAATCGGTGGATTTATTTCAACAAATTCTATTTTTTTCTTGGTATTCCTGGAAATATATCTAGAACCGGAAAACCGGTACCAAAACCGGGAATACAGGAGAAAAAATCTTTCCATTTTTGTGCTCGAAAGCCGTAAGTCGTATGAAAAAACTTATAAAAACAATATTATTTATAAAACTATGAAGATTTAACATTTATAAAAAAAACTTTGTTTTAAAATTTCAACAAATAATTTTGAAAACTATATTTCATTGTCCGTTTCTCCTGGGAAGGACACCATGGATTTCCAAAACCAAAATTTTGCATTAAAGTTTAGAATGTCCTTTACACGCTTTTAAAATTTCAGAGAGGTGTTTTTTCGTATTGTTGAGTAATAAATTTTCAAAGTTTGTTAGATAGCCAAATATTTGATTTTTTTTTAAATTTTGGCAAAAAATCAAATAGTTGGCTTTAGACCAGTGGTTCCCAACCTTTGATTCTTGCCCCACTGGGGGGCAATTTGAAGGTTCCAGGGGGGCAACGAGCAAATTTTCAGGATTTTTGTTTAGTCAAATTAACTACAAAAAATATTTTTTTTTTTGCAAAATTAACTACAAAAATTTTGTTAATTTCTTAACATTTTTACTAAAAACTTAATTTAAATGCTTTTTTACAAAAACTTTGCTAAACAAGTAGTAATTTTTATTAGAAACAAGTAGAAAAACTAACCAATTTTCCTTAGTGTAGGGGGGACAAGACAATTTTTTAACTTGAAAGTGAGGCGTGCGTAAAAAAGGTTGGGAACCATTGCTTTAGACAGTCCTTTTGTGTGTTTTACTCGAAAACCGTAAGTTGTACAAAAAAACTTTCAGTGACAATATTGATGATAAAATTATCGAGATTTGAAATTTAGAAACAATAAAAAATTAAAAAAAAATTTAAAAAAAAATTGTAAAACAATATTGGAATGTCCTTTTCTTCTGTCAAGGACACCATGGATTTCCAAAAACTAAATTTGGCTATCTAACAAACTTTGAAAATTTTTTGCTCAACAATACGAAAAAACACCTCTCTAAAATTTTAATAGCGTTAAAAGGACATTGTAAACTTTAATACAAAATTTTGGGTTTTGAAATCCATGGTGTCCTTTCCAGCAAAAATAGGACATTCAAATATGGTTTTCAAAATTTGTTGTTAAAATTTATAAACAATATTGTTTTTATAAGTTTTTTCGTACCACTTACGGTTTCCGAGCACAAAAATGTTAAAGAACTGTCTAAAAGCCAATATTGTCATAAAAGCGCTTTTTCAACGCCCATATCTACCATACCATTGCACTATAGGAAATTTTACCCATTTTTTGGCCAAAAGTCAAAATTAGAATTTTTGCAAAGCTTATTTTTTTAGCTTTAATATAAAAAAAATACAACAAAGTAAACATCTCTTTTTAAATTTTTTGACAGAATTCATTTTCTGTAACTTTATCGGCTGTTTTTCTTGCAATTTCTAAATTAGTTTTCAAATAACGATTTAGTGCAGTAAATTTTGTGGTAGTTACTAATAAAAGTTTTCATAATAAAAATTAATAATTTTAAAAACTAAAAATGGAAAATAATGTCGAAGGTGAGTACTTTTATGATATATAGTGAAATGTTAGTGAACTTATCTAGTAGATCGATTAAATTGGAAAAATTGAAGTAACCTTAACTTGAACTTATGGAATTATGAATTGGAATTTTTTTTAGACTTACAAAAAAATGATAGCATATGTTAGCTACAAAACCATATAAGTTCTCTAGGACAATTAATTACCTTCGAAATTTATCAAATTTCATGGTCGGATATTTGCAAACTTTTTTTAAAAACGCATTTTTCCAGGTGACTACTGCGCGCAAAATTCCCATTTATTCAATATATGGCGACAGAAACACAACGAATATGACGAAAGAGCCGCTATTTGTGCACATTTCTTTTCATACATAGATGAAAGTGATCGTTTCGAAAACTTTAAAAAATATATAAAGGAGCAATCAATAATATTTTGTTCAAATATAAATACGAAAAGGCTTGAAAAAGTTGTAGGAGTGGAAGTTTTTGAAAAACAGCATGCTGTTTGGCTTAAAGGCAATACTTGGATAAGAAAATGTAAAACGCATCCTGCCCCCACTAAAACGAAACCAGGGCGACCGCAATTAACTTTTTTGTCAAAATCTGCGAGAACAAAAAGACGAATTACAGCAGAAATCTCTAAAGATCTAAATACGGAAGTTGAGCCCCTAGCTTTTGCTTCATCTGCAGCTGCTCGTAGTGGCATTTTGAAATGTAGTTAACGACTTGGAACTCAAAAATCAAATTTTTTAATAAAATCCTTAATAAAAAGTGGCTTTGACACTTCTTAAAATTGTTAAAATAAATTTCTACTGTTATATTCGAAAGTTAGTGTACACTCAAAAAAATAGTAAAAAACAGTTTAGAAAACCAAATAATCTATAAAAGATCTAAAAAATCTTAGATGCGAAAACTTATAACCCCGGAAACCCTGTTTTGAACTAATTGTTAGTAAATTTTTTAGGTAAATTTACTAAAGTTTTTTTTTGAGTGTGTGAAAAACTTTATGAGTCACTCCCTCCCTCTTAAGGGTCTTCCAAAAGTCAAATCCAAAAAATCATTCAAATCGGTCCAGCCGTTTGGCTGTAAATAATTTTGGCCAAAAAAAGGGGTAAAATTTCCTATAGTGCATTGATCCAAAAAAAAAATGTTTTTTATCATTTACAAAGCTTTATCAAATAATCAAAAATTAACAAAAATCGGTGATCCGCCAGTTAAATTTCCCATGGATTTGCTCATGTACCATTAGGTTAGGGTTGCCATCCGTCCTCTTTTCCCCGGGCACCGTCCTCTTTTTAGGGCGTCCGGGCAGTCGTACTTCTTTTTTAAGGAACTTCCCCATAATTTTTTTTACTACTTCTTAACGAATTTTTGGCATCGCTGTATTTTCGCTTACCAGTAGTAATGTCAACATTTTGAGAGCAAAATCCGCACAAAGATAAAAAAACACTTTAAAACTCGTATATTTCGAGTAAAAAAAGGACTTTATATAGTGCGAAAATAACTACGTTGGCATCACTTATTATAAAGTTTGCTCTTCGAAAAAGGATTTGTGTATCAAAAATTTCCATTTCAAAATTTTTTTAATGATTTTAAGCAAATTCATTTTGAATTTCCAAAAATTGTATTTCAGAAACTCCCAATTGTATTTCAAAAGTTTTCATTTGTATTTTAAAATTTCCTAAATGCTTTTTAAAAATTCCATTTCATAAATTTCCAATTGTATTTAAAAAATTTCCAATTGTATTTCAAAAATGTCCATTTATATTTTCAAATTTTTTGAAATGCTTTTCATAAAATTCCAATTAAGTGTATATAAAAAAATTCTATTTGTATTTCAAAATTTTTCAAATGCTTTTCAGAAAATTTTGATATACAAATGAAATTTTTTGAAAAGCGTTTACACAGTTTTAAAATCAAAATGAAAATTTTCGAAATACAATTAAAATGTCTGAATTCGAAAGTAATTTTCCTAAAATTATTTAGAAAATTTTGAAATGTAAATGGAAATTTTTGAAAAACAAATGGAATTTTCTGAAAACCATTTATAAATGCTATAGCAAATTTTGAAATACAAATCGAAAACTCTGATATACATTTAAAATTTTTGACTTATTCTGATAAATTTTTATTAAAAAATAAAAATTGTTTTATTTGTTATTTCAAATATTATATTTTGAGGATGATTATTCTGGCTCGAGGTCAGTATTTTTTTTACTATTTAAAACCATGATATTCTCATAGAATAATTATCAAGAAAATTATTTTTTGTTTTAAATTTATTTATGTTGGTCAAATTTTTGCAAAAATGACCAACATAAATAAACTTAAAACAAAAAATAATTTTCTTGAAAATTATGGTATGAGAATATCATGGTTTTAATTAGTAAAGAAAATTATGACCTCGAGCCAGAATGAACATCCTCAAAATATAATATTTTAAAGGTCAAATAAAAATTTTGTATTTTTTAATAAAAATTAATCAGAATTTGAACATAATGGTTGGCACGCCATAGTGATGAATAACCCTAATATGGTATTATTTCATTCACAACAACAAATAATATATTATTGTAGTCCAATTTTTGGCTTATATGTAGAAATTTTTTAAATATAACTGGAAATTTTTGAACTATAAATAGTTACTTGAATGACATATTTCCAAAATATTGAAATATAATTGGAAATATATTTTTTTTAGTGAAAAAAAAAATTGTTTTCTTAATAAAAATGATTTTTTTTTGCATATTGTACTGCGTTGTTGACTTTTTTTAAGTTAATTTATTTAAAAAATAATTGTCCTCTTTTTTGGGTCAAATTTCCTCCTTTTTAGGGGTTGACGTCCTCCATTCTCAAAATTTAAATGGCAACCCTACATTAGGTAAATAATTCTAATGAATTATAAATTAACCCACCTACATACCAATAAATTCTCATTCTCATATGATTGTGGCGTTTAGTTTTGTGGTGGTTGTAGCTTCAATGATCACTCCTCGGCTTCCTTAAAAGGCCAGAAAATTATTAGTTGTCATTTTTTAACTGTCATATGTGTTGGCTACTGTTTTTTTGTGTGTTTCTTTTTGTTGTTGGTTGACTTAGTTGGTTTCTAAAGAATTACAAAATTTCCTATAATAAAAACAAACACTCCTCCTTTTTGGTGTAAATCAAAAGTAAGCAAGTTGTTGGTTTTTAAGGTGATCTCGTTTATTTTATATTTTTTAAATTTTTTTATCTAAAATTTATTATTTCTTGGTATTAATAATAACCAAAAGAGAAGCAGCTAAAGCAAGAAAAAAAATATATATGGATTTTTTAATTTTGTGTGGTATTTTTTTTTTGTTTGATATAATTTTTCATTATTTTTTTTTTTGTCTTATCAATTCCAAAAAGGGTTAATTGTTATATTATCACACACACACATATTGAAGACTCTACCATATTTTAAATTTTCCCATCCAGCCTTTTGTACCTCACACACACATTCCATCTATACAATTTCAAATTGCTGTGATATCTATTAACTGGGCTAACTAACATAACAGCAAACTAATAATGTTATGATTTCTATAGAATTTCGATACAGTTTTGAGTTTTTTTGATATTTTTTTTTTTTGGTAACAGCTTCTACAAAAACAGTTTGTCTTATTTTAAAACAAAAAAAAAACCTGCTGTGAAGATGTAAATTTAATATTTTGTGTTCTGTTTTTTTTTTTTTGTTTTCAAAAGAAATTTTTTATCTAGTTTCCATAAGTAAAAGATGTCATGGTTTATTAATTACTTTATAATGGAGATCATTATGGCTCAGCTACTGCTGTGATTTTTATTGTAAGATAAACAGTTTTCAATAGAAAAAGTATTAAGTTTGAGGTCGAAAAAACACCATTTATACATATAAAATCATTAATAACAAAATTTGATAATTTTTCAGAATTTGAAATATTTGAATTTTATGTAAAAATTAAATCAAGTAGCAATATACTTAACATGGATTTAAATTTTGATAACTATGGTTCAGGATTAAGCATCTTTCTTGCTCCGGTCGATATACGAAAACTGATTTTTGAACATTTTTATAAATAAGTTCATTCAAAAGAAAAACTCTGTTAAAAAATCTTTAAACGACTTTCAATTTGATATAGCAAACTTTTAGCAGATTTTTTTGACATTTATACTAAAATCTCTGTCATTCAGTTTTACAAAATAATAGAAATTTTACTGCGTTTTTACTGATTCTGTTTTCTGAATTTTAAAATATTTTTGAACATATTTTTAGCTGATTATTTTTTTAATTATACAGAAATAGTTTGAAAATGCAAATTCCTTCATTTGTGTCTGCAATTTCAGATCATGTTGGTAACCCTTGCAAAATAATGTAAGAGACAAAAAAGTTGAAAGAATGTATGAAGTGAGGTTGAGATTGCTAGAAATAGAATTAGAGCGTTGGTAAATGTCAAAATTTATTCTGTTGAAACTCTAAATATTCACATATATAAACAAGTAGAAAAGTTAAATTATTCTGCTGAAATCAGCAGATTGTTCTGCTAAAATCATCAGATTTTTCTGCTAAAATCAGCAGATATTTCTGCTAAAATCAGATTTTTCTGCTGTCGAACAACACACATGTTTAATAACCCAGCCAAATTTTCGGTTGCAAAGAACCGATTGTGGAACAACTTATACTTCCCTAGAACCTGTTCTAAATCTCGTGCAACACCGATTCTTTTTACAAAGGGATTGTCCCAAAAGCAACAGGTGTTTGTAAGCAAAATTAGAACATATTTTTGTTCCTCGGAATCGGTTCTAGAAGTGAAATTTGGAACAGAAATGAGAATTAAAGAAATATTTTGAATTGCATTAATTAATTAACAAAGATAAAAACAATCATATCTAATAAGGAATATTTACATTTGTTTAACACACATTAATCCTTTTTCGCCTCCAAAGTTGCATTTTGGGCCTTACAATAATGATATACCAGAACATGGATTTTCTGCAAACAAAAAAACATAATATTATTAGTATTTGACCCGACCCAGACAATGAAAATTTAATTTACTCACCTTTGTTTCAACAATTTTCACGATTATATCCTGCAATTTTAATAGAATTTCGTGATTTTTCTTGGTTAACAAAAATATATTGATATTTATTTATAATTTTTTTGACACATAATTTTTTTTTTTAATTTCTGGGAACCAAAATGTTATGAAACTTTGATTGCAGAGAACAAGCTTCATAATAATTTTCAGATAACTTGTTCTGAATAATTAAAGTGTAATAGTGTATGGTTACCGAAGAACCTGTTCTAGAACAAGTGTTGTCAGAATCGGTTCTAAAAAATTTTCCTGGGAACTAAAACGCCAGATAAAAGTATAAGCTTCCGTAGCCTAGTGGTTAAGAAGTGTACTTTCAAATCGGAAGGTGCCGAGTTCGATGCTGGCTGGCGGCGTATGTTTTTTTTTTGTTATATTTATTTACCTCTTATGACAGATATTTAGCAAACCGTGTCTGCTAAAATCAGCAGATTTCTCATATGGCTCAAAATGGGGGTATTTTCAGCAGATTTTTCTGCTGATTGGACAGAGAATTTATTTTGAGTGTACCCTCCACAATGCATTTTTTAAAGGATAGTACATTTTTTAACGTGAAAAAATTAACAATTTTGATTAGGAATATTTTATTTTGAGTAAAATACTCTTTTTTTGTCATTTAAAAAAAAAAAAAATACAAATTTAATTTTTTCGAGTGTAATGTTTTTTTACTCTAAAAATATTTCTGAGTGAATCCACGTACACAAAATATTGTCATTTTTGTAAAAAAAAAAAAATAATTTTTTTTGAGTGTAAAATTTTTTTGAGTGTAAATTTTTTTTTGAGTGTAAAATTTTTTCGAGTGTAATTTTTAAGTTACCAATGCTTTTAAAACTAAACAAGTTTAAAAAGCATTGCTTTAAAAATAAACAAATTTGAAAAGCATTGTTAAGTTACCACCAATGCTTTTAAAACTTGTTTAAACATGTGGCATTAGACTGGCATTTTTTTGTCTTCTTTCGATTTTCGCAAGTGTCCGGGCAAATTTTTATTGTCCTAGGTCTTAAACTTATGTGGTACAAATTTGAGGTCAATCGGATTAAATTAATCCGTGGCGCCCGGCTGTCAAAGTTTTGGATTTTTAAAAAAATTTTAAAAAGAAAATTAAAAAAAAAATATATTTCGACACATCATATTTGTTAATTTCGATGCGCTGAGCTCGAATAACAAAAAAATAAAATCGCTCGATCGGTTTTCGAGATATCGCCATTTCAAATTTGTAAAAATGGCGGTTTTTTCCTACGTTCAAGAAATTTTTTTAAAAAAGTCTCAAAATTTTATTCCGCCGACCCTTTTGTAGAGCTTTAGACAGTCCTTCATTTAAAACTAATTTGAGCCAAATCCGAACAATTTAAGTCGTGGCGCCCATCGATCAAAATTTTGGCTTGTTATAAACTTTTTACCAAAAACCCTACATTTTGATCGAAGGGTGCCACGGGTTAAAATTATCGGATTTGGCTCCAATTAAGCTTAAATGAAAGATTGCATAAAGCTCTATAAAAGGGTTAAAATAATGAAATTTTTAGAGTTTAAAAAAAATCTTATACGTAGGAAAAAACCCAATTTTTTGACAAATTTTAAATGGCGATATCTCGAAAACCGTTCGATATTATTTCATTTTATAAATTTGATAATATAAATTTGATATTCGTATTCAGCACAGTGTTGGTATTTGAGAATTTTCAATTAGTGCCAAGTTGAATGCTAAAAAGGGCCAAAATAGGTTGAAAAGGGCCAACAAAATTTTTTTTTTAAATATTTTTTATTGTTTACACACAACTTATAACTTTTTTAATAAATGACGGTTTTGAAAGTAAGTAAAATCATCAACTGATAATTGTTTCGTGTTTGTTAAGGCTCCCATACATTTCAAACAAATTGGATGACTTGTTGGATGACCAATGTAATTTTTCTCGTGAATGGGGCTGTCGGATGGTCGGATGGCTGGTCGGATGAAAAATCAAAAAGTTTTGATTTTTGGATGGTCGGATGAAAAGTTGGATGAAATGTCGGATGGTGTATTGACTTGTCATCCGACCGTTGTACGAACAGAGACGTTTTAATTCATTATTTGTTATTGTTTTTCACAAAGTGATGTTTTTGTATAAAGCAATGATGTTAAAAAGTAAATTTTAACCTAAATATATTAAACAAGTAGAAAAATTAAGTTCGACTTGGTCGAATCTATGAATACCCTCCACAATGTCATCTGATAGTAATTTTCTAAAAAAATTTCAAAAAATTGCATCACAAATTTTTTATTAGAAACACATATATTATATTGAGTAAAACTTTTTTTAATCAATCAAATTTTTTTGAGTGTAAAATTTTTTTGACTGTCAGCATTTTTTTGAGTGTGACATTTCTAAAAAAATTATGTATACATTTTTTTTTGAGTGTAACATTTTTTTAGTGTAAATATTTTTTTTTAGTGCACAATTTCTTTGAGTAACAAAATTACTTTGTAAAATATTTTTGTTGTTTTATACCTATGTATATGCAATACAAAAAAAATATTTCACATATTTCCCACTTTTTATTTTACTTCATTTGATTTTTTTTCCAAAAATTCTTACTATACACCGTTACATACAGTTACAATAACAAAACAATAACAAATATTTACTTGTCTAACAACTAAACATCACCCCACGACAAGAAAACAAACAACAACAAGCTTTAAAAAAACTGGTATTTCACCATGCTTTTAAAACTTGTTTAACGAGTTTTCAACAGTTTAAGGTGAAACAAATCTGAAATTCAGTGCTTTGCTTATAACTTTTGAACCACTGAACCGATTTTGCTGAAATTCAAAACCAAATAGCCTTGGGGAACGACAAATATATATGCTAAGCTTCAGCCCCCTCAGAATTGTCCTTCGAAAGTTATAGTGGTTTTAATCTTGTAAATTCGAAAAATACCCTTGCCGAAATTTACTCTTTTGCTCATAACTTTTGAACCACTTGACCGATTTCGCTGGATTGCAATACCAACCTGACCCGGTAAATGGAGAACATATATGTCAAACTTCAGGAGCCTCCGTAAAGTCTTTCAAAAGTTAGCGTGTTTTCAACGGACAGACAGACAGACGGACGGACGGACGGACGGACGGACGGACATCGCTAGACCGACTTAAAATCGATCAAGGATCATGAATATATATACTTTATGGGGTCCTAGACCAATATTTCGATGTGTTACAAACGGAATGACAAACTTATATATACCCTCTATCACTAGAGTGGAGGGTATAAAAAACATAAAAAAGAGTTGAAAAATAAAAAAAAAAATCATGTTACTCCTTCAAGAATTCTAAAAAAATGAGCGGTCATCCAACATGTGTATAAATTTGTCGGATAAGTGTATTTTGAAAATATTTTTTCGTCAACTAACAAGTCATCCAACATGTATTGTGTCTCTGGGCGGCTTTATACATAATTTAATTTTAGAACAAATATTTTTATTTAAAAAAAATGTTGACAATATTTGGAGAGAATGAAAAAGGGCCAAAACTGTTATTTGTAGTGCCATTGACCATTCAATAGTGCCAAAAATGGCACTATTGTGCCACATTTCCCAACCGTGATTCAGCATGCTAAAATTAATAAAAATAATGTATCGCAAGATATTTTTTTTTTTTTTTCATTTTCAAAAATCCAAAATTTTGGTGGAAATTTTCCAAAAGTTCAAAACTTTGATCGAAGGGCGCCACGGGTTAAAATGATCTAATTTGGCTCAAATAAGTTTTAAATGAAAGATGGTCTCAAGGTCCACAAAAAAGTCGGCGGAATAAAATTTTCTGACTTTTTTTAAAAAATTTCGTTAATGTAGGAAAAAACCGCCATTTTTTGCAAATTTCAAATAGCGATATTTCGAAAACTGATTTAATCCGATTGACCTCAAATACTTTTTATACTTTTTATTGAATGGGTCATTTTTGACCCCCTACCAAGTTGGGTTAACGATTTTTTTAAAGATAAAATATTAATACGAAATAATAGTTGGGGTAAAAAACATAAAAGCCGTTTTATACTTGTTTATAGCACAAAATTTAAGCTCTAAACTTCAAATTTTCCGCTGGGGTCATTTTTGACCCCCAGCCAATGTGGGTTTAAGACGTCCTAGATCTGTAAGATTTTATAACAGACTTAAAGTTATATAATAGAATGCCACGACACCAAAAAATCGTTAATTTGTACAAAAATGATGTTTATAAGATTTTATTAATCCAAATTATTGATAAAACCAACATTTCCTTGAAATCCGCTAACATCCCCCCGCGATTCCCGAAAAGTGGCTCGACGGATATCCGCCATATTTCACATTTTTGTTTTCCAAGGTGTTCTTAATGAATTCAGAAAGAAAAAATGGTATATTTAATTTTTTTTTTTTAATAAAATTTTAAATTTTGAAAAAAGTTGTTTTAAGAAGGCCCCCAAAATCATGCCATTTTTTTGTATCAAGTTTGAACGGGTTAATGATACCGTAAAATCTTTAAAATTTCATAATTAAGTATTTACGATCAAATATTATACAAAAATATTTTTTTTAATTATTTTATAAAAAAACTTACATTTTTTTTAAAGTCCTTTTTTGCAAAAACCCCAATTTTGAGGCTCAAAGTGGAGACAGAAGATAAACTCCGATCGGAGTGATATTTTGCATGTGAGTTACCCTTAGGGGACCGACACTTTTGGCGGGTATTAGAATTTGATCATAGATAAAAGCCCAAAAACGAGCCACCCTAGTATACACTTATTTACCGTTCAAAAACAAATTTAGATAAAAATAAAAAAAAAAACGTATTTTTTTAAATTTTTTCAATTATTTTTTGAGTTTAAATATAAAAAATTTCTTTTAATAGGTATATTCGATTACCTAAATTTCTTACTATTTTTTACTACAACGGAAAGTCTTGTTTACTTTTTGTATTGAAAAATTCCAGCTGTAGTAAAATGAGTTAAAATTAGTAGATTGTAGTAAGGTAATCGAATTGACCTAATACTCTACATGGAAAACAAAAAAATTATAACAATTTTTAACACAAAACCTATTTCAAACCAGAAATTTTTCCAGTTTTGTATAATTTTGGCCAAGAAAAGCGATGACCGACACCATAGTGCAATGTAAATATTTAAAAAACAAAAAAAATATTTTATAGGTATGTATGAAAATTATATAAAAGCAACCACGTGTATGACACATACTACGTATTTTTACTTCTATTGATACAAATAACTACTAACAAGCCAAAAAAGCATCAACAACTACAAAATGGCGCGCAGCCACGTCACATCATGGAGGTTTATATTGAAACTCACCTCAATTGCTCATAGCTTCTTAACCCCTTGACCGATTTTGCCATAATTGGTACCAAAATAACTAGCAAAATTGTGAAGTGATAGAAAAATTTGAGTGACCGTTTTGGAATCGGGGCACCAAACCCTATCAACTTTTTTTGGTTTTATCCAAAACGCAGCTACAAACCTCAGATTTGTAGAGCGGTGCTATTTATAAGTAAATGAACTAAACTTTTTCCTTATAGTTAAGAAAATTTCTTATGTTTTAGTTAAATTTAACTTAATTTTTAGAAAAATTCATGAACTATTTTCAAAGAATTTTTTTCCTAAATTTTAGTTATGCCTTTTTTAAGTGTACTTAAAGAGTGTAGCTAATATTTTGCAAATTGGTTGTGCCAATTTGGGCGCCATGAAATAACTCCCAATGAAATAAGTCCCAAGAAAAATAATGCAATAAGTCCCAAAAATTTCCATACGATTTGGGAGTTATTTCATAATGAAATAACTCCCAAATCTGCGGGGATTATTTCATTTTTTTTGGAAGTTATTTCATTTTTATGTTTGGGAGTTATTTCATTATGCAATAACTCCCAAACTATTTTAATGAAATAACTCCCAACAGTTTGAGAGTAAATTATGAAAATAAAAATTTAACTAATTGAATTTTCAAGTTTCTTTAATTTTTATTAAAAATAATAAAAATTATATATATTCTTTAGTTATTTTCAGGAAAAGTTAATTTATTACGGGGAAAGTAAATGACCTTGAACTAGAATAAACACATTTTCAATGCTTTTTGAATTATCATGCAAATAAATTCAGAAAACCATTCACTCAGAAGTACATCAATGTCAATCAAAATCAAAAAAAATAAAAAAATAATGCGAAATGCATGTTGCGAGTAATTGTGAAAAATTTCGAGTTCTTCCAACGATGGTTTTAATTTATGAAAATTAAGAGGTATTGTATGACAAACTGAAGATCCGCAACCGGTGTAATAAGAAGTTTTAGGATCCTGTTGGTTTGGCGGGCACATTAGATTATTTAAAGTGTAGGCGAAATGGACTTTCGGTCTTTTACAACTCACTCACTTACTCTTTCATTTATTTTTAAATATATGTTGTTGGAATACGATTATATGTTTGAAAAGATTTGAATGCGTATGGGTGTGAAGAAAGCGCCGCAGGCGAAAAATTTTTACAAGAGATTTTAACAAAAAATTAAAAAAAAAATCGCGCGATTTTTTTTTTAATTTTTTGTTAAAATCTCTTGTAAAAATTTTTCGCCTGCGGCGCTTTCTTCACACCCATACGCATTCAAATCTTTTCAAACAAATAATCGTTTTGTTACCACATTTACTATTATCTATATATATAAAAGAGTAATGTGACTGACTGACTGACTGACTGACTGACTGACTGACTGACTGACTGACTGACTGACTGACTGACTGACTGACTGACTGACTGACTGACTGACTGACTGACTGACTGACTGACTGACTGACTGACTGACTGACTGACTGACTGACTGACTGACTGACTGACTGACTGACTGACTGACTGACTGACTGACTGACTGACTGACTGACTGACTGACTGACTGACTGACTGACTGACTGACTGACTGACTGACTGACTGACTGACTGACTGACTGACTGACTGACTGACTGACTGACTGACTGACTGACTGACTGACTGACTGACTGACTGACTGACTGACTGACTGACTGACTGACTGACTTATTGACTGATTCATCATCGCCCAGCCCAAACCGCTGAAGCTATAGACTTGAAATTTGGACTGTAGGTTCACCTCCCGGAATATAGATCCACTAAGGCCGGATTTTTGCCAATATTGATTCTAAGGGGGTAAAAAGGGTAAAAAACTGTACTTTTGGTACTTTTTATATCTCCTGAAATAATGGCCATAGAGACTTGAAATTTGGACTTTATGTTCACATCCTGGAATAAAGATCCATTAAGGCTGGATTTTTGTCAGTGTTGATTCTAAGGGGGTAAAAAGGGTAAAAAACTGTACTTTTGGTACTTCTTATATCTCCTGAAATAATGGTCATAGAGACTTGAAATTTGGACTGTATGTTCACATCCTGGAATATAGATCCAGTAAGGCTGGATTTTTGCCAGTGTTGATTCTAAGGGGGTAAAAAGGGTAAAATACTGTACTTTTGGTACTTTTTATATATCCTCAAATAATGGTCGTAGAGACTTGAAATTTGGACTGTATGTTCACATCCTGGAATATAGATCCAGTAAGGCTGGATTTTTGCCAGTGTTGATTCTAAGGGGTTAAAAGGGGTAAAATACTGTACTTTTGGTACTTTTTATATATCCTCAAATAATGGTCGTAGAGACTTGAAATTTGGATTGTATGTTCACATCCGGGAATATAGATCCAGTAAGGCTGGATTTTTGCCAATGTTGATTCTAAGGGGTAAAAAGGGTAAAAATCTGTACTTTTGGTACCTTTTCTATTTCCTTAAAAATGGTCACATAGACTTTAAATTTGGACTGTATGTTCAGCTCCCGAAATAAAAATCCCGCAAGGCTGGATTTTTGCCAATGATGATGCTAAGGGGTAAAAATCTGTACTCTTGGCGCATTTTATATTTCCTTAAATAATGGTACTAGAAACTTAAAATTTGCAATGTCGGTTCACCTTCCGGAAAAGAGATTCAGTAAGGCTGGGTTTTTGCCAATGTTGATTCCACGGGGGTAAAATGGGTAAAAAAGTGTACTTTTGGTACTTTTTGTTATTTACTGAAGTAATGGTCATTCAAACTTGAAATTTGGAATGTAGGATCCTTTTGTGAAATAAAACATTCTGGAACAAGTACATTCTGAAAGTTATGTACCTTTTAAAAAAAGTACCTTTTATAAAAAGTACCTATTATAAAAAGTACCTTTTATAAAAAGATCCTTTTATAAAAAGTACCTTTTATAAAAAGTACCTTTTATAAAAAGTACCTTTTATAAAAAGTACCTTTTATAAAAAGTACCTTTTATAAAAAGTACCTTTTATAAAAAGTACCTTTTATAAAAAGTACCTTTTATAAAAAGTACCTTTTATAAAAAGTACCTTTTATAAAAAGTACCTTTTATAAAAAGTACCTTTTATAAAAAGTACCTTTTATAAAAAGTACCTTTTATAAAAAGTACCTTTTATAAAAAGTACCTTTTATAAAAAGTACCTTTTATAAAAAGTACCTTTTATAAAAAGTACCTTTTATAAAAAGTACCTTTTATAAAAAGTACCTTTTATAAAAAGTACCTTTTATACAAAGTACCTTTTAAAAAAGTACCTTTTATAAAAAGTACCTTTTATAAAAAGTACCTTTTATAAAAAGTACCTTTTATAAAAAGTACCTTTTTAAAAAGTACCTTTTTAAAAAGTACCTTTTATAAAAAGTACCTTTTATAAAAAGTACCTTTTATAAAAAGTACCTTTTATAAAAAGTACATTTTATAAAAAGTACCTTTTATAAAAAGTACCTTTTATAAAAAGTACCTATTATAAAAAGTACCTTTTATAAAAAGTACCTTTTATAAAAAGTACCTTTTAAAAAAAGTACCTTTTATAAAAAGAACTTTTTTTAAAGAGAACCTTTAATAAAAAGAACCTTTAATATAAAGAACCTCTTTTAAAAAGTACCGAAAGTTTACTTTGTTACTTTTTTATTTCCTGAAATAGTAATCATAGAAACTTTTTATATTTCCTGAAAAAATGGTCCTAGAATCATAAAATTTGTAATGTAGTAGAATTCGGTAAAAAAACATTCTGGCAAAAATACGGTTTGAGGTAAAATTTCTAAAAAGTGTATTTTCGGTACTTTTGATATTTCCTGACGTAATGGTTTTAGAAACTTAAAATAGGGAATGTAAAATCCTTTTTGTAATTTTAATAATTGCTAAAACAATGATCCTAGAAAATTTAAATATGGAATGAAGGATTTTTCGATGAAGCAAAAAACATTACGGAGGAGGTACTTTTTGTAAATTCCGATTCTAACGGGGGTAAGAAAGTCTATTTTTGGTACTTTTTTTCTGTTCCTATAATAATGACCTTAGAAGCTTGAATTTTGGAATGTAGGGCCCTTCGGTGAAAAAAACATTCTGCTAAAGTACTTTTTAAAAAATACGTTTCTAGAGGTGTGAAAAAGTGTTTTTTGATACTTTATATATTTTATGAAGTAATGATCCTAGGCACCGAAATTTTGAATGCTGGAAGAAGTTATTTTTGGAAATTCTGTTTCTAAGGGTCGCGACCGATCGTAAAGGGGGAAAAAAGTGCAAATTTGGTTATTCTTTATATATTTTAAATATAGGATCACATACCACAAAAAAAAACTGTTTTTGGAATTTAATTTAAATCCTCAGAAAAAACACCAAAGAGAAATTAAAATTTTAGGGTAAAAAGGGGTACCTGGTAACAGTGGTGTAAAATGGTACTTTTAATATCTATAAGATAAAGACAATAGAACTTTTTGTCTTTAACGCATATTATACGGAGAGAAATGAAACTTACATGGAACTAAAGGAGATGGAATTGGAAATAAAATGGAGTAGAACGGGGAACGAAATGGGATGGAGCAGGGAACAATATGGAATGATACTTTTTACTCAATATTTTCGTATTTAACTTTTTTTACTCCATATTTTTTCTCTCTATATGTTTTTTCACTCAAACTTATTTTTATTCCAATTTCTTTTTTTACTGAAATATTTACTCACTCAAAATCCAAAAACCCGATATAAGGGCTCGAAAATTGTCAATATCTATATTCACCGGAACGAACATGATAACGTACCAGCTATTCAAATTTTATTGTTTAAATTATTCATTGAAATATTATTTTATGAAAGACTTAAACGTCCACAAGTAAACAAAACAAAGTCTATGTAGGGGAATTTTTTTGAAATCGATAGAGTAATCCTGACCTTTCTATTATCCGGTATTCAATACCACCGGTAACGAAGTACCGGGATGGCAAGCTAGTTTTATATAAAAGGCTTCCAGGAATCTGCTTTCAAGTTTTATGCGCGGCTTGTTAACTGTTTGAACCAAGATGATTTATATATTTTTTTTAATTTGAGTTCATATTTTTATGGAGTTTATTTTCTGCTCTTCTCGCACCCGCCAGAGGGACCTGCGATAAGTTAGCTATTGCATGAAATATTATACTGATATCATTCAAACATTAAAAGAAATTTAATCAATGTGTCAGTAAGCTGCATCCCAAAAAAGTTGAGAAGGGATTGTTGGCACTTCAGAGATTTGTTTTTTAAAGAGATACAATTAAAGTGTTTTTGGGATTTAAACAGTTAAATATTTAATATTAAAAAAAAATTGGAATTTATTTCATTTCTATTGGGAGTTATTTCGTTGGGACTTCTTTCATTTTTTGTTAGGGACTTATTTCATTTTTCTTGGGACTTATTTCATTTTTTATGTTTGGGAGATATTTCATTTTATTTGGGATTTATTTCATTGGGAGTTATTTCATTGGGACTTATGTCATTGGGAGCTATTTCATGGCGCCATTAATTTGATCTATTATATTGCTTGTTGGGAAATGATTTATGTGCCTGTAAATTAAGAATACTTTTATTTGCTAAATCTACAAAGTTTTTTGTTGAGTGCATCAAATATATAGACGCTGTATATTCCCATGATTGTACGGAGCAGTTAAATTACAAGTGTTGAAGTAATTTTGGTACATGACGATACATGTAAATTTAATGACTTTTGCAAAAAGTGGCAACAACAAGAAAAACTTGACATAAATGACAAAAAAAAAATTGTGCATAAATGCTGATACGTGTATGAAAGTTTGTTCATTCACATGTATGGAAATATATGAATTTATGCAAATTTCTCCAACAAAAAAAAGGAAAACATTCATATACATACATATGTATGTGTGCAATGACAAAAAGTCATAATAATTATAGTAAAAAAATAACTAAAACAAAAAAAAAAAAAAAAATAAACGAGATATGCAGTTTAAATTTACGACAAAAACTCTAAAACAACTGAATGTATAATTAACAACTCATAAACACACATCGCACAAGAACTTTAGGACTTTTTTTTAGAGTTTTGGAATAAAACCATAAATTCAGCAATAAAAAAAATTTGTAACTACAAATTGTTAACTGCTAAATTTGAAACATCATTTTGAAAAAGGAAAAAGTGTCAAAAATATCATTCTTTAGCTGAAATGAGTTCATACGTTTATTGTTGAAAATTAAAATAAAGTACATTTTAAATGCACTTCTTCTGTATGTTCATTTTAATGATGAAAATGCATGTACAATAGAGTTAATATTGAAAACAGTGTTGGCTACCGTTACCCTTTCAATACCGTTACCGATTAAAAACCCTTTAATATAGACTACCGTTACCAATAACGAAATTAAATTTTTTAAATACCGTTACCGATAAAAAACCGTTACCTTTATTCGGATTTTTACCGGTATTATAACGGTTTGGTTTCGGTTGCATTAATATACTTATTTTAATTTTTTTGTGGATTAAAAACATATTAAAATACTAGCTGAAGCGGCCGGCGTTGCCCGGGTCGACTTCGATATGAGTATCTGGATAGCATCTTCCCAGCGCCACCTATCGGGTCCGTAATAATACATAATTTTCTCATGACGAAACATATCGTCACCTAAAATGTAAACGCCATAACTAACAAAAAATTCAAAATCGGTATTTTGATAAATTCTGGTGTATTTTATTAACCTACACGTCTTAACAAAAAATTAGGGTCACATAATAAAAATTATTATCATGCACGCAAAAAAAAAACATGTTTGTGGTGATCATAATGGAGGGGCAAAATAGTATGATTGGGATTATGTTTGTAGATATCATACTGTATGATTATAACAAACATAGTCCAAACACCTTTTTTAAACAAATTATGATTGCGTCAAATCACACTGTATGGTTTTAGCTAAGCATAGTCTGAATACCATTTTTAGCATATTTTGATTGCAGCCAATAATAATACACGTATTAATCATAACATGATTGTACCTAAATGAATAAAAAACATATACTTACGTATTTACCAAATAAACACAAACCGGATTTTTAGAAATTGTCTTCTTTTTTATTTTAATTATTTATAAAATTAATAAATATGTATGTACCTTAGAGTGACTCAAAAAAAAAAGTTGATGATGTACCCCCCTCAAAATTAACTTTGACATGTTTTATGAAGATTCCCAAAATATTTGGGCTCTAGCGATAATCTCCCGTGAGCTAAACCGCGTCAAAAAAGGGTCCAAAAATGGTATTTTTCATGAATATAAAATCCAGTAAATTTTTTTTTGTCCAATGAATGACCAAATATAATAGATATGTAGGAATTCTTTGATTCTGCATTAAAACATTTTAAAAATCTAACCACAGACTCGAGATAACGAGATTTTTATGTCAGTTTTTTGATGCTTTTCAATTCGATTTTACTGAAAACTTAAATAACTTTGTTATTTTTTGTCCGATTTTCACTTCTAATACATCGTTAGAAAGGTGTTGACCACCGCTTGGGATTTTAGTCAAAAATTAACCCTTAACTGTACTGTCTTACTTTTTTATAACATTTACTTCGACATCATTAAAAAAATATTTTATAACCACAAAAAACATATCTTTGTGCAGGAAACACGTTTAATTAATATATTTGGCCACAATTAATTTAACCCATGCATGACCAAAATATTTTGGCAAAAATTTTTAAAAAATTTTTGCGGAAATTATTGAAAGCTAGTAGAAATAGTTTAAAAAAATAAAATAAAAAAGGTTTTTGCGTTTTTTGCACGAATATATGCGATCAAGACCAAAATTTGTTTATATTTTATTTTTAAAATTAATTTGCACATACAAATTTCGAAAAAAAAATTGACCAGGAATGTGGTACACGTAATAATTATTTGATATTAATAAGCACGTCTAGATAAACAAAAACCTTATTTAGTTATACTTTTTTAAAGTATTACAACTAGCTTTCAATAATTTTCGCAAAAACTTTTTTAAAAATGTTTGCCAAAATATTTTGATCATGCATGGGTTAAATTAATTGTGGCCAAATATAATAATTAAACGTGTTTCATGCACAAAAATATGCTTTTTGTAGTTATATAATGGGTTTTAAATGATGTCGAAGTAAATGTTATAAAAAAAGTAAGACAGTGCAGTTAAGGGTTAATTTTTGACTAAAATAAACAAAAACCTTATTTAATTATATTTTTTTAAAGTATTACAACTAGCTTTCAATAAATTCCGCAAAAACTTTTTTAAAAATGTTTGCCAAAATATTTTGATCATGCATGGGTTAAATTAATTGCGGCCAAATATATTAATTAAACGTGTTTCCTGCACAAAGATATGCTTTTTGTGGTTATAAAACGGTTTTAAATGATGTCGATGTAAATGTTATACAAAAGTTAGACAGTGCAGTTAAGGGTTAATTTTTGACTAAAATTCCAAGCGGTGGTCAACACCTTTCTAACGATGTATTATAAGTGAAAATCGGACAAAAAATACCAAAGTTATTTAAGTTTTCATTAAAATCGAATTGAAAAGCATCAAAAAACTGACGTAAACATCTCGTTATCCCGAGTCTGTGGTTAGATTTTTAAAATGTTTTAATGCAGAATCAAAGATTTCCTAAATATCTATTATATTTGGTCATTCATTGGAGCAAAAAAAATTTACAGATTTTTTTATTCATGAAAAATACCATTTTTGGACCCTTTTTTGACGCGGTTTAGCTCACGGGAGATTATCGCTAGAGCCCAATATAATAAACGAACAATATATCATATTTTAAAAATTGGTGAATAAAAGATTTCATCTTCATCTAATAAGCCATTCCAAATTTAATATGAACAGACGGACAAAATTAATGGAAATTGTGTAAGTAATGTGACTGGGTCAGGTAGTATAACATAAAGTTTACTTACTGCATCAACAGTTACTCTTACAATGAAAAATTTACAAAAAAAAATGTAATTTTAGTTTACTTAAAAAACATCAATAAAAAATTATGAAAAAAAAGTTTGGGACCCACTATTCCGTGTGCCCCACGTTGGGAGCCATTCTGTTATGGAACCGGGTGTATATTTGAAGTGGAGGATATGGTGTTCTTAATTTTGCCACCTGCAGATGTGTGCACCTAGCTGACCGGCTGCTACAATCTCGTAAGTTCGTAAAACTACAGGCTTGGCTTATCCCTTAACCCAGTATAACAAGAAAAAAAGTGCACACTAGAATTGAATTTTTATAAATAAACCAAAGATTACCGGACAGAAAAATAAACCCCGATGAGACTCTATTAGTAAGCAGTGCTAATTTAATGCCTGCTCTTTACCCATCCCTTACCTTGTCTTCCCAGATTTGGTGGAAGACCCAAAACATAATATTATTGAACTACTACCTCTTTAAATAATTTCAGACCAACAAAAATTCAAGTTAACAATCCATATTATTTATTTAAGACCAAAAAAAAAAAATATATTTAAATACATCTAAACTAACTGTTTTAGATTCAATAATGAAAAGTTTGAAATATAATCATTTTAGATATTAAAAAAAACAAACCTAATATAATGTTTTTACCACTAATTAGGCAGAGAAATTGTAAACAATATAATATTTATATAAAAAAAATTAAAAAGAAATAGACAAACTCAATAATATGCAAAATAACCAAATAGATTGAAAGTAAATAATGTTCAACTTACATATTTTTGTTGTTGTTGTTGTTATTCGAGGATTGAAGGCCTTCTCTCCGATGAAATTGTTTTTGTTGTTTGGTGTCTTTTTAATTACTGAGTTTTTTTTTTCTTTAGATAATCACTAAATATAATTATATTTATCAATACACTATTTTACATTTAACACTAATAACACAGCTCTACAAATGTAAGGTTTGTCGCTGCGTTTTGAATTATTGAAACTAAAAGGTATAATATTTGATGCACTGAATCCAAATCTGCAACCCAAATTTTTCTATCACATCTAGATTTTGTGTAAATCGCGGTTAAAATGTTGAAAAATGGCTTTTTTGGCCCTTTTTAAAAACGAATAAAATGAGAACGCGACATGCTATTGACTTCGTTTTAAGTTTATCGTATAATTTGGAATTTAATCTTTAAGATAGGATAATATTATTTGGAAATTTAATTTTCCAACATGGTAAAAAAATCATAAACAAAAAACTCCATTTTGAAAATATATATTGTTTAACGCAAAGTATTATTTAACAAACATATGAAAACCAACAAACAAAGTTTTTTTTAAATTCAGGTAATGAAAAAATATTATGTATATTAGGCGTCCCGAAAATTATAAACTTTTGAATTTTGTGTCGGAATACTTGCCTAACGCTAGCCACTAAAGAGCTATTTGTGGGAAAATTTACGTAGTGGAACTGCAGTTTGCAAGAAGCGGTCCACGTTGGAAAAATATAGTTTTTTGACATAAATTTATGTTCAAAGTTTTTTACCAAATGGGCTCAAAAATTAGGAAATTTTGCGAACTTTTTGGTATCCGTCTTGGGATTTTGCGTCTTCCGATGCTGATGTTAAACACAAAAAATATTTATATTACCAAATTCTTCTTTAAGAATTGAATCATATTAAAATGTATAAAAAAATGTCGAAATTCGTAATTTTTTCAACTTTGACCGATGGTTGCAAGTACCTTTGCAAATTTTTTATTAATAAATTTTCCCACAATTTCGACTTAAAATTCGAAAAATTAATATATTTGGGACGCTTTATTGAACATTACTTCACCATTTACAGATTTAAATCGAAAAATATTAATTATAATTCGAAGATTCTACTTGTAATTCAAAGATTACATTTGTAATTCCAAGATTTCATTTGTAATTCGAAGAATCTGTTTATAATTTGAAAATTACATCTTTAATTCTAAAATTCAAGTAGCAATTTGAAAAAGAGCAATTGTAATTTAAATTTACAAAAGAGCAATTGTTATTGATTATTTCGAATTACAATTGACCATTTTCGAATTAAAATTTATCTTTTTCGACTTACAATTCTTTTTTTTAATTACAATTGAGATTTTTCGAATTACCATTGTCTTTTTAGAATTAAAAATCAACTAAACTGTTTCTGAATATTTCTTCAAAATTTTTGTCCAAATATTTGTCTATAATTTTATACTTTCAACATTTTAAAATTTTTGTCAACAAACGCAAATAGTTCGTTATTACATTTTAAAAATATTTGTTTACGAAAAAGTCACAGTTGGTAGAAAGAAATTTTTCCTCTGATTCTATTTTGTCCCTTTGCTTATAGAGTAATTAAATTTTAACTATTTACTAAATTGAAATACATTGTCATTGTAATTTATAAAACAATATACATAAATTGAAAAAATTGACTGTCAATTAATTTGTAATAAAAACTTATTTAACCATTCCATTCTAAGGTATCTGCTTATATTATTTAGAAAGCCATCCACCAAATCTATTTAAATCGGATATACTTTAATAATGTTTCGTTTTTCATTATATTTCCATATTTTTGGTATTTATTATTTAATGCATTTTATTTTAAAAAACTTTGTTCGTTGGTATGTTTTTTTATGTCAATTTGAAAACACTTTGTTATTAAAAACAATAAAATATATCTAAAAAGGTGTTATTAAAAAAATATTTTTTTACCATTTTTAAAATTAAAATTTCGGAATATTTTTATTTTATTTTGAAGATAAAATTCCAAGCTTTATAATGAGCTTAACATAAAGTCGTTCGTATGTCGCGTTCATATTTTATTGGCTCCCAAAAATGGTCAAAAAGGCACTTTTTGGCCCCTTTAACCGCGAATAACTCAAAATCCTGATGTGATGGAAAAAATTGGGTTGCAGATTTGGAGTCAGCGCACCAAATACTACCTAATTCAGTTATCAAAACCTAATACGCATTTTCTTGTAGAGCGGTGTAATCAACAATATAATATAATTAATTTTATTATAAATACACTAAATTTATTACAGTTGTTGGTTTTTGTTATTTTTTTTTTTTGTTTTTCGTTGAGAAAAGAAAGATCAAATAGAAAAATTACACGACTTATTGAATTCCTTTTAGCTACTGAATACAATGGACACACAGAAAATAAATAGTGTGAAAGGAGATCAATGTAAATTATTTTCTTTGATAGTAGCACAACAAACTGTAGATAAAATTAAATAACATAAATAGACAAAATTATTAAACGTCATAAAATCAATGTACTCATATGCAAAGGAATATTGAGCAAGATTTTATGAATGGATTTTTGATCAATGAATACAATCCACAAAAAAATTAGAAAAAAAATACGTATACATATGTTGACAGAGCTGGGAGTTAGTAATAAAAATTACATAAATTAATAATCTGCTTTATAATATTTTTAATAACTTTTGGTTAATATGAACTATAAAATACGAGTATTAGGAAAATAGCTACAATAGTAATAAAATAAGTTGTTAAAGTTGATCGGGGCTAAAGTTAGGTTAGTTATGTCTCAAATCAAAATAACCTATGTATTGGGGAAATAGATAGCAGAGGTTCCCAGTAAAAAAAAACACACCATGTAATAGCGATTTGGCGAAGGCTCAATAATGTTCTTTGGTTGTCCACTTATTAAATTTGACTTGACTAGCGATGCGAATCAGATATTAATTAATATGGTTTTAATATCGGCACGTGCTGTGATGTAACCAAATTATCGGGCTATTTCCAAAAAAAAAATCTATTTAATCAAAAAAAAAACAAGATTTACCATTTGAGCTCTGAGCATTACTTTGGAATATTCTCACCTGGTTTTAAAATATGTAGGGTTTGAGCCACAATAAACGTGTCCCAGAAAATTCTTTAAGTGCCCCAAGCACCAAAAGTCTAGCCAAAATTTCAAATAAGTTTTACAATAATTTGGAATTTCAGGTTTTATCAAACTTCAGTTCAACCAATTTGGGTTAGATAAAAAAATACTTTGCTATAACCTTTAATAATTTTACTATTTAATAAGAAAAGTTTTAATCAGATAGCACACTTTATCACTTAATGGTTTATTCTTGAGACTTACTTCTTTAAAGTTATAAACGTAAATGCCGGAAATACTATACGTAATAAAATAAACCATGTGGGTCATGTGTAAAAAGAGATATGAATAAAAAGAGAGAGAAAAAAACTTGTTTCGAACAACAGAAAATGATTTGACATGGTTTGCACAAGTCAGGGTTTGCAACAGGAATTGTTTTAAATAAGTAACGTGCCGTTAATAAATTCAAATTTGATATCTTTTTTTTTTCCATATATAACCAGTACAGAATCTTCATAAAACATGTCAAAGTTAATTTTGAGGGGGGTACAACTTTAACTTTTTTTTTGCCCATATAAGGTGAGTCGGTCTAATGTACCTAATAGGTACATTGAAAGTAAAAAAACCCGTTCATATCCGGGAGACACTGTAAATTACAATGTTGCATCACTATCACCACAAATTCGGGGGTGAAAATATATTTTGCCATCAGCTCTAAAATATCTTCGGCTTCACTAAAATTTATAACAAAAAAAAAACATTTTATTTAAAACAAAATATTAACATATATGTAAATAAAATATAGCTTCTTCTATAAACATACTAAATTTATTATCACCATTGAATTTGAATTTAAAGAAGAAAAAAAAAACGCTCAATCATAGTATGAATTGTAGCGATTTAAGTATGATCACTTTTAAACATTCAATGGTGGGTTTGGTCATTAACAATCCAAACATGGTTACTGCAACAGGCGTCATTTAGATACAATAAACATAGTATGTTTGATAAAAGTTTATTAAATACATATTTTTCACTTATAAATATACTACACATAAATAGGCGTTCACAAATTTCTCTTACACTTTTGTTATGGATTAAAATTTATATTTTGTTTACACTGATTTGTTTTTAGTTTTTTTTGTTTTCTTTTATTTTTTTTTTTGTTTTTTTTTTATGCATCACTTCTGTTAGTATAAACAATTTGAACAAACAACCGGTTGACAGACCACAGACGACTGATAAATAAAAAACCACTAACAATAAATGTTATGAATAACTGACAATACTATGATTGTATACTTCAAACTTTTATTTATGATCATATATTGATTACTATGATCATAATGTCAGGCCACCATGTTTGTGGTCAGATTTTTCGTAACCATACTGTTGTTCCATCCAAACATGTTTTTAATTTTAGAGTGGTAATCATGTTATCATGATCCCTGCAAGCATTATATTGTTAGACAAACATTAAAACGAATATAGCATGATTGCTATAACAATGTATTGTTGTAGAAGCCATAGAATGGTTTCCGTAATCATGTTCCAAACATGTTTTTTCTCTGCGTGTGTGAATTGCGAAATCGCCAATGAACGCTAGAAATAAATTTTTTACTAATTTTGTGATTAATTTTGCTACATATTAACAAAACGTACGTCCTCACAAAATTTTAGCCCAATTCAATCAAACCAACAAAGTTATTAACAAATTAAAAATTTTACTACTGTTTTTTGCTTCTCCTGTAAAATTAATAAAATGTTAGTTAGGGCCCCTACATTCCCCTACATTCAAGTGTCGTAAAATTTCACTGAAATGAAGAATTTTGTTAATAACTTTACCCCAGCGCCATCTACAGGGTCCAAATTTTATTAGAAAACTTATTTTTGTTTCATAAATATATCATGTGAATTTTAGCCAACTTGTAACATAAATTAGAATTAAAACGACAACAGCTCCACCTATCAATTTCAAATTTATCCGGAAACTTATTTTTGTTTAATAAATATATTGTGCGTATTTTAGCCAAATCGTACCATAAATACAAAAAATTTTAATATTGCGAAATTAAACTTAAGAGACCTGGCTCCAGACTAAAGTAATATATTGTCCAAGTTTGGTATCAATCGGTCCAGCGGTTCTTGAGTTTTAGTAACACGTATCCGACACAAACATTTTTTTTATAAAGATAATTGCCGCCTCGGTTATTACTACCTGTGGTAAAAATTTCATTAAAATCGGTTCAGCCGTTTATGCGTGATCACAGAACATGCAGAAATCACGTTCAATAAAATGGAAAGGGCGTGGCATTTTACGCTCCTTTGTCCGATTGCTCTCTTTTATAACCTATAGTTCCCGCCTCAGTTATTACTATCTGTGATAAAGATTTTATTAAAATCTGTTCAGCCCTTTATGCGTGATTAAGGAACAGGCGAAAATACCGTTCAATAAAATAAAAAGGGGCGTGGCATTTTACGCCCCATTTTCTGATTGCTATATTTTATGGCCTATAGTTCTCGACTCGGTTGGAAGGATCTGTGGTGAAAATTTCATGGAAATCGGTAGAGCCGTTTAAGAGTGATTGCAGAAAAGGCAGAGATAACGTATAATAAAATAAAAAAGGTCGTGGCATTTTACGCCCCTTTGTCCAATCGTCATCTTTAATTGCCAATAGTTTACGCCTCGGTTAGTACTATCTGTTGTCAAAATTTCATGCAAATCGGATCGCCCTCTATTGTGGGTCATAGTTTCCGCCTCGGTTAGTGCTATCTGTGTTAAAAATTTCATTAAAATCGGTTTAGCCGTTTACGCGTTATTACGGAAAAGGCAGAATAAAGTTTCATAAAATAAAAAGGGGCGTGGCATTTTACGCCCCTTTGTCCGATCGCTTTCTCTTATGGCCTATAGTTCCCGCCTCGGTTAGTACTATCTGTGGTGAAAATTTCATGAAAATTGGTTCAGCCATCTCCCCTGATTGCGGAACAGACAAACAGACAGGCAGACAAACCAACACTCACAAGGGAAGTATCTCAACCCTTATGAACTGATTTACCTGAAACTTAAAATATATATTTAAGAGACGATTTTAAGGTTGGGGTGTCTCGGCTTATCGGCCATATCGGTGTTTAAAAATTTCGTTGTCCCCTTATGAAACCATGTGGACCTTCGGGAAAATTTTTATAACTTCCGAACTAACAGGAATATCATCTAGGGCAAAAATACGGGTCGACTTAAATTTAATAAAGATTATTTCTTATCCATATGGATATCGTAGGTCTATGTCTTCACATAAGTACCCCACAAAATTTACACATTTTCCTGAAAAAAATATTTAAAGAAGCCGAATTTTTACAAGGTTATGCCACCATTGGATAGGCATTAAAAAACCTTTCTTCTCATATGAAAACATCATATAGTTTCTTAAAAAGAAATGGCTGAAAGATTCAAAAAACGATTTTTTTCGCCATTTTTTGACCCATGTTTTGAACCCCTAAATCCCCGATATGGCCGATAAGCCGATACACCCCAACCTTAGAAGTGTCTCTTTGATATATATTTACAGTTTCAGGCAAATCGGTTCATAAGGGTTGAGATACTTCCATTGCCAGATTTATAATATTAATAGGGATTTTTAATATACTTAAAATAAACAAGTAAAAAAGTTAAATTCGGCCTTGCCGAATGTAGTGATACCCTCCACAATTTCAAAAAGATTATTGCAAACAACTTTATTTAAAAGGAAATTACTTTTGAAAAAAAAAAATTGAAAAAAAATTTCCGCGAAAAAAATTTTGGTAAAAAAAAATCCGCGATTTTTTTCTTTTTTTGTCAAAAAATATGTTCGTACTTGTTTAAATACCATTTGGTGTTCAATTATGTTCACATATGTCAACCAGAAGCCGAATTAAAGCATTATGTATTTTTAGGTTATGTTGAATGTACTGAAATTTTTGAGGTGTGCTTACATTTTCGTTCATAACTTTTGAACTGCTGAACCGATATCGCTCAAATGCAATACCAAACTTCTCGGGAGAACTTTCAATATATATGTTAAGTTTCAGTCATCTCTGTGCAATATTTTGTCCGCGAGAGCATTTTCAACAGACAGACAGACGGACAGACGGACATCGCTAGAATGTCTTAAAATCGATCGGTCATCATGAACATATATACTTTATGGGGTCCCAGACCGATATTTCGATGAGTTACAAACGGAATGACAAACTTATATATACCCTCTATCACTAAGTGGAGGGTATAAAAAAAACAAATTTTTGTTCATTGCCAATCCAACCAATGATTACATTCACAATTAACAAAATTCGAATATAGGTCTTGGACCTCATAAAGATTTTATATTATTGATCAGTGATCGATTGTATGCGATATTCGTCTTTCCGTCTGTAGAATACACGCTACGATCCAAAATAAACGTGCTACTCTTCTGGTACGAATACGTCTTATGGTCATAGGCTGTTTAATTTCCGAAATGGGAAAATCGGAACAGATGAAAAAAAGTTCCCCCTTGAAAAACTTACAAAACCCCAGAAAACATATTTTATTTAATTTTTTGTTTATTTGTTTAGAAAATAAAAAATTTTTTATGCCGTGTGAAGTTCATTGACCAAGATCAGAAAATGCGTTTTTTTTAGGGTGCTGTGGCTTAGTGGTTAGCGCGTTGGACTACTAGCCAGCAAGCCTGGGTTCGATTCCCGGCTCAGGCAGAACAACATTTTTTTCAGATATTTATTAGTTCCTATTTATAACTAATATCTATCGCAGCACCCTCCTTCGTTGATAAATAGCACTAAAACGTCAACGAAGTAAAATAATAAAATAATGGCTATGAAACACAGCTTCAAAAATAATTCGCCAGATCAATAACAGATGGCGATGCAACAACTGTACTCAAAATTATAAACACGCGCAATTACAGTGTTGCCATACTGAAGCCCTTCTATCTTTCAAATCTTTCATCTCTCTTCTATCCCCTTTCCGAAAGAAACAACACGGTTGCATTAGTAATTGATAGGCAGCATTGCCTGAGTGTGTTTCTTTTAAAAAAAAAAAAAAAAAAAAAAAAAAATTTCATTGCAATATTTTACAAATATTGCTTTTAAAGATTTTTTTAAAAAAAATAAAATAATGAATACCAAATATTAACAACATACTATTAGAATTTGTTTTTGGGATGAAAAATGATTTTGAAAAGTGAATGTTTGACCTTCAAAGATTTGTTTTTGGATATTTTTTTTTAAAATCAAAAAATTCGAAACCAGTTCTGCACATTAATTTTACAATTTATTGAAAATTTTGTATAGTACAAATAAATATGATGATTAGGGTATTCAATTAATCGGGTTTCTGATTTAATCGGTTAATCGAGCAAATAATTAATCGGGGTTGAGATTTAATCGGTTAATAATCGGTTAAATTTGAATTATTCGATTAAACGAATAATATTTATTTTACTTTTAAATGGAAAATAAACATGTACAAAATCTTTATTCCGTTATTAGCCCAGGAAAATAAGGAGAAAAAAAGGGCAATCTGCGGAAAATCGGATAGGTTCTCTGAAAATTTTCACAAACTTTTGTTTTGACAATCTTAATAAGAAAAAATAAGTCCCAAGAAATCACCTGTGTCCTTGCTGAGATATTGAGGTCAAAGGTCACAAAAACCGTTTTTTTTACAGGTTTTTGCTAATATCTCGCTTGATATGCGTCATACGCTTCAAGAGTCATTTAAAAACTTGTAGAATATAAAATTATCTACAATATGTTTCTTAATACTTTTTTCGTATCTCTCACCGTTTCTGAGATATTAAGGCCAAAATTCACAAAAACATGATTTTTTACAGGTTTTTGCTAATAGCTGGCTTGACATGAGTAATACGCTTTAAAAGTCTTTTAAAGAACTTATAGAATATAAAATTATGTACAAATTTCTCTTTATAATTTTTTTCGTATTCCTCCATTTTTCGTATTCCTCACATGAAAACTGAAAAGGGCATATCTTTAAAACGAAATCGTGTATTACTAAAAAATAAAAAGTGCTACGTAGACAATTAATCTAGCTTTTATTTGAGTCTGTTCTAGAGCAGATCGTGTAATTAATGAACATGCTGGAAGGTCGAATTGTAAAATTAAGTTATTTTTAAATATTTTCAAGATACAGGTAACTTAGTGCAAAGTAATTAAAAAAAGCAACAAAAAATATTTCTTTTGTTACAAAAAAAAAGTTGAAGGTCATAAATTAAATGGCCTGAGAAACGGGTGTCTTTTACAACACAATCCTGGTCTGAAACTTTTTGTTGATCGGCAAGTTATATGATACCTGAAGATAAACAAAAAGATTTTTGCTAAAAATACAAAATTTTGAACTTAGAAAAATTCGATTTTTTTTGGGAAACCTGTATCAAAAAATATTTTAATAAAATTTTATTTCTAGTTTGACTCTCGTAGCATACACTTAAAATAAAACCTATGTCAAAGCTGCAGAAAAATCTGCCCATTTTGAGCTAAATGAGAAAATCGGCCGAGACAGCAGATAAATCTGCTGATTTCAGCTGAAAATTTCCTGATTTCAGCTGAAAATTTCCTGATTTTAGCAGAGAAATCAGCTCATTTTAGCAGAAAAAATCTGTTGATTTCAGCTAATCAATCTAATGATTGGTTGAAAAAAAAACTGTTTTTTAAAGATAGTTGCTAAATATTTCTGTAAAATTAGAAAAATAATCTGCTGATTTCTGTTATTTTCTATACTAAATGACTGAAAACTTAGTAAAAAGATCCATTTCAGCAGAAAAATCTGCCTAAAGTTTGAAGCTGAAAGTTGTTTACAGATTTTTTGACAGAGTTTTTTTTCTTGAGTGTATTCAAAAATTACACAATCTGCTCTAGATCAGACTCAAATAAAAGCTAGATTAATTATCTACGTAGCACTTTTTATTTTTTAGTAATACTCGATTTCGTTTTAAAAATATGCCCTTTTCAGTTTTCATGTTTGATGTCATTATTTCGTGCCCCTATTATATTCATAAATTAAAGATAAATTCGCCCATATCTCAAAAACGGTGAGGGATACGAAAAAAAATATAGACTGAAATTTGTACATAATTTTATTTTCTATAAGTTCTTTAATACACTTTTAAAGCGTAAGACCCATATCAAGCGAGATATTAGCAAAAAACTGTAAAAAATCTGGTTATTGTGAGTTTTGGCGTTAATGTCTCAAAAACGGTGAGAGATACTTAAAAAGTATTAAGAAATATATTGTAGATAATTTTATATTCTACAAGTTTTAAAATAGACTCTTAAAGCGTGTGAGGCATATTAAGCGATATATTAGCAAAAAACTGTAAAAAACCCGGTTTTTGTGAATTTTGACCTCAATATCTCAGCAAGGACACGGGTGATTTCTTGGGACTTTTTTTCCCTTATTTAGATTGCCAAAACTAAGATCTGTGCAAATTTTCAGAGAACCTTTTCCGCAGATGACTCCTTATTTTCCTGGGTCTTCAAAAACGGCTAAATATATCGCAAATCTGATTTCAACAGTCGATTCTACAGCAAAAAATAATACAAAGGTCGTTTTTTGAACTTTTAAAAAAAGTTACAAAAACCCACCACAGATGGCGGAAACATAAAATTTTTTCATTTTTTTTAAATTATTTTTTTAATTATGAACGATTAAAGGGCCATTATGTTCCTCCTAGGAATTTAAAGGACTATATATTTATATAAACGGCCATTTCAGCTTAACAAAATGGAACCGAAATTTCCGTTCATTTACAACCCACTAAAAAGTTATAAGCAAACAAAACTCATTTTTTGAGAACTTTGACACCAATTTTCTCAAAAGCATGACGTGATAGAAAAATTTAAAAACTATTTTCAAAATCAGCATCAAAATGTTAATCGAAAACGAGTTGTACGACCCCAGAACATCATATAAAAATATCACAACAAATGCTCTCAATAATGCAAAAAAATGCATTTTTTGTGAACTTGAAAACTTTGGAAACCAGATTTGGAATCAACATTGAGAGGTTAAAAGAAAACGAGTGTCCAGACCGTTGACCCATCCAAAAAATGTTAAAATGTCGGTGACGTGATAGAAAAATTTGAAAACCATATTCAAAATCAGCATCGAAATGTTAATCGAAAACGAGTGGTACGATCCCAGAACAGCACGATTAAAGGACCATTTCAGCTTAACAAAATGGTACCAAAATTTCCGTTCTTTCACAACCCGCTAAAAAGTTATAAGATCTCAAAAATTGCTAAAAAATCACGTTTTTTGAGAACTTTGACACCAATTTTCTCGAAAACATGACGCGATAGAAAAATTTAAAAACCATTTAAAAAATCAGCACATGTTAATCGAAAACGAGTGGTACGATCCCAGCACATTATTTAAAAAAATTATAAAAAATGCTCTCAATAATGCACAAAAATGCGTTTTTCGTGAACTTTGTCCTTAATTTTCTCAAAAACCTGCAAACTTTGGAAACCAGATTTGGAATCAACATTAAGAGGTTAAATGATAACGAGTGTCCAGACCGCTGACCCATCCAAAACATTTTCAAATGTCGGTCAGTGTTTTATAATTTTGTCATTAAAAAAAAGCTTTATATCTTTTTAATGGGTTGTAATAAAAGGCGCATTCGTACCAATTTTCTAAGCAAAAAGTGCCTCTTCATCGTGCATGACTAAAAAGATAATTTATTTATCCGTTTTAGATCAATATAAGAAGTCTGGCATCGATTTGTTAGAGCATATTTTTCCATATTTTGGTCTTAGAACATATTATGCCACATTTTAGTCTAAGTAGGGTTGCCATTTCCATTTTGAGAAAAAGAGGACGTCAACCTCAAAAAAGGAGGACATTTGACCCAAAAAAGAGGACATTTTTTTTTAATATTAAATTAATTTAAAACAAGTCAACCAAGCAATACAATATGCAAAAACAAATAATTTTTATTAAGAAAATAATTTTTTTTTCCACTAAAAAATATATTTCCAATTATATTTAAATATTTTGGAAAAATCTATTCAATTATATTTAAGAAATATCCCTTTATAACTCAAAAATTTCCAGTTATATTTCAAAAATTTTCTATTGTATATCAGAGTTTTGTTTTTCAAAAATTTCCATTTTCATTTCAAAATTTTCTAAATAATTTTAAGAAAATTACTTTTTAATTTAAACAAATTCAGATATTTTAATTGTATTACAAAAATTTCCATTTAAAAATTATGCAAATGCTTTTCAAAAAATTTTATTTGTATATCAAAATTTTCTGAAAAGCATTTGTAAAATTTTGATATACAAATCGAAATTTTTGAAATATACTTTTTTTAGAATTTTCCGAAAAGCATTTTGAAAATTTTGAAATATAAATGAAATTTTTGAAATAAAATTGAAAATTTTGTGAAATGAAATTTTTAAAAGGCATTTAGAAAACTACAAGTGGAAACTTTTGAAATAGAATTGGAAATTTCTGAAATACAATTTTTGTAAATTTAAAAGGAAATTGCTTAAAATCATTTAGAAAATTTTAAAATGAAAATTTTGATACACAAATCTTTTTTCGGAGAGCAAACTTTAAGACACACGGCAGCTGATAAGAAGTGATGTCAACGTAGCTATTTTCGCACTACATAAAGTGTTTTTTTTTTATTTTTGTGCTCGTTTTGCTCTCAAAAAGTTGACATTACTGCTGGTAAGCGAAAATACAGCGATGCCAATAATTAAAACGTTAAGAATTAGAAAAAAAAAATAATGGGGAAAAGTGCAAAAAGTAGGACAACCCCGGACACTTTCTAAAAAAGAAGTAGGACTGCCCCGGACGCCCTAAAAAAGAGGACGGTGTCCGGGGAAAAGAGGACGGATGGCAACCCTAAGTCTAAGGAACATATTTTAGCATAAAAGCATATTTTAACATTAAATTTTTACGAAAAACTGCATATTTAGATCGATAGGCATTAAATTTTTTATTTGCAAAAAAAATTTTCGCTAAAAATTGCGAGGATTTTTTTAGTGAGTACAATTTTTCCCCTTTTTTTGTCAATTTTTTTTTTTAGTTCTTAAAAAGGTTTTAGTTAAAAAATTGTTTGGAAGCGGCTAATTTGTGAAAGAGTTCCAAAATATTACTTTGTAAAATAAATGTCTTAAATAAAACATACTACTAATATTTTTATTATGTATTTTTATGTAGAATTTTGAAGAAGAACTGAACTTAAGGAACATATTTTTCAAATTGTAAAAGCATATTTTCGGTTTTATGCTGCATATTTTAAGCGCATAGTACTAAATGCGTGTGTACTTATTTGTGAAACATTTCCAGCAAAACCTTGGTAATGGGTGGCTATGAATACTACTAATTACCATTAGCATTACTTTACGCCCAAAAATGTAAAATGTGGTTCATCCAATATGAGTAACTAGTATCTCCCAATTCACATTGAATTGAAGTTAGTTAGAAAACTGATATGGTCAACTAACGAACTTAACCTAAGTTGGACTCACAATAATAATCACAACAAGTAAGAGTTTTAAATTCGGCTGTGTCGAATCTTGTATACCCTGCATCATACAAAAAAAATGGGGAAGTGGTAACTGTTGGGGGGGCAAATTTTCTCTCGAATATGTGTTTAAAAATTCATTCTTATGCCTTTTGCACTAAAGAAACACAGGTTTATCATTATTAAAAAAAATAAAAAATTTCACGCCCATAAAGGGGGGGGGGGGGACCGAAAAAAACTAAATTGTCTATACCTATGGGTCCAAATGCAGGACCTTGAGCTTTTTGTAGCATCCAAATGTTGCAGTTGTTAAACAAAAACGCAAAAAATTATGTACAAAAATGGTATTTTTCAGAGTTTGATTTAGTTCTTTAAGGGGTCCGATTTTGCTTATTAACAAACTTTACCTGGACAGGTTAAGACAGGTTGGGAGTCTAACTTTTTTATTTTGGATTACATCGTGTTAACTACAGATAGAAAGACGGACGGACAGACGAACGGACTGACGGACGAACATCGCTACAATAAAAAAAAAAAAATTGTAAAATTACAAGAAAAACTTGTAACTTTTTTTGTTTGCTAACTCCTATTTGTCAAAATTTCCTAATAATTTTACAAGATTTTTTCCAAATTTTGTAATTTTACAAAGTTTTTACCAATGAAATTGTAAATTTACAATTTTTTCGACACGATAAAATTTACAAGGAGGTTTCGTAATTTTACTAGATTTTTTGTATGAATTTCAAGGGTATAAACAGAAAAGTGAGAAAACTTAAATTATAAAGAGGATGAAAGGGGAATTTAAATTAAGTACAGTCGAACTCGGTTATAACGAATTCTCGGTTATAACGAACTAAATTTTCACACAAAATACTTCTTTTATAACGAACTCGGCTGTAACGAATCCTCGGTTAAAACGAACTACTTATTAAGGTCCCACGAATAAAAGTTCATGTGTATTTACCTTTTTATAACGAACTCCCATAAATATTTCAGAATGTGCGGCAATCATGTTTATCGAACTCGCAAAAAGTTGGAAATTTTTGGCTTTTAATATAGTTTTTATGACATTTATTTATATTTTGAATGTTTTCTTCGCAACCCAGCAAAAACTTGCATTACCAAGTAATGAAATGTGTAATGGAAAATTCAAAAGTTATAACTACTTCTGATTCGAATTACCTTTCCCATTACATTTACAAGCAAATGTGCCAAATGTAATGATTATCAAACCAATATTAATAACTAATTACATATATGAGGCATTCCACACCAAATGTCCCGCTACAGAAAAACATGTGTCCCGTAAATTTCTGAATAGGTTGTTTGGATAGCCCTATATGTAACTAAGAAAATTGCGTTTTTGGTTTTTAAAATTTCAAAAACTGGGCTTAGGAGGCGTGGTCAAATATTGGAAAAATGGTAAAATTTGTGGCGAGTTGCCTTGATTATATATTTATCACATTAACACGGAATGCACCACAATGTCAAAAATTTACGTTCTTATATAGTTTTGTATGGGCTATCGATTAAAATTTTTTGTTTTGGAAAATTTTCAGAACCCGTTCTGAAATTTTCCATTTTTTTAAAAAGTAAATTTATCAAAAATCCGGCCACTTTTTTTTTTCTTTTTTATTTATTTTTTTAAAAGTTTAGATGTTTGTCCATCCACACAAAAAAAATCAGAAACACGTTCATCTTTTTTTTCGAGAAAATCGCATTTGAACTTTAAATTTCATAACAATTTTGATATTTGCTTGTATTTCTTTGTTTTAAAGTTGCGAATGAGTAATATTAATTGCATAAATATTCGTCATACGCTCTGTTGACACAAGAAAATACAAGCAAATTACAAAATTGTTATGAAATTTAAAATTCAAATGCGATTTTCTCGAAAAAAACGAAAAATACATTTCTGATTTTTTTTGTGTGGATGGACAAACATCTAAACTTTAAAAAAAAAATTTAAAAAAAAGAAAAAAAAGTGGCCGGATTTTTGATAAATTGACTTTTTTAAAAAATGGAAAATTTCAGAACGGGTTCTGAAAATTTTTCTTGGAAAAAAATTTTATTCGATAGCCCATACGAAACTATATAAGAATGTAAATTTTTAAGATTGTGGTGCATTTCGTTTTAATGTGATAAATATTTAATCAAGGCAACTCTCCACAAATTTGACCATTTTTCCAATATTTGACCACGCCTCCTAAGCCCAGTTTTTGAAAAAATGAAAAACCGAAGACGCAATTTTCTAAGTTCCATATAGGGCTATCCATACAAGCTATTCAGAAGTTTATGGTACACGTGTTTTTTTTCGCTGGACATTTGGTGTGGAATGCCTCATATGTATAATATGGAATGCCCCATATATAGTTATAGGTAATGAAAAAATTGTTTAAAAAAAAATTTTTAAAAATAAAAAAATATTTAATTTTATTTTGTTTTTATTCAAAATAATGTACAGTGAGTCAAAAAGTGAAAATCTAGTTCTAAAATTTTTTTATTTTATTATAATGACTTATGTTAGTCATTATTAATAAGTCCTTATTTTGCATTACAAAATAATGCTAAAGGTAATTTTCTGTCATTACTAAGTAATTAGAATGGTAATGATGTGTCATTACCAAGTTTTTGCTGGGAATAAGTAGTTTATTTACAAAAAACATCAAATAAATCAAAATTGGATCTATTTTTTTGGAAATAAAACTAGGTTGATAAAAATATACCCCGCTTATAGCGAACTACCCTTATAACGAACTATTTTTACTGGTCCCTCGGAGTTCGTTATAACCGGGTTTGACAGTAGTTCTATTTAAAAAATCCATCTTTATATTTAATGCTTCCTAGGCGTTATTTTTGGGTTTTGTGATTATGTGGATTCTGAAGCCAATATAACCTACACAGACAAAAATATAAAAATTGAGAAATTTTTTAATTGACGCAATTAAAAATTTTCTTAAAAATTTTAAAAACAATTTATGTAAATAATTTAATGAAAATTAAATTATTTTTTTATTTTTTTTTTTTAAACTCTCATCGTTTTTTGAATTCTCGTTTAGTTTATAGTGTTTTGTGTATGTGTATGAAAGTTTGTAATCGTCGTTTTAAAATTTTCCTATGTTTTTGAGACATAAATATGTTTGGTAAAGTTTGGAAAAACAATTTTTTGGTTTTTTATTTTGTAAAAAAAACATTAAAAAATAAATAGATAAATTTTGAGTAAATTTTTAATTGCGTTAATTAAAAATTTACTCAAATTTTTTTTCAAACATTTAAAAAATTTTATAAAAAATTTACTCGTTTACTGGTGCAAAATTGAGCAATTTTTTACTCTATAGTATTAAAAATTTACTCAAATATTTTTTTTTTATTTTTTCTGTGTATATCTTTCGTGGCCAAAAAGTTGATAAATTTTTTTTTTTAAATTTTAACTCAGTGAAACTGATATTAATGTTTAATAAAATCTGTAATTTTTGGAACTTAGGAATAGTATAAAAGCAGTTGTGTAGGCAAGACCTTGAGCCATCACTGTGCAATGTTTAGACCTCTGTATTCGCAATAGTAGTTACTGAGGGTTAAAGTTGAAAAATTGAGAAAAGCGGCTAGTCGATAGTTTTTCCATCTTTTGCTTTTTCGGTAACTTTTCCTTATTTTTCCATCTTTTTCGGTATAACACAAAGTCAGTACACATAAAAGATTAGTTTAATGTTGGTTAAAAAGATGGTTCATTGTTTCGTAAGAAGTTATAAGACGGTAAAGCTTTAAAAGTTTTTCAATTTTTGAGATTTTCTGATCAGGGATTTCAGCCCCCTCTATGAAATGAAAAATGTAAAATGTAGATGTGGTAATTCTTAACATTTTGGAATTCATCCTATTGATGTGCCACTAATATAAAAGAAGTAGCAGCAGCTCAAAGTTCGAAAGAAAAAAAAGTAATTTTTTTTAAAAACCGTTTTTCGTGGGGCACATTCGCGGTTTCATTCGAAACATGTTGAAATGTTGAATGATCACGAGAGTAAAACTAAATTTCACTCACGATCACGCGTGAATCACGAATTATTCGTGTCACGCGCGGTTTAACCACGATACAGGTCGAAATTTTCAATTAATTGACTAGAAATTTAAAACTTTAGCATATTTTGGTCCAAGGATGAAGCCTATTGAAAAATGCCTCCGAATTTTGTACTCTTGCCCAAAACATTAAATCATGATAATGTTTTGCGGAAGATTTGGGTGTTCTTGCCAAAGCAAAGTATTTTTAGAAAAAATAATGTTATATTATTTTGCTATTCCATGCAAAACGAATTGAAATATTAGTCGAGGACCCCATTAAAAAACCAAAAGAGCTGTACATTGAAAAAAAAAACAGCTGTTTTTTCAACATCTGACTGTTACCAATTTAACCGAAAAAAAAGTGCGGGTAAGTTCAGTAAAAAAGTGCGGGTAAGTGTGGGTTTACCCAATTTTTGCGTACGGGAACGCTTTTCGGGCTGGTTTGGGTACCCGCGGTAACGTTCTGGAACGAACCTAATTATAAACCAACTTTAAAACATATGTTATTATATAAAAGTCAATATTTTCTGCTATATAATTTAATATAAGAAAAAAATTAGAAGTGCAAATATATAAAATCATATAAGATGCAACAAAAAATACATATAGATTTATAAAATAACATATGTATATATAAATCTATATATAATCATATATGATCTTTTTTACTCGGGATGTTAAAACTCTGTCCTTGTTAAGATCTAGCCCCCATACAAACGCCCCCTTTGAATTTGCCTTAAATGACTCTAATATCCGCATTTTATTAGATATCGTGAATCCGTATTTTATTAGATTATCGTGAAATTGAACAGGTAATCAAATTTTGTATGCACGAATCATCATTTCAAATTTCAAAGGAATCGGGTTAGTCCTTCTTGTAGTCCCCATTACACCCTCACGATATACACATAATTCCCTCAAAATTCATAAAAATGTAAATATTTGATTAAAATTTTATTTGTAGGTGTTAAACGTGTACTTTTGTAACATAATCAAATCGAATATAAATGGACTATTTTTGGACTTAGTCCCCCATATAAAAATAATGACCGATATTTTGCTATTGGAAAAAAAAAATAAAACAAATAAAACAAAAAACAAGTAGAAAAATTAAGTTCGACTTGGTCGAATCTATGAATACCCTCCACAATGTCATTTGATAGTAATTTTCTAAAAAAATTTCAAAAAATTACATCACAAATTTTTTATTAGAAATACATATCGAGGGCCCATATTCAAAACCCTCTATCTTCCATTTTCACGAAAATGACTTTTTGATGGCAAAATATTCAGTAAAACGGCCCTCATCTATGGTGTAAAATTCAGATTTTATTTGCATTTTTGGTTTTCTCTATCTCTTACACAATTAATTTTTCTGAATGCAAAACCCTCTATCTCTTCAAAAAATGAATTTATAAATATTTGTTTTGAATAACACTGTGCAATAATTTGAAGGTTATGGTCTGGGGGGTGGACCAAACCAAGACAGAATGATGGTATTTGGTTAGTATAGTAAAACCCCCATAGGGTTTGGCGCTGTGTGGGTACAGTCAATTTTTATGGCCCACTGAAATTTTTATTTTTTTCCCAAAGGGGTTTGAGAAAATTCGAGAAAAATTAAGTTTATATTAATTTGAGCCTTAAATTGAACTCAGCTTTCTTCAGTAGAATTTGATGGGATTATTTTTCTAGAATATATTAACCCTCTATCTGCCCTGTTTTTGGGTCATTTTAGTCCTTTTTCAAGAAATGACTCAAAAGTCTCATAAGATATGCGTTTAAAGGGTTAAAATATTCAACGAATATTTTGTTCATCAAATTTCATTTGGGGTCTTCACTGGCGGAAAGTTCGACCGGTCTGCAGAAAATGCCTAAAAATTTAAAATTGTAAAGTCTAATTCATTTTTCATATTTATGGCAGAAACTGTTTACGATTGTGAGCAACAAATATAGGATATTAGTCTGGGGGGTGGACCCTTCCAGCTGAAGATGATAGTATTTGGTTAGTATAGTAAAAGCCCCAAAGGGTTTGGCACTGTGTGGGTACAGTCGATTTTTATGGCCCACTGAAATTTTTTTCCCAAAGGTGTTTAAAAAAGTTGAGAAAAATAAAGTATAATAAAGAGCCTAAAATTGAGCTCAGATATGTTCAGTAGAACTTGATGGAGATTATTTTTCCAGAATATATTAACCCTCTATCTGCCTTGCTTTTGGGTAATTTTAGTCCTTATTTTAAGGAATGACTTAAAAATCTACTAATTGTAAGATATGATTTTAAAGGGTTTAAATGTTCTAGGATTAATTTTTGCATCAAATTTCACTAGGGGTGTTCACAGGCGGAAAGTTAAACCGGTCTGTAGAAAATGTCTAAAAATTTAAAATTGTAAAGTCTTATTAATTTTTGATATATAGGCTAATGGTCTGGGGCGTGGACCCTTCCAGCACATGATGACAGTTTTTGGTTTGTGCAGTAAAATCCCAAAAGGGCTTGGCGCTGGGTGGGTACAATAGGTTTTTATGGCCCACTGATTTGTTGTTTTATTTGTCCAAAGAGATTTAAACAACGAAAAAATAGTCTTTATGTTACTCTGAGCCTAAAATTGGACTCATATGTCTTCAGTAGAGTTTAATGGTTACAACAAAAAATACATATAGATATAGAAATGACAAAAAAAGTCTCCTTAGATTTACTTTAAAAGGGTTTTACGAATGTTTTTTCATCCAATTTCAATAGGGATCTTTAAAGACAGAACGATTTGCCAGCTTACCAGAAATACCAAAAAGTGGACCTAAGTTTTATTAGTTTTTTAAATCTAAGCCAACCAAAAGGCTTGGCGCTGTGTGTTGTAAAACCCTTTTAAAGCAAATCTAAGGTGACTTTTTTTGTCATTTCTTAACAAAAGGACTAAAATGACCCCAAAAGTGGAGATCGAGGGTTAATGTATTGAAAAAAAATTATACCCAATTAATTCTACTGAACACACCTGAGTTCAATTTTAGGCTCAGAGTAACATAAGCATTAGTTTTTTCGTTTGTATAAACCTCTTTGGACAAAAAAAACAAAAAATCAGTGGGCCATAAAAGCCTACTGTACCCATCCAGCGTCAAGCCCTTTGGGGATTTTACTGCACTAACCAAATACTGTCAGCCTGTGCTGGAAGGGTCCACCCCCCAGACCATTATCATATATTTGTTGCACACAATCGTAAACAGTTTCCAGCATATCCCAGCAAAAAAAAACATTACTTAGAACAATTATAAAAAGGACTTCTACTGCTTCTGGAGTAGTGAATATCTACTGAATATCTCATTACATTTTCATATAGTTGTCGCAGCAAGTAAGTAGTTGTTTCAACTCGTTTTTCAGTACATATGAAGTGGTCTTCATACTATTCTATAACTTTGAACTTTTGAGTATACTTATTAACCACTTCACTGCGAATGCATAATATTGTATATTTAAGAAGTGATTAAACACTACACTCAAAAAATTATGTTAGTAAAATCAACTGAAAATGTCTGTTAAAATAACTACTTTGTAAGTTGTTTTGGGGTCAACTACTTTTTCAGTTAAATCAACTAACAATGTTAGTTATTTTAACTGACACAAAACAACTGACTTATGTAGTAAAAACTACTATCATTTGTAGTCAAAACAATAAAAATGTAGTAAAAATAAAATAACAAGCGCGGGTACAAGGGGGGGGGGGGGAAAGGGGAAATTACCCCCCCAGACCAAATTTCAAAAAGAAAAAAAAAGAAAGAAAAAGGAAGGAAAAGAGAAAAGGGGGAATCGCATACGACTCGTTTTAAATTAAACGACTCGTTTTAGCTCATCATTCTATTACCATATAGTGTCATTTCGTTGTAATGGAATAAATACTAAACGAGTCGTTTAATTTAAAATTAAAAGACATGTATGAGAATACGGGATTATAGCACATTCGCATTGCTATGGTAAAACACGGTTTAGTTGAAACATTGTTTTATGATTCGTTTAACCATATATTTTGATAGCAAGAAACATTAGCCCTGTTTTCGCGTAACCGTTTATATTTTAACATTAAAATTTTAAATTTTTTTGGCACCACTTTTGTTGAATGTCAAAGTTTATTTAAGCAAACACGGAAAAAAACATTTTATTTTCAAATGCGAACTTGGCTTCTCTTTTTATCGAAACTTAAATTTAATGCCAATAATTATACAAGTTAAAAATAAGCGTGGATAGTTTAAAATTTGTATAGGTAGGCGTATATACGGTTATGCGAAAACAGTGATATTGCTAAAACCGAGTTTATAATAGTCATAAACTTGGATATTACCAAAAAAAAGCTGTAGGAAAAAGCTATAGAAAACAAAAATCAAACCCAATATTCTGAATTTTCATGATATTTCCTTACTATACGTAAGAAGCTTAATATAATTTATAAATACATTCCTTAATTGAATTATATCATGTAATTTTTAAATATAAACCATTTGTAAAATAACCAATATTTATTAAATAATTATTGATAATTTCCAAATTTTTTAATGAAGTTTTATAGTGGAGATTTCTTTAGTGAGGAAGTGCATACTAAGGTCAATATTTGGAAGTGGTGCAAGCCATAATTTATGACATTATATATCAATTTTTGGAAGTTGTTTAAAAGTATCTCCATTTGAATAATAAATCAGGTGTTAACTGCTTTTTTTGGAGTACTTCAGAAGTGGTTTGATTTGGACTACTTCCCTTATTTTTTGCTGGGATATATCAAAAATTAATAAGACTTTGCAATTTTTAATTTTTAAGCATTTTATACAGATCTGTTTAACTTTCCGCCTGTGAAGACCCCTAGTGAAATTTGATGCAAAAAATATTCCAAGTATATTTTAACCCTTTAAACGCATATCTTAGAAGACTTTTAAGTCATTTCTTAAAATATGGACTAAAATGACCCAAAAACAAGGCAGATAGAGGGTTAATATATTCTAGAAAAATAATCCCCATAAAATTCTACTGAAGACAGCTGAGTTCAGTTGTAGACTCAGATTAATATAAACTTCATTTTTATCGAATTTTCTCAAACCCCTTTGAGAAAAAAATAAAAATTTCAGTGGGCCATAAAAATTGACTGTACCCACACAGCGCCAAAACCTTTGGGGGTTTTACTATACTAACCAAATACTATCATTTTGTCTTGGTTTGGTTCACCCCCCAATTTCACTGTTGCACAGTGTAATTTCATCATGCATTACATGTTTTCATATTAATCTTTGCATACTGCACATGAATTTGTCAGCAAAATTCCAGAACCACGATTTTGGTCCACTGATGCTAATTTTTTCTAAAAATTCTTGTTTGACTTTTTTGAAAAATATGTCTCAAACTTTGGATGTCTTGTGTACATTATGAAACAAAAATTTTTATCTTAAAAATCCCGATTCTGATCAGCATCTATGGACCAAAATCGCGTTATTATTTTATTTACTATTTCTTACATAACATACTCAACAGTTTGTCAACGTTTGAGATGAATTCGGTAAAAAAATAATTGTTGTCTTAAAAATCCGCACCTGTGGACCAAAACCGCGATTTCGAAATTATTTATAAGCCGTTATCATTAATAAATTACGTTAAAAATTAACCGATGTCATAAATGAAATCATAATAATTCATTTTTATTAAAATGCAAAACCCTCTATCTGATCATTTTCATTCCTGTACTTAATATTTTTGAGAAACAAAACCCTCTATCTATCCTCTAAAATCCCCAATAGTGCAAAATTTTAAAAACTAATTATATGTGAGATTCAGTAGTTGATTTAAAAAAATATTGTAGAATATCGAATTTTAATTACTCTAACAATCCGCGAAATAAACAGTTTTTTGGCTCTCCTGAAAAGTTGTGTTTTTTTAGATAGAGGGTTTTGAATATAGGCCCTCGATATATTATATTGAGTAAAACTTTTTTTTTAATCAATCAAATTTTTTTGAGTGTAAAATTTTTTTGACTGTCAGCATTTTTTTGAGTGTGACATTTCATTAAAAAAAAAATTATGTATACATTTTTTTTTGAGTGTAACATTTTTTTTAGTGTAAATATTTTTTTTAGTGAACAATTTCTTTGAGTAACAAAATTACTTTGTAAAATATTTTTGTTGTTTTATACCTCTATGCAATACAAAAAAAAAATATTTCACATATTTCCCACTTTTTATTTTACTTCATTTGATTTTTTTTTCCAAAAATTCTTACTATACACCGTTACATACAGTTACAATAACAAAACAATAACAAATATTTATATGTCTAACAACTAAACTGCACCCCACGACAAGAAAACAAACAACAACAAGTTTCAAAAAACTGGTATTTCACCATGCTTTTAAAACTTGTTTAACGAGTTTTCAACAGTTTAAGGTGAAACAAATCTGAAATTCAGTGCTTTGCTTATAACTTTTGAACCACTGAACCGATTTTGCTGAAATTCAAAACCAAATAGCCTTGGGGAACGACAAATATATATGCTAAGCTTCAGCCCCCTCAGAATTGTCTTTCGAAAGTTATAGTGGTTTTAATCTTGTAAATTCGAAAAATACCCTTGCCGAAATTTACTCTTTTGCTCATAACTTGAACCACTTGACCGATTTCGCTGGATTGCAATACCAACCTGACCCGGTAAATGGAAAACATATATGTCAAACTTCAGGAACCTCCGTAAAGTCTTTCAAAAGTTAGCGTGTTTTCAACGGACAGAAAGACGGACGGACGGACGGACATCGCTAGATCGACTTAAAATCGATCAAGGATCATGAATATATATACTTTATGGGGTCCTAGACCAATATTTCGATGTGTTACAAACGGAATGACAAACTTATATATACCCTCAATCACTAGAGTGGAGGGTATAAAAAAAATAGCCGACTTACTGTGGTTCCAAATCCAAATCTAGGTGGGCAAAAGTCTAAAAAGTTTGAATCTTTAAATTAAAAAAAGGTAGGTGTTTTAAATACACTCTAAAAAATGCATGTAAACTTACTACTATAAATTGGGTAAATTTTTGTTGAATAGCACGCATTATGTGTTAATATAAACACTAAATGCGTAAAATAATTTCAAACAAATTAAACACAGCAAATTAATAATATTATCCGTTAATTCAAATATTTTACACACAAATGCGTAAATTAAATTGTCAAACAACTACAAAAAGAAAATAAACATAATACAATTTATCCCAGCAAAACTTAGATTACCAAATAAGGTATAAAATAAGGTATAGGATCTCTTATTTTATACATTGCAGCATTGATGATTTTAACAGGCGATGAGACTCAAAGTAATGCATCCACATTATCACAAAGAATACCAGTAAGGTATGAAATAAGTCATAAATTTATAACGAAGAATACGAGTAAGGTGTAAAATATATGATATTTTATAGGTTACGAGAAATGAAATAATATAGCATACCAGAAGATAATATATAAGGTGTTACGAGTAGTGAAAATATAATTTTGTATTAAATTTACTCACGTGATTGCAAGTGAGTGTAAGTAGATAAAATATGCTCGTGAGTGTGTGGAAATTTCCTGTCGTAAGCCCATCTCTAGTTTTAACTTATGCATTTTTTTATAAAATAATTATTTTTTATGTTATTGTAATGCATTATGCATTCAATTATAAATAATACATTATTTCAAACTTTCAAATAATACATAATGTAACCAAATATAAGTCATCCATGATTTAATGTTTAGAAATAATAAATATGAAATACATTTTTTCCAATAATCATGCATTACGTAGCAAATTATTAGTAATGCATTATTTTTCACTTTAAAATAATACGTTGTGGAATAAAATTTTTGGTAAGACATTCTAAAATAATGCTACAAATAAGGTATATACATTACCTGGTAATGTGTTAGATAATCACTACCCATTACCAAAGTTTTGCTGGGATATCTTCATTCAATTCAACAAGTACTATAGACTAGCTGAAGTGAGCCAGCTTTGCGTGCAGCGGGTCCTTGGTTCGTCTCCGCTGGCAATAATTTTACTTTTTTTAACATTGTATTAAAATTATTATAGATTAATAACACAGTGCTAGTCGCAAAAATTAACAAGCTGAACACAAATTAAACACAGCAAATTATAAATATTTTCCGTTAGTTCAAATATTTTTCACACAAGTGTGTAAATAAAATTGTCGAACAACATACATGCACACATGTTAAATAACTAAAACGCCAGATAAAAGTATAAGCTTCATTCAGAGTAAAATTGCATAATTTATAGTAGGAGTCCAGTTTCCTACAATAAATTGGGTAAATTTCAACAAATTTTGATTATAGTGTAGCTAACAACATGCCTAGACTAAACGCAAAATAATTTCATTATATAAGGTCTTTAACTTTGTCTCAGCAGCACTAGAACATCAATGTTTATTCACCAAAATTTTTGTATTTGAAAATTAAGGAAATCAATACAAAACTAAGTAGCTTATAACAAGTGAATTATTTCCAGGAGATTGCCGTGGATTATATTTAATATAGCCATGGGTATATACTTATTTAAAAATTTTCATTGGTTCGTAATTCTTTCGTGTTATCATGATATCCATTTTTTAAAGTTAGGGTCATAAGTAAAAAAAAAAAAAAACAGATTATCAATCTTTCAAACCTTGAAAAAAAAAGCGCTGCCAGTTGAGGGCAAGCCACTGTATACATCTCTTGAAGTAACCATCAGACAGTATGTTTTATCACTCATCTCATCCAGCGGCGTCCACACTCAAAAAAAAGAAGAAACTTAAACTTTGGAAAATTTTTCTTCAAAATAGTTTATAAATTTTCCCACAATTAAGTTAAAATTAAATAAAAGTTGGGAAATTTTCCTAACTTTTAGGAAAATATTTTAGTTCATGTACTGTAAAATGGGCCATAATTTTCCTTAAATGGAATTCCCTAATACATGGAAGAAATTCTTACCACCAAAGAAAATTTCCCTAAATAATGGAAAAAAAATCTTTATTTTTAAGACATATTTCTTAAAACAAAATTTAGTTCAAAAAATTCAGTTTTAGGACGTAATTTACTTCCAATTAGTTCATCATATTTATCTTCTTTAATTTGAGGAAGTTTTTTCCACAAGTTTAGTAAATTTTTCATAACTTGAAATTGTTGTTTTGGTTTATGTATTTTTTTCATGCTTGCTTGTAGTTCACATTTTGTTTATTATTTGTAGTACATGAATACAAAAAGTTTGATCTTGTATAACAAGTAATAAATTTAATATTTACATTTTTTTCCACACATGTATGTGTTAGAAAAAAATAATATTTTAATCACAACAAAGACCTTGGCTTTGACGTGTTTTGCCATAGTCTGGGAACAAACGTCAAATACAAAGTTTTTGTTGTAATTTAACTAAAAAAACTAATGAAATTTATTACTTGACTATAAGAAACAAACGTTTTTTTTATATTTATAATAAAAAATGTACATAATGAGAATTCTGTGTGTATTCACATGCTATTCTATAAATAAACCAATAAAAAATATGAAATTAACCATGGCACAATAATACCAGGTAGTATTATTAGAATTTGTTGTCAAAAACGTCCACCTATTAATTTCAAATTTTAAAAATAAAAATTCAAATAAATAAAAAAATAAAAACAAAAAAAAAAAATAAACAACAAAATAAACAAGAAATCCCAGCAGACAATTTGAAAATATATTCCAAAAAGTGGTAATGTTTATGCCCGTATACAAAACTTTAAACCACGGTTTAAAACAAATCGGTTAATATTCACAATACGAACACAGTTTTTGCAACAATAGCCATTTTTCTCCAATGAAATGCGATTGGAAATCTTCCTTTTAGTTCTTTGTTTGTTGGGTTGCTTTATTATTTGGAGTTGTTGAAGTCAAGGGGTTTTATGTTTGTTTACATATTTTTGATTACTTTTTCTAATGATAGTACCGTTATAGTTTTACAATGGAAATTAACTAATTTTTAGGAAAAGTTTCCTCATCAGAAATGATTTTTTTAACTAAAAAATGGGAAATTTTTTCTTATTTTCTAGTTCAAATTGGTCCTTCTTTTAAAGAAAAATATGGACTAAAAAGTAGGAATACATGGCAATGGAGCTAAATCATTATCAATTTTCCTTGGATTTAGTTAATTTTCCCATTTTTTAGTTAGTTTTTTTTCTGAGTGCAGCTGCATTTTTTATAGCGCTTTTAAACAAGCGATTTTTTTATGCAATTTTTAGAACTCACCAAAAATGGGACTAATATTCAAGATCTTCTCCACATATTTTTGTAACAAATAACTTAACAGTATTTTCTACAATAGCTACATCACACATTTTTCTTTTCCCGCAACTCCAGAAGCAAAAAAATTATGAAATTCGACCATTCTAGAAAAAAAGTACATATTAAGTGTAGTTCGACATAGCTGGACTTTACTGTAAAGCTCAGAATGGCTTTTTATATCTCTTTTTTAATAATTCCATTAAATTAAGATACCTAAAGCAGCAAAATGTATTTAACTTTTTTAGTTGTAGCGATTAGTCCACTTTAGTTGTAGTTATTATCGTGAAACCCACTGTATTTTCAAAAATACTAGAGCTACCATTTTTTAAATATTTTTTTTGAAATCAGCTACTCCAAAAACATAAAATATAATGGTTAAATACTTTTGTCCATCTAGTTTTGGAATCGGAACCACAGTGCGACTACAACTTTTTTACATGTTTTTGTTAGTCTATTTTTATATATTGCTTCTATGCATAATTGCAAATTATGTCCAGTCATAATTTTAATTAATGCCATTTATTTTAACCGGAAGTGTTTATTTTAATTAATGAACTGAAATGAAATCTTAACTTAATTTATTGTGATCTTAGCTGAGTCTTGTTTCCAAGTCAGTTTTGCTTTAATCACCATTCATAAACAAACTGTATTACTTACTGTGTTAACAAAGGTTTATAAACAGAAAAATAAAAACAAAACATTTTGTCAACATTTTTGGCAATTATTTTATACATGTGTAAATTTGTAAAACTCACATGAAAACTACATACAGCAGAAACAAAAATAACCAAAGACTTGACAACAATTTTTTTTGTATTCATCTACATATATCTCTTGAAAACTTCATAAAAATATATACATACGGTAAAGTACACTCAAAATAAATCAGCAGAAAAATCTGCTGAAAATACAACCATTTTAAGCCATATAAAAAGTCTGCGGATTTTAGCAGACGCGTTTTGTTAACTATCTGTCAGGATAATCAATCCGTACACTCAAAAAAAAAAAACTCTCTCAAAAAATCTGTAAAATTACCTACTTTCAATTTAAGTTAGCAATTTTTTAGCAGATTTGTTGCTGAAATGGTTATTTTAAGTAAATTCTGTGTCTTTCAGTTTAAGAAAATAAAAAATTTTCTGCAATTTTACTGATTCTTTATGCTGAATTTCAAAAAAAAATTGTTTGCAGATTATTTTGTTATTTTACAGAAATAGTCTGTTGGCATTTTTTTTAAAGTTTTTTAAAGATGTAATTTTTTTTTAGATTTTGTGAAATTTTTAATTCTTTAACTAATAAACATTATCAAAATAAAAAAAAAACAAGTGAGAGTGTTACATTCGGCTGTGCCGAATCTTTTATACCCTCCAAAATGTAAAAAAAACAATATAAAAAAAATCCAGGTGTGGAGGGGGGGGGGGGTTGTTGGGAGACGTTAGGGGCAACTTCCCCTTGCGATTTTAAACTTCTTTTGAGATAAGAATGTTACATTTCCTTAGCAAAAGTACAAAAAACCCTTAAAAAAAATGCGGTTTTTTAGGTTGGTTTAGTTCTCCAAGGGGGAACTTTTTTCCCCTTGATCCGATTTTGCCCATTTCCGAACTTAACCTGCCTAGGAATATAATACATATTCGTGCCAAACTTCGGAAGTCTAGCTGTTTTATTTTTGACTGTATCGTGTCTTCTACAGACGGATAGACGGACGGACATCGCTAGAATGTCTTAGAATTAGTGTTTATAAACCGGTTAACCGAAAAACCGGGTTTTTCCTAAAATTTCGGTTTTTTTGCAAACCGGTTAACCGGAATTGAAGATTTCCGGTGCACCGAAAACCGGTTTTTTTCTGTCGGTTAACCGGTTTTTTAAATACATTCAAAACGGAATATTTCGCAAATATAAGGGTTTACACTTATTTTTTTATGATATTTTCAAAATTTCATTGAAACCACATTAAAAATCCGCGATAAAGAACTTCTAAAATATTTTTTGTCTTCAAGAAATAATTTTCTAAATAGGAATTTTATTCCGAAACTGATAAAAATTTTAAATACTCACCGTTGTCAGCGTTTTTTTGAAAATTTCATGAAAAACTTAATAAGTGACTGTTAACCAGATACTAAAATCCCAGTTAATGGCGAAATGTCAATAAAAGATAATAAAAATAAAATTCGGAACTGCAATTTACTTATTACAAATAAATGCACACAGAAAAAAATAAAAAAAAATTTTGAGTAAATTTTTAATACTATTGAGTAAAAAATTACTCAATTTTCCACCAGTAAACGATTTAATAGTATTGAGTAAACTTTTAATAAAAAATTATTAAATGCTTAATAAAAAATTTGAGTAAATTATTAATTCACACAATTAAATCTTTACTCAAAATTTTTTAATATTTTTAAGTAACTTTTTAATTGTGTCAAGTAAAAATTTACTCAAAATGTATCAAATTATTTTTTTAAAAAGTTTAAAAAGTTTCTAATTTTTTTTTCCAAAAAAATTGCTTTTGCAAACTTTACCAAATATACTTATGTCTTCAAGACAAAGTAAAATTTTATAAAGATGATTTCAAACTTTCATATACATATACAAAAAACAATAAACTAAATGAGAATTCAAAACACCAAGAGAAAAAAAAAAATAAAAAAAATATTAAATTTGTATTAAATTATTTACTCAAATTTTATTTTCAATTTTTGAGTAAATTTTTAATTGCGTCAATTAAAAAATTACTCAAATTTTTTTTAAAAAATTAAACAAGTGATTACTCAAATTTGTTTCCTCCATATTTTTTTCTGTGCATTTTTCTAAATAAAACCAATACAAATTAAATTGAAGTTCTAGTGAATATGGTCAATTAAAGTTCATTATTTAAATATCGTTTTTTTATAGCGTAATACAGTCGAACCCGGTTATAACGAACTCCAAGGGACCAGTAAAAATAGTTCGTTATAAGCGAAGTTCGCTATAAGCGGGGTATATTTTTTAACCAACCTAGTTTTATTTCCAAAAAAAAAATCCTATTTTGTTTTATTTGATGTTTTTTTTGTAAATGAACTACTAATTGAGAACAAAACATTAAAATATATAAATATAAATTTTATCAAAATTGTGATATAAACCAAAAATTTGCAACCTTTTGTGAGTTTGATAAACATGATTGCCGCACATTAAAAAATATTTATGGGAGTTCGTTATAAAAAGGTAAATAAACATGAAATTGTATTCGTGGGACCATAATAAGCAGTTCGCTTTAACCGAGGATTCGTTATAACCGAGTTCGTTATAAAATAAGTAAGTATTTTGTGTGGAAATTGAAGCCAAAACGTCGGGACTTTAGAATTAGTTCGTTATAACCGAGAATTCGTTATAGCCGAGTTCGTTATAACCGAGTTTGACTGTAGTTGCAAACCTTGCTGAAAGAAACAAATATGTTAACTTAAGCTATATTCGCTTTATTATTTAATAAAAATCAGCTATTTTCAAGTATTTTTTGGTTTTTTTCAGTTAAAGAAAAAAAAAACGGTTAACCGGTTTTTTTATTCCGGTTTAACCGAGAAAACCGGTTAACCGAAAAAGCTGATTTTCGGTTAACCGAGAAACCGGTTTTCCAAAATGTCGGTTTTTTATAAACACTACTTAGGATCGATCACTGATCAATAAAATATATACTTTATGGGGTCCTAGACCGATATTTCGATGCGTTACACACTTAATGACAAAGTGAGTATACCCCCATACTGTGGTTGGAGGGTATAAAAACAACAGATTGTTTTGTTAATTTTACAAAAGTGTTTAGTTATCCCGCTTCGCTAAAATTTTTTTTTGGGTAGCAGGATTCACATGGAAATATATTTCCACATTTTCAACTGATATGGCTTCATTTCCACTTTGGTTGCAAAATCAATATGACTTTATTGCCTATGGTTTTATTTTACCACCCTTCTCATATGGCTTAAAATGGGTATATTTTCAGCAGATTTTTCTGCTGATTGGACAGAGAATTTATTTGGAGTGTATATATAAACGTTGTGCGCACTATAAAAAATATTTAATTAACATTTTGTTTGTGTATGTTAAATGCGTACTTTAATAACCTTATCAAATCTGATTATCATCGGACCATTTTTTGACTTAGGCCCATCGGCGTATACAGGGGGGGGGGGGGGCCCAACAACAACAACAAAAAAATATTTTTTTTATATGTATTGGAAAACACGAATCTCACGAAAAAAACAACAAAATTTTTTTGTTGTTGTTGTTGGGCCCTGAAAAAACAGTCCTGCATACGCCGTTGCTTAGGCCCCATGTGAAAAATTTCGCCCGATATTCAGTTAAATCCGTTTATTGGCAACAAATCCAATCCTATTTACTTAAATCTGATTTGTAAGTGTTTTTTACACTTATTAAAGATTTAACAAAAATATAGAACTAATCGGTCCATGCTTGAACTTGGAATTTCTGGTGTAGGGTATTATATGGTCGGTCTTGACCGACTTTAATTTTCTTACTTGTTTTTTTTTTTGGGTTTGGTTTGTTCACATATTTTTTATTCACCACATTTATTTTTATTCACCTTCCTTTTTTTAATTGAACTTTTACATTTTCATTTACACATACATAGTAAAAACAAGTAAGAGTGTTAAATTCGGCTGTGCCGAATCTTTTATACCCTCCAACATGCAAAAAAAAATGTAGGGGCGTTTTATTTTTTTTTGTGGGGGGGGGGGGTCGTAGTGATTGGAGGAGGGGGCGAATTTCCTCTCGAATATGTGTTTAAAAATTTAAAGAAATGTAAGTTCATCAAAATTTTATTTTTTTTTTATTCCACGCCCATAAAAGGGGGGCGGACCAAAAAACGACATTTTCTAATTTTCAGGGTCCAAATGCAGGACTTTGAACTTCTTGTAGCATAAAACCATTGCATTTGTTGAACAAAAAGACAAAAAATCATGAAAAAAAATTATATTTTTTCGAGGTTGGTTTAGTTCTTCAAGGGGGAACTTTTTTCCCCCTTGTCCGATTTTGCCCATTTCCGAACTTAACCTGCCTAGGACCATAAGACATATGTGCCAAACGTGAGGAGTCTAGCTCTTTTATTTTGGACTGTATCGTGTTAACTACTGACGGACGGACAGACGGACGGACATCGCTAGAATGTCTTAGAATCGATCACTGATCAATAATATACATATGGACTTTTGTCATTAACTTTTAACGCTTGTGATATTTTACTAATTTCACAATAACATTTTTATTTGTAAACTAGGTGGTACCTGTGAATGTAGATATGTTAAGGGAACCATAATGAGTAATTCTGCAAAGGCACAGCGCAAATAGTCTCATTATCTCATGGTAAGGAACGTGTAAAGTTGAAAAATGTAAAAAAGTCGCTTGATACTCTCATGAAATTTTTCGTTCAAAGTTCCATATTGTTGGGTGCGTTAAAGCTATTGCTCCAAGTTTAATACCGTTTAATCAGTAGACTTGGGCAATTATTTGGTATAGGTTCAGTGGATGTGCCATCAATAAGAAAAAAGTTACAGGGACCTAAATCTTTGATACCAATTTTTTTCAATTTTCAATTTTTCGAAGTTTTTTTATTGTAGCTTTTGGTGCAAACTGTAATTTTAAAATTCAAATACATATGGTAAAAGCCCTTGTAAATATGCACAATCTGAAACTGATTCGAGTGATGTGCTCGCAATGGTTACGAAGCTGCAGCTCTCCAAAGATGGGAAGAAAAAACGTGAATTTTTTAAAAAGTCTGTTTTTTGCGAGGCACACTCCCAGTTTTATTCCGAATGGTTCCGAATGCTTTGTGAACTTTATAATTTACCATTTCCCACTTGATTTACAAACGCACCCAAAAAATATTCAATTGCAAAAATTTTATGAACTTTTTAAATTTTTTGCAAAATTTCGATATTTTAGTTTTGCATTATTTGACAGCCAAATGTGCATGGCTGAAAGTTGAACATGTAGAAACAATGGTATGTGCAAATATAATAAATCATGGAAAGCAACATTGATCAAAACTTAATATTGGCGAATTCCGCGGCGTTTTTCTGTTTTACGTTTTTTGTAAGGCACATCCAGGCCGCTTATCGAAATTGGTCAGCGAAAAGCGCGTTTGGTAGTATTTTTTATGCTTTATCTTCAATCCATTCGCACCCAAAAACAATTGACGTTTTAGTGGTTTTTTGGTGGTTTTAAATTTTTGATACTTTTAAATTTAATGGTTATATAAAATCTTACATTACTTAAATTAAGTAGAAAAGAAATGTATTTTGATAGATTATGACATGTGTTATTCAAATAATATTTCAAAATTAGTCCATTGATTCTTGCAGTCGCGAAAATCGCGAAAAATCGCTAAAATTTTTTATAACCTTGATAAAATTAGTAATAACGTTTAAATATTTCGTAATAACCTTAACATTGGCATTAGTAATCATACTTTGAATTGTTTCAATATTCAGTGAAGGACAACACTGTAAAATCAGACATTTAATATTAAAAAAAAAAAAAAAAATTCAAAATTATTAAATTTTTTTTTCAAAAATGTTCCCTTTAAACCACTGCTGTTTCTTACCTATTAGAGATAGAATAATGGTGTTAACTAAGAATTTGTTGAGATTTTGTAAATGCATTTGGTAATATTTTTCTAAAAAAAATAAAACCGCTAGAAACATTTTTAGTTCCAAAATATTGGAAAATGTGCCGAAAAAAAAATTGGTTAAATGCAAATATCTCGATATTTAGCAAAGATTTTATGCATGTTTGAATATGTATTTTAGCTATGGGTAAGCATAATACAAAATGGTACGTTTGGTTAACTTCGGATAAAAAATGTAATTTTGACAATTTTTTTAAAAATTTTAACTTGAAACCGCCATAGTTTTGGGTGCAACCGCTCAAATTAATGCACGCGGACGGATTTGATTTACTTACTTATAATGTAATTTACCTACAAAGTCTTATCAATGTGCCACGAAAAAAAAATCGCAATTTTTTTTTTCTTAAATATTAAAAGTTAATGACAATTGCTCATATATACTTTATGGGGTCCGACCGATATTTCAATGCGTTACACACGGAATGACAATGTGAGTATACCCCCATACTGTAGTTGGAGGGTATAAAAACCCAATTTATAGTAGGAGTCAAGTTTCCTACAGTGTTGCCACCAATGGAATTGGAAATTGCACAAAAAATTACACCGCTCTACAAATCTGAGGTTTGTCGCCGCGTTTTGAATGAAACCAAAAAAAGTTTATAGGTTTTGGTTTCCCGATTCCAAAACGGTCACTCAAATTTTTCTATCACGTCACAATTTTGAGAAAATCGCGGTTAAAGTGTCAAAAAAGGCCCATTTTGTCCATTTTTGAGCGCCTGTAAAATAAGATCCTGACATGCGAATGACTTGATGTCAAGCTCATTCGAAAGTGCGTAGTTTTCTCTTTAAGACAAAATCAAATTTTTCTGGAATTTAATTTTTTATAAAGGTGAAAATATCATTTGCCACAATTGCTTTGAATCTAATATTTACGTGTGTATTTGTATGGAAATTTGTTAAAAAATACTGTGTAAATAAACTAAATATTTAAAAAATGGAAGGTTTTTTGTTAATGATTTTTTTTACCATTTTAAAAAATTAAATTCCAAGAACATTTTATCTTGTCTTATAGAGAAAATTACATACTTTTGAATGAGCTTGATACCAAGTCAATCGCATGTGCTCTACCCATGGGAAAATCACCATCAATTTTTCAGGCAGAATTGTATGCTATTCACATATGTGCAACCGAATGTCTTCGGAGAAAAACAAATGGTTCCCATATATACATAATGTCTGACAGTCAGGCTGCACTAAAAGCTCTTATAGCTTATGAGGTGACATCCGGACTGGTAATGAACTGTATTGAGTCACTTAACGAACTAGGACGACATAACGACCTAACACTCGTATGGATTCCGGGACATGAGGGTCACACGGGAAACGAACGCGCTGACTGTTTGGCAAATTGCGGTGCCAGGCGACCCTTTATTGGCCCTGAACCATTCTTTGGTTTGCCATCGGGACATGTTAGGGAAAAACTCAAAATATGGAGTGAATCTAAGTTCATGGAACATTGGAACTATTGCGCTGGCCAGCGGCAGGCAAAAAGATTCATAATTCCATCCAACACCGTATCTAAACGATTACTGTCTTTGGACAAAAAGGATCTTCGAATCCTAACGTCCTATCTAACTGGACATTGTAACCTACGTTACCAACTTAAAAAGAAAAACCTATCTGACACGGACACGTGCAGATTCTGCGGGATAGAGGAGGAGACAGCAGAACACATACTTTGTACATGCCCAAGACTGACTGGTAGAAGACTTCAACATCTAGGGGGACAATTAATATCTCCGACTGACGTGTGGAACTCTCTGCCAAATAGGATTCTCGGCTTTATTAGAAGCCTGAATATTTAGGGCACCCTTTCTAGGCTGCACAATAGATCTTTTTGGTCGCAGTGCATAGGGCCTCTTTAATCTAATCTAATCTAATCGCATGTCAGGATCTTATATTAGTTGCTTTCAAAAAGGGTCAAAAATGGCCTTTTTCGGCACTTTAACCGCGAATAACTCAAAATCCTGATGTGATAGACATATTTGGGTCGCAGATTTAGAATCAGCGCAACAAACACTACATAAATCACTTACCAGAATCCAATACGCATTTTCATGTTGAGCTGTGTTATCCAACATCTCACAAATTACACAAAATATTTTATTTTGTCATTCCGTTTGTAACCCCTAGGTACACCTGATTATTTTTGGCAATAAGCAATAACGTATGCAAAATTAACAAAAATACCGCTTTGCGTCTATTTTGATGAATTTCAAACAAAGATGGCGTACGATTGTGATGTACGATTTTGATGCTATGTCTAAGTAGTTATATCAGTTGTGGACACTAAAATATCGAAATATCGGTCACAGGGTAAGTATTTTTACATTATTGATCATTGATCGATTCTAAGACAGTCTCTGAATGTTCGTCCATCCGTCTGTATAAAACATACTGCAGTCCAAAATAAAAAAATCTAGACTCCTGAAGATTGGCACGAATTTGTCTTACGGTCAAAGGTAGGCTAAGTTCGTAAATGGGGAAAATCGGTCCAGGTGAAAAAATGTTTCCCCTCAAAAAACTAAACGAACCTCTGGAAAACGAAATTTTTTCAATGATTTTTTTGTATTTTTGTAGCCGTGGATAACAAAAAAATAGTTCTAATAATGATACAATGGCTTTAATATGGATATAATTCTAATAATTAAGTGCAAAAATCATTATAAGTCAACTCGTTAACATTAATCGCGTGGTGGAAAGTGTCCGCTAATATGAGGATATTAAAAGATATTGAATAACAATTTTCAGATTTGGGAATAGGGATTCTCTAGAATAAATTTTAATTTTAAAAATTTTAAAACGTTGTTTTTCGACATCGAAGTCATGAAGAGAATTAAGGTTTTAATAATCCAAATATGCATGCTCGTCATATATTATCTTGTATTTGGTAATCAAAATTTTTAAAGTCGATGTTGTCAATGATTTTTTAACCCAAACATGTCGAAAAATGATAAAAAAGTTGGAACTTCATTGAGGTAAAATTACACAAAAAATATCATTATCCAAAAATTATCCAAGGATTTTGAAATTGTCCCACTTTTGGATAACTATCCAGAAAGTGGCAACACTGTTTTCGTACAATAAATTGAGCAAATTTCAGCAAATTTTGATTAGAATATATAAGTTCGTTTCTACTAAATATGTTACTGTCTTTCTCAATGCATAACGAAAACTATTTTAAAAGTATGTTCTTAAAATTGCAATATCATATAAAACGATTCGATATACTTTGGCGCCATTTGCATAAATCTCTTTAAGAATAACATGATTAACATTCATAAATCTAATTCAATCAGATTTACACATAATTCATAATGTACTCTAGAGAGGGAAAGAAAAATAAAAAATCCACAACAATAAAATATGACAAAATAATGTGTTAAGCAGACGTCAACACTTTATACCACTTCACTTCACTCCACCACCAGCATCCAGTGTCCAACATTCAAAATATGTACCCAAAACAACATATCAAAAATGAAATATTTATGCAACTGTTTAGAAAGATCCTTCTACTCGTACCTTCTTCTCCATCTAAATACACATCTCTAACCACGACCAAAACTATACTAACTAGAGTTGTCCTGTTAATGGTGTACCACGTAAGTGGACGTGCCATATAATACCCCATACTATGATAAGGGTTTTTGAAGCAACATACAACCTTTGGCTTAACTTCTCTTTTTTTTTTCGTATTTTGTTTGGAGTCTTTTCGTTTTCATAAGGTTGATTTTTGTTTTTGATCTGATCGAACATCAAAATAAATCAACTTAAAATTAACCTGACTTATGCTCAGTCATATTCATAGCGGGATATTGAACAGAAACCAAAGATGCTCCGATGAAGATGCGTGGTGTGGTGGTTGGAGGTAGTAGTAGTAGTAAATAGTAGTGGTGGAAAGGCGACCTAAGATCACGAGGACGTAAAGTTAAACAAGGTATACACTCAACATGATTTTAAAAGACTTACTTGTTTTTGTATAAACAAAACTTTAGTTTAAAATGATCTCTACGAGCATCTATGTCAGGGTTTTAAAAGAAGAAAAAGTCCTGTAGTTCTGAAAACAATAAACAACAGCAAATCTTAATCAATTATTTTATGGTTTTTTCAAACGATTACCTAGAAATTACAATCTCCAACCTCCAAGTCTCATTTTCAAAACAATTACATATAATTTAATTTTACAACTTTTAGGTGTATTTAAGATCCCAAAACCAATCCGAAATATTTGATGGGTCCCAAGTAGAGCGATCGATAAGAAAATTCGAAGTGGTGATCTAATCTTTACGTATTTTTATCATTGTTTACATGTCATAATCCCCACGGACAAATCCCCATTTCCGTCTTGGGTATTATGACCAAAATTATTTCGGTCATAATCTCCATAATGGTTTATTTATTTATTTATCGTATGGCACTGATACAAACAATTATAATTTTAGTGATATAAGCATTACGAGTTTAACAGATTATACAACAAAGTTAATCATATTTTTATGGAAAAATAATATAGATAATAATTAGATATTGATGTCAATATTCTTCAGCGACCGGACGGCATCTGGGCCAGCATTGTTTAGTTCGTGTAGTTCGCCAAGAAATTTACGATGGGGGCAGTCTTTTATAATGTGGTAAATGGTTTGATTAACATCACTACAATCACATAATGGCGATACAGCGGAGCCCCATCTAAAAAGAGTAGCTGCGCACCTTCCATTAAATTATATCAAATTATATATAATTATATAAAATTATATATAGAGGTAAAATTCTCAAAAAAAATTGTATAAAAAATTATATATAATTATATTCAGGATTTGGTGGATATAATTATATATAATTTGATATAATTTTATATAATTATATCTACCAAATCCTGGATGTAATTATATATAATTTTAGAAAATTTTTTGGAAAATTTTACCTCTATATATAATTTTATATAATTATATATAATTTGATATAATTATCAGTGCTGTATGCTATGATTGAAATAACGAAACAAATAAATAACAATATTTTTAAAAAAATATTCAAATAATCGATTATTCAAATATTTTGAAAATGAATAATATTTATTTGCTATTATTTAAATAACGAAAAATTTAAATAATTTTTTCTGATTGATTATTCAAACAAAAAAAAATAAATTTTTCTTATTATTCAACAAAAATTTTTAAATAATTTTGGTTATTCACAAAAATATCAAATAAATAACGTATTATTCAAACAAAAAAAAATAAATATTCTTGAAAATTTTGTGTTTGAAAAAAATGTATTTTATTTGTTTTGTCATTTATTATACAGTGAAACATAAAATTATTCATACAAAACAGTTTTGTTTAAAATTAGCTTCTTTTAAAAAGTATTATTTTTGAATTTTTAGGAGAATTGTTGTATAGGGAATGCTATTAAAACTCTAAAAAGCCCAATTGAATTTCAGAAAAGCGTAATTTATAAAAAGTCAATTGAAATACAGAAAAGTTATGTTGTAATTCAGGAAATTCCAATTGAAATTCCTCTTTTCTGTCATCCTTATCTCCCACTCTATTTTTAGCTTCACTGGTGATATTACTGTAGCTTTAATTTGAGGCCAATTCATTATTAATACTCCTTCGCCAAGTCTATAATGGAACACCAGGGGAGGGAGTCGCCGGGGGACATTGAGGGACACCTTCCCACTTGTGATAAATGTTAGCAATTCATTTATTATGATTTTTGTAATAAAGCAAGGATGTATACCAATACCTTTTCAATACCAATACCCTTTAATACCAATTTAAGTTGAAAACCAATACCGATGAAAAACTAATACCTTTATTTGGGCGATACCAATACCTGTAACAAAACCAATGCCGTTATCCCACTACCAATAGCACACTCAGATGAAAAACTGTCGAAAAATCTGTAAAAGAGCTATCGGGTAGAATTAGCTAACTTTAAGCAGATTTTTCTTCTGGAATGGATATGTTTACTAAGTTCTCTGATAGACAGAAATATTTAGTTATCCTGTTTTCAAGAATTTTATTTTTTTTTCCAACATATAATTTTTTAAAAAAACCCAAACAAAATTTTTTAAAAAAGATCAACATGTCTAAAAAAATAACGCTTTAAAAAAAAACAAACTTAGAAAATTTTCTATGAAACAATTAAAATCACTGTTTTAAAAGTTTTAGAAAAAAATGATGCTCAAAATCTTTTTTAAGTCTTTTTTACGTAAATAAGATACATTATAGATGGTAATTTAACCTTGCCAATCTTGTTTATATAAAATCAACAGAGTTTTCTGCTAAATTCAACAGATTTTTCTGCTGTCTTGACATATCTTGTCATATGGCTTGAAATGTAATTTTTTCTAATTTAAAGTCTGTTATCCAATATTTAATAAAAATATGTTTATTATTTTTTATATACATAAATATATTTTTATATATACAGACAAATTTGATTAAATTTTAAAGAAAATAAAATACGATAAAGTGTAATATATTTTTAACATTCACATAGAAAAGTTCATGTCTATTAGCGGCGCACCGGCGCTGGATATTTGCGCCGACGATAATTTCTCACAAGCTCAGTTACCTTTTACCGTAATGGAATAGCTACAAAAAAATTATGAATATACTTCCACTGTCAACTAGAGATGGGCGCTGGTCACGTGATTTAGGTGAATCACGCGTGAATCACGCGTGAGTGTGATTCACGCGTGATTTCTGATTTTCATTTCAATGTGAGTGTGAGTTGGAAAAAAATTTGCGTGAGTGATTAGTGAGTGAGTCGATTTTTTTTGCGTGAGTTTGCATGATTTAATTTTTGATTTTACTTATTTAATTAGAATTTTTTAATTTCTTGCAAAAAAAAAATTTTTGCTGTTTTTTTTGTAAGAAAATTTGTTTGCGTGAGTAGAGCTTGCGTGACTCACGCGTAAGCAAGATTGAATCTGGCGTGAGTCACGCGTGAGCGTGAGAAATTTTAATTTCAAACTCGTGATTGTGAGTGAGTGTGAGTGGAAAAAAATTGCGTGAGTGATTAGTGAGTGATTCGTTTTTTTTTTGCGTTAGCGTGAGTGAGTGTGAGTCAAAATCCACTCACGCGCCCATCTCTACTGTCAACGATATGTTTTTGTTTTTATCCTTGATCGATTTTAGGACTTCCTAGTGATATCCGCCTATATCTCCGCCTGTCTGACCTTATTTCTGCAGAAAGTACGAAAGAGAAAAACTAAAGAAAATTAAGAGCTTAAACGTGTTGCTTACACGGGTGTAGGATTCGAAGAAGAAATCAACACTTCATTTTCATAAGAAATGCCTAAAAGTATTTAAAATATTCAGCGTACATTTTGACCATTAAGGTTTAGTTAGCCTAAAAACGTAAACTTAACGTTAACTCTATGCAATGTTCATTAAGCAAAATAGTACAGAACATTCTTATTTATGTTCTGTTTTTTATGTTAAGTTAGAGAAATTTTATTCCCAACAAAACTTCTTTACGTTTTTACTTGACATAGAAGTAAAAAAAATAATAAAGACTGGGTTAGCTACCCGTTACCGTCCCCTAACGTAGCGTAGCAGTCAAAATCATATACAAAATTCCGTAACCTTCTGCAAAGAAGAATAATTGCTCTCACTTGTTCCCATATAACAAAAACCTCTCTACGCTACGTTAGGGTACGGTTACGGGTGCATTAAAAAATAGAATAATGCATTCAAAAATATTTTTTTTTTCTAAAGGAAAAACTTTTAATTGTATACATATGCATTTTTTTTATTTAAATAAATTGTGTGTAGTAGAAAGATTTCAGAGTTAATACTAAAGAATATTTTCTTAAAAATGTCACCAAAGCCAAAAACCTTGAAAATCTGAGTAAATATACATCCTAACAGGATTTTCTGTTGTATTTGAAAAAAGTCTGAAAGTATTTTAAAAACTACAGTATTTTCCATAGGAAAATGTTTTAACAACATTTTAAAATAGTAAAAATCTAAAGAGTTCAGCTCGGAAAAATTTACAAAGAATATTCTAATTAATGTTTTAGTAAAAAAAACGCTTTGTTAAAAAGTTTACTATTTAATAATATTAGTTTGTAAAAATAATTTTATGTTTCACTGTATAATAAATGAAAAAATAAATAAAATACATTTCTTTTTCAAACACAAAATTTTCAAAAATATTTGTTTTTTTTTGTTTGAATAATACGTTATTTATTCAATTTTTTGTGAATAACCAAAATTATTCACAAATTTTTGTTGAATAACAAGAAAATTTCTTTTTTTCGTGTTTGAATAATCAATCAGAAAAAATTATTTGAATTTTTTGGAAACAAATATTATTTTATTTGTATGAAATTGAATAAAATAAAATTTTATTTTATTCAAATCAAAATAAATAAAATAACAGATCATTTTATTTTTTGATAACCAACTAAAATATCAAAGTATTTTATTTTTTCCAAAAAATTCAAATAAAAGTATTCAATAATACAGCTTTGATAATTATATATAATTATATAAAAAAAAATTTTAATCGAGATGGAGATTATACAAATAATTGGTCATAATCCCCATTTATTGACTTTGGCAGAATTGTAGCTGCCATAGGCGAAACTGAGGGATGACTAACTCTATAAATTCATTCCAAATGGAATCTATGGATTACAAATTCATAGATTAAGTCCTAACCGCATAGCTTAATAAAAATTTTCTGCAAAGTGGCCTTCTGTCCGACTTAGGGATTATATAATTTATAGGTTTAGCCCAAACGGCTTCGCTAAGCTAAGATTTTCTGTGTCAGACAGCAGAGCTACAAAGTCAGGAGTGATTTTAAATTATAGGCTGAACCTGTGGAGTCTGTAAATCCTAATTCCAGCCGAAGGCTGCCGCACAAAAAAAGAGCGAAACCGTTTTGGCTGAATCTATAGAGTTTGTAATCCTTAGTTCGGCCAAAGGTTACTACCCAATAAAGCCTTATTATGCGAAGCTGTTCCGTATTATATTTTAAAACTTTTAAAAGTTATTTATTTCAGTTACCTTTTAACAATAACCGATCGGATAATTTAAAGTGGAGATCTTTCGGTCTATGTAAATATCATGAGAGTGGTTTTTATGCTGACTAAATTCCGTTACAATATATAATGACGATTTATAAGTTAATCTATGACCGAAGAATATTTGACAAATCTTTCTGTCATATGTAAAAGAGTAGATAGAATTGGAAATTGAACTTAGAAGGTAATTAAGAAAAATAAGAAATATGTACGGAGAAAGAACAGAACCTTATAGTTCGCCTAAATTGAGCTCAATTAAAAGAGAAGCTTTAAATAAGTCAAAAGAAATCATTGCTCACACTTAAATAAGCATTGTTTCAAGCGAGGCGTGATATACACGATCGAATGCTTTGGAAATATAGAGCTATCTCCTTACTCTCACTAAATTGGCGTGTGGACCGACTCCAACGATCCAGCGGTAACACAAAGGGCTTGTTTACTTAATAGGATTTTTGATATGACTACACGATCTAGCGTCGATATTTTGCATTTTTACGAAAAGACCAAGGTTTTGCAGGTCTCAGTAGAAATTTTACGAAAACTATATTGTCAGTCATTGAGATAATTAACCATACTATCCACCACATTCCAAAAGGCAGGGCAACGTAGAGCCACCACCTTCCAAAAGCAGAGCAAATTTTTAGGGTTAGTATCTTCACAATTTTTTGGAATAGACAACTTTCCAACTTGAGGGAAAGATTCCCAAGTTATTGGAAGTGTGGAAATGGTTTTGCCATGTTCAATACACACAAAAAAATATTCGATTGAAAAAAACAATTAAAATTAATATTTGCTCAGCTTAAAATCTCACATTCAATTAAATTTTACTTGAATCAATTAACCATTTGCTCAAATCTGAAAAATTCACAGTATGACATTTAAAAACAAAAAAACTCATTGTAGTAGGCTTCGACTATCAATGCGATGAACGCTGTTGCGTTTTTTTGTTTTAGTTTTCGTTATTCGCCAAATAGCAAAGTACGTGCACGCGCACAAGGCGAAAAAAAAATAATCGGGGCTATTCCTGTTGTCATAAACGCGTTTAAAACGCGACGAAGGTAATTTTTGGTATTCCTGAATACGTTGGAGATGATACAGACGAAAAACATATGTTTTTACGTCATCGTCGACATTCGACGTATTCCTCAATTCGTCTTCGACGCCAGATTCATAAATTTTTGTTCGACATCTTTTTTGGAGCGTTTTTATAGAAAATTGTGTTTTTTTTAACTAAATCATTAAAACTAATAGAATTTTCTTTTAAATATCAATAAAGTGTTTTATTTTTGTATAAATTATGTAATAAAAATGTCTCCGGCAGAATAAAATCCATGAAAATGTAAACTGCATTTGTTCCCGGACTGTGTCACACAGAGACGGATTTTTGTTTATGGCGATTTTTTGTTAAATTTCTGAAGTTTAAAATACTTATTCTTTATTTTTTAATTATATATATTATAGTAAGATTGAAAATAAATATAAAATATGACCCGCAATATAATTTTAATTAATTTACAATTCATGTTATTTTATATGTTTTGTTGTTTTTTTGTGTTTTGCTAGTGATGACAAAAAATAATCGATATTCCTTCACCGATACCACTGAAGTATTGTAGAATGTGGTGAAACTCGGTCGTCGAAAGTGAAACTCATATTTAGAAATAAGGATGAATATAAAGCACAAAAAAACTATTTTAAAAACAATTTAAACAAAAGATTGACAAAAACAAAAACACTAAAACTGTACCATATTGATTAACCATTCACTCAAATCAAGCATTAGTTTAATCAAAAATAACAAAAAAATATTGATTAACCGCTCACTCAAATCAAGCATTGGTTTAATCAAAAATAACAGAAAAATATCAATTAACCAATTACTCAAATCAAGCAGTGGTTTAATCAAGGAACAGTCAATGACTGACCTACAATTTTCGTGCTTGCTCCAACATTTTTCCTCATTAGCTGACTTTTCATTAAAATAATGCTCAATAGGGTGGGTCGTTTTGCCACTTTTTTGTCGGATCGAAACGCTATACCCGGCAAAAGTTGTCTACCCAGATGGGTATTACAGATGTGAATTTTTTTGGAAATCGCTTGATATCTTCTGCTCTCAGAATGGGCTCAAAGTTTCGAAATTTCGGCTAAAAATCCCAAAATGCTAATTATTGAGGCTTGAAAAAGCGGTTATTTTTTTTGGTAAAGATATGTTATTTTAAACGTAAACTCCATTTTGGGCATCAAATTGCAGTTTTAACCCCTCCCGGAGGTCCAGGGAATACCCCCGATATCCAAAGAGGATGTGAATTTGGGCTAAAAATACCCTAATTGATAATTATTGTGGTTCGAAAAAGTGGCATAATTTTTGGGTACAAATATGTTATTTTAGACGTTAAATCCTTTTTAGTCATCAATATGCAATTTTAAGCTCTTTCGGAAATCCAGGGAATACCTCCGATATCCTAAGTGGGAGGTGAGTTTCCAAAATTGTAAAAAATTCAAGTCCAGATAAAGTGTCATTATATATGGGTAAAGATGCCTTAAAATGCTATTTTTAACGATACCTCCCCACCCTCAATATCAGGAAAAATTTTCACAAATTGAGATTTGAATTTAAATTTTGTTGGAGATTGTCTAGAAATTAAATCCGATTTTATTATGCCATCCCTTGCGTTTCTGTCGCACACTCTAGATATTGCTTCAGATACTAATTTTACTGTTCGTTCGACTGCAACTGAATGGCACGGAAACTGTGTTTTCAGGAAGTGAAAGTTTGTCAATAAGTTATTTATTTGATACCGTCATTAAAACGGGTGGTACTGTGTTAGAAACATCAGTAATTTCCCAGAAGATCATTTCCACGTAATCAGTGGCCTCAAAATTTAGCCTTGGAATAATATTTAAGCGAATGAACTGATGACGATTCCCTGTTTGTTCTTCTTCAGTACTAAGAATTCTTTTTGGTGCATCTTGACGGACAGCAAGTCTGTCGACTGTCATCATCGCGAGAAGAATATTTGCGGGCAGTGCAAAGAACGCATTGGTTTGAATGGAAATGGAATGGAGCCAACACTCAGGGGATGCCCCCTACTAATGCAATGCATTGTGTTGGTATTAGGAAAATAGGTTATGAGGAGAAGGAAAGAGGGAGTAGTGTTTGTGGACATTTAATTTGAACTTTTCTAAATTATAGCCTACTGGAAAGATTTTTGCGGGGAGTTTATTCCACATACGGCTAGTTCGACTGAGAAACGAATTTTCTCTGTTTGGTGTTTCTTTGTTCAATATCGTGATCTACAAATTGTCTCAAAAACATGACGAGGACCATCAGCAATGGAATGATGTGTACTAATTCTGAGTTGCATCACCACATAGACTTTAGGTATGAGCTTAACTATTTCTATGAGTTCCTTGCTTTGCAGTTGTCAACCTGCGAGCCTTGTTCAATTGTCCAGGGATCATGGAAGCAAGAACCTCCGAGCATTCTGCCGAATCAATAGCTTTAGCTAAAAGATACAAGTATTTGAAGTCCTTACTGAGTTTTTTATGCTCTTCGGAACTGTGATAAGGAAGATCACATTTAATTGCTATCAATGACACCACAAGAAGTTTTTCACATCCTGGTAATTTTGAACCTATAGGACCGGTGTCAAAATTAGGACCTGATGTTTGGCCGTCGATATGCTTAAAGAGTACTCGCAATGGTACTTCGATAAAATGCAAAAGGCAACCTGCCCATTGCATGGATTTTTCTATTAATTCTTCTAATTTCCGAAGAATTCTACCTCTATGGAAAATATAACTTTTAAAATATTCTCGTTACTCCACTAGGTTTATTTACCAAATAAACACTTTATGAAAACCTCTAGTCAAACAAAATTAAAAGATATAAATATATCTAGAAAAATCTAGCTTGAAATATCTCCCATATACTCACTTATCGATTTTGACAAGCCCGGCCTTTGAGTTGAGTCTCGGCGAGAACTATAAAATTATCAATGTTCCATATACCCAAAAATGGCTTTGAAAGGTTTTAAAAATGCCCAAACTTCCATCTTTCTCCGACCCCGGCGGGGGTCCTTGACCCCCAAGTGGGGTTAATAATTGCTTTTTAAGGCATAAATGTGAGATGACGTTTAAAATAACATATCTTTACACAAACAAAATGCCACTTTTCGAACCTCAATAATTGTCAATTTGGGTATTGTAAGCCGAAATTCACTACTCATTTGGATATCGGGGGTATTCCCTGGATTTCCGAAAGGGATTAAAACTGCATTTTGATGCCTTAAAGGGATTTAATGTCTAAAATAACATATTTGAACCCAAAAATTATGCCACTTTTTCGAACCACAATAATTATCAATTAGGTATTTTAAGCCCAAATTCACAAACTCTTTGGATTTCGGGGGTATTCCCTGGACCTCCGGGAGGAGTTAAAACTGCAATTTGATGCCTAAAATGGAGTTTACGTTTAAAATAACATATCTTTACCAAAAAAAAAAACCGCTTTTTCGAGCCTCAATAATTAGCATTTTGGGATTTTTAGCCGAAATTTCGAAACTTTGAGCCCATTCTGAGAGCAGAAGATATCAACCGATTTCCAAAAAAATTCACATCTGTAATACCCATCTGGGTAGACAACTTTTGCCGGGTATAGCGTTTCGATCCGACAAAAAAGTGGCAAATCGACCCACCCTAATGCTCAACCTGGTGTATTTCGTGCTTGATCTAACAACTCATTTTTATCTGTGTATAGCTTCGAGGAACACTGCATCAGCACCAGTGCTGCATATACTTCCGGCCCTGGTGACTTGCTTGTTTAAGATCCGCAGATAGCATTTTAACTGCATACGTTTGGAAGAAAAACTTGCGCATATGATTGCTTTCCGGCAAATATAAAACCATTGCAAAATGTTTAGTAAAAATGTAAGCCTTATTAACCGGGTTAAAATGGACGAACAAGCATTATTGTTTACTCTTTTAACGAATGTCCTGAACATATTTTTTCCACGGAGAGCTACAAGAACCTTACCATGCAGCCTAACGAGCCTTTTCGTACATGAAAACATAGCCTTTCGCCACTGTTTGTTAAAGTTACCATGCTAGATATATGAAAACGATGCGAATATGGTATGGTGAACCGAGTTACCGAGAGTTTAAAGTAGCATCACTATGTACTTTTGAGGTCGCGAAGTGAGGAACAGGTCGAGGGAATTACGAAACTGCACTTCAACACACGAGTTTCGGTTCAAAATTCCAGTAGGCAAATAACAAAACATAATGAAGTTTTATGGCTCGAATGGCGAAGCCTGGTATAGTTGTGCACAGTGTTACCGTTGAGAATTTTGAAAAAGTCGCAGAAAAAGTTGTTTTTTACCAAAAAAGTTGCACAAAAAGGTCGTTTTACCAAATAAAAGTCGCACATTTTCTTAAGGGTTGAAGACTTTTTTATTAAAATTTTGTTTTTGTATTCGGCAGTGAAGATAGGGCTTAAGTATGTTTGGAAAAAAATTAAGGGTAAAAAATCTAAAAATTTATCTCTTTTTTGGCATCTCCGGGGCAGTTGTGGGGCTTTTTGCGGATTTTAACGCCCAAACAAAAATAAAATGTGAGTTCGATCCCCATTAGTTTTTCCTCCCTAACATTTTTTCCAAACATACCTAAGCCCTAGCTGTCCCAAGAGTGCCTCTTGCGAAGTCAAATGTATGACCGAAACCCAATTGTTTTTCAACCTCAACCCTTATTCATTTTTACCCCCTAAAATTTTTTCAGACATATCTCCATTTCATAAGTGTGTTTTCATGCAATATTTTCCGATAGTATAGGATATATCTAAAGGAATGGGCTATATCTTATGAAATGGGCAATATCTTTTGGAATGGACGATACATATTTTTTTCGTAATTCCGTTTTTTGATGATTTTTGTTTTCATTTGACAATGTAAATAATGTAAAAATCTAAAATTCGAATATTTGGTAAAGTTATTTAAAATTTGTGTAATTTCGCAGTATTTGGTTTAAAAAAGAAAAATATATTTTACTTAACAAAAAAAGTGGGAAAATGTCGCACAAAGTTGGAAAAAGTTGCAAAATTAGACAAGTTTAAAAAAGTCGCACAAAAAGTCTCAGAGTGTCAAAAAGGTTGCAAATTGCAACTAAAGTCGCACAACGGTAACACTGGTTGTGCACAGCAACAATTTCACTGTCCGTGCAGCACTCAAAATCTTTGATATTGCGTGGAATTTTCTCTCACAAGGGAAGTCTCCCTGGTGTCACCCTCCGATCTTCATGAAATTTGGATATGTTGTTAAGAACGAAAAAATGGGGGGAAATTGACCTTTTTCAGTTTTTTACGATTTACGCCTATTTAAACAAAATTAATATAGGCATGTGTGGTATCAAATTAAAGGTATTAAAAATTCCTATCTCGTGGTGCTAACAACTGGCCAAAAGAAGTTAATATTTTTCGACTTATTAACAAAAATGCCTAAAATTTTGGTATTTTACTCAATATGACTCATGTTTGGACACGTTCTTAGCACACGTAGATAGGTTTTCCAAAGACCTTTCATTTGGTATGTAACATGACTAGGTTTCTTTGCATAATATAGGAGATAAACAAAAAAAAACTGCAAAATGGCCTTGTCTTCCCCCATTCTTTTTACCCCCTAAATATGAATTTGGGCCGCTAAAAAAAAATACGTGGCCCTTTATTTTTTCTGCTCTACAAAATAAAACCAATTCCATAAAGATCCGCGGTTGACACTAGGGAGACTTCCCTTGTGAGTCGGTGGGGGAACGTGTCGAAACTAATATCTCGATTCATACGCCGATTAATGTGCAATAATGATGCAGTCAAATCATGCGTCCTTGTCAAAAACTCATGTTTTTTCATTTACAAAATGTTAAAAATATTAAAGAGAAAGTGTGAAATTTTATCAAAAAATAATTTTCTATTTAAAGTTTTATATAAAAAATCTCAACAAAAATTACTATTTTTTCCCCTTACTTTTACAGCATCCTCAAGAGCGCTCTTTGAATGCGCTTCGGTATGCTATAAAAGGATGCTGTGTCGCCAAAATCTCGATTTATTTTTGCTGGGGTAAAAATGATGGTAACACATTAATGCGTATGTAAGTATGTAAACCGCAACGTTTCTATAAAAGATTACAAAGGATAGCAGGTGATAACCAAATATGTAGAAATTCTATGAACCAGCATATCCACACACCTGTGTCTCACACAAGCCAAAATCTGTCGGTCGATAAAAGCGAATGTGGGCATATGCTAAAAGCAGTGTTGGCTACCGTTACCCTTTCAATACCGTTACCGATTAAAAACCCATTAATATTGACTACCGTTACCGTTACCAATACCGAAACAAAAATTTGTAAATACCGTTACCGATAAAAAACCGTTACCTTTATTCGGATTTTTACCGGTATTATAACGGTTTTGTTTCGGTTGCATTAATATTACTTATTTTAATTTTTTGTGGATTATAAACATATTAAAATATTTTTAATATACATACTTAAAATAAAAAAAATAAATTTTTGTTCATTGCGATTGTATGCGATGTTCGTCTTTCCGTCTGTAGAAGCCACGATGCGATCCACAATAAACGTGCTACTCTTTTGGTACAAATACGTCTTATGGTCATAGGCTGGTTAAGTTCCGAAATGGGAAAATTGGAACAGATGAAAAAAAGTTCCCCCCTGAAAAACTTACACAGCCCCAGAAAAACATATTTTATTTAACTTTTTTGTCTATTTGTTTAGAAAATTAAAAATTTTTATGCCGTGTGAAGTTCATTGACCAAGATTAGAAAATGCGATTTTTTCGGTCCGAACCTTTTGGGGGCTTGGCTATAGCAAATTAAATTAAACAGGGTTCGAAAAAAACACTAACGAACGGTACGTTAGTGTTCTGTACTGCCAATGGAAATACGCAAGCACATTCCCAACAAGAAATACAGAAACACTAAAAATGATTTTAAGTGGTTGTGTTCGTGTACGCAAACATAATACCGAACGTTATGCTTGCGACTTGACGAACACAATCTTTACGATTATGTACTGTGCTATGTACACAAACAAATAAATTACTTTTAGTGTACTGTTTACGTACTTAGATTTTTTCAAAAACTTAAAATGGCGATATCTCGAAAACTAAGCAAGATAGAGCGAATCGGAGCATATTTTTATACCCTCCACTTAGTGATAGAGGGTATATATAAGTTTGTCATTCTGTTTGTAACTCATCGAAATATCAGTCTGGGACCCCATAAAGTATATATATTCATGATGCCCGATCGATTTTAAGACATTCTAGCGATGTCCGTCTGTCCGTCTGTCCGTCTGTCCGTCTGTCCGTCTGTCTGTCTGTCTGTGGAAAATGCTCTATCGGACAAAATATTGCACAGAGATGACTGAAACTTAACATATTTATTGGAAGTTCTCCCGAGAAGTTTGGTATTGCATTTGAGCGATATCGGTTCAGCGGTTCAAAAGTTATGAACGAAAATGTAAGCACACCTCAAAAATTTCAGTACATTCAACATAACCTAAAAATACAAAATGCTTTAATTCGGCTTCTGGTTGACATATGTGAACATAATTGAGCACCAAATGGTATTTAAACAAGTACGAACATATTTTTTGACAAAAAAAGAAAAAAATCGCGGATTTTTTTTTTTTTAACAAAATTTATTTTCGCGGATTTTTTTTTTTTTTTATTTTTTTTTTTAAGTTATTTCCTTTTAACTAAAGTTTTTTGCAATAATCTTTTTGAAATTGTGGAGGGTATCACTACATTCGGCAAGGCCGAATTTAACTTTTCTACTTGTTGGTTCTTAGAATCGCTATAGTATCACATGTGTGGACTTCGTTTTGCTCTATCTTGCCTAGTTTTCGAGATATCGCCATTTTAAGTTAAAAACAAAAATTCTGCTAAGTACGGAAACAGTATACTAAAAGTACTTTATTTTATTTGTGATCGTTCAAAAACACTACCACTACGATGTAGCGTTTCTGTTTATAGTGCAGTACATTATCGTTAAGATTGAGTTCGTCAATTCGCAAGCATAACGTTCGGCATTCTGTTTGCGTACAAGAACACAATCACTAAAAAAAAATTTTAGTAAATGTGTTCTTTAGAAAAACCCGTACGTTATATATCGTACCGTTTTTTATCGAACACTGAAATAAAATATTGATAAAATTGTATTATTTATGCGTAAATATAAATAAAATTAATTTCTTAACATCTATGGCGAGAGGAAAGGTGTCCCTCCGATACCGCCGATTATCCCTGCCGACTTTTTTTAACAAGACAAACAATTTTGATAATTTTAACATAGAAATCTGCTGATTTCAAATAAACAATTCAGACTTTTTATTTGAAATCAGCAGATTTCTGAGTTAATACTAGTACAAATATAATAATGTATATAAAGGGTACAGAATTTACCAGTTTTTTAATTTTTTTAAACATTTTTTTTACGCATTTTTAACAAATTTGTGACTTGTTAACATTTTATTTATAATACCGGTACGTACCGGTATTGACGTTTCGGTAACGGTTCACCGTTACCGAAATAATCGAAAATACCGTTACCTTTACCGTTACCGATATAAAAAATATGTAATACCAATACCGTTACCGATACCGTTATTCGTTTCGGTTGCCAACCCTGGCTAAAAGACGAATTTCTCTTAGTTCACGAATATTTCAGAAGTATATTCTAAACCCAGCTGACACTAAAATTCAATAAATTATTTCCACCAATTTCACAAGCCACAATACAGTAGTCTTGTTGCTGATATACTTACCTTCGTCAATCATTAGCCAAACAAGTTCCTCTTCAGAAAATTCGGGTTCCTCTTTCATAAATTTCTTTAAAAAAAACTAATCAAGCTTGCATAAAACTGAACGCTATATGCAAATTAATTGCATATTGGGTTCAGCACAAGGGTACAATTCTCAGGGAGATCTCATTCCCTTAATATTAATAAAGGTTATGAGTTTTTAAAATAAATTTAAAACCAATTCATTATTTAAAATGTCTGGTACGTGAGTGTATACAAGGAAGAGATGTCTGTTAGAAAGTTGTAGAATAAAGTTATTGGTAGACAGTGGTTCGTACTCTTACTTACTTGTCTCATCAAGTGCATGCAAATCACAAGCTGAGATCGCGATTAAAACATAGACCAGTATGTTCTACTATGTTGGTTATTGGTTGTTTAGTTACAAAAAAAAATCGAAAAAAATCTCTGGTCATGTTTAAATAAATGAATGGATTTATTTCAGTTGCTTAACAAAAACAGAAGGGGGCCTAAAACTGCTGATGTTGTAGGTACTTTTGTTGGTTGATGCTGCGGCTGCTGCTGCTGCCACAGACGACAACTTCAATTGATTAAAAATTTTAATTATGGTTTATAAGCCATACAACTACTACTATTCTCCATATAGCCAAAAGGAACAAAGGAGTTACGAGTACAAAAATGTTCATTCGTTAAGATGTGGAGATTTTTTGTTTATTTTTGTTCAGATTGTTGGTTTATTTACGCCCACCAGAGGTATTGTTTTTTTTTGTTTTTGTTGAAAATTAAGACAGCTAACATGATTTATGATTTTCAATATTAAATGCAGCAGACTGCATTTCAATACTTTTAACTACATTATAAAAACAATTTCTTTAAATGGAAAAACTTAAAATTGTTAGTTTAAATTGAAAACTTTCTAATCTTAACAAATTTGTCTGCACATAAATCTTAAAAACATCGAAACACTCAAACGTCAATCAAATTTACAAACATTTTCAAATCCAATAAAATTGAAATAAGAAATTCATTTCCGAAAAATCTCACGCTTTTAATAGATTTCAAAAACTCAAAACTACTAATTTTAGTGTTTACAGACCAAATCTCCTCTTTTACTTATTTGAGACATGTGTGACTGTATATGTATTTCAGTGAGAGTATAAACATTTTCATTGTTGATCTTTGATGACAACTGTTAAAAGTCATTGAAAAATCGATCAAAAATTGACAGTAATATGTCAAACAATTTACATGTTACTTCAAGTGTTTATTCTGGTAATTGTCTCATAAAAAATAACATGTTGTTACATGTTCTTTTGAAACAACAAAAAAAAGGGGGAAAACAATCTAAATTTAGTTAGTCGCATCAATTTTCCTCATATCATTTTTATTACCAGATGTTTTAAGATATTTGTGGCATGATCTTCGACAGTCAGAATGACATGAAATTGTAATAAATGCGTGTGTGTTCATTAGACTATAATTTTTCTTAGGTATGTGTGAATGGATTTACATTATAGTGAATGTTTTTTTTTTTTGTTTTTTCTTAAGGTGCGTTCACACGAGAAAGAAACCTCGATAGAAAAATCGAAAATTTGTCACCTCTAGCATTCTTAAATATCATCTTTAAAAAAAATAAATTTTGTTTTCGTTATTATTTTTTTATTAAACAAAATACAGACTTCAAATCAAAAATAATATCAATATCTTCCAAAAATCTATAACATTATCAGAAAAAGGTAAGAAATAATACGTTTTAGAGGAATTTGATTTGACACAATTATTGAAAAATTCAAATCACAGGTACGCAGAGTCGTTTTTGGTCTTTGTCTAGCAGTTTTCTCTCCCGTGTAAACGCACCTTTAGAATATTAAAAAGTTGCAACAGTAAGGTATTCTCATATGAGCTTAATATTAATAGGTTTATGTTCGTAATAGGTTTTTTTTGATATTTGCATGACCACATCAAGGAAAATGAAAATAAGGACACAAATGATACCGGCATAATTCGAGGATCTGGATCACCGACTGTTACTGGTCCTAGCACTGGTCTAAATGTTGCGACCTTGAAATCCGGCCTTGATTCTTGTAAGGGTGCTCAGACTGATATTGGTGGCAAAAAGAAATTATGCCATCAAAGGTCAGGCAAAACCAGAGAAGGCTTTGTTTAAAAATAATTATTTTTAACAGACTAACAATAAGCCAACTCGATGGAACGACGCTCTCCGAACGTGAGAGGGCATCGCTATTATGGGCGAAAGTAGTCTTTGGCGCTGTTTCGGCCTCGTTATCGAAGTCTGGTAAAAAGCTGCGCTCGCCTTTACCTAAGAGATCTAAGGTGACCGGTATCGTCTGGACTCAGTCTTTTAGTGAAGTAGTGAAAAGTAGCTTCGTTATGGCTTTGATCAACAGGGAGAATGGGGATTGTAGTATCCTAATGGACAAGTGGACTTTATTTGAAAATAAATTAAATGAAATCTACTTTAGACTCCTTGAGACTAATACTGTCAACGCAGGTTGATATCAAAGGTGAGTAAAACTCGTTGCTTTTGGGAACGAAATATTAGCAGTCGTGTTTAAAGTTGCCATTTTTAGAGATGATATTTAGGGAGAGATTGGCCTGGAGCTAAACTGGACATTGTGGAAAAACACGATATCCCGTCGCAACCGAGAGCTCATTCATGGATTGCGATGGCTACAAGTGATACTGAATGACCTCAGAAGCGGATCAAAGTCTGCAATCCTGTCCTTCCAACTCAGAATTGGCAAATTGCCACATTACACTGAAAGAATTTTGTTCATTACGGATATGAAAACGTACATTGATTCTATGAAAAAAATCATTAGAAGTGAGCCAATGATGCCCTTCATAGAATCTATGAATCAAATTCATAGAAATCAGAAACCTATGAAAAAGTTCATAGGCTATGGAAAAAATATTATTATTTAATTCTATTTTTATTTATTTTATTATTTCAATTTTATTTTTTTATATTTTATTTTTATTATTTTATTTATTTACAATTTTCTATTTTTAAAAATTTATATATTTTTTTAACTTATCCCAACCGAGATTCGAACAGAGAACCTGCTGTTCGTGAAGCTTAGTCTCTAGCCACTTAGCTAAATTATATAAACAAGTAACAAGACTTAAAATGAATTTTGATTAATATATTGAGTTTGTGTCTATGCTCTGTCACAATGCTCTGCCAAAAGCTGTGTGTGTGTTTGTAGAAAACAAATATTTTGTGTATTTACAAAAATGAAGCGTTATAAAACCAAGCGTTAGTTGGCGAGATTTTTCTTCTTTGGTGGCGCTGATAGCTAAGGCGTCGACAATTACCACTTCAGCCGGTAGGTCTTGGGTTCGATCCCCGGTCAGGGCAGCAATGATATTTTTTTTTAATGTTTTTTTTTATTTTTTTTTACTTTTTTAATAAATTTATTCAACTATTTTAATTATTGTAACATTATTTTATTTATTAAAAAAATTAAAAGGCATATTGATGGCATTTTCTGCTATGAATGACATTCATTAATTCTATGAATTTTTTCTATGAATTTAATAAAATCTATGAATAAAATTCTATGAAATATTTCAGAATATTCATGCAGCCAATGAATTATTTCATAGATTCTATGAATTTGGTTTTATGAAATTTGTTCATAGATATAATGAACGATAATTCTTTCAGTGTAGGTAAGATGGAGGGCGCTCATCGTCAGGTAGTGGTCTTGGTTAATGAGGAATCACTTACGCCTTTAGCCACGCTCAAAAAAAAAACTGTAATGTTAGCAAAAAAAGCTTGTAAACCTACAAGAAAATTTGCTGATTTTGAACCCACAATTTTTTTGCTAAAGTTAGCAAAAATGTTTTGCTAATAATTAGTTAACTAAATATTTTTTTTTTTTAACTTAGTTTATACACATCTGAGGACCCCATTGGGTTCGGACCCGATAGGTTCAGACCCCGATGGGCCTAGACCTAGTTGGGTTCCTTAAAAATCGTCATAGTTTTTGATCCAAAATTTGTGTCCGTTTCGTTCTACCTTGCTTAGTTTTTGAGATACGTGATTATAGGGGACCACTGGGGTCTTGAGAATTAAAAAACTCGATAACTTCAAAAATATTACTCGGAGAGCTTTTGACTATTTTGCGGTCTTGTTCTACGTGTTGAGAGCTACAAAAACGCTTTTGGACTTTTTGTTGTGTCGGCAATATTTACCGAGATATGAGCATTTTAAAATTTTCGGGAATGCTAACTTTTTTGGATCCAAAGTTAGGGCCCATTAGGGTCCACGCATGTGAAGAGGAACGGCGATACTATGGAGATTCTAAGAACCGAAAATGACCTCCATTTTGCTCTATCTGGCTTAGTTTCCGAGATAGCGCCATTTGAAGTTTTCTGAAAATAAAAAAAAATTTACCATTTATTTTGCTAATATTAGCAAAAAATCTTGTAAAAATGTAGTCAACTCAATTTAAAATTTAGCAAAAGAAATTAGTTCAAAGTTTGTTTAAAGTTGCTAATGTGTTAAATGTAGTTTACAAGAATTTTTTGCTAACATGCTAATTTCAACTAAAAATTTGCTAAAAGTTAGCTAACTAGCGTTAGCAAAAAAAAATTAGTAAATCCACTAACGTATTTTTTTGAGTGCAGGACTGACGAAATTATTAGATTTGGCTTTTTTTATATAAGAGTCAATATCTACATGGCGACCAGAGGCCTATTTTGGACGGAGCCAAGCCAGTTTCAGAGTCGGCTGGGAAGGAGAATCTGGAAGAGGTTGATATTCAGCTGACCAATTTTAGGCTAACGGGAGATGCATCTGGCATTTTCGAAACCGAATCTGGTAACGAATGCGACCACTGTGATATAAAGGCAGATAAAGCTAATGTCACGATGGGTGACATTCGGGTCGAAGCCCATGCAGTAAAGAATCCGGAGAGTTATGTTGCCTCCGATTGAGAACAGATGGGACACACATCTGGCTTATTCGAAACCGAATCTGGGAACGAATGCTACCTGTATGACTACACGGAGGGGGAAGCCAATAACACGGTGGTGAAAAGGATGGTGGAAAAAACAAGATGTTGCGGTTCCTACAAATAAACCTCCCTCATTGTATGACAGCCTCAGTTACACACTTGCTGCGTCTGATGACAGAAGCAGTTGACTTGGTTTTGTTCCAAAAGCCATGCGTGCAGGGTGGTAGGGTTTGCGGATTGAAGACCCCTGGGCTTAAGTTGATGGTTGCCAAGGCTCAGGGCTCACCAAGAGCCTGCATCTTGGCGAAAAATATATAAAATATATTCAATATATACGGATGTTACAGCGGCTAACTTTGAGCTTCATGGGAAGTCTATTTGGCTCGCCTCTGCGTATTTTCCTTATCCTGGGCCACTACCCCCAGAGAAGTTTGGCGGTCTGATTCCGAGTCTGAATCTAGGGGACACCAGTTAGTAGTGTGCTGTGATGCTAATGCACATCATTAGATATTGGGAAGTACAGACACAAATGAAAGAGGCGAGTCACTTTTGGAGTTTTTGTTAAGCACTAACCTCTATATTTGTAACAAGGGTAGTTAACCAACTTTCGTTACAAGTACGCGACAAGCGGTTCTTGACGTAACACTTGTATCAGATACATTGTCTGCTAGAATTGATGACTGGAGAGTTTTTGAGGAACATTCTTTCTCAGATCATCGCTACATTGAGTTTTTACTCAGGTAGCGTTGCCCGGTTGAGACAGTCTCTAGAAATCGGAGGAGAACAAACTGGGTGACATATAAGTAGACCTTTTCTATCCTTTTGGAAGAAGTACCCTTATCTGAACCGCATAGTTTGGCGGAAATTGACTGTCTGAATGAGTCTTGTCCATTTACAAAGCCTAGGGACAAAAAAAAAAACACCTTGGTGGTAGTGTTGTAAAAGTATTTGAGTCGCGTAGTTACCACTGCCTATTTTTTCGAGTACTCAATACTCAAAAGTAACTACTCGATTCTTTCAGGGTTGTATTTTCCACTTAAAATTCATAATTAAACCAGTAAAATAAAACTATAAAATGCAGCTGTGTGTATGAAAAATTTTAATTTTTCCTTTTTCTAAAAACATAAATTTTAAATTGATTAAAAATAATCTAATGCCATGTAATGCAAACATATATACACTCAAAATAAATTCTCTGTCCAATCAGCAGAAAAATCTGCTGAAAATACACCCATTTTGAGCCATATGAGAAATCTGCTGATTTTAGCAGACACGGTTTGCTAAATATCTGTCATAATAGGTGAATAAATATAACAATAAAAAAAAAAAAAAAAAACATTCGGCGCCAGCCAGCATCGAACTCGCCACCTTCCGATTTGAAAGCACACTTCTTAACCACTACGCTACGGAAGCTTATACTTTTATCTGGCGTTTTAGTTATTAAACATGTGTGACATTTTACTATGTTTATACTGATTTTGTTTGCTGAATTTCATTATTTTGTTAAGAAATTTTTTTATATAAAAAAAAAAAGCAGAACAGATTGTCAGTAGATTGCTCTGCTGAAATCAGCAGATTGATCTGCTGAAATCAGCAGAAATATCTGCTGATTTTAGCAGAAAAATCTGCTGATTTTAGCAGAAAAAATCTGCTGATTTCAGCAGAATAATCTGCTGATTTCAGCAGAACAATCTGCTGATTTCAGCAAAACAATCTGCTGATTTCAGCAGAGCAATCTGCTGACAATCTGTTCTGCTTTTTTTATATAAAAAAATTTCTTGAAAAAATAATGAAATTCAGCAAACAAAATCAGTATAAACATAGTAAAATGTCTGTTATTTTCTTAAACTAAATGACAGAGATTTTACTAAAAATATCCTTCTCAGCAGAACAATCTGCTAAAAGATTGCTAATTCAAATTGAAAGTCGTTTTACAGATTTTTTGACAGAGTTTTTCTTTTGAGTGTACAATTTAAAAGAAAAATCTATTAAGTTATATTTAAGAAGTCTATATTTTAAAATTTTTGAATTTCATAAAAAGTATTGAGTTGAAAAAGTATCGAGTAGTATTGAGTAGTTTAAAGTAAACATAATTTACAACACTACTTGGAGGTCAAATGAGTTACAGACGAGCAGAATATCTTCCAGTGAAGAGTCGATGCATCTACTTCTAAACACGCTTTTTACGGGCAATTCCAAATATATTTATGAAAGAAACTTTTCATAAAGATGATTTCAAACTTTTATATACATATAAAAAAACTATAAACTAAATGAGGATTTTAAAAACTAAGACAATAAAAAAACATAGGAAAAACTATTAAATTTTTGTTAAATTATTAACTTAAATTTTTTTAAAAACTTTTGAGTAAAGTTTTTAATTGCGTCAATTAAATAATTACTTACTCAACTCAATGTTTTTGAAATTTAAACAGGTGACTACTAGGATTTCTCGTTTTTGGGCTTTTCTCTCTGATCAAATTCTAATACCCGCCAAAAGTGTCGGTCCCCAAAGGGTAACTCACATGTAAAATATCACCCCGATCGGAGTTTATCTTCTGTCTCCACTTTGAGCCTCAAAATTGGGGTTTTCGCAAAAAAGGACTTTTTTTAAAAAAAAAAATAAAAAATTTAAGTTTTTTTATTAAAATAATTAAAAAATTATTTTTGTATTATATTTGATCGTAAATACTTAAATATGAAATTTAAAGATTTTACGGTATCATTAACCCGTCCAAACTTGAAACCAAAAAAATGGCATGATTTTGGGGGCGTTCTCAAAACACCTTTTTTCAAAATTTGAAAATTTTATTAAAAAAAAACTTTAAATATACCATTTTTTCTATCTGAATTCATTAAAAACACCTTGGAAAAGAAAAATGTGAAATATGGCGGATATCCGTCGAGACACTTTTTGGGAATCGCGGGGGGAAGTTAGCGGATTTCAAGGAAATGTTGGTTTTATCAATAATTTGGATTAATAATTAGGGAATTCACATGGGTATCGTATTTGTTGTATATGTTGTATGTCCTATCCAAAAACAGGGTTGGTAAAAATTATTTATCGCTCATTTAATAATTTTCTCTTAGATTCTCTTCTTGTTAGCATACTTGAAAATAGCACACAAAACATAGGTATAAATGTTGTATCGTCATATCGTGTAAGTGTCGTATTATTAATTTAAAGTTTAACCAACCCTGTTTTTAGATAGGACATACAACATACAACACCAAATACGATACCCATGTGAATTCCCTAAATATCTTATAAATTTCATTTTTGTGCAAATTAACGGTTTTTTGTTGCCGTGGCATTCTATTATATAACTTTAAGTCTGTCATGAAATAGTACCTATCTAGGACGTCCTTAACCCACATTGGCTGGGGGTCAAAAATGACCCCCGAATAAAATTTGAAGTTTAGAGCTTAAATTTTGTGCTATAAACAAGTATAAAACGGCTTTTGTGTTTTTTACCACAACTATTATTTTGTATTATTATATTATCTTAAAAAAAATCATTAACTCTTCTTGGTAGGGGGTCAAAAATGACCCATTAAAAAAAAATATATATTTTGTTGATATCAAAAAATTCAAGCACTATGCCTAAAAGTTTTTGCCGGGGTCATTTTTGACCCCTGGCCAATGTGGGTTAAAGATATCTTAAATATGTGAGATTTATGGGCTGATTTAAAGTTATCTAATAGATTTCCACAAATTAATTTTATATGAAAAAATATATACTTTTTATTGAATGGGTCATTTTTGACCCCCTATCAAAAAGGGTTAACGATTTTTTTAAAGATAATATATTAATACGAAATAATAGTTGGGGTAAAAACATAAAAGCCGTTTTATACATGTTTTTAGCACAAAATTTAAGCTCTAAACTTCAAATTTTCCGCGGGGGTCATTTTTGACCCCCAGCCAATGTGGGTTTAAGAAGTCCTAGATCTGTAAGATTTCATGACAGACTTAGGGTTATCTAATAGAATGGCACGACGTCAAAAAACCGTTAATTTGCACAAAAAATAAATTGATAAGATTTTATTAATCCAAATTATTGATAAAACCAACATTTCCTTGCAATCCGCTAACTTCCCCCCGCGATTCCCGAAAAGTGGCTCGACGGATATCCACCATATTTCACATTTTTCTTCTCCAAGGTGGTTTTAATGAATTCAGAAAGAAAAAATGGTATATTTAAAATTTTTTTTTAATAAAATTTTCAAATTTTGAAAAAAGGAGTTTTGAGAACGCCCCCAAAATCATGCCATTTTTTTGGTATCAAGTTTGAACGGGTTAATGATACCGTAAAATCATTAAATTTCATATTTAAGTATTTACGATCAAATATAATACAAAAATAATTTTTTAATTATTTTAATAAAAAAACTTAAATTTTTTATTTTTTTTTTTTAAAGTCCTTTTTTGCGAAAACCCCAATTTTGAGGCTCAAAGTGGAGACAGAAGATAAACTCTGATCGGAGTGATATTTTGCATGTGAGTTACCCTTAGAGGACCGACACTTTTGGCGGGTATTAGAATTTGATCAGAGAGAAAAGCCCAAAAACGAGCCACCCTAGTGACTACTCAAAATTTTTTCCCATATATTTTGTTCTGTGAACTATTAAATTTTTGTTAAATTAATACTTAGTTTTTTTAAACCTTTTTTCCTAATTGATTTATTTTTTTTAAGTTATTTTTTGTTTAATTTTTAAGAAAAATGTGTCAAAAAGATGAATAAAAAAGTGAATAAAAAACATGAATAAAAAGTGACTGAGTCCAGACGTTGTCCGTCAACTTGGACCTCTTATGTTAATGTTTCTCCTCTGCGGAGCGCAACCTTTTACCAGACTTCGTTAACGAGACCTTAACAGCGACCAGTTTGTCAGATGCCCACTGCCACAACCTTTAGACCAGTTGTAGGACCAGCACAAGTCGGTGAGGCAGATCCTCGAATTAAACCATTATTATTTGTGTCCATATTTTCATTTTTCTTGATGTGGTCTAGAAAATATCACAAAAACCTATTACGAACAATTTTATTAATTTACCCAGTTGGCAACGTCCTCGAGCCATCCTCAGTGACGGAGCGATGACATGTCAGAGTCACACCTGACATCCACAAGACATCTCTATGTACTGGGTTGAGGACAGTTTCGTACAAATTTTCAAAATGTCCTCACTCAAAGTCAGCAGTGGTCAGGGCTGACCTTCTGGGGACGTGTCACCTAAGACTTCTTTGGGGAAATGTCTGACATAGGTCATGCGAAAATACAAAAAATTTTCGTATTTCCTTTAGTTTTTACTTTTATCCATTTTCCTTTATAAATTATCTTTCTCATATTTAGAAAAAACTTTTCGCCTTTTTTAGTCCCAACTGGATTTGAACCTGGAACCTCCAGTTTATTAGTCCTGCACCTAACCACTTGTTCCAAACTTTATTTTTAAAATTGTTTGTCTATTTATTACTTTTATTCTACTTGTTAGATTTTGATTTTATTTTAATTAAGTCGATAATATTGCCATCTTTTTCTTGGAAATTAAAGAGTTGCCCAGATTTAAAATTCTAAGTTAATATACTGCTATTCTGAAGACATTTCCTTTTAGACGTCTAATAGTACATTCAGACTGACTTTGAAACCTCGTTGAAAATACGTATTTTCATTTTCAAAACTCAGCCGTTCACACCTGAAAAATTTTACACTTATCACGTTTTCAAAATTTACCGAACAAAATTCGCGACTATACCGGCTTAAAAAACACACAATTAATTAATTTACGGGATATTTTAAATTAATTTATTAAAATCTTTTGTTTATTGTTGTTTTTTATTCAAATATTTAAATATTTTTAATTTTTTTATTTTTGACACTTTCTTTAATTTATTTTCTTGTATTACACAGAAAAAAAATATGGAGGAAACAAATTTGAGTAATCACTTGTTTAATTTTTTAAAAAAAATTTGAGTAATTTTTTAATTGACGCAATTAAAAATTTACTCAAAAATTGAAAATAAAATTTGAGTAAATAATTTAATACAAATTTAATATTTTTTTTTATTTATTTTTTTTTTCTCTTGGTGTTTTGAATTCTCATTTAGTTTATTGTTTTTTGTATATGTATATGAAAGTTTTGAAATCATCTTTATAAAATTGTACTTTGTCTTGAAGACATAAGTATATTTGGTAAAGTTTGTAAAAGCAATTTTTTTGGAAAAAAATTAGAAACTTTTTAAACTTTTTAAAAAAATAATTTGATACATTTTGAGTAAATTTTTACTTGACACAATTAAAAAGTTACTTAAAAATATTAAAAAATTTTAAGTAAAGATTTAATTGTGTGAATTAATAATTTACTCAAATTTTTTATTAAGCATTTAATAATTTTTTATTAAAAGTTTACTCAATACTATTAAATCGTTTACTGGTGGAAAATTGAGTAATTTTTTACTCAATAGTATTAAAAATTTACTCAAAATTTTTTTTTATTTTTTTCTGTGTATAACAGTTGTAAAAAAAAGGAGAACTATGAAATTTAAAAGGTTTCGATCGTACATTCGTTGAAACCTCGATACAAAAAGGTTTCAATTTGTGTGGGAAAATACGTATTTTCAAATGAGGTTTGGCTCGAAACCTCGTTAAACGGGGTTTCGACGCCAATGTGAATGCACTATAAGAGGAATTGTCCACACTCTTAAAGCAAACATTCAGTGCTGACAATGTTAGGACATGTCATCAAGGATTGCCTATGATTTGTCAGAACCTGAAGACATTTCCTCAAGGAATCACTGTGGAAATTTCCTCAGTGACACATTTTCCAACTGGGTAACTATTAGCACGAAGTTAAACCTACACTCTAATCAAAATTTGTTGAAATTTACCCAATTTATAGTAGGAAACTGGACTCCTACTATAAATTGGGTAATTTTACTCTGAATGTGTAAATTGAATAAATTGACCATTAGTGGTTAATTTAACTAATAAAGAGGTGAATAAATATCAAAAAACAAAAAAAAAAAAAAAAACATTCGGCGCCAGCCAGCATCGAACTCGACACCTTCCGATTTGAAAGTACACTTCTTAACCACTACGCTACGGAAGGTTATACTTTTATCTGGCGTTTTAGTTATTTAACATGTGTTTATGTATGTTGGTTGACAATTTTATTTACACATTTGTGTGTAAAATACTTGAATTAACGGATAATATTTATAATTTGCTGTGTTTAATTGGTTTAAAAGTATTTTACGCATTTTGTGCTGATATTAACACAAAATGCGTGCTATTCAACCAAAATTTACCCAATTTATAATAGTAATTTTACATGCGTTTTTTAGAGTGTAAAACACGTCCACACCTTTTAACAGTTGTACGAATATAATTTTCCTTGTAGTTTTACTACTTTTTTTGGTATTTTTTTTACAGAAATTTTAGTAAAAAAATTTTAATTTTAGTAACGACGATTATTTTTTTTTAAACAAGAAAATATATTTTTTTATTTATTTTTTATTTAGAAACTTAAAAAAAACCTATTGTGTGTGTGTTTAAAAAATATTTATTGCAGTATTGTGTGTGGCTGTTGTGTTTTTTTTTTAAATATTCATTTAAAAAATAAACATTGAGCAGTCAACACAGCAAAACAATTAAAAAAATTGCCGAAACAAATTTCTAATAATACGAAAAACTTTATGATTGATGTTATCGATATATACGAAAGGGAGGATTGTCTCTGGAACACAAAATGTGACAATTATCTTAATCCGTTATTAGTATGCAGGGCTAACAAAAAAAACTGTTGAAGAAATTTCAGAAGCAGGACCCTCTTGAAAGTTTAATTTCAATGAAAAAAAAAAATAAGAGAATGGTTAAACAGTGTAAAGAGACTACTGAAATAAGGAAGTCCTGCAAAGCTGTGGTACTTTAAACGATTTTAATTTTTACATGAAATTTTAAATGAAAAAAATAATCTTGAGGAAACCGATAATGAAGATGGTTTCATTTTAGAAACCCAAGTTTATGAAAGTCAGATTACGGATTTTTTAGAAAACTTTCAATCCGATTATATTACGTTGGAAAACACTGAATTCGACCAAGTTTTTTGGACAAAATTTCGTCTGTGTCAGCAGCAAATGTTGGAAATATTTTTTTGATGGAAAATGTTATATTTTATTTTTAGTACCAAAAGGTACATAAAAGTAAAATGTATTTATTTGATGGAAAATTTTAAAATTTTGGAGAATGTTGTAGTCGTAAAAGCATTTGAAAATGAGGTTGATTATGTTCCCGATAAGGAGGGAAACGATGCAAAAATTGCAAATGTAATAACTAAAGAATTACTTAAACTAAATTCAAAATGGAAAAGAAGAGCTGAATTCATAATTCGCGATATACTTCAAAAGGGTTTATGGGGAGAATTAAAACCAGATGATAAATTTGAGTTTAAATTGTTCCCTTGAACTTTTTTTTAAAGTATATGTTAATTGTGAACTTTGCTCTTATTTTCTTTTTTGGATTTAGTTTTTATTTAAAAGTTACTAAATTTGCTATTTTTAATACACCTACGTCAAATATTTTCGGATTGACTATTGTCCAACAAATCGGATATCTCACTTTTATAAACTAGGGTTTCTAAAGTAAAACTTTCTTTTAAAATCTGTTTGTCTGTTTATTAAATTAAATGGTCCGATTTTGCTCATTTACGAACTTAACCTGCCTATTAACATAAGACAAATGTCTGGAGTCTAGCTCTTTTATTTTGGTCTGCATCGTGTTAACTTCAGACGGACGGACATACAGACGGATGGACGGACATCGCTAGAATGTCTTAGAATCGATCACTGATCATAAATATATATGCTTTATGGGGTCCTAGACCGATATTTTGAATGACAAAGTGAGTATACCCCCATACTGTAGTTGGAGGGTATAACAATTTTAATTAAAGTTATTTTATGTATGTATACTGATGTGCGAAACATAACCAATCATATGACTGTCAAATTTTGTTCCAAATTAATTGATTTTTCGAAACATTTTTTTTTTTTCACCGGTGAAAACACAAGCTATCATTAACAAACAAAATTGTTGTAAGCAAAAAGTGTTGCCAGAAACTTTTTACCTTATTTTCCTAATCTTTCAACGAAAATACCCAAAACAAAATTCAAATCCCCAAATTTGTCCCCAAAGCTCATTTGCTCTATTGATTTATTTTCATTTACATTAAAAAAACAAGTAAAACAGTTAAATTCGGCCTTGCCGAATGTAGTGATACCCTCCACAATTTCAAAAAGATTATTGCAAAAAACTTTATTTAAAAGTTAATTACTTTTGAAAAAAAATTTAAAAAAAAATATCCGTGAAAAAAATTTTGGGAAAAAAAATCCGCGATTTTTTTCTTTTTTTTTGTCAAAAAATATGTTCGTCCTTGTTAAAATACCATTTGATGTTCAATTATGTTCACATATGTCAACCAGAAGCCGAATTAAAGCATTTTGTATTTTTAGGTTATGTTGAATGTACTGAAATTTTTGAGGTGTGCTTACATTTTCGTTCATAACTTTTGAACCGCTGAACCAATATCGCTCAAATGCAATACCAAACTTCTCGGGAGAACTTCCAATAAATATGTTAAGTTTCAGTCATCTCTGTGCAATATTTTGTCCGCGACAGCATTTTCCACAGACAGACAGACAGACAGACGGACAGACGGACAGACGGACATCGCTAGAATGTCTTAAAATCGATCGGGCATCATGAATATATATACTTTATGGGGTCCCAGATCGATATTTCGATGAGTTACAAACGGAATGACAAACTTATATATACCCTCTATCACTAAGTGGAGGGTATAAAAATAAGGTTATTTCCATGTTCTGAAATTTTCTGAGATATTTTTCGTCTTGTTTTCGAGAATTTTTTTTTTAAAGATTGCACAATGTTTTATTGCTTATACGCGTACGTCATATACCCCATAAAAAAATAATAACTCTGTTAAACTACACCATACACAGAAAAAATTTGAAACGAATTTCAATCAACAAAAACGCGGATTCAATCAATTTTTTGATTGAAACTCCTCCAATTAAAAAAATTGTTATACCAATCATCAAATTGTAGGTGATTGATTGAAAATTATTTCAATCAAACATTTTTTCGATTTTGATCAAAAATTTGATCAATGTTTTGTTTAAAGTCAATCAAAATAATGATTGATTAAACAAATGAATTGTAAGCTTATGACAAAATTATCAAAAAATTCATCTTTTTTGCTTTCCAATATGTTGCCAACAATAAAAAAGTAATTCCCGATTATTGTGTATATTTTGGAACTAATCTATTCAAATAAATTAAAGCGAAAAAAAAATCTGGTATTTTGAAAATTTGTAACAAAAAATAGCAAAAATTTCAATCAAAACATTGACTGACTCATTTAAATTTTGGTGATCAATACATTTAATTGAAAATTGTTAGCCAATAATTTTTTGTGTGTACTTTTCCAGCTAGAAACATTTCTTGGTAAAAAGATTTGGACAAAAAAACTATTAATTTACAGAGTTTCTAGTAAAATATTGGTTAAATAAAGCACAATTTAACAAAGAAAACTCTGTAAATTTACATAAGTATATTTGTAAAAGACATTTGATGCAACTAAATTCTACAGAAAAAAAAACTCTGTAAATTTACAGAGTTCAGTAAAATAAATGTTTTTTTGTAAAATTTTTATAAGATTTTTGAAAATATATTTTTTTGTACTTTTTTAACACTTTCTCAAAAAAAAAAACAGATAAAATGTTGGTGTTTTTACAGAAAACTCTGTTTTTTACTATGAAATTAAGATAACATAGAATAAGTAAAAATACGGACAAAACTTAGTAAGTACTTTGGTTATAAAAAATACAGAGTATTTCGCTTAAATCTGTATTTTAGCAGATAACTCTCTTAAATATCTGTAAAATTAAGATAACAAAGTAAAAGGTAATATAACAGATAAAACTTTTATTTTTTGTCACAACATAATACAAAGTATTTTCATTAAATCTGTTTTTCGACAGAAAACTCTGTCAAAGGTCTGTTGAATTGCGATTACAGTAATTTTACAGAGTATTTTACAGAGTTCTTATTTTAAGTGTATGAAATCATCATAGACAATCTTTAAAAAAAATTTCTCGAAAACGGTGCAAAAACTATCTTTAAAAATTTTAGAACAGATAGAAATACACCTTAATTTGTTATATGTACATATCGTTAAACTATATTCAATTTGAGCTATCTAAAAAAACATAACTATTCAGGAGAGCAAAAAATCCGTCGCATTCGCGTATTTTTAAACTTTTTGTCGGCCGATCTTTTACAATATTAATTAATAATTACACCCAAAAAAAAAACGTGGGTATTCAATACTAAAAATTTAACTAATTTTAGTCCAAAAGGACCTAGTGCAGAAATTGGTAACCAATACTAAAATTTTTAACTAATATTAGTAAAAACCAGTAAAAATTACTAATGTTAGTACTTTGAAGATACTAAAATTAGTAACCAATTAGTAGATTTTGGTACAATATCACTTACTAAACCTTTTACTGTAGAATTATTTTGAGTGTACTACTAAATTTTACACGTGCTTTGGTTGTAAAAATTCGTATTATTCGCTGAGTTAGAGCATATAGCTCAACCTTTTTTATTTGAAATTAATCAACCTAAGCAGATAGCTCACTAAATATAGACTTTAAAGCTTTATAACTTTTTAACGGATTATGATAAAAATGTGAATTTGGTACCATATTCCTCAGTTTTTAAAGCCCTTCCATTACAGGTGTTAAAAAAATACTTTTTATTTTTTTTTTAAATCATGATTTTTTCGCGCTTTATCGCCATTATTTGGAATTTTCGTGAAGCTTGCGAAAAATGTCATAACACTTGTGTTTGCTGTACAATCGACTGGGCAAATAAAATATGCAAAAAGTTTAACCAGTTTTGCTCCACATCGAAATATGGGTCAAAAACCGCGTTTTTAACCGCTGAAAGGAGTTAAAGCTTTCCCAAAAAAAAAAAACTGCCATTAGTTTTATTGATGGAAACACCGTACAAAAAGTGATAATATAAAAAAATTTAAATTTAAAAGTTTTCCCTAGTAAACTATACTGTAGATAGCTCAAATTTTTATTTATAAAAAAACATGCTTTCACTTAGCTCATGCTATTTTTGCAATAAAATAGTCTTAAAATAATTTTTTTGTTCTGAAATTAATACCATAGATGACACTTATGCCAGCGAACATTTTGCCATCAAAAACTCATTTACGTCAACCGAGCAGATAGCTCAAATTGAATATAGTTCCACGATATGTATTTTTTTCATTTGTTCACTAGTGTAGTTAAAAATTATTTGGTTTTCAGAAAAAAATTATTTGAATTCCCAAAAAAATGTTCCCAAAGTCCCCAGATCCCTCCCCACTAAAATCTTTTCCCAAGTTGAAGTTGAGATCCCCATTTTGGGGACAAATTTCCTTATCTGGCAAATCAAAATAAACGGATGAACATCTTTGGTTTTTCTAATGTTTTTTCAGTCACCGGCCAAACAACATTTTGATATTTTTTTCTTTATTTTAAAATTTCCAAAAAAAAAAAAAAAAATCAACAATGAGTGGCGAGCGCGTTTATAATTTCGAAAATCCAAAATGGTTGGAGGACTTTATTTACATAAACGTAAATAATCCTTGCATCTAGGACCAACGTGTCCCTGAGTACAAAAAGAAAAAATATTTAGATCCAGTTTACCTGCTGCTCATCGATGGCATACGGCAAGTAGACCCTAACACCACCATAACAACTGTAGGGAAACACATTCAAAAACTAAAGAAAAAAATCTGTGCGTGTGACACCCGCAACTCCTTTTGCTCATTTTATGAAAAATTAAAACCAACTATTGAATATGACAATAGTAAGAAAAAAGAATGCATTAAAATTATTTTTTGAAATTTATTTTGAAACAGAATTTATGTGGAACGAAAGCCACAAGAACTCAAAAACACAAAAATTAGAAAAGACGTGTTCTCAAAAATGTTGGCAGTTTTTCAAGAAATTAAATCAGCGTAAATCAGACACACAGAAAGAATTGAAAATGAAAGTCAATCAAGAAAAACGCGGATTAAATTAATTTTTTAATTAAAACTCCTCCGATAAAAAAAATTGTTAAATCAATCATCAAATTGTAGGTGATTAATTGATTTTTATATCAATTAATAATTTTTTAAATTTTGATCAAAAATTTGATCAATTTTTTATTTAAAGTCAATTAAAATAATGATTGATTTAACAAATGAATTTTAAGCTTATGGAAAAATTATGAAGAAATTCATATTTTTTGCTCTCCAATATGTTGCCGACAATAAAAAAAAAGTAAAACCCAAGTATAAAGTATATTTTTGAATTAACGTATTCAAATAAATTGAAGCGAAAAAAATTCTGGTATGTTGAAAATTTGCAATTTGATAGTTAAAGAAAATAACAAAAATGTTGATCAAAACAATAATTGACTTATTTAAATTTTGTTGATCAATAGATTTAATTGAAATTGTTTAGCCAATAATTTTTTGTGTGCATTTTACAGGTTGTAACTCACTTGAAATGCCAGATTCGGTTTCAAAAATGCCAGATGCATCTCCCATCAGCATAAAATCGGTCAGATGAATATCAACGTCTTCCAGATTCTCCTCCCAGCCGACTCTGCCACTGGCTTGGCTGCGTCCAAAATAGGTTTCTGGCCGCCCTTGTAGACATTGACTCTTATATAAAAAAGACAACTCCAAAAATTCCGTCAGTCCTGGGTAAAAGCGGAAGTGAATCCTCATTAACCAAGACCACTGCTTGACGACGGCTGTAGTGATGCGGAATTTAACTCCCTTTGGGTTAAATTCCAAATCAGGACACACATTTTGTATTTCGGGTTCGTCTATAGGAGCCCAAATTTGGACACGGCGAACTCCTACAACTATTTAGACACCGTTTCTGATTCCATTACGGGAATCCTTGGGGTCTGTCCGAGTATTAAAATAGTCGTTGCCGGGGACTTCAACGTGCACAATTCGTCATGGCTGCGCCATTCTAGACATACGACTCCCGAGGGCGTATATGTTGAGCTCTTTTCTGCACATAATCACCTAGTAAATGAATGAACCAACACACATTCCGTGTGTTGAAGGGCAGTTTCGACCTTTTTCTCACATCGCATCCTGACAAATACGAAGTTGAGACACTTGCCTCTCTCGGAAACGCGGATCATAACCTCATTTCTGCATCCTTTTCATTTTCGGACCTTCGTGGTGCTTCAAAAAAACTGGAAACTCTGTTTTCTTGATGACAATGTTAACGCTGCGGATAAAATGATAGTAAATGTGATAAGCTAGGAATGAAAATATTCATTCCATCTAAGCAAATTTCGACTTAATCAAAACATAAGTGCTGGTTTAATCAGACTTGCAGGAATGCAGTCAGATCCGGAGAGGATACGTTCAGTTATTGGCGTAATGACAAAAATCCAGTTACTGACCTAATTTCCTAATACCAACACAATGCATTGCATCCCCTGAGTGTTGGCTCAAAGTAAAAAAAAAACTGCGTTGACAGTTGACAGGAGCCTTGAGAGTATGCCTGTGCTAGATACGCGCGTTGCCGAAAGTTTGTCCTGTTCCTCAATGACTCATTTCGCCCATAATAGCGATGCCCTCTCACGTTCGGAGAGCGTCGTTCCATCGAGTTGGCTTAGTATGTTTATTACACTGTAAGTAAAATTTAAGCTTTGGAAATGACACACAAAAACGCCGAGACACCCCAAATTATTTTTGGGTTATAGAATCCAGTGGTATACACCGTTTTAAAAAGTTAGCTAAAAATAACGAAATATTTCGATTTTAAAAAACAATTATAAAATACATCAAAATAAGAGCATGTCCGCTTGAAAATGGACGTCCATTATTTCTAGATATAAATTTTGACAAATAACAAGTCTTTAACAAGTCTCTTAAGTTTTCATTCAAATAAAACGAACAAAAATCTACTACTAATTTAATCGAAATATCTCTGGATTTTAGGCTAACTTTTCATAACGGGGTACACCACTGGATTCTACGACCGAAATTAGGTTGACGTGTCTCGGCGTTTTGGTGTGTCATTTTCACCTACTTAGCGCGAGTTTTTGAGTTTAAATTGAGTTAAAACCACAAATTCTGTTTTTGCGATGTGGTTTATTTTAAGTTTAACTTACTAATGATGGATAGTTAAACTAAGGTACAAAAACGTAAACAAACACCTTTGATTTTCAAATATCCTGGTTAGTGTTGCCATGTTGTGGTATTTTAATTGAAAAAATGTGCGATGAGGGCAACTATTCCAATTTGAAATGCGATATTTGGTATGGCAATACCGCGGTAACCTTCATTTGATAAACTTGAACTGAAAAACAGAATGCTTGGTTAAACTTGGTTTTAGTTTAATAAAGTTTATTAAAACTCCCATTTAAACTAAGTTTAAGCGATATGTCAAAAACGCAGCCCATCAGTGTTATTTTCAAAAAAAAAACCTTCTATGGTTGGGTCGGACCCTTGATGGCTTAAGTTTCTTTTTCTTTTTGAAACCAATATTAGGCTGAGCACCCCTACCAGAATCAAGGCTGGTCTCAACCTTTAGAGGATGGTCGTATACAGGGGGTGGACACAGGGGGCACGGGCCCCCTTTTCGATTTAAACAATTTTAAAATTTAAAAAAATGCATTTCTATCGAAATATCAGTAAAATATGTTTAAAAACATATAATATTGCTTTCATCTAATAAAATTTATGTCTCAGTATCATGAAAATAAAGTTTTACAAAAAAATTTCAAGTTATAAGATTCTAAGATACTTTTCCTATATGAAAATCTGTGATATTATATTAAAATCTGAGAAATTAATTGTGTTTATATGCATATTGTTGAACTGCAGATTTTATAACTGAATTTTTATTTAGTTCGGTTTGAGTCCATATTAATTATTTCTGAGAAAAAATAATTGTTATACAATGAGCAAATCTGAAAAAAAAATCAAGTGACAACACAAGCTTAGTGGAGATGTCGACAGCTTTCGGAAGATGCCATCCTTCCATCATCAGCACTCCTTCGATTGCCACACACTGAATGTGTGTAGCAATTTCAATGAATTTTTTTAGATTAAAACAAAGTAATTTTGAAAAATTGTTTAAATCTTTTTCGAATTTACAACGTAACAATATATATTTTTTTTAACAGAATATAAATTAATTTTAAAATTTAAGAATGCTAAGGCAAATTTAAAAATTTATTTTTTTTTTTTTAAATATTTTGTTTACCAATAATCTGGCCGCGTTACGACCTCAAAAGAACTCGCTACCTACTTTCTCTTAACAGAAGAGAATGTCGATTATTCACGGGAGTGGTCACGGGACACTGCCTAATTGCTTTCCACACAAGAACAATAAACCTTTTCTATTTAAAAATTTTTACAAATAATAAAATTGTTATACAATATAGATTAAATTTATAAATTTTTTAGGCAAAAAGTAACAAAAACCTAATGAAGCAAAAAAAAAAGTTTTTTGTTATAAGGTACATTAGACTGGCATTTTTCTGTATGGCAATTTTTTTTTCTCTCTGATTTTCAAAGTCCGGGCATTATTTTATTCTACTGGGCCTAAACATTGTATGGTACCAATTTGAGGTCAATCGAATTAAATTAACCAGTGGCGTCCGGCGGTCAAAGTTTTGGATTTTTGAAAAAATAAAAAAAAAAATATATCTTTCGACACATCAAATTTGTTAATTTTGATGCGCTGAGCACGAAAATCAAAAAAAAATTTAAAATCGGTCGAACAGTTTTCGAGATATCGCTATTTGAAATTTTCAAAAAATGGCGCCCCTCGATCAAAATTTTGGACTTTTGGAAAATTTCAACCAAAATTTTGGATTTTTGAAAATGAAAAATAAAAAAATAAAATATCCCGCGATACATTATTTTTATTAATTTAAGCATGCTGAAAACGAATATCAAACAATTTATAAAATCGGTAGAGCGGTTTTCGAGATATCGCCATTTAAAATTTGTAAAAAAATGCAAAATAGGCGGTTTTTTTAAGTTTAAGAAATTTTTTTTTAAAAGTCTAAAAATTTGTTTACTTTAACCCTTTCATAGAGCTTGATACAGTATTTAATGTAAGCCTAATTTGAGCCAAATCCGATCATTTTAACTCGTGGCGCCCTGCGATCAAAGATTACAGTTTTTGGTAAAAAGTTTGTAAAAAGCAAAAACTTTGATCGATGGGCGCCACGGATTAAAATGATCGGATTTTGCTCGAATTTGATTTAAGTGCAAAATTGTCTCAAACTCTAAAAAATGGCCGGCGGAATTAAATTTTGATACTTTTTTTAAAAAATTTCTTGAACGTAGGAAAAAAACGCCATTTTTTACAAATTTATAATGGCGATATCTCGAAAACCGATCGAGCGATTTTAAAATTTGTTTGATATTTGTGCTCAGCGCATCGAAATTAACAAATATGATGTGCCAAAAAAATATATTTTTTTAATTTTATTTTTTAAAATTTGTCAAAAATCGAAAACTTTGACCGCCGGGCGCCACGGGTTAATTTAATCCGATTGACCTTAAATTTGTACCATATAAGTTTTAGACCTAGGACAATAAAAATTTGCCCGGACACTTGGGAAAATCGAAAGTTGACAAAAAAATGCCAGTCTAAAGGTACATATGAAGGTTTCTATTTCAAACGTACCACGAAAAAAAAAATGTTGTTGGATCAAAGTCAAACTTTGAGAGCTTATTGCGCTATATGAAAGTAACAAATCGTGGAACAAAAGTTTTCGTTTTTCGGAAAAATGGGCGAGATAGGCGTGGTCAAACATGGTAAAATTGAGCAATTTTTGCATGATGTCGCTTTATATTTAATTTTTTCTACAGTAACTTAACGATTCTGAAATTTTCGAAACACATTTATTTTATAGTGTTTTGTATGGGCTATCGATTGGCATTATTAGTTTTTGGAAAAAATTCAGAACTATGTCTGAATTTTTCAAATGAAAAATAAAAATCGATGTAGCAAAAAACACGCCATTTTTAATTTCTTTTAAAAAACTTTTAAATTAAAGTTCATTTCATTCTCTACATCATATCAAATTTTCAGAGAGCAGTTATTTTTGGTTTTCGAGAAAATTGGCTTTAAAGTTTAATATGGTGTTTCTGTTAAACGGACGAAACAATACACGAACGAACGCTACCCGTACGAATTCGTAATGATATCAGTTTCCATAACATTTTCGTTTGATTACGTTATTTTTTTTCGTTAGTTACGTTTGTCTTGACCATTTGTCAAATTACAGTATTGCCACAAAGTTTTTTTTTAGTTTTTGTTTATTTTTTTCATACAAAAATTATCTAAACTAAAGGAAGTGGCACATCAACACATCAGCTAAAGAAAACAGCTGATCAAATTTCATGTTTATAAAAAAAAACATACAATTATAATCAAATCAGAGTTTTTTATTTATTATAGCTAAAAAGTTAATACAATTTTAATAAAAAAAAATGAAAACAATAATTTGTATGATGACCCGTGGCTTTTAAATTGTTAATATAAATTGGTCAAATTCGTATTTTTTTCACTGATTTGTTTTAATATACATTTTTTTCAAAGCATTTAGTTATAAAACATTCACATTTTTTAATTTTATAAATTAATAAGTATTACTTATTTTTGTTATAAATTCACATTTTTCACTTATTTTGTTAAATATTTCACAAAAAACTCCTTAACGAATGGTATTTTTCATTCGTGTGGTTTTGGCGTTTTTGACATTTCAATTCGTGTTGTAGAAACGGAAAAATATGAAGAAAAATGACAACTTTTACGTTTTCGTTCGACTAAAATGACATCCGCAATACAGAACCTCAAATTGATTTTCGTATGTCATTTGGACGAACGAAAATGAAAATTCGTATTAGAGAAACTGGACATAAATGTCTTATTTTATTTTCCATATCACTCATACGCCACGATACATTTATTTTTGCACTTACCAAAAACTTGTTTAATTCTGTTTAGATAACAGATTTAGAGCTGATTTGTCTTATTTATAGGAACTCGACTGTTTTATTGTTGACCAGAGACATACAGTGCCATCGCTTACTCGTCTTCTGTGTAATAAGAATGACAATTTTTTTGAACTTTAAAATCTTTGAAATGATGAAGAAGGTTTGTAAAATTTTTGAAGTGCAGACTTTAAAATATTTTTTGGAACTTGTCTACTTCTGATATATTTTAAATTTTTAGTTGTAAGGCAATGTGTTTAATATCAGAGTATTCTTAAAAATTAACAACGACTGTGAATATTGTTGCCTGGATTTATTCCAGTAAATGGCTAAGCGGCGTCCCAGAATTTCAACAATCATAAGGCAAAGATCACTTCTGAAATATTGTCATTTTATTGATATTGAATGCAACTTTGATACGAAGAATCTTGAAAAACAGTCGAGCTCTTATTATAAGTATGACAAATCAATTGAGTCCGGCCGAAACCAGTTTTTCGAGGCCAAACCGAAACCGAACCAAAACCGAAACTAAAAAAAAATTAATGCCTGGCTGAATAAAATTTTTATTTATTTCTTTTTTAAAATAAATATACAGCACTTAATGTTTTTAAACCATCGGAATTGTTGTATTTATTAAAAAATATATATATTTTTAAAAACTTACAAAAAAATCATATTTAAAAAAACTTAAAAAAAATTGTTCATTAAATCTGTAGATTAAGAAAAAAAAAATCATTTGAACTGTAACAGTACCACGTTAATAGGAAATCCTTGTTACATTTTTAAAATGAACTGAATCAGGTGTAATGATACTCGAAATTGAAAAATTCAGCAACTTTTTTATATATTTTTTAAAATACTAAAATTTTGGCGAATACCGAATAGAGGCCGAAACCCCATTATTCGGCCGAAGTCGAGAACGAAACCGAATATTCGGTTGGACTCTACAAATCAGCTCTAAATCAATTATCTAAATAGAATTAAACAAGTTTTTGGTAAGTGCAAAAATAAATGTATCGTGGCGTATGAGTGATATGGAAAATAAAATAAGACATTCAAACTTTAAAGCCAATTTTCTCGAAAACCAAAAATAACTGCTCTCTGAAAATTTGATATGATGTAGAGAATGAAAAGAACTTTAATTTAAAATTTTTTTAAAAAAAAATAAAAATGGCGTGTTTTTTGCTACATCGATTTTTATTTTTCATTTGAAAAATTCAGACATAGTTCTGAATTTTTTCCAAAAACTAATAATGCCAATCGATAGCCCATACAAAACACTATAAATTAGATGTGTTTCGAAAATTTCAGAATCGTTGAGTTACTGTAGAAAAAATTAAATATAAAGCGACATCATGCAAAAATTGCTCAATTTTACCATGTTTGACCACGCCTATCTCGCCCATTTTTCCGAAAAACGAAAACTTTTGTTCCACGATTTGTTACTTTCATATAGGGCAATAAGCTCTCAAAGTTTGACTTTGATCCAACAACATTTTTTTTTCGTGGTACGTTTGAAATAGAAACCTTCATATATAAAAAATTAAGAAGTAAGTTTACTTAATTTTTTTAAATGAGGCTCATTTCTGTTAGGTTGATGTCGTGTTCTACTATTTTTGAAAGTCAGTAGTTCCATTTTTAAGAATTTTGTATTTTTATATAGCAAAACTGTAATATAAAAATTTAGAAGCGTTATACGGTGTTCGTAATTATCGTCTTTGTCGAACCATGTTCCCAAACCATTCCGTTTAGAAAATTCTTCATTAATTTCAATGTTATCTATAATTGACTGCCGAAGATTTAAAACATGATAATTATTTTTAAAAATCTTTTATAGATATCAAAAATCGCCGAAGAAATTTCTAAATAAATGCTGCTGGAAACAACTAACGTGTTTATATTATGCGCTTTTTCTTTAAAAAATACATTTGCTGATTCTGCAGGTCCTGTTGCAGATTTTAGAAAAATGTCACAACCAATTTTTTTTTAAAAGATTTTAAATATTGTGTAGCCCGTATAAATGGGAGCACAATATTTTTTTCCACCTCATCTACTTCAACTGGCAAATTTTCTACATTTGTAATGTCATATGGATCGTCGTCTAAATCTAAATCAAAAGCAAGTTCCTTTCCCTTTGTCATCAGGGTGGTATTGCTTGTGGATACAGTCGTTTTGTCCTCGCTAACTTCTTGTACGGCATACGAGTACTGCAGAAATACGTCTTTGCAGTTTTTATTGCAGTCATAATCATAGGTGGTAATTTTCATCGATGTTATCCTTCCAAGAATATATTGGAGTTGATTAATCGATGGATGTGAGTTGCAACCGCCACGCTGCCGTACTTTGAAAAACAAATTTTCGATTGCGTCTTGGTTAAATTTTCCAAAACAAATAAATGAAACATCGTCTTTAAAGCCATTTAATGTTATAATGAAGCCATGGACCCACTTGCATTGATTCATTGTCTCAAACTTAAAAGATTTTAAATATATGATGAAATTATCAATATACTCAATTTTTTTATCCTTATCGTCTCTTTCTAAAGGTCTTTTCTCCCGGTTTTTATCACTTTTATTTTTTGAATTTAAAATGTCGAAGATTTTATTAAACTTGAGTATAAACCTTGCTGTGGTTTGAACTTTTGGCAATAAATCGGCGTCAAAAAAATTTTCCTCTTTATATCGGGGTTCTATTGTTGAATCGACACTGCCACTAAATAGCTGAGTAGCTCGCGAAACTTTCATTTTTTCAAAACCCGTTGGGGCTAAATGAGAGTCGGTTAATTTTGGCATCGACCGCAAATGCAAGTCAACTTTATCAGCTTCATAGACAGCCTTGATAACATCAACATTTGCAAATCCGTCATTTGTCTCAATTTCATGTTCGACAAATGAGTTTCTAGCGGATTTGTGGCAGTAGTCGTAAAGAACAAATATTTTATTCCCGTTTGCACTTGTGAAAAATGTTTGCTCTTCTGACAAACCGACTTTATTTGCAAACCCAACATTTGAGAGCACCAACTCTTCGGCTTTTTGGATATTTTCGCCCACAATGTCCATTATATTTTGTTCTAAAAGAAATAAAATATGCCTACAATAATTGATCTGTAAAAAAAAAAATTGTAAATGCGTTAATAATTCAAATCTACTAATAAGTTACATACACTCAAAATCTACTAATAAGTTACATACACTCAAAATATTATATAGAAATATAATCTCAATTCAACAGATATTTGACAGAGTTTTCTGTTAAAATACAGATTAAAAGAAAATACTTTGTATTTTGTTGTGACAAAAAAACAAAGTTTCCTCTCTTATATTACTTTTTACTTTGTAATCTTAATTTTACAGATAATTAACAGAGTTTTCTGCTAAAATACAGATCTAAGCAAAATACTTCGTATTTTTTATATAACCAAAAAAGTTTTCTGTTTTGAGTAGTTTTTGTTTTTGTTACCAAACATCAAAATTTTGTTTGAATATTTTTTTTTTTTTTTTGAGAAAAAGTTGAAAATGTAGCAAAAAAAGTTATCAAAATTTTTTTTTTCAGAAATCTTATAAAAATTTTACAAACTAACATGCATTTAACTACACTCTGTAAATTTACAGAGTTTTTTCTGTACTTTTTTTGCATCAAATGTATTTTACAAATATATAGTTTTCTTTGCTAAATGGTGGTATAGTAGTTTTCTTTGCTAAATGGTGGTCTATTTAACTAATATTTTACTAGAAACTCTGTAAATTAACAGTTTTTTTTTGTCCAAATCATTTTAAAGAGTTTTTTAGTAAAATTACCAAGAAATGTTGTTAGCTGGAAAAGTATGGTGTACTCTGTTAAATTAGCAGAGTTTTTCTGTAATTTAACATAGTTATTATTTTGAGTGTATTACAAGTATTTCAGTAAATTTTTTGTATCCTTAGTTTTACAGAATTTTTGTTAGTTTTTTTTTTTTAAATATATTTTAATAATTTATTTTACTACTTTTCAGTCATTTTATTGGATATACAATACTTTTTCCGTTTTTAGTTAGTCTTAAAAATATGCGTTGCTATTTGTTTTATCCCCAGTTACTTACGCTTTACATTTCCTGTTGCATAATATCCTAAGATATACTTCCAGTTATTAAAAACACCCTTCAGCATTAACACCAATGCCTTCGATGCTAGTGTTTTTGAGCGGTTCCCCTTGCTCAGGTCAACAACGCCATCAACTCTGTCCGTATTTTTATTATGAATTAGATCCTGGGCGACTGATACCACATCTAAGAGAAGCCAGCAAAAACATGGTAATGAGTTGTGAAAAGTAATCATTACCAAGTACATTATTTATAATGAGTACCCATTACCATTAACATTATTTTAAGCCCAAAAGTAAATACTTCTCAGTAATATGTTATTAAAGCACCTCTAAGTAATAATATCTACTTGCACTTGCAGTTTTTAACCTTTACAATTCAATTAACTTTAAAAGTACTTAAAAACTTAATAAAAATTAAGCAATTTTTAAGTTTTAGTAAAAACAAGTTAACTTTTAAAAGTTTTAATTAACTAATTATTTTACTTCTTATCGGTAATGGGTTTTTACTCCTTATTTGTAATCCGAGGCAGTAACTACTTATTTATCTCCATACTCTTCACTAGTTATTTTTGTCTCACGCCCTTGTTAAAATAATTAGTGTTTCATTCAATAAGTAACTACTTATTAACATCTGTTTCGGATTACAAAACCCATTACTAGTAATGCCCATTTTTGCTGGGAAGTATATATTCTTTTTCTTTTAGGGTTGATTTTTCCTTCAAATCTTTTAAATATTTCCAAACATCCTCGTTGATTCCGGACTTTACGTATTTTATTGGGCGGTAGTTCCATAGAGAAGTTTTGGAGGGCATTTTAAAATGTAAGCTATCCCTCATAAAAAATATGCCTTATTTGAGAGATACTCAATATTTTGACAAATCATTTTAAAATCATCACTATAATTTTGAACACCGGAGACTTTATGCCTAGCAAAAATAATGCTATCGCGGCTTTCTTTTTCTGACGGTGTAATAGATTTATTAATTAGTAGTTTTAAATCCTTTATTTCCGAAAGCATTGTCTCAATACCTAGGCTGTTTGGCATTTTTCTAGCTCAACCACTTTTTCGTCGTAGAGGCGGCCATAGTCGCATGATCTGCAATACGATGTTGATGACATGTTTTCTTTTTTAAGTTAAATTCTAAAGAAATTAGAAAATAAAAAAATGTTAATAGAAAAATTTAGAAACGTCATCAAATGGGATCGCACTAAAGGTGGCTTCAGACTATAATATTTGTTATAATATCTGTCAAAATTTTGTGTAAAACCTATAAAATAGTATGGTGTAAACACAAATCGGTATAAAACCAAGAGAAATACGGATTGAAAAATGACAAGCGGATACGTATTCTCATTTTTAGAAATTTCTCTAAAAATGAGAAAACGTAGGCACCATGAAAAATGGCCCCAACGCCAAAAATGAAAAATGGCCCCAGTTTTGGGGTCTTTTTGAAAATGAAATTTCACCCCACTTTGAAATATGAAATATGGCCCCAATTCTGTGTGAAAAAATGCCCCAAAAAATTAGAACCATTTTTCTGAAAATGAAAAAAGGCCCCAAATTGCAATATGAAAAATGACCCCACAAAAAAATATGTATTTTTCCCAAACCATTATAAATAAAATTTTCATTCAGTCAATTTCATTTCAGTCAATAATTATAAATTGTAATTAATAATTATAAATTTAAAATAACTCCCAATGAAATTATTTTTTTTTATTTAAAACTTTTGAGTTGTATTAACGACCTGAAAGATATTATTAACGCTTTCGGGCTGCTGCTTATGCTGGGTATACATCATTGGATTTTCGTATGATTTTACTTTGGCACCCATTATAGTTCTCATGAATATTAATATCTTAAAAGCACCCGTGTAAGAACTTCCATATAATTAAGTGAACTTAAACAAAGGTAAAAAATATATTCCATTTCATCAACCCATTCGAAGAAGTAGGAATCAATTATATTATTTGATGACTTATCGTTTCTAGGATCCTGTATAATGGCAGTAGCAATAATGGCACCATGAAAAATGGCCCCAATGCAAAATGGCCCCAACGCCAAAAATGAAAAATGGCCCCAGTTTTGGGGTCTTTTTTAAAATTAAAATTTACCCCACTTTGAAATATGAAATATGGCCCCAATTCTGTGTGAAAAAATGCCCCAAAAAATTAGAACCATTTTTCTGAAAATGAAAAAAGGCCCCAAATTGCAATATGAAAAATGACCCCACAAAAAAATATGTATTTTTCCCAAACCATTATAAATAAAATTTTCTTTCAGTCAATTTCATTTCAGTCAATAATTATAAATTGTAATTAATAATTATAAATTTTAAATAACTCCCAATGAAATTATTTTTTTTTTATTTAAAACTTTTGAGTTGTATTAACGACCTGAAAGATATTATTAACGCTTTCGGGCTGCTGCTTATGCTGGGTATACATCATTGGATTTTCGGTATGATTTTATTTTGGCACCCATTATAGTTCTCATGAATATTAATATCTTAAAAGCACCCGTGTAAGAACTTCCATATAATTAAGTGAACTTAAACAAAGGTAAAAAATATATTCTATTTTATCAACCCACTCGAAGAAGTAGGAATCAATTATATTATTTGATGACTTATCGTTTCTAGGATTCTGTATAATGGCAGTAGCAATAATACATATTTCTTTTGTTAAACTTTAAAAGCATAAAGGTGTGATGAAAGCGCCGCAGGAGAAAAATTTTTACAAGAGATTTTAACAAAAAATTAAAAAAAAATCGCGAATTTTTTGTTAAAATCTCTTGTAAAAATTTTTCGCCTGCGGCGCTTTCATCACACCTTTATGCTTTTAAAGTTTAACAAAAATAAAATAATTAACTTAAATAACGCGGAAATAAAATTTAGGTACGTTTTTATAATACCGAAATACCAACGGACCTCAGAGTCCATGTGTGCTGACGTAAATCGTAAGCAACTACTTAAAACCTATAACAAAATGAAATTTACATTTCAAATAATCTATCCAAGTTCCTTCCTACTTTTTGTTTTGTCACTTCAGATTTTTGTTTTTTTGTTTGAGAAATCACATAAAAAATATTAAAACAAAAAGTACTGCTGCCCAAAAAAAACTTTATTTTGCGATGAGGGTGGGTTTAATGTTTGTTAACCCCAAGTCCGACCTAAGGCCGGCTACGCAGAAAAACTTTAAAGCAAAAAAAAAAATTTCACAGAGTTTTTGTACACATATTAATAAATACATTCCAATTGTTAAAAGTCTTAATTTAAATACGACGGGGATTATGTGGAAATAATTTTACTATTTTTATTGAATTTGGGGCCATTATGCATTCTGCAAAATAATCCCAAATCAAGAAATGAAAAATGGCCCTAGAAATTTTGGGGTCTTATTAAAATGAAAAATGGCCCCAAAATTAATATGAAAAATTACCCCAAATAACTAGGAAAAATGACCCCAAATTTTCATGTTGTTGTACTCCATATAAAAATTTGGGGCCATTTTTCATTTTCGTTTTGGGGCCATTTTGCATTGGGGTCATTTTTCATGGTGCCGAAAACGTATACGCTTTTCATAAGATCAGGGTTGTATTTGTTTTGATAATATTTAAGATGTGATGGTGTAAATACGCAAAGGATTTTTAAAAAGATTTTTTGACAAGCGGAGAAAATTTCGTATTATTTAAGATACGTATTTTCTTACGACTCAGTATTATAGTCTGAAGTGGGCTTAACAAACATCGCACGGTGCCCTGGCGGAGATTTAAATAAAATTTTGGTGTTACTCCAGTTTTTTTAAGCGGATTATGTTTTTAGACGATAAAAGAAAGAGAATGAGCCAAAAAATAAAAAAAGTACTAGGCTCTTTTTTTGCCCACCAAAAATTAAAAAAAAAACCCAAAAGAATTTATTCTTTCAAATGCATTCAATATACTAATTTTAAGAAAACCACAAATAACACTGTGCAACACAATTTTGTGTCTTGGATGGGACAAAAAATAATAAAGTATACCAATAGAATACGGAAATGCAAATTTTTTTTTTCATTTCGACTTTGAATATCCTCTTTGATACTTATATTGATCTTGTACAGACTTCAAATGCAAAAATTTTTTTTGCATTTTTAAATAAGCTGAAAAAGTGGAAGCTAAGTGTTTTTTGCATTTCTTGAATAAGCCAGAAAAACGGGAGTTTGGTGTTTTTTGCATTTTTGCATTTTTTTCCTTAGGGCCAGGTCTTTTGACGGTTTTTAAAATTGGGATTCTTCAGAAGAAGGGTATAAATAAGAGGATATTCAAAATTCAAATGCAGAAAACGTTCTTGCATTTTTTGCATAAAAGGGAGTTGGAATAAAAATAAACCTTAAACAAAGCTAATCGTTCAACTGTTGACAAGTGTGAACTTGGTTTTTGTTTAACTACGTGCTTTTAATTGATTTACTAATATTGTTCGTAATAAGTTTTTGTTCGTAATAGGTTTTTTTGTGATATTTTCATGACCACATCAAGGAAAATAAAAATTTGGACACAAATGATACCGGTTTAGTTCGAGGCTCTGCCTCACCGGCTGGTGCTGGTCCTAGCACTGGTCTAAAGGTTGCGACCTTGGTAGGGGTGCTCAGCCCAACATTGGTGGCAAAAAGAAAAAGAAACTTAAGCCATCAAAGGTAAGGCCCAACAAGAGAAGGCTTTGTTTGAAAATAATTAAGAGACTAAGCCAACGCGATGGAACAACGCTCTCCGAATGTGAGAGGGCATCGCTATTATGGGTGAAAGAAAACATTGAGGAACAGGATAAACTTTCTGCAATGCGCGCATCTGACAAATAGGGCGCTGTTTCGGCCTCGTCATCAAAGTCTGGTAAAAGGTTACGCTCGCCAGACGAAAAACCTTTAGGTAAGAGATCTAAGGTGATCGGCAACGTCTGGTCTCAGTTTTTTAGTATAGTGGTGAAAGGTAGCTTCGTAAGGGCTGTGATCAAGAGGGGGACTGGGTATTGTAGTATCCCAAGGCACAAGTTGAGTTTAGTTGAACCAAAATTAAATGAAATCTACTTAAGGCTCCTTGAAAGTATGCCTGATTTTCTAACTACTAATGTCAACGCAGGTTGGTATCAAGGGCGAGTAAAGTTCACGTTAGCCAAGGGGAAGAGTTATGGCCTGGAGCCAAACTAAACGTTGTGGAAAAACATGATATCCCGTCGCAATCCAGAGCTCATGATTCTCATTGATTTCGATGGCTACAAGTGACACTGAAGTCATTCTGAAGATGATCAAAGTCTACAATCCTGACCTTCCAACTCAGAATTGGCAAATTGAAAGATTGGGTGAGATGGAGGACGCTCGTCGTCAAGCAGTGGTCTTGGTTAATAAGGAATCACTTTCGCTTTTAGCCAGGACTGACGGAATTATTAGATTTGGCTTTTTTTATATAAGAGTCAATATCTACAAAAGCCAAGATGCCTATTTTTGACCCAGCCAAGCCAGTGGTAGAGTCGGCTGGGGAGGTGAATCTGGAAGAGGTTGATATTCAGCTGACCGATTCTAGACTGATTGGATATGTGTCTGGTATTTTTTGAAACCGAATCTGGTCCCGAAAGCGACATCTATGATAACACGGAGGACAAAGCTAATGTCACGATGGCACAGTGGGGAAAAATGTCTAATTTTGCCTACAGGTCGCAATTCTTAACCGATTTTTTATTTTTTTTTATTTTAGCTAATAAAATTCCGCATCGATCTGTCATGGTGGATTTTTGAAAAAAAAATTCGGATTACTTTTTATATTTTCCTAAAGTTCAGAAAATTTTAATTTTTTCAGTATTTTTGCAATAAAAACTGTATTAGGAATGGCATGTGCTTTATAGACTAAATTAAAGGTATTGGAACCCCTTATCAACGACGTGGTTAGTATTTGAAAATACATATATTATTATATTGGTTTTTATAACCAGACAAAAATTCAAGAATTTTCACTTTTAAAAGCCTATATCTTTAAAAATAATGTACCAATTTCAATGAAATCTTTTTTAGATTAAAGATTATGTTTTGCTTAGACATAATTAGTACACAAATTTTTTTTTAAAAACTATTTTATTTTTTGCTTAAATTTTACCTTATGATTTTTGGAATTTTAAAATAATTTTTTAGTCTGTTTAAAAAAAAAAAAGTTGTAACATTGTAAATTCGATAAAAAGAGTTAAACAATTTTGCAAAAATACTTTATTTACCAATAATGGTTAAGAAAATGATAAGCTTTAATCTAAAAAAAAATTCGTTGAAATTGGTACATTGTTTAAAATGATATAGGTACTTAAAAGTGAACATTTTTAAGTTTTCATCTGTTTATAAAAACCAAAATAACAAAAAATTAACAAATGCTATTAATGTCGTTTATAAGGGGTTCAAATACCTTTAATTTTGTCCATACAGCTTATTTGTACCCTACCTATTACATTATTTTGAGCAAAAATTTAAAAAAAAATTAATAATTTTAAAAAAATATTCAAATAAAACAAAAACGATGACAGACCTATAAGGAATTTTATAAGCTAAATTCCAAAAAAAGAAAAACTAAAATCGGTTAAGAATTGTCGAAGCCCATGCAGTAAGGAAATGCGGATAGTTATGTTGCCTCCGATTCAGAACAGATGGGACACACATCTGGCTTATTCGAAACCGAATCTGGGGACGAATGCGACCTCTATTATAACACGGAGGATGAAGCCAATCACACGGTGGTGGAAAGAAAACAAAATGTTGCGGTTCCTACAAATAAACCTCCATCATTGTAGGGCAACCTTAGTTGCACTCTTGCTACGGCTGACAACAGGAGCTATTGACTTGGTTATTAGCCAATAGCCCTGGGTTTAAGTTGATGGTTGCCATGGGTGGGGGCTCACCAAGAGCCTGCATCTTGGTGAAATATAGCTAAAATATATTATTTTCATCCACTTTTAGTGATATGGATGTTACAGCGGCTAGCGGGAAGTCTATTTGGCTCGCCTCTGCGTATTTTCCTAATCCGTGGCCAATACCCCGGAGAAGGGTGGCGGTCTGCGCATATCATTCGATATGGGGAAGTACAGACACAAATGATAGAGGCGAGTCACTTTTGGAGATTTTGTTAAGCACTAACATGTATATTTGTAATAAGTGTAGTGAACCAACTTTAGATACAAGAACGTGCCAAGAGGTTCTTGTCGTAAAACTTGTTTTAGATACATTGTCTGATAGAATTGATGACTGTAGGGTTTTGGAAGAACATTCTTTCTTAGATCATCACTACATTAATTTTTTTACTCAGGGAGCGTGGCTCGGCTGAGACAGTCTCAAGAAATCTGAGGAGAACAAACTGGATGAAGTAGAGGGAGACTTTTTTTTGCTTTTGGGTGAAGTACCCTTGACTATATAAAAAATGTTTGTAATAGGTCTCTGGATGCGTCTTTCCCTTCTGCAAAGCCTAGGGGAAAAAGCCACCTTAGTGGTCAAATCATTTGCAGACGAGCAGAAATTCCTACAGAAAGCTCTTTATATCCTTTTGATTTTTCTCCATTTGAGATAGCCTCAATCCAGCTAGATTGCCCATCAATGTTGCGGACATTATTTCAGCATTTGTTAATTGATGTTGTTGGGTTTGGTTTTGCCATGTTAAAGCAGCAGCACCATCAATATAACCAACCGCACCCTCATTATTCTCATCCTCCTCATCCTCTTGATAATCATCAGCAATAAATTCGTTAAATTCCTCTACCACGTCCCATTCTTCATTTTTTTTATTTTCAAGTTCATACTCTAATGATGATGAAGTATCGCTAAATTAAAAAACATTCTCATTCCAACCCTTTCTTATTGCTCCTGTCTTCTTTTCTTCTTCCTTTTTCTCTTTCTCATTTATCATTTCTTTTTGGTTTTGCATTTGCACTTCCACTTCCATTTCCATTTCTATTTCGTTTTCGTTTTCGTTCTCCTTTTCGTTTTCCTTTTCCTTTTCTTTTTCCTTTTCCTTTTCCTTTTCCTTTTCCTTTTCTTTTTCTTTTTCTTTTTCTTTTTCTTTTTCTTTTTCTTTTTCTTTTTCTTTTTCTTTTTCTTTTTCTTTTTCTTTTTCTTTTTCTTTTTCTTTTTCTTTTTCTTTTTCTTTTTCTTTTTCTTTTTCTTTTTCTTTTTCTTTTTCTTTTTCTTTTTCTTTTTCTTTTTCTTTTTCTTTTTCTTTTTCTTTTTCTTTTTCTTTTTCTTTTTCATTTTTCTTTTTCAATTCCGCCTGCTTTTTCTTTTCCATTTCTTTTTCCTTTTCTTTTTCTTTTTCATTTTTCTTTTTCATTTCCGTCTGCTTTTTCTTTTCCATTTCCTCTTCCTTTTCGTTTCTCTTTTCCTTTTCATTTTCCTCTTCTTCTTCACTTTCCTCATCTTCATTAGAGTCCCCGCACAACAATGTCGGAGCGGTTGACGGTTTCGGTCATGAGAGAGTATAGGCGCAAAACAAAGGCGGCAGCGGAAAATTCAGTCATACGTTGATATTTACACTATTTTTCACTTCTTCGACACTGTTTTTATTTAATTTCTAATTTTTATTTTATATCATTGTGATTTTTTCATATTGGTTAGTTTTTTTGTGTGTTTTTTTAGAATTTTAAATATTTTTTTTTTTAGAGATCACATTTTTTTGTTTACTTTATCGAAAATTATCGAAATATTTATAAAATTGTGGCAACATTTTAATATCAAAAATTAAAAGAGAGAGAGAAACCGACACAAAAATAAAATTGATTTTATTCAAGCGGTTTTCGGTCCAGCGTTTTTTCTTGCCAAATTTGTATGAAAAAAACGTCACCGACATTGTTGTGCGGGGACTCTTAGATGTTTGGTTTTCCGTTGATTGAAGTTTGTATTTAAAAAAAATCTTTTTTAATTTCATAATCTAAAATGTTATGTTTCCATTCAGGTGACTCTCGCAACTTGGTAGCATACCTGCGTGCTGTTGCCAACAGGGATTTTAAATGAGTTGCAACATTTATTTCCTGAAAAACTGCCAACATTTTTGCGTACACCTCTTTCCTTATTTGTGTGTTTCTAAAATTTTTGTGGCTTTCGTTCCACATAAATTCATTTTCAAAATAAATTTTTGAAAATAATTTTATTGCATTTTTTTTTTTGCTATTATCGTATTCAATTGTGGGTTTTAATTTTTCATAAAAGGAGCAAAAGGAATTGCGGGTGTCACACTCATAGACCTTTTTCTTCAATTTTTGTAAATGTTTCCTTACCGTTGTTATCGTGGCGTTGGGTTCTACTTGCCGCATGCTTTCGATAAGCAGAAGGTGAACTGGCTCCAAGTATTTTTTTTGTTGTACTCAGGGACACGTTGGTCCCAAATGCACGGATTATTTACGTATATATAAATGAAATCCTCCAACCATTTCGGATTTCCTAAATTGTATACGCGCTCGCCACTCATTGTTGATTTTGTTTTTAAATTTTAAAATAAAAAATAATTATAAAAATGTTGTTTGCCCGGTGACTAAAGAAACATTAAAAAAAAAACCAAAAAATTTTATCCTTTTATATTTATTATTTTGTTGTTTGCTATCAGATTTGCCAGATAAGGGGATTTGTCCCCAAAATGGGGAATTTAATTTTGGGAAGATTTAAGTGGAAAGGAAAAGTTAGGGACTTCACATAATTTTGGGGATTTGACACTCATTTAAGAACATATTTTAATGACTTCATATAAATTCTTTCAGAAAATTAAATTCTGTTTAATTACACTAGTAAAAAAATTACATTTAAAAAAATTAAGGTGCATTTTTATCCATTATGAAATTTGCAGAGGTGTTTTTTTTCCTTGTTGTCAAGATTTTTTTTTAAAGATTGCACCATGATAATTTCATACAATAATGTGGTATATAACGTAGGCGTATGAGCAATAAAAACAGTTTGCACGACCCTTAATATTGCTTACGCTCAGCCACGTTAACGTAAGTATCGTGCCAGTGACAACATTTTTTTCTACTCACGTGAGCGTGCATAATGAAAATTCGTGCGTGATTAAAAATGTTCCTTCTTGAGTGTGCGTGATCGTCAAAAAAAACTCACGCACAATCACATCTCTATTTTGAACGTATCTATAGTCAGTACTCATACGCATAAGTAATATACCTTGTTTTTATAAAATATTAGCATTGTGTCATGTTAAACATTTTTTTCTCGAAAACAAGCCAAAAAATATCTCTGAAAATTTCAGTACAGGTAGATATAACACTTAACTATTTTTAAAACATTTGAAAAAGATATAAAATTGTGACATGTTTTTTTGATAAATATAGTTTGAGTTTAAATTTAAAATTTTCCAATTTTTATTTTTTTAATCGATAGCCTATACAAAAATCTATAAAAAACTTTTATTTTAAAGACTTTACTGCACTCAAAGAATTATGTAGGTAAATTCCAGTGAATATTCACTAAAAACAAATGAAATTTTATTTAAAAACCATTCCACTGTTTTTTCATTTAAAATAAAAACACATTACAGTCAATTTTAAATGTTAATTTAATGACTAACCAAAACATTAAAAAACTAGTGAATATTCAGTTATTTTGTATTGAAAAACAGTAAAACTATAGAAGAAATTTTTTACTGCCGAAATTAAATGTAACAGAAAATTCGTTTTTAATACAGTAAATTATTTTTTTTAAACTACAGAAACAGTAAAGAAATTAAATCCTTTATAAAATAAGTGATTTTTGTTTTAAAACAGTGGTCGGCAGAAAGAGGGAACATTTTTACATTTTTCTAACACATATATTCATCAACCCGCTTTTTTAAACGCTACCATTACACTAAATCAAATATTTGTATTTTTAATGCTCTTAGTTGTGAGTTTTGTTGACATTCGCGTTGTCTACGTGCAAATAGCCAATTTCACTATGCACCTGGGTGCAATGGCTGCCGACCACTGTTTTAAAATGACTTCACTGATTACTTTTTAAAATAACCTACAAACAGTTAATGACATAATTTCCTTACCCGGGTAAAAATGAAATATATATGATCATATATGAAGATATATGGATCATATATGGATTTATATAACCATATATTATCATATATGCGTCCATATATGTTCATATATGATCTGATCCGAAAATTGGCCCGATATGAGGTCATATCGGGCCAATTTTCGGATCAGATCATATATGAACATATATGGAGGCATATATGATAATATATGGTTATATAAATCCATATATGATCCATATATCTTCATATATGATCATATATATTTCATTTTTACCCGGGTAGTGTGTATTTAATTAATTTTGCATAAATATTTAAATTAAGGTATTAAGGTAAAAAGTGCCGACATATTTTTAATGTTTGACCATGCCTACCGCAAAAATTAAAAAAAAAAAAACAACATTTTGTTGGATTTTTTTTTTTAATTTCGAACTTTAAAAATCAATTAAAATGCTTTTACAAAAATATTTTTAAAAATTTTCTTAGTTCCAAAATTTATTTTGAAAATTTTCTATGTCCTGGACTCAAAATTGTTTTAGCTATTTAATTTTTTGCTTTTAACGCTTTAAAAATATTAAACTTTACAATTTTATGAGTAAAATATTTTTATAAGCAGCAAATATTTTAGAAAAAATTTTATGCAAATGAGCTTTGGGGACAATTTTGAGGACTTGAATTTTATTTTGGGATTTAAATTTAAAGATTGGGGACATAGGGTCTGGCAACACTGTTTGCTATAAATATTTTTTTTGTTAATGAAAGCCTGTGTTTGTTAATCTCTTCTTAATTTGTATATACACAAGAGTCTCTGAATTTTTTAAGAAAAATTTGTTCTTATATTTTTTTTTTTTTGTTTAATTTTTATTAGCTTGTTAAAGCTTTGAAACTTTTGGTTTAATTTTAATTTAAAATTTAATTATTTTGTTTACTATTTTTTTTTAATCATTATTTATTTTTTATTTTTATTTATTTTTTTTTTCAAATTTTACAATTATTAATTAAATTTAACATATATACACATAGATATAACTACATTAAAAAAACATAGAAAACTAAAAATTTAAAAGAAAGAATTTTTTCCAACCCCAGTTTCTAAAAGTGAGATAACCGATATGTTGGACAATATTCAATCCGAAAATATTTGAGGTAGATGTATTAAAAATTGCAAATTTAGCAACCTTTAAATTAAAACTGAATCCAAAAAGGAAAATAAGGGCAAAGTTCACAATAAAGATATACTTCAAAAAAGTTTAAGGGAAAAACTAAAACTCAAATTTATCATCTGATTTTAATTCTCCCGATAAACCCTTTTGAAGTATGTCGTGAATTATGAATTCAGCTCTTCTTTTCCATTTTGAATTCAGTTTAAGTAATTCTTTAGTTATTAAATTTGAAATTTTTGCATCGTTTCCCTCCTTATCGGGAACACAATCAACCTCATTTTCAAATGCTCTTACAACGACAACATTCTCCAAAATTTGAAAATTTTCAATAAGCAAAATATTTCCAACATCTGGTGCTGACCCAGATGGAATGTTGTCCAAAAAAGCTTGATCGTTGTTTTCCAAAGAAATATTTTCGGATTGAAAGTTTTCCAACAAATCCGTAATCTCACTTTCATAAACTTCCTCATTATCGTTTTTCTCAATCTTATTTTTTTCATTTAAAATATCATGTAGAAATTTAAACCGCTTAAAATACCACAGCTTTGTAGGGCGGCTTCCTTGTTTTAGGACTCTCTTTACACTATTAATCCACTGTCTTACTTTTTTCTTCATTGTGGGGTCCTGCTCCTGAAACTTCTCCAACAGTATTTTGTTAGCTCTGCATACTAATCAAGGATTAAGATATTGGTCACAATTTGGGTTCCATAGACACTCCTCCCTTTCGTATATGTCTATGACTTCAATCATAAAGTTTTTCGTAACATCAGAAATTTGTTTTGGCATCTTTTTTTGCTGTGTTGACTGCTTAATGTTTCTTTTTTAAGTAAATATTTTTAAATGAAACACAATAGCCACACACAATATTGCAATAAATATTTTTAAAACACACACACACACAATAGTTTATTACACTGTGCAACAAATTTGAGGACATCGAGTGTATCTTGAATTGGACAAAAAAAAAAAAGTATACCCATTTTTATACCCCAACCACAGTATGGGGGTATACTCACACGATACAGATGTCACAGATACAAATAAAATTTTTTATGAATATATATCATTTAATGCAACATATCTACCAAAACCGTTGCTTATCAAAACTAAAAAAAAATATTTTTTAAAAAATTTTTACCGTAGGACCCCTGTGGATGAATTTTTTTTTTTCGAAAAATTTTTTAGAGCTGAAAGCCTTATCCCACCAAAATCAAATTTTTAGTCGTGAATAAGCTAACCTATTAATATAATAATTAATACCAAAAATTAATACCTTTGAAAAAAATTTGAAACTTCAGTGGGCCATAAAAAAAGAAACTCGAGCTAAATTTTCAAAACCCTTTGGGGGTTTCCGTATTCTTTTGGTATACTTTTTTTTTTTGTCCCATCCAAGACACAAAATTGTGTTGCACAGTGTTATTTGTGATTTTCTTAAAATTAGTATATTGAATGCATTTGAAAGAATAAATTCTTTTGGATTTTTTTTTTTAATTTTTGGTGGACAAAAAAAAGAGCCTAGTACTTTTTTTCTGTTTTGGTTCATTCTCATTCTTTTATCCTCTAAAAACATAATCCGTTAAAAAACTGGAGTAACACAAAAATTTTATTTAAATCTCCGCCAGGGCACCGTGCGATGTTTGTTAGTGCGATCCCATTTGATGACGTTTCTAAATTTTTCTATTAACATTTTTTTATTTTCTAATTTCTTTAGAATTTAACTTAAAAAAGAAAACATGTCATCAACATCGTATTGCAGATCATGCGACTATGGCCGCCTCTACGACGAAAAAGTGGTTGAGCTAGAAAAATGCCAAACAGCCTTTAATTTACGTATTGAGACAATGCTTTCGGAAATAAAGGATTTAAAACTAATAATTAATAAATCTATTATACCGTCCGAAAAAGAAAGCCGCGATAGCATTATTTTTGCTAGGCATATAGTCTCCGGTGTTCAAAATTATAGTGATGATTTTAAAATGATTTGTCAAAATATTGAGTATCTCTCAAATAAAGCGTATTTTTTTATGAGGGATATCTTACATTTTAAAATGCCCTCCAAACCTTCTCTATGGAACTACCGCCCAATAAAATACGTAAAGTCCGGAATCGACGAGGATGTTTGGAAGTATTTAAAACATTTGACGGCAAAATCAACCCCAAATGAAAAAGAATGTATACTTCTCTTAGATGAGGTATCAGTCGCCCAGGATCTAATTCATAATAAAAATACGGACAGAGTTGATGGCGTTGTTGACCTGAGCAAGGGGAACCGCTCAAAAACACTAGCATCGAAGGCATTGCTGTTAATGCTGAAGGGTGTTTTTAAGAACTGGAAGTATATCTTAGGATATTATGCAACAGGAAATGTAAAGCGTAAGTAACTGGGGATAAAAAAAATAGCAACGCATATTTTTAAGACTAACTAAAACGGAAAAAGTATTGTATATCCAATAAAATGACTGAAAAGTAGTAAAATAAATAATTAAAATATATTTAAAAAAAAAAAAAACTAACAAAAATTCTGTAAAACTAAGGATACTAAAAATTTACTGAAATACTTTTAATACACTCAAAATAATAACTATGTTAAATTACAGAAAAACTCTACACCATACTTTTCCAGCTAACAACATTTCTTGGTAATTTTACTAAAAAACTCTGTAAAATGATTTGGACAAAAAAAACTGTTAATTTACAGAGTTTCTAGTAAAATATTAGTTAAATAGACCACCATTTAGCAAAGAAAACTACTATACCACCATTTAGCAAAGAAAACTATATATTTGTAAAATACATTTGATGCAAAAAAAAAAAAAAACCGAAAAAACTCTGTAAATTTACAGAGTGTAGTTAAATGCATGTTAGTTTGTAAAATTTTTATAAGATTTCTAAAAAAAAAATTTTTGATAACTTTTTTGCTACATTTTCAACTTTTTCTCAAAAAAAAAAAAAAAAAAAAAAAAAAATATTCAAACAAAATTTTGATGTTTGGTAACAATAACAAAAACTACTACTTAGATCTGTATTTTAGCAGAAAACTCTGTTAATTATCTGTAAAATAAAGATTACAAAGTAAAAAGTAATATATTTTGTCACAACAAAATACAAAGTATTTTCTTTAAATCTGTATTTGAACAGAAAACTCTGTCAAATATCAGTTGAATTGAGATTATATTTCTATATAATATTTTGAGTGTATGTAACTTATTAGTAGATTTTGAGTGTATGTAACTTATTAGTAGATTTGAATTATTAACGCATTTACAATTTTTTTTTTTACAGATCAATTATTGTAAGCATATTTTATTTCTTTTAGAACAAAATATAATGGACATTGTGGGCGAAAATATCCAAAAAGCCGAAGAGTTGGGGCTCTCAATTTGCTCGATAGCTATGGACCAGGGACCAGCAAATGTTGGGTTTGCAAATAAAGTCGGTTTGTCAGAAGAGCAAACATTTTTCACAAGTGCAAACGGGAATAAAATCTTTGTTCTATACGACTACTGCCACTTAATCAAATCCGCTAGAAACTCATTTGTCGAACATGAAATTGAGACAAATAAATGACGGATTTGCAAATGCTGATGTTATCAAGGCTGCACAGCAAGGTTTATACGCAAGTTTAATAAAATCTTCGACATTTTAAACTCAAAAAATAAAAGTGATAAAAACCGGGACAGAAGACCATTACAAAGAGACGATAAGGATAAAAAAATTGAGTTTATAGATAATTTCATCATATTTTTAAAATCGTTTAAGTTTGAAACAATGAATCAATGCAAGTGGGTCCATGGCTTCATTGTAACATTAATGGCTTTAAAGAAATTGCGAAACACTTCTTCGAAAAATATGATGATGTTTCATTTATTTGTTTTGGAAAATTTAACCAAGACGCAATCGAAAATTTGTTTTTCAAAGTACGGCAGCGGGGCGGTTGCAACTCACATCCATCGATTAATCAACTCCAATATATTCTTGGAAGGATAACATCGATGAAAATTACCACCTATGATTATGACTGCAACAAAAACTGCGAAGACGACGAAGACGTATTTCTGCAGTACTCGTATGCCGTACAAGAAGTTAGCGAGGACAAAACGACTGTATCCACAAGCAATACCACCCTGATGACAAAGGGAAAGGAACTTGCTTTTGATTTAGATTTAGACGACGATCCACAGGACATTACAAATGTAGAAAATTTGCAAGTTGAAGTAGATGAGGTGGAACAAAATATTGTTCTCCCATTTTATACGGGCTACACAATATTTAAAATCTTTTTAAAAAAAATTGGTTGTGACATTTGTCTAAAATCTGCAACAGGACCTGCGGAATCAGCAAATGTTTTTTTAAAGAAAAAGCGCATAATATAAACACATTAGTTGTTCCCAGCAGCATTTATTTAGAAATTTCTTCGGCGATTTTTGATTTCTATAAAAGATTTTTTAAAAATAATTATCATGTTTTAAATCTTCGGCAGTCAATTATAGATAACATTGAAATTAATGAAGAATTTTCTAAACCGAATGGTTTGGGAAAATGGTTCGACAAAGACGATCATTACGAACACCGTATAACGCTTTTAAATTTGTATATTACAGTTTTGCTATATAAAAATACAAAATTCTTAAAAATGGAACTACTGACTTTCAAAAATAGTAGAAAACGACATCAACCTAACAGAAATGAGCCTCATTTAAAAAAATTAAGTAAACTTACTTCTTAATTTTTTATATATCGTCGAACTATATTCAATAAATGCCAACTCGAAAAGCTTACTTTTCAGGAGAGCTAAAAAACTAGTTATTTTGCATATTATTGTAAAAATAAACAATGTACCTTCCATAAGATGGTTTAAATATTCTAAATAATTTTTACCTATGCCAAAAATTTCATATTTTGCACTGGTTGCATATTTTTTTGAGATGGCATTTATTACTATATCAAAAAACAAATATTTTTTTAGAGTTGGCATATTTTGTCGGAAACTAAAAATACATTTTTATACCCTCCACTCTAGTGATAGAGGGTATATATAAGTTTGTCATTCCGTATGTAACACATTGAAATATTGGTTTAGGACCCCATAAAGTATATATATTAATGATCCTTGATCGATTCTAAGTCGATCTAGCGATGTCCGTCTGTCTGTCTGTCTGTCTGTCTGTCTGTCTGTCCGTCCGTCTGTCTGTCTGTCTGTTGAAATCACGTTTTTGGCTATAATACAGAACCGATTTAAACGCCTGGGGTACCAAAAGTTGCGTAATTCTCCTAGGCAGAATCTGATGGGTTTTTTTTTTTAAATCGGTTAAGTATTTTAAAAGTTATGAGTGAAAATGTAAATTTTGATGAGTGAAAATGTGAATTTTACACAAAATAAATGCTATAACTTGACACCTGTTGAATGAATGTAAACGAAACTTTGAATTTAATGTAATTTTATCATTCCTAACACTCACAAAAAATTTGGGCCGAATCGCACAATGGGGCGAGGCACCAGCAATTTAACCCAAAATTTTAAAATGATTTATCTTGGCTCATGGTTGACATATTCAAATAAAATTTTAAATAGGTTCTTATTTTATTGTTCTCAACGTTCTTCTGGTTATTTTGGTACCAATTATGGCAAAATCGGTTCAGGGGTTAAGAAGCTATGATCAATTGAGATGAGTTTCAATATAAACCTCTATGATATGGCGTGGCAGCGCGTTTTTGTAGTTGTTGATGGTTGTTTGGCTTGTTGTTATTTGTATCAAAAGAAGTTAAAAATACGTAGTATGTGTCATACACGTGCCACGTGGTTGCTTTTATATAATTTTTATATAATTTTCATACATACATATTTGGGGGTTTTCGTGTCAACTGACACAACTTTTGAAATCGATGTCTTCCGATCGGGATGAAATTTGCACCAAGGTTAGTCCTATTGGATAGTAGTTCAGACACAATTTTTCAGCGAGATCGGTCAAGGACTCTCTGAGTTAGAGGGGGTCGAAATTTGACATTTTGGCCAAAGAGGTGTTTATTCTGATTCATGTAACTTCTTACCTATTGTTTTTAGCGAAATGTGTCCCAAAGAGTTTAGATAGCTATTTCTTCAGTCTTTCGAAAATAAATTATAAAAAAAATAAAAAAAAAATTTTTGATTTTTTTTCTTAAAAATCTAAAACTTTTTTGACTTTTTCCTCAAATTGGGCCCTTTTTTTTTTTTTTTGTTTTGATTCAAAAGAAAGCTTAGGTCTTTTCCTTTAAGAGCTATAGGGTCGCTTAGTGGGATGCGAGTGGGATATCTATGAAAAAATTATTTTTTTAACTTTGGAACACAAAAAACGGTTCTTCAATTTGCACTATTAGGCGTGGGATAGCTAACCAGTTTTCGATTTCGATCCGCGATACCCTCTAATTTTTATAGGTTCGAAAAAGAAAGCACGAGCCAAAAAATAAGGGCGGTGGGGTGGGGCCATATGGCCCCTCATCGGGGTCAAAGTTGGGCGTAAAGAGGTAAAATCCTCAAAAAGCCCCAAAACTGCCCTAGAAACGCCCCTGGAGGGGTGCAATGTGAGACGAACCTCCAATAATTTTCTGCCCCTAACATTTTTCTTGAACATACCTTACCCCTATTTCCACTTCCTATGGGGGCTCCCATACAAAACATTTTTAAAAAATTTGATCCTACCATTCTAACTTACCCTAAAGTGCCCCAAGTGGAGCCAAATGTATGACCGACCCCCATTATTTTATTAATTCCAACATTTTTTGCGAACACACCTACAATGTATCTTTAACCCTTAAGGTGGTCCCCATACATTTCTTTTATTTTTTATAAATTTGTTTTATTAAACCAGCTCCTACCGCCCCTACCGTGCCTCCTAGAGAGGCAAAAATTATGACCAACCCCCATTATTTTTTAGTTACCAACATTTTGTCCGAACATAATAACACCCTATCTCCACTCCTTAAGGGGCTCCCATACGTTATAAAAACATGTATTTTTAAAAACTAATAAAAAAATAAAAAAAAAATGTATGGGGACCCCCTTAAGAGTTGAAAATAAAGGGTAGGTATATTCTGAGAAAATGTTGGAGATGAAAAAATATTGGGGGTCGGTCATATATTTTACTTCTCTAGGGGCACCCTATGGACAGTTAGAGCGGTAGGAGCAAATTTTATAAAAATGTCATTTTGTATGGGAGCCCCCTTAGGAAATGAAAATAGAGGTTAGGTATATTCAAGAAAAATGTTGGGGGCAGAAAATTAATAGAGGTCGGTCTCACATTGCACCCCTCCGTGGGCAGTTCTAGGGCAGTTGTGGGGCTTTTTGAGGATTGTAACCTCTTTACGCCCAATTTTGACCCCGATGAGGAGCCATATGGCCCAACCCCACCGCCCTCATTTTTTGGCTCGTGCTTTCTTTTTTGAACCTATAAAAATTAGAGGGTGTCGCGGATCGAAATCGAAAACTGGTTAGCTATCCCACGCCTAATAGTGCAAATTGAAGAACCGTTTTTTGTGTTCCAAAGTTAAAAAAATAATTTTTTCATAGATATCCCACTCGCATCCCACTAAGCGACCCCATAGCTCTTAAAGGAAACGACTTAAGCTTTCTTTTGAATCAAAAAAAAAAAAAAAAAAAAAGGGCCCAATTTAAGGAAAAAGTCAAAAAAGTTTTAGATTTTTAAGAAAAAAAATCAAAAATTTTTTTTTTATTTTTTTTATAATTTTTTTTCTAAAGACTGAAGAAATAGCTATCTAAACCCTTTGGGACACATTTTGCTAAAAACAAGAGGTAAGAAGTTACATGGATGAGAATAAACACCTCTTTGGCCAAAATGTCAAATTTCGAACCCCTCTAACTCAGAGAGTCCTTGACCGATCTCGCTGAAAAACTGTGTCTGAACTACTATCCAATAGGACTAACCTTGGTGCAAATTTCATCCCGATCGGAAGACATCGGTTTCAAAAGTTGTGTCAGTTGACACGAAAACCCCCATTTATAAAATATTTTGTTTGTTTTTTAAATATTTGCATTGCACTATAGTTCCGATTATCACTTTTCTTGGCCAAAATTACAAAAATGGAAAAAATTTTGGTTTTAAATAGGTTTTGTGGTAAAAATTGTTATAATTTTTTTGTTTTCCATGTATAATATTATAAAAAATTTTTTGTATTTAAACTCAAAAAATTAATTGAAAAAATTTAAAAAAATACTTTTTTTTATTTTTAGCTAAATTTGTTTTTGAACGGTAAATGAGTTTGTACAAAAATAAAATATGTTTTCTGTTGTTTGTAAGTGTTTACGACTTTCTATAAAATCCATTTTGAGAAAATTGAATTTTGGCCAACAAAGGTCGTCCGCGAAACCATAGTGCATTGGTTAACATTGTGGAGGGTATTTAAAGATTCGGCACAGCCCAATATAGCTTTCTTACTTGTTTTTAACTAAATTAGTTATTATTTTTTTTTACCAATTTTTTTTTCACAATTTTTTTACCCTCCACTCTAGTGATAGAGGGTATATATGTATAAGTTTATCATTCCGTTTGATATCGAATTTTGAAAAATCTATCTTTAAGGCGGTCCCCATACATTTTTTTTTTAATTTTTTGTATTAATCAGCTTCTACCGGTCCAATGGTGCGTCCAAGAGGGGTCATTAGTGAGACCGACCCCCATTTATTTTTACCCTACAACATTTTTTCAAAACATACCTACGTCCTATCTCCACTCCCTAAGTAGGCTCCCATACAAATAACAGTTGGAGCAAATTTTATAAAAATTAAATTTTGTATGGGAGCCTACTTAGGGAGTTGATATAGGGCGTAGGTATATTTTGAAAAAATGTTGTAGGGTAAAAATAAATGGGGGTCGGTCTCACTAATGACCCCTCTCGGATGCACCATTGGAAGCTGATTAAATAAAACAAATTTACAAAAAATAAAAAAAATTGTATGGGGACCGCCTTAACAGTTAAAGATAGAGGGTAGGTGTGTTCAGAGAAAATGTTTGGATTAAAAAAATATTGTGGGTCGGTCATACATTTTGTTGCTCTAAGGGCACTATTAGGGCAGTTACAGCGGTTTGACCAAATTTTAAAAAATGTCGTTTTGTGTGGGAGCCCCTTAGAAATTGGAGATAGGGTATTAGTTTGTTCCAAAGAAATGTTAAGACGTAAAAATTAATGGGGGTCGGTCTTATAAAAGACCCCTCTATGACGCACCATTGGAGCAGCAAAAATGATTTTAAGATTGGAAAATTACAATAAAATTTTTTCAAAAAATTTAAAAAAAATAGTAATTAATAATCGTTATCCACGATCCTCCTGGGCAAAAAATTTGTAAAATTGATAGAAGTTTTACACAGAAAAATGTCAAAAAAATCGAGAAGTACAAACATTTTCAAAAATGAGATTTAAATTTTAAAACTTAAAAATCGCATACTAGAGCGCTTTTAAGAATTTTTTGGGATTTTTTTTAAAAAAGTACGTAAAAAAACAAAAATTTTGAAAAAAAAATTTGAAATTTGGACCATTATTGAAGAAGTTACAATTAAAAGAAGTTTGAGTAAAGTAACAAACTACCAATTTTTCAAAATTCGATATCTTTTGAACGGGTCATAAAAAAAATGTGAAAATTTACCACAAAGGAGTTTTCGAAGGGTACTGAAAACTGTAAACAAATTGAGAAAATCTAAAAAAAAAGTTTTTCAAAGTGTCCGATTTCACATGGAATGCCCCATATATATTCATGATCCTGGATCGATTTTAAGACGATCTAGCTATGTCCGTCCGTCCGTTCGTCTGTCCCTCCGTCTCTCTGTCTGTCTGTCTGTTGAAAACACGCTAACTTTTGAAAGACTTTACAGAGGCTCCTGAAGTTTGGCATATATGTTGGTTATTTACCTGGTCATATGCTTATAACTTTTGAACCACTGTATACCAGTGGTTCAAAAGTTATAAGCAAAATAGTGAATTTCGGCAAGGGTTTTTCGCGAATTTGGGAGATAAAACACACGCTAACTTTCGAACCATAATGGGTGCTGAAGCTTGGCATATATATTTGTCGTTTCCCTATTTTGGTTCGTATTGAATTTCAGCCAAATCGGTCCAGTGGTTCGAAAGTACTTAGCAAAACCGTGTATTTCAGATTGTTTTCACCTTAAATTCACGTTTTGAAAAAACCGAGCTTTTAAAAAACAAGCTTTAAAAACTTTGGTAAGCCACAAAATTACTTAACAAAGTTTTTATCACTCAAAAATTTTTTTACACTAAAAAAACAATTTACACACGAAAAAAATTTTACACTAAAAAAAAAATAATAATTTTCTCTTTTTTACAAAAATTAAAAAAAAAAGTTTTTTACTCAAAATAAAAAATTTACTATCCTTGAAAAAGGGCATTGTGGAGGGTATTCATAGATTCGGCCAAGTCGAATTTAACTTTTCTACTTGTTTTTTTTAAATTTTTATAATATTTTTTTATACCCTACACCACACTGTGGTACAGGGTATAATGAGTTTGTGCTGATGTTTGTAACTACCCGAAATATTGGTCCTAGACCCACTTTTAAGTATACCGATCGACTTAGAATCACTTTTTGAGTCGATTTAGCGATGTCCGTCCGTCCGTCCGTCCGTCCGTCTGTCTGTCCATGTAAACGGTGTAAACACGATACAGGTCGCAATTCTCGATCAATTGACTTGAAATTTAAAACTTAAGCCTCTTTTGGCCCAAGGACGAAGCCTATTGAAATTGGAAAAAATCGGTCCATATTTAGACCTAGCCCCCATACAAAGGTCCTCTTGAGTTTTGGCTCAAATGATTCTAATAGTCGCAATTTAATAGGTATCTTTTCAAAATTTGGCAGGAATTAATGTTTTATACACACAAATCACCATTCCGAATTTTAAAGAAATCGAACCAGTTCTTCTAGTAGCCCCCATACAAACCACCTTCCCGATTTTCACACAAATCTCTCAATTTTCATGAAAATAGAAAATATTTAATTAAAGTTCTATTTGTGTATGTTAAACGCGTACTTTAATAACCTTATCAAATCTAATTATCATCGGACCATTTTGGACTTAGGTCCCATGTGGAAATTTCGCCCGATATTCAGTTGAAGCTATTTATTGTCAACAAAAAGAAGCCTATTCCACTCAAATTTGATTAGTGATTGCTTTTTACACTTATTAAAGATTTGACAAAATATAGATCTAATCAGTCCATGTTTGAACTTGGGACCCATGGTCCGGGAAACTCTGGTGTAGGGTATTATATGGTCGGTCTTGACCGACTATAATTTTCTTACTTGTTTTTTTTGGATTTTGTTTTCCTTAGTGCGGCAATTGCAAAAACTAAAAAAAATTAAAAATCTTTGCATATTTTTAAATGTTACGAGCTCCGAAAGCCTTTTAATCTCAGGGTGGTCAACTTTGGCACTCTGTAACTCACGCTTTATTGTAGAAGGCTCACTCCAAACTAGCTATTTTGAAAGCTTATATCATTGACTTTATTTGCTCCACTAATAATGTTTCAATCTGATAAATAGTTTGAAAGTTACATATATATGAGCAATTTTTATACCCTACACCACACTGTGGTACAGGGTATAATGAGTTTGTGCTGATGTTTGTAACTACCCGAAATATTGGTCCTAGACCCACTTTTAAGTATACCGATCGACTTAGAATCACTTTTTGAGTCGATTTAGCGATGTCCGTCCGTCCGTCCGTCCGTCCGTCCGTCTGTCTGTCCATGTAAACGGTGTAAACACGATACAGGTCGCAATTCTCGATCAATTGACTTGAAATTTAAAACTTAAGCCTCTTTTGGACCAAGGACGAAGCCTATTGAAAGTGGAAAAAATCGGTCCATATTTAGACCTAGCCCCCATACAAAGGTCCTCTTTAGTTTTGGCTCAAATGACTCTAATAGTCGCATTTTAATAGGTATCTTTTCAAAATTTGGCAGGAATTAATGTTTTATACACACAAATCACCATTCCGAATTTTAAAGAAATCGAACCAGTTCTTCTAGTAGCCCCTATACTAACCACCTTCCCGATTTTCACATAAATCTCTCAATTTTCATGAAAATAGAAAATATTTAATTAAAATTCTGTTTGTGTATGTTAAACGCGTACTTTAATAACCTTATCAAATCTAATTATCATCGGACCATTTTGGACTTAGGTCCCATGTGGAAATTTCGCCCGATATTCAGTTGAAGCGATTTATTATCAACAAAAAGAGGCCTATTCCACTCAAATTTGATTAGTGATTGCTTTTTACACTTATTAAAGATTTGACAAAATATAGATCTAATCAGTCCATGTTTGAACTTGGGACCCATGGTCCGGGAAACTCTGGTGTAGGGTATTATACGGTCGGTCTTGACCGACTATAATTTTCTTACTTGTTTTTTTTGCAAACACTATTTACCGATATTTTCAAAATCGCAATATCTCGAAAACTAGGCATTAGATATCAAAATCTTTACCAGATTCGTGTTCAGAAAGGCAAATGCAATAAGAAAAGTGATCTAATTTTTTTTTAAAAAAAATTTGAAAAATTTTTGGAAATTTACAATGGGAGTTGGCATTTATTTTCACCAAAAAAATATGTACTTTGAGTTAGCAGAATAACAAAAATGGATGTAAAACGACAAAAAATTATTTTTTTTGCTATGAAATTTTTACCACAGATGGGTATTGCATAGAGGAGCTATTTTCCATCGGAAACTCATTTCGGTCAAATTTGAGTTGGCATATTTTGAATATACCCAAGCAGAAATTGACGACGGTTATAAAAAAAAAGCGTTCTGAAAGCACTGTAACAAAAAAAGAACGTTCTCAAAACGTTATTTTCGAACGCTTTGCGAGCGTTTTCGAAAAGCGTTCTGAAAGCACCGTAACAAAAAAAAAGCATTATCAAAACGCTTTATTCGAACGCCTTGAGAGCGTTTTCGAAAAGCGTTTTGAAAGCACTTTATTAACAAAATACATGTTCGTTTCAAAATGAAATGGTTTTAAAGCAGTTTTTGCAAACGTTTTTAATTTTTTTTCGTAGTACATACAAGTATAGTATTTTTTTAGATTATACTCAATTTTAAACAAATTGTTATAAAAACATTTTGTTAAATCAAATTAAATAATTTTTCCCTACCACCACATTGAAAACGCAAAATTTTGAAAACATAAAACATTTTTTAATTAGTAAATCTATTTTAAGTTTTATTATTATCATTTATGCAAAAGAGTTATAGCAATAGTTTCGTTATAAAATTTACAAATAATGCATTTAACTTCTACAATATGCACACTGACTTCAATAACATCTTCTCGTAAATTTTTAACGTTATAAAGTCCTATTTCTTTTGATGGAATTGGATAGACAAAATAATCGTTTATTTCATTAAAGATGTTGCCTTTTAAATATATATTATCACATGTGTGTTTAGATCGATTTGTACACTCAAAATAATTCTACATGTGTACTAAAAATTTGGTGTACTAAAAATTTGGTTTACTATCATAATATTTCCATTACTAAGTAGAATTGCGTTATCAGGATGGGATGCAGTAATTTTGAAACCATGAATATTAATAAATGAAAACACAACTTTTGTTTCAGTGGATTCCATTACTTTGCCAAGAGAATACTTTTTGTTTTTAAAGAGAGGATATACCAATGGAGCTTTATTTGGAGAGTTAATGAAAAACATGCAATTTTCAATAAAATTTAAGTAACAGGATTGTTCCAAGAGTTAACAATCGCTGGAAAATATCTTTAATTTTTGTATTTAAGCTCCTTATAAGTGCTTTACTTTTGGGTTTTAAAGCGCTTTCATGACTTTTAACAAAACGTTCTGAAAGCACTTTTTTAAAACGCTTTTAAAACGCTTTAAACCTAGCGTAGATCGATGTTATCATTCGGATCATCTGAAAGCGCTTTCAAGATGGTAAATGGAACGCTTGTAGAACCGTTTACAACGCTTTCACAGCGCTTTTGCGATTGTATTTTTCTGACTGGGTAGGTTCACGATATGAAACTTATAACAAAAAACATTTTTTTTTTTACTTCATTAGGTTTTTGTTACTTTTTACATAAAAAAACTTAGAAAAAAAGCAAAAAGCTTAATATTAGAGATTTTAAACAAAGGTCTAAAAGGCGAACTGAAGCCGGAAGACACATTTTTATAATATTATAATTATTTTTTAGTTGTGTACATTCAAAAGAATAACTCTGTAAAAAAACTCTATAAAACAACTTTTTTTCATATGAATTATTTTGTAAATAAAAAAATTATAAAAAATCTATCTTTTAATGTCTTTTTTTAATCTGTATCTCAAATTCAGGCTTTCAGTCATAACTTTTGAACCGATGCATCGGTTCGTCGCGATGACATGATGATATGAGAAAGAAAAACCTCAAACTTTTTTGATAAGGAAAACGTCTCAGAATTTGTTAGTTTTTATACCCTCCACTTAGTGATAGAGGGTAAATATAAGTTTGTCATTCCGTTTGTAACTCATCGAAATATCGGTCTGGGACCCCATAAAGTATATATATTCATGATGCCCGATCGATTTTAAGACATTCTAGCGATGTCCGTCTGTCCGTCTGTCTGTCTGTCTGTGGAAAATGCTCTCGCGGACAAAATATTGCACAGAGATGACTGAAACTTAACATATATATTGGAAGTTCTCCCGAGAAGTTTGGTATTGCATTTGAGCGATATCGGTTCAGCGGTTCAAAAGTTATGAACGAAAATGTAAGCACACCTCAAAAATTTCAGTACATTCAACATAACCTAAAAATACCAAATGCTTTAATTCGGCTTCTGGTTGACATATGAGAACATAATTGAACAACAAATGGTATTTAAACAAGTACGAACATATTTTTTGACAAAAAAAAAAAAAATCGCGGATTTTTTTTTTTAACAAAATTTTTTTTCGCGGAAATTTTTTTTTATTTTTTTTTTTTTTTTCAAAAGTAATTTCCTTTTAAATAAAGTTGTTTGCAGTAATCTTTTTGAAATTGTGGAGGGTATCACTACATTCGGCAAGGCCGAACTTAACTTTTTTACTTGTTATTTAGTAAAAACGTTCTAGATTCTAAAACTTTTTGTAATTTGCATGTATTTTTTTGATTTAAAATAGCGCATGAGCAACAAATTTCTGCGAAAAAAATACGCTATGTTGAAACACTTAACTACAAGAACATTACGAAATTGTTATGAAAAGTTAAGCTAAGTTAAGAGGTATATAAAGTCCTAGACCGATATTAAGTTGTGTCACTTAAAAGTGTATTGTTATTGTTGTTCGCTACGTTTCGCTTCGCTTCACTACGCTGTTTAAAATATTGAAACTAATAAATATTAAAATAAAAATTTAAAAATTTTACTTTTATTTTAAAACTGATGATGACCTAAAACCTCACATGAAGGATATAAAATGAGGCATTTATTATAAAACTATTTAAATAAAGAAGTTGAAACTATTTTAATAAATTTTATTAAAAAAATCAGAAGAAAAAATTTCAATAAAAAAAAATAATTAAAAATGTATAGATTCTTTCGAAATCTGTATTAAATTTTTATTTCCTACAATCGTTTGTTATTTTCTCCAAAAAAATATATATTTTTTTAATTTTCGATTTTTATACCCTCCACTCTAGTGATAGAGGGTATATATAAGTTTGTCATTCCGTTTGTAACACCTCGAAATATTGGTCTAGGACCCCATAAAGTATATATATTTATGATCCTCGATCGATTTTAAGTCGATCTAGCGATGTCCGCCCGTCCGTCCTCCGTCTGTCTGTCTGTCCGTAGAAAACACGCTAACTTTTGAAAGACTTTACAGAGGCTACTGAAGTTTGGCATATATGTTTGTCATTTACCTGGTCAGGTTGGTATTGCAATCCAGCCAAATCGGTCCAGTGGTTCAAAAGTTATGAGCAAAAGAATAAATTTCGGCAAGGGTGTTTCGCGAATTTACGAGATAAAAAACACGATTACTTTCGAAAGACAATAATGAGACTACTGAAGCTTAACAAGAATCTTTGCCGTTCCACGGGTCTGTTTGGTATTAAATTTCAGCTCAATCGGTCCAGTGGTTCAAAAGTTATAAGCAAAACCCTGAATTTCAGATTAGTTTCATCTAAAATGCCACGTGTTTTAACAAGTTTTAAAAGCATTGGTGGTAACTAAACAATGCTTTTCAAACTTGTTATACCCTCCACTCTGGTGATAGAGGGTATATATAAGTTTGTCATTCCGTATGTAACACATTGAAATATTGGTTTAGGACCCCATAAAGTATATATATTCATGATCCCTGATCGATTTTAAGTCGATCTAACGATGTCCGTCTGTCTGTCTGTCTGTCTGTCTGTCTGTCTGTCCGTCCGTCTGTCTGTCTGTCTGTTGAAATCACGTTTTTGGCAAAAATCCGGAACCGATTTAAACGCTTGGGGTACCAAAAGTTGCATAATTTTCCCAGGCAAAAACTGGTGTATTTTTTATTGAAATCGGTTAAGTATTTTAAAAGTTATGAGTGATTTTCTGATTTTCTGATTTTGATCATAGTTTTTTTTAACATAACCCTAAATTAACTCATATTTTGTGTAGATACAAACATAACAAAGAATACGGAAATGAAAAAAAAAACGGAGATAAAGAAAAAAATCATTACAAAAAACTTTAAAATATGTAAAACAAAATCTAAATTTAATAAAAAAAAGTTCGTTAAGTAATAATAAAAAAATTGAGTTATTTTTATGTACATACATAGCATGAGTGTGTGTGTGTCCGTTTTTTGCTTCGTCATATTAACGGGGTTGCCAGACTTTTTTTTTGGCTGTGTCGCCAAATCGGATGGAAAATATCGCCAAAATTCAATTTTGTTCAGATTTCTCAAAAAAAAAAAAAATATTTTCATTTAAAAAAAATAAATTTTGTTAAATAATAAAAGACAGAAATAAACTTTATGGCAAAAATCGCCCAAATCCGGAAATCTATATACATATATAAAAGAGTAATGTGACTGACTGACATACTCATTCATCATCGCCCAGCCCAAACCGCTTAAGTTAGAGACTTGAAAATTGGACTGTAGGTTGACCTCCCGGAATAAAGATCCACTAAGGATGGATTTTTGCCAATGTTGATTCTAAGGGTATAAAAAGGGTAAAAAACTGTACTTTTGGTACTTTTTAAATCTCCTGATATAATGATCATAGAGACTTGAAATTTGGACTGTATGTTCACCTCCCGGAATATAGATCCATTAAGGGTGGGTTTTTGCAAGTGTTGATTCTAAGGGGGTCAAAAGGGTAAAAACTGTACTTTTGGTGCTTTTTATATCTCCTGAAATAATGGTCATAGAAACTTGAAATTTGGACAGTATGTTCACATCCTGGAATATAGATCCAGTACGGCTGGATTATTTCCAATGTTGATTCTAAGGGGGTAAAAAGGGAAAAATTCTGTACTTTTGGTACCTTTTATATTTCCTTAAAAAATTGTCACATAGACTTAAAATTTGGACAGCATGTTCACATCCCGGAATAAAGATCCCCTAAGAATTGGTTTTTGCGAATGATATTTCTAATAGGGTAAAAAGGGTAAAAATATGTACTTTTGTTAAATTTTATATTTCCTTAAATAATGGTACTAGAAAATTGAAATTTGCAATGTCGGTTCACCTTCCGGAAAAAAGATTCACTAATAGGTAAAAAAGTACTTTTGGTACTTTTTTTTTATTTACTGAAATAATAGTTGATCAAACTTAAAATTTAGAATGTAAGTTCCTTTAGTAAAATAAAACATTCTAGAGCAAGTTCTTTCCAAAAATTCTGTAGGGTTTTCAAAAAGTACCTTTTATAAAAGGTTCCTTTATAAAAAGTACCTTTTATAAAAGGTTCCTTTATAAAAAGTACCTTTTATAAAAAGTACCTTTTATAAAAAGTACCTTTTATAAAAAGTACCTTTTATAAAAAGTACCTTTTATAAAAAGTACCTTTTATAAAAAGTACCTTTTATAAAAAGTACCTTTTATAAAAAGTACCTTTTATAAAAAGTACCTTTTATAAAAAGTACCTTTTATAAAAAGTACCTTTTATAAAAAGTAACTTTTATAAAAAGTACCTTTTATAAAAAGTACCTTTTATAAAAAGCGCCTTTTATAAAAAGTACCTTTTATAAAAAGTACCTTTTATAAAAAGCACCTTTTATATAAAGTACCTTTTATAAAAAGTACCTTTTATAAAAAGTACCTTTTATAAAAAGTACCTTTTATAAAAAGTACCTTTTATAAAAAGTACCTTTTATAAAAAGTACCTTTTATAAAAAGTACCTTTTATAAAAAGTACCTTTTATAAAAAGTACCTTTTATAAAAAGTACCTTTTATAAAAAGTACCTTTTATAAAAAGTACCTTTTATAAAAAGTACCTTTTATAAAAAGTACCTTTATTAAAAAGTACCTTTTATAAAAAGTACCTTTTATAAAAAGTACCTTTTATAAAAAGTACCTTTTATAAAAAGTACCTTTTATAAAAAGTACCTTTTATAAAAAGTACCTTTTATAAAAAGTACCTTTTATAAAAAGTACCTTTTATAAAAAGTACCTTTTATAAAAAGTACCTTTTATAAAAAGTACCTTTTATAAAAGTACCTTTTATAAAAAGTACCTTTTATAAAAAGTACCTTTTATAAAAAGAACATTTTATTAAAAGTACATTTTATTAAAAGTACCTTTTATAAAAAGTACCTTTTATAAAAAGTACCTTTTATAAAAAGTACCTTTTATAAAAAGTACCTTTTATAAAAAGTACATTTTATAAAAAGTGCCTTTTATAAAAAGTACCTTTTATAAAAAGTACATTTTATAAAAAGTACCTTTTATAAAAAGTACCTTTTATAAAAAGTACCTTTTAGAAAAAGTACCTTTTATAAAAAGTACCTTTTATTAAAAGTACCGGAAGTACACTTTTTGGTACTTTTTTATTTCCTGAGATATAAATAAACAAACTTTTTTGTTTTTTAAATCAATACATTGGTGGAGGGTATTTAAAGATTCGGCACAGCCGAATATAGCTTTCTTACTTGTTTAATTTTAAAGCAATGCTTTTTAAACTGGTTTAGTTTTAAAAGCATTGGTAACTTAAAAATTACACTCGAAAAAAATTTTACACTCAAATAAAAATTTTACACTCAAAAAAAATTTTACACTCAAAAAAAAATTTACACAAAAAAAAATTTAGTTGTTTTTTTACAAAAATGACAATATTTTGTGTACATACGTACGTGCATTCACTAAGAAATATTTTTTACAGTAAAAAAAAATTACACTCGAAAAAAATTTTACACAAAAAAAAAAAAATTAGTAATTTTTCTTTTTTAAAAAAAAATTACAGAAAAATAGTTTTTTACTCAAAATAAAATATTTCTAATCAAAATTGTTAATTTTTTCACGTTAAAAAATGTACTACGCTTTAAAAAAATGCATTGTGGAGGGTATTCATAGATTCGGCAAAGTCGAATTTAACTTTTCTACTTGTTTTGGTTTTAATTCTTCTTTTTTATTCTTGGTAAAAAAAAAAAATCTGTTCTGTCCAGGTACGGGACTCGAACCCAGCCTCATGACTGACAGCCACAGCCTCTAACCGCTGGGCTAATCGTTTCACATAACGATAAAAGCTTAAAAACAAATGAAACTAAAGACAAACATAAAAAAACAACTTATATGTGTTAAGTTGTGTTTGTTTAGGCTCACGCCTTATCCTTTAGGCGAGTGGGAAGAGTATAGGCCCCGTTCGATTCTTACAATTTTTATTAAAAACAATTAGAAAAGTTAAATTCGACTTTGCCGAATCTATGAATACCCTCCACAATGCATTTTTTTAAAGGGTAGTACATTTTTTAACGTGAAAAAATTAACAATTTTGATTAGAAATATTTTATTTTGAGTAAAAAACTTTTTTTTTGTCATTAAAAAAAAAAAAATAACTAATTTTTTTTTTGAGTGTAAAATTTTTTTCGAGTGTAATGTTTTTTTTACTGTAAAAATATTTCTGAGTGAATGCACGTAAGTATGTACACAAAATATTGTAATTTTTGTAAAAAAAAACTAATTTTTTTTTTGTATAAATTTTTTTTTGAGTGTAAAATTTTTTTTGAGTGTAAAATTTTTTTTGAGTGTAAAATTTTTTTTGAGTGTAAAATTTTTTTCGAGAGTAATTTTTAAGTTACCAATGCATTTAAAACTAAACAAGTTTAAAAAGCATTGCTTTAAAATTAAACTAGTTTGAAAAGCATTGTTTAGTTACCACCAATGATTTTAAAACTTGTTAAAACACGTGGCATTTTAGATGAAACTAATCTGAAATTCAGGGTTTCGCTTATAACTTTTGAACCACTGGACCGATTGAGCTGAAATTTAAAACCAAATAGACCCGGGGAACGGCAAAGATATATGTCAAGCTTCAGTAGCCTCATTATTGTCTTTCGAAAGTTATCGTGTTTTTTATCTCGTAAATTCGTGAAACACCCTTGCCGAAATTTACTCTTTTGCTCATAACTTTTGAACCACTGGACCGATTTGGCTGGATTGCAATACCAACCTGACCAGGTAAATGACAAACTTCAGTATAGCCTCTGTAAAGTCTTTCAAAAGTTAGCGTTTTTTCTACGGACGGACAGACATACAGACGGACGGACGGACGGACATCGCTAGATCGACTTAAAATTGATCGAGGATCATAAATATATATACTTTATGGGGTCCTAGACCAATATTTCGATGTGTTACAAACGGAATGACAAACTTATATATACCCTCTATCACTAGAGTGGAGGGTATAAAAATGTTTGGTTGATTTTTTTTATTCGTGTCTGTCATGACTTTCACATCCACGTGAAAGTGAAACACTTCCGAATATTTTGGTGTCCTGGGTTTCACTTCCGAATTTTTTTTTGTTTTACTTTCGTGTGCAAAAAGCTAACTGAAAGTAATTAGAATGAACTTTTTCCCCTATAAATATTAACTTAAAAATAAAAAACCCATGTTTAATTTATAATTTGATATATATTCTTTTTATTTTCATTAAAAAATCAACATTTTGTTAAGACTAAATATATGTAAAAATTATTTTAAAAACACTCCATAATTTATCGAAATTTTGTTCGGAAGTTGCACAGAAAAAAATATGGGGAAAAACAATTTGAGTAATCACTTGTTTAAATTTAAAAAAAGTTTTGAGTAATTTTTTAATTGACGCAATTAAAAATTTACTCAAAAATTTAAAAACAAATTGAGTAAATAATTTAATAAGAATTTAATAGCTTTTTTAATTTTTTTTTTAAACTCTCATTGTTTTTTGAATTCTCGTTTAGTTTATAGTTTTTTGTATATATACATGAAAGTTTGTAATCATATTTATAAAATTTTTTTATGTCTTTAAGACAAAAATATATTTGGTAAAGTTTGAAAAAACATGTTTTTTTTTTTCTTTGTAAAAAAATATGAAATTTTTTTAAACTTTGTTTTTTTTTAGAGTAGAAACAGAATAAGCCCGGCACGACTTTTTCCATACGGTTTGGCAGATTAAACCGGTGGCCGGCGCCGATGTGAAATAAAACTTGTTCTGTTTTTAAAAGGTGGTGCTTCTTGTTCTGTTCCTGCACTTAATAGTGTCAATTAAAAATTTACTCAAATTTTTTTGGCAAACATTTAATAAATTTTTATTAAAAATTTACTCAATACTATTAAATCGTTTACTGGTGGAAAATTGAGTAATTTTTTACTCAATAGTATTAAAAATTTACTCAAATTTTTTTTTTATTTCTTTCTGTGTGTGCAAAAACAACAACAAAAGTATACAAATTAAAAAAATCACATACTTCAATACTACACGTTTTCCCGGCTGAGAAATACTTTCAAAAGAAAGAGCACAAAATTTTATATTTTTTAATGCACAACACTTTTAGTTTAACTCACTTAAAATACTTAAAAATTGTAAAAATAAATTAATTATAAATATAAATGGTGATGCCAATCCATGGTGTTGCCAGTTATTATTACTATTGAAAAGTACTACATTTTACAACTGGGGTTTATTACCATATGTTCATAGAATTATTAAGATGCGAAACATTGTTGAGTTTAAGGTACATAAGAGTAATTTATTTAACTCATATTCGTGAATATATATTATTTAATGAGAAATTCAATGATAAATTGGCGTTAAATATATATTTTTGTTTAAAAATTGTGCAAAACTTTTTTATTTATTTTATTTATTTTATTTAATTTTATTTATTTTTAAACAAAAGCCCGTGTTTCGCATCTAGCATATCTTAGTAAAATTTTTCGAACATATAATTAAGAAATATGTGATTTGGAAACACCAAATCTTTTTTTATGTGATTCGAAAATTTTCGCTCTAATTGAAAACGTTCTGAAGTCATGACAGACACGATTGTGTTGTTTTTCTTAATTTGTTTATTTATTTTCTATTTTTGCTTTATTTCGGTATTTTTTTTATACCCTCCACTTAGTGATGGAGGGTATATATAAGTTTGTCATTCCGCTTGTAACTCATCGAAATATCGGTCTGGGACCCCATAAATATATATATTCATGATGCCCGATCGATTTTAAGACATTCTAGCGATGTCCGTCTGTCTGTGGAAAATGCTATCACGGACAAAATATTGCACAGAGATGACTGAAACTTAACATATTTATTGGAAGTTCTCCCGAGAAGGTATTGCATTTGAGCGATATCGGTTTAGCGGTTCAAAAGTAATGAACGAAAATGTAAGCACACCTCAAAAATTTCAGTACATTCAACATAACCTATAAATACAAAATGCTTTAATTCGGCTTCTGGTCGACATATGTGAACATAATTGAACACCAAATGGTATTTAAACAAGAACGAACATATTTTTTGACAAAAAAAGAAAAAAATCGCGGATTTTTTTTCACCAAAATTTTTTTTGCGGAAATTTTTTTTTTCAAAAATTTTTTTTTTTTTTTCAAAAGTAATTTCCTTTTAAATAAAGTTTTTTGCAATAATCTTTTTGAAATTGTGGAGGGTATCACTACATTCTGCAAGGCCGAATTTAACTTTTTTACTTGTTTTTATTTCATATTGTGCTATATTCCATAGTAAAAAAAAATAAAGTTCTAAAAATAGATTTTTTAGTTAATTTTAATAAAAAAACAAAACAACACCAAATTAAAAAAAAAAAATGTTTCGTTCCGTCCAGATATGGGACTCGAACCCAGCCTCTTACGACTGACAGCCACGACCTCTTACCCCTAGGCTATTGGGTTCACATAACGAACAACAGTTAAAAACAAATGAAAGTAAAGACAAAAAAAAATACTTATATATGTTTAGTTGTATTTCTTTACACTAAGAAAATTATGTCATTAACTGTTTGTAGGTTATTTTAAAAAATAATCAGTAAAGTTATTTAAAAAAAAAAATCATTTATTTTATTATGGATTTCTTGTTTTCTACTCTTTCTGTAGTTAAAAAAAAATAATTTACTGTCTTAAAACTGAATTTTCTGTTACATTCAATTTCGGCAGTAAAAAATTTCTTTTATAGTTTTACTGTTTTTCAATACAAAATAAGTGAATATTCACTAGTTTTTGAATGTTTTGAATAGTCATTAAATTAACATTAAAAATTGACTGTATTATGTTTTTATTTTAAATAAAAAAAAAATAGTGGAATGGTTTTTAAATAAAATTTCATTTGTTTTAAGTTAATATTCACTAGAATTTACCTACATAATTTTTTGAGTGTGGTATTTTTTTTTTTTATTTGATATTGTGCTATATTTCAAAGTGAAAAAAAAATAAAAAGTTCTAAAAATAGATTTTTTTGGTTAATTTAAAAAAAATAAAAAACAACAAGAAATTTAAAAAAAAAGCTTTTTCGTTCTGTCCAGATACGGGACTCGAACCCAGCCTCTTAAGACTGACAGCCACAGCCTCTAACCACTAGGCTATCGAATTCACATAACGATGAATGGTTAAAAACAAATGAAAGTAAAGACAAAAAAAAATACTTATATATGTTTAGTTGCATTTCTTTAGGCTCTTTTTTCTTAATTTTTTTCTTAATTTTAATTTATTAATTTTTTTCTTAATTCCGATTTATTAAATCTTTAAATTATTGTTTTCCTTTTTTTAAATAATTTTTTCTAATTTTAATTAACTAATTAATTTTCTTAATTTTAATTAATTAAATCCTTAAAATATTTTTTTATCGTAATTTTTATTAATTAAATTATTTATATCACAATTTTTTTTTCTTAATTTTAATTATTTTGTTCTTAGTTAACTAATTAGTTTTCTTAATTTAAATTAATTAAATTATTTATATCACATTTTTTTTTTAATTTAATTTTATAAAATCTTTAAATTATTTTTTTTAATTTTAATTATTTTTTTCTTAATTTTAATTAATTAAATCTTTAAATTATTTATTTCTCTTAGTTTAAATAAATAAAAATTCTACTGTTGAATCCCAATTAAAAAAACCGGCAAAGGATCTGGCCCTCCAAAAAAAATGCAAAAATGCAAAAAACACCAAACTCCCGTTTTTCCGGTTTATTCAAGAAATGCAAAAATGCAAAAAACACCCATCTCCCGTTTTTCTCGGCCTATTCAAGAAATGCAAAAATGCAAAAATGCAAAAACATTTTTTGCATTTGGACTTTGAATATGGCAACATATTGGAAAGCAAAAATGATCCAATTTTTCATAATTTCGTCATTAGGTTTACAATTCATTCGGTAAATCAATCATTCAATCACAAACCCTTAATAACAAACAGAAATGGCATACGCCGATAAAAACACTAAAATTATTATTTTGATTGCCTAGAAATTGATAAAATTTGTGATCAAAATCGAAATCTAGAAATATTTGTGTAAAAAAATCATACAATTACAAATCTGAAAACAGTTTTAGATAAATCAAAAAAAAAAAAAGTGGTCGATAAAAAGGTCGTAAAAGTTATCTTAAAGTGGGCGTGGTCAATTTTTATTTCCATTAGAATACTAGTTGAACTATGACGAATATAAAAAATAAACAAAAAATAGTTAAATCGGTCCCTTCGCCATGCGATTTTATATATCACAAAATCCACCAGAAAACACATAAAAATGCTATTTTCTGACCTTAGGTCTTTCGATTTTCTTTATATTGACGGTATGCATTCTCAATAAAGCCAATAAAACATATCCATTTTCAGTTTTTTTAATTTTAAAAAAATCGCGATTTTTTCGCGAATTTAATTTTCTTCAAAAATTTAAAATATCAAAAAAGTATGTTAATTTGAACAGCCATATCTTCTAAAGTATCTATCGGATTTCTACGATTCAAAAAGCATTTAATTCAAACGTTCGTCCTTTTTTATACCAATGCAATAAAAAAAAAGTTTTTCCAAAAAAAGTGCATTTTTGATGCAAATGCAATTTTTTGATGCATTTTTCAAAACTTTCTCCCCCTTCAATTTTTTTGAAACCTGAATAATTTGAAAATATGTAATTTTTTACACAAAATTGAGTACTGTTTTCGTGATTTTTTTAAAACTACTTATTTGATTTTTTCCATACAAAAAATCTATTTAATGTTTATTTTGCAATTTTATCAAAAAAGTATGTAACTTTAAAAAGCCATTTCTTCGAAAGTATCTATCGGATTTCTACGACTCAAAAAGCATTCGATTCAACTGGTTATCCGTTTATATACCAATGCACTAACAAAAAATATTTTTTTAAAAAAATGCATTTTTGATGCAAATGCAATTTTTGGATGCATTTTTTAAAACTTTCTCCCCCTTCAATTTGTTTGAAACCTGCATAAATCGAAAATATAGCATTTTCTACATAAAACTGGGTGCATTTTTTTTGTGACGGCGTTTCACAAAATTTTCGTGATTTTTTAAAAAAATGCTTATGTAGTTTTTCCTTAGACTAAAATTTTTTTTTTGTTATTTTATGAATTTTATGAAAAAATTGTATGGAAAAACCAATAAGGTATTTTTAAAAAAATTACAAAATTTTTACGAAACTCCGTCACAAAAAAAGCTGTACGCAATTTTGTGTAAAAAATGCTATATTTTCGATTTATGCAGGTTTAAAAAAAATTGAAGGGGGAGAAAGTTTTAAAAAATGCATCCAAAAAATGCATTTGCATCAAAAATGCACTTTTTTTAAAAATATTTTTTTTATTACATTAATATAAAGTAAGACTATCCTCTGAAACCAATGCTTTTTTAATTTAAGAAATCCGATAGATACTTCCGAAGGTATGGCTATTCAAAGTAGCATACTTTTTTGATTTTTTCAATTTTTGAAAAAAATTAAATTCGCGAAAAAATCGCGATTTTTTTTTAAATATAAAAAACTGAAAATGGATATGTTTAATTGGCTCTATAGAGCACATGTGTACAAAAAATTAGATAAATTTGAAGACCCTCGGTCAGATTTTATAAAATCTTTGCTGGATTTCATGATAGAGAAAAAAACTCGCAGAGCTCTAGAAAACCCATATTAACAATTTATTAAAACGTAAAATTTAAGAATTTTAATAATTTATTAACATACAATAATTTGTATTTATTGTTTTTTTTAATTCAAAAATTTAATTAATTTATTGACGTAGAATATTTGTATTTGTTGTTTATTTTTACACAAACATATCTAGATTTTTTTGCTGTTTATATGGTAAATAAATATATGTAACTTTTAACTCGAAAAAATTTTTCAAAAAGCTCTACAGAGTTGTGTTTTTCTTTAAATCTAGTCAATTTCTCTCCCGTCTAAATTCGCCTTAATGAACATTTAAAAAAATAAATAGCCCAATCGGTCCAGCCGTTCTCTGAATTTTGATAAATCAAAAAAAAAAAATGGAAGTGGTCAATTTTTCTTTCTGTAAAAACCTAAGTTTGACTGTGACGAACATTTAAAAACACAATTAGTTAAATCGGTCGTTCCGATTTAGCCGTTCTCCGATTTTAGGTAAACCGAAAAAAGTGGGCGTGGTAATTTTGTATACCCCCCAACCACAGTATGGGGGTATACTCACTTTGACATTGCGATTGTAACTCATCGAAATTTCGGTCGGGGGCCCCATAAAGTATATATATTATTGATCCATGATCGATTCTAAGACATTCTGTGAATGTCCGTCTATCCGTCCGTCTGTAGATGGCACGATGCAGTTCAAAATAAAAGAGCTAGCCTCCTGAAATTTGGCATGAACATGTCTTATGGTCCTAGGCAGGTTAAGTTCGTAAATGGGCAAAATCGGCCCAGGGGGAAAAAAGTTCCCCATTGAAGAACTAAACCAACCTCTGAAAAAATACACTTTTTTTAGATGTTTTTTTTGCATTTTTGTTTAATAAATGAAACATTTGGTATATTTATCTTGATGGGATAAATATTCCAATTGACCCCCATCATCAACACCCCACCCCCCCCCCCCCCCCTCCCAAAAAAATACAAACGCCCCTGAGAATTTTTTAATTTTTATTTTTTTTACATTTTGGAGGGTATAAAAGATTCGGCACAGCCGAATTTAACACTCTCACTTTTTTTTTTGTAAAATCCTATGTTTGACTATGGCGAACATATAAAAACCTCGATCCAGCCGTTTTCCGATTTCAGATAAATCGATAAAAGTGGGTGTGGTCAAATTTTCTTTCCGTAAAAACCTAAGTTGGACTATGCCGAATATTTAAAAAAAAATTAGCCAAATCAGTCCTGCCGTTCTCAACTGATGCGATTATCAACGAACACCATTTGATTTTTATTTATATAGATTTTAGTTGTTTATAATTTACAATACTTTTAAAATATGAATGAGATAAGATCATTATTTAACATCCAAAACTGGAAGGCCAATCGCAAACACCCAACTTACTATTGAACATTAAAGGACCACTGCACGAACGTTCAATTTCACACTCGCACTGACACACCACATATGAGGAACTGCACTTATTATTTGGATCAAGGAATTGGGTGCCGTCGCGTTGTCCTACGCAGCGACCACCGGTGGCACAATGAGTACCGGAGGGTCCAGAAAGTGGTGGCGTATAGGGCTTATCACAATTGGAATTTTCAGGAAAATCACATAAGCCAGTTGCAACATTGAAGTGAAGGTTATTGGGACAATAAAATATTGAGGACTGTTCATTTTGGCAGACAATATATTGTTGACATGTTTCACCTAAAATACTTGTACCATCGGATTTTCCACAGCAAATGGGATCGCATCCAGGGGTTGAGGGTGGTGGTATGGTTCCCGTTACGGTAGGTGTGGGCGTCACAGTAGGTGTGACTGTGGGAGTTACGGTAGGAGTGACCGTGGGAGTTACGGTAGGCGTGACTGTGGGAGTTACGGTGGGCGTGACTGTGGGAGTTACGGTAGGCGTGACTGTTGGAGTTACGGTAGGCGTGTTGGGAGTTGCAGTAGGCGTGACTGTAGGAGTTACGGTAGGCGTGACTGTGGGAGTTACGGTGGGCGTGACTGTGGGAGTTACAGTGGGCGTGACTGTAGGAGTTACGGTAGGCGTGACTGTGGGAGTTACGGTAGGCGTGACTGTTGGAGTTACGGTAGGCGTGTTGGGAGTTGCAGTAGGCGTGACTGTAGGAGTTACGGTAGGCGTGACTGTGGGAGTTACGGTGGGCGTGACTGTGGGAGTTACGGTAGGCGTGACTGTTGGAGTTACGGTAGGCGTGTTGGGAGTTGCAGTAGGCGTGACTGTGGGAGTTACGGTGGGCGTGACTGTGGAAGTTACGGTAGGCGTGACTGTGGGAGTTACGGTAGGCGTACAGGGTGTTGCTGTAGGCGTGACTGTGGGAGTTACGGTAGGCGTACAGGGTGTTGCTGTGGGCGTGTTGGGAGTTGCAGTAGGCGTGACTGTGGGAGTTACGGTAGGCTTGACTGTGGGAGTTACGGTGGGCGTGTTGGGAGTTGCAGTAGGCGTGACCGTGGGAATAGGCGTTGGTTCCGTTCCAGGTAAACAACACACATTACAATCACATGACGAACATTGACTTTCCACAGCAGCCATAATTCCAGCATATCCACAACCAGCTCTTGATGGTAAATCACACATTTCTAAATCCCGGTTAAAATGTAAACCTGCTGGACATTCTTTTATAACCAAATACCGACTGCTAGAGCACAAAAGAAAATGCGAACAACTGGTTGGCAAAGCAAAACGCATTCCAGCATTTTTCGCACCACACATACTGGCCGTTGAATTTCCCAAAAACGTTAAAATAACAATACAAAACGCAAATGTAAATAATTTTGCCATTTTGAATCAGTTAGCAAACAAGACGTTTGCAAGCGAATTTTAAATGAAACTTAACTAACTTAAAAGGTTCAAATTTTATTTATATAGAAATATTGTAAAATTTTGGCCAATTTAGTAATTGCTAATATAGATACCGGACGTGTTCTTATAAATTTAATGTAGTACATTAAAAATCAATATGAACTCTAAAACTTAACAAACAGAAGTTATCTATGAATTGATCTAAAATGATAAGATGCCAAACAGTATCGATGTTTTTCAGGTGTAATTTTTATAACAAAACAATTTATTTTTATTTAGTTTCCAAAGTTATTCCAAGGGGTTCTCACCTCAGTACATGAGTAGTAGCAAGTCCCGAAATCAGGAAACTTTGGAATTTCTTTGTGTCATACAACTAGAACGATGCATTTTGAAGAGCTAATTACTGGAAAAATATTAAAAAAATTTTGGAGTTCATCTTCAGAGCGCAACCACCGCTTAAAGTAGTGCATTTGGTAAAAAAAATATTTTTTTTTATTTTTAAAATTGATGCTAAAAGTTTCGTTAGGTAGAGTACATTGAGGAAAAAATATTTAAAAAGTTTTCATGGAGCAAATTTGGTCCAGCATGCTGCAGCACAAGGTTTTGAAAATTTGAGGATGCATAATTTATTATAAATTTTTCTTAAGTTTTTGTACAAAACTGCTTTTTACACAAAAGCTTGAATATAAACTCCGTTTTATACAAAATCTAAAAAGAATTTTTACAAACTCCGCTTTATACAAAAACTTAAAAAAATTTATAATAAATTACACTCTTTCACAATTTCAAAACATTGTGCTGGACCAAAATCGCTCCATGAAAACTTTATCAATACTTTTTCCTTAATGTAACCTACACAGAAAAAAAAAAGAATTGTTATTTTGAATATAATAAAGTTTTTCACTGAAAGTGCTCCTATACGGATATTTGTAATATCAACAAACGTTTGTAAATTTTGATTGTTGATAAAAGAATTTTGTTTTTTCAACAACGAAATTCAATTTGTTGACATGATAAAAGAATTTTGAAATAAATTTACTTGACTGAGTTTGTTGAAAACAAAATCGAAGTTTTATATAATGAACTAACCCCAGTAAAATTTTCGGTTCCAAAGAACCGATTGTGGAACAACTTTTACTTTCCTAGAACCTGTTCTGATTTTTGTGCAACACCGATTCTTTTTATATACGGACTGTCCCAAAAACAACTGGGCCCGAATTACCGCATACGTGATCGAATGAAATTTCGATACGTAAAAATCTTTGGAACCAATTCAAAAATAAACGAATAATAATTTCACCACATTTTACTTTTATTTGCTTTATGGGTACAAAGTACTTCATCCCTGATTAGGTAGAATTATCGTCAAAATTTTATCTTAGAAAATAAAACACAGATTTCGATAGCAAAATTTCGATATCGAATGCCGTAATTCGGGCCCTGGTGTTTGCAAGCAAAATTAGAACATATTTTTGTTCCTTGGAATCGGTTCTAGAAGTAAAATTTGGAACAGAAATGAGAATTAAAGAAATATTTAGAATTGCATTAATTTATTAAACAAAGATAAAGACAATCACGAAGTAACACATCAAAAATAATAGAAATTTCATCAACTGTCATAATCACTTTTAAAAATTTCCATATCTTCATTGGTTGCGGTACAATAGCCAAATACCGTTATTCTGGGTGGGTATCGATTGCCAACCTTGTTAAAAATTAAAGAAAAATCATTAATTTTTACTTACAAAACAAAAATAAATGACTTTAAAAATTTAATTCTAATGAAAGCCATTATTTTTTATGTTGTTGTTTTTGAAACAAAGAACAGAAATTGTCATTTAAAGAAACTGAACGTTAAACAAATGGTTTTTCTTTTAAAAACGACACAACGTAAAAGTTTTTAAATAAATTACAAACAGTTAATGACATAATTTTTTAGTGTAGTGTTGGAAACTATCCAAATTTATTCTGTAGAAACTATAAATATTTTTTTTGTTTGTTTTTTTTTCTGTAAGTACAGATCGCGCTAGGGCTCTAACTATATTTGTTAAAAGGGTTCATGTTGAAAAAATGCAGAAGAAAAATTAAATTTAAAACAAGTAAAAAAGTTAAATTCGGCAGTGCCGAATTTTAAATACCCTCCAGCTGTATCCCAGTATTTATAAATTACTTTAAATAACTGTTATTACATTACAGCAATTTTTTGTTAGTTGTTAAAAAAAACGACTCAAAATAACTAACAGAAATAGTTGTTTGATATTTTTCATACAAAAACAACTGACTTTGCAGTTGAAAACAACTACCTACTGTAAAATATACAAACAACTAACATGTAGTTACTTACATAATTTTCTGAGTGAACTTAATTCAATTTCATTTTATGAGGACAATTGCGAAAAAACGCTCTCCGCTCCAATTTGTTAACATTCATCAAAACAAAAAAAAAAAAAAACGAAACGTTAACTTCCATAAATTTCTCAATTTAATTTAGCATCGTTTGGAATAGTTTTGTAAAATATTACACATTTTCGAAGAAATATTGATAAAATTAGCTTATTAAGGTACCTACAGACGACGCAATATTATGCACAATATTTTTGACGTTTCCAACAATTGGCATACATAAAAATACTGAAATCGATTTGATTTGTAAAAATAATATTTATAAAATTTATTCTTAATGAATAAAATTTAATTAAAAAAAAAATAATTAACTTATTTTATTTAAAATTTTTATATTAAAAAAAATAATGGTGTTTTCTTTTCTGAACAAAAAAATGTCCATTGTTTAGATGTGTACTTTAAATGTTGACATGGCCCTGAAACGATGTAGCATTTTTTAAACTCAGAAAAGAACACAAAAAATGCAGTTTTGTACACAAATTGCCTTGATTTGCTGGTTCAATTGATGTGTTTTTCGCTTATATTGCTGGCAGCTCAGGTTCGAATCCTGGCGATGGCCATCACATATTTTTTTTAATTTTTTTTTTGCTTTTAAATTAACAAAATTATTTTGTTAAAAAAAAAAACAAAATTAGTCGATTTTATATGAAAATTTATTTATTTTTTTAAAAAAAAATTATTAAATTATTTAAAAAAAAAACATTATTAAATAAAAAATACTTAATACGTAATTGAATGAAAAAAATACCAGAATAAAAAAAAAAAAATGTTGGCTACACCGGGATTTGAACCCAGGACCTTCAGTGTCACATGCAACGACACATCCTCTGCACCACAACAGCACCAATTGATTATAACACAGCAATGCTTAAAATAGCTGATATACCCAGTGGTAGGTTTAAAAAAATATTCCTAGTTTTTTATAGGGATGATACTATACTATAAGCTAACAAAATTAACCGTTACTAACAGGGTTGCCAGAAATCGTCAATAGGCAGAAATCGTCTGTCCGTTTGTAAGAATTGGACGCAAAATATAAATATATTGAATGCCCGAGTAAAAAAGTTCCCATATAGTTGTATATAATTTTATAAACATCATATATGATTAAATAGAATTATATAGAATTTTATGCGAAAAATGAGTCGATAAAACTATATAAAATTTGATCAATGTTTCATATATTTTGATAAATTTTTTATGTAATTTTATGCGAAATTTGGACCCCTATTTTTATATAATAATAGCAAAATTATATAATTAGATATAATTATATAAAAATATATAAAATTGTATAAAACTGTATAAAACTATATAAAGTTACATAAAATTATATCAAGTTTTATATAAATCATAAAATTTTGTTTTAATTATATATAATTATATATAATTTTATGTAACTTTATATAGTTTTATACAGTTTTATACAATTTTATATTTTTTTATATAATTATATCTAATTATATAAATTTGCTGTTGTTATATAAAAATAGGGGTCCAAATTTCGCATAAAATTATATAAAAAAATTATCAAAATATATGAAACATTGATCAAATTTTATATAGTTTTATTGACTCATTTTTCGCATCAAATTCTATATAATTCTATTTAATCATATATGATGTTTATAAAATTATATACAACTATATAGGAACTTTTTTACTCGGGTGTGTTTGATATTGATCTTATCCAAGAAATTATCAAAAAAAACAATCAAAACACAATCAAAACACAAATAAAGAGTGGATGGTATAAAAAAAAATGTAGAAAATACAATTTTTTTCAAAAATTAATTCATTTACCCAATGACAAAGAATACAATCTTTTGATTGTTAGACCGAATATAAATTATTAAGGTGATTTTGATGAATTGTAATTTTTAAACAATATTAAGCTAAATAAAAAAAAAAAAAAAAACTCATCCCGACCATGACTCAAACCTGCGACCATATGAATGATAAGCCAACAGTGCTTCCATCATACCACAGACTGTTTCTGAATGTGTTAGAAATTTAACGACTATCTTAAAAGAGATAAACAAAACCGAGCAAATAACAACAAACCCCCTTACTGCTGTGTGTAAAATAAGTTTTGTTGAATATACCATGTTTTTTCCACCAAAATTCAATTTCGCTTTAAAAGAAAAACTAAACGACATTTAATTAATAATTAACAGCACATTTATATGTTTGCAAAAACTGAGAAAAATCAATGACTCGATAAATATAATGAAAGGTATAGATTTAGGTGATTTAAATAAAATTATAATGATTAACAAACAAAAAAAAAAAAAAAAAAAATCTTGAGTCCTAACATGACTCGAACCCGGGACTCCATGCATGAAAAACTAACACTCTAGCCATCATACCACAGACTGATTTAATGTTTTACAATTTAGCGGGTATGTTAAAAGAACGAGAACCAAAACGGATAAATAAAAAAAAATTTAAGTAAACTGGAGTAATAACTCTTAAAACATAAAATATTAACAACATTTTTCAAATGTATTTAAATATGTTTATTAAAGGCCAGGATAAATCATCTTCTAAATGTGCTAATTTTGCTCCAAATTTGCTCATATTTTCTATATAGGCCACAAAGACCATATTTACACTCCATGTTAAAATTTGTTAACATACGTTAATCAGAAGCCGAGTTATAGTATTTTACATGCTAGGTTTGTATGGGGGGTGTCACACCCCTTTTTTCTATTCCGCCCAAATTTTACATAGAGATCAGACATCCTAAAATATAATTTTATACCAAATTTCATATGAATCTGTTTAACAGAAGCCGAGTTAGAGCATTTTGCATGCTAGGCTAATGTGGGAGGTGCCACACCCCTTTGTCCAATTCTTCCAAAATTTTACACATACATTGTACATGGTATAATATTATTCTGTACCAAATTTCATTTGAATCTGTAAAGCAGAAGCTCTGTAAACGCATTTTGTATTTTAAAAGTTTTAGAGGTGTCGTTAAACTTTCACTCATAACTTTTGATCGGCTGGGCCGATTTCGCTAAAATGCAATACCAAACTTCTCGGGAGAACTTCCAATAAATATGTTAAGTTTCAGTCATCTCTGTGCAATATTTTGTCCGCTACGGCATTTTCCACAGACAGACAGACGGACAGACGGACATCGCTAGAATGTCTTAAAATCGATCGGGCATCATGAATATATATACTTTATGGGGTCCCAGACCGATATTTCGATGAGTTACAAACGGAATGACAAACTTATATATACCCTCTATCACTAAGTGGAGGGTATAAAAATTATAGATATTTCTGGTATTCCCATACCGGTTTCAAACACTGCAGTTAGTGTAATCATCAGTAGAATTTTAAGGGGCCTATTCACAAAATAAGTCATAACTCAATCATAACTAAATTTTTTACATGTGGTTGTTGTGAACAATCATAAAAAAATTCAAATCGCGGATTTTTATTTTTACCAACATTTTTTTTTCGCGGAAATTTTTTTTTCAAAAGTAACTTTCTTTTAAATAAAGTTTTTTGCAATAATCTTTTTGAATTTGTGGAGGGTATCACTACATTCGGCAAGGCCGAATTTAACTTTTTTACTTGTTTGTCTATTACATTATCTCGCATAAATAAAATAGAATTTCCATTAACAAGACAAACCGATATTTAAAATCCTACTGATGATAACAGAAATGTCTATAATTTTTAGAAATTAAATTTTTCATCTGCATTTCTTCAACTTAATTATTATATTAAAGAATCTATGTTTGCTTTGGTGGAGACAACAGAGGTGTCCAATTTTTTCGAAGGGGGTAAAGTTGCAATTTGTATTAAAATTGTGTCAACTTCCGGCGAGGCTGGGAAGCACAAAATACAAAATTTTGATACGTCACGGTTTTTATACTCATCTACGTGTTTCAGATAAATGTACATGTTCTGAATGAAACTTTTAAGCTGGAGTTGGTACTTTTTGTGCAAAAAATCCAATTTTTTCAAGTTTAAAATAGTATATAAGACTATCTAGTTAACTAAAAATTTGGGGTTTTGAGCAAAAAAGCCCATTTTTTTTCAAGTTTAAAATAGCTTAACTTATTAACAAAACAAGATAGTTCATTGGTTATAGTTTCAACAAATCATAAGACTATTTAGTTAACTAAAAATTTGGGTTTGAAAAAAATCGGACGTTATATGACCACGCTATTTAAGAAAAACATGATCGAAAAAAAAATTTAATTTTTCTAAATTCAAATGTTTTTAGTCATTTACTCGGCCGATAAGCCGAGACACTCCAACCTTAAAATCGCCTGTTTTATATATGGGCAATAGGGGTGGGATAGTGCACGAGTTTTCGATTTCGACACGCTAGAACCGCTTATTTTGTGAGGTTTGTAAAAAAAATGCATGGGCCAAAAAATGGGGCAGATCGGATAGGATCTAGGGGTCGCTCATCGGGGTCAAAGTTGGGCGTAGAGGGGAAAAAATCCACAAAAAGCCCCAAAACTCCCCTGGTTTTGCTCCTAGAGGGGTCAAATGTGAGACCGGCCCCCATTATTTTTTCCCCCTGAAAACTTTTGCCAAACATGCCTAAGCCCTATCTCCAATTCCTAAGGGGGGTCCCATACAAAGGTTCCATTTTTAAAAAATCTTGCTCCTACCGCTCTAGCCGTCCTAGAAGTCACCCTAGAGGAATCAAATGTATGACCGACCCCCAATATTTTTTCAACCCCAACATTTTCTTAGAACATACCTACCCCCTATCTTCAATCCTTAGGGTGGTCCCCATAACCTTTTTTTTATTTTTTCTTAAATTGTCATATTAAAGCAGCTCCTATCGGTCCAATGGTGCCTCCTAGGGGGGTCATTATCAAGAACAACCCCCATTAATTTTTAGCCCCCAACACTTCTTCTGAACATACCAATTCCATATCTCCAATTCCTAAGGGGTCTCCCACACAAAATGACATTTTTGTAAAACTTGCTCTCACCGCTCTAACTATCGCAGGGGTGACCCTAGAGAAGTTAAATGTGTGACCGACCCCCAATATTTTTTCAGCCCCAACATTTTCCCCAAACAAACCTACCCTATATTTTAAAGCCTTAAGGGTGTCCCCACACATTTTTTTTATTTTTTAATTTTTTTTTTATAAAATCTGCGCCTACCGCTCCCATTCTGCCTTTAAGGAACGGTAAATGCAGACTGACCCCCATTACTTTTTGCCCCCTACATTTTTTCTGAACATACCTACGCCGTATTTCCACTTTGTAGGGGTGCTCCCCTGGGAAAAACTAAATTAGTAATGTATGTAGAGAAGTCAAATGTATGACCTGCCCATATAGTTTTTTAGCCAAAACATTTTCTTCAAAAATACCTACCATCTATCTTCAAGGTGTTACCCCACAATTTTTTTATTTATTTTAGCGAGAAATCCGAGGTCTTTAATTTGTAATTTAATAGTAACTTTTGTTAAGCGTAAAAAAATATTTTTTTTTAACTTGAAAATAACAAAAAAAAATATAAATAATATAACTATAAATCAAATTAATTTATTTTTATCGTGTGATGGATATTGTGTCCGATTTTCGGCCCTGACCTGAAGCAAAACTATTTTTTCCTCCTCGTTACGGCACAACACGTTGTTATAGTCTTCTATTAATTTTACGCCTCTTTCGGCAGCGTCGTTGACAACATGTAATTTACGTAATATTTGCAGCGCTCGCTGGTAGTCCTGACGATTTTCCCAAGTATTTGGATCGGAAGCAATGAAATTTGTTGTTATTCCGAAGCGTGCAAAAAATTTTGGAGTCTCAGGTGTGCCGTAGTGCACACAGAAAACGAATTTGCTAATTTCCAACTGAAATTCAGTTGTTGCAACAAAAAATCGGTGGATGCATTTGACTTAAAGTTGAAACAACTAAATATCGGTAGTTACAACAAAATGTTGTTATTACAACTGTCTTTTAATTGAAACAACTATAAAATTCGTTAGCCACATCAAAATGTAGTAGCAGCAACCGAATTTTGAGTTAATACAACTGAAAAATTCAGTTGGAAATTTATTTTTCTCTGTGTGGCTTAAATCAGTTTTCATGAGTTCTTGATTCACTTGTCTCGATTCCATGTTAATTCTTTCACACCTCCGAATCCAACAACATCTACTGGAGGATTACAATCCTTGTTGCCACTGTCGCCGCTATCCTCTGAGGCATCTTCTTCCCCGATATCATCGTCTTCTTTTTCCTCGCTGACTTCGTTAGACGATTCGTCCATCTCATCGTCAGATAACTCTTCCTCCAATTCCTCTTTCTCTTCTTCAAATATACGAATTGCATTCGACATTTTTCGTTTTATTTCACAAGAGATATTCGGATCAAATAGTGCGAGAGCAACAGCTTCGCCACTGAGATACCAGAGATGTCCACAGAATCTCTTGACCAATCGACAGAATCTTATCAATTGAAGCATAATTGGCAATCGCTTTCAAAAAATTCAAATCATTATTTGGAGCTTCTATTGCTTTGGTAGCGCTAAACCAAGCTTTTACGTAAATTGTTATGATAAAAACGGTCACATCAAGAAGTGCATTTAATTCTTTTTTGGCCAAACCGATATATTTTCGGAACAAAAACATTTTTAGGCAATATATGCCTTTTGCCATCCATCGAGCATGACTGATGGGTCCTGGTGGGCTAAAATGCTTATTAGGAATATTTTCGCCAAGGTATAATAAAACAATTTCAAGAAACTCCTTGTAGTCGTCTCTGGGTTGCTTTCCTTTTATTTGAGCCCAACAAAACAACTTAATGTCAGTTTGGACTTGAGCTGGTGTGTTGCCTGCCACTTCCTCATCTTATATGCCAAGACTGTACGGTTTGTCTTTTATATTTTCCCACTGCTCTTTAAAACGCGCAAACATTAGCACTCCTGGTCCAGACGTTTTGCCGAATTTGGTTTCAAACACTTAGTTTTCCCCCAGGGGAGCACCCCTACAAAGTGGAAATACGGCGTAGGTATGTTCAGAAAAAATGTAGAGGGCAAAAATTAATGGGGGTCAGTGTGCATTTCCCGTCCCTAAAAGGCACAGTGGGAGCGGTAGGCGCAAATTTTATAAAAAAAAAATGTGTGGGGACACCCTTAAGGCTTAAAAATAGAGGGTAGGTTTGTTTGGGGAAAATGTTGGGGCTGAAAAAATATTGGGGGTCGGTCACACATTTAACTTCTCTAGGGTCACCCCTGCGATAGTTAGAGAGGTGGAAGCAAGATTTACAAAAATGTCGTTTTGTGTGGAAGGCCCCTTAGGAATTGGAGATATGGAATTGGTATGTTCAGAAGAAGTGTTGGGGGCTAAAAATTAATGGGGGTTGTTCTTGATAATGACCCCTCTAGGAGGCTCCATTGGACCGGTAGGAGCAGATTTAATGTGACAATTTAAGAAAAAATAACAAAAATGTATGGGGACCACCCTAAGGATTGAAGATAGGGGGTAGGTATGTTCTAAGAAAATGTTGGGGTTGAAAAAATATTGGGGGTCGGTCATACATTTGATTCCTCTAGGGTGACTTCTAGGACAGCTAGAGCGGTAGAAGAAAGATTTTTTTAAAAATTGAACCTTTGTATGGGACCCCCCTTAGGAATTGGAGATAGGGCTTAGGTATGTTTGGCAAAAGTGTTCAGGGGGACCCCTCTAGGAGCAAAACCAGGGGAGTTTTGGGGCTTTTTGTGGATTTTTTCCCCTCTACGCCCAACTTTGACCCCGATGAGCGACCCCTAGATCCTATCCGACCTTCCCCATTTTTTGGCGCATACACTTTTTTTACCAACCTCACAAAATGAGCGGTTCTAGCGCTTCCAAATATTGCTGCTTAAAATCTCACACAACACTATCCCACCCTTAATGGGCAAGGCCACGAAAAATGAAACCACATAGATTTTTTTTTTTCTGTCACAAACCCCAAAATATTTTTTACATTTCAAATGTCAAATATGTATAGAATATGGCATCACTGTATGCCAGTCCAAAATTTGTGTCTGCTTTGACATTTTACATTCGTTTCATAAGTGGCACGTGCAAGGCGTAGTTGGAAAATATATCAATGTCGGCGAAAAAGGTAAATTTTGTTGGTATTTTTTTGTGCTTTAGAGAGATAATTACTTTTTTTGGATAGAATATAAATCAAACTATTGATAAGCAAGCAAATTTGTGTACAAATCTTGGCTTTTGGACCAATTAGGGCTTAAAGTAATCAGCCGCAAATAAATGGTGACGTTACTGACAAATTTTTATAAAATGTTTTTTTTATGCATTAACTAATTAGAAAATAGGTTGGATGAGCTGATTTTTTTTAGTATTTTTGAAGTACTTTCATAATCAATGCTTAAATGAAGCATTATTTGCATATACATAGCTGGGCATTTTTGTAAAATAAGATTGTGTGACGTTACTGACGGATTTTTTTATTTTTGTTTTTTTACTTTTTTGCTTAATAATTCGGTATTTAATTGCATCTTAAAACTCCTCTACTATGATTTTTTCGCCGTGTAGAGTCCCTCTATTAACCCAAGAAAAAAAATACTTGAAAATCGTAACGAAATTCGTACGTGTGACGTTACTGACATTTTGCGTAACGTTACTGACACTGCTTTTATGTCATTTACTTGATTAAAACATAAAATATTAAGCCCACCTTTTGGATAAAAATCATCTTTCATCCTTCCTTTTTTAAAATACTGGGCAATAATAAACATGAACTCTTTCAATTCGCTCATTTTTACACAAACGTTCAGTTACCTTCAAACACACTTCCAAAATCCGGTGACGTTACTGACAACTTAAAATGGTCATAACTTCACAACAAAACGAGATACAGCAAAATTGTCTGCGTATGAAACAACAGTTATGACGAGAACTTTCATATGCCGCTCTCAAGTTGGGAGAAATAATTGTATTTTATAAAGATATTGACCAAAATATGTAAACGAGCGTGACGTTACTGACGGTGGCCTTGCCCATATATTTTAAGTTTCAGGCAAATCGGTTCATAAGGGTTGAGATACTTCCCTTGTGAGTCAATTAGTTGGTAGATCAAGTGAAATTAAAGTTGTTACTACTACAATTTTAAGGAAATTCTTATTTTGTATCTTATATTAATACTAAATACCGATCAGTAGAATCAGTAACACCTTCAGATTGCAACAATTATTATGTTGAAATGAATTTGTTACATCGAAAATTTTATATAGCAAGTAATAGAAGCTTATTCTAAATTTAATATGCCGAGTAAAAAAGTTTTTATATAGTTGTATATAATTTTATAAACATCATATATGATTATATAGAATTATATATATAGAATTTGATGCGAAAAATGAGTCGATAAAACCATATAAAATTTTATCAATGTTACTTATGTTTTGATAAATTTTTTATATAATTTTATGCGAGATTTGGACCCCTATTTTTATATAACAACAGCAAATTTATATAATCAGATATAATTATATACAACTATGTATATCAAATTATATAAAACAATATATAATTTTATAAAGTTATATAAAATTATATCAAGTTTTATATAAATCAAAAAATTTTGTTTTAATTATATAAAATTATATATAATTTTATGTAACTTTTGCTGTGTTTTTCAAAAAGTGGATTTATTTTCGGATTAATCTTATTTTGTTAAAAAAAATATTTTAACATACCAAAACAAATTTGGAATATTTTTTTCCGTATTCTACGATAAATTAGCTATTATAATCCAAAAAAATAAGAAAAAAATTTGGAAATTGAAAAAAAGTTATAAATAAATCAAAATTAATCCAAAGTAGACTTATTAAATCCTAAAATTTAATTGGATTAATTTTGATTTATTTGTAACTTTTTCAATTTTTCAAATTTTTTTATTATTTTTTCGGAGTATAATTGATAATTTATCGTAGATTTCGGAAAAAAATATTCCAAATTTGTTTTGGCATGTTAAAATATTTATTTTTAACTAAATAAGATTAATCCGAAAATAAATCCACTTATTGAAAAACACAGCATTTATATAGTTTTATACAGTTTTATACAATTTTATATATTTTTATATAATTACATCTGATTATATAATTTTGCTATTATTATATAAAAATAGGGGTCCAAATTTCGCATAAAATTATATAAAAACAAGTAAGAGTGTTAAATTCGGCTGTGCCGAATCTTTTATACCCTCCAACATGCAAATAAAAAAAAAATTGCAGTGGCGTCATCTTTTTTTTGGGGGGGGGGCGGCTCGGTAGTGTTAATTGGGGGGGGGGGGCACATTTACTCTCGAATAAGTGTTAAAAAGAATAATTCTTATGCTTTTTGCACTAAAGAAATACAAGTTTATCATAATTTAAAAAAAAAAATTCCACGCCCATAAAAGGGGGCGCACCGAAAATGATATTTTCTAATTCTGTGGGTTAAAATGCAGGACTTTGAATTTCTTGTAGCATAAAAAAGTTGGATTTGTTAAACAAAAACGCAAAAAATCATATAAAAATATGGTATTTTGCAGAGGTTGGTTTAGTTCTTCAAGGGGGGACTTTTTTCCCCCTGGTCCGATTTTGCTCATTTACGAACTTAACCTGCCTAGGAACATAAGACATATTCGTGCCAAATGTCGGGAGGGTAGCTCTTTTATTTTGGACTGCATCGTGTTAACTACAGACGGACAGACGGACGGACGGACGGACGGACATCGCTAGAATGTCTTAGAATCGATCACTGATCATAAATATATACACTTTATGGGGTCCTAGACCGATATTTTGATGCGTTACACACGGAATGACAAAGTGAGTATACCCCCATACTGTAGTTGGAGGGTATAAAAAATATATCAAAATATAAGAAACATTGATCAAATTTTATATAGTTTTATCGACTAATTTTTCGCATCAAATTCTATATAATTCAATTTAATCATATAAGATGTTTATAAAATTATATACAACTATATAGGAACTTTTTTACTCGGGATTGTATGAATAAAAATTATTTTTTAAGTATTTTGCGTTTAATTAAAAAAATTTAATTTGAAGTTAAAAAAAATTAATTTAAAATAAAAAAAAAAAAAAAATGATTTGAAATGAACAATATTCAATATGATGTGTAAAAAGTTTAATTTGTGTTGAAAATAATTTAATTTGTTTTGAATAAAATAGAAATTACTTTGAAAAAAATTAAGTTTGATTTGAAAAAATTTTAATTTGAATCGAAAAAGCGTTAATTTGAGAATAAAAACCTATACATACACATAAAACTATAAACAAAATGAGAATTCAAAAAACTATTTTTTTGTATGTAATACAATGCAAGAAAACAACACACACTCGCGCACACACGGAAAACAAAACAAAAAACTATGTGAAGCTAAAAATGTAATTAAACAATTAATTATATTAATTAAATATTTAATAAATTTTAAATTTAAAAACAATTAAAATGTTAATTAAAATAAAGTTAAAAATTTAATTAAACAACTAATTATATTAAAATAAAAATTTATTTAGTATTAAATTAAAAAACAATTACAATTTTAATTAAAATAAAATATACGATATCATTTTCTGTGTGGTATTTCTTATAACTTAAACTTTTTATATATAAAAAACTGTATAATAAAGTCTTCAAAAATTTCTTTTAAGTATTAACCAAAAAGTATTAGTTACAATTTACCAACGCTTAAATCAAAATGACAACATAGACAATTTGTACTTATGTATGTTCAATAAGTCAACATCATTCATCTATGTTTATAAAACAAATTTATTAACATCCTTGCGACACACACACATTTAATCTACCCGACTGGCCGTTTATCTTGGGTGTCTCCCCCCCCCCCCCCCCCCCCACCCCCTCACAATTTAACATCAACATCTTAAAGGAGTTTTGTAATAATAACAACGTCGACTTTGAGAATTGTTCTTCCAATGAATTTGGATAATTGGAGTATGAAGAGAACAAAAAAAGTTGCAAGGATTGCAATATTAATATGTACGATAAATTATATCAACTCAAGTGCACTTCCCTGGTTTTGCTTGGCTTTGTTAAAGGAAATTTTAATGAATGGAAGGAGTTTCCAAGGAAAAGCAATATGTTTTCATTTGGAAGTGGCATTAGATTCTAGTACTGTTTAATGAGTATGGTTTTGTTAAATTTCGAAAGGATGTTTTCTTTAGAAATGTCGTTAATTATAAATGTTATACTGTTTTGCAATGTGAGCAAAACTAAAAAAAAATTCATTTCATTGAATAATAAAATTAAGTAAAATAGAGACAATCCTTGATTAAAGTTATTAAAAATTTACTAAATGAACTCGCAAACGTTGTTTTGAGCGAAAATATTTAAAATGCCAGCTCCACCTATCGGTTTCATACATTCACAATTTTCTTACGACGAAACTTACATAAATTTCAAAGTGCCGTAAAATTGCACTGAAATGAAGAATTTCAAAATAAACTTAACACCAGCGCCATCTACTGACAAGGGAAGTATCTCAACCCTTATGAACCGATTTGCCTGAAACTTAAAATATATATAAAAGAGACGATTTTAAGGTTGGGGTGTCTCGGCTTTTCGGCCATATCGGTGTTTAAAAATTTCGTTGTCCCCTTATGAAACAATGTTGACCTTCGGGAAAATTTCGATAACTCCCGAACTAACAGGAATATCATTATTTGATTTTTTCTGTAAGTACAGATCGAGCACGGGCTCTAATTATATTTGTTATAAGGGTTCAAGTTGAAAAAATGCAGAAGAAAAATTTAATTTCTAAAAATTATAGACATTTCTGGTATTTCCCATACCGGTTTCAAACACCCCAGTTAGTGTCATCATCAGTAGGATTTTAAATGTCGGTTTGTCTTGTTAATGAAAACTGTTTTTTATATATGTGAATATTTATAGTTTCTACAGAATAAATTTTGACAGTTTCCAACACTACAATTCCATTTCTAGCAATCTCAACCTCACTTCATACTTTCTTTCAACTTTTTTGTCTCTTACATTATTTCGCAAGGGTTACCAACATGATCTGGAATTGCAGACACAAATGAAGGAATTTGCATTTTCTGTTTCGGAGATGTGCCTAATGGCGACATATTTTGTCAGTAATTTTATTTGATTTTTTCTGTAAGTACAATATCGTCTAGAGCAAAAATACGTGTCGAATTAAATTTAATAAAGATTATTTCGTATTCATATGTATATCGTAGGTCTATGCCTTCACATAAATACCCCCAAAATTTACACATTTTCACAAAAAAAATATTTAACAAAGCCGAATTGTTCAAGATTATGCCACCGTTAGATAGGTATTAAAAAAATCTTTTTTCTCATGTGCAAACATCATATAGTTTCTTAAATTAACATGGCTGAAAAATCCAAAAAAAAACTATTATTTCGCCATTTTTTTAACCCCTAAATCCCCGATATGGCCGATAAACCGAGACACCCCAACCTAAGAATTGTCTCTTTTATATATATTTTAAGTTTCAGACAAATCGGTTCATAAGGGTTAAGATACTTCCCTTGTGAGTCCAAATTTTTATCAAAAAACTTATTTTCTTTTTAATTTTTTGCGAGTCCAAATTTTTGTAAGATAGATATTTTTATTTTGGACACCTTTTCTAATATAACATCCATTAAATGGCTGTCTCTATTGGCCACGGCAAATGTGTATTTTGAAGCATTTCCATTAGTTTTCGAGCACCTCGAAGCTCAAGAAAAACATTCGTGCCGAAATCAACGCTAGATTGCACAAGATGTCCAAAAAAAATAATGAAAAAAGGAGTGAAAATACGGCAAAAAGAGCACATTTTGCCGTGGCCAAAAGAGGCATTTATGTTTTATCAAAGATTATTAATTATAAAGATATGTGAAGTCAGTCTTCTTCTGTTAAACCCTCTCTTAAATTCCCTTTGCTAACTCCGCCATAGAACAAGACGTTTGATCAAACCACTCCAGGCCCTCTGGCAACCCTAAATGAAGCCGTTGGTGTAGTACGGAGAGCACCAGTGATTCACATCGACTTCATTCTCTAATAAAGACTCACAAGGAAGGTCTTTCAGAGGGAACCCACCGATTGTACTGAAACTTGCATATGAGTCATTCCATGTCAAACCGTACGATTTTTGCTAAAAATTGACTTTGATGTCTCCGATGTCTTTCAAAATTTGAGAACGAAGTCTTCATTAAAAAATACTTTACACGTGTTTCGGGAAAAAAATTAAAAATTTTTTTTTAAAAAAGTTATTTGCATTTGAAAATCGTCAAAATCGTGAAAAATCTTCCGACATGACAACATTTAAACTAATGTTTTTATAAAACTAGTGAATGGATTTTAAAGTTCAATACCTTATTTTAAAGGTATTTGAACCTTCTTTTTTAAAAAAATATTATTTTTTATAAATTATTTTTTTTTTTATTATTTAAATTTGTTTTTTTTACTTAATTACTGTTTTCCACAATCTTCGAAGAAGTCGAAAAATCTGAAAAAAATATTTTCTTAAAGGTTAATATATTCTTAACATTCCTTCAAAATTTCAGAGTGGAGATCGAATGGATTCTATTTTTTTACGATTTTTTTCCATTGCAGCACCACAAAAAAATTACATTTTGTATTTAAACATTTTATTTTCAAGCATGTTAACGAAAATGTCAACGCATGTATGTATGTGTGTATGTATTCAAAAACACACGCTAGCATTATTTGTTGTTTTGCTTTTTATATGTGTCGTTAGATTTTTTTTTAAATGCTAAAGAACAACATGAATATGTTAGCGTGTGTTTTTGAATACATACACACATACAATGGTTGACATTTTCGTTAACATGCTTGAAAATAAAATGTTTATATACAAAATGTAATTTTTTTGTGGTGCTTCAATGGAAAAAAATCGTAAAAAAATAGAATCCATTCGACCTCCACTCTGAAATTTTGAGGGAATGTTAAGAATATATTAACCTTTAAGAAAATATTTTTTTCAGATTTTTCGAATTGTTCGAAGATTGTGGAAAACAGTAATTAAGTAAAAAAACCAAATTTTAATAATAAAAAAAAATTAATTTATAAAAAATAATATTTTTTTAAAAAAGAAGGTTCAAATACCTTTAAAATAAGGTATTGAACTTCAAAATCCATTCACTAGTTTTATAAAAAAATTAGTTTAAATGTTGTCATGTCGGAAGATTTTTCATGATTTTGACGATTTTCAAATGCACATAACTCTTTGAAAAAAAAAAATTTATTTTTTTTCCCGAAACACGTGAAAAATATTTTTTTATGTTTAATACGTCTGGCAAATTTAAAGAAAATCGGAAGAGGTGGTGTAAAAAAGGTGTTCGGTCTGACATGGAATAACTCATATGACAATTAGGATAGAAAAATACGAGTTAACAGAAGAAAACTTTCATAGAGATTTGGTCAAGTAAAGAGAAAAAAAAAATAAGAGAAAGAACCAATACCAAGCAATAGTCAAAGGAAAACAATACAAATCAACATCTGAATCAGTGTTGCCAGAAAATATTTGGCTCTTGTCCCCAATTTGAAAAATGTAATCCCCAAAAATACCCTACAATTTATATTAAATCCCAAAAAAAATTTCATGAATATTCAAATATAAACTCTCTTTTAATTAAAAAAATAGTGTTTATAAAACAATTGCTGTGTTTTTCAATAAGTGGATTTATTTTCTGATTAATCTTATTTTGTTTAAAAAAAATATTTTAGCATACCAAAACAAATTTGGAATATTTTTTTCCGTAATCTACGATAAATTTGCAATTATAATCCGAAAAAATAATGAAAAAAATTGAAAATCAAAAAAGCTATAAATAAATCAAAATTAAGCCAAAATGGACTTATTAAATCCTAAAATTTAGTTCGATTAATTTTGATTTTTTTTAAAACTTTTTTCATTTTCCAAATTTTTTTATTATTTTTTCGGATTATAGTTGCAAATTTATCGTAGATTACGGAAAAAATATTCTAAATTTGTTTTGGCATATTAAAATAGTTATTTTAAACTTGAAAAGATTAATCCGAAAATAAATCCACTTATTGAAAAACACAGCAAATATTTTTATATTAACTTTAAGATTAGACCTTTTTATGATATTTAAATTAGAGATGGGCACATGAGCAGATTAGAGCGTGATTCACGTGATTCACGCGTGATCACGCGTGAGTGTACCTGAATTCGATTTTACTCACGTGAATGAGTGTGAGTGAGGAAAAAAATGAGTGAGTGAATGTGCGTGAGTAAGATTTTTTCGTGAGTGAGTGTGCGTGAGTCAATTTTTTTTCGTGAGTTTGCGTGATTTATTTTCTCTTCCTTTCGTACCAAAAAAATCAACAAAATAACATAAAAATTCGGCAAAATTCGGCAAAATTTAGGATTTCGTACGAAAAAAGCAAAAAAAAATTTTAAAATTTCGCGGAACTTAAATTTTGCTTAAAATTTTTGAAATTTTAGTTTTTAGAATTTTTTTTTATAAATAAAAGTTTCGTGAGTGTGAGTCAACGTGAGTGTGAGTGAAGCCTGTGTGAGTGCACGTGAGTGTGAGTTGTACTAAATTTACTCACGTGATTGTGAGTGAGTGTGAGCAGAAAAATTATGCTCGTGAGTGAGTGTGCGTGATTCAAAAATTCCTGTCGTGAGCGTGAGTGAGTGTGAGTCAAAAATCACTCACGCGCCCATCTCTAATTTAAATATTAAATTTTAAATAAAAAAGTCTCGAGATATGGGAATTTGAATTTTTTGTGTATCAAGCCCCCAAATCCAAGAATTCTGTTGATATTAAAAAATTGTAAATTTTGTCTTTTTGTTCCTCTTTACCACAAAATTATATAACTTTTGAAAAAAATCTGTCCCCTAAGATCAGGAATACCATCAGAACATTGTAAGGAAGTTAAAAATGTTTTTTTTTTTTGGTTTTATCCTTAAAACTATTCGAATTTTGAAAAAAATTAAAAAATACTGTTCAATTCAGATATTTGCTTTTGCAAATATTTCTGGATATACTCAACGAAATTTGGATTTTAACCCCACTTTCTCTTAATTTTAGTATCTACAGAATTTTTTTCACAATTCGAATAGTTAAGGGTAAAACTAAAAAAGGACATTTTGAACTTCCATACATGTCCAGATGGTATCGAGACTGGATTTCTTGAAAAAATAGGTAATTTTATTGGGGGAAAAATATAACTTTAACACACACTTTTCCAATCTTAAGAAATTTAATTTTTCTGATGACTTATTCGTATTAAGGCAGGAAAATGTCTTTTAAATTTTTTCTCTCAATATTACCAAAAAATATTAAAATTGGTACAAAAAAACGTATCTTTAAAAATATGCATATTTGGTTCATAATTTTGACTTTTTTTGCAAATACTTTTGGATATAATCAATGGATTTTAAATTTTAACCTCAGGTTCTCTTTATTGGAGTGTCCACTTTACATATCTGATTTGAACAGAAATATCTTCAAAAATTTGGATATTTATTGCAAAAAGGACGTTGTCAACTTCCTTGACATTACCTGATGGTATCCCTGATCGTATCGAGCCCGGATGTCTTGGATATGTTAGGATTTTTTTTAAGAAATTTGAATAAAAAAAATATATTCCTTTAACATACACTTTTCCAATATTAAAAGAATTGTTGGTTTTGAAGGCTTGGTCCACAAAAAATTAAAATGCCTATATCTCGAGAAGGCTATTTGATACAACTTTTCTGATGACAGATTCCTGCTAGGAGGCAATACTCCAAAAGTTTCTATTCGGTTGTCAAATAATTTTTTAAACGACCCACAAAAATACTTAAAGTCAATCAACACAGTTGGAGACACCAGTACCTATTTTTTGGCCTATAATACTTTGATATTATTTTTTTTTATTTTTTTTTATATCCCATTACTTTGCACTTAAGTTTTAAAACAAATAAACAAAACATATTTTTATTGTTCACAATAAAATGGTTTCTTTAGCTGTATTAATTGACCTTTATTATTTTAGTATGTCGTTAGAAAAATTATTTGACAAGTGAATATAAACTTTTCTGAGTTTAAAAAAAAAATAACTTTGTTCGACCCTCGTAAAACATTTATTATTTTATTTACTCCCGACCTAAATAATTTTACCTTGCCCAATCCAAATGATGGGATTAAGGACAGTTGTACGGGGAAAATAACAAAAAAACAGTCGTCTACCAGCTTCTAAAGACTGCAATCTAACAATTAGTGCATTTAAAAACAATATTTTGGTTTTTCAAAAAACGCCAAAAAATAATTAATGTCTAGTTTCTCTATTACGAATTTTCACTTTCATTCGTCCAAATGCCATAAGAAAATCAATTTGAGGTTCTGTATTGCGGATGTCATTTTAGTCGAACGAAAACGTAAAAGTTGTCATTTTTCTTCATATTTTTGCGTTTCTACAACACGAATTGAAATGTCAAAAACGCCAAAACCACACGAATGAAAAATACCATTCGTTAAGGAGTTTTTTGTGTAATATTTAACAAAATAAGTGAAAAATGTGAATTTATAACAAAAATAAGTAATATTAATTTATAAAATTAAAAAAATGTGAATGTTTTATAACTAAATGCTTTGAAAAAAATGTGTATTAAAACAAATCAGTGAAAAAAAGACGGATTTGACCAATTTATATTAACAATTTAAAAGCCACGGGTCATCATACAAATTATTGTTTTCATATGTTTTTTATTAAAATTGTGTTAACTTTTTAGCTATAATAAATAAAAAAAACTCTGATTTGATTTAATTGTATGTTTTTTTATAAACATGAAATTTGATCAGCTGTTTTCTAGCTGATGTGTTGATGTTGCCACTTCGTTTAGTTTAGATAATTTTTGTATGAAAAAAATAAACAAAAACTAAAAAAAACTTTGTGGCAATACCGTAATTTGACAAATGGTCGAGACAAACGTAACTAATGAAAAAAATAACGTAATCAAACGAAAATGTTATGGAAACTGATATCATTACGAATTCGTACGGGTAGCGTTCGTTCGTGTATTGTTTCGTCTGTTTAACAGAAACACCATATAAATCATTGTTATTCCAATTTGACTACTTTGACATTAACAAATGAATGTAGTAGTTAAAAATTTTAAAAATTAAATTTTTAATTTGAAATAAAAAAAAATCCCCAAATTTTAGAAAAAATCCCCAAAAATTTTCGAAATCCCCAAATCCCTCCCCTGGAAATCTTGTCCCAAACCAAACTTGAAATTCCCATTTTGGGGACAAATCCCCTTATCTGGCAACACTGATCTGAATACATAAAAACAAAGGAACAGAGAGCCATGAGGAAGAAGAAAAAGAAACAACGGTAAATCGACAGCTAAGGAAAATAATGACACCAGTGAAAAGACGAAACATAAAATTAAATATCATTCGTTTAAAAGTCACATGTTTGCTTAGTTTAAAACCAGATTTAGCGGAGAAAAAAAAATAAAAAATTATTTAAAACTAAGTTGAGTTTTACTTAAAAGAAATGACCACTGAAGAAAAATTCGAAAAGTCTAAGCGACGTTTCCAAGAGCAGTGCGAGGCACAAGAAGCTCTAAAAAAACGTACGGTGTATATTGGGGAACCTCTCCCAACGACCGCAGCGCAGAAAAAAGCACTAGAGCGCCACGCGGCCTTCATGAAAGCCATCGTGGAAGATGCACGCTGCGGTTCTTCCCCTTGGGAACTAATGAAAGAAGAGCTCCAGGAGTTTATCATACTGCCATGTACGAAGTCTAAGTCTCAACCAGAACAGCCCGCCTTGAGACGATGTATTGTGAGGCTTGGGCGTATAGATTTCTCCAAACATATACCAAGAGGAGAAAACTTTCCAGCCGATGAAGGGGATCGTGGGTATGATTCTGACGACAAGATGTCGCAGCCATCCTTGAAAAATACGTATCGTGTCAGAGGACAGTGAGGAAGAGGTAATGGAAAAGCCTGTCGCCAAACAATACTCAGGCAAAGAAGCCAGTGCTGAGCAACAACAAGACAGCTTCTTGGCCTCCTTGAAAATCCCTCCCTGGCTCACCGTTAAAATTATTCCGGCCCCACTCCCCGCTGCTGTTCAAAAGGAGAAAACTGCAGAGGATCTTACCATATCCATTCCCCTATCTCGGCTGGCCCCACACATGAAGTACTTCCAGTCTATAAAAAGCAAACAGGATGCGGATGTTATAAGTATCTCAAGCAGCGAACCAGCAAGTCCTACCGACATGTCGCCGAGTGTCTCGCCGTTAAGAGAATTACAATCACCCTCATCGTCGGCAGCATTATCATCATCAGCATCATCATCGACATCATCAGCTGCAAAGATACCATCAACCTCATTAGCAATACCATCAACCTCATCAGCAACAAGGATGCTAGACCTCTATAAGGATGATTAAAAGTTGGAATAAGTTTCATAATTATTCTTTATTCCATTTTTTATTCCATTTTTTTCCATTTTTTTATTCTTGTTTCCATTTTTTTATCCCGTTTTTATTAACACAAACGAAATTATCCCAGGGAATTACGGCTGCATTAGAAATCCTCCTTCACCTGATACCCTTGGACATATTGGGTAGGCAGTATGCTGCTGCGTCGGCACTTCGACTTAATAGCACGCTGCAATGGAGGAGCAGCGATTGTGGCCATAGCGCGATCTTGAAAAAGATAACAATACCACAAAATGTGGACTGTGCTCCCTCTTTGAGCCTCTTTGAGCGCCACTTTACCACTATGATACCATCCATAAATTTTTACACAGATGGATCGAGGCTGCACGAACAAGTGGGCTTTGGAGTCTATTCGGAAGAGCTTGGGTTGAGCCTGGCCCGCAGATTGCCAGATCATTGCAGTGTTTACCAGGCAGAGATGCTGGCAATAAAGGAAGTAGCTGACTGGTTGAGCTGCAATGTCTTGTCTACAACCGCAGTCAACATCTATACTGACAGTCAAGCCGCGGTCAAGTCCCTGGATTCAATGTTTCTGAAAACAAGATCTGCCCTTAACTGCCGCACGTCTTTAAATGAGATGGCCAAGCAGTTTAATATACGACTCATATGGGTCCCAGGGCACAGAGACATTCCAGGGAATTGCAAAGCCGATGAGCTTGCAAGACTAGAAACTTGCAAGCAAAACCTACGGCTTTGTTCTGCGACGGAGACTAATCAAAGATGGGCAAATGGATGGACGTGTGAGACAACACGACTGATTTGGCCTTCTCTTAATCAGGGGCGCACAAGTGAGTTAATATCGCTTCCAAGAGGAGAAATTTCGACGGTGGTTTCTATAATTACCGGACACTGTCTTATAGGGAAGCACGCAGAGCGGTTAAATGTGCCGTCGAATGACTTTTGCCGAAGTTGCATGAATGAAGAGGAGTTGGAAACTATCGATCACTTAATTGCCCGGCACTTTCTGGTCAGAGACTTGCTTCACTGGGATCTAGGGAGCTGTACGATCTTTCTGATTTGTTAGATGTCAAAATTCAACATCTAAGGAGTTTTATAAGAAGCTCAAACTGGTTTAACGACAGGGACTAGTAGGGAAACCTATTACGGTCCCGTGGTACCACAATGGACCTCAGAGTCTACGTGTGTTGACGTAAAACGTCAGCAGCCACTTACAACCTAACCTAACCTATCCCAGGGAATTTTTAAGAAAAATTAAGCAAAAAAAAATCATCAAAAAAATGCATCAAATTGTTAAAATTTTTTTAACATAATAAAATAGCACAAAAAATGGAATACTTATCCTCTGGAATAATTATCCATTGGGATAATTATCCCCTGGGATAATTATTCCCTGGGATAATTTCGGTAATGCAAGTGTTAACAAAAACGGATAAAAAAAATGGAATAAAGAATAAAAAAATGGAATAAAAAAATGGAATAAAAAATGTGATAAAGAATAATTATTTAACTTATTCCAACTTTTAATCATCCTTGTCTAGCATCCTTGAGTCAAAAAACTTTTGAAAATGTACCGACCACAGAAAGTATGCGGACGCCACGTCCTCCGGTACAAACGGGACTACAGATAGTCACACAGGGTGAAATTCCGCTGGGGGTAAGACTGGCACTCCCAAGGATGCTAGACCTCTATAAGTATGATTAAAAGTTGGAATAAGTTTTATAATTATTCTTTATCCCATTTTTTATTCCATTTTTTTATTCCGTTTTTGTTAACACTTGCATTCCCGAAATTATCCCAGGGAATAATTATCCCAGGGATAATTATTCCAGAGGATAATTATTCCATTTACTATGTTAAAAAAATTTAACAATTTGAGGCATTTTTTTGGTTAATTTTTTTTTTGCTTAATTTTTCTTAAAAATTCCCAAAAAATTTAAGAAAAATTTAATTATTGGGAACAAATGCCTACAAAAAATTACAAAAAAACTAAACAAATTGGATTTAAAATTTAAAAAAAAAATAATGTACAAACCCTGGTTTCACTGTATTTGTATCTTCAATTTTAAATTTAACAAAATTAAATTTTAAATGCAATTCGTTTAGTTTTCTTGTAATTTGTTAAATTTTTTTGTAATTTTTTGTAGGCATTTGTTCCTAATAGTTAAATTTTTTTTACATTTTTTGGGAATTTTTAAGAAAAATTAAGCAAAAAAAAATTCATCAAAAATAATACATCAAATTCTTAAAATTTTTTTAACATAATAAAATAGCATAAAAAATGGAATAATTATCCTCTGAAATAATTATCCCCTGGGATAATTATCCCCTGGGATAATTATTCCCTGGGATGATTTCGGGAATGCAAGTGTTAACAAAAACCGGATAAAAAAATGGAATAAAGAATAAAAAAATGGAATAAAAAAATGGAATAAAATATGGGATAAAGAATAATTATAAAACTTATTCCAACTTTTAATCATCCTTATAGAGCTCTAGCATCCTTGGTCAACATAGCCAAGCCATCGCCTTTCAGCTGCAGTAGCATCTTCTCAAGCATGGAAGAGCGCCGCCACTGAGCCGCACCGAGCCACCGCGCCGGCTTTCCATCATGCTCTGAAACGTAGGTGGTACGACAGATCTCCGTTCCAGCCTTGTACTCTGATCCAATTATTTTTTCCAAGCTCTCTTTATTAGACTTTAGATTAATTAGTTTTATCTCTTGTAAAAATCAATAAAGCATTTTTCATATTATGATAATACCAGCATGCCGTGTTTCTCTTTAAAATTTCTGCAAACTAAAAATTTCTGTAAGTGACCCTGACCCCGCGAGCTAAACCCCAGCAACCGGTGGAAAACACGTCGTTACAGTGGCGACCGAGTTATTGTTTTAGCTGCCCAATCTCAAATTTAAAAAAGAGTTGCCACCTTATGAAAATATTAGGTATTTCGGGAAAATCCGAATAAAATCCGAGCTAGCAGGAACTTCGCCAAACGCAAAAATACGGGTCAGCTTTATTTTAATAAAGATTGTTATATATGATTTTGGCGGGCTTACGTATATATTTCTCCATATAAACTACCCCAAAGTTTTTACATTTTTGAAAACACTTTTAGATACATTTTTTGAACCCTTAATTTCCCGATATGGCCGATAAGCCAAGACACCTCAAACTTAAAATGGCTCTTTTACATATGTTTCAAATTTCAGGAAAATTGGTATTTAACGGTTCCGAAGTTGTCTTGTAAAAAAAAGCATGGTCATGTTGGATAGAGTTTAGTTCTTTTTGAAGAAAAGTTTTCAGGTTGTCAGACAAATATCAAAATTTTTAATGGATTCTAAAAATGTTGCCTTACTGTAAAGTCAGTTTTTCTTTTTTCTTCTCTTCATTTCTTCTTTTCTTTATCTTTCCTTTTTTTGAAATCGGTTTGAGAGGGGAGACAAATTTCGACCCACTAACCCATTCCATCATATCATAGGATAACTTCCTTGTAAGTGGAGGGTATTAAACAGAAAATAATGAAATAACGGCAATTGGAAATAATAAAATTATATGACATTCCACGACTATTCAATGACAAGATTCTAATACAACTCAAATGAATAGAAAAATAACCTAACGTCAGGTTTTAATTACACAGTACAACACTACAAAAAAAATTTTGGTGTTCCGACGGTGGATTCAGGCAGAGGAGACCAAAAAAAAATTTACGTGTGTCGGCGATTTGAAAGATCGCATCGGAATTTTATTTTAGCGACGGTTAAAATTTCCCAGCTTTGGCCTGTTCTTATAGAATATCGGGATATATAACTATGTTTTATTTATATCTGAGGTGTAGGCTTTGTTCAGCAACTTTGTAGAAAATATTATGGCAAATCTAACTCCCCCTCAAAACGGCTCTATTCTAACAAATCGTAAAAAAACACCCCGAAGGAGGGGAAGGGCGGGGTTAAAATGTTCTACAAAAATGTTGGCCATAAAATTTTACTATATATGTCAGACCACACCAAAGCCTAAACCTTAACAGAAACACCAACAACCAGTAAAATTCAAGGATGCCCATTTTTTTGCCAATCTTGAATTTGACTATAAAACTATTTTTTATTTACTCAGCAGCCACTTATAACCTATAACCTAACCTACTTCTGACGTATAGGGTATGTTCAGCAATTTTTTAACACCTCCACACAACGTTAATATATGGCTTTATTCTGACCAATCGTACACTGAAAAAAATTTACCATTTTTAAAGCATGTTGAACTTATGGCGTTTTTCTTTTCTGGAAAAAAATGTTGCACTTTCTGCACTTTTTTTTCTTTAATGACTCTTTGTGTATAGTAATGAGCAGTAAGTATAGACATGTTTGGTACTAAAAGAAAGGTATTGTCCTGTTCTATCTAACTGTTTATAATAAAATGTCGAAACAGGATTATTTTATTCAATTAAGTATCAAAAACCCATAAATTTTTACATTTATAGAATTGGCTCAAAAACTGAGTATTATTTTAAAATGCTTTATATAGCATTAGATAGGCCTTGAAATTTAAACATGTGAGAGTGTTAAATTCGGCTGTGCCGAATCTTTTATACCCTCCAAAATGTAAAAAAAAAATAAAAAAAAAAATGTCAGGGGTGTTTGTTTTGGGGGGGGGGGGGGGGTGATGGGGGTCAGTGGGGGACGTTGAGAGCACCTTCCCATCCCGATAAATATAGCAAATGTTTTATTTATTTAACAAAAATACAAAAAAACATGTAAAAAAAGTGTATTTTTTTAGAGGTTGGTTCAGTTCTTCAAGGGGGAACTTATTTCCCCCTGAGCCGATTTTGCCCATTTACGAACTAAACCTGCCTAGGACCATAAGACATATTCATGCCAAATTTGAGGAGGCTAGCTCTTTTATTTTGGACTGTATCGAGCCATCTACAGACAGACGGACGGACATTCACAGAATGTCTTAGAATCGATCATGGATCAATAATATATATAATTTATGGGGTCCCCGACCGATATTTCGATGCGTTACAAACGGAATGACAAAGTGAGTATACCCCCCATACTGTGGTTGGAGGGTATAGAAAAGGAGGGTATGCGAGGGCTCCAAAGACATTAATTCTTCTTGCATTTACTTAAATATATCTTAAAAGTAAGTAAGTTTAATTGTCTTTATCCAGAGGAGAAATATTTTTTAAAATAAGTAAAAATTTCCTTAAAATTACGGATACTGTGGGGTCCCAATGTTAGGACCCTACGGGCCCCCAATATATGGGGTCCGCCCATGAGTATGTGCATACACTATTATAGGGTCACTAATGATTTTGATCCAAAATTTTGGTCAGAATCGCTCTATCTCGCTTAGTTTTCGAGATATGGGAATGGGGACTTTTGGGTCTTCGGCGGTCATATTCTACAAGTTAAGGACTACAAAAATGTCTTTATAATTTTTTTCGTATCTGCAGTACTTGCAGAGTTATAGGCATTTGAAAATTCCGCGAAAATCGAAATTTGGATTTAAAGTTAGGGTTTCATGGGGTCTCCAGATGGGACCCCCAGATGGGGTCCCCAAAATACCTAAAGTATTTGTTCCCTAGGTTAAGTACATTTTTTCTTTAACTGATGAAGATATGGATTCAAATAAAGTCAATGAAATCAATAAAATAAAGATTACTTTTTTCTTAAATTAAAACAAAAATTGATTAAGTTAAAGAAAATGCGTTTTGGAATTAAAGATTAGTAATTATTTGATTCAATGTCTTGAAAATGTCTATACTATTTTTAAGTAAGTTAAGTACTTATTTATTTTTTTTGCACATAATTTAAATTTGTTTCTTTTAAGTACAACAAAATTTTTTAATAAACACTTTTTTTCTTAAATGCAATCAATTCGCCATAAATATAAAGAATTTTTAACTTAATTTAAAAAAACAGATTAAGGAAAACTCTTGTACTTTTTTAAGTATTTGCATGTACTATATTCAAGTTTATTTGCTTTGTTTTAAGTAAAACCACCTTATATTAAGATAAGTTGAAGTAAATTCAAAAAATTTGGGATGAAATGTTCTACGAAAATGTTGGTCGTAAAATTATACTATATATGTCAGAACAAAATAAAGCCCAAAACTTAACAGAAAGACCAAAAACCAGTCAAATTTAAGATTGTCCACTAAGGGTTAATTTTTTTTTTAACTTTTTGAATGCGCAATCTTGAACTTGATTCTTGTTTGGTGTTTACATTAATTTTTATACCCTCCACTCTAGTGATAGAGGGTATATATAAGTTTGTCATTCCGTTTGTAACACATCGAAATATTGGTCTAGGACCCCATAAAGTATATATATTCATGATCCTTGATCGATTTTAAGTCGATCTAGCGATGTCCGTCCGTCCGTCCGTCCGTCCGTCCGTCTGTCTGTCTGTCCGTTGAAAACACGCTAACTTTTGAAAGACTTTACGGAGGCTCCTGAAGTTTAACATATATGTTCTTCATTTACCGGGTCAGGTTGGTATTGCAATCCAGCGAAATCGGTCCAGTGGTTCAAAAGTTATGAGCAAAATAGTAAATTTCGGGAAGGGTATTTTTCGAATTTACAAGATTAAAACCACTATAACTTTCGAAAGACAATTCTGAGGGGACTGAAGCTTAGCATATATATTTGTTGTTCCCCAAGGCTGTTTGGTTTTGAATTTCAGCAAAATCGGTTCAGTGGTTCAAAAGTTATAAGCAATGCACTGAATTTCAGATTTGTTTCACCTTAAACTGCTGAAAACTCGTTAAACAAGTTTTAATAGCATGGTGAAATACCAGTTTTGTAAAACTTGTTGTTGTTTGTTTTCTTGTCGTGGGGTCAGTTTAGTTGTTAGACAAGTAAATATTTGTTATTGTTAGTGTAACTGTATGTAACGGGAAAAAATCAAATAAAGTATGTGTATGATTGAATGTTAATTTGTTATTGGTTTTTAAAGAAAAGGATGGTAATATAAAAAGAGGAAAATATGTTGTAGCGTGCTACATAATACTGTTTTCCCGTTATACTGTATTCTACTGTAATTTACTTTTTATAAAATAAGTTTTTCTTAGTTCACAATTATTTTTTGGTTTTCAATAATTCAGATTTTGAAAAGAAAATTTTTATTATTAGAGAATTAAATTTTGTACAATACGTTTGAATTTCAAATAAATTATTTCTACAATATAACTTGCAAATTTAATAACGGTCTACCAAAATATTATTTTCGTATCCTATAATTGGCGATCTTGTAACCTGGAAATATTGTTGAAAAAATTCTTTAAAATTAAGTCAAAAAGAAAGAAATAGTTAATGCTACACTGTTGGCGATATTTACAAATTTTAACGCATCCTAAATGTTTTTTTATGTTGATCTTTATGACGCTGTAGATCAATTTGGATTGCTATTGTAATTTTGATTTGGAGTTCAAGAAACCGCTCACTAATTTGTATATAGAAGCATACTAATGTCAAAATTTGGTGCATGCAACAAATAGTCATCAAACTCAAGAGAGACCAATAATTTTAACATCTTCTCAAAAAAATTATTCAAGCAAGGACCTTTCGCTTTTAAGAAGATTTTGCAAGAGGATATTTTATTTCAGAAGTCATAATAAATTTTGCATTAAACATCTTCAAGATTTATTCAGATAAGTTTCCTAATTTTCATCGATATTTTATTTTAGATAAGTTTAAATAAATCTACTAAGTTTTCGATTTGTGAAGCCTCATCCCAGTAAACAAATTAAGTTTTAAAATATTTACGTTATGAAAAGAACACGTTTTGGTTCTACGGTACAAAATCAGTCACGGTTAGTTAATAATCCTGCTTCTATCACACAGTCAAATAATTCTTCTACAAATACACAACACCTTATTTCTGATCAAACTTCACAAAGTATGATTGCTTCTAATCCGTCTTTCAAACTGCCAACGTTCTGGTCTGAATGTGCTGAGGCATGGTTCATTCATGCTGAAGTTCAATTCGCGTTGAAGGATGTTGTTGATGATACCATTAAGTATAATCACACTTTGGTTTCTTTACCTCAGGATATTATTTTAAAAGTTTTGGATGTTATTCAGTTTCCACCAACAGTAAACAAATACGAAAATCTGAAAAAGCATTTGTGCAATAGATTAACTCCAAGCGAGGAATCTCGTTTAGAACAGCTATTGTCAGAATCCAATATTGGTGATCGTAAGCCTTCGGAGTTTTTCCGCGATTTGAAAATATTGGCTGGTTCCGATACCACTATTAGTAGAGAATTTTTATATAAGCTGTGGCTTCGCAAATTGCCGCAGCAGATTCAAATCAATTTGACATCTTGTTTATCCCAAAGTAATGATGAAAAAGTTGAACTAGCTGATAAGATGTATGAAGTTTGGTCAAGGCATCAGTTAGCCGCTGTTAATAAAATTACAGACAATCGAGTAGAGTCTTCGGTACAACAATTGAGCGATTTGACCCGGACACTTTGCGAAAATTTAAATAAAATAGCTTTAGATGTCGAAAAATTAAAAACTAGACCCCGTCCTCGTGGAGAAAGGTTTTATAGTCGTCGTAATCAATCTCGAGATCGTTCAACATCTCGAAATATTCATAATGATTTTTGCTGGTATCACACAAGATTTGGTAATAGGGCTACAAAATGTATTGTCCCTTGTCAATTTGAAAATCAAAATAATTCCAACAATACAAATCAGACTTTAAATTAGACACATCCATCATGACGGTGGCAAATGATGGATTAAGTGCAAAACCTTTAAGCCGCCTTTTTTTGTATGATTCTGTTAACAAGTTAAAATTTTTAATAGACACAGGTGCAGTTGTTTCTGTAGTCCCATATTCCAAATTTAAAACCCTGGCTCGAAAGTCTGATTTCGATTTGTCTGCAGCAAATGGATCTATTATTCGGACTTTTGGTACAAATCTGTTTAAAATTAATATAGGGCTCCGTAGAGATTTTGAATTTCCATTTCTTATAGCTGATGTTGATACACCAATAATAGGATTTAATTTTCTCGAAAAATTTGGTATAGTTGTTGATGCTAAGAATAAGGAAATTATTGACTCTACAACTACTTTGAGGACAAAAGGTTCTTTGGGATTTAGTTCTATTTATTCCCTTAAACCAAATGTACCACATTTCAACAAATATCATGAATTGTTAAAAGCTTATCCTTCTGTCACTTCTGAACCCGATTATACCGAATCGGTAAAACATAATACGGTTCATCACATTGAGACAAAAGGGAACCTTCCGTTTTGTAGGCCACGTCGGCTGGATCCTATCAAGCTTAAGATAGCTAAGACTGAGTTTGAATATTTAGTTAAGATAGGCGTTTGCAGGCAGTCATCTTCTTCTTCGGCATCTCCTTTACATCTTGTTCCAAAAAAAGAAGTAAATGATTGGAGACCCTGTGGGGATTATAGGAGACTTAACTGCGTGACAGTTCCTGATCGATACCCTTTACCTCACATACATGATCTGAGTATTAATCTTAAAAATAAAAATATTTTTTCAAAGCTCGATCTAGTAAGGGCTTATCATCAGATACCTATAGCTGAGGAAGACGTTGCAAAAACTGCAATTACAACTCCGTTTGGGATGTTTGAGTTCCTTAGAATGCCTTTTGGGTTGAGAAATAGCGCTCAAACTTTTCAACGCTTTATAAATGAGGTATTTTTTGGCCTCGACTTTGTATTTACTTATATTGATGATATACTAATTGCAAGTGATGATGAGTCTCAGCATGTTGAACATTTAAAAATAGTTTTCGAAAGATTAGCAAAATATTCTTTGAACATAAAAATTTCTAAATGTGTATTTGGTGCTTCGGCTATAGATTTTCTTAGTTATCGCATTTCATCAGACGGTATACAACCATCTGAAGATCGTGTTAAAGTCATTTTAGAATTTGAGGTCCCTTCATCCATTTCCAAACTACAAAAGTTTTTGGGTATTGTAAACTATTATCACCGTTATGTGCCAATGCTAGCTTCTGAGCTGAGTTCAATTTACGACATGCTAACTTTAGCCAATAAAAGCGACGATAAGAAACTCGTTTGGAATGAAACTTCGCTTAAAGCTTTTGATAATGTTAAACAGCTTTTTGCTAGGAACACTTTATTAACTCATTTCGATGAAACTGCGGAATTATCATTAGCTGTGGATGCCTCTAACGTAGCTATTGGCGCTGTACTTCAACAAACTGATGCTAGCGGTAAAAAAGAACCATTGGCTTATTTTTCAAAAAAGCTTAGCGTAACAGAGCAAAAATATTCTACATTTGATAGGGAACTTTTGGGCATGTATAGAGCTATAAAACATTTTAGGCATTTTCTAGAAGGACGTGATTTTGTTGTATACACTGACCATAAGCCTCTGACTTTTGTACTAAATTCAAAAACAGATCGTTCCCCAAGGCAAACAAGACAACTAGAATATATAGCACAATTTACTAGCAACATTCAGTACATCTCCGGAAAAGAAAATATTGTTGCAGATTCTTTGTCCCGTATTCCGGAAATTGATACCATTTCATTTTTTGACTTTAATGTTGATAAACTTTACGAGGAGCAGCAGTTAGATGAATCATTGGCAGCAATAGTGGCTGTCCCTAATTCAAAGTTTAATTTAAAAGAAGTTTTAGTACCCGATACAAATATTAAAATCTGGTGTGACGTTTCTAGGAGATCTCCCAAGCCATATCTTCCCATAGGTTTGCGTAAACTGGTTTTCGAAAAACTGCATTCTTTGTCTCATCCTGGCTCTCGGGTAACTAGAAATTTAATTCAATCTAAATATTTTTGGCCGAAAATGAGGAAAGACATAAATGACTGGGTTGCCGGTTGTCATTCTTGTCAGAGCTCTAAGGTTAATAGGTATACCAAATCTCCGGTTACATCTATTGAAATCCCTAAATCCCGGTTTGAACACATACATATAGATTTAGTTGGCCCACTCCCAGTATCAAATGGGTACAAATATCTATTGACAATCATAGACCGATATTCACGCTGGCCGGAGGCATATCCTTTACGCGATATAAGTGCTAAGACTGTTGCCAGAGTTTTTGTTGAGAATTATATTCCACGGTTTGGAGTACCCATTCGAATTACTGCCGATCAAGGTACACAATTTACGTCAGGTCTTTTTCGAGAACTAACTTCATTGCTTGGGACACACAAGATTCATACTTCACCGTACCATCCACAAGCAAACGGAATACTGGAAAGGTTTCATAGGCAGCTTAAAACCGCTTTAATCGGGTCGTTAAACTCCATTAAGTGGTCAGAAATGTTACCATTTGTTTTGCTAGGCTTACGAACATCAATAAAGGCTGATTTAAAGTGTTCACCAGCGGAGCTGGTTTATGGACAAACCTTGCGGTTGCCTGGAGAATTAATAGTCGAAAACAATTCTGAGGTACCGGTTGAAGAGACTTTACAAAAACTTAGGAAATATTTTTCCGAAGTAAGATCGAAAGTTGTTTTTCATAACGTTGAAAAAGAATTCATACCGAAACATCTCTCAACATGCGAATATGTGTACGTAAAGGCACAACACAGATCAGGACTGAATCCACCCTTTGAAGGGCCCTTTCGGGTTGTTTCTCGAAATGACAAGGTCTTTAAGGTCCAAAAAGGAAATTTGATTAGATCATATCATATTGATCAGGTTAAACCAGCACACGTTACTCACGATACAAAATTAAATACAAATGCATCTAAACGTAAAACTGTTACTTTCAGGATTAATTAACAAATATTTGATTTTTATGTTAACCTCCTAATTTTTTTTGTATACTGGGAGGGGAGTAATGTAGCGTGCTACATAATACTGTTTTCCCGTTATACTGTATTCTACTGTAATTTACTTTTTATAAAATAAGTTTTTCTTAGTTCACAATTATTTTTTGGTTTTCAATAATTCAGATTTTGAAAAGAAAATTTTTATTATTAGAGAATTAAATTTTGTACAATACGTTTGAATTTCAAATAAATTATTTCTACAATATAACTTGCAAATTTAATAACGGTCTACCAAAATATTATTTTCGTATCCTATATATGTGAAATAGTTTTTCTTTGTATTACATATATGTAGGTATAAAACAACAAAAATATTTTACAAAGTAATTTGTTACTCAAAGAATTTGTACACTAAAAAAAATTTACACTCAAAAAAAAATTTACACTCAAAAAAAAAAAATGTTACACTCAAAAACAAAAATTTACACATTATTATTTTTTTGAATGAAATGGCAGACTCAAAAAAATGTTGACAGTCAAAAAAATTGTACACTCAAAAAAATTTGATTGATTAAAAGAAAGTTTGACTCAAAATAATATACATATTTCTAATAAAAAATTTGTAATGCAATTTTTTTAAATTTTTTTTTAGAAAATTACTATCAGATAACATTGTGGAGGGTATTCATAGATTCGACCAAGTCGAATTAAATTTTTCTACTTGTTGGGCTTTGGTGTTTCCTGACGTATATAGTAAAATTTTATGGGCAAAATTTTTGTGAAACATTTCATGCCCGCCCTCCCCCTCTTTCGGGGTGTTTTTTACGATTTGTTAGAATGGAGCCAAAATATATCATTATGGGAGGGAGTTAGAGGGTTAATATGTTCCACAAAAATATTTGTCATAATATATTCTACATAATATGTTGCTCAGATGTAAAGAAAACATAGTTTTATATGCCGATATTCTGCAAGAACAGGCCAAAGCTGGGAAACTTTTTCCGTCTCTAAAATAAAATTCCGATGTGATCTTTCAAAACGCCGACGCATGTACATACACTAAAAAAAAAAACTATACTGAAGTTAAATAAACACAGTTATTAATTTAAGTAAACATTTTTTTGAATTTACTTCAACTAATCTTAATATAAGGTGGTTTTACTTAAAACAAAGAAAATAAACTTTAAGATAGTACATGCAAATACTTAAAAAAGCACAAGAGTTTTCCTTAATGTGTTTTTTTAAATTAAGTTAAATATTCTATACATTTATGGCGAATTGATTGCATTTAAAAAAAAAGGACTTTTTAAAAAATTTTGTTTTACTTAAAAGAAAAAAAAAAAATTGAGTGCAAAAATAATAAATAAGTACGTAACTTACTTAAAAATAGTATAGACATTTTCAAGACCTTAAATCAAATAAGTAGTATTCTTTAATTCCTAAACAAATGTTCTTTAATTTAAACAATATTTATTTTAATTTAAAAAAAAGAAATCTTTATTTTATTGATTTCATTGATTTCATTGACTTTTTTTGAATCCATATCTTCATTAGTTTTAGAAATAATTTACTTAACTTAAGGAAAAAATACTTTAGATATTTTGGGGACTCCGTCTGGAGACCCCATGAGACCCTTACTTTAAATCAAAATTTAGATTTTCGCGGAATTTTCAAATGCCTATAACTCTACAAATACTGCAGATACGAAAAAAATCTAAAGCCATTTTTGTAGCCCTTAGCTCGTAGAATATGACCGCCGAAGACCCGAAAGCCCTCCGAGTTATAGTTTTCGAGTTATTTCATGATCAAGTTTCTCAAGACCCCATTCCCATATCTTGAAAACTACACTGAAAAAAATAACTGTACTGAAATTAAATAAACACTGTTTTTAATTTAAGTAAACAATTTTTTTTGGAATGTACTTCAACTTATCTTAATATAAGGTGGTTTTACTTAAAACAAAGAAAATAAACTTGATGATAGTACATGCAAATACTTAAAGAAGCACAAAAGTTTTCCTTAACTTGTTTTTTTTAAATTAAGTTAAATATTCTTTACATTTATGGCGAATTGATTGCATTTAAGAAAAAAAGGGTTTATAAAAAAATTTTGTTTTACTTAAAAGAAAAAAAATTAAATTGTGTGCAAAAAAAATAAATAAGTACGTAACTTACTTAAAAATAGTAAAGACATTTTCAAGACATTGAATCAAATAAGTACTAATCTTTAATTCCAAAACGCATTTTCTTTAATTTAATCAATTTTTGTTTTAATTTAAGAAAAAAGTAATCTTTATTTTATTGTTTTCATTGACTTTATTTGAATCCATATCTTCATCAGTTTAAAAAAGAATTTTCTTAACGTAAGGAAAAACCACTTTAGGTATTTTGGGGACCCCATCTGGGGGCCCCATCTGGAGACCCCATGAGACCCTAACTTTAAATTCAAATTTCGATTTTCGCGGAATTTTCAAATGCCTATAACTCTGCAAATACTGCAGATACGAAAAAAATTCTAAAGACATTTTTGTAGTCCTTAACTTGTAGAATATAACCGCCGAAGACCTGAAAGCCCTCCGAGTTATAGTTTTCGAGTTATTTCATGATCAAATTTCTCAAGACCCCATTCCCATATCTCGAAAACTAAGCAAGATAGAGCAATTCTGACCAAAATTTTAGATCAAAATCATTAGTGACCCTATAATAGTGTATGCACATACTCATGGGCGGACCCCATATATTGGGGGCCCGTAGGGTCCTCACATTGGGACTCCATAGGGTCCACAAAATCCGTAGTTTTAAGGAAATTTTTACTTATTTTAAAAAAATATTTTTCCTCTGGATAAAAACAATTAAATTTATATTAAGTACAATTTTACTTACTTTTAAGATATATTTAAGTAAATGCATTACTATGTTTTAGGAAAAAATATACTTGGAAGAAGAATTAATATCTTTGGAGCCCTCGCATACCCTCCCTTTTTTAAATTAAGTTCAACATGCTTTAAAAATGGTAAATTTTTTTTTCAGTGTAAGCAAGATAGAGCAATTCTGACCAAAATTTTGGATCAAAATTAATACTGACCCTATAATAGTGTACGCACATACTTATGGGCGGATCCCATATATTGGGGCCCCATAGGGTCCTCACATAGGGACTCCATAGGGTAAACTGAATCCGTAAGTTTAAGGAAATTTTTACTTATTTAAAAAAAATATTTTTCCTCTGGATAAAAACAATTAAACTTATATTAAGTACAATTTTACTTACTTTTAAGATATATTTAAGTAAATACATTACTATGTTTTAGGAAAAAATATACTTGGAAGAAGAATTAATATCTTTGGAGCCCTCGCATACCCTTCTTTTTTTTTAAATTAAGTACAACATACTTTAAAAATGGTAAATTTTTTTTCAGTTTACATATTTTTTTGATCGCCTCTACCACAACCAATCGTCTGAAGCTTGCAATTTTGGAAATAGTTTGAAATTGTTGTACAGTGTTATTTGTTTTTAATTTCCATTGAAATCTATCAAGATGTCTAATTTTTGTTTTTGTGATAGGTCTGTTCTCACTAAAATCGTTAACAATTTATTTTTTTTTTGTTTTTTGTGGCATGGCTAATTTCAAATGACGTTTTCTATAATTGTTGCGTGTAGCAGTGAGTGTGCGCATGATTCTTTTACTTCTTTAAATGTGATACGAAAACACTTCCAAATTTCAAAATCGTGACTTAAGAAGCATGCTTAACGTACGGCTTCAATGCGAGTGTTCAAATTATTTTCAAATAACACACATTTAAATCACGCTGACATGTCAGTCAGTTAGTCCGTCAGTCACTCAGTCATTGCACGTACATACGTTAGTGTGAAGATTTATGTGAAATTTTAAAAATGTGACATGGACTTTATGTATAATTTTTTTTTGTTGTTCTTAATTTGTGTGTTGTGTTCCCTCTTTGTAATTTTTGTTGTAGTAAAAGATTGATTGAACGCCTTAAAACAAAAGGTGGCACCTAAACTAATTTAAACAGACAATAGGGTAAAAAACACCAAAACAAAAATAAAACTGTAAAGATGTGTTTTGATTCGTATAAAATCATTTTTAAAAATCTTTAATAATTTCAAAAAAATATACACACATACATGCGCTGTGCTTGTTATTAATGTCAAATCATAAAACTCATAAAACATAAAGTGTAACTTAATTAATCTTTAACAAATATAGTACAACAACAAAAATATTACACCATATTCTTTTTTTTTAGAAAATTTGCCAGAGGTACATAAACTATAGTACTGGCAAAGTACTATCCCAGGCAGAAAAATACAAACGGGAGAGCGGTGGCAAAGTACCTTTTATGGTCGCTTGTGTGCTGGGAAAGCATCACACTTTAGTACTCTCCCAGCGCACAGAGGGGTGAAATGCATCCAAAGTGGCGATTAATTCAATAGATGAATATTAACTTTCACAACCGTGTTTGGTACCAGGTTAAAGTAGATAAAATTCAACATCAATAATGGCAAAAAACAAAGTTCTAAGTTGTATACTTTATTTGCAGTGTGTGTTTAAAGTTCAATTATTTTTATTATTTTTGCGCGCATTGATTTAAAGTGAAAATTTTGATATTTCAAGTAATTATATTTTGTATAAAGACTTCTAAAATTGAAAGCTTCATAATGGATCAGTCTACTTTAGGTATTTGAGCATATAAAAAAAATTTTTTGGTTTAGATAAATGTTTTGGAAATATTAAAAAAAAAAATAATAAAAATGCTCTAAAAATAGGGTATTTTTGATATAAATATTGAGTTTCAACAACTTTGTCTGTGAAAGAGTGAAAATCCGCCTATATGGTCTTTAAATATATGATTTCATCTAATAAATCCCTGAATGTCCGTTTGCGGTTTTTTGCGGTTTTTGACTTATCAATTTTTTTGTGAAAGAACTCCAGTTGCTAAAAATCTATTTGAAAAAAAAGACTAAAAATCAAGTTGTTTTCATAATATTTTGTCCTTATATTCCGTATGGTAGTTGTAACTGCAGCTCATGAGTGTACTGTTTATAAGAGATGGGTGCGTGAGTTATTTTAAATCACGCACACGCACGCCCGCCCCCTTTTTGGGGCGTGGTTATAAAAAAATATGTAATAATAATGCAATTGTATTACTTAAGTGCACAAACCAATAAAAATTAATTTGCAATGATTAATCGCAAGGGTGAAAGTGCCCCCTACGTCCCCCTCCGAGCCCCTATTAAAAATGCCCCCCAAATTTTTTTTGTAGATTTGTAACGTTTTGGATGGTATAGATGATTCGGCACATCACTCTTACTTGTTGTGTTAAAATACTCTCAATTTCCATATTTTTGGTATTTTGTTGTTTTTTGTTTTGTGAGAGATGAGTGCGTGAGTGATTTTGATGAAGATACATCATACATAACCTCATCAACTAGACCTTAAATTATTCTGTTCTGATCCTTTAAAAATTTTCGTCAGTAAATTTTTGAGATAAATGTTCACATTAACTGAATTAAGTGAAAAATAAAAACTTGATTAAAATTGAATTAATACTAATAAGAATACATATTTTATTTTAAGTAGATTTATTCTAGCTCGAGGTCATTATTTTATTTACCAACTAAAACTATGATATTCTCATATTTTTTTTTTTTGCTAAATAATATTGACAATGGGATCTGACAAATCCCGAAACACGTGTCGATTAAGTCTTGAAAAAAATTACCAACATAAATAAATTTAAAAACGGAAAAATTAATTTCTTGAAAGTTATTCTATGAGAATATCATAGTTTTAATTAGTAAAGGAAATAATGACCTCGAGCTAGAATAAACCCACTCAAAACATAATATTTTAAAGGTCGAATAAAACAATTTTTATTTTTTAATAAAAATTAATCAGAATTTGAATACATATTTTATTTATTTTATATTTATTTACTTATTCTTTTGATGTCAAAGTTACAGCGAAAATTGTAAATTAGGCTTTTTCCGAAAAACAGAAAAAAAAGTTTAACAGGTAAAAATATTTTTTCCAATTTTTCTTCTGAAATGCTGCGTTTTATTAAATTATGATTATCCATTAATAAAAAATTTTTAATCTTCTGTTTCGCGACTTTTTGAGATAAATTTGTACATTAATGAGATTTAGTGAAAAACAAAAATCGAATTTTAAATTAAAATTATACTAATAAAAACACATACGATATATTTACTTTTTTAAGTTTTTAACAGCACATTAAGTTCGCTATAATGTGCCATTTTATTTATAAATGTAAAGCTTTTTGTTCCAAAGTTACAGCAAAAATTGTGAAATAAGATATTATATCCGAAAAACAATAAAGCGCCTAACAGGTTAAAAAAAAATTTTTCTAATGTTTTTTTTTCGAAAATGCTGTGTTTTTATGTGTTTAAGATTACTCATCAATAAAAAATTATAATATTTTAAAATTAAGTGTTCTATGTATTAATCGCCATTTTAGGTATCATCCACCCCACTGTGCAGCGTCCAAAATGATAACCACGGTAAACGGTATGCCGATGCTATATTAAAGCGCTTTGAAAGCGCTTTAAAAACAAAAAATATGGTACTATTATAGCACTTTTAGAACAAAAAATGGGACATATCTACATAAGTCCATAAGACATAACTTATTTTGGTGTTTATTTGAATAAAGAAATTTATTAAATTAGGATAAAACATTTATTGCCTCATTTATTAGGATCAACAAATTTTGAACAAACTTTGAACAATTTCCCAAGTCCCGGAAAAAAATTGTTGCAGTTTTCTTTGCGTTTTGGAATAAAAACTTTATTAAAATGCTTCCCGAAAAAAAGTGGTGTATTGAACCGAAACGGGTATGTATCCGGAGTTTAAGGGTGATGTATCTGGAGTTTAAGACACTTCCTAACGAAAGAACCAGGTGTTTTTATATAAAATGTGTCAAGTTTGTAATATGTAGGTCATTGTGTATAAGTGACATATCACAAGAACTATCAAGGACCGGCCACTTATCCTGCAGAGAAATAAAAAATATTCCAATTATTATGAAAATTAGTAAATTTTAACAAAAAGTTTATACTTTGAACGGATTTAAATAGAAAAACATTGGCAAAGCGCTTGGAAAGCACTTTTTCGAATTCATACTACATTCTACATAAAAAATAAAGTGCTTTGCCGAGACTTTTTCTTTGGAACGGTTGACAGTTTCTGCCTGGGATATTTTATGTACCAATTTTTGTTTGGAAAATAGAGTACTTTCCCAATGTTGTAAATAATAACTCTAAAAGTGTTTTGTCAGCTGATGCTGTTTTCGTGTTATTGCAAAGTTATTACACTGCACAGTGGGAGATTTGTAAAATAATCAGCCATTCAGTAAGAACTGGACCGATCGCCATAAAATTTGAAATGGTCGTAGCTACATTAAAAAAAGTGAAACTGAGAAAATTAAGTAAATTTTGAGAAAAATAGGGAATGCTTTGAGATTTTTTTATTAGTTTTAGTTCGTATTTTTCACAAAAATAAGGAAAACAAAGTTATTTAATTTTAAGCCAATTTTAACTGCACTCAAAATAATAACTCTGTAAAATACTCTGTAAAATGGCTGTAATCACAAGTCAACAGACATTTGACAGAGTTTTCTGTCAAAATACAGATTAAAGCAAAATACTTTGTGTTTTTGTATTTTTGCTTATTACACAGAAAAAAAAAATTACCAATTTAAAGCATGTTGAACTTAATTTTAGAAAAGAAGGGGATGCGAGGGCTCCAACGATATTAATTTTTATTTCAAGTACATTTTTCCTAAAAAATAGTAATGTATTTACTTAAATATATAATTTAAGAAAAGAAGGGAATGAGAGGGCTCCAAAGATATTAATTTTTATTCCAAGTAAATTTTTGCCTAAAAAATAGTAATGTATTTACTTTAATATATCTTAAAATTAAATAAAATTGTATTTAATATAAGTTTAATTTTTTTTTTATCCAGGGGAAAAATATTTTTTAAAATAAGTAAAAATTTCCTTAAACTTACGGATTCTGTGGACCCTATGGAGTCCCAATGTGAGGACCCTACGGGGCCCCAATATAAGGGGTCCTCCCATGAGCATGTGTGTTCACTATTATTTTGTCACTATGGATTTTGATGTAAAATTTTGGTCAGAATCGCTCTACCTTGCTTAGTTTTAGAGATATGGAAATGGGGTCTTGAGAAACTTGATCATGAAATAACTCGAAAACTATAACTCTACGAGGTAAGGACTACAAAAATGCTTTTAGATTTTCTTTTGTATTTGCATAATTTGCAGATTTATATGCATTTGAAAATTCCGCGAAAATCGAAATTTGGATTTAATGTTAGGGTCTCATGGGGTCTAGTAAATTCTTTCTTAAACTGACGAAGATATGGATTCAAATAAAGTCAATGAAATCAATAAAATAAAGATTACTTTTTTCTTAAATTAAAACAAAAATTGATTAAGTTAAAGAAAATGCGTTTTGGAATTAAAGAATAGTGCTTATTTGAATTAAGGTCTTGAAAATGTCTATACTATTATTAAGTAAGTTACGTACTTATTTATTTTTTTTGCACACAATTTATTTTTTTTTTCTTTTAAGTAAAGCAATATTTTTTAATAAACCCTTTTTTTCTTAAATGCAATCAATTTGCCATAAATATAAAGAATATTTAACTTAATTAAAAAAAAAAACGAATTAAGGAAAACTCTTGTGCTTTTTTAAGTATTTGTATGTACTATCTTCAAGTTTATTTTCTTTGTTTTAAGTAAAACCACCTTATGTTAAGATAAGTTAAAGTAAATTCAATAAAAATAGTTTACTTAAATTAATAACAGTGTTTATTTAATTTCAGAATAGTTATTTTTTTCAGTGTAGCAAAGTAGATTTTTGTTTAGAAAATAGAGTTATTTTCCAGTGTTGGAAATAATAACCCTAAAAGTGTTTTGCCTGCTAATCCAGTTTTCGTGTAATTGCTAAATTATTACACTGTGGGAGATTTGGAAAATAATTCAGCCATTCTGTAAGAACTGGACTGATCGCCATGAAATTTGAAATTGTCATAGCTACATCGGTCAAGACCGACCATATAATACCCTACAACAGAGTTTGCCGGAAAATGGGTCCCAAGTTCAAACATGCACGGATTAGATCTATATTTTGTCAAATCTTTAATGAGTGTAAAAAACACTCACAAATCAAATTTGAGTGAAATAGGCGTCTATTTGCTGACAATAAACCGCTTTAACTGAATATCGGCCGAAATTTTACATTTTCGAAGTTTCAAAATCATATTTGCTTTCTCACTAAGTTGAGATAATTCAGAGTATGAATATTTGATATTTACACGCTAACAGTATTACCTAATTTTCTAAAGAATTCTGATGATGGGGGAATTGGAACTTTTGTTTGATGGTTATTTCATTTTTCTTGGGGGTTATTTCATTTTCTTAAAAATTAACTTTTTGTAAATTTGTTCCTTTTAAAACTAGTTTCTGTAACACTTTTTAACTGAATCCCGTTAGGATTAACTTGAGGTACTTAACAATGTAATCATAGAAATGAGATTTTTGTAAATTATAATTAGTTCTTGATCGACTTTTGAATGAGACACGTTGTAAATAAATTAAAAAAAAAATGGAATTTGAAATTTTGGGTGGAAAAAGACGTAGCAGCAAATTGCTATATTCGGTCACTGAAAAGCAACTATATGCTAAAAAATCAATTTACAAAAGTAAAGTGTTTTATCAGTGTTATTTTGAAGACTGTAAATCGCGAGTTTTTGTGATGGACAATGAGTGTTAGAAGTGTCCGGAGTTTGTCGAACACAACCATGGTGACCAAGAAGCCTTATACGAAGAGTTAAAGGCTCTTAATAATATTAAAAATAGGTGTTTGCAAACTGGTGGTTTGGGCGAAATGAATGCCCTGAGCAGTATAAAGGAGTCATACAGAGCTGTTTGCAACAGGTGAGTTAATTCAAATATTTTTATATCAAATTTGTGTGAAACTATTTTATATTTTTTATGTAGCTCCCAAGAGGCTACCAAAAATATTGCATTCCCAAAAATTCAACGGGGCTTACAATATTTGGCAAGCACAGTCTTTATGACATCGCCAAAGACACCTTCTGACGTCCAGCAAGCATTCCAAAAAGAATCTGTTTTTCAAAATTTTGGGTTTTCCCGACACGAAGGTGAAGATAGAACTCCTTTTTTTAAGATGTGCCACGATGAAAAAGAGTTTGCATATTGTGTATTCGTGTCAGATAAATGTGTTCAGCTTATTAAGGAGAACATACCGGAGAAATCAAATATAAAAATATTAATTGATGGTACATTTGCTGTTGTTCCAATTGGTTGCTTTAAACAACTTATCATAATTAACGTTGAATATTTAGATAGGGTAAGTATTTAAAAAAAAAATCTTTTTTTAAACCTCTTGTTAAAAAGTTTTTTGTTATGTTTTTCTTGAAGGATTTTGGTTATCAAGCAAAGATGTTGTAAAAAGCGCCGCAGGGAAAAATTTGGTACCAGAAATCGCCGCGATTTTTGGTACCAAATTTTCGCCTGCGGCGCTTTTTACAACATCTTTGCTTGATATCCAAAATCCTTCAAGAAAAACATAACAAAAAGCTATTTATCAAATTTTTAAAACAACGACTAAAATATTATTTAAAAGCAAGATTTTATTCAATGATTTTCAGTACCAAACGAAGTTGTTGTAAAAAGCGCAGCAGGCGAAAATTTGGTACCAAAAATCGCGGCGAGTTTTGGTACCAAATTTTCGCCTGCGGCGCTTTTTACAACAAAATCGTTTGGTACTGAAAATCATTGAATAAAAACATATCAAACAGAATTTTAAAATATTTTAAAAATATTTTTTATAATTTTTATTTTTACAATTTTGAGGACAAAGCTAACTCAAATATTATTATCCACAGGTATTTCCATTTGTCTTCGTATTAATGAACAAAAATCGGCAAAATGCTATATGCATTTATTTAATTACTTAAAGTTAAATGTTCTGAATATAGAAGGCGCAAAAATTATTTCTGATTATGAAATGAGTCTACGAAAGGCGATCAAGAGCGAATTCCCAAAATCGCAATTATTTGGATGCTGGTTTCATTTTTGCCAAGCAGTGCGTCGCCAAATTACGACAAAAATTAAAGGATTGGCAGCATTTATAAGGGAAAACAAGAAGGCATCTTTACAATACCACAAACTCTTGTCACTTCCCTTACTACTACCTTCACATATTTACACATCGTTCGAAGCCATTAAGAACGAAATTGAAATTTTTGACCACCATTTTAAATTTATGCCACTTTTGACATATTATGAACGGCAGTGGTTAAAAAAGGTAAGAACAAAATTCCTTAATAGATCCAAATCTAGCAATTAACTTTTATTTTTGTTACGGATTGGCCCCGATGGGTTGTCAGTTTTTGGTACAACCACCAGGACTACTGCCGCTTTAGAAGCATATAACGGTGTTCTTGGAAAAATTATTCCAAAGCACGGCAATTTTTTTAAGTTCGTGCAAGTTCTTCAAAACGAAGAATTTTCAAAAAGCAGAGATTTCGAACTGCTAGTCAACAGTGGTGGAGCTTTTGGAAAAGCTAAACGTAAGAAGTCATCCATCGACAAAGCGGCCAGGATTGAAAATGCTGTCAGTGACTTGCAGAAGGGGACAATAACATCGTCTATCTTTTTAAACCGCATGGTGTTTCCTAAAAACGAAACATGCACTGGAATGGAGCCTGAAGAAGATTTATTCGAAGAGTTCACTTATTTGGAGGAGGAGGAGGAAGTTGAGGAAGAAGAAACCCCTCCTGAGCCTCCGCACCTCGAACTTAAGTTATGCGTTGTTTGCATTGTGGAAGAGCCAAACGTCCTTTTTCTTCCCTGTAAACATATGAACGTTTGCAATGAATGCGCATTGAAGCTTCAAGCAGATGCGATTGCACTCAATAAGGATAAGTTTCAATGCCCAGTTTGCCGCCAAGGAGTTGACGAAACAATACAAGCTTTCTTGTAAAGTATTTCTTTATACATTTTGTATATATGTATATAAAATCACAATAAAACCATATTTTTTTTTTATTTGGGTCATATTTCATTTTTTTGAGGACTATTTCATTGGGGCTTATTTAATTTTTAATATTGGGAGTTATTTCATAATGAAAAAAAACCCAAAGTTTGGAGGTTATTTCGTTTTGTGTTTGGATGTTTTTTCATTTCTTTTGGGAGTTATTTCATTTATTTTCCTTGGGTATTATTTCATTTTTTTTGGGCGTTTTTTCATTAGGGGTTATTTCATTTCTCATTTGGGGGCTATTTCATTTGGGGGCTATTTCATAGCGCCGTTAATGTCTAGCCAAGCATCTAATTTGTGTCAGGCCTGGATGACAAATAATGGTTCTTAGATCAATTTAAATAAAATTTTAAATTTAACCGACCAATTAATTTTGCATTCCCATTTATTATATGTATTCCATAACGCAAAACTTTTCAAATTATCAAGGACAACTGCTGCATCTTGGGGTTTTACTTAAAGCCGTTCGTTAAAAAATTTCTAAATTTATATTCAGGTTCCCACAAAAAAAAAATTATTAAAAAAAAGTGGAAAAACGTGGACGAGTTCTTTTGTTATTGTTAATCTACATACTTATACCTATATTTTCTGCAAAGAACTAAGCGGGCCAATTAGGGCCACAAAAGAAGCTGACTATCAAATATGAAATTTTCAAAATAAATTAGTATTTTCTTTGGAACTCACTTTATAACAGCGTTACTTGCCATATGTATGTCAACCAAAACAGCATTATCACACCGAAAAAAATTCCTGCCTTATATGTACGAAAACGTTCGTACATTGTACGAAAAATTTCGTTGTTTCGCACCACGAAATTCTTGCGTACAATGTACGAAATGCAAGAAATTTTTTCGTAAAATAAACGAAATTATTTTTGTATTTTACAAAAAAAAATTCGTAAAATAAACGCAATAAATTTTTGTGTTTTACGAAAATTTTCGTAAAATAAACGAAATATTTTTTTTGTTTTACGAAATTATTTCGTAAAATAAACGAAATAATTTTTTTTTACGAAAATCTTTTGTAAAAAAAAATCGTTAAATAAACGAAATTACATGTAAAAATTCTTTCTTGAGAATAAGAACAACGTTTTCAACGTTTTGACAGCAACATTTCCAAGCAATTAATTGTTTCTTCTTAACACAGACTTATAAGATTTCATTCATTATTTACAGTGATTTTGTTTAAGGCTACGTTCACACTACAAGAACTTATGATATGTTGAGATGATTTTTTTTTGGAGGACCACCTCCCCACATGTAAAAAAAAACTTATATCATCAAACGTCAAATTTTATTTGATCCGATTATCCTCAAATTTTAATTGATCCTTAAAATAAATAAAAACCAAGTGAGAGCTTTAAATTCGGCTGTGCCGAATCTTTTATATCCCAAATAAGTAAAAAATTATCAGGTTATCATTATTGAAATTAATTCTTTATACCCACGACCACAAGACATTTTCTAATCCCCTGGGTCGAAGCACAGTATTTAAAATTTTTTTGACATAAAAATGTTTCATTTGTTTAACAAAAATGCAAAAATACTTTAAAAAAATTAGGTTTTCAGAGGTTGGTTTATTTCTTTAAGGGGAAATTTTTTTTTGTATGGACCGATTTTGCCCACATACGAACATACGAACTTAACCTGCTGATGACCAAAAGACTTGTTCGTGCTAAACTTCAGGAGTCTATCTTTTTTATTTCATGGTATCCGTGTTTTATGCAGACGGACATTAATATAATGCCTTAGAATCTATCATGGATCAATAATATATATACTTTATGGGGTCCCCGACCGATATTTCGAAGCGTTACACACGAAAATGACAAAGTGATTATGCCCCAATACTGTAGTTGGAGTGCATAAAAACACCCTTTAAGCATGCATTTAAAGATTTCTTCTATTTTTTTTTTCGTAATATAAAGTCCACTTTCGTATATTTTACGAAAGAAGTTTTTACGAATTATTTTCGTAAAAATATGAAAGTCTGTACACTTTTTTTTGTAATATGTAGTCAACATTCGTATATTTTACGAAAGAAGAATTTACATCCTTTTTTTCGTTACTTTCGTAAAATTACAAAAGTTTTTACAAAATTTTTTTCGTAATATGTAGTCAACATTTGTAAATATTACGAAAAAAATATTTACTAATCATTTTCGTTACTTTCGTAAAAATACGAAATTCAGTACTAAAGTTTTTCGTACTATGTAGTCAACTTTCGTGTATTTTACGAAAAAACTAAGTACGAAACTTTTTTTCGTAAAATGTTGCATGGATTTTTTTCGGTGCATACAAGCAACATATCTAACTTAAAACTTTATTACCAATAAGGTCGAATTTTAAATGCAATATCATTATTTAACCGATACAAGTATATGTGGATTTCAAAGATCTTAAAACCACAATATGATATTTCAAAAAGTTCAGCTTTAGAGACATGTAACTCAAAAACTATTAAAGATATCTATAAACTGTTTTGGATTTGTTTTATTTAGGATGTTTTCTTAAAATAAAATTCATATAAAATGAAGTCTTAGGACATTTAGTTTCACCATTTATGGCCATTGTCACAACACTGTGAGACGGACGGTCGGACGGACATCGCTAAATCGACTCAAAAAGTGATTCTGAGTCGATCGGTATACTTAAAAGTTGGTATAGGACTAATATTTCGGGTAGTTACAAACATCAGCACAAACCCATTACACCCTGTGCTACAGTGTGGTGTAGGGTATAAAAAGTGAACTAAAAACAGAGTGTTTTTGTTGGAATGAGGAGCTTTAGGATAGCTTGGATGATGCTCTGAGCACGAGTAATATTTATTGATTTTATTACTCATGTAATAAAATATCCAACGAAATGAAATAAAAAGAAATAAAACGAAAGAAATTAGGATTATGGAATATTTTATTGGACAAGGATTTGGAGTACGATCTTACCAGTACGACAGTAGAAAAATGACAAGAGCGACTTAATAATAAGTTGGACGGAAATAGTATCAACGACATATTTTCGGACTGTTGACATTTAGACTTCGAATTTTCGGTATAAAAAGTGTTTACAACGTAGTGTAAGTTAACAGAAGTTGACGATTTAAAAAGTGTAGAAAATTACTAACGATTTTTAATGCCAGCACGATTTTGGCATTAACATTACCGCCCGCCTTGCAGTATATGCAAATAATGAATGAAAACGATAACGGAAAATGTCGTAGATACTCTTTGTCCTTAATTAATCAAAAAAGTATATAAAATAAGTAAAAAAATAATAATGTACAAAAGTAAATATCATTTAAATTTTCTAACATTTCATTATTGAGTTTAAGTTGAATTCATTAAAAACTTATATGTAGGTATAATTAATATTATGGTTTGTTTGTATTTTGCTTAAATATATGTGTTTGATAGTGAATTCATTAGTTTGTGCTGTATGGAAATGAAGCCTTAAAATGGCTTGACAAATATAGTGCGGATTTAGAAAATATAGCTTGGGATTAAATAAAAACTCAAATACACAAACTGCTAAAAGTGGTTTTCATTAATTTTGAGCAAGAATTCGGAGAAAAAGTAAATATTTCTACTTAAAATAGCTACGAGGAAGATTTGGGAGTAGATTCTGAAAACGATCTATTTCCAAAATGAACACGACCCGATGTGGGAAGTCGTGGAGGAGTAAAACGAGGACTGTATATCAAAAGAAACTTTCCTTTAGAATCGCTATAATATAGATATTTATAGTTATTCGTAGGATAATTGGTGTCTCTGATGAACTGAACGAGAATCGATTCGAAATGCACATCAAGTTGAGAAGATCGAAATCGCCTTATCATTCGGAATTTTAAACGACCACTTTTGCTATTAGCCATGTGTTTTTTCTTCGTGGAGTGATGATTTTTGGAGCTCAGGAAAATATTTTTACCCCTGCCAAGGTGCCTGGATTTTGGACAAATATTTTGATCAACAAAGGAATTGAATCGAGCTTGGAAATATTTCTTTTGGAAAAATGTGTCGGGAGTAAGGATCTCATCCCAATCATTAAGCTCTATATAAAACTTCTGTATAATTATAGGATCGAATGGCTTGCCATGCTGAGAGAAATTTTCTCTTTTGGAGATCTGACCGGATTTCGGAATAAGTTTTAAACTGATATTGGAAGAAATCGGCGGAGCATTAGAACGGATTAGAAACATTAACGCTTTGTTATTATCCTCACCAAAATTATGAATATCGGAGCATAGTAAACTGTGAGGCAAAATATCGGAAAATGATTCTTTGCAAATAAATGGTTCCTTATTAAATGAGAGTCCTACATAGTTCGGAGCGCTAGTAGGTATTTTCGTACAATTGATTTCTTCGGGGAACATGGAGTTTGGAACGATTTTGTTTGCAAAGTAGGAGCCTATAACAAAGTGTGATATACGATGTGCAGTAAATGTTTCTGTTCTTGGCTCACAATATAGAATTTCATATCGCGTATCCTTTTGAGAATTTACTTTTTGTAAGGATATATTCGATAAAAAATTTGGATCAAACAAAATCAGCCGATATGTCTTCAGAGTATCTTTATTAGAACCACTTTCTTGGCTTAAAATGGATAAATTACCATGGTGACCTAGACCACTTAAGCATGAAGACGAATCAATAAATACTACAAATAATATTGTAGTTGCGCTTTTCTGTTGAATAACAGCATGTGGAAACAAATAATGCCATGGAGCTATGGAACAACTAGAAGTTTTGGAATAATCCGGAGGCTTGGAATAATATGTGCATTTGTCGCGTTCTTCTTTAAAATCAGAAGTAATAAATAACAAAATATCCTCGATTGTAAGAAACTGTGTCAGCGAACTCGTTTTTCGCAGATCGATTATCAATTGATGAATATCTCCTTTTGCTTCTCGAGTAGAATCAATAAAATAATTTGTATTTCTCATTGTGGACTTAACGAACAAATTTTGGCGAAATTTTTCGGATGGTATTGGTGAGGTCTTCCTAGGAAGATTCTCCACCCCCCAACAACGTGAAATGTCTTGGGTCGAATATATTTTACAGCCAAATGAAGCCACTGTGGAACAAGGGAGAGTTGATACAGAAGAAACTATGTCAGAATATTTGTTATATTGAGGATAAGCTGTTGGAATTTCAGAAAAAGAAGAACCGACGGAATTTGGCGGAGGATTGCCATCCAAACGAGATACAACTTGTACAGTTGCAGATGTCTTAGCGTCATCATGGAACTCGAAAGAATGCACATATGAACGAATTTGTTTATCCTTGGCAAGAATACAGCTATTTAACTGGAAAACTTGAGCTATTGTGCTCTCGAACGAAAGTTGGAATGAATTAAATAGCAGCTCGGAAAAAGTGAATGATTTAATACGATCTAAATGAAACGTATTAGCAAAAGCTGTACCTAGTAGTACACCGCTGGAACTGGATGTAAAACGAGAGTGAATTTTCTCGGCAGCCTCATTTTCAGTGGACTGTATTTGCAGAGAATTGGATTCATGATCGAATGAAGCTGAGTTCGAATACAATTTGGAATTGGTATCACTACTAGACTGCTTTATAGGAATAGAACTAGGACTATCTTTATGGAGTAGAATATTATGGCGTTTGCCACAAGTAGAACAACTATTTTTACTTGTGCAGTTTCTAACGCCATGGATTTTGGAGAAACAATTGAGACATAAACGATGCTTTTTAATTTCGGATATTCTCTGATCATAATTCATGTTTATTAACCGTGGACATTGACGAACCATATGAGATTCACCACATAATGGACAAATTGGACCAGATAATCTGAATTTCGAGATCGAATCTAATCGAGGTGCATCGATTGCACCGAAATAATCCATTGGATAGAGATTATCAACATAATCATCGTTGGATTCGACGAAATCATCTTCTATGCTGGTGAATTTATCAAAGTACATTTCGAAACCAATTTAAAAAGTGAATGTGATCAGGAAAAAGTATTTTTCAACTCGAAAAGTAAAAAATGAATTTTGATCGGGATTAAATTTTATGTCACAATTGGAGAATCAGGAGAGAGATGGAAAGAAATGGAAAAGAAAACAATATCGTTTAAAAAGTTCGAAATTTGGAATATTTTTGGTTGAAAATTAAAATTGAAAACCAAAAATGAACTATCTATGTATGGAAAAACTAATTAAAGAGTCGACAAAGCACACGAAATCTTCTTGATAAAAAATATTTTTGGTTGAAAATGAAAGTTGAAACCAAAAATGAACTATATATGGAACAATAACTAAAAGGTCGACAAAACACAGGAAATCTTCTTGAATGAAAAATAGTTTTGGTTGAAAATTAAAATTGAAAACCAAAATAAAACGAACTATACTGTTTGACAAGAAAAGTATTCTTTCCCAAATTGGACAAAATACTGCGAAAACCAGGAAATTTTAAGCAATACGAAAAAAGAACCAGAAATTTGCTTGAAAATTTAGATGCCAAACAGTTATTTTGGAAAAAAAGAAATTTTGAATCCAGAAACTAGAAGTTTGTTCAAAAAAACTTGGAAAAAGAATTTTGAATCCAGAAACTAGAAGTTTGTTCAAAAACCTGGAAATTTTCCAAAATCTTCAAGAAAGATATTGCAAAATAAACATTTTTCAATGGACAGAAAATGTTAAATGTAAGTTGAATGTAAAGATTGTCGACCTATAGAAACGAAAAAAAATGGTTGGGAAAATTTATCAAGAGAGATATCTATGTCTAAAGAGTTGAACATTTTCCCCTATGGAAAATGTTGGATATAAAGATTGACGACCTTTAAAAATGATAATGCTTAGGAAAACTTTTACTGATAGAGATGATGAGTTCTTCCTAAGAAGATTCTCCACCCCGCAAAACGTAAAATCTATTAGGGAGAGTACAGCCGGAAATATGCTTTAACAGCTTTGGAACCATCTATTGAAGTTATAATAATTCATTAGAAACAATCAAAAATTTTTAATTGAATAAGTTAAAAGAAACCAGAAAATTTTTAGAAATGTTGAATTTTTAGAACTCAAAATTAAGCGAACATAAATAAATAAGTATGCGATTCATTTTCTTTTAACGGAAAAATATTTGATTTTATAAAAAATCTCAAACAAAATGTAGAAAAAATACTTATATTTATCGCAGAACTGATTTTTTTTGATAAATTTTGATTTTTCACTTTGCCCTTTTATTTTTCAGCAAGCTATACAATTTATGAATATGCCCTTTTCTATTTCAGCGTACGATAGATACTTTTATTCTTCCAAAGATATAACAAAATTGGGAATTTTGGGGATTCACAAAATATTTTTGGGGATTTTCAAGTTGTGAATCTGGCAGCACCGGTTGAAATCACTGGAATATCAGTGATGGTATGTACAAAATCTGTGCAGTACCAAATTGACTGATATAAAAATGGAATGAAATCGGGTAAAATTGCTTATTTACTTTTAAGGGAAGTAAAAAATGCTCAGAAATAAGAAAAGTATCAATTTTGTCTTGATTTTTGACCGTTTTATTCTCTCTCAAAATTATATGAACGATAGGTAGAGAAAATACCCGAATACGACAAAAATCGGTGTGGACCAACAAAAATAAATAAAAAAGAGAATTGGCAATTTACAATTTACCTTCTTTTAATTATTTTGAAATATTTAACAAATTGTAATTGCTAAACATGGACGAATAAGTTAAGGGAACATTACACACCGAGATTGACATGACCACCTCAATAAGAAATCGTATGTAACCTGTAAATTATTTTATTCTTTGAACCATTTAACAAATACATAAATTTTTTCGAAGCTGAACCAGCAAAGATATGAAAAGAAACCAATATAGTTGTTGGTTGTGGACAATTACAATTGTACCAAAAAATAGTACTGTTGTGTCACTGTTTCCAACACTAAGTAATTCTGTGTCAGGGATGAAAAATCGGATTTGCAAACTGGTACTTTCTATACAAAAAGTACTTTCTCCAACATAAAAGTACTAAAAGAGAGTATTTGAAATAAATGTTGTAAATTCGATAATTTGTAACTTATTTTCCTCGTTATGTGGAGAAAATGTCAAATACACATTTAATACATTTATTGGTTAAGTAAAGAAACCATTATTTGTGACAAAAATTGAATTAATAAAATATATTTTATTTTTTACAAATATTCTTTCGCCATGCAGAATTTTTCTTCTATTACTGATGATTTGTCAAACAACTTGTTTAAGAAAATCAATAAAAACGATCAATGCGTTAAATTTGTAGTAAAAAGTAAGTACCTATAAAAAAAGTACTAGAGTACTGACCTTGTCATCCCTAGTTTCCAGTATGAGATCAGGGATGGGTAGTCGGAATTCCAAACTGGTACTTTTTGCAGCATGTACGAATTATAAATTTTATATATAAATGTAGTAAAACGATGTTATGAATGTAAAAAATTATGTTAATGTACAATACAACAGTTTCCAAAGCTTGCTCTCTTTGACCATGATCGCAGGAAAAAAGGAGACTTTAATATAAATTTTCGCTATCAAAATTAAAATATTTTGAAATGTGGTTCAAGTTGTTGTGTTCTATGAACAGTAACCGTAGATTCTAAGACATTAAAAAACTTTAGAACTACTTTTGATGCAAAAATATTTTTAAATGTTATAAAATTTCGTTTTGATATTGTTAAAAAACATTGAGCAAATGATAAGTATCTAAATGGTACTAAATCTAAAATGAAAGTTAAAGTACCAGAAAATGTACTAAAGTTCTGATATTGTCATCCCTGGTTTTAAGTACGAGATCAGGGATGATATGTTGGAATTCGGCATTGGTACCTTTTGGAAGTCAATGGTACCAGGGGTAACTCATGAATAGTAGTGTCAGTAATAACGAAGTCGTTATTAATAGATGGCAATCTTTTTTTGGAAAGTATTTGGGAACGATTTGGGAATAACGAAAAATAAACATTGAAAAATTTAAAAAAGATGAATGAAAATTATTGTTGTGTCACTAGAAAATAGAAAAATACATAATAAAATAAAGAAATTAATTTAATTAAATCAAAACAACCAGCAAAATTAAACGAAAAATAAAAGGTAAACAAAATTTCCAGCTTTCCCAAATGGCATTTGTAAAACTAACACCACCTTTAAACGTCAAAAAGAACTGACTCATGGATAGTCTTTATATATTTAAGTTTTTGAATGGTACTTATACTCAGTTGGTTTATATATAATTTTTAAATTGATAAGAACCAAATACTTTTGTTTTAGGATAAATATGCATAAAATATAGACAATGCATTATTTCAACAATTGTTCAGAAGGAGATCTGTTCTATGGAATTTGATTTGTCTTAACTTTGTTTATTATGTTTTCTAAAACTTCTGCTATAGCCCCTTTTTCTAATTTAAATCTTTGGGGGTACTATGGTAATTTGGAATGTGAAAATGTACATTAACAAAAGTACTTAAGTACTATAATTTTCATCACTTATTAAATTGGCAAAATATATGTACAAACGAATGTAAAAACATAAATAGGAGCGCTTATTATGTTTGTGTAGATATGTTATTTTTAAGCAGAGCTTTATGTAAATACGGTAAGTAAGAGTTTTTTTTTTTCAAAATAGAAAGAAGGTAAGTAAAAGAAAATAGATCAATCGAAGGGATCTAACAAATTGGAGGGGAAAAGAGTAAGGTAAGTAACACAATTTTAAGAGTGATTAAAGTAATTAAGAGAAATTAACAGTGGATTGTTAAGAGCTTTGAAATTATTGCAATCAATAAAGGGAACAAAAAAGGAATATGTGTAAGTATGTTAAGAATTAATTTAATTTGGATCTGTAAAATTAAATTTGCATACATTAACATGACATATGTACATTAAATCTGGAAAAAAAATAATTTATCTAATGTTTGATTTAAATGTTATATGAAATTGAATCATGAATACACTTTATGGAACCAATTCTATTTTAATGTCCCGAATTATTAACATACGCACTATAGTGACAACAATTTTATTATGTTAACTTTCTCTTCTTTACAGATTGCATAGGGATTTTTAGCATGAACCTTAATAATTTTTTCTAATAAAATTTTGTATTGACTTCCACTTATTTTTGCACTTATTTTAACTTTTTTAATTTAGGATTTGTTTTCACTTTTTTTTCAGAATTGAATTGTAATTTATTTTATAAATTTAATTGATTAGAATTTTATTAATTGTTTTGAATTTAAATTTAATTATGTTGGTTACATGCGGTGTAACAATTAATAAAAGAAATGACAATTAAGTATGTACGAATGAACTGAACTATTTGCACTATCAAACACAATATATGGAATTTAGCAAAAAACAAACCTGTTTTGTATATTGTTGTTATGATGTGCCAATGAAAATTTTCGTAGACTGGTGTGTACTCCAACTGGAAATCTCAGAGTGTATCCAATTACACTAACAATCCGGTTCGATGGGACCAATGTTTTTGTTGGAATGAGGAGCTTTAGGATAGCTTGGATGATGCTCTGAGCACGAGTAATATTTATTGATTTTATTACTCATGTAATAAAATATCCAACGAAATGAAATAAAAAGAAATAAAACGAAAGAAATTAGGATTATGGAATATTTTATTGGACAAGGATTTGGAGTACGATCTTACCAGTACGACAGTAGAAAAATGACAAGAGCGACTTAATAATAAGTTGGACGGAAATAGTATCAACGACATATTTTCGGACTGTTGACATTTAGACTTCGAATTTTCGGTATAAAAAGTGTTTACAACGTAGTGTAAGTTAACAGAAGTTGACGATTTAAAAAGTGTAGAAAATTACTAACGATTTTTAATGCCAACACGATTTTGGCATTAACACAGAGAAAATTAACTAAATTTTGAGAAAAATAGGGAATGATTTGGCTCAATAGACTTTTTATACCTTCCAACCACAGTATGGGGGTATACTCACTTTGTCATTCCGTTTGTAACGCATAAAAATATCGGTCGGGGACCCCATAAAGTATATATATTATTGATCTATGATCCATTCTAAGTCGTTCTATGAATGTCCGTCCGTCCGTCTGTATAAAACACGATTCAGTCCAAAATAAAAGAGCTAGACCCCTGAAAATTGGCAAGAATATGTATAATGTTCATAGGCCGGATAAGTTCGGAAATGGGCAAAATCGGGCCAGGGGGAAAAAAGTTCCCCCTTAACGAACTAAAAAAAACTCTTAAAAAAACGACGTTTTTACGTCTTTTTTGCCATTTTTGTTGAACAAATGAAACCTTTTTATGTCAGAAGCGGTTTAAACTCCTTCACTTAGACCCAGGGGGCTGGAAAATTTAGTTTTTTTCTGCCCGTCCCCTTTTGTGGGCGTGGTTTTAAAAAATCATTAAAATAATGAGAAAATGGTATTTCTAAATTGCAAAAAGCGTAATAAATACATTAGTTAACATTTATCGCGATGAGGAAAGTATCCCCCACCGAGCTCCCCCCTACAAAAAAAACGACCCTGGATTTTTAATATTTTTTAACATGTTGGAGGGTATCATAGATTCGGCATAGCCGAATTTAACACTCACTTGTTTTTATTAGTTTTATTTAGTTCATACTTTTCACAAAAATACACTGAAAAAAATAACTATACTGAAATTAAATAAACACTGTTATTAATTTAAGTAAACAATTTTTTTTGGAATTTACTTCAACTTATCTTAATATAAGGTGGTTTTACTTAAAACAAAGAAAATAAACTTAAAGATAGTACATGCAAATACTTAAAAAAGCACAAAAGTTTTCCTTAATTTGTTTTTTTAAATTAAGTTTAATATTCTTTACATTTATGGCGAATTGATTGCATTTAAGAAAAAATGGGTTTATTAAAAAATTTTGTATTACTTAAAAGAAAAAAAATTAAATTGTGAGCAAAAAAAATAAATAAGTATGTAACTTACTTAAAAATAGTATAGACATTTTCAAGACATTGAATCAAATAAGTACTTATCTTTAATTCCAAAACGCATTTTCCTTAATTTAATCAATTTTTGTTTTAATTTAAGAAAAAAGTAATCTTTATTTTATTGATTTCATTGACTTTATTTGAATCCATATCTTCATCAGTTTAAAAAAGAATTTACTTAACGTAAGGAAAAACTACTTTAGGTATTTTGGGGACCCCATCTGGGGGCCCCATCTGGAGACCCCATGAGACCCTAACTTTAAATCCAAATTTCGATTTTCGCGGAATTTTCAAATGCCTATAACTCTGCAAATACTGCAGATACGAAAAAAATTCTAAAGACATTTTTGTAGTCCTTAACTTGTAGAATATGAGCGCCGAAGACCCCAAAGCCCTCCGAGTTATAGTTTTCGAGTTATTTCATGATCAAATTTCTCAAGACCCTATTCCCATATCTCGAAAACTAAGCAAGATAGAGCGATTCTGACCAAAATTTTGTGACCCTATATTAGTGTATGCATATACTCATGGGCGGATACCATATATTGGGGGCCCGTAGGGTCTTACATAGGGTCCACAGAATCAGTAATTTTAAGGAAATTTTTACTTATTTTAAAAAAATATTTTTCCTCTGGATAAAAACAATTAAACTTATATTAAGTACAATTTTACTTACTTTTAAGATATATTTAAGTAAATGCATTACTATGTTTTAAGAAAAAATATACTTGGATGAAGAATTTATATCTTTGGAGCCCTCGCATACCCTCCTTTTTTTAAATTAAGTTCAACATGCTTTAAAAATGGTAAATTTTTTTTTCAGTGTAAAGAACAAAGTATTTTAAGCCAATTTTAACTAGAAAATTCGAAAAATTATATTACAATTTAGTTCATTCACATTTTAGGACTAGATTGGGTCAAGACCCAGGACCCATGGATGTGGACCCAATAGGTCCAGACCCTGTTAAATCAAGACTCCGTTGGGTCCTTTAATGGTTGCCATAGATTTTGACCCAAAACTTGTATCCGCTTCGCTCTACCTTGCTTAGTTTTTGAGATACGGTAAGAAGGGGCCTGAAAAAAAACTGGATAACTCAAAAACTATTAGTCGGAGGGCTTTCGGCCAAATATTAGCCGATATCGAAATTTTTTCAAATTAAAAAAAAAATATATATAAAAAGTGGCTGAATTTTTAAATTTCGTGTTTAATTCCAATTGTTTCAGTTCACTTGAAAAAAGGTAATAAGATTGTCCAATAAATATACAACTGTTATAGTTCAAAAAATTTTTTTTTTCGTAATGAAATGTAAAATATTTTTTTTTTGTTTTAATTCTGTTTTATATATTGTTGGACTTTATATTTTATAACTGAAGTTTTTATTTATTTCGGTTTGAGTCCATATTAATTATTTCTGAGAAATAATTATTTTTGTTGTACAATGAGAAAATCTGAAAAAATTAATTGACAACACAGGCTAAGTGGAGATGTCGACAGCTTTCGGAAGAAGCCACCCTTCCTTCGTCAGCACTCTTCGATTGTCACTGTAGGTGTGTAAGATTAAGATCAGCTATTTAAACGTACATTAAGGTGAAAAAGCGGACGGGAATTATATCATATTTCATTACCCATATGTTACGTTTAACACGAACTTAATTTATCTATTTTTAACATTTTCCAACACAGTTGTAATTTCTTACACTGTAGTAGATTTTCTCAGAGTTGCAACCCTTAGTAGGACTTTTCAAGTCTTGTTTATAAAAATATGATATTTTTTTTTTAAGTTTATTAAAATAAATATTTTTTTTTAATAAATACAACGATTCCTATGGTTTAAAAACATTAAGTTCTATAAAAAAAATCATAACATATTTTTTTTTAAGCCAGGTAATTATTTTGATTTTAAGTTTCGGTTCGGCCGAATATTGATTTTTGGCCGAATATTCGGTTCGATTCAGGCTTGAAAAACTGGTTTCGGTCGGACTCTAAAAAATATATTTGGTAAAAGTTTCAAAAAAAGTTATTTTTAGAAAGTTATTAGAAAAATAAATTTTTCTTTCACACCTTTCTCAACTCAAACCATACACGCAGAGAAAAAATATGGTTGGGACATGATCACGGCAACTATACTATGATCTATAAACCCAGTTATGATTGCAGCAATCAAGTTATTGTTTTTAAAATTGTATTTAAACATTTATATGGTTGTTTTAGACACTAAATAGTCGCTTCAATCATGATAAAATAATTGTTACATCCAAAAGTACAATATGGTTGTTCTAACAATGTTATAGTCAATTATATTCTCGACACACCAAAAATTTTAACATAATATGATAATAACAATCATTAGATAATCACAACTTAATGAGAATTGATTTTGCAAACATTGTCAGGTTTATTCATCAGTTTAGTGTTTTGCCAGCAAGCAGTTAGTCGCAAAGACGCCACTTACAATTAGTTATTTAAAAAATTGGATCAACGCAGAAGGAAATGAAATACAAAAATCTACTTAAATTAATTTAATTATTGTGCGGTTCAAAAATAACTTTCCGTTTTAAATAAAAACTTCATATCGAAAATATTAAAGTGTTTTTTGTGCATTTTTTTTCTTACTGAATGTGTTATAATTGCTGACAATAATTCTAATTTTGTAACAAATATGTTATGATTGCAGCAAATATGTTATGATTTTGTCAATAACTTTATGGTTTATTCAATCATTTAATGTTAGCTGACAAAAATGTTATCGTTGATGATTTTTTTTAGAAAAATGCCACAAGTTTATTGCACATCATTGATGTAAAACGCAGGTTGCCACTAAATTGAACCAAAATTAATAAAAATGGTTTCATATTTATAAAAACAACATTCAAAAACAAAAAATAAATTATTGGTGTGAACTTTATAAAAAAAAGTAATGAAGAATTTCTATAAATGTGTGTATTAAAGCATAATATATTTTCTCAATTAAAAAAAAATATATATTAAATTTTTGTTTTTCTGTAAAGACAGTTGAGCTCAGACTCTAATTATAATTATGTATTAAACTGGAATCATATTATAACAATTTTATAACATTTAGGCCATTATTGCCGCAATCATATAATGATTAACATTCCTTGTTGCCGTCAATCATATTAACATTATTGTTACAATCATATTCCCAATCATAATATGACGCTCTTAAATCATGATCACCGCAACCATGTTTTTTTTCTGCGTGTATATAACATGATTAAAAAATTATAATACATAATTATAATTAGAGCCTGAGCTCAACTGTCTTTAGAGAAAAACAAAAATTTTTATTTTTTTTTTGTTTGTAAAAGAACGTGAAACTTTGCTAAACTTTTTAAATACTACTTAATAGTATTAAAAATTTACTTAAATAATTTATTTTTATTTTTTTCTGTGCATCTCTAATATTTTTTATTCCTTGATAATTTTTTGATGTAAACAGTGTAAATAGTATAGGTAAATAGTGTAAACCAACCCAAAATCTTGATATCTATTTCTAACCCAATACTAAACAAAATAATTTTGGGTGGTTTATTTTGAATTAGATCATAATTTTTTTTTTGTGTTAAAAAAATACGTACACATGTAGCTTCTGTTTTGTTATAAACAGCATTGTTTTAAAAATATTTTTACCCATTTTCTACGCATTTTAAAGAAATATTTAAAAAACTTATATCTTTATCTGATGTCAGGGTCTACACATAAGTTCGTGGAAGTTTTTTTTAATTTTTGTTTGTAGTTGTTAGTTTTGTATATCATTTGGGACCCTTATATATTTTACAATTTAAAAAAAAAAACAATATTTTCATAAATTTATGACTAATTTTCAAACTAACAACGGTTTTATAACATAATTATTTATATTGTTTTGTCTTTTTGTTATTTGAGGTGCTACCTTTGGTTCACCTCTAAATGAGCCATTTATCTTGGAATATATGAGGCTTGTTAAACTAAATAGAAATGTTTATCTCTTTAATGATAAAAATAAATATTCTTAGTAATAGAGTTGGTTGGTGGGTAAGCAAAAAAAGAAAAAGTGTAGTTAATAAAAACTCTGGTTTTGTAAATTATATTGTGAGAAAAATATTTGTAAAACTTTTCGTGGAGAAATTTTGGTCAGCATCTTAATATTTTGAAAAAATTAAGGACATGCTTTTTAAATTATTTTTTTTTTGTAATTCTTTATAGAGGTTATCTTTAAAATAAATCGAAAATAGTCCACAGCTTGTTCAGAATTTCAAGATGCTGTGCTGGACCAAAATTGGCCTACGAAAAAAATTAAATGCATTTTTAATTTGTAATTTATTTATTTCATTGACTGTCCTATGCTACAAGATCAAATCTTATAATTACAGCATAGGATTTTATAAAGCTAAACAGGTTAATTTGTTTATAAGAATTACATATGAAATTCAAAATGATATATAAAAAAATATAAAAATAAAAAAATAATAAAATGGCAAAACAATGCAAAATCAACGTCTGCTTTCATTATAGAGCAAAAACATTTAACATCAACGAGTAATTTTTCGATGGTCTCCGATTTTTATAAAATTTTGTGAGTGTGTGTGGTAGTGGACACATGTATTAAAAAAAAATGTTTTTTAATTTTTTTTTGAAAAGTGTGGCAACTCTGAAACTTTGAAGTTTAGTAATTTGCGGCGTAGGGACATCACTCAAAATGTCATAACTTTTGTTGTGTAAGAGATATTGACAAGCGTTTTTTTTTAATTGGATAGGTAAAACTATGGGGATTAATAAATTAATTTTAAAAAAATTGTAGAAATTTTTTTTTTATAAAAAATTTTGGAAAAAAAAATCAAAATTGTTTTTTTTTTTTTAAATGTATTTTTAAGATTTTCCAAAATTTGTATAAAAATGGACAATAATAATGTCTAAATACCCTGAAAATTTCAGAGTGGGATTCGAAATGGTTTTTGAGATATCACAAAAAATGTAGAAGTATGTACGCATGAAAACGAGAAAAAAATGTTGAAAAAAAATTAAAAATATTTTTTTTTTTTTTAAATATATTTTTTAGATTTTTTATATTTTTTATTCATATAGCCAATTATGTGTTCCAAACACCCTGAAAATTTTAGAGTGGGATTATTTTTAGTTTTTGAGATTTGACAAAAATGTATAAGTAGAATTTTAGAAAAAGTGTAGAAGAAGAGAAAAACTGGTTACCTCCAATGACATATCCATGTTTATGTAATGAATATTGAAACTGGGAAGTAACCACTTACTGATATTTATTTTCACAATATTACAAATTTTAAATTATTAAAAAAAAAAAACCTGTAATTAACAATATTTATATAAAATATGTAAACAAGAAACTACGCTCAAAAGTTATAAATACAGAACTCTATACTTTTTCTTGTAGCATCCCAACAAAAACCAAAAATATCAGTAAGGGGTAACTTCCCAATTTCAATTTTCATTACATAAACATGGACATGTCATTGGAGGTAACCAGTTTTTCTCTTCTTGTACATTATTTCTAAGTTTCTACTTCTACATTTTGGTGATATCTCAGAAACTATAAATAATCCCACTCTAAAATGTTCAGGGTGTTTTGAACACATAATTGGCTATTTGTATAAAAAATATAAAGAATCTAAAAAATATATTTAAAAAAAAAAAAATATTTTTAATTTTTTTTTCAACATTTGTTTCTCGTTTTCATGCGTACATACTTCTACATTTTTTGTGATATCTCAAAAACCATTTCGAATCCCACTCTGAAATTTTCAGGGTATTTAGACATTATTATTGTCCATTTTTATACAAATTTTGAAAAATCTTAAAAATACATTTTTTTAAAAAAACAATTTTGATTTTTTTTTTCCAAAATTTTTTATAAAAAAAAATTTTCTACAATTTTTTTTAAATTAATTTATTAATCCCCATAGTTTTACCTTTCCAATGCAAAAAGACGCTTGTCAATATCTCTTACACAACAAAAGTTATGACCTTTTGAGTGGAGTCCCTATGCCGCAAATTACTAAACTTCAAAGTTTCAGAGTTGCCACACTTTTCAAAAAAAAAAAAAAAATGTATTTTTTTTAATACATGTGTCCACTACCACACACACTCACAAAATTTTATAAAAATCGGAGACCATCGAAAAATTACTCGTTGATGTTAAATGTTTTTGCTCTACCCAGCAGAAATAAATCGAGATTTTGGCGACACAGCATCTGTTTATAGCATACCGTAGCGCATCCAAAGAGCGCTCTTAGGGATGCAGTAAAAGGAAGGGGAAAAAATTTTAATTTTTTTTTAAGATTTTTTATATAAAACTTATAATGTGTAATTATTTTTTGATAAAATTTCACACTTGCTTTCCTTTTTAATATTTTTAACACTTTTTGAATAAAAAAACATGAGTTTTAGACAAAGACACATGATTTGACTGCATCATTATTGCGCATTAATCAGCGCTGCAAAGAGCGCTTCAATCATAGCATCTTTGACCGCTGTTCCCAAAAAAAATCCCATAAAAAATGTGAAAATGAAAATTTCCGATATTTTTTTGATGTTCACTTCCGATTTTTTTTTTTTGCATTTTGTTTCACATAAATAAAGTTTTGTAAAGTAAAACGAATGAATTTTTTTGTTATATTTTTTTAAATTTTAGTTATTTGATTTCAACTTTGAACAGACAAGGAAAAAATTCGAATTTTATTTAAAATTCATAAGGTATTTGAAATAAAATTTTTGTTTAAATAAAATTCTCAAAACCATTTGAATTTTATTATTTCCAAAAATACAATTCTCAAAAAAAAAAAAAATTTATTTTTGGTTTGAATTTTATTTTTGAATTTTATTTTTGGTTTAATTTTATTTTACTTTTGGTTTGAATATTTATTTGTTCAAAATATATTTGTTATTATGGAAATAAATTTTTTTTTTTATTAATAAAATTCTTTAAAGAATTTTAAATAAAATTTTTTTGAATTTTATTTCTTCTAAGAATTTAAAATAAAATTTTTAAGAATTATATTTAAAATGCTTTCTTGAATTTTTTGAAAAATTCAAAATTGAATTTTATCAATAACGAATTTTAAATTTTATTGTTTTTCCTTGTCTGACTTTGAATGAACCCGTTAACAAACACCAAACTCGATTTCATGTGATTCGGAAAATATCATGTGATTTGAAAAGTTTTGAAAAACATAACAGAGGCCTTTAACACATTTTAAATGATGATAAAGATATATGAATTCACTGCATCTTTATTCTGCATAAATCAGCTCTACAAAGATACATGAATTCACTGCATCTTTAATCTGCTTAAATCAGCGCTAAAAAGATACATGAATTTACAGCATCTTTAATTTGCTTAAATCAGCGCTCTAAAGACACGTGATTTCAGTGCATCTAAAGAGCGCTGTTTCTGTGTATCCAACTAGCGCTCTAAAGTGGGACATCGCCTTAGAGAATCATGCATGAATTCAGCGCAATTGGATGCGCTTCTTTACTCAAGTTCCCCTTCCAAAAGCTGCTGAACGTTCAGCAAAATTTCTGCTGGGTATAGTCAGGTTTAATCCTGGTCAAATTTCGAAATCATAGATTTCTTTTTACAGTAGTTCCACTAGGTTGAAATAATTGAGAATTTGAATATTTGATGTTTTGACTACAACAGTATTACCAAAATTTTTTAAAGAATTATGATGATGGAAAATAATTGGAAAATCCCGAAACAATCGTCAAATCCACAAGTGAATTTTTTTTATCGGCTATCGCGATGGTTAAAGGGGCAAAATGGGAGGGCGAAAAACGGTTCCTTTCTTTCAAAGGAACTCTATGAACATTATATATGAATGCAAAGGTTTTTTTGGGAACTATCCAACCATGGACGTATTCAAGGGGGGGGCCAAGGGGCCCGGCCCCCCCCCTTTTGGATTGAAAATGTTTAAAAAATGAATTCACACCAACACATAATACAAGTAACAAACATAAGTTTTTCAGTGTTGCAAATATTTTGGTTTTTGAAGAAAAGATTCTAATATTTTAAAAAAAAAACTCTTTTGATAAATTTCCGTTTTTAAAAAGTCATTTATATCGAAATATCTGTAAAATATGTATAGAAAACACATTATATTGGGTTTATTTAATTAAAATTATGCATCAGGACCATGAAAACAGTTTTCTATAATAAATTTTCAAACTCTGAGGATCTAAGAGACTTTTTCTATATTAAAAATATAAGGTTCTGAAATATTATTGTCATAAAAAATTCTCAGGTTTTACATTTTTTTTCTAAAGAAAAATTTTCATATTTAATTTTTATTCTAGCACTTTTTTTAAAAAATCGGGTTTAAATTAAAAAACTTGTGTTTTAAATATTGAAAAAGGACTTAGGACAAAATTTAAACAAAATTTAAATGAAAATAAAAAATTGTTCATCAAAGAATTTATAGAAGCACCAATAAAAAAAATTAATAACGTATTTGGGATCTAGAAATCTATTTTACAAAAATCTAGACCTAAAATGTTGCACAAACGCAATAATATGTAACAGTAGATCTGTAAAAAGCGCTAAGAATTAATAAAATCCTCAAGTCCAAATATCTCGATAACGGAATGTTCTACACTGAATAAAATAACTCTACTGAAATTAGATAAACACTGTTATTAATTTAAGTACACAAATTTTTTTGAATTTACTTCAACTTATCTTAATATAAGGTGGTTTTACTTAAAACAAAGAAAATAAATTTGAAGATAGTACATGCAAATACTTAAAAAAGCACAAGAGTTTTCCTTAATTTGTTTTTTTAAATTAAGTTGAATATTCTTTACATTTATGACGAATTGATTGCATTTAAGAAAAAAAGGGTTTATTAAAAAATTTTGTTTCACTTAAAAGAAAAAAAATTAAATTGTGCGCAAAAAAAAAATAAGTACGTAACTCACTTACAAATAGTATAGACATTTTCTAGACCTTGAATCAAATAAGTACTAGTCTTTAATTCCAAAACGCATTTTCTTTAATATAATAAATTTTTGTTTTAATTTAAGACAAAATTAATCTTTATTTTATTGATTTCATTGACTTTATTTGAATCCATACCTTCATCAGTTTAAGAAAGAATTTACCTAACTTAAGGAAAAAATACTTTAGGTATTTTGGGGACCCTATCTGGAGGCTCCATCTGGAGACCCAATGAGACCCTAACTTTAAATCCAAATTCTAAAGGCATTTTTGTAGTCCTTAACTTGTAGAATATGACCGCCGAAGACCCGAAAACCCTCCGAGTTGTAGTTTTCGAGTTATTTCATGATCAAAGTTCTCAAGACTCCATTCCCATATCTCGAAAACTACTCAAGATAGAGCGATTCTGACCAAAATTTTGGATCAAAATCAATAGTGTCCCTATAATAATGTACGCATATACTCATGGGCGGACCCCATATATTGGGGGCCCGTAGGGTCCTCACATTGGGACTCCATAGGGTCCACAGAATCCGTAAGTTTAAGGAAATTTTTACTTATTTTTAAAAAATATTTTTCCTCTGGATAAAAACAATTAAACTTATTATAAGTACAATTTTACTTACTTTTAAGATATATTTAAGTAAATGCATTACTATTGTTTAGGATAAAATATACTTGGAAGAAGGATTAACAATGATGAGTACCAATACCTTTTCGATACCAATACCCGTTAATACCAATTCAAATTGAAAACCAATACCAATTTAAAACCAATACCTTTATTTTTGCGATACCAATACCGATAAAAAAACCAATACCGATTCCCCACTACCAATACCAATTAAAAACCAATACTTTTATTCTTCAAAACCAATACCAATAAAAAAACAATACCAATTCATTTTTTTCTACTTTCGTATCGGTTTTGTTTCGGTTTATTGTATTCTTATTTTCGTTTGTTTTAATTGTGACGTCAAACATTTTCTTTCCATCACATTATTAGGTTTTACCTGACTAACGAATTGCAAAAGATGTTACATCGATCAGTAATCGTTTGCATGCAATGTCACATAACAAAAAGGAGCTAGCTAGTAGCTACTTGAATTTTAAAAGCCATAAAAACATAAAAGAAATATTTTTTGTCACGGTTTTTATGACCCCTAATAAAAGTAGATCTTAAAAAATGTAGACCTTTTCTGTGATGAAATTTTTTCTTTTGCAAACATTGTTAATATTTGATATATGTACATTGAATGTCACTGCACTCTTCTTTGCGTTGTAAAAAAAAAATACTAATGTCAGTTCACACTTGCTATTTTTGAGAGTTTAAGGGCAACGTGTTTAAAAAAATATTTCTTTGTATCCATTACGTTTTTATTCTGTTACTGGTGTTTTGTTAAACAACTTGTTTAAGGTGTGAACCCCATATAAGAAAAAAATTGACCCGTGTAATCGCAATTGGCAAAAGATCTAAAATCGAAAAGGGGTCCCCTGCATGATAACCCATTTCGATCACCTTTTTCAAAAAAAAAAAAATTATGTATGAAAAGGATGAAGTTCAGGTATATTTTGTTACAAATGTTAAGTCTCATATTTCTGCAATTAAAAAATATCTCCCCTTGACCGCCGGAATTTATATGTGCATTTAATGCAATGTGCATCAGCACAGAAATTGTTTCAAGCAAAAACGACAAATTTGCATTTTTTTAGTTTAGGCTTTTAATTTTTTTATTAATTAATATTTTTTTTTAGATTTAATTTATTATCAAATTCCACTAATTGAAACATTTTGAAACTATTTATTTTGAAAATAACGAAATAAATTAATAAAATAGCAAATAAACTTAGTTTAAAGTTTGACTTAATTCTGAATGCAAATACTGCTAAAAAATTTTATTTTTTTTTTAAAATGGGTTTTTCAAAAAAAAAAAAAACATCCCTCACGCAAAAATTCGACTCCCTCTCTAGACACTCACTCAGAATTTTTCAACTCACAATCACGTGATTTAAATGAAAATCACTTTTTTGAGTCACGCAATTCACGGGACCAGCGACCATCTCCAATTCAAATACATAATTATACATATCAGTTAAAAAGTAGTAAAGGCTTAGTTGTGGTATTTAAGGGTATCGAATCCAATGTAGAACCTAGTGAAATTAAGGAGGCCCTTGAACAAAAGGGCTATAAAGTGAAAGTTGTTGTTAACATTTTTAACAGGGCAAAAGTTCCTCAACCAATGTTTCGAGTTGAGCTTGAACCTGAAGCCACACGGCTAAAGAAAAATGAAATTCATCCTATCTACTCGGAACGATATCTTCTTCATCGTAGAGTTTCAGTAGAAGAACCGCATAAACGAAGTGGTCCAGTTCAATGCTCAAACTGCTTAGAGTATGGACACACAAAAACCTATTGTACCTTAAACACAGTTTGTCCTGTATGTGGTGATTTACATTCCTCATCCGAGTGTTCCGTAAAAAAAAATGGTGAAGGCATGAAAAAATGTAGCAACTGCGGAGATAATCACTCTGCGAAATATAGAGGTTGCCCAATTTATAAAGAATTGAGAACAAAACTAAAACAAAAACAACTACAATCAAGAGGTCAAATACTATCATTTGAACCAGCACATGCAGCGAGAAATACGGTAATCCCACAAGTCGTACCAAGTGCACCGCCTTTAACTCCTATATACCAAGGCTCAGTTCCACCCGCGGTAAATGCTTCTGAGACACATACTTCTTCAGCTAGTGCTAGTAATACATATGCTAACGCTTTGATAACAGGCTCTCAGCAACCCTGCAATCCCCCTAATAAAGGAGGGGTGGAATCAATGTTTTTCACCCTTATGCAGTCAATGACTAACTTCATGTCTACTATGCAAAGCACAATGAATGCTTTTATGGCATCTATGCAAGGTACAATAGAGGAGCTAAAAGCGCAAAACAATACTTTGCAGGCTCTCCTATCAAAAAAATAATGCGTGTGTTTAAAATATGTTTCTGGAATGCAAACGGCGTAAACCAGCATAAGGCTGAGATATCTAATTTTCTGCACAACAATAACATCGATGTGTTATTGTTATCGGAAACCCACCTCACGAATAGATATAATTTTCAAATTCCCGGATATACATTCCACAAAACAAATCACCCTGACGGAAAGGCGCACGGTGGAACAGGTATTTTGATAAGAAGTAGAATTAAGCATCATGCTATGGAAACTTTTTCAACAACTTACCTTCAAGCAACCTCAATACATCTTGAGTGTACATGAGGAGGACTAACTCTAACGGCAGTTTACTGCCCTCCACGATTTTCCGTTTCTAAGATACAGTTCGAATATTTTTTCAGTACTCTTGGTAATCGTTTCCTAGCTTGTGGAGACTACAATGCGAAACACACCTATTGGGGTTCACGTCTCACGAACCCTAGGGGAAGACAGCTTTACTGTGCTCTAATTGATAGGAAAAATAGTTTGGACAACCAACATACTGGCCTTCGGATCCTAGAAAAATTCCCGATATTATCGATTTTGGAGTAACGAAACATATTGATAGGAGTAAGTTATCTGTTGAATCATCCTTTGATCTTAGTTCAGATCATTCTCCAGTAATTTTATCGTATTACGATGAACCAATTTCGGTTAAAACACCCTTTGGAATCACTTCGTCAAAGACGAATTGGTTGAAGTATAAAAAGTATATAAGTAGCCACATCCACATTGACCCATCTTTGGAATGTGAGGGGGATATTGGAGAATGTGTTCAGGAGTTTACATCCATTCTGAGATCTGCAGCAGAGTACTCTTCGACGTCTTCGACCGTTACTCCTAATCGTAATTTTCATGTTTCAAACTCAGAAATTGAGCAACTATTGGCCATCAAGAGAAGGCTAAGAAGGGAATGGCAAAACAGTAGATCTCCTGCCGCAAAGCAGAGGCTGTCTGAAGCTACAAGAAACCTTAGAAAATCCCTTCATTTGGAAGAGGATCGCATAAATAGCGTTTATGTGGAAAGTCTTTCGCATTCAAGTTCAGCAAACTACTCATTGTGGAAAGCTACTAAAATTAAACCACCGGTAGAGGGCGAACCACCGCTGAGAAAGCAATGTGGCAATTGGGCACGCAGTGAAGAGGAGAAAGCATACTCATTTGCAGAGCATTTAAGAACAGTCTTTGAGCCAAACTTGGCGGAGAATAACTTTACACTCCCAGAACTGCCTCTGCACATGGATCATAGTAATATATTGTTTGACGCCCAAGATGTTGAGACAATTATTCGAACGCAGATAAGCCCAAAGAAAGCGCCTGGGTATGACTTAGTCACACCAAACATGATAAAAAACCTACCATTTGTAGCGGTTACTATTCTTACAAAATTATTTAATGCGATCTTGCAACAAGGATACTTCCCAGACATATGGAAAATTTCGCAGATCAAAATGATTCCCAAGCCTGGAAAAGATTTAACTTTAACTTCATCATACAGACCTATAAGTTTGCTTCCGTGCCTATCAAAATTATTTGAAAAAGTCCTTCTTCAAAAGATTCTACCAATTATGGAAAATAGTAATAGCATTCCTGCTCATCAGTTCGGCTTTCGCGAAAAACATGGAACCATTGAGCAAGTTAACCGCATAACTTGCGTGATAAGGAAAGCCTTTGAAGAAAAGAAATATTGCTCAGCAGTTTTTCTGGATGTCGCTCAGGCATTCGATAAAGTATGGCACGAGGGTCTTTTATACAAAGTAAAATGTCACTTACCAATGATTACACACAAGCTCTTAGAGTCTTACCTCCTCAACCGCTACTTTAGGGTGAAATATAAGGAAGCTACAACTTCTGATTATATAATGAATGCAGGTGTTCCCCAGGGAAGTGTGCTCGGCCCTGTTCTTTACCTTATATTCACGTCGGACTTGCCGACGTGTGAACATATTACAACGTCAACATTTGCAGATGACACTGCCTTGTTAAGCACTCACTCAGATCCACATGTTGCCTCCTTGAGGCTAAACAATCACCTTACAGCTGTGGAGACGTGGTTCAGGAACTGGCGAATTAAAGTTAATGAGCTTAAGAGCAAGCACGTTACGTTTACACTTAGAACGGGCACTTGTGCTCCGGTTTCTTTAAATGGTATAAGTATCCCACAGTCTGAGAGTGTTACATACCTTGGTATTCACTTGGACAGACGTCTAACATGGCGAAAGCACTTAGAAGCCAAGAGGCTTCATTTGAAGCTAAAAGCCATCCAATTACATTGGTTAATTAACAAGCATTCTAAACTTAGCCTTGACTCGAAAGTCACCCTGTATAATTGTATTTTAAAACCAATATGGACTTATGGTATCCAACTATGGGGTACAGCCAGTATGTCTAATATTGAGCTTATACAGAGGGCACAATCAAAAATTTTGAGAATCATTACGGGTGCACCCTGGTATATCAGAAATGTGAACATTCATAAGGACTTAAATATTCCGCTAGTTAGAGAAGAGTTTATGACCATCAGACTGAAATACGAGGAAAAGCTCGACAACCACCCAAATCCATTGGCGAGAGCCCTTACTCGGACCCGAGCGCACACCAGACTGCAACGTGCAGATTTACCGCCCATTTAATTATGAGGCCCGTCCTTCAAAATGGCTCTTAAGGAGTAACTAGTATTTAAGTTAGATTGTAAGATTTATTTACTTATTGTTAGGCCAAGAAAGGGCAGATTCAATAATCTGGAAAATAAAGTATTTGAAAAAAAAAAAAAAAAATACATAAACAAGAGACAAGTGTCTTTTCATTTGTTCATGTGTTCATGTGTAATGCCTCATAATTTGATTTTTTTTGTAATTCAATTGTGTTTTGTGCAAAAAGTGTGCGATCGATGATTTTGAAACTTATCACAAATACATATTAAAAAAAAATAGCAAACTTCTCAGAAAAAATTAATTGACAATCGAAGAGTGCTGACGAAGGAAGGGTGGCTTCTTCCGAAAGCTGTCGACATCTCCACTTAGCCTGTGTTGTCAATTAATTTTTTCAGATTTTCTCATTGTACAAGAAAATAATTATTTCTCAGAAATAATTAATATGGACTCAAACCGAAATAAATAAAAACTTCAGTTATAAAATATAAAGTCCAACAATATATGAAAAACAGAATTAAAACTCAACTCATAAGGTACAATGCAATTTAGTAATATTTCTAAGAATTTGAAATACGAAGTATAAATTCAAACCTAACGGAAATTTTTCAAGACTTGAAAAGTCCTACTAAGGGTTGCAACTCTGAGAAAATCTACTACAGTGTAAGAAATTACAACTGTGTTGGAAAAAGTTAAAAATAGATTCATTAAGTTCGTGCTAAACGTAACATATGGGTATTGAAATGTGATATAATTCCCGTTCGCTTTTTCACCTTAATGTACGTTTAAATAGCTGATCTTAATATTACTTGAAATGTTTAGAAGTTACGTTATTAAAATTTGGTACGTAGAATAGTACCAACATAATTAATCTTCCGCCCGTGCGGATATTAAAACATGTAGAGTCGTTTTAACGATACTACATGTTTTGATATCAAGCTGTGGGAAGCACAGCTGAGTGCTACCGGACGCGTCATAGGTTGCGGATAATGATACGTTCCGCAGATATGCGGAATAGCTGCTTTAAGCAGTCGCGGACAATCAGCGGCTACAAGGGGAGAGTCTCGGAGGGTCTCTTGCAGTCCCATTAAATTCCGAGTTGCCAATGATCCTTGCGGTGTCGTGGCGAGACATTGGCGCCAGTATAATAACCAATTACACTTTTAAGGTGAGTTCGGGCACCTTAAGGTAGCAGCCCTACCTCCGAACTAGAAGGATATGGACCAATCATCTATGTCTCTTCGAAATAACAAAACGATTCGAGTATTTACAAATGTAAATAATAACAACGAACAAACGGCAACGAAAAACGGCAATGTTAAAAGGACTAGATTTGGACAATGGAATGTTAGAACTCTCTACCAAGCGGGAAAAATTGAACAACTGATTGCGGAATGCGAGAGGTTAAAAGTTGATGTTCTTGGAGTGAGCGAAGCTAGATGGAATGGTTGTGGTGAGCATCGGTGCAACAACGGTGGACTTCTAATTTACTCTGGAATGCCTGAACCTGACGACCCACACGTTCGTGGAGTTGCAATTTTCCTCAGTAGAAAGATAAAGAATGCTCTGATTTCGTGGAAGGCAGTATCTGAACGTATTATTAGTGCTCGCATCAAATGTAAAAAAAGAAATATGACAATTGTACAATGCTATGCCCCAACGGAGAATAGCGAATTCCAAATTAAAGAGGAGTTTTATAGTCTTCTAGACAGAGTTTTGAATGAAATATCAGCAAGCGATATAGTAGTTTTAATGGGCGACTTCAATGCTCAAATTGGAAGCGACAACACTGGTTACGAGCAAGTAATGGGAAAGCATGCACTTGGTCGGCAAACTGAGAATGGAGATTTTCTATTAGAAACTTGCATAAACCACGATCTAAAGATAGGCGGCTCAGTGTTTCCTCATAAGTACAACCATAAAATTTCATGGGAATCTCCAGCAGATAATGCTCGTACACAAATCGATCACATATGTGTGTCCCGTAAATGGTTTTATGTTGTACATGACGTGCGAAACAAGAGAGGAGCAACAATAGGCAGTGACCACTATCTTATTATCGCTGAACTTTACTTAAAATTCTACCCCATGCGGAAAAATAGCACAAGGCACAAAGTATTTGATGTATGTAAATTAAAGTCTGAACCTTATTCCACTCAATTTTTAACGAAACTTCGTGATATAAATTTAAATATAGAACCAGAAGAGACATGCAATGAAATTTGGAAGCGAATGAAAGAGCAACTAATTTCAATATGTGAAAGTACAATCGGATATAAAAGAGAATCTAGAAAAGAATGGTTAACTGAAGAAACGTGGAAATTAATAGAGGATAGAAGAAAAGAAAAAGAAAGATTGCTTGCTGAAAGCAACATTGCTAAGAAAAAGGAGCTAAGCGTAAAATGTAGAAAACTGACAAAGGAAATCAAGAAAGGTGTCAAGAAGGATAAAGTTAAGTTTTTAGAAGAATCAAGTCAGGCTGCCCAACTGGCTGCTAGCAGAGGAGATACAAAAAATCTTTTTAAAATTATTAAGAACTTATCGGGGAAAAGCAATAATAACTCATGTCCTATTGAAGATTCAAATGGAATATTAGTAACCGAAAAACAATGGCAATTAAGAATATGGAAAGAGCACTTTGAAAAAACTTTAAACGTTCACCATTCAAGAGAGGATGCAACTATAGAGACTAACAATACAATTCGACCCACCATTCCATCAACACCTATAGTAAGTGACCCTCCCACCCGTTTAGAAATAAAACATGCCATCTCATCACTAAAATGTGGTAAATCACCCGGGCACGATGGCATCCCACCCGAATGCTTTAAAATAGATGTAGATGTTAGTACAAACCTACTTTTTCCACTTTTAGAACGGGTATGGAGAACGGAAGACATACCACCTGATTGGAAGGAAGCAGTCATAATTAAAATTCCCAAAAAGGGAAACAGAAAAAAATGCGACAACTGGCGAGGTATTTCATTACTGCCAACAATTACAAAGATATTTAATGATATTATATTAAACCGAATAGCACCCTCTTTGAATGCTCTAATTAGTGATAATCAGGCTGGTTTTAGACCTAACTTGTCATGTATCGATCACGTTAACACAATGCGTATAATCCTCGAACAAACAACAGAATATAACGCTCATCTTTATGCGGTATTCATAGATTTTGAAAAAGCTTTTGATGCTATAAACAGGCAATTTATATGGAAGACAATAGCAGAGAGAGGCACTCCCTACAAGATTATAAATTTAATCAAAAAATCTTACGATGGCGCCAAAAGTAGAGTCGTTCATGATGGCCTTGTAAGTGAGGCATTCCAGACGCATAGTGGTGTGAAGCAAGGTTGTTCGTTATCGCCACTTTTGTTCATTACCGCACTAGACGCTGTTCTAAAAGTTTCCAACACACAAACTATTGGTCTGAACTGGAGACTCACGGAGACTTTAGGCGAGTTAGCCTATGCAGATGACGTTGTGCTACTAACAAACACACACACAGATATGCAGCTCAAACTTCAAACATTAGAAAATCAAGCTAAGAAAATCGGTCTAAATGTAAATATTGCCAAAACAAAGATAATGCGTGTTGGTACAACTAATACAACACCTCTGATGTTAAAAAATTCCGTACTTGAAGAAGTCAATGAGTTTGAATACCTTGGTAGCATACTAACCAAAGATGGTGGAGCGATGAATGATGTAAAATCATGTTTGGAATGCTAACAATATTTTACTTTCAACAAAGATGAATATCTTTAATTCGTGCGTCAAATCAGTACTTTTATATGGCTGTGAAACCTGGCAAATAACAAATAACATACTGACTCCCCTACAAAATTTCATAAATAGATGTCTTAGAAGAATTCTTAGAATTTGGTGGCCAAGAATAATTTCAAATCGAGATCTTTGGTCGCATACACAACAGGTTAGCATCTATAGAGAAATAAAAAAGCGTAAATATGGCTGGATAGGCCACACTATGCGTAAGCAACAAAGTACAATTGCGCATGCTGTACTAGAGTGGAATCCTCAAGGTGTACGAAATAGAGGTAGGCCGAAAAACACCTGGCGAAGAACGGTATTACGAGAGACGTCCAAATCTTTTAACGAATTGAGAGCTCTAGCAAGAAATAGAAATTCATGGAGAAGTTATGTGGATAGACTAAGTTTCTAAATGTATATGAGCAATTGTCATTAACTTTTAATATTTAAGAAAAAAAAAATTGCGATTTTTTTTTCGTGGCACATTGATAAGACTTTGTAGGTAAATTACATTATAAGTAAGTAAATCAAATCCGTCCGCGTGCATTAATTTGAGCGGTCGCACCCAAAACTATGGCGGTTTCAAGTTAAAATTTTTAAAAAAATTGTCAAAATTACATTTTTTATCCGAAGTTAACCAAACGTACCATTTTGTATTATGCTTACCCATAGCTAAAATACATATTCAAACATGCATAAAATCTTTGCTAAATATCGAGATATTTGCATTTAACCAATTTTTTTTCGGCACATTTTCCAATATTTTAGAACTAAAAATTTTTCTAGCGGTTTTATTTTTTTTAGAAAAATATTACCAAATGCATTAACAAAATCTCAACAAATTCTTAGTTAACACCATTATTCTATCTCTAGTAGGTAAGAAACTGCAGTGGTTTAAAGGCAACATTTTTGAAAAAAAAAATTTAATAATTTTTTTTTTTTTTTAATATTAAATGTCTGATTTTACAGTGTTGTCCTTCACTGAATATTGAAACTATTCAAAGTATGATTAGTAATGCTAATATTAAGGTTATTACGAAATATTTAAACGTTATTACTAATTTTATCACGGTTATAAAAAATTTTAGCGATTTTTCGCGATTTTCGCGACTGCAAGAATCAATGGACTAATTTTGAAATATTATTTGAATAAGACATGTCATAATCTATCAAAATACATTCCTTTTCTACTTTATTTAAGTAATGTAAGATTTTATATAACAATTAAATTTAAAAGTATCAAAAATTTAAAACCACCAAAAAACCACTAAAACGTCAATTGTTTTTGGGTGCGAATGGATTGAAGATAAAGCATAAAAAATACTACCAAACGCGCTTTTCACTGACCAATTTCGATAAGCGGCCTGGATGTGCCTTACAAAAAACGTAAAACAGAAAAACGCCGCGGAATTCGCCAATATTAAGTTTTGATCAATGTTGCTTTCCATGATTTATTATATTTGCACATACCATTGTTTCTACATGTTCAACTTTCAGCCATGCACATTTGGCTGTCAAATAATGCAAAACTAAAATATCGAAATTTTGCAAAAAATTTAAAAAGTTCATAAAATTTTTGCAATTGAATATTTTTTGGGTGCGTTTGTAAATCAAGTGGGAAATGGTAAATTATAAAGTTCACAAAGCATTCGGAACCATTCGGAATAAAACTGGGAGTGTGCCTCGCAAAAAACAGACTTTTTAAAAAATTCACGTTTTTTCTTCCCATCTTTGGAGAGCTGCAGCTTCGTAACCATTGCGAGCACATCACTCGAATCAGTTTCAGATTGTGCATATTTACAAGGGCTTTTACCATGTGTATTTGAATTTTAAAATTACAGTTTGCACCAATTGATCCTATTGATGGCACATCCACTGAACCTATACCAAATAATTGCCCAAGTCTACTGATTAAACGGTATTAAAGTTGGAGCAATAGCTTTAACGAACCCAACAATATGGAACTTTGAACGAAAAATTTCATGAGAGTATCAAGCGACTTTTTTACATTTTTCAACTTTACACGTTCCTTACCATGAGATAATGAGACTATTTGCGCTGTGCCTTTGCAGAATTACTCATTATGGTTCCCTTAACATATCTACATTCACAGGTACCACCTAGTTTACAAATAAAAATGTTATTGCGAAATTAGTAAAATATCACAAGCGTTAAAATTTAATGACAAAAGTCCATATGTATATTTAAGAATATGTCCAATAATAATAATAATAAATTTTCAAAGAACGTCAAAATGGTGTGTTTTTTCTTAGGAAATGCTGGATATCTCAAATTTAAAAAGATGTTTTAAAAAACGGACTTCGGAATAAGAAAAATGTCAGTGTTTTTAAACCAAAATTGTACAAACATAAAATTTTAATTTTTGGTAAATTTTTTTATTAAAATCGATATGTTACATCACTACTAATATAACTATAAAAGATCTATTCTACAAATTGTTTCAAACAAATTTTATCGTCAATTTTATGATTTTTTTGGTGACGGAGTTTACATTCACCTTAAAAAAATACATCAAATTTTTTAATTTTTTTTTGAAAACATTTCGTTGTAATTTAAAAAACTTATTTATGTAATTACAAACAATTTTTGTTATCAGGATTTTTTTCTTGTTTTTGTTATTAAAGATTTTACAATTATTTTTTATTTTAATAGGATTTTTATAAGGAAATGTAAAATTAATTTATTATTATTTCTGTTAAAATTTGTTTTTTTACTTTTTTGAATGACTAGTGTTAATATTTGCGTCGGTTTTAACAACTACATAAGGTTTTTTAATGCTATCTGCAAAAAAAAAAAAAAGTTGACGGAGTTTACAGAGACGGAGTTTACATTTCGTCACTTTTTGCCCTTTTTTTCGAAAACTATTTGTCGGAAATTAGTTTCCGAAAAAAAATCATTAGATGTCAACTAGATACGTCAAAATATGACGATATTTCAGATACACGCTAAGTAGTTTTGTTGGAAACGTGGAGACGGAGTTTACAGCATTTTTCGATTTTTCATTTATAAATTACCTTTTCATACCGGGAAACTAATATGCAATGAGCAAACTTAAAACCAATGATGCAAAATGATACTTTATAGCCTCGCGTTTAATAAATGGGGCAATAACCTATTATTTTTCTAAACATAATACGTCAAAAACAACAAAATTGTCAGGTTCCATAATGTCTAAAAAAAGTGTCGAAAAATCGTTACACAATTGAAGCCGTGTTTGCATGGGTAAAAGAGATAGCTATGACTATATAAAAATATTTTTTAAGAACGTCAACGATCCCTCTTTAAAAATGTAGTCAATTATTAAGCTCTTGGGTTATTGGGTTTTAAGATATAACCGGTTAAAGTTTAAAAATTGAACTTGTTACTGGCGACGGAGTTTACATTTGGCCTACAAAAATGAAAATAACTTGTTTAAAATAGCTAACTAATATACGGATTGTTGTTAGTTATGTAGAACGCCAATCTATACGAAGTTGAACATTAAAAAATATGCGAATACTTTAACCCATGTATGAGATATTACTTACACGATTACATGGTTTGGTTGACATTTAACTAATTTTTTTCAAAAATGGCGTATGGAGCAAAACAATAATAAGGCGACGATTTATTAAATTCTTTTATTACAATTATTTGTGTAACAGTGCAATAGCAATTGTTTCATCATAACAATATTTTTATCTTAATTTTTAACATTTTACAATCCGATTTCTTTTGAAGACAATGTTGGGTAGTTAAAAAATCGGTAATTTTATTAAATTTAATTGTGGCATTTGTTAACCGAAAGCTTTAAAAAATAATTATTCGGGACTCGCTACTGTACATCTTTTACAGGAAAAGAAACCAACATAACTTTTGCAACATTTAATGTAAGCTAGGGCTGGCATATCGCAGCAAAAAGCCAACACATTAAATTGAAAAGGTTTCCCATTCAATGGTATAACTTCAAAAAAAATATATATATATATTTCAAGTTCATAGATTATTACCTTCCCTAAAGAAAACATTGGATTCCACCACAAATTCTTCTAAAAACTCTCTAGAATTTTTTTTAAATGCTCTTTTTGTTTTTGAAGCGCTGCCACAGCAATATATTTTTGGTTTTAAGGTACTTTGCCAGAGCTTTGAGAACCTACGGCACTATATTGCAACGGTGTTATATATCTCGTACTTACGCAGTACTTATATAAGAAAGCTGGCAGTACTTGTACTACCGTGCAAAGTACTTTAGCTGTACTGGCCCGTTTGTATTTTTCTGCCTGGGTAGTTTTTGGGTTCCAGGAATTCCCTGGTCGGAATTTAAAAGAACTTCAAAACTTTCTTAACTCATTAGTTAATGAGCTGTTTGGAAGTTGAAAGGTATTGGATAGTCTTTTGCTCCAACACACAAAAAAAACCTTGTCAAATTACTAAAAAAGGTCTTGTAATCCCATTTTACCAAAATTTTACAAATTTCCAACATTTTTTTACAAAACAAAAATCTAGTAAATTTCAGGCGATTTTCTTGTGAGTTTTATTGTGCTAAAAATGTAAATTTACAAATTTATTGGTAAAAATCTGGTAAACCAAGAAAAAGCTCATAATTTTTACTAGGAATTCTCGTAAAATAGGAGGTATTAGAAAGTCTAGTAAAAACGCGAAACCTACTTGTAAGTTTTATAGCGCCAAAAAAATTTTAAATTTACAATTTTTTTGGTAAAAATCTTGTAAAATTACAAAATTGTTGGTAAAAAACTTGTAAAATTACAAGGAATTGTTGTCAAATAGGAGGTAGTAAAACAAAAAGTTACAAACTTTTCTTGTCGTTTTACACGGTTTTTTTTGAGTGTGAACGCAAAAAATTAAAAAAAATATTTTTTTTTTAATTTTTCTCTCTTACTTTTATTTTACTTTTAAATAGTTTTTTGTGCTTAAATTACACAGAAAAAAATATCGTAAAATCAAGAGTAACAAAACAAATTGTTACCAACGAAATACTAGTTGAACAACGTTTTTAATTGTATCAACAATGTGTATTGTTAATATGACAAAAATCCGGGTTTATTTCCAATTAAACGCATGAATTAAAATCATTGTTAAAGATTCCACAAAAAGATCCTAATTCACATTAATAACACAAACAATTTATAAACTCATTTAATTAAGCACAAATATATGCGACTATAGCACGGTGGTAGTGTGCTAAACTCCAATCATGAAGGTTTCGGGTTCGCTGCCAGTTGGCGGAACAGTTCTTTATTTTTTTTTTTTTTTTTTTTTATTTGAGATTTTTTTTTTATCCTATTTTTAGATTATTTTAAATTTGTGTGATGCAACATTATTATTTATTTTTAAATATGTATGATGCCACATTTTTTATAATTATTAAAAACGCAAAAAGTTCATATTGAAATCACAGACACCTTATGTACGCATTTAGTCAACTTTAAATATACATGAGGAATAGCACGGTGGTAGTGTGCTAGCTTCGAATCATGATGGTTGCGGGTTCGCCGCCAGTTGGCGGAACTTCTTTTTTTTTTTTTTTAATTTCCAATTTTAGTTTTTTTTTTATCATTCTAATTGTAGAATGTTTTAAATATGACGTTTAGTCAAATACAAATATGAATAAGGATAGCACATTGGTAGTGTGCTAGACGCGTAGCACGAAGGTTGCTGGTTCGATGCCAGATGGCGGTAGATATTTTTTTTTTTTTTCTATTTTTAGATTATTTTTTATTCTATTTTTAGATTTCAGATTATTTTTTATTCTATTTTTAGATTTTACAAATTTTTCAATTAATTTCATTGTTAATGTAACAACACAGAACAAATTTTGTACATAAATAGAATGAATCACTTTCATTGATTTCAATTCATTCTATTTATTAATAAATTCATACTATTTATAAATATTTCAATAACATTTAAATTTCAAAAAAAATAAAATAAACAAAGTTTGTTTGAAATAAAAATTAAAATTTGTCAAAGATTTTTTTGTTTTGTTTTGGGACAAAAATATAATTTGGGCATAAAATTGAAATATTTAGCGAAATAAAGGTACGTAAAATGTGCGTGTTACTAATTTTTTATAGTTTTACATCTTTTCATACATATTAAATATTTTTTTCCAGGAGTTCCTCCGATTCTTAAAAATTAAATGTTCAAATCTGGTATTCCAGCTTTCAAGAAATCATCATCATCAGCACCAAATCATCACAAAGAGAAGTGGATTTTTTCAATTACCAAATAATTATTTTGAAATATCAAAAATATTCGCGAATTCTGTGTGTTTAACTTTTGAAATTATGTACATTATAAAAAAAGTTCTTACACTAATAAAACCGCAGATAACTATTCAAATATATATGGATTGTTCTTATGCATGACCGAATTCATAAATAGTATGAACAAAGTTTGGGAAAAAAAAGACATGTTAGATTCATACTATTTATGAATAAATTAATTCCAAGTATGAACTTTTTTTTTCAGTGAATGAATGAAGTTGATTTTTTTTTTTTCAAAAGTTACAATTGTCATTGTTGTATTGACAAAATCCAATGTAGGCTCAGTTTCAATTAAATGTTTAATTGTATTAACAATGAAATTAATTGTATTGACAAATTTTTTTTTTTGTGTAGTTGTACATATTTTTTCTTTAAATTTAAATTAGTTGTACATTTTATTTCTAATAAATCAGTTTTAAACAACAATTTTGTGAAATGTTATGTTTTTAAGAATTTATATTGATAATGAAAATTTCCCGAGATTCCCGGGAAATTGAAAAGTCCGGGAATTCCCAAACACTAATCACAACCCGTTAAAAAGTTGTAAGCTACCAAAAATGGCCAATATCACAATTTTTTAAGAACTTGACCTCAATTTTCTCGAAAACATAATGTGATAGAAAAATTTTAAAACCAGAAAAATCAGCTCAGCGAAATTTTTTTTCAACAATCTCAAACGCAAATGTCTCGAAACCTTTGAAAGGCTGCTTTAAATTATGAGATCCATTTTATATTAAATCGAGTCATATTTTGTGGCACCAATTTGCAATAGACGAGCTCCGTAAAATTTATATTAGTTGAAAACAACTGCATAATAATATTTGCTTTGCGAACAATTTCGATGAAGTAATTGTAATACATTTCTGGGTATAAAAATTCCTTGCCGTTACATCTAAATTACTTTAGGATCACCAAAAACTTTTATTTGTGAATCAACTGATGAATTCACGTCATATGAATACCCAACGTTTAACACAAACACATTCATCATTGACACTTAAGAAAACAATTAAATTTATGTTAAATTGATATTTTATTGTTTGTTTAAAAGAAGTGGGACGAATTATATGTAAGTCAATAATATGTTTATGTGGTATTAATTTTAAGACCGTGAGTAAATCTGTTTTTTCACGCACTTGAAGCAAAATAAAATAAACAAACTCTGTGAAATTTTTGAACAGAACGTTCAATAACAATTAACTTGGACTGGTTGAATGAAAAGCTAAAAATGCGTTAAGTGCATATAAAACTAAATTTTCATTAAATTTTTTACAACTTCCTTCAATAAATATTAATGAAGAATATCTGTTATGTCTTTAACATTTTCCGAACACATGTAGAATCATGTTTCAACAAGAATTTCAAATTCTCTGGTTTGTTTGAATATTTTTCCACTAAACACCACCTTACTTTAATGAAAAAAATAAAAATGTTCCACCCTTTAGAAAAAAATAACGATGTTAATGACATGGACGAGTTTCCGCTGTTTTTTTTTTTTTGCCTATTTGTTTTCTTCTTTTTCTTGACCATGTTAGTATAAATGTTGAAAGCATGTAAGAACATGCATTTTTTTAATGCACGTTGTTTTTCCCGTTTGTGTTAAATGATGATTTAACACATGTTTTGCAACGCGATCCTTTCTGAAAAAACAGGCCACCGTCCAATATAGAAATATACCAGGAAAATTTTTTAGAACTAGTTGCCAACGAACACTCAAAAAAACATGACTTAAATTTGAAAAAAAAAAAAACTTCTTTAAAAACAGTTCATGAAAAATACTAAGATTTAGTTAAACTTAACTAAATTTTAAATTTTTCTAACTAAAACTTAAGTTATAATTATAAATAGTTCCTAGTTTTATTCGAATGGAGTTCTTTAATATATATATTAGGGCGTTTCATCAAAAACATTTTTTTGGATTTTTGCAACTCTTGAAGCGGGATATGAATTCTTATGGCCTAAAAGATTTTTGAGATTTTTTTCAGATTTTTGGAAGGTCGGGATCAACTCGCTCAAATCGATTTTATCCAAAAAAATGAGGTTATGAAACATCATTTTATTTTATTTTTTTCCCCTGGTGCCTTTTTTTTCAAAACTGGATACATTACTTCTAAATGTTGCTAGCCTCCTAAAAAAAAATATTCGCGGTCAAAATTATAAGTTCAAGGGTCACTAAGATGACCTTAAAAGTAAAAATTCAGAATTTCCCGTGTTTTAACCTCAATAATTCGAGAAATAAGCTATGTATGAACATCATGTTGAATCCGCTAGATAGGTCTTTAAAACACCTTTCATTTAAAACCAATCTGACTATTGTCACTTTTGTAGAAATGTTAAAAAAAAATAAAAAACTGGGAAAAACTAATTTTCTCCACCATTTTATCGAAAATTGAACTGGTGCATTAGGTAGCTTTTTTTTGTAAAGTTAAAATAATAACTTTTAAAGACTTTTTATAGAATGTAGTTAGTGTTTCCAAGCCGGTTAACCAAAAAACCGGTTTTTTGTCAAAAAAACCGGTTTGACAAAAACCCGGTTTTCCGGTTTGGAAACACTAATTGCAATCAAAAAAACTTCTTTTAAGTTTATTATTTCAACCTTACAAAAAAACTACTAATGGATTCACTTCGATTTTCTGTAAAATGGGGGAAAAAATGAGTTTATCTTAGTTTTTTAATATTTCAACTAAAGTGACAAATGTCACTTTGGTTTTAAATTAAAGGTATTAGAAAGACCTATCTAACGGATTCATCATTACGTTCATATATTGCATATTTCTCAAATTATTAAGGTTGGAACACGGGAAATTCTGAATTTTTACTTTAAAGGTCATCTTACTGACCCTTGAACTTATTATTTTGACCGCGAATATTTTTTTTTAGGAGGCTAGCGACATTTAGAAGTATTATATCCGGTTTTGTTAAAAAAAGGCACCAGAGAACAAAAAATAAAAAAAAATATGTTTCATAACCTCATTTTTTTGATAAAATCGATTTGAGCGAGTTGATCCCGACATTCCAAAAATCTGAAAAAAATCTCAAAAATCTTTTAGGCCATAAGAATTCATATTCCGCTTCAAGAGTTGCAAAAATCCAAAAAAAAGTTTTTGATGAAACGCCCTAATATATATGGAAGAAATTTTTACTGCCAATGCAATTTTTCCCAAATCTAAGAAACTAATTTTTATTTTTAAGACATATTTCTTAAAAATATGTTCACACAAAACTGTCTTCAAATTTATTACTAATTAGATGACCCGCAGACGATGTCCAGTCCAAATTTCAAAAAATTTGTTTAATATTGTTATAAAAATTTCATACTTATAGTTGTAATTAATGGATTTTATGCTATATCACATAGAAAAATAGACATATCTAAAATTTATGAAAAAATTTCATGAATTTTCCTAAAATTTAGTTAAATTTAACAAAAAAATTAAAAAAATTCTTAACCATGAAGAACAAAGCTTAGTTCATTTACATATAAATAGTTCATAGTTTTCTTTAAATGGAGTCCTTAATTTAAGGAAAACAAGTAGAAAAGTTAAATTCGACTTGGCCAAATCTATGAATACCTTCCACAATGCCCTTTTTAAGTGATAGTAAATTTTCTAACGTGAGAAAATAAAATTTTTGATTAGAAATATTTTATTTTGTGTAAAAAAAATTTTTTAAAGTAATTTTTGAAAAAAAAATAATTTTTTTTGAGTGTAAAATTTTTTTGGAGTGTACAATTTTTTTTGAGTGTAAAATTTTTTTCGAGTGTATTTTTTTTTCTTTGTATAAAAATATTTTTTAGTGACAAAAATACGTTGAAAAATATTTTTGTGACTTACCAATGTTGTTAAAACATGTTTTACGGGTTTTCAACACGTGAATTTAAGGTGAAACTAATATGGAATTCACGGGTTTGCTAATAACTTTTGAAACACAAGATCGATTTGGCTGAAATTCAATACGAACTAGGCCAGGGGAACGGCAAATATATATGACAAGCTTCAGCATCCTCAGAATTGCCTTTCGAAAGTTAGCGTGTTTTTTATCTTGTAAATTCACGAAAAGCCCTTGACAAAATTTAGTCTTTTGCTCATAACTTTTGAACCACTGGAAGGATTTCGCTGGATTGCAATACCAACCTGACCAGCTACATGCCCAACATGTTTAGCCAGGACTGACGGCATTATTAGATTTGGATTTTTTCATATAAAAGTCAATGTCTACAAGGGCGACCAGAAGACTATTTTGGACGCAGACAAGCCAGTGGCAGAGTCGGCTGGGGAGGAGAATCTGGAAAAGGTTGATATTCAGCTGGCCGATTCTAGGCTGATGGGAGATGCATCTGGCATTTTTGAAACCGAATCTGGTAACGAATGCGACCTCTGTGATGGCATGGAGGATAAAGCCGATGCCACGATGGGTGACATTCAGAACGAGGCCCATGCAGTGAGGAATTCGGAGAGTTCTGTTGCCTCCGATTCAGAACAGATGGGATATATATCTGGCTTATTCGAAACCGAATCTGGGGACGAATTCGACCTCTATGATAACACGGAGGATGAAGCCAATAACACGGTGGTGGAAAGGATGGTGGAAAAAAAGCAAGATGTTGCGGTTCCTACAAATAAACCTCCATCACTGTAAGGCAGCCTCAGCTGCACTCTTGCTGCGCCTGACGACAGGAGCAGTTGACTTGGTTTTTATCCAAGAGCCCTTGGTGCGGGGTGGCAGGGTTTGCGGATTGAAGACCCCTGGGTTTAAGTTGGTGGTTGCCAAAGATGAGGGCTCACCAAGAGCCTGCATCGTGGCAAAAAATGGCTTAAATATATTCTTTTTATCAACTTTTAGTGATATGGATGTTACAGCGGCTAGCTTAGAGCTTCATGGGAAGTCTATTTGGCTCGCCTCTGCGTATTTTCCTAATCCGGGGAGAAGGTTGTCGGTCTAATTCGGGAGTCTGAATCTAGGGGACACCAGTTAGTAGTGTGTTGTGATGCTAATGCACATCATTCGATATGGGGAAGTACAGACACAAATGATAGAGGCGAATCACTTTTGGAGTTTTTGTTAAGCACTAACCTCTATATTTGTAACAAGGGTGGTGAACAAACTTTCGTTACAAGTACGCGGCAAGAGGTTCTTGACGTAACACTTGTATCAGATACATTGTCTGATAGAATTGATGACTGGAGAGTTTTGGAAGAGCATTCTTTCTCAGATCATCGCTACATTGAGTTTTTACTCAGGGAGCGAGGAGAACAAACTGGGTGAAATATAGGGAGACTTTTTCTTTGCTTTTGGATGAAGTACCCTTATCTAAACCACATAGTTTGGCGCAAATTGACTGTCTGGTTGACCATATAACAAATGTTTGTAATAGGTGCCTGGATGCGTCTTGCCCTTCTGCAAAGCCTAGAGGGAAAAAAAAGCCACCTTGGTGGTCAAATGAGTTGCAGACGAGCAGAGATTCCTGCAGAAAGCTCTTTAATAAGGCTAAATTTTCAAGAGCGGACGAGGACTGGTCTGCATACAGGCTGCAACTTAAGAGTTATAAAAAAATGATCAGAAATGCAAAATGTGATTCTTGGAAAAACTTCTGTGGAAACATAGAAGACGTTTCTGAGGCATCCAGGCTGAGCAAGGTTCTGGCTTCTTCTCCTTGCACCCTGGGATACCTGAAAGATCCTAATGGGGTGTGGTCTTCCTCCAGTGGAGAGTCGCTGGATCTCCTTTTAAACACGGGCAATTCCATGACGCCGTTTCAAGCTTTGGAACGTTCTGACGCCCAAGCATCTGAAATTGCTTCGGAAATAATAAATATGCCAACATTAATCTGGGCGATAAAAAGCTTCAGGCCCTATAAATCCCCGGGACCTGATGGTATAATTCCGGCTGAGTTGCAGCAAGTGTCGGACTATATAGCCCCGTTGCTGTATAATCTATACACAGCATGCATCAACTGGTCGTACATTCCTTTAAAATGGAGGGATACCAGAGTCGTATTTATCCCGAAGGCTGGGAAAAGTTCCCACACAGCTCCGAAGGATTTCAGACCAATTAGTCTGTCTTCTTTTTTGTTAAAGACAATGGAACGAATGAGAGACTCATATTTGCGTAGAGTGATTGACCCGAGGTTGCTTTCGACAAAGCAACATGCATACAGCAAGGGACGATCAACGGAAACAGCTCTTCATGAGCTCGTTGGTACCATCGAGAGATCGCTTTCGGTAAAAGAGTACACTATGGTGGCCTTTCTTGATATTGAGGGGGCTTTTAATAATGTCATCCCATTGTCTGGTCTGGGAGTAAAGCGTGAAATCGTTTTAATGGTGGAAAGCCTACTTGCCAATAGACGTATAACGTCTGAATTGGGAGCGTCCGTCATATCTCGATTTGTCAATAGGGGCACACCACAAGGAGGTGTTCTTTCGCCGCTTCTTTGGAACCTGGCACTGAATTCAATGCTACTATCCCTAGAAGCACGTGGTTGTCATGTTGTCGCATATGCTGACGATGTCGCGATAGCGGTAAAGGGGAAGCATCTGCCAACATTGCGGGACATTCTTCAGGGTTCTCTGAAAGATCTGTCTAAATGGGCAAGAGACTGTGGTCTAGGAGTTAATCCTAGTAAAACAGAGCTTGTTTTATTTACAAGGAAAATTAAGATTCCTGCTTTCGATCCTATTTCTCTGGACGGTACTGAAATCACCTTCTCAGATGGAGCCAAGTATCTTGGAGTATTTCTAGATAGGAAGCTGAATTTCAGGCGTAATATTGAGGAACGGGTGAGAAAAGCAACGATTGCTTTGTATTCCTGTAAAAGGGCCATTGGAAAACGATGGGGTTTTAGCCCTCAAGTCGTTCATTGGATCTATACAGCAGTGGTGCGTCCAATTTTGCTGTATGGAATCATTGTCTGGTGGCCTGCTTTAGAAACAAAAGCGAACTGTGCCTTTATCACGAAGGTACAGAGAATGGCGTCAATGTGCATCACTGGTGCACTTCGTACTACACCTACGGCTGCATTAGAAATCCTCCTTCACCTGATACCCTTGGACATATTGGGTAGGCAGTATGCAGCTGCGTCGGCAATTCGACTTAATAGCACGCTGCAATGGAGGAGCAGCGATTGTGGCCATAGCGCGATCTTGAAAAAGATAACAATACCACAAAATGTGGATTGTGCTCCCTCTTTGAGCCTCTTTGAGCGCCACTTTACCACTATGATACCATCCAGGGAGTCTTGGATGGGGGATACTCCGGGAAGTGGAGCTACCATAAATTTTTACACAGATGGATCGAGGCTGCACGAACAAGTGGGCTTTGGGGTCTATTCGGAAGAGCTTGGATTGAGCCTGGCTCGTAGATTGCCAGATCATTGCAGTGTCTACCAGGCAGAGATGCTGGCAATAAAGGAAGTGGCTGACTGGTTGAGCTGCAATGTCTTGTCTACAACCGCAGTCAACATCTATACTGACAGTCAAGCCGCGGTCAAGTCCCTGGATTCAATGTTTCTGAAAACAAGATCTGCCCTTAACTGCCGCACGTCTTTAAATGAGATGGCCAAGCAGTTTAACATACGACTCATATGGGTCCCAGGGCACAGAGACATTCCAGGGAATTGCAAAGCCGATGAGCTTGCAAGACTAGGAACTACCTTACAGGTTCCAACAGAATTGGAATGTGTTGGTATGCCTCTAGAAACTTGCAAGCAAAACCTACGGCTTTGTTCAGCGACGGAGACTAATCAAAGATGGGCAAATGGATGGACGTGTGAGACAACACGACTGATTTGGCCTTCTCTTAATCAGGGGCGCACAAGTGAGCTGATATCGCTTCCAAGAGGAGAGATTTCGACGGTGGTTTCTATAATTACCGGACACTGTCTTATAGGGAAGCACGCAGAGCGGTTAAATGTGCCGTCGAATGACTTTTGCCGAAGTTGCATGGATGAAGAGGAGTTGGAAACTATCGAACACTTTATTTGCCATTGCCCGGCACTTTCTGGTCAGCGACTTGCTTCACTGGGATCTAGGGAGCTGTACGATCTTTCTGATTTGTCGGATGTCAAAATTCAACATCTAAGGAGTTTCATAAGAAGCTCAAACTGGTTTAACGACAGGGACTAGTAGGGAAACCTATTACGATCCCGTGGTATCACAATGGACCTCAGAGTCTACGTGTGTTGACGTAAAACGTCAGCAGCCACTTACAACCTAACCTAACCTAACCTATGCCCAACATATATCCTAACTTCAGGAGCCTCCGTGAAGTCTTTCAAAAGTTAGCGTGTTTTCAACAGACAGACAGACAGACGGACGGACATCACAAGATCGTCTTAAAATCGATCGAGGATCCTGAATATATACCCTTTTTGGGGTTCTAGACCAATATTTCGAGGTGTTACAGACGAAATGACAAACTTATATATACCATCTATCACTACATAGAGTGGAGGGTATACAAATTCTTACTGCCAAATAAATTTTCCCCAAATCTAAGAACCATATCTATATTTTTAAGACATATTTTTTAACAATAGCTTTTTACACAACTTAGTTAAATATGCAATAGTCTAGCTCTACACATCTTTAGGGTTTCGAGCCCCTAATTTTGAATCTAAAATTTTACATTCCCGACAATTTATATATGCCTATATCTCGTTAAATACTGCCAGCACGCAAAAAAGTCTAACATCATTTTTGTAACTCTTTTCGTAGAACATTACCGCAAAGTACCCGAAAGCCCCCCGAGTAATAGTTTTTAAGTCATCCAGTTTTTAAGATTCTCAAGACCCATAATTTCCGAGCGAAAAGGACCCATGAGATCTGAACCCAATTGGGTTTGGACCCAATCAAGTCCTCAAATGTGTATGAACTAAAGTATAATAAAATTTTCACATTTGATAGTTAAAATTGTTTTTCTTATTTTTAAGAAAAATATGAACTAAAACAAATCAACAAAATAAGCCAGTACCATTTCTTCTCAAAATTAAGTTAGTTTTCCTTTTTTAGTTCACTTTTTTTCTATTGCAATATTCGACATTGATGTCCTGTTCTTAGTAACAATTAGCCATCTTCTTCATTGGGAATTTCCGAATGATAATTTTTGCAAACTGTACGAATTTAAAACTTCAAAAAACGATTACGCATATCCAAAGTTTGTATATTGTTTTGGTCATAAGGCTTGCATTTTTCAGTTTTCCGGGACTTTCAAATTCTTAATAATATTAAAAAATTAACCAAATCGGTCTAGTTGTTAGTTGTCGACTTATACCGATTTGACGTGGGCGTAAAAGATTGCTGGGTCAGCTAAACTTGCACTCAAAAAGTTATGACGGGAGATTCCACTACAAAAGACAGTTAAACTACTACATTTGTTGTTCTTTTGGCGTCCACTACATTTTACGGTAAAATCAACCAAAAAATTGTTGTTGTTTTTAACTATTGATAACAACTACAAAAAACTGTAAAAACTACTTCAAATTACAGTTGTTTTTACTGTAACTCAAATTGTCTGAATTCTTTTATTAACAAAACAAAAAAACTTCTAAACGTCAAAAACGGTTAAAATTATTTGCAAATAATTCCTGCACATCTGTTTTTCTAAAAATTTCCAGAAAATTATCAGTTTTTTAAAGACTAAAAACAACTACATAAAACAACTTTTACTACAATGTAGTAATTTTTTGTATTTGTTTTTTAAAACGACTACAAAAACAGTTATTTAAAATTTTTCATACAAAAAAAAAACTGAAATTGTAGTTGAAAACAACAACTACTACTTACTACACAAATGACCGTCATGTAGTAACTGCAATAATTGTCTAAGAGTGTACATTAGGGTGGGTCGATGAAATGCATATTTGCGAATCTCGTTAACTAATAGCAAAAATTCGACGCCCATTTCCGAGCTGGTAACGGGAATAATCATGAAAAAAATTTATTAAGGTACTTTTAGGCCTCTACAAGCTGTTTTAGTTCGCGGTTTTTGGAAAAAAAATATTTTTTTTTTAATTTTTTAAAAATATTTTAAAAATTAAGTAAAATAATGCTTATTACGAAACAAGTTCCAAAAAAAAAAATTATCTCGCCAATTTTAGCCCGTGGATGCATTTTTATATCCAGGAAAGTTCGATTTATATATATAAAAAAAAAATATTTTTTATTTCATAATAGCACTCAAATGGTGCATAAGGACGATTTAAGAACATGAATGATAAAAATAAAAAAATTGCGGGCATTTAAGGCAATCCACAAGTGCAAAAAATTCGCAAATTAAAAAAAAAATGGGTATCAAAATTTTGGTAAAATAAAGCGTTTTAAGAAAATGATAAAAAAAACAAAACAAATTGGCGGCTACTTATTGCGGATTAAGTGCAAAAAATTCGCAAGTACCAAAAAAATTAAAAAATGGAAAAATGGGTATCAAATTTTTGGTAAAATATACTTATAAGTTGTTTTAAAACATAATGTGGACCAACATCAATTGTAAATAAACGTTTAAATATCAAACAAAAAAAACATCAGATATTCAAAATGCATCCATGCACCATATTGATCATCTAATATATTTTTTTGTTTTTTTTCTGAAAAAAAGTGTCAAATTCGAGTACAGTGTTTTTATTAAAAAAAAAAAAATTGTTTTATTCGACCTTTAAAATAAATTTTGGTAGGTTTATTCTATCTCGAGGTAATTATTTCCTTTACTTATTAAAACTACACAGAAAAAAATAAAAAAAAAAATAAATTAATTAAAAAATTCGTAGATTTAATTAAAAAACAAGTAAGAAAATTATAGTCGGTCAAGACCGACCATATAATACCCTACACCGAAGTTTCCCGGAAAATGGGTCCCATCAATCGATTAGATCTATGTGTTGTAAAACCTTTAATAAGTGTAGAAAACACTCACAAATCAAATTTGAGTGAAATAGGCTTCTATTTGTTGACAATAAACCGCTTTAACTGAACACAGAAAATAATATCGTAATTTTTTTTTTAATTAAAAATGGATTTGATATTAAATTTAACTTCAATTAAACATTTTAATTGATTCAATTAATGTTTTAATTGAATTCTTGACTTTACTGAAAACAAAAATAAAATAAACAAACGAAACCGGTTTTGTATGCATTAGTGTTAGTAGCCAATGAAAAATAAAAATGCAAAAAACAACAAAAAAAAACTTTTGAACTATTGTTTTGTATATTTTGGTGGTAGCAGCCAATGAATACATAAAAACACAAGAACAAAATTTAGTTTTATTGTTTTCTTTAAGGCGACTGGTCGTTGCGGATAAATTGTTTGCTGATAAAATTTGTACAGTTGAAACAAAAAAAAATAATATGATGTGTTTTGCACATTGAAATATAATAAAAAAATTTTTTGTTTCAACTTTACTAAAGCGACAAAAATGCATGCAATAACAAGATTTATGTTTCTATGCAAAACTATACCAACTGTTTATATTTAATAAAGAAAAAAAAATCTTAATAATAAAAAATTCGATGTTTATTTATTTTAGGGCATTTTTTGAAGTTTAACTTTAAAATTAAATTGAGTTTTGGTCTTTTTTCAATTAAACATTTTATGTGAATCAATAAATCTATATTATTGATTTTTAATTTAATATTATTTTTTTTTTAGTTTATTTAATTACAATTTTAATTGGTTTTCCATTTTATTTTCAATTAAAACTTTAATTGATTCAATTAACAATTTAATTAAGTTTTAAAACTGTTTTCAAACAAAATGAGTAATTAATATGCGCATTTTCGTGATACGTCCGAAATCAATTAATTTTTTGATTGAATCAACGAATTTCGTAATTGAAATTCATTTTTATTTTTTTCTGTGAATATCGGGCGAAATTTTCACAAGGGGCCTGAGTCCAAAACTGGTCCGATGATTATCAGGTTTGATAAGGTTATTTAAGTACGCGTTTAACATACACAAACAAAAGTTTAATTAAATATTTTCTATTTTCATGAAATTTGAGACATTTATGTGAAAATCGGGAAGGTGGTTTGTATGGGGGCCACAAGAAGAACTAGTCCGATTTCTTTGAAATTCGGAATGATGATATGTGAAGACAAAACATGTTTACCTTCCAAATTTCAAAGCGATACCTTCTATAATACGGTTATTAGAGTCATTTGAGCCAAAAGTAAAGAGGACCTTTGTATGGGGGCTAGGTCTAAATATGGACCGATTTTTTCCAATTTCAATAGGCTTCGTCCTTGGGCCAAGAGAGACTTAAGTTTCAAATTTCAAGTCAATTGATTAAAAATTGCGACCTGTATCGTGTTTACACCGTTTACATGGACAGACAGACAGACGGACGGACGGACGGACGGACAGACGGACGGACAGACGGACGGACGGACGGACGGACATCGCTAAATCGACTCAAAAAGTGATTCTGAGTCGATCGGTATACTTAAAGGTGGGTCTAGGACCAATATTTCGGGTAGTTACAAACATCAGCACAAACTCATTATACCCTGTATCACAGTGTGGTGTAGGGTATAATTAATTAAAATCGGACCAATCACTAAAATGCGCATATAAATTAAAAATATTTGTATGTCATTAATTAAAAATAAATGAATATTTATTTAATTAAAAACTTAATACCATAAATTAAAAAATTTAATTAAAATTAAAAAAAATAAATAAAGTTTTAGTTATATAAATTAAAAATTTAATTAAAAAAAATTTTAAAAACAATTAAAATTTTTAATTCTATAAAGTAATAAAAAAACGATACATTTTTTTTAAATAAATGTTTAAAAAAACACTTTTTTAAATAAAGTAGTATAAAAAAAATGTTTCTTCAAATTAAAATAAATTTAAAAGTTTAATTAAACATTTAATTATATTAATTAAAAATTTAATTAGTATTAAATTAAAAAAACAATTAAAATTTTAATTAAAATAAAATATACGATTTTATTTTCTGTGTATAATATTCTCATTGAATAATTTCCAAGAAAATTATTTTTCTGTTTTAAATTTATTTGTGCTGGTCATTTTTGCAAGACTTAGTAATTTGTCAGACTCCATTGTCAATACTATTAAGCAAATATAAAAAACCCTATACTACAAGTAGCAAAGGAAATTCAAATGACAAATCGATTATGTTCAAACAAAAATACTAATACAACTCCACCCTCATTGAGAATTAGACTAAAAAGTACGATCACTATCGTCAAATAACCAAAAAAAGATATATCAAAAACACGTTTCGACTAATTGTAAGTTTGCAAATAGAAAAATTATTTTTTTGAATATTATTCAATGAGAATATCGTAGTTTTAAATAGGTAAGGAAATAATGACCTGGAGCTAGAATAAACCTACTCAAAAAATAATTTTAAAAAATTTTTAAAGTCAAGTTTTTTTTTTAATTTTTTCAAACACAATTTTATTTTTTGATTTTTTTTTTGCGTTTTGGAGTTTTGGGGTTTTGGAGTTAAATAAAATCATTAAGAATGTTTTAGAAAAATTTTGTTTTGAGTTGTGGTCTGTGAAATGTGACTAGTGATGTATCTCCAGTATAATTTCCTTTGCCTCAAAAAGAATTTGTTGGGTTAGGAGAACATTCTTTTGAAACTACATGTTGTATTTTAGGCTCATCCATTATACGAAAAAAAAGACTGGAAAAAGAAAGAGCAATAGAAACTAGTTTTGCATTTTAAAAATTATGTATTTGAAATTGTTTGCCATTTTACCACGCCTTTTGGTCTAACTAACTATTCTCACTCATACTAACAAACAAACTTGTATTCCAAGAGACAGAGTAAGTGTTTCAACTTACATCATGTTGTATGTTAAAATACAAAAAAAAAAATTTTGTCCATTTTCTTTTGGAAAAAAAGGACACTTTTCTTTAGCAGCAACTATTACTGCACTGTAAGCATGTATTTATACATGTTTGTTAACTACTACTAAAAATTATATGTATATTTCATGTCCAATATTGTATTCTGTAACATTGTATGTGTACGAAGACCTTTAAAGGAATAAAATGCAACTTACCAAGGGGAAAAACTAGAGACGGACACTGGTCACGTGATTTAAGAGAATTACGCGTGAATTATGCATGAGAGTGAGCTATTTTGATTTCAATCACGTGATTAGGAGTGAGCGTGAGTTGAAAAAAAATCTGCGTGAGCGAGTCATTTATTTTTTGTGTGAGTTTGCGTGATTTGATTTTTTTATTATATATATTTATATATTATTTTTGTTTTTTTTTTTAATTTTTTGCAAAAAATTGTTTTTTTATTTTTTTGATAAGAAAATTTTATAGCATGAGCATTATTGAATGTGGCGTGAGAATATATTTTTACTTACGTGAGCGTGAGTGAGTGTAAGTCAAAATCCACTCCAGCGCCCATCTCTATGGGAACTGTAATGAAGAGAGTTATTCTATTTTGAAAACAAGGTCCAACATAAATAAATTTGAATAAAAACAAGAAAGAAAATTATAGTCGGTCCAGAGCGATCGTAGAATAATCTACACCAGTTTTTTTTAAAAATGGGTCCAATTATGGACCGATAATTGAAAATATATTATTTGATAGATTTTTATTTTGTGTAGAAAACACATACAAATCAAATTTAAGTAAAATTTGATTCCTTTTATTGCCAATAGATCGATTTAACCGAATATCGGGCGAAATTTTTGTGTGGGGACAAATTGTCCAAAAGTCTAAGTCTTACTTAAAACAAAGAAAATAAACTTGAAGAAAGTACATGCAAATACTTAAAAAAGCACAAGAGTTTTTCGTAATTTGTTTTTATACCCTCCACTCTGGTGATAGAGGGTATATATAAGTTTGTCATTCCGTATGTAACACATTGAAATATTGGTTAAGGACCCCATAAAGTATATATATTCATGATCCTTGATCGATTTAAGTGGATCTAGAGATGTCTGTCTGTCTGTCGGTCCGCCCGTAACACATTGAAATATTGGTTAAGGACCCCATAAAGTATATATATTCATGATCCTTGATCGATTTAAGTGGATCTAGAGATGTCCGTCTGTCTGTCTGTCCGCCCGTCTGTTTTGTAATTACAAAAAATTAAACACGTTTTTATCTTGGTGTTTTCTTTGCTGATTGAGCAAAGTGAATTGTTTTTATTGATTAAATTTTCAGACTATTTATAAGTAATTGCTTAGTCAGCAATTCTTAGTACAGTGGGAAGTATAGCAGTATGACTCAACACTTGTTGCTAGATTTGTATATTATTATTAGTCCAATCATGGGGACTAGCCTTATGGTAACAAGAACCCACAGTGCAACGTTCAACCGTTATAACGGTCAACTGTTGGCAATAGTCATTTTAAAGAATAACAATATCATTTAAGTTACCGTATTCATGACTGTATTTTATTGCTATAAAATACTCAAATTACTTAACAAAACAAGTGTTGGTACAAAACGAACAATAATCATGCTACAGTTTATTGAAATCATGTTCTTGTCAATACATGATTCTCCTAGGCAGAACCTGATGTATTTTTTTTTAATCGGTTAAGTATTTTAAAAGTTATGAGTGAAAATGTAAAGGTACCTCTAAAATTATGGTGAATTTTACACAAAAAAAAATGCTATAACTTGACACCTGTTGAACGAATGTGAAAGAAACTTAAATTTTATATAATTTTATCATTTCTAACACCCACAAAAAATTTGGGTGGAATCGCACAATGGGGCGAGGCAACCCAAAATTTTAAAATGATTTATCTTGGCTCATGGTTGACATATTTAAATATATCTTCATCAGTTTAAGAAAGAATTTACTTAACTACTTTAGGTTTTTTGGGGACCCCATCTAGGGGCCCATCTGGAGACCCCATAAGGCCCTAACTTTAAATACAAATTTAAATTTTCGCGGAATTTTCAAATGCTTATAACTCTGTAAATACTGCAGATACAAAAAAAATTAGAAAGGCATTTTTGTAGTACTTAACTCGTAGAATATGACCGCCGAAGAGCCGAAAGCCCTCCGTGTTATAGTTTTAGAGTTATTTCATGATCAAATTTCTCAAGAACCCATTCCCAATCTCGAAAACTAAGCAAGATAGAGCGATTCTGACCAAAATTTTGAATCAAAATCAATAGTGACCCTATATTAGTGTACGTACATACTCATGGGCGGACCCCATATAATGGGGCCCCGTAGGGTCCTCACATTGGGACTCCATAGGGTTAACAGAATCCGTAAGTTTAAAGAAATTTTTACTTATTTAAAAAAAATATTTTTCCTCTGCATAGATAAAAACATTTAATCTTTTATTAAGTACAATTTTACTTACTTTTAAGATGTATTTAAGTAAATGCATTATTATGTTTTAGAAAAAAATATACTTGGAAGAAGAACTAATATCTTTGGAGCCCTGGCATCCCCTTCTTTTCTTAAATTAAGTTTAACATGCTTTAAAAATAGTAAACTTTTTTTTCAGTGTACAAATATTTTCCTTACCAAATTTCAATACGGGTTGTCAATGGTTAAAAGTTTGTGAGACATGCACAAAATGTATAAAAATTGACAAATATAAAAACTCAATGTTTGTTATATTTTTTACCAAAGCATTTTTAAAAAAACTCTACAAAAAACAGTGTAAACATACTTCTGAGTTAAAAATTATGTTCTGAGGTGTTTTATAAAAGTTTATAATGAATCTTTTCTTTGATCTAATTAACCATCTAGCTCCCATTTAAAGTGGTAATTTTTAAAAAGAAATAATAATAAAAGTCTATAAAAAAAGGCAGTTAGAGGGTTAAAATATTCTACAAATATTTTGTTAATCAATATTTACCAGGAGTCGTCAAGCAAGGCAAAAAAAAATTTTGGGCAAAAAATTTAACAAAAATTATTTTTGAAAAATATCATTTTTTATTCTTTTCGAATCACTCACGAATTTTTTTTTACTCACGCTTACTCACATTCACTTGAGTAATAAAAAAACTTACACACACTCACGCGTGACTCACGCCAGATTCAATCACGCTCACGCTTGAGTCACGCAAAATCTACTCACGCAATAAAATGTTCTTACCAATAAGAAAAAAAATCAAAAAAAAAAATTTTACAAAAAATTAAAAAAAAATTGGGCAAATCAAAAAATTTAATCACGCAAACTCACGCAAAAAATAAATGACTCCCTCACTGATCACTCACTCAGATTTTTTTTCAACTCACACTCATTCACAATCACGTGATTGAAATAAAAATCAATCACACTCACGCGTGATTCACGTGAATCACGCAAATCACGTAACCAGCGCCCATCTCTACATTAAACCATTCCTTGAAGCTCAGATTTGTTTTTATTATAGTTTTTAGACGTTTTCCAAACGCCTTTGATAAAATATTTAAAACTTCAGTGGGCCCTAACAAAAAAATCCGAAATGACTGTGCAAAACCCTTTGGTGATTTTTTCTATTTGACGGTCTACTTTCATATGGCGTTGAAGCCATTGAGGCTAATTTTTCTTGTTGCGCAGTGTTATCAATTGTTTTAATTGTAAAATTTCTGAAATACATTTGATAATTTCTAATATACAATTGAACAGTTCATGCGAATAAGGACGAATATACCATTTGTATAATTTTACAAATGGCGATAAAAACGCAGGAAATGGTTTAAAACTTATATTTTTGTGAACTTTTTTGCATTAATGGATTAGTGCATTATGCAAAAATGTTGGAAAAAATATTAGTTTTTAGCCTTTTCCTGCGTTTTTATCGTCATATGTAAAATAATACAAATGGTCTATTCGTCCTTATTCGTATGAACTGTTCAATTAATAACTTCTGAAAAACAATTGATAATTTCTGAACTTCAATTGAAAAATTCTGAGATACAATTGATTACTTCTGAATTTATGTGATATATTCTGAAATACAATTGGTAGACAACTGATAATTTCTGAAATACAATCGGAAATGTTGTAAGCATGGATTTTTCAATATGCATCGTCCTTGGGCCAAAAGAATCCTAAATCTAAAATTTTATCCAATTTGAATAAATTTTGCGACCTGTATGATGTATAAAAAATAAAGTTGTAAAATTTGCTGATGCAATTTTTATATTTCATTTCCAAAAATGTTTAAAGCTTAAAATGTTGTAGGCCTCACTGTTATATAGTATATTATTGCGTTGATGCCAAAAACTTTGGTTGGATTTTATATAATTTGAATCTGTAGAATAAAAATCTGTCATCTAAATTTTTGTAGCTTGTTTCGTTGAAAAGTTATTCGGATTTAATACCTTAAAGACTCTGGAAGTTTCCAACAATGTATTTTGTTTTCATACACATGTCCAACCATGTAAAATATCTAAAGTTAAGGTGTTCTAAGTATGTATGTAAGTGACTTTGAAAAACTTCTTAAAACATGATTTCTTTTCTTTTTAGAATACTTAAAGTATATTCAAAAGATGTTTTTGTACACTTTCACAAAAAAGATGAGGCATATTAACTTTGTCATTCCTCATGTAACCTATTGAATCGTGGGGCTAGAGTTCCACAATGTGCATTCTTAACCCTGTATAGATTTAAAGTTGATCAAGCCATGCTCGTTAGTCCGATTACAGAGCGGGTTTGCCGATTTAAAACTGAATTTATGTTTTTTTTTATGAATTTATATTATTAAAAAACCTTTATTTTCTTTTTGTATATGAATATAGTTTCTTAAGGAGAATTGTCTTAAAAATCCACAAACCAATTTTTACAATTTTTTTACCAAGTTTTTGAACCCCTTACTTAATACCCGTTATGGCCGATATTCCGAGACACCCCAAACTTCGAATTGTCTCTTTTAGGGCCGATAACACAAACGAACTAACCGGAAGATAAATTGGGGTTAGTGCTAACCGGAAGTTATAGATGTCAAATTTGTATGGGACTAACCTGAGGTTACGTTAACTTTGATTTAACTGGATATTGTGTTAACCGCACTTAATTATATTTTAAGTTTCGGACAAATCGGTTTAATAAATTTACATATCTTAATATTTTCTTAAGACCATGAAGGGTACGCAAAATTCGGCACAGCCAATTAAAACACTCTTACTCCAGTTCCTTCTGTTATTATTATCTTTAGTTTTAAGATTACAAATTTGTACTTGTGTATAACTTTTATTGGTTTAATAAATTATAATAAAGATTTTTTATTATCTTATTAGTTTTTAATATTGTTGCAATTATTTAATGGATATGGAGATTTTTGTTTGTTTGTTTGTATTTCTAACAAAATGCACAAGTAATTTTACACAAATTCACACTTATTTACAAGATTTTCAAGAATTTATTAATTTATATTTTGTACGTTGTTTACAAAAGTGTTGTTAACATACTTTTAATAACTTTATTATTACATTTTGTGGTTATTTTATTTTCTAAAGATTACAACTTGAAAAAAAGTAAAACTGTTAATATCAAATAATTGATTGGGATTATGTATGAATTACGAATAAGCAAGTGTCAAAAAATACATATTTTTTGTATAAAACAAAAATCATTTTAAAGAACTTTTAATGACCAGTTATAATTTAATTAAATACGTATTTAAGTAACTGAATTCAATTAATTAAGCATCTTTAATTATGCATTAAAAATATTGAAATCCAAGGTGCGAAATTGGAAGTAAGGTAGAATGCTTCCAAGTTAAATTTTCCGGATATCTGTTCCACCCAATACTCTAGAATCGATAGGTTAGGTTAGAAAAGAAAAGAAAAAGGAAAAAAAAAGAAAAGGAGAAAAACGAGCAAAAAAACTGATTTCACAATGTGGAAACATTTTCAGAATCCAACAAATTTTTTGATATTTGTCTGAGGACCACAAAAATTTAGGTGAAGAAAGTTTAGACTTTAAGAAATTATTTATACCAAAAATTGCAATGTTTTGTTTCTAAGAGCTTTTCTTTTAAATCGGAGATTTTTTCGGGAATAATATAACAGATATTAATTCTTCCAAAAGGTTTTTTTGTTGTAAATCTGAAAATTTTTCCAGGTTAGGTTGGATGGGCGTCCACCAATTTAGCGAATTCTCTCGGACTATCATTTTTCTGCTCCCCTCTGACGCAAAGACTTTTTACTTCTTGAACCACCCTGATACTCTATGATATTCTGCTAAAGAAGTCAATGAGACACAGTTTAGGCAATCTAGTTCATCGAAAAATCTTTGCCCAAATTGCTTAAGGCGGCTTCTTAACAGACCCGGACATTCACATAACAAATGCCTCACTGACTACTCTATCTCCACTTCCCAACAACTTCTAATATAGTCCCTATCAGAAATTCCCATACGCACGGCCATTTGACTTATTGTACAGTGTCCTGTAATTACTCCCACTAAAAGGCCAACCGTCTGTTTGCCAAAAGTAAGAAGACTTTTTGTCTTCTTAGGATTTGGCAGTGGCCATATGGTTCGCGATATCCTGCACGTAGTCAGTGATATCCACCTATCCTTCATTCTATTCTTAGATATCCTATCAATTTCGTTCATCAATTCCACTATAGGAACCGCGATGTCATGTTCCAAATGTTCCTCCACCGATTCCGAGTCATTTCTCGCACGTTCATCAGCCAATTCGTTCCCAGCGACCCCACTATGTCCAGGGACCCCGATTAGCTTGACTGTCTGCTGACTGATTCTGCAAAGGGATTGAATACAATTCCTAACAATTCCCGATTTCAGAGTGTTTGATTCTAAAGCCTTCAGAGCTGCAAAACTATCCACGAAAATGTTAATGGCGCGAGGGCGAAGGTCAATTGTCATAATCATCAGTCTTCTCTAGTCGGTATTTGGGTTTGGAGGGTTCTTTCGAAGTTTGTTTCTCTGTTCCAGTTCCGCCACGCCCACCGAACTTAATATATTCGAGTGTCCCCAAGAGCGCTGTTTAAGAATTTGCTACTCTCAAAATTTTTCTAAAAGAAAAATGTTTTTCCAGACTTTAAAAAAAAAATTCATAAGAAAAATTCTTCGAATTTAAAACTTTTGTTATGAAAAATGTTATGTTTTTGCAGGATTTCTTAAATTCTTAGAAATATTCTATAAAAAGTGTGTATGTATTTGAGTTTTTTTCAATGGGAAAATGTTTAAGACTGAACAATTTTCTAATGTCAAAATTTAAAAAAAAATAATGTTAAAATGTTGTTTTTTTATTTTTAGTACCAAAAGGTACATAAAAATAAAATGTATTTATTCGGCCTTTATATATGTATATATATTCGATTAGAGTTTTATTCTAGTTCGAGGCCCAAAAATATTTCTATTTATGATATTGTCATAATAGAGTATTTTTAATTTATTGCTTTAAAAAAGTTACTATCTCATAGTATGTCTGTACTGATCAGTTTCATCCCCACTAAAGGAATCTTCAGCAGACTTTAGAGAATCATCGTTGGTCAATCAAACATCAAACCAGACATAATATTTGATATATTTCCCAAGTTATATGAGAAGTACTATTATGAAGGTCCGAAATCTGTTTTCCAACAAAAATAACTCTTTTAAAGCAAAAATTGTATATATTAAATCACCGTCGGTAACTATTAATATATGTGTTGCTGTTATTTTACAATAACAACAGTGCCTAACCAAACAATAGTGTTGGTAGGATAAGTCGTACTAAACTTTGTGTTAAATGTTGTTTTTTTATTTTTAGTACCAAAAGGTACATAAAAATAAAATGTATTTATTCGGCCTTTATATATGTATATATATTCGATTAGAGTTTTATTCTAGTTCGAGGCCCAAAAATATTTCTATTTATGATATTGTCATAATAGAGTATTTTTAATTTATTGCTTTAAAAAAGTTACTATCTCATAGTATGTCTGTACTGATCAGTTTCATCCCCACTAAAGGAATCTTTAGCAGACTTTAGAGAATCATCGTTGGTCAATCAAACATCAAACCAGACATAAAAGAGTTATTTTTGTTGGAAAACAGATTTCGGACCTTCATAATAGTACTTCTCATATAACTTGGGAAATATATCAAATATTATGTCTGGTTTGATGTTTGATTGACCAACGATGATTCTCTAAAGTCTGCTGAAGATTCCTTTAGTGGGGATGAAACTGATCAGTACAGACATACTATGAGATAGTAACTTTTTTAAAGCAATAAATTAAAAATACTCTATTATGACAATATCATAAATAGAAATATTTTTGGGCCTCGAACTAGAATAAAACTCTAATCGAATATATATACATATATAAAGGCCGAATAAATACATTTTATTTTTATGTACCTTTTGGTACTAAAAATAAAAAAACAACATTTAACACAAAGTTTAGTACGACTTATCCTACCAACACTATTGTTTGGTTAGGCACTGTTGTTATTGTAAAATAACAGCAACACATATATTAATAGTTACCGACGGTGATTTAATATATACAATTTTTGCTTTAAAAGAGTTATTTTTGTTGAAAACAGATTTCGGACCTTCATAATAGTACTTCTCATATAACTTGGGAAATATATCAAATATTATGTCTGGTTTGATGTTTGATTGACCAACGATGATTCTCTAAAGTCTGCTGAAGATTCCTTTAGTGGGGATGAAACTGATCAGTACAGACATACTATGAGATAGTAACTTTTTTAAAGCAATAAATTAAAAATACTCTATTATGACAATATCATAAATAGAAATATTTTTGGGCCTCGAACTAGAATAAAACTCTAATCGAATATATATACATATATAAAGGCCGAATAAATACATTTTATTTTTATGTACCTTTTGGTACTAAAAATAAAAAAACAACATTTAACACAAAGTTTAGTACGACTTATCCTACCAACACTATTGTTTGGTTAGGCACTGTTGTTATTGTAAAATAACAGCAACACATATATTAATAGTTACCGACGGTGATTTAATATATACAATTTTTGCTTTAAAAGAGTTATTTTTGTTGGAAAACAGATTTCGGACCTTCATAATAGTACTTCTCATATAACTTGGGAAATATATCAAATATTATGTCTGGTTTGATGTTTGATTGACCAACGATGATTCTCTAAAGTCTGCTGAAGATTCCTTTAGTGGGGATGAAACTGATCAGTACAGACATACTATGAGATAGTAACTTTTTTAAAGCAATAAATTAAAAATACTCTATTATGACAATATCATAAATAGAAATATTTTTGGGCCTCGAACTAGAATAAAACTCTAATCGAATATATAATGTTAAAATGTTTTTTTTCAGAACTAATTTTGAAACTTATTCCATAACAATGGTTTACAAATTGAAAAGAATATCCGATCCACGACATATTTATTTTTTTTCTTTGAGCCGACGCTCAGGGAATGCCCCCTAATAATGCAATGCATTGCGTTGGTATTAGGAAAAGAGGTTATGAGAAGAAGGACAGAGGGAGTAGTTAATTTTTCTAAATTATAACCGACTGGGAAGACTTCTGCGGGAAGTTTATTCCACATACGGCTAGTTTAGCCGAAAAACGAATTTTCTCTGTAACGCGTTGTGCGGTATATTGGACAGTCGACAACGAACGGATTGAGCTGCTGGAAAGGCGAGTACTACACTCAAAATAATTCTACAGTAAAAGGTTTAGTAAGTGATTTTGTACCAAAATCTACTAATTAGTTACTAATTTTAGTATCTTTAAAGTACTAAAATTTGTAATTTTTACTGGTTTTGACTAATATTAGTAAAAAATTTCAGTATTGGTTACCAATTCCAGCACTAGGTCCTTTTGGACTAAAATTTAGTTAAATTTTTAGTATTGAATACATACGTTTTTTTTTTGGTGTACGGGCATGCACTAAATCAGTGGTCGGCACCCATTGCACGCAGGTGCATAATGAAATTGGCTATTTGCACGTAAACAACGCGAATGTCAACGAAACTCACAACTGAGAGCATTAAAAATACAAATATTTTATTTAGTGTCATGGTAGCATTTAAAAAAGCGGGTAGATGAAGCTATGTTTTAGAAAAATGTAAAAATGTTTCCCCTTTCTGCCGACCACTGCACTAAATATTGAGGTGGTCAGACGGTGTCAAGTAACTCTTGCACCGTTTAAGAAACCAAGACACGTGAATGCTTCTTTCGACACTTGAAAAACATTTTGGTTCCAACATCACAACATCACATTGGATTTTCATGCCTAGAACATCAAGATTGTCTAATTCCTCAATAGCTTTACCACCCGTGAATACAGATGACGCTTATTCCACAAGTCGTCTGAAACGAGCATTTAAATCGACCTTATTCGCAAGACCCCACTCGGAGATTTTCATAAGGTCATGATTGAGTGTGTCATTTATGTTCTGCCTCATAGCATCAAGCTCAGTGAGGCTTGGTCTATGACTAAAGGAAAATTAATGACAAATTTTGCTGTCATCTGCGAAGGAATAGATAGGATTGGAAGTTAGACCCAGAAGGTCGTTAAGAAAAATTAAAAAAAGTGTGGGAGAAAGAACATAACTTTGAGGTACCCCTTAATTCAAATGAAACTCATTCGATGAGAACCCATCTATAACGACAACTCCAGAGCGGTCTCTGAAAAAGCTCGATATGAATCGAGAAAATTCACTACCGACACCAAAAGCAATAAGCTTCAAACGCATTGGAAATATATAGAGCAACCACTTTGCTTTCACCAAATTAGTGAATAGAACGAATCCAGCGTTCCGATAAAACGCTAACAGATCTTCCGTAGAACGACTTCTACATAAGCTATACTGTCGATCGCCTAAAAGTGAGTTAGACTCCTGATAATTCACCAGGTGGTTGGCCACCTTCCAGCAAGAGGGAAAACTCCTATCTGGTTCGAGTAGATAAATAATGATGGCAAAGGACAAGACAATGGCAAAGCACACTGTTTCATGACTACAGAAGTAATATCATCCGGCCTTGGGGACTGTTGAGATTCTTTCTGCTATAGTCCATGCTCTAAACTTTGAGTTTAATGAGAATTTTTGTGATATACTCGAGAAACCCAACAACCTATTCGTAGAAATAGATTGCGTTTGAAAATTTAAAGTTCTATAAATTTTAACACTTTGAGCATCGAGCATTGTTTTAAAACCATTCACAATAACAACATAACCTAAGGAAAAGTATTCTTAAATATGTATATTTGAAATTTTGTCTAAGATTTCAATGGCTCTGGCATGGAATGCTAAAACACAGCACGTTATCATATAAATATTAGTCATATGTAAATAATTCCTCAAAGTCAAATACCAAAATTGATTAAACGCAACAATCACATTTGTCATTCTAAGCTTAGCCTCCCTCCTTATCCCCATATCAGCAAGATGAAAAAAAAGTAATGGTGACAATGACACTTGTCAAATCTCTTGCTGTGTTTCAAAGCTACATACGTATTTCACTTACTTGTACATTTGTACACAAATGTTCAAACTTTAACAGATTAAGAAAAGACAAAAAAATAAATGTTATGGTTGGTTAATGCGGGCTTAAATAAAAATTTAAACAAAACTAGTATTGATAGCCTGCAGGTCTAATATTTATTTTAACAAACAACGGAACTTGAATGAGACAAAAAAAAATCCCAAATCCATATAAAATAAAAATAAAAAGGTCAACTTGAAATAAATTGAATTTGAAATAAATGTGAGAGAAACCTAAAAGTCTTTGCTGCTGCTGGCTGGCTAGCTGTCTGTCTGTCTGGTTCGCCACACCTTAAGATGACGTTTTAAGCCATATTACAGTTTTTCAGTGTAAAATGTCAAATTGTGGTCCTTAGGTAATCAGTCAAATAATTTCAAGAATTTCTTTTGAATTGATATAACTAAACTGAAAAAAGTATAAAACTGTTAATGACTTAAGAAATTATTTTATTCCGAAACAAAGAAATTTTAGAATAATGGTAATAAAATGAACCAAATTATTGTAACGTTTTAAATGATTTTTTAATAAAATCTGTATTTTGGAATTTTTATTAGGACAAAGCTAATTTAACACCAAGTTTCTGTAGTTCCTATAAATTGTCTTCTACAAGTCAAAAGATTTATACTAAACATACTAGTGCGTGATTCATCCTTGAGTGTGACTAAAATTCAATTTACTCACGTGATTAAGAGTAAGTGTGAGTGGAAAGAAATGCATGAGTGTGTGTGCGAGAGTAAGATTTGTGAGTGAGTCGATTTTTTTGGGTGAGTTTTTTGGCCCGAAAAAAGCAAAGAAAATTTGGCTTAACTTTAAATTTCGTCCCGAAAAACAAAAAACTTTATAAATTTTGGCTTTACTTTAAATTTTGCTAAAAATTGCTAGATTTTTGAAATTTAAATAAGTAAAAGTTTTTTTTTTATAAACAAGAGTTTCGCGAGTGTGCGAGAAGCTTGAGTGAGTGCACGTGAGTGTGAGTTTTCTTAAATTAACTCACGTGATTGTGAGTAAGTGTGAGTGGAAAAAATTATGCTCCTGAGTGAGTTGGCGTAATTGGAAACTTCTAGTCGTGATAGTGAGTTAGTGCGAGTCAGAAGTCACACACGCGCCCATCTCAAATACATACAAAAAATGATTCTGGACCATTAAAAACTATTGAATGGAGCCAAACCTACCTGTTTGGCTCCATTTCCTTAGCTTTTGAGATATCTACATTTAAAGTTTTTTGATAAATTATACACTCAGAAAAAAAACTAACTAAAAAATGTGAAAATTAACTAAATCCAAGGAAAATTGATAACGATTTAGCTCCATTGCCATGTATTCCTACTTTTTAGTCCATATTTTTCTTAGAAAATGGAAAAAAATTTCCCATTTTTAGTTAAAAAAAATATTTCAGATTTCCTCAAGATTAGTTAATTTGATATTTTTTGTTTTGTTTATTTATAGAATAGCATGTGAATACACACAGAATTCTCATTATGTACATTTTTTATTAAAAATATAAAAAACGTTTGTTTTTTACATTCAAAATACACAGAAAATAATATCGTATATTTTATTTTAATTAAAATTTTAAATGTTTTTTAATTTAATATTAATTAAACTTTTAATTAATATAATTAATTGTTTAATTAAATTTTTAACTTTATTTTAATTAATATATTAATTGTTTTCAAATTTAATATTAATTAAGTATTTAATTTATATAATTAAATGTTTAATTAAATTTCTAGCTTTACTTAGTTTTTTTTTTGGTTTTGTTTTCCGTGTGTGTGCGAGTGTGTGGTTTTCTCTTGCATTGTATTACATACAAAAAAATACATAAGCATAAAAAGTTTGTTGAAAGTTTTTTTTTATTTTTCACATAGGTTTTTGAATTCTCATTTTGTTTATAGTTTTATGTGTATGTATATGAAAGGTTTATAATCAACTTTATATAATCATCTCACTGACTATGTCTTTACGGCATAAATAAATTTGGTAAAGTTTGAAGAAATATTTTTTGTTTAACTATTTTATTCAAAAAGAATGTTTTTACAAATTATTTTTTTTTTTTTATATAATATTTTTAATTAATTTTTTTAATTTATACAATTAAAATTTTAATTATTTTTTTTTTTTAAATTTTAATTAAATTTTTTAATTTATAGTATTAAGTTTTTAATTAAATAAATATCCATTTATTTTTAATTAACGACATACAAATATTTTTAATTTATTTGCGCATTTTAGTGATTGGTCCGGATTTAATTAATTTTTTAATTAAATCTACGAATTTTTTAATTAAATATTTTTTTATTTTTTTCTGTGTAATAACTCTATTAAATTACAGAAAAACTCTGCTAATTTAACAGAGTACACCATACTTTTTCATCTAGCAACATTTCTTGGTAATTTTACTATAAAACTCTATAAAATGATTTTGACAAAAAAATGTTAATTTACAGAGTTTCTACTAAAATATTGGTTAAATGAAACTAGAGTTTGCAAATAATCGAGATATTTCATATTCGCGATTACGACTAAAAAAATTGCCTTTAATCGCGATTACGATTAATCGAATTTTTTAAATAATTTGAGTTGCAGTAGTAATTTAAGTACACCCAAAAAAATACGTGGGTATTCAATACTAAAACTTTAACTAATTTTAGTCCAAAAGGACCTAGTGCAGAAATTGGTAACCAATACTAAAATTTTTAACTAATGTTAGCCAAAACCAGTAAAAATTACTAATTTTAGTACTTTGAAGATACTAAAATTAGTAACTAATTAGTAGATTTAGGTACAATATCACTTACTAAACCTTTTACTGTAGAATTATTTTGAGTGTAGCTATAAAAAAATCTTTTGAAATTTACATTTTAGGAAGAACGAAAATACAAAAAATATTATTTTTAAGAAATAAAATTAAAAACTTTTTAAGAAATAAAATTAAGAACTTTCCTAGTAAAAATAATTCGAGATTTTGGAACCACAGTCTCTTTTTTAGTATATAATTGCGCATCGAAAGAACTCTCGAGCGCCCTTGAGAATTTTTTGTTCAGACGTTTTTTTAAAACTTATAATTAAAATTCTTTGTTGATAAAATTTTACACATACATTAAATTTTTTTGACATCTTCAACATCAAAAAGATTTTTGGAGAAAAATACTAGATTTTCTTACATCCTTTTTGCGCTTAAATAAACTCTGCAAAGAGTGTTTCAATTAGCACTGAATAGATACATGATTTTACGGCGTCTTAATAGCGCTTTATCTCTGCTACTAAAGAGTAATCTAAACTGTGACTGGTTTGGATTCGCTCTTTGCCTCGTGATTCCTTTCCAAAAGCTGCTTCCAGTTCAAAATTTCTGTGGGGTCGTGTCGGAATACCTGCCGATGTCCAGTAAAGAAGGAAATTTAATTGCGAGGAAATTTATAAAAAAATTTTCACGGCATCATTTATCGGCAACCTGCGGTCAAAGTATGAAAAATTACGTTTTTTTTTTTTAAATTTCATGTCCAAATTTTTAGATCAAATCCGACCAAAGCCTTTTAAGTATATTTTAAAAACAAACCTCTTTAAAACTTACTCATATCAGAATTTAAATTTTCCTTTAAATTTGAATGACTTTTACGAGAAAAGGAAAGAAAAATCGCAAACAAATTAAATGAATCATGGGCCAACCCATCAAAATTTTCCATTCCAAATAATCGGTACCAGAACGCATCATACCATCCTGCAATCGATTCTACTTAACATTCCAGAATCAATGATTTTTGCTTGAAATTGTTACTAAAGTAATCGTTTTTTGAGTAATTTGTTTTTTTTTTAAATAATTTTAAATAGAAACTTCAAAATGGGTTTAAAAAAATTTTGGAACTGATTTAAATTCGTTATAAAAACAGTGTATTTCATAGAAAATTACACTGTGCTACAAAAGACCAAAAATAAAATATGCAGGGGTTCTCATATGAAAATTCGGGTTGGTTGGAGTCCATAGAGTACTGATATACTCATAGTTTTTCTGGATCACTTCGTTAAGTACGTTTTGTATTGGCAAATGTGTTGAAAAACGGCAATTCTTAAATTACAATTTTAAAAAATTATTACTTTGTTAATGTGCAACCGATTTTCGATTTTATAGATTTTTTTGAAAGGTATAAGTCATACCTTTTAAACAAAACAAAAATATGAAAAATCGATCAAGAATTGGCTGAGCTACTGATCGTTTAAGTTAAAAAAAAACAAATTTTTTTAAAAAAAAATTTTCATATTCTTTATACTCTAAGTTGAAAGTGCATCATTAAACAATTTTTTTTATATTTTTGTAAAAAAGCATAGTAAAGTAGCTTTCCAAAACACCAAAAAACATAACAATCGGTTAAAAAATGAATGAGTTATGCTAAGTTTTGTGATAGGACATTTTTAATTTTTTTCAGAAATGCTTGTAATTCAGGTATTATTCATAAATCTTATTGCTAGTAGTAATTTTATGTGCCTATGCATATAAACAAGAGATGGTAACATAATTAGATTTGTGCGTGATTGACACATGATCACAAGTGAGCGTGATTGAAAATCAATTTTACTCACGTAATTTATGAGCAAATGAAATTTTGTCTGGCACTGGCTGGACTTAATATTAAGTTATATTAGTCTTAAGATTTGAATACTTATTGTTAGTTCACATAATTTAAGTGAAGATTCAATAAAATAAATGAACGAAAAAAAAAAAAAAAAACTCACGTGGTTGCGAGTGAGTGGCAGTGTGAGTAGAATAAAAAAAAATGGGCGTGTCAGTTTCTTTTAAATCCCATTTATAATGTTTTGGTTTTTTAAAAAATATGAGTGTTACTTCTTAAACAAAAAAAATATTGAGAATAGGTTGAAAATAGGCTCGTTTAAGTAAAAAACCTTTTTTGAAAAGTTATACACAGAAAAAAATAAAAAAAATATTTAATTAAAAAATTCGTAGATTTAATTAAAAAATTAATTAAATCCGGACCAATCACTAAAATGCGCAAATAAATTAAAAATATTTGTATGTCGTTAATTAAAAATAAATGGATATTTATTTAATTTAAAACTTAATACTATAAATTAAAAAATTTAATTAAAATTAAAAAAAAAAAATAATTAAAATTTTAATTGTATAAATTACAAAAATTAATTAAAAATATTATATTAAAAAAAAAAAATAATTTGTGAAAACATTCTTTTTGAATAAAATAGTTAAAAAAAATATTTCTTCAAACTTTACCAAATTTATTTATAAAGTTGATTATAAACCTTTCATATACATACACATAAAACTATAAACAAAATGAGAATTCAAAAACCAATGTAAAAAATAAAAAAAACTTTCAACAAACTTTTTATACTGATGTATTTTTTTTGTATGTAAAACAATGCAAGAGAAAAACACACACTCGCACACACACGGAAAACAAAACAAAAGAAATAAGTAAAGCTAGAAATTTAATTAAACATTTAATTATATAAATTAAATACATAATTAATATTAAATTTGAAATCAATTAAAATATTAATTAAAATAAAGTTAAAAATTTAATTAAACAATTAATTATATTAATTAAAAGTTTAATTAATATTAAATTAAAAAACAATTAAAATTTTAATTAAACAAAATATACTACTACGATATTATTTTCAGTGTACCTGCAACATTTTTATGATAGAAAAAATTGTGAGTTTGCAAACATTTTTGAAACGAAATTGGTAAAATTGTGGGATCATTTGATGGAAATTTTACCTATTTATAAATAAACGTATGAGGCATTCCACACCAAATATCCAGCAAAAAAAAAAAAACATGTGTACCGTAAATTTCTGAACAGGTTGTATGAATAGCCCTATATGGAGCTAAGAAAATTGCGTTTTTGTTTTTTAAATTTTTCAAAAACTTTGGTTAGGAGGCGTGGTCAAATATTAGAAAAAATGGTAAAATTTGTGTTGAGTTACCTTGTTTAAATATTTATTAAATTAAAACGGAATGCACCACAATCTCAAACATCGATTAATTTTTTATTTTTTTGGAAAATTTTTGGAAAATTTTCAGGTGGCCGGATTTTTGATCAATTAATCAAAAATCCGGCCACCTTTTTTTAAGTTTAGATGTTTGTCTATCCACACAAATAAATTCAGACACATGTTTTTTTGAGAAAATCGCATTTGAATATTAATTTTCATAACAATTTTGTAATTTGCTTGTATTTTCTTTCAACGTAGCGAATGATATTGAATATTTGCATAAATGTTACTCATACGCTACGTTGACACAAGCAAATTACTAAATTGTTATGAAATTCAAATGCGATTTTCTAAAAAAATAAAAACGAAAAACACATTACTGAATTCTTTTGTGTGGATTAGGGTGCACCAAAAAAACGAAGTTGTTAGATATTGACCGGGCCCCCCTCTAGAAATGTGCATTTGGGGGTAAAAATATGTCTCACAAAATTTTAGGAAAATCGGATATGGGTAAGACCTGCCGCATCGGCCCTGAAGTTTGAAAATCGAATTACAAGGGGAAAATATGACTTTTTATCCATTTTCTCAATTTTTTCGATATTTTGAGTTAAGTTTGAATTCAAATGGTCACAGAATTGTGATTTGGAGTAAAATGTCTATCGAATAAGGCATTAAAAACTAAAATCGGTTGAAAATCAGCCAAGTTATTACAACTTCCCCAGGCAACTAACGTGTGTCAGACCATTTAATCAAGGGATTCGAGCCCCATTTTTGAAATTTATTGAAATTATCTACTGTAACAACATTTTTTTATTCTTCAAGTCTCAATGTACTAAGAAGATAAATATTTTTCATATTGCGTTTTGCTAACTTGTTTTAAATAAATGCTAAAGTGGTCTGAATTTTTCAACACTATTTTCAAATCTCCAATTTTAAATTTTTATTTTTTTTGTTAAAAAAATTTTAAAAAATCGACTATTGGAGTTTAAGGATTTGTTAAGCACATATAAAGGAATAAAAACCCAAAAAATTGTAGGATTTGCTGTTTTCATTTGGCTATTACAGTGATGTAATTTCGGCGGATTTCGGGAAAGTAGTGATTTTTGGCACTATTTTAGCTTTTAATTTTTTTTGTTGTTTTTTTTTTACAAACTTCATATGTTTTGGACCGAATTATATCAACACAAGACAGAATACTTCAATACGCAAAATCAGGGCGAAATTGAGATATAAAAAATTGCCCCTGTCAAGGGTCAAAGGTCAAATTTTAGAAATTTTGAATTTTTAAACATTAACAGATTTGCTAGGCGGATTTTGCTGAATCTACTTGATGTTATTTTAATTGGTCTAAACTATATGGCAAATAATTAAAATTTAGAAATTTAACCCTTAAGTGCTGTTGGGCCCTATAATTTTTTTCATTTAATGGAGATAATGTAAGTGTATTTTGTTCAAAGGGTCGAATTGGCCCCACCAGCACCAAAGGGTTAATATGCTGAATTTAAATAAAAATACATATGTTAAGACCTTTTATAATGACATCAAGTAGTTTCATATATTTCCACTCAGAAAATCTGTTAATGTTTAAAAATTCAAAATCTTCTAAAATTTGACCTTTGACCTTTAGTTGGGGCAATTTTTAATTTCTCAATTTTGCCCTAAATTTGCGAATTGAAGTATTCTATCTCGTGTTGATATAATTCGGTCCAAAACATATGAAGTTTGTAAAAAAAACAAAAAAAAATAAATAAAAGCTAAAAAAAGTGCCAAAAATCACTACTTTCCCGAAATCCGCCGAAATTACATCACTGTAATAGCCAAATGAAAACAGCAAATCCTACAATTTTTTGGGTTTTTATTCCTTTATATGTGCTTAACAAATCCTTAAACTCCAATAGTCGATTTTTTAAAAATTCTTTAACAAAAAAAATAAAAATTTAAAATTGGAGATTTGAAAATAGTGTTAAAAAATTCAGACCACTTTAGCATTTATTTAAAACAAGTTAGCAAAACGCAATATGAAAAATATTTATCTTCTTAGTACATTGAGACTTGAAGAATAAAAAAATGTTGTTACAGTAGATAATTTCAATAAATTTCAAAAATGGGGCTCGAATCCCTTGATTAAATGGTCTGACACACGTTAGTTGCCTGGGGAAGTTGTAATAACTTGGCTGATTTTCAACCGATTTTAGTTTTTAATATCTTATTCGATAGACATTTTACTCCAAATTTGAATTCTGTGACCATTTGAATTCAAACTTAATTCAAAATATCGAAAAAATTGAGAAAATGGATAAAAAGTCATATTTTCCCCTTGTACTTAATTCGATTTTCAAACTTCAGGGCCGATGCGGCAGGTCTTACCCACATCCGATTTTCCTTAAATTTTGTGAGACATGTTTTTACCCCCAAATGCACATTTCTAGAGGGGGGCCCGGTCAATATCTAACAACTTCGTTTTTTTGGTGCACCCTAGTGTGGATAGACAAACTAGAGATGGGCACATGAGCAGATTAGAGCTTTAACCCTTTGTACAAGTATATTGAGAATAAATGTTCTCCAAAAGTTACACTCAAAAAAAAAATGTAAAGTTAACAAAAAATTTAATTAAATTTAACTATAAAAGCACCTGATTTTGAGCATACCAAATTTCTAGTTAATTTAACTAAAAATATTTAGCTAACTTTTCGTAGAATGAATGTAGCACACAAAAAAAATTTTTAAAACTACTATTCTCGTAAATTGAACTTAACTAAAAAAATGAGTTAAAACGCTGATCTTACCCGAGTAAAAATTTTTATATGATACAATATATAATGAGATGTAACACAATATATATTTATACGCAATTTGATCCGAATAATGGTGGATGTTTTTGCATTAAAAAAGATCAACTTGTATAAAATATGATTTGATTTCATCCGAGTTTTGACCAGACATTGCCATATATTAGTAGATCTAATTATATCTAATTGCATAAAAACATGTAAAATCCTGGTGTTTTTTGGTTTGGGTTGAGTTACACCACAGGTCAACGATAGATTCACCAAACATATAATTTTCTTAAACAAAAAAATGTTCGGGTACGCTTCGAACCAGATAGGTGATATACATAACCCTAACAAGGAAATGTTTAGGAACATTTTAAAAAGTTTCTTATACTTTGCCTTAAAAACTTAGAAAATTGTTGGTTAAATGGAAACATATAGTGTTATATATGGAACAGAATGGGCTATATATATTTTTATATTAAATTATACAGAAAAACAAATTTTGTATTGACCCTCATATAATTTTATATAATTATATCAACCGTACACCTTTTAATCCGAATCATGATTCAATTATTTATAACTACATATGACTGCATTTAAAAAATTTTGAAAATATCTCACACGATGTATAATCATATATGATTTATTATGTTTGCACCAAGTTATATATTGTTATATATGTTTATTTTTACTCGGGTAACTAAAAAATTGCTAAAAAGCCAGTTAACTCAACTTAACTAAAAAAATTGTTAACTTTACAGTTTTATAAATTATTTCAAAAGTTTTAAAGCAAAACCCACCATAAAATGAAATGTTGCTTATCGAGTTTTTACAATAAGCCCTTCAAATGTAAAATTTTAGATTTTGCTGAAATTTTTGAAAGATTTTTGAAATTTTAGTTTTTGATATTTTTTTTTGTATAAATAAGAATATTGTGAGTGTGAGTCAACGTAAGTGTGAGTGAATCTTGCGATGGTGCACGTGAGTGTGAGTTGTATTAAATTTACTCACGTGATTGTGAGTGAGTGTGAGTAGAAAAAATATGCTCGTGAGTGAGTGTGCGTGATTAAAAAATTCCTGTCGTGAGCATGATTTGGCAAATTCACTCGGAGGCCATATAGACAATTGTGATTCCCCTAAAGTTGTTTCCCTACACCCCTCTAATATACAAAATTCTACCTCTCAAACCACCCCGATTCCCTAAGATATTCCGCTAGAGATGTCAATGAGACACTGTTTAGGAAATCCAGGCCATAAAAAAATCGTTGCCCCAAATACTTAAGACGACGTTTCAAAAGACCCGGGCCTTCACACAACAAGTGCTTCACTGACTCCTCCTCCTTCTACAAAAGTCCCTATTAGAAAATCCTATACGAACGGCCGTTTGACCGATTATACAGTGTCCTGTCAGTACTCCTACTAATAGGCTAACTGTCCGCTTGCCAAAAGTAAGAAGACTTTCTGTCCTCTTAGGATTTGGCAGCGGCCACATGGTTCGCGATATCCTGCACGTGGCTATTAATATCCACATGTCCTTCATCCTATTCTCTGATATTCTATCAATTTCGTTCATCAACTGCACTATAGGAACCGAGATATCAGGTTCGACATATTCCCCCACCGAGTTGGAGCCATTTCTTGCACATTCATCGGCTAATTCGTTACCATTGACCCCACTATGTCCAGGGACCCAGATTAGCTTGACTGTGTGCTGACTGATTCGATGAAGGGATTGTATACAATTACTAACAATTCTCGATTTTACAGTGTTTGATTCTAAGGCCTTCAGAGCTGCATGACTATCCACAAAAATGTTAATGGCGCAAGGACTTAGGTCCCTTGTCATAATAATCTGAGCGGCTTTGTGAATTGCAAGAACCTCGGCCTAGAAAACACTAAACTTTTCCGGGAGCCTTGCTGAGGTCCTAATTTCAAGGCATTCAGAGTATACCCCCGAACCTGGACCCATCACCATCTTCGATCCGTCCGTAAAAATTGACAAAATCTAATATTAAAAAAAAAAAATTACAAAAAAAAACAAAAGTGGCCGGATATTTTATAAATTGACTTTTTAAAAAATGGAAAATTTCAGAACGGGTTCTGAAAATTTTCCAAAAACTATACAAGAATGTAAATTTTTGAGATTGTAGCGCATTCCGTTTAAAGTTGATAAATATTTAAACAAGGCAACTCGACACAAATTTTACCATTTTTCCAATATTTGACCACGCCTCTTAAGCCCAGTTTTTGAAAAATTTAAAAACCAAAAACGTAATATTCTTAGCTCCATATAGGGCTATTCATACACTCAAAATAATAACTCTGTAAAATACTCTGTAAAATGACTGTAATCTCAATTCAACAGATATTTGACAGAGTTTTCTGTCAAAATACAGATTTAAAGAAAATACTTTGTATTTTGTTGTGACAAAAAAACAAAGAGTCATATGTTATATTACTTTTTACTTCGTAATCTTAATTTTACAGATAATTAACAGAGTTTTCTGCTAAAATACAGACCTAAGCAAAATAATTCGTATTTTTTTATAACCAAAAAAATTTTCTGTTTTGAGTAGTTTTTGTTACCAAACATCAAAATTTTATCTGTATATTTTTATTTTTTGAGAAAAAGTTTAAATAGTAGCAAAAAAGTTATCAAAAAAAATTTTTCAGAAATTTTATAAAAATTTTACAAAATGACATGCATTTAACTAAACTCTGTAAATTTAATGAGTTTTTTTCTGTATTTTTTTTTTTTTTTTGCATCAAATGTATTTTACAAATATATGTAAATTTACATAGTTTTCTTTGCTAAATGGTGGTTTATTTAACCAATATTTTACTAGAAACTCTGTAAATTAACAGTTTTTTTTTGTCCAAAGCATTTTACAGAGTTTAATAGTAAAATTACAGAGTTTTCTCTGTAAAAAAGCTTTCATATTTAACTAATATTTTACTAAAAACTCTGTAAATTAACAGTTTTTTTCTGTCAAAATCATTTTACAGAGTTTTTTAGTAAAATTACCAAGAAATGTTGTTAGCTGGAAAAGTATGGTGTACTCTGTTAAATTAGCAGAGTTTTTCTGTAATTTAACAGAGTTATTATTTTGAGTGTACAACCTATTCAGAAATTTACGGTACACCTGTTTTTTTCGCTGGACATTTGGTGTGGAATGCCTCATACGTATATTTATAAATAGGTAAAATTTCCATCAAATGATCCCACAATTTTACCAATTTCGTTTCAAAAATGTAAAATTGATTTTCAATCACGCTGACTTGTGTCATGTGTCAATCACGCACAAATCTAATTATGTTACCATCTCTTGTTTATATGCATAGGCACATAAAATTACTACTAGCAATAAGATTTATGAATAATACCTGAATTACAAGCATTTCTGAAAAAAATTAAAAATGTTCTATCACAAAACTTAGCATAACTCATTCATTTTTTAACCGATTGTTATGTTTTTTGGTGTTTTGGAAAGTTACTTTACTATTCTTTTTTACAAAAATATAAAACAAATTGTTTAATGATGCACTTTCAACTTAGAGTATAAAGAATATGAAAAATTTTTCAAAAAATTGTTTTTTTTTTAACTTAAACGATTTTAGCTCAGCCAATTCTTGATCGATTTTTCATATTTTTGTTTTGTTTAAAAGGTATGACTTAAACCTTTCAAAAAAATCCATAAAATCGAAAATCGGTTGCACATTAACAAAGTAATAATTTTTTAAAATTGTAATTTAAGAATTGCCGTTTTTCAACACATTTGCCAATCCAAAACGTACTTAACGAAGTGATCCAGAAAAACTATGAGTATATCAGTACTCTATGGACACCAACCAACCCGAATTTTCATATGAGAACCCCTGCATATTTTTGGTGTAGCACAGTGTTATTAATCGTAATCGCATGATTTTTTTTGTTGGTTACGATTACGATTAATTGGTGCGATTAATCGCGATTACGATTTTAATCGTTTTTCAAACTCTAAATAAAACACCATTTAGCAAAGAAAAACTCTGTAAATTTACATATATTTGTAAAATGCATTTGATGCAACCAAAATTTTACAGAAAAAAACTGCAAATTAACAGAGTTTGGTAAAATACATGTTATTTTGTAAAATTTTTATAAGATTTTTGAAAAGATTTTTTTTTGGTACTTTTTTAACATTTTCTCAAAAAATACAGTTACAGTTTTGGTGTTTTTACAGAAAACTCTATTTTCAGCTATGAAATTAAAATTACATAGAATAAGTAAAAAATACAGATAAACCTTAGTTGTTGTGGTTATAAAAAATACACAGTATTTCGCTTAAATCTGTATTTTAGCAGAAATCTCTGTTAATTATGTGTAAAATTGAGATTACAAAGTAATATAACAGATGAAACTTTGTTTTTTTTTGTTACAACAAAATACAAATTATTTTCTTTAAATCTGTATATTGACAGAAACTCTGTCAAATATCTGTTCAAATGATTTTACAGTCATTTTACAGAGTATTTTACAGAGTTATTATTTTGAGTGTATATTCAACTAATAAATTTCATTAGTCTTTAAAGTTAAATTACAACAAAGACTTTGTCTTTGACGTTTGTTCCCAGACTATGGGAAAACACGTCAGAGCCTAGGGCTTTATTGTGATTAAAATATTATTTTTTCTCTAACACATACATGTGTAGAAAAAAATGTAAATGTCAAATTTATTACTTGTTATACAAGATCAAACTTTTTGTATTCATATACTTCAAATAATAAACCAAATGTGAATTGCAAAAGCAAGCATGAAAAAAAGTAAATCAAAAAATCAATTCCAAGTTATGAAAAATTTACTAAAATAGTGGAAAAGCTTTCTCAAATTAAAGAAGACAAATATGATGAGCTAATTGGTAGTAATAAAATATAAATATTTTAGTAGTAGTAATTGGTAGTAAATTACGTCCTAAAACTAAATTTTTTGAACTAAATTTTGCTGTGAGAAATATGTCTTAAAAATAAAGATTTTTTTTCAATTATTTAGGAAAAATTTCTTTGGCGGTAAGAATTTCTTCAATGTATTAAGGAATTCCATTTAAGAGACAGTATATGAACTAAGTTAATGAAAATTTCCCAACTTTCATATAAATTTAACTAAATTGTGGAAGATTAATAAACTATTTTGAAGAAAATTTTTCCAAAGTTTAAGTTAACTCTTTTTTTTTTTTTTAGTGTAAGTATTTCTAGTAGAGATGGGCGCGTGAGTGGATTTTGACTCACACTCACTCACGCTCACGCAAAAAATAATCGAATCACTCACTAATCACTCACGCATTTTTTTTTTACTCACGCAATACAATTTTCTTACCAAAAAGAAAAAAAATCAAAAAAAAAAAAAATTTACAAAAAATTTAAAAAAAAATTGGGCAAATCAAAAAATCTAAACACGCAAACTCACGCAAAAAATAAATTGCTCACTCACTAAGATTTTTTTTCAACTCACACTCACTCACAATCACGTGATTGAAACTCACACTCACGCGTGATTCACGTGAATCACGCAAATCACGTGACCAGCGCCCATCTCTAATTTCTAGGTAATTCTTAGTTTAGAAATTTGGAACAAGCATCCATCTTTAGCAACCGCGAATAAAAATAAAAACACGCACCATTTTATGGCTATAGTGTAAAATTGACAATTGTTATTTATAGACCACCTAGTAGTGAGTAAGGTTTCAACCTTTTAACCTATTTATAGCCATGGTAAAATTTACGTAAAATACATTCGTACAAGTTGTTTTTAACGCATTTTATTTTTTTTTGGTTTACTTACAATTAGAATGGTTTCTTTTGCATGCAGTCTTATCTGGGTTTATTTTTTTGTTTTCGTTTGCATTAAAAAATAAAAAAAAAAAGTGAATGAAAAAAAACAACCTTAGAGTCACCTTGCATTAACATGCTCATGCTTAACATGTTAAAGACGAAAAACGAAGAAACATCATTTCCATAATGGCGTCAGTTTATTTAATTCATTACACAACACAGAAAAAAAAAATTTGTCAATACAATTAATTTCATTGTTAATACAATTAAACATTTAATTGAAACTGAGCCTACATTGGATTTTGTCAATACAACAATGGCATTTGTAACTTTTGAAAAAAAAATCAACATCGTTCATTGTTACATTAACAATGAAATTAATTGAAAAATTTGTAAAATCTAAAAATAGAATAAAAAATAATCTGAAATCTAAAAATAGAATAAAAAATAATCTAAAAATAGAAAAAAAAAATAAAATAAAAAAAAAAAAAAAAAAATGTCTACCGCCATCTGGCATCGAACCAGCAACCTTCGTGCTACGCGTCTAGCACACTACCACTGTGCTATCCTTATACATATTTGTATTTGACTAAACGTCATTTAAAACAGTCTACAATTAGAATGATAAAAAAAACTAAAATTGGAAATTAAAAAAAAAAAAAAAAGTTCCGCCAACTGGCGGCGAACCCGCAACCTTCATGATTCGAAGCTAGCACACTACCACCGTGCTATTCCTCATGTATAATTAAAGTTGACTAAATGCGTACATAAGGTGTCTGTGATTTCAATATGCACTTTTTGCGTTTTTAAAAATAAATAATAATCTCAAATAAAAAAAAACAAAAATAAAAAACTGTTTCGCCAACTGGCAGCGAACCCGAAACCTTCATGATTCGAGTTTAGCACACTACCACCGTGCTATCGTCGCATATATTTGTGCTTGATTAAATGAGTTTATAAATTGTTTGTGTTAGTAATGTGAATTTTGTGGAATCTTTAACAATGATTTTAATTCATGCGTTTAATTGGAAATAAAGCCGGATTTTTGTCACATTAACAATACACATTGTTGATACAATTAAAAACGTTGTTGAACTAGTATTTCGTTGGTAACAATTTGTTTTGTTACTCTTGATTTTACGATATTTTTTTCTGTGAACCATTGGCTCCACACACCGACTTGCTCACATCACGTCCATCCTATGTAAATCTAAGAGGAAGTCCATGAAATATAAGACCAAATGAGAAACTCATTTGCGCACAATTTTCAGTTTTGAATTGCATTAAATTTACTATAATTCTTTCTGTTTGGTATTAACTGTTTTTAAGATTACTTACTATGTGCTAAACACTCGGAGAAATAAAATCTTTTAAGATATCCATGTAAATGTGGCACAAGTTTTATACAGCGAAAAATAAATTTAGGGAGAAAGAAAAACTTAAGAAATTTGGCAGATAAATGTGGATTACATGTACCTCAACATGATCGCAAAATATTAAATTCTTACAAAAATTGGATTAAATAGTTCTTTATATCGGTATGAAGGCAAAATGTAAATCCTTTTAACCGATTTTAAACAGATTTCCACTACTATATTTTCTTGGATTACAGTAAGACCGGATATTTCTGTTAGGAAGTAAATAATGAGATGTATACTTCTCTCTTGAATATGGTTAAAAAAAAACATGCCAAATTATCGGAATCACTGTCTTCTAGATCTCATATTTAGGAGCGCTGACCATTCTCTTACTTTATTAACCATTTTATTTCTTGTTTAGCTCATTTAAGGTGTAAAATCGTGAATACCTAGAGCCACTTACCAGCGTTCTGATCGAGCGTTATCTGTGCGACGTTCTAACTTGAAAGTATACAAGCGATCAGAATTTCGGAGTTAAACAAAGGGTTAAAAGATCACATTCTACACAGATTCTCGAATTCACTAGCATATCATGTATGATATGGTAGGTATGAAGGTATCAAGGTACCCTTTGTACCATTGTTTTAGAATAACATGTACTATACCTTGGGGTTTCCGTCTATTGAAAGTGTTTGTATTTTCCAAAATTGAATGATTCGCAATAACAGTATAGCACGTCGGTAACTTAATCTCCGTTTTGGCTTCTCAGATAAGAATTTTCACCTTGGGACATGGCATTGTTAAAGAATACGGGGCTTATTTATTTTTTCTTTTTTAATTACAAGCCATTTTTAGTAATTTGAACCTGACCTAGTACTGGTAACAAAGACCTCTGTGTCGTTGTAGAAAAATTGAATTTACGACAGGGGGATATAGTTAGAGTAAAGCAAAGAAATATTGGTTTAACTTCAAGATAGCCGCAGTAATGTCACTATAAATATTAGAGTTAATTTTGAAAATTTGATATGCGGGTATCATCATTTTTTTTAAGGATTTAGGGGAACTAAAAAGAATGGCGGTATTTTTTTGGGAAAAAATTCGCTCCTTGGGGTGGTTCAACGCATCTGATTTTTCTGCAGAGCAAAAACGGCAGAATATATCGCAAATCTTATTTCACCGGTCGATTTTACAGCAAAAAATATTACAATGGTCGTTTTTCAAACTCTTTGACCTCAATTTTCTCGAAAACATGACGTAATAGAACAATTTTAAAACTAAATTCAGAATCAGCATCGAAATGTTAATCGTAAACAAGTTTTATGATCCCAGAATATCATTTAATAACATCACAAAAAAATGCTATCAATAATGCACAAATATGCGTTTTTGCGAACTTTGACCTCAATTATCTCAAAAACCTGACGCACAGTGGGGTGGATGATACCTAAAATGGCGATTAATACATAGAAGACTTAATTTTAAAATATTATAATTTTTTATTGATGAGTAATCTTAAACACATAAAAACACAGCATTTTCGAAAAAAAAACATTGGAAAATTTTTTTTTTTAACCTGTTAGGCGCTTTATTGTTTTTCGGATATAATATCTTATTTCACAATTTTTGCTGTAACTTTGGAACAAAAAGCTTTACATTTATAAATAAAATGGCACATTATAGCGAACTTAATGTGCTATTAAAAACTTAAAAAAGTAAATATATCGTATGTGTTTTTATTAGTATAATTTTAATTTAAAATTCGATTTTTGTTTTTCACTAAATCTCATTAATGTACAAATTTATCTCAAAAAGTCCCGAAACAGAAGATTAAAAATTTTTTATTAATGGATAATCATAATTTAATAAAACGCAGCATTCCCAAGAAAAATTGGAAAAAATATTTTTACCTGTTAAACTTTTTTTTCTGTTTTTCGGAAAAAGCCTAATTCACAATTTTCGCTGTAACTTTGACATCAAAAGAATAAGTAAATAAATATAAAATAAATAAAATATGTATTCAAATTCTGATTAATTTTTATTAAAAAATAAAAATTGTTTTATTCGACCTTTAAAATATTATGTTTTGAGTGGGTTTATTCTAGCTCGAGGTCATTATTTCCTTTACTAATTAAAACTATGATATTCTCATAGAATAACTTTCAAGAAATTAATTTTTCCGTTTTTAAATTTATTTATGTTGGTAATTTTTTTCAAGACTTAATCGACACGTGTTTCGGGATTTGTCAGATCCCATTGTCAAGATTATTTAGCAAAAAAAAAAAAAAAAATATGAGAATATCATAGTTTTAGTTGGTAAATGAAATAATGACCTCGAGCTAGAATAAATCTACTTAAAATAAAATATGTATTCTTATTAGTATTAATTCAATTTTAATCAAGGTTTTATTTTTCACTTAATTCAGTTAATGTGAACATTTATCTCAAAAATTTACAGACGAAAATTTTAAAGGATCAGAACAGAATAATTTAAGGTCTAGTTGATGAGGTTATGTATGGTGTATCTTCATCAAAATCACTCACACACTCATCTCTCACAAAACAAAAAACAACAAAATACCAAAAATATGGAAATTGAGAGTATTTTAACACAACAAGTAAGAGTGATGTGCCGAATCTTCTATACCATCCAAAACGTTACAAAACTACAAAAAAATTTGGGGGGCATTTTTGATAGGGGTTCGGAGGGGGACGTAGGGGGCACTTTCACCCTTGCGATTAATCATTGCAAATTAATTTTTATTGGTTTTGCACTTAAGTAATACAATTGCATTATGTGCGTGCGTGTGCGTGATTTAAAATAACTCACGCACCCATCTCTTATAAACAGTACACTCATGAGCAGGGGTGCCAGATGATTTCGATGAAAAATCGGCATATTTTCAAAAAAAAATCGGCATTATCGGCACTTGAATTTAAAAAATCGGCACATGAAAAATAACCATTTTAAATATAATACATTTCATTTCTATTGACAAAAAATAACAAAAGAAAACAATTTAGCATTGATATATGTATATAACATAAAAATCAATCAGAAATAACCATTTTTGGTCCCTACAAAATTTAAAAAAAAATTTTTTCAAAGAAAAAAATCTTAAACATTTTTTAGGAATCAAACAAATTTTCGATTGTCATAAAAATGATTTTTCAGTAATATCCTAATAATAACTAATATTTTCAGCAAAAAAATCAAAAAAATTTTTTTTTCGCTTTGTTTAAATTTTTCCGTTTTTTAAGATAAAAAAGAGACCCACAGGCAAATTTTTTGACCCCAACGCTAAGCGAATAAATGGGTTTTATACAGACAGTAGGACGGATATCGATAGGTTGAATTAAAATCGATTAAGGACCTATATTTCGAGGTATTACAAACGGAATGACAAACTTATATACAACACTATAAAAAATGAGTCCGGTTTCCTACTATAAATTGGCCAACTTTCTAAAATTCAAATAATATACTACTATAAACTGTGTAGATTTCCAATAATTTTAGGTAGAACTGCGCAATTTTCGTAAATTTCCCCAATTCATAGCATTAACAAAAAAAAATATTAAAAGCAACCGTGTTTTTTGGGTTAATCAAAAAATCGGCATTTTTGGACCAAAAATCGGCAAATCGGCAATTTGATAATTTTGAGGCAAAAAATCGGCAAAATGCCGATAAATCGGCAAATATGGCAGCCCTGCTCATGAGCTGCAGTTACAACTACCATACGAAATATAAGGACAAAATATTATGAAAACAACTTGATTTTTAGTCTTTTTTTTTCAAATAGATTTTTAGCAACTGGAGTTCTTTCACAAAAAAATTGATAACCCGAGTAAAAATAATTTAATATCTTATATACTTTTATATAGTCATATTATTTGATATATGATCATGTGTGACACTATGTATTGCAAGATAAATTTATATAATAAATTTTGATGTGCGATTTTTTTAAGATATCGCCATACATAACTGTATGTTGTAACATCTGGTCCCATGCATCATTTAAAATTTCTAAGTGTTTTATATAAAATTTTATATGCATCCATTATTTTTTAATTTTGTTAAAGGTTTTCCAAGAACATATTTTTGTCGTAAATATTTTCAAAGTGTTTTATATAAAATTTCATATGACTTCATATTTTTTTATTTTTCTAAGATTTTTCCAAGCACCACTTTTTTATCACGAATATTTTCTAAGTGTTTTATATAAAATTTTATATGACTACATCTTTTAAATTTTTTCTAAGTTTTTTTCAAGGAACATTTTTTTTATCGCAAATATTTTCTAAGTGTTTTTTATAAAATTTTATATGACTCCATTTTTTTAAATTTTTCTAAGTTTTTTCCAAGGACAAATTTTTTTTGAAAATATTTTCTAAGTGTTTTATATAAAATTTAACATGACCCCATTTTTTAAAATTTTTCTAAGTTTTTTTCAAAGAACAACTTATTTTTATTATTTTAATTTTTCAACTTTTTATTAAAAACTAAAAAAAAACATCCGATTTATAAAATTGTATAAATTTTAATATAATTGGATATAATTTTATATCATTGGATTAGACCAAAACTCGTATCAAAGTCGATATAAAGTTATATAAACTGATATTATTAGATCAAATCTTATGAAACCATTTTTCGTATAAGATTATATCAAAATAGACACGAACCCATATTAAATTATATATTGTGTCATATCAATTTTTTTACTCGGGAAGTCAAAAACCGCAAACGGACATTCAGGGATTTATTAGGTGAAATCATATATTTCAAGACCATATAGGCGGATTTTCACTCTTTCACAGACAAAGTTGTTGAAACTCAATATTTATATCAAAAATACCCTATTTTTAGAGCATTTTTATTATTTTTTTTTTAATATTTCCAAAACATTTATCTACTAATACGGTATTTACACCAACGAAAACAACTTGTTTTTGAATATTTTTTTGGTTTTTGGCAAAAACTACATTAATTTTCCATACAATTTAAAAACTGCGTTGCCAACTAAAACTGGACAAAAACTAGAATTTAGGTTCTGTTCAATGCTAATATTAATTCAGTGTGAATGTTTTTTTCAATTTTGTTTTGTTAAAAACAATTGTCAAAAAAAAAATATTTGTTTTTTGTGAAATTAATAATCAAATCATTGAAAAAAGTAAATAAATTTGTAATTTAATTTTTTTAAGAAAGTGTGGACTTCGTTATTTTGTGTTTTTTTGTAAGTTTAGAAAATAATTAATGTGGTTTGACAAACGAAAACTCTTTTTATTCGGTATAAACGGTTTGGTTTTCCAAAAAATGTTTTTGCCAAAAACAAGTTAGTTTTTGTTTGGTCTAAACATAGTATAAACCAAAAAATTTTTTTTATATGCTCAAATACCTAAAGTCAGGGTATTGCTTCTATGGCAATACCGGAAAAAAAGTTGTCTACTTTTGTCTCAATGGCAGCACCTGCTAGTGAGACTTTAGTAGCACACTAAATTTTAAAAACTCTGTAACTAACTTTTGCGTGCAAAATTTTCAAATTTTATTTTATATGTAAGATACTGGATAGTTGTTACGAGTGTATGGAAAATTACATAGTTTTCTGAGCAGTAATTCCTGAGTTATTTGAGCCCTTACTAAAATTTAGTATTAGCTCAAGAATATTCTTGAGATATTAAGACATGCGCCACCTTGAAGGTAGTAGAAGAAATAAATTTGTCTTATCTCTATATTATAAAGTCTCTGCCTAAAGTAGACTGATCCATTATGAAGCTTTCAATTTTAGAAGTCTTTATACAAAACATAATTACTTGAAATATCAAAATTTTCACTTTAAATCAATGCGCGCAAAAATAATAAAAATAATTGAACTTTAAACACACACTGCAAATAAAGTATACAACTTAGAACTTTGTTTTTTTCCATTATTGATGTTGAATTTTATCTACTGGGCCATTCCAGAAAATTTAGCTCAAATTTTAGTCATTTTTGGAAATGGTGTCTCAGATTAATTTGAACCTTGACACATAGATAGCCCTCATAAATATGATATACACTGTCTCAAACAATTGTCCGTACCCCACACAATCAAAAAAATATTTGATTATATTTCGAAAAATACTTAACCGATTCGCTTGAAACATTTTTTTTTAAAAAGATCAACAATTGAATAGTTCATGCGAATAAGGACGAATAGACCACTTTTTTGCAAACACGTTTTTTTGCATAAATGCATTTTATTAGCAGAGCCCTACAACCCTGTGCAGAAATTTTGGGAAAATTTTGACTTTTAAGGCTAAAAAAATGACTTTGAAAGTGCAATAATTCGTATATTTTTATATTTTTGTTTAAATTGGGAGTGAACTAACGCACAATTTTGATTAAATACAATACAAAAACATAAAAAAATTTTACTTTCGGTAACAATGTGTTAAAAGAACATTACGAGGAACAAACCACACTTATTATATTGGCAAACAATTTTACCGTTCTTGAGTTATAAGACTTTAAAGTGTGGAAAGCAAAAAGGGCGAATATCCATCCTTAACAAAATATTATATAAAAATTATTTAGCTGCGAGTTTAAAATTGATATTAGCTAAAATTTGAATTGTACACAAAAAAAAAACACAATCTTAGCACATACAAACATTTGGTGTTAATACTGCATCCAATGTCAGGAATAAAAAACAAATTTTTTTCATGTCCTTTTATGTTACGTCGTAATATGGAGTCAAGGGTTAATATTATAATTCCTAAAAATGTATTTAGTGTCAGAAAGAATTACTACTGCATCAAGTGGCAGGAATATTAAAAAAAATTAAAAAAAAAAAATTTTTTTTGCATGTCCTTGCAATCCTTAAAAAGTGTATCCTTGAAGTCCTTAAAGTGTTACAAACAAATACCAACCATAGTTCGTCAAGTTTTGCAAGTCTCATAAAAATGTAGTCAAAATCTGCTGCAAAATAACACATTTTTATTCAAATTTCAATACATTTTTTTGGATATTCGTCCTTTTTCCATTTAAGCAAAAAATTGAAGTCCAATTTTTGGCAAGTTCTCTTTCGAATACCTTACTAAAATTTTGTATATAGGTAGATATGACTTAAATCTTTAAGCTTATACCAAAAAGTTGACAAAAATATTATTTTTTAACCGTTTCCTGCGTTTTTATTGTCCCCTGTAAAATTCTACAAATGGTCTATTCGTCTTTATTCGCATGAACTATTCAATTGTTTATAATAATTGCACCCTAATAATAAAATAAACGTGCTTCATTATTATTTTATACAAAAAAAATATAAAAAAGTCCAAAAAATCAACTCAAAAAATTGTCCGTACGGGGAGGAAAAAATAAATTTTACGTTTATAAAATGATATTAATGGGCCAGTATGATATCCTTAACATCGAGTACGATATCCTTTGTCCGAAATTACTTCCCTGAATCGGTTATTTATAGGTAGACCCATCAATTGTCTGGTTTCAGGTCCAATAGTCCACCACTCCTCAATGATAACATATTTAAGCAATAGTTGATGGGTTATTGTATGCTGCCGGTTTTGTTTTCTCCAAAAAACCCTATAAATGTTCTATGGGGCCTAAATATCGCCTCTCGGACATGTGTGGTACCACTTCTTCCACCTTATAATGCAGTCATTCTCACACAACCAAGGGAGTGTGCTTTGGGCAATTGTCGTGTTAGTATCCAAAGTTGGTTCGAATATCCCATTTAGTCGCACTTACCTTTTAATTTTCTTTTAAAATGTCCTAATAATTAAATTTCCTCATTTTGGGTACTAAAAATCCAAGATTTCCAACACCTCCAGGCACCATTGCACCCCACATCATCGCAGAGCCTCCACCGTGTTTCACTGTTGCTTTGAAATTCTTTGGCTGCAACATACAAATCGTCTGCCATTCGACCCAAAAGTATTAAAATTACTTTTGTCGTAAATATAACAGTTTTTCAAAAGTAATTTTAATATTTTTGAGTCAGATGTTAGACGATTTTTGTATTGGAGTGTTCCACTTCGCGTTGCAGCTAAAACATTTCAATGCAACAGTGAAACACGGTGGAGGCTCTGTGATGGTGTGGGGTGAAGTAGAGCCTGGAGGTGTCGTAAAGCTTGGATTTTTAGTACCCAAAATGAGGAAATTTCATTATTTAGATATTTTAAAAGAAAATTAAAAGGTTAGTGCGACTAAATTCGACATTCGAACCAACTGTGGATACTAACACGACAATTGCCTAAAGCACACTCCCTTGGTTGTGAGAGAATGACTGCATTAAAAGGTAGAAGAAGTGGTTCCACACATGTCCGAGAGGCGATATTTAGGCCCCATAGAACATTTATGGGATTTTTTGGAGAAAACAAAATCGGCAGCATACAATAACCCATCAACTATTGCTTAAATATGTTATCTTTGAGGAGTGGTGGAATATTGAACCTGAAACCAGACAATTGATGGGTCTACCTATAAATAACCGATTCAGAGAAGTAATTTCGGCTAAAGGATATCGTACTCGATGTTAAGGATATCATACTGGCCCATTAATACCATCTTATAAACATAAAATTTATTTTTTCCTTCCCGTACGGACAATTTTTTGAGTTGATTTTTTGGACCTTTTTTATATTTTTTTGTATAAAATAGTAATGATGCACGTTTGTTTTATTATTAGTGTGCAATTATTATAAACAATTGCTGATCTTTTAAAAAAAAAATATTTCATGCGAATCGGTTAAGTATTTTTCGAAATATAAGCAAATATTTTTTTGATTGTGTGGGGTACGGACAATTGTTTGAGACAGTGTATGTACCATATATCGTTTTTTTACATTTGGTGTATTTAACGAATTATGGCGGGTCAAAGATTGACTTTTTAAGCAAAAGTTAGAAAAATACATCACGTTTAAAGAGCTGTAACTTCTTAACCAATGACCCGATTTTCACAAATTTAGGCTCATGTGAAAGCTGGTGTTCTTCTTTTAGAAAATATTTTTAAAATAACAGTTTTTTTTTTTACAGAAATGATGCAAAAATGCAAAAACATTTTTTCTTTTCGAATATTTAAAAAAACACATCTTCGATTTTTTTTTAAAAAATTCTGAGAAAAAATAACAATGTTTTGTATAACATATTCAAAATTCAGAGTGGGATCTCCTTGGGATCAAAAAATATTCTGTTTTAAGTACGAGGTTCTCATATTTTTCCCTTAGAAAATTTAAATTTCTAATGTTTTGAATGTTTTTCAAAATTTTAATAGTATAATTTTCTTTGAAAATTTAAATTTTTATATTGAAGAAACATAAAATTTTAATTTTCTAACTAAAACCAGAATATTTTTTGATCCCATTGGGATCCCACTCTGAATTTTGGATATGTTGTACAAAACAGTATTGTTTATCACCAAGCTTTTTTTTAAAAAAATCGAAGATGTGTTTTTTTAAATATTCGCAAAAAAAAAATGTTTTTGAATTGTTGCAACACTTCTGAAAAAAACCGTATGCTTTTGAAAATATTTCCTAAAAGAAGAAGAATTAAGCTTTCATATGAGCCATTACTTGTGATAATCGGATTACTAGTTAAAAAGTTAGAGCACGTTAAACGTATTGTATTTTTCTGACTTTTGCTAAAAAAGTCGAACTTTGACCCGCGATAATTTGAAAACTGCAGCAAATTTTGAAAATCCAAATATGCAACATATCTCATATAAACGTGGATATCTATGAGCCAAATTCTCAGTGGCGTCCAAAGGCATGTTTCCGAACAGTGGGGCGAAAATTTTTGGAATTACCCTACTTTAACCTGGTACCAAACACGGTTGTGAAAGTTAATGTTCATCTATTGAATTAATCGCCACTTTGATGCATTTCACCCCTCTGTGTGACGTTACGGAACATTTTGGAAACCAGATTTGGAATCAGCATTGAGAGGAAAATCGAAAACAAGTATCCAGACCGCTGACCCATCCAAAAATTTTTCAAATTTCGGTCAGTGCTTTATAATTTTGCCGTAAGAAAAAAACTTTGAAGCCTTATAACTTTTTAATGGGTTGTGTAGGAAGGTGCTTTTTGTACCAATTTTAATAGCAAAAACTGCATCTTCATCGTGCATGATTGAAAAAATAATTTAAATTTAAAAAAAAAATTATCTTTCCGCCCCCTGCTGTGGGTTATTGGAACTTTTTTTAAGAGTTCAAAAAAACTGCTATTGTATTAATTTTTGCTGTAGAATCGACTGGTGACGGGTATTCAGACGTTTTTTCTCTGCAGAAAAATCAGCTCAAAATCCGCGTTTTCAGATGCTTTGAACTAGAGATGGGCGCGTGAGTGATTTTTGACTCACGCTCATGACAGGAATTTTTGAATCACGCCCACTCACTCACGAGCATATTTTTTCTACTCACACTCACTCACAATCACGTGAGTAAATTTAATACAACTCACATTCACGTGCACTCACGCAAGCTTCACTCACACTCACGTTGACTCACACTCACGAAACACTTATTTATACAAAAACAAATTTCAAAAACTAAAATTTCAAAAATCATTCAAAGTTTTCAGCAAAATTTAAAGTTCAGCGAAATTTTGCATTTTTTTTTGCTTTTTTCGGGACGAAATATGAAATTAAGCCATATTTTAAAATTTTTTGTTGCTTTTTTTTTTGGTACAAAAGGAAATATGAAGAGGAAATAAATCACGCAAACTCACGCAAAAAAATCGACTCACGCACACTCACTCACGAAAAAATCTTACTCACGCACACACACTCACGAAATTTTTTTCTCCGCTCACACTCACTCACAATCACGTGAGTAAAATTGAAATCAGTCACACTAACGCGTGATCACGCGTGAATCACGTGAATCACGCTCTAATCTGCTCGTGTGACCATCTCTACTTTGAACCACCCCAAGGAGTGAAAATTTTCCAAAAAAATACCGACATTCTTTTTAGCTCCCCTAAATCCTTTATAAAAATGATGATATCCGATAAACAGATGAAGTGACATAGTCACCAAACGAACTCTAATAAATATACTAAAAGAAATATTCGTGAAAGAAATGAAAATTTACATAAGCTTAATCAAAATTGGCTCACGTTTTTAACCGAAGACAGATTTCATTTGATCAATGAAACTGGTATCATTAAAGTGCCTTTCAATGAAATAATGAAATGGTTATAATAAAACTATTCGCAAAACCTGTTTAAACCGATAATAAAGTTTTTAATGAAAATAATGAACATTTTCAATGCGTAAATGTTGATTAAGGTGGCTTCAGACTACAATATTTGTAATAATATCTGTCAAAATTCTTTGTAAAATCTATAAAATAGTATGGTGTAAACACAAATCGGTATAAAACCAAGAGAAATACGGATTGAAAAATGACAAGCGGATACGTCCCAGCAAAACTTTGGTAATGGGTAGTGATTATATAACACATTACCAGGTAATGTATATACCTTATTTGTAGCATGATTTTAGGATGTCTTACCTAACATTTGTTCCACAACGTATTATTTTAAAGTGAAAAATAATGCATTCCTAATAATTTGCTACGTAATGCATGATTATTGGAAAAAATGTATTTCATATTTATTATTTCTAAACATTAAATCATGGATGACTTATATTTGGTTACATTATGTATTATTTGAAAGTTTGAAATAATGTATTATTTATAATTGAATGCATAATGCATTACAATAACATAAAAAATAAGTACTTTATAAAAAAATGCATAAGTTTAAACTAGAGATGGGGTCACGGCAGGAAATTTCTAACGACACACACTCACGAGCATATTTTATCTACTTACACTCACTTACAATCACGTGAGTAAATTTAATACAAAATTACTTTTTCACTACTCGTAACACCTTATATATTATCTTCTGGTATGCTATATTATTTCATTTCTCGTAACCTTTAAAATATCATATATTTTACACCTTACTCGTATTCTTCGTTATAAATTTATGACTTATTTTATACCTTACTGGTATTCTTTGTGATAATGTGGATGCATTACTTTGAGTCTCATCGCCTGTAAAAATCATCAATGCTGCAATGTGTAAAATAAGAGATCCTATACCTTATTTTATACCTTATTTGGTAATCTAAGTTTTGCTGGGGTATTCTCATTTTTAGAAATTTATCTAAAAATGAGAAAACGTATACGCTTTTCATAAGATCAGGGTTGTATTTGTTTTGATAATACTTAAGATGTGATGGTGTGATTACGCAAAGGATTTTTTAAAAGATTTTTTTGACAAGCGGAGAAAATTTCGTATTATTTAAGGTACGTATTTTCTTACGACTCAGTATTGTAGTCTGAAGTGGGCTTTAGCAGTAGGTAAGTAAAGAAAATTGCAACCTTAACTCATTTCGATCCTCTGTTCGATTTTTCGAACAGTAGAGAACACCTTTTTCAAAAAAATATTTATGTGTGAAAAGGGTGGAATTTCGGGTAAATATTGATACGAATGTTAAGTCTCATCTTTCTGCAATTAAAAAAAAAATATCTTCACTTGACCACTGAAATTAATATGTCCATGAAATGCAATGCAAATCAGCACAGAAATTGTTTCAAGCAAAAACGAAAATTTAGCATTTTTGGATTTCCGGCTTTTAATTTTTTTAGATTTTATTTATTATCAAATTCCACTAATTTGAATCATTTTGAAACTATTTATTTTGAAAATAATAAAATAAATTAATAAAATAGCAAATAAATCCAAATATTAAAATTGCATATAAATTTGAAATGCAGGATTTTCTGGGATAACAGCACATTGAAAAAATTTTTTGACAATATTTTTGAGATCAGCGGGTGCTATTACCCATACACGAATTAGATAGATTTGGAAATTCTTATTTTCTTAGAATCTGAGACTTTTTCTATACGAAAAAAAAATTTCTCTGATACTTTTCTATACAAAAAATGTCTCAGAATCTAAGACTTTTTCCATACGAAAAATGTCTCAGAATCTGAGACTTTTTCTATACAAAAATTGCTCAAGGGCATTGCCCACTGGCAATTTTCAAACGCATATATCGCGAAAGCAGAAGGTTCTAAAAAAATTTGGAATCATGAGGTCCATTTTATATAAAATCGAGATATTTGTCGAACAGTGTTACCCATATGTTATACCACCATAGGTGAAATTGTATTGGACAAAGTGGACTGTCTGTAACTCAGGGGAGTAATTATGTAACTTAATTATCGTCAATAGTCATCGTTAGCTCATTATTCTATTACCATAAAATGACACTATATGGTAATGGAATAAGGATGGAAACGATACGATTGACGACTATCAAGTTACATAATTACCCACCAGGCTTTCCTTATATTTCCTTGAAGCTCCATATCGTTTAAATAAATTAATGAAGAGATTTTTCGAAAATAAAAATTACGACATAAAAAGTGGTGTTCAAAAGTATTTTGAAACATTATTTTTTTCTGTGTATAATTTTGATGTGTGTTTTTTTTTTTTTTTTTCTGGTCAGAAGCTATTTTATTCCGGATGCAGATAAATCTTAAAGTTGAATATATTTTTATAAACTGAATAAAAAACTTAAGCAAGTGCGGTCAAGCATCATCAGATTTAGTTTGTGATTTTTTTTTATTCATTCATTCATTCAACAAACAAACAACATTTTCACAAGTTGACAACAACGATGCTCGATCAAAAAATCAAGATAAGCCACAATGAAGGAGTTTAAACTCTGCTCATAAGACAACAACAAAAAAATAAATAAAACTAAATAAACACAAAACATAAACTTAATTGACCAACTTAAAAGTTAAGCAAAAAATAAAGAAAATGGTTTTAAATTGCAAAAAACACGCGCTTAATGTTAAAAAGAAATCTTAAGAAATTGCAAAACGTTTTAGAAATAACCCAAAGCAAAAATAAACCACACCATACGAAAACTAAATTTAAAATTGATTATGGAAATTTAAGGGAGGATTAATTGTGATCTTTAAAAAGGTTTGCGTGTTGAAAACAAGAGTTATAAACGACAAACAGGAGCCATGCATTTATAGTTTTAAATGATGTCCTTTTTTTTTTTGAATTACAAATATATTGATTAGGGAGGAACTTATTTAAAAAGAAATTTACAAGTCAAATATGATTTAAGGTGACCGGACATAATCCCCACGGACATTATCACCACACTTAACACTCGACTATATTAAGTACGGTGGGCGGAACGGAACTGGAACAGAGAACCGACTATATCTCACCACAGACGAACTTTGACAGAACCTTCGAAGTCCAAATACCGACTAGAGAAGACTGGGCGGAAAACTCTGTTATTACAGAGAATGCGATCTCAATCTTTACGGACGGATCGAAAATGGAGATGGGTACGGGTTCGGGAGTCTACTCTGAATGCCTCGAAATCGGGGTCTCATTGAGGCTTCCGGATAAGTGTAGTGTGTTCCAGGCTGAGGTGCTTGCAATTGACAAAGCTGCGCAGTTAATTATGGCAAGGGATCTTCGTCCTTGCGTCATTAACATTTTCGTGGATAGTCTCGCAGCTCTGAAGGCCTTAGAGTCAAATACTGTAAAATCGGGAATAGTTTTGAATTGTATACAATCGCTTCGTCGAATCGGTCAGCACACAATCAAGCTAATCTGGGTCCCAGGCCACAGTGGGGTCGCTGGGAACGAATTGGCTGATGAGTGTGCGAGGAAGGGCTCTGAATCGGTGGGGGAACGTGTAGAACCTGACATCTCGGTTCCTATAGTAGAATTGATGAACGAAATTGATAGGATATCTGAGAATAGTATGAAGGATAGGTGGACATCACTGACTACGTGCAGGATATCTAGAACCCTGTGGCCATTGCCGAATCCTAAGAGGACAAAAAGTCTTCTTACTTTTAGCAAACGGACGGTTAGCCTATTAGTTGGAGTACTTACAGGACACTGTATGATTGGCCAAATGGCCGTGCGTATGGGAATTTCTGATAGGGACTATTGTAGGAGCTGTGGGGAAGTGGATGAAGAGGAGTCAGTGAAGCACTTGCTATGCGAATGTCCGGGTCTGATGAGGAGCCGCCTTAAGCATTTAGGGCAAAGATTTTTCGATGACCTAGACTGCCTAAGCGGTGTCTTATTGACGTCTCTAGCGGAATACCTCAGGGAAACGGGGTGGTTTAAAAGGTAGAAGTTTATATTAGGGAGAGAGAGGGGGAATATGATTAGGGGAATCACAATGGGCCTTATGGCCTCCGAGTGAACTCGCCAAATGGCGAGCGCCCATCCAACCTAACCAACCTAACCTATCACCACACTGAAAAAAATAACTATACTGAAATTAAATAAACACTGTTATTAATTTAAGTACACAATTTTGTTTATAATTTACTTCAACTTAACTTAATATAAGGTGGTTTTACTTAAAACAAAAAAAATAAACTTGAAGATAGTACATGCAAATACTTAAAAAGGCACAAAAGTTTTCCTTAATTTGTTTTTTTAAATTAAGTTAAAAATTCTTTACATTAATGGCGAATTGATTGCATTTAAGAAAAAAAGGGTTTATTAAAAAATTTTGTTTTACTTAAAAGAAAAAAAAATAAATTGTGTGCAAAAAAAAAAAAATAAGTACGTAACTTACTTAAAAATAGTATAGACATTTTCAAGACATTGAATCAAATAAGTACTAATCTTTAATTCCAAAACGCATTTTCTTTAATTTAATCAATTTTTGTTTTAAGTTAAGAAAAAAGTAACCTTTATTTTATTGATTTCATTGACTTTATTTGAATCCATATCTTCATCAGTTTAAGAAAGAATTGACTTAACTTAAGAAAAAAATACTTGAGGTATTTTGGGGACCCCATCTGGGGGCCCCATCTAAAGACCCCATGAGACCCTAACTTTAAATCCAAATTTCGATTTTCGCGGAATTTGCAAATGCCTATAACTCTGCAAATACTGCAGATATGAAAAAAATTCTAAAGGCAATTTTGTAGTCCTTAACTTGTAGAATATGACCAACGAAGACCCGAAAGCTCTCCGAGTTATAGTTTTCGAGTTATTTCATGATCAAATTTCTCAAGACCCCATTCCCAGATCTCGAAAACTAAGCCAGATAGAGCGATTCTGACCAAAATTTTGGATCAAAATCAATAGTGACCCTATAATAATGTACGCACATACTCATGGGCGGACCCCATATATTGGGGGCCCGTAGGGTCCTCACATTGGGACTCCATAGGGTCCACAGAATCCGTAAGTTTAAGGAAATTTTTCCTTATTTTAAAAAAATATTTTTCCTCTGGATAAAAACAATTAAACTTATAATAAGTACAATTTTACTTACTTTTAAGATATATTTAAGTAAATGCATTACTATGTTTTAGGAAAAAATATACTTGGAAGAAGAATTAATATCTTTGGAGCCCTCGCATACCGTTCTTTTTTTAAATTAAGTTCAACATGCTTTAAAAATGGTAAAATTTTTTTTCAGTGCATATACGTTGTTTTCAAAACGGTCATAATCCCAATGGGGATTATGTACGTCCCCTGTTTGGATGATGACTGAAATTTTTTCGGTGACAAACCCCAAATTATATAATGGGGACTAACACTAGTGTCTTAAGTAGGAAAGATGATAGACTGATTGCCCTACACTGAAAAAAAATAACCTTCCTTATAATAAAGAAACGGATTCATTATTTTGTTTTCCTTACACAAATGAAGAAATTCATAAGCTGGTTGAAATTTCATGCATGTTATGAACAAATTTTATGAAACGTGTTTGTGTTTTTCTGATTGAAGAAGAAAATTGTGTCTTCTAAAGATTAAATTAAATGTGGATTTACCCTAGACCATGGTTTCTGTAGCCACTTCTACGTCATCAGTAGGCAATTAAATTAAATTGATTATTTGATATTTGCTAGAAAAATTCTTTATAGGTATGTTTTTTTATCAACAGACTAGCCTGACATGAGCTTCGAACCTGTGTCGTTAAATCACTCATGTTTTTGTAAACCGAAGCTCTAACCACTAGGCTATACTAGGCTATACGGTGTACAAACATCAGTGACTAAACGTAGTTTGTTTTTAACTCACAGTAGGTTTTGTGTGTGATGTATGCAGAAAAGCTTCTTCTCTAACTCAAGCAATGCATTTATGCAAACTTTTATAGCGGAGAATTTTTTGTTCTTCATACTACAGTAACGCATAGTTAAAGTGAATTGCCCACACGAGCGACATTTTTTGTCAGTATTTTTATTTATTATATTTTTTCGGCGTAAGCCAAGTGTATTTAAATTGTTGTTTGTGTTTTTCTAATTGAAGAAGAAAATTGTGTCTTCTAAAGATTAAATTAAATGTGGATTTACCCTAGACCATGGTTTCTGTAGCCACTTCTACGTCATCAGTAGGCAATTACATTAAATTGATTATTTGATATTTGCTAGAAAAATTCTTTATATGTTTTTTTATCAACAGACTAGCCTGACATGAAACTTGTTTCATTAGATTTCATAATTTCATTAAAAAATATCATAAGATTTTTTAGAACCAAATACAACTCTGCGTTGCGAATAAGAGAGAGAAAACAGAACAAAAACATACGACGTTTTATTTCACCACGCGTGTTAAATCTAATTGTAATTTTTAAATGTGTGTTAACTTTTTTCTAATAAAATAAAATAATTTTATATATTTTTTGCTTTGTTATTGAAATGCTGGATAAATCTAATTGAAATTACAAGTGAAAAGTTCTTTATAAGTGTTTCTTTTAACTGTTTCATATAAAATATAATATAATTTGCAACAGAACAATAGTTTTTTAAATCTTTAAAATTTTGTGCTGAAGTGTAGGGTAATTTGTAGACTTGTGCTTAATCGTTCAATTGAGTGAGCGCACATTTTCGTTCGTTTCAGATAAAAGACCTAGTTCGTTCATTGTCAATAACCAACAAAAATATTTAAAACAATTTTACATACGATAGTCCATTGGACTACAACAATATGTTATTTGTGTTGTTGTTGTGAGAAATACCCCATATTTGGGTTATTCATCACATGGCGTGCCAACCATTATGTTCAAATTCTGATTAATTTTTATTAAAAAATAAAAATTGTTTTATTCGACCTTTAAAATATTATATTTTGGGGATTTTTATTCTGGCTCGAGGTCATTATTTTCTTTACTAATTAAAACCATGATATTCTCATAGCACAATTTTCAAGAAAATAATTTTTTGTTTTAAATTTATTTATGTTGGTCATTTTTGCAAGACTTAATCGACACGTGTTTCGGAATTTGTCAAGATTCCATTGTCAAGATTATTTTGCAAAAATAGAAACGATTTACTACAAAGTAGCAAACGAGTCTAAGACAAATCGTTTGTGCACAAACTAAAATATTAATACATATTCGCCTCTATTCACAATGAGAATTAGAAAGACGAAGAAATTGTACCATACTAAGAAGGCAACGATTGTCAATAACCAACAAAAATATTATAATATAATAATATTCTAGTTTGTGCACAAACGATTTGTCATTAGACTCGTTTGCTACTTTGTAGTAAATCGTTTCTATTTTTGCTAAATAATCTTGACAATGGAATCTTGATAAATTCCGAAACACGTGTCGATTAAGTTTTGCAAAATGACCAACATAAATAAATTTAAAACAAAAAATAATTTTCTTGAAAATTATGCTATGAGAATATCATGGTTTTAATTAGTAAAGAAAATAATGACCTCGAGCCAGAATAAACATCCTCAAAATTTAATATTTTAAAGGTCGAATAAAACAATTTTTATTTTTAAATAAAAATTAATCAGAATTTGAAAAAAAATAAATACTAAGAAGCGAGTCAAAAAAGGAGAGAAAGCTAACGCCTAATGACAAAATTAACAAAAAAAAAAATTGAGCGACCGAACTGAATGATCAAAATAAAATAATAACCAATTGAGCTGAATGAACGAAAATACCTAAAAGATCTAAAATGAACGAACTAGATAAACCGCTTAGTTAAGTGAATAGTTCAATTGAACTAGTTCGTTCGTGAACGACACAACTCTATAATATGTGTTGTTCCATTGCCACGTTATTGCTCCGTTTTGGCAGCATGTGTTTTTAAAGTCATCGCGTTTTTGTCTAGCTTATGACAACTTTTCGTTAAATTAAGATGTTAGTCTTAAAACCGAAGAATACATTCATAAATTTAATGACAAGTAAGTTTCCACAACACACTCTATGAATATTTTCATTAATTCTATGAAAATTTGTATTGATTCTATGATACCAGTTTTCATTAATACTATAACACCAGTTGCATTGATCAAATGAAACCCGACTTCGGTTGAATTTTTGAGTCATTTTTCATTAAGCTAATGTCAGTTTTCATTACCGTCACGAAGCTTTTTTTTCAGTGTATAGTCCTTGGTGCTACTATATTGTATCGTTCCCACCTTGGAGATGAAAATAACTAGAACGCCTCTCCAGTTTTTCGGTAAATTATGATAGCCTAAGGCTGGATATACATATAAAATAAATAATTACCACTCTATTATAGATGTCTATCCCGAGAGAATAGTGGATGGACGGATGGATAGCGGGATGGATGCGTTTTCCAAGTTTTTTTATTCTTGTCTAGACAGTTTTTGTGGTTATAGAAACATGCGTCCTTATTTTTTGTTGTTGTTTGCTGCATTTTTTAACATTAATGTGTATGTTAAATATATGATGGCTTTTTTTTTTTTGTTTTTTGTGGTCATAGGCCTGTTGTACATATTTTAAATAATACAAAAAAATGGCGTACTTCATTGACCATTAAAATGATGTTGGACCTTTCCCAGTTTATACCGCAAAATCGATTTAATTTTAATTTCTGTTTTTTTTGTTCTTCACTGCAATTTTTACCCGTTAAAAGCCATAATTTTTATTTTTTGCATTTGTGGCATACATCTCTCGGTGGAGTAGTTTGGCTGTGTTCTGGAGAGTACGCGCCATTCCAAAAATGAAGACCACTTTTGTGTCATTTTGTGGTAACATTTGAATAAATAATTTAATTAGTTTTGCACGCACTGCAGCATACTGCCTCTGTCTGCACGATTATGCATATATATGCAAAAACAAAAGTAAATTATGCAGTACGAGTAAAATCAAATGTGTCTCTACGTGTTTGTGTGTATTTATGAAATGCATGAATGACTGTAATTTGAGGCTGCTACTGCTGCTGCTTCTGCAGCAATTGTACTATGAAGCCAACAATAAACTTGTTCATTATAGACTCACACCGAGACATATACACTCACACATGCATATTTCTCCAAAAACGAATCAATAACTGAATGAAAAGCAGAAGAGTAACAAAAACAAATTAAGTCTAGATAAATTTACGCAATGCTGGAAAACTGCAGTACGTAATGTCCCTTTTTAATTCAAAAAGTAGGCCTGCATGTAATTTAATTGCATTAAACACTCGTTTCTCTATAAACGGCACTTGATCTACCTCATTGACCGAAAGAGAACATTTCCCCAAGTATATTTCCTTTACACACAATTTATTCCTAAATTTGCAATACATCGTTCCGTGATATCAATAAGTACAATAGTACGGATGATGATAATGGACCTAGGTAAGGATGGCAGGTTGATAAAGTCTGAGCACCATGGACTTGCTTAAAAAAATCCAAATCCGGTGAACGTATTAGGTATAGTCGGTTTAATTTTCAACCATTAGGAATTGAGTCGACTACAATATCCAAATCTGAAGTGTTCCAGTACCACTCTTGTTCTCCTTGGCAGACTTCTCTCTTATTCTACGATGAGTGGGAGATGACCTTCAATTAGGATATTTCAAATGTCGTTGGCTGTCGTCAATTCCACCATAACGCTATGAGTGTCATTCAGAGTTGCCCGGTATGAGATGGAATCGAGCTGTTGGATGTCGTATTACTGGATAACTATCTCGTTACAATTTTCGTACAGTAATGGATCGGATTATCCCTCCAATAACATTCTAGAAGGAACTGTTTCGTCAGCATGTGATTGTGTTTCTTAATCGAAAGTATGTTCTCCTCCTAACGTAGATTGTGTTTTGAGGCCATCTGTAACCCAGAAAAAATTTCGGAACAGTTTCCTATTTCAATAGATTCTTGAATATATTCTACGGTTATCACAACAAAATTTAAAAAGTAAAATTATTTATTAAAAAAAAATATTTCCTCTAAAAAACGATTGCTTTCGGGACAATTTCAAGCAAATATTATAGATTTTGGAATGTTGAGAAGAATCGGTTGCAGGATAATATTATCCGTTCTGGAAGCGATTATTTGGACGGAAAATTTTATTGGCATGCAGGTCCCACTGCGTTTTGCTCACACTGGTGACAGCACTGGCGCTCCATAGTTTGTCACTGACTCGTGGCATGATTCTGTCGTATGCTTTTCACAGGTCTAGCGAAACCATAATTATGCACTCATACGGCTTATATCTGTGGTAATGGCAGTTAAAACTTTTCTTTCACTCTGGTGTTGTAGAAATCGGTGCTGATGTGATGCTGCAGGGAGATGATGTGGATTTTAAAATCGGGACCGCTCTACTCATCTTCCAAACCTCGGGTATATCAAGATTGGTTTGCGAGGATTTTGTTCATAAACTTGACTCCAGGCCTACCGTTTTGGATGATTGTATGTTTTTGATGGCATCTGCAACATTGATTAAAAGAAAAACTGGTGGTACGCAATGACTGAAAGGTTGTGTCTTTTTCTGACAACACTTCGTTTCTCCGTATCTCTCTTGGGCAATCCACTTGTTTTACCTTACTCAAATGGTAACGCAACAAAGGTAACATTTACAAATCAGCTGTTTCTTTTTGCCTGTAAAAATTGAGATTTAATTCTACATCATAACAGAGTTTGCTGACCAGTTTTCCCTAGTTGGTAGTTGGAATTTGAAGGTTCGTCAAAGTATGCCTGCGGTAAGATATAGACGGTTTCTTGCTCCAGTTTCAATATGCTCACCGTGCTTAATATGGTCGAGTACTCTCAAGAGCATTGCATCAACATTTGTGACTCTCTTAGCCAGAGACCCGATTTTTCTGATATACAAGTGATGTAAATTTCCACCGGAAGAATGTTTAGCATCACTACTAGAACCACTGGAGAAATACGACTTCTTAGCTACGGCTCTCCACCACACGAGTTTGGTCTGATTGTAATTCTTACCGTATACATCAAGTAGATAATATACTGTTCAACCTCTTTTAAAAGTCCTTTTACAGGTGTCAAAACCACATTAAGACTTGTTCATCATATTCCTGGTATTCCTTTTTCAAGAAAGCTTCGAGTCCAGTACGACACATAGGTATTTCGCCCCATAGTTCAAGGGTGGTTCCACATTAGTAAGGAAGATCAAACCTGTCTGTCTTAGGCAAACATTTGTAGTGTAGCCTTAATGTTCGTTTAATTGTTAGTAGAAGTTTCTTATGACTAAGGTGTATACCGCATAGCTACAGACGGATCTAAGTTACACGAACAATTGGGCTTCGAAATCTATTAGAGAGAGCATGAATTGAGCCATGCTCGAAGATTGAGAGATCATTGCTGTGCTTACCAGGTAGATGGGCGCGTGAGTGGATTTTGACTCACACTCACTCACGCTCACGCAAAAAATAATTGAATCACTCACGCAACTTTTTTTTTTACTCACGCTCACTCACATTCACGTGAGTAATAAAAAACTTACTCATGCTCACGCGTGACTCACGCCAGATTCAATCACGCTCACGCGTGAGTCACACAAAATCGACTCACGCAATAAAATTTTCTTACCAAAAAGAAAAATCCAAAAAAAAATTTTTTACAAAAAATTTTAAAAAAAAATTGGCAAATCAAAAAATCTAATCACGCAAACTCACGCAAAAAATTAATGACTCACTCACTCAGATTTTTTTCAACTCACACTCACTCACAATCACGTGATTGAAATGAAAATTACTCACGCGTGATTCACGTGAATCACGCGACCAGCGCCCATCTCTACTATCAATAATGGAAGTGGCTGACCGGTTAAGATGTAATGTCTTGTCAACAACCACGGCCAACATCTCTTCTGACAGTCAATTCGCTGGTGTCAATGTTCCTGAAAACGGGAGCTTCCCCTTAACTTCAGCACGTCTTTAAATGAGATGGTCAAATAGTTTAGCATACGACTCATATTGGTCCCAGAGCACAGGCAGACACAGACATTCCTGAAAATCGCAAAGCCGATGAGCTCGCAGGACTGGTAAACTACCTCACATTTTCCTACGGAATTGAAATGTGTTGGTATCCCCCTAGGAGCTTGCAAGCAAAATCTGTGGCTTTTTTTCGCGAGAGAGACTAATCAGACGTGGGCACATTGATGAACGTGTAAGAATATACGACTTATCTTAATCAAAAACGCAGAAGTGAGCTGATATCGCTTCCAAGATTAGAGATTTGGCGGTGGTTGCTATAATAACCGGACACTGCTTTATAGGAAAGCACGCTGAGTGGTTAAATATGCCGTTATATGACTTCTGTAGGAGTTGCATAGAAGACAAAGACGTTATCTGCCCTTGTCTGGCACTGGCAAAACTGGTCGGAAGCTTGCTTCACTTGGATCTTGGGCAGGTTAAGTGCGTAAATATGCCATTAAATGACTTCTTCTGGAGTTGCATTAATGAGAAGGAGCTGCAAATAATCGAAGACTTTATCTGCCATTGCCTGCCACTGATAAAACTGTTCACAATCATGCTTCACTGGTAACTTAGGAGCTGCACGATGATTATGATATGGAGAATGTCATAATTTAATATCCAAGCAGATTCATAAGGAGCACACAGTGGTTTAACGGCATGGACTGGTAGGCGAACCCCATTACTTTCCTGTTGTATCACAACAAACCTCGGAGTCTGTGTGTGCTGACGTAATGCTTCAGTGGTCTTCCCTGATACTAAGAAAGCATCGTGTAGCCGACCCATCAGATTGGCTTTATGGTTCAGATATGGTCATGTGGATTTACAAGATGATTGACAGACCGATCATGACGTAAGCTGCCATAATCTGGTGGCCGAAAACTATGCAGAGGGATGCTACTGCGAAACTAAGCACGGTACAGCGTCAGGCTTGTATCCTAATTACGAGTCCTATGAAAACCAGCCCATCATTGGCCCAAAAAGCCATTTTAGGTCTCACACCTCTCGACATTTTCTTCAGATCATCGGCAAGGTTAAATATCAATTATTCTGACAGTCGCAACATGAAAGGTCACTCCAATATTCTTTCTTCAATTGGAATTAGATAAAAATTGGATATGCCGACGGATAGGATAAATTCTGAGCCTTGTTTTGGACGGAAATTTGAGATCGTAATGCCGAGTAGACAAGAGTGGGATGAAGACGGCCCATATGGGGACACTAGGAGCCTAAACTGGTATACTGATGAATCTGGAGTTGGAGCTGGTGTTTATGGTCCAAACACGCTGATCTCCGACCCATGGGTAGGTGGCCTTCAGTTTTTCAGGCTATTAAAATATGCACCAGAGTTGTTTTTGTAATGGGTATGAAGGGTACTCATATTTCAATCTTCTCTGATAGCCAGGCAGCACTTCAAGCGCTGTCTTCTCGGGAGTTTAAATCTAAACTGATACTAGAGTGTTTTGATACCCTCCAAAAGCTGGCCGGGCGAAACAAAATTAGATTATTTTGGATCCCTGGTCATAGAGGTTTGGAGGGTAATGAGATAGCGGATGAGCTTGCTAGAAATGCCTCCGCTACTCCTATGACCGGACCTGAACCCTATTGTGGTGTGAATTGTTACACTTTCTCAACCATGATTAGGGGTTTAGAAAGGACAAACTTCTTAAACTTGTGGGAGCATTCGGAAGGCATACGTCAATCCAAAGCAATAATCGTGCCACTATCATATGGAAGTATTATAAATCACACCAAAAGTAACATAAGGTTACTGACAGGGTTTCTTACCGGACACTATAAAGTTAATTATCCCTTGTATAATTTAAACATGTGCACATCGTCTTTGTGTCGACTTTGTTGGGTCTTGGCACAAAAGACACATAAGGGTCGTAGTGCCGGCCGTAAGGGCCAGATCTCCCCTTAAATAAGACAAGAAAACTGTATTATGATTTCAACGAAACTTTTTAATCTGCCGCATTCAATGGTAGTGATGTACATCCCATGGATATACTTAAGATATACTCTTAGCTGGTGTATCAAGTTACAAATTACTCCCGCTAAACTAGTGCATACATATAGGCTTTGTTTTTGTTTTCGGATACTTTTTTTTTTTTGTTTTTGCATGTTTATTGCTAGTTTTTGTTGCTGTTGTTTCGGTTACCGCGTTTTACCATTGTAGCGCATTGCAGTGTATTCAGTCAGTTAGTCCAGTCTATATAAATGATATGAATGTATGTATGTATGTATGTAAGTAGTATAGTGTATGTTTTGTTCGTATGCTAAATGCCATTATTAAACATTGTGCCTTGCTGGTGTCTCTGTGTTTGTGTTTTGCTGCACATGGCCAAATGAATTATAGCTGTTGTTGGCGATTTTATTGCCACAACGCGGTCATAAACTATGGTAAATTATAGAGGTTTGTTGTTTTGGCCATTTTGTTGTCATGTTACGCATCCAAATAAAATTTCAACCAATTTTATTTGTTTTATACAGTAAAACAGACCCCATTCCACCAACATTTCGAAAATTCCCACTCACACCCCCTTTGGCCAACAGAGTGTAGCATAAAAAAAACGTTTAACCAAAAAATATAAACGAATCACAATGCAGTTCATTGCATTGCATTTCATTTCATTTTTAGAGTAGTTTTTTTTCTTTTTTGTTTTGTTTTTGCAATTTCAAATGCATTTTTATTATTCCTACAATTGGCTTGTTTTAAAGACCACCAAAACATTGAAAACATAAAACTTACATATAAAATAGAAAAAATATATATATTATTCGGATGTACATTATGTTCAGAATGTATTCGGGATATTTTCAGTTATTTCAAAACGCATAAAAAAGGTGAAAATCATATATGGCAGTTCACAAAGAAATAAAAATGTTCAAATTAAGCAAAAAAATTCTCGAATTAAAAATAAAACAGTGAAAAAAGTCAACAAAGTTTGTTTTTGCTATTTGAAAATTTTCATGTCTAAAATGGGGAATAAAAACTAACAGCCTTAGCGTAGAAACGGGCGGATAAGGCTGGTTTGGAAGTAAACATCAGAAAGACGAAATCATTGAACTTAGGGGACATCTCATCGACGATGTTGAATGTTTTTGTTACCTTGGGAGCTTGATATCCAAAAGCGGAGGCAGCACAGAAGATATTAAGAATAGATTATGCAAAGCTAAGCAAGCATATGGGACACTAAATAAATCTGTGGCAAAAACCCATAACAACATAAGTCGAGTTATGTCCAAAACGTGTTTTTGCATTTTCGGAATCTCCTTATACATTTTCGTATTGTATCAAATTTTTATGAAAATCGGACTAAAACTTTCTGAGATATTGATTTCAGAACTCCACAACTCATTTTTTCTTAAAGGAAAAATAAAAATCGTAACAGCATATCTGAGTTATGTTTTTATTCCTTATTTTAAAATCAGCAATCGTTGAAGATGCTAAAATGTATTTTACAGGGATACATAACTGCATATCTCGACATATGCTTAGATTAAAATGTAATTTTGAAAAACGCAATAACAACATCAATGGTTTTCACCCGATATCTCCATAGTCTTTCTATATATCAACTTTTAAAGTAGCGAAGATTGTGTCGATAATAATGCTTGAGATATTTACATGCCCAAAATGTCCAAATTTGTAAACCCAGATTTGGTATTTGAAATTAAAACTTAAAAATGCTCTCCTGAAAAGTAGTATAAAAACACTTATGCACTTATTCCTTTTTGCCACAGAAATTCTGGCGGTCAAAAAGTATTTCAACACGCATCAAAATTTAAGTTTATAACACTAACGTCAAAACTGTGCTGCTCTATGGTTACGAGACGTGGAATATGACAAAACGGGAAGTACAAATCCTGCAAGCGTTTGTTAACCTGTCTCAGGCGAATACAACCCCCAAGGCGGAAGAAGAACCGGTAGACGTGTCAATACTGGGAGACGACAGACTGAAAATGAGCTTCAGAAAGTGAATGTATCGTGGAGCGAGATGAAAAGAATGTCAAATGATAAGAAATTATAAAAAACATTTGTTACGGCCCTATGTGCCACCTAGGAATTCAAAAAATAAATAAATTACAACTAAAAATCATTTTTGTTTGAAGTATGCTTTTTACATCGGTGAATCCAAATGAAAATGTATTCAGATTTGAACAATTTAAAAGGGGAAACGCGATGAACTCCTTCATATAAATGATCAGATCATTAATGACACTTTGCTCAATTTCCTGATCTTATCCTTGAACCACTTAATACCCAAGCGCAGGACTTTTACTGCACTCAAAAAAAAACCATTAACTTAAACTTTGGAAAAATTTTCTTCAAAATAGTTTACAAATTTTCCCACAATTTAGTTAAATTTAACTAAAATTTTGGAAATTTTCCCAACTTTTAGGAAAAAATTTTAGTTCATGGACTGTTAAATAGGCCATAATTTTCCTTAAATGGAATTCCCTTATACATGGAAAAAATTCTTACCGCCAAAGAAATTTTCCCTAAATAAATAAAAAAAAATCTTTATTTTTAAGCCACATTTCTTAAAACCAATGTTGGCAATCGATACCTTTTCAATACCGTTATCCGTTTCAAAACCCTTTAAATTGAATACCGGTACCAATACCAATACCGAAACTCAGTTTTGGTATCGGATACCGGTATCCAAAAACCTTTTCCTTCGGTATCGGTACGTACCGGTATTGAAACGGTTTTTTCTTAAAAACCATGTTTTTTTACAAAAAAAATAAAAAAATAATAGAAAGTTTGCAAATTTTTTGGTTTTTGTAAATGAAAAATCGTACTCCAAATGCCTCACCGAAGTCTCATGAATATCAAAAAATCTTTTGGCACCCACATCGTGAATTAAGCAAAAATTTCATATAAGCCATGCATGTCGCGATGAGGGAGCAAAAGAAAATGAGTGATTTTCACGAAATTTTTATGGAGTCATTTTGACTCCCAATAGAAACTTTTTGGACTCCTTTTGTATAGTATAGTTTTTGTGGGGATTTTTATTTAATCCGTGATGTGGGTGTCCGAGGATTTTTTTTTTGATATTTACAGGACTTCGGGGGAGGCATTTGGAATACAAGCAGGAGGTTTTCCACCATAGTATATTTTTTGGAAGTGGCTTAACTCGTAGAAATCGTCCATAAAAGTCCCATAATTTGCGAAAAAAAATTGTTTGCAATATTTTTGAATGTGATCTTGTCTAGACAGGGAAGACCTATTTTTCAAATAGATAACACCAACAAAAAAAAAAAAAAACTTGGTTGCCTAGAAATAAGATGAAATATGTAATTAGTTGGGGTTTTTACTTTAACCGCGATGCGGGAGGGAAATAAATTTTATGGAGTCATTTTGACACCCAATAGAAACTTATTGGACCCCTTTCAGCTCAAACATAAAAGAAAGGTAAAAATCGATACGGCCTTATATTTATGTCCTAGAGACATAGGATTTAGGACAAAAGCGGTCCAGTGCTTCAAAAGTTATGAGCAAAAGACTTTAGATAAAAAAACGCTAACTTTCGAAAGGCAATCCTGGGGATGGTGAAGCTTGGCATATATATTTACCGTTCCCCTGACCTGGTTCGTATTAAATTTCAGCCAAATCGGTCCAGTGGGTCAAAAGTTATTAAGAAACCCGTAAATTTCAGATTGGTTTCACCTTAACCTTTAATATCCTGACTTTCTGTTTTGAGCCGAAAAAAATATATGTTATTTATAATATTTTAGCTCGCAATTCTAAACAACTTTTGTTCTACGACTTTGTTTATAGGTTGGACCCTTGCGAATCAATCAGGCACCCGGAAGACAAAATTTGACCAAAGTCTTTTTCTAACACATTTTTTTTTGTTTTAAACATTCTGAAAATTCAAAAAATTCGCGGAACTATTTTTTTCAGCTTCGATTTCAATGTAGGCTAGTTGGTAGCGTGCTAGCCTATGAGTCTGGGGGTCGTGGGTTCGATTCCCACCAGAGGCCTTGGTTTGTTTCGCTACAACGAGACGAAGGTCATTGTTACCAGTTCTCGGTTAGGTTAAATTACCCAGCAAAACTTACCTTACCAAATAAGGTATAAAATAAGGTATAAGATCTCTTATTTTATACATTGCAGCATTGATGATTTTAACAGGCGATGAGACTAAAAGTAATGCATATACATTATCACAAAGAATACCAGTAAGGTATAAAATAAGTCATAAATTTATAACGAAGAATACGAGTAAGGTGTAAAATATATGATATTTTATAGGTTACGAGAAATGAAATAATATAGCATACCAGAAGATAATATATAAGGTGTTACGAGTAGTGAAAACGTAATTTTGTATTAAATTTACTCACGTGATTGTAAGCGAGATAAAATATACTCCTGAGTGAGTGTGTGTCATAAAAAAATTTCTGTCGTGAGTCCATCTCTAGTTTAAACTTATGCATTTTTTTTATAAAATATTTATTTTTTATGTTATTGTAATGCATTATGTATTCAATTATAAATAATGCATTATTTCAAACTTTGAAATAATACATAATGTAACCAAATATAAGTCATCCATGATTTAATGTGTAGAAATAATAAATATGAAATACATTTTTTCCAATAATCATGCATTACGTAGCAAATTATTAGTAATGTATTATTTTTCACTTTAAAATAATACGTTGTGGAACAAATGTTTGGTAAGACATCATAAAATAATGCTACAAATAAGATATATACATTACCTGGTAATGTGTTATATAATCACTACCCATTACCAAAGTTTTGCTGGGTAGTATATAATTTGTAATTATATAGTAATTCTTAATAAAATAAAAATAAAATAAATAAAATTAACACAAAAAATGATTTTTCGGAAAAACGTAATTTCACCAAATTTTTTGGTTTTTTTTTAGGTTGGGACACTGCGATGAGCATACGGGTGTCAAAAAAGTGTGCTTCAAAGTGGTGAAAGGCGAAAATGTTAGATATTGTATTAATAAACATTGTTTAAGTCACAGAAGGAAGTTTCAACAAAATTTGTTTAACAAAGTTACCGATTTTTTTGGTTGGTTCCTTGTGGAACCAGTAGGATATTAAGGGTAAAATTCACTTGTTGAAAAAACCGTTAAACCAGCTTTAAAAAAATGATGAGTCAGGAAAATTTTTTACAAAGTATTCTTGTCACTCACAAAAATTTGTATACTAAAACAAAAAAACTTGCACTCGAAAAAAAATTTACACTAAAAAAAAATATTTTTTTTTTTCAAAAATGACTTAAAAAAGTTTTGTACTCAAAATAAAATATTTCTAAACAAAATTGTTAATTTGATTCACGTTAGAAAATTAACTATCACTTTAGAAGCGCATTGTGGAGGGTATTGATGGATTCGTCCAAGTCGAATTTAACTTTTCTACTTGTTTTTACAATTTTTTTTTTAAGTTTTTTATACGTTTTTTTATATTTTTAGCATTTTTTCGATAATACCGGTACGTACCGGTATTGACGTTTCGGTATCGGTAATACCGTAACTGATTCAACTCAAATACCGTAACACTCAAAAAATTATGTCATTAACTGTTTGTAGTTTATTTAAAAAGTTTTACGTTTAGTCGTTTTTAAAAGAAAAAACATTTGTTTCATGTTCAGTTTGTATTAATGACTACTTCAGTCCTTTGTTTCAAAAATAACACACTAAAAAATAAAGACTTTCATTAACATTTAATTTATAAAGTCATTTATTTTTGTTCTGTAAGTAAAAACTACTGATTATTCTTTTGATTTTTAATGATTAGTGCAAGTAATTTTTTTTTAAATTGTTTTTTTTAAAGAAATATCATTAGTTTTTAACTGCACAAGTCAGTTATTTTTTTGTAGAAAAAAAATCAAAAAATTATTTATAGAAATATAAAAACATGTTTGTATCAAGTAACTTTGGCACGATGGGTAGAGTGTCTGGCCAGAATGTACTTGATTGCGGGATCGATTCCCCAAAAATTTTATTAAAAATTTTTAAAAAACATTTCAATAAAAAATTTTAAAAAATTACCTACAAAATCAATAATTTTTATTGTTTTCGTAGGTTATTTTTTTGAAATTTGTTGGTAAAAATAACAGAACTATCATTAATTTTTAATGTTTTCGTTGGTTATTTTTTTCAAATTTGTTGGTAAAAAAGAGTGAAAAAAACGTAATTTTTTAATGTTTAATGTTATTTATTTTAGAAAATTTTGTCAACAGTAAAAAATAAATGTTGATGTTTGTTAAAACAAATTAATAATTACTGGAATGGGTTTCAATTGTTTATTCACTGGTTTTAAGTGTGTTTTTCATTTGTTTTTGCCTACAAAATATTTTGAGTGAACCGATACCGAAATAAATAAAAAAACGATACCAATACCGATATCGATTCCGTTATTCGTTTCGATTGCCAACCTTGCTTAAAACAAAATTTAGTTCAAAAAATTAGTTTTAGGACGTAATTTACTTGCAATTAGTTCATCATATGTATCTTCTTTAATTTGAGGAAGTTTTTTCCACAAGTTTAGTAAATTTTTCATAACATGAAATTGTTTAGTTGATTTATTTTTTTTCATGCTTGCTTGTAGTTCACATTTTGTTTATTATTTGTAGTATATGAAAAAGAGAGTTTGGTCTTGTATAACAAGTAATAAATTTAATGTTTACATTTTTTTCTACACATGTATGTGTAAGGGAAAAAATAATATTTTAATCACAACAAAGGCCTTGGCTTTGGCGTGTTTTCCCATAGGCTGGGAACAAACGTTAAAGACATAGTTTTTGTTGTAATTTAACTTTAAAAATTAATGAAATTTATTACTTGACCATAAGAAACGAACGTTTTTTTATATTTTAAATAAAAAATGTACATAATGAGAATTCTGTGTGTATTCACATGCTATTCTATAAATAAGCCAATAAAAATATGAAATTAACTTATTTTTAGAAAAAATGTCCTCATCAAAAATGTTTTTTTAACTAAAAAATGGGAAATTTTTTCCCACTTTCTAGTTCAAATTGGTACTAATTTTTAAGAAAAATATGGACTAAAAAGTAGGAATACATGGCAATGTAGCTAAATCATTATCAATTTTCCTTGGATTGAGTTAATTTTCTCATTTTTTAGTTAGTTTTTTTTCTGAGTGTGCCGATCTTTACACAAAATATTCCATAATTTGAAATAAAATTTTTAGTGTATTTTTCACACAAAGTTTTAGTAACATATTGTACGTATAGATGAATGTATGCGTGTTTAACCCTCAATTTAACAATTTGTGTGGTTTGTATTTATTGCCAAAAAATCGTTGCAATTTAACTTTTAAATAAATTTTTATTTATTTCGAATGCATCTTTTTTGTTGCCATCCATTGTTTTTATACGCGTATAATTAATTTTTATTGCTTGAATTTATTAAAATTAAATTTATTGCTGGTGTTTGTTTTATTTACAGATATTTAAAGGAGTTATTCGATTTAAAATAAATTCGCTTAAAATTTAAATATTATTTTTTGTTAACACAAAAAAGTTTTATTGAAAAAAAAAAACATTTTTTTTGAAGAAAATTTTCTTTTAAAGGAATTTGATATGAAGTGACGAATCACGAGTTAAAGAGCACATCTAAACAACCAGAATTTTTTGCATGATTTCTGAAGGCGATGTCACAGTGTATACCACTATTTGGCAGCACTGATAGAGCGCTACTAAACTGAAAAAATAACTATACTAAAATTAAGTTTACACTGTAATTTAAACTATTTTTTAACCTTAAGAAAAGTGAATTTTTATTTTATTGATTTTATTGACTTTATTTGAATCCATATCTTCATCAGTTTAAGAAAGAATTTACACTCAAAATAATACATTAGTAGATTTACTAATTTTTTTTTGCTAATGCTGGTTAGCTAACTTTTAGCAAATTTTTAGTTGCGATTAGCACGTTAGCAAAAATATCTTGTAAACTTCATTTAGCGCATTAGCAATTTTAAACAAAATTTGAAGTAATTTTTTTTGCTAGATTTAAAATAGAGTTGACCAAATTTTTACAAGCTTTTTTGCTAATATTAGCAAAATAAATAGTAAATTTTTTTTATTTTCAGAAAACTTAAAATGGCGCTATCTCGGAAACTAAGCCAGATAGAGCAAAATGGAGGCCATTTTTGGTTCTCGGGCTCTCCATAGTATCGCCGGTCCTCTTCACATGTGTGGACCCTAATGGGTCCTAACTTTGGATCCAAAAAAGTTAGCATTCCCGAAAATTTTAAAATGCTCAATCCGGGTAAATATTGCCGACACAAAAAAAAGTCCAAAAGCATTTTTGTAGCTCTCAACACGTAGAACAAGACCGCAAAATAGTCAAAAGCTCTCCGAGTAATATTTTTGAAGTTATCGAGTTTTTAATTCTCAAGACCCCAGTGGTCCCCTATAATCACGTATCTCAAAAACTAAGCAAGGTAGAGCGAAACGGACACAAATTTTGTATCAAAAACTACGAAGATTTTTAAGAAATCCAACTAGGTCTATGCCCATCGGGGTCTGGACCTATCGGGTCCGAACCCAATGGGGTCCTCAAATGTGTATGAACTAAGTTAAAAATAATAAAAATTTAGTTAACTAATTATTGGCAAAACATTTTTGCTAACTTTAGCAAAAAAATAGTGGGTTCAAAATCAGCAAATTTTCTTATAGGTTTACAAGCTTTTTTTGCTATCATTACAGTTTTTTTTTTTTGAGTTTACTAAACTTAAGAAACAATTTCTTTAGATATTTTTTTTTCACTTTTGAGGACCCCATTTGGGGACCCCATGTGACCCTAATTTTGAATCCAAATCTCTGAATTCGTGGAACTTTCAAAAGTCTACACTGAAAAAAAATAACTCTACTGAAATTAAATAAACACTGTTATTAATTTAGGTACACAAATTTTTTTGAATTTACTTCAACTTATCTTAATATAAGGTGGTTTTACTTAAAACAAAGAAAATAAACTTGAAGAAAGTACATGCAAATACTTAAAAGAGCACAAGAGTTTTCCTTAATTTGTTTTTTTTAAATTAAGTTAAATATTCTTTACGTTTATGGCGAATTGATTGCATTTAAGAGAAAAAGGGTTTATTAAAAATTTTTGTTTTACTTAAAAGAAAAAAATTTAAATTGTATGCAAAAAAAATAAATAAGTACGTAACTTACTTAAAAATAGTATAGACATTTTCAAGACCTCAAATTAAGTTAGTACTATTCTTTAATTCCAAAACGCATTTTCTTTAATTTAATCAATTTTTGTTTTAATTTAAGAAAAAAGTAATCTTTATTTTATTGATTTCATTGACTTTATTTGAATCCATATCTTCATCAGTTTAAGAAAGAATATACTTAACTTAAGGAAAAATTACTTTAGGTATTTTGGGGACCCATCTGGGGGTCCCATCTGAAAACCCCATGAGACCCTAACTTTAAATCCAAATTTCGAATTTCGCGGAATTTTCAAATGCCTATAACTCTGTAAATACTGCAGATACGAAAAAAATTCTAAAGGCATTTTTGTAGTCCTTAACTCGTAGAATATGACCGCCGAAGACCCGAAAGCCCTCCGAGTTATAGTTTTCGAGTTATTTCATGTTCAAATTTCTCAAGACCCCATTCCCATATCTCGAAAACTAAGCAAGATAGAGCGATTCTGACCAAAATTTTGGATCAAAATCAATAATGCCCCTATAATAGTGTGCGCACATACTCATGGGCGGACCCCATATATTGGGGACCGTAGGGTCCTCACATTGGGACTCCATAGGCTCCACAGAATCCGTAAGTTTAAGGAAATTTTTACTTATTTTAAAAAAAATATTTTTCCTCTGGATAAAAACAATTAAACTTATATTAAGTACAATTTTACTTACTTTTAAGATATATTTAAGTAAATGCATTACTATGTTTTAGGAAAAAATATACTTTGAAGAAGAATTAATATCTTTGGAGCCCTCGCATACCCTCCTTTTTTTAAATTAAGTGCAACATGCTTTAAAAATGGTAAAAAAATTTTTCAGTGTATAACTCTGCAAATACACTAAAAAAAGACTTAACTTAACCTCTGGAAAATTTTTCTTCAAAACAGTCTATAAATTTTACAAACATTTAATTAAATTTTACTAAAAGCTGGGAAATTTTTTTTACTGTTAGGAAAAACTTTAGTTCATGGAATTCCCTAATACATGGAAAAAACTCTTACCGCCAAAGATATTTTCCCAAAATAGATGAAAAAAAATCTTTATTTTAAGATATATTCCTCTCTTTTAGTTTTAAGGCGTAACTTACCACCAATTAGTTCATCATATTTAACTACTTTAATTTGGGACGTTTTCCACTATTTAAGTAAATTTTTCACAACTTGGTATTGATTTATTGATTAAATTTTTGTTCATGCATACTTGTGGAATTCCCATTTGGTTAAATATTTGAAGTACACTCAAAAAAATAAACTGGTAAAACGCCTGGTAAAATGCCTTGTAATCCCGTTCTACCAATATTTAACAATTTTCCTTGTTTTTTAACAAAAATCTTATACTTTGCTCAAACGAGAACTACAGATTTATTAATAATTTTACAAGTTTATTTTCGTAATTGTATTCTACCATTTTGGAAAGTTATTTTACAAAAAAAAAAAAACTGCAATTTTACAACAAAGTTTTTATTACGAGGATTCTAGTTGAATTACAAAAATAAACTGTTATGTTACAAAAATTATGTTATACGAGGTTTATGTTGTTTAACACAAACAAAAACATATTTTTTTTGTATTTTTTTTTTTATTGAAAAATATTTAAAAAATAGTTGACAAAGTTTTAAAAAAATTTATTACGAGGATTCTAGTTAATTTACGAAAAAAAAACAGTTATTTTACAATAATGATTTTTTTACGAAGATTTATGTTGTTTAACAAAAAAAATTGTAAATTCACCATTTTGGTTTGTAAATTTACCATTTTGGTTTGTAAATTTACCATTTTGGTTTGCAAATTTAACATTTTTTTAAACATATTTACGATTTTTTCTTGTAAGTTTACCATTTTTTTATTTTACCGGTTTTAAAACAATATTTTTAACAATAAAATTTGTTATTATACCAATTTTTTGCGCATTCAAAATTACGAGGAAATTCTCGTAATTTTAGGAGAATTTTACCTACCTCCTATTTTACGAGAATAGCCTCGTAAAATCACGAGATTTTTTGGTAACTTTACAAGAATTTTTTTTTGAGTGTACATTAGAGTGTCCCTTATTTTGGAAATGTTGGAAATGTTGGGACGGTACCCCCTCATTTTTTTCCATTTGACAAAAAAATAACTCGGGAAAAATTTTACGCTCCAACGACCACGCCTTCTACGCGACGGGGCTTCAAAGAGCGGGGCCTCAAAAATCATTTTTCCATACATCATTCCATTTTTTTTGATTTTTAATTCTTTTGTTGTTAATTATAATACAACTTGGTTAGCTTATTCACGACAATAAATTTGATTTTGGTGGGATAAGGCTTCGTGGTTTAAAAAAAAATTTTAGAGCAGTTGGGGTTCTACAGTAAAAATTTTTTAAAAAAAAATATTTTTTTTTAGTTTTGACAAGCAACGGTTTTAGTTGTAATGTTGCTTTTAATGATATAAATTCATAAATAATAAGGCTGAAAGCCTTATCCCACCAAAATCAAATTTGAAGGCGTACACTGAAAAAAATAACTATACTGAAATTAAATAAACACTGTTATTAATTTAAGTACACAATTTTTTTTATAATTTACTTCAACTTAACTTAATATAAGGTGGTTTTACTTAAAACAAAAAAAAAATAAACTTGAAGATAGTACATGCAAATACTTAAAAAAGCACAAAAGTTTTCCTTAATTTGTTTTTTTAAATTAAGTTAAATATTCTTTACATTAATGGCGAATTGATTGCATTTAAGAAAAAAAGGGTTTATTAAAAAATTTTGTTTTACTTAAAAGAAAAAAATTTAAATTGTGTGCAAAAAAAATAAATAAGTACGTAACTTACTTAAAAATAGTATAGACATTTTGAAGACATTGAATCAAATAAGTACTAATCTTTAATTCCAAAACGCATTTTCTTTAATTTAATCAATTTTTGTTTTAAGTTAAGAAAAAAGTAACCTTTATTTTATTGATTTCATTGACTTTATTTGAATCCATATCTTCATCAGTTTAAGAAAGAATTGACTTAACTTAAGAAAAAAATACTTGAGGTATTTTGGTGACCCCATCTGGGGGCCCCATCTAAAGACCCCATGAGACCCTAACTTTAAATCCAAATTTCGATTTTCGCGGAATTTTCAAATGCCTATAACTCTGCAAATACTGCAGATACGAAAAAAATTCTAAAGGCATTTTTGTAGTCCTTAACTTGTAGAATATGACAGCCGAAAACCCGAAAGCTCTTCGCGTTATAGTTTTCGAGTTATTTCATGATCAAATTTCTCAAGACCCCATTCCCAGATCTCGAAAACTAAGCCAGACAGAGCGATTCTGATCAAAATTTTGGATCAAAATCAATAGTGACCCTATAATAGTGTACGCACATACTCATGGGCGGACCCCATATATGGGGGCCCATAGGGTCCTCACATTGGGACTCCATAGGGTCAACAGAATCCGCAAATTTAAGGAAATTTTTACTTATTTTAAAAAAATATTTTTCATCTGGATAAATACAATTAAACTTATATTAAGTACAATTTTACTTACTTTTAAGATATATTTAAGTAAATGCATTACTATGTTTTAGGAAAAAATATACTTGGAAGAAGAATTAATATCTTTGGAGCCCTCGCATACCCTTCTTTTTTTAAATTAAATTCAACATGCTTTAAAAATGGTAAAAATTTTTTTCAGTGTACTTACGATTTAAAACATTTTTTGCGTAGAAAATTCTCAAATTTTAAGACATTTTTTGTAGAGAAAAACTCTATAACTCTGAGAAATTTTTCATATACAAAAATTCTCAGATTATAAGACATTTTTCGTATAGAATCAATCTTAGATTCTAAGACATTTTTCGCGCAAAAAAACTTTCAGATTCTAAGAAAAAGTTGTTTGATTTTGAGACATTTTGCTTACAGAAAAATTCTCAATTTCAGAAACATTTTTCGTACACTGAAAACAAATTTTACCATTTTTAAAGCATGTTGAACTTAATTTAAAAAAAGAAGGGTATGCGAGGGCTCCAAAGATATTAATTCTTCTTCCAAGTATATTTTTTCCTAAAACATAGTAATGCATTTACTTAAATATATCTTAAAAGTAAGTAAAATTGTACTTAATATAAGTTTAATTGTTTTTATCCAGAGGAAAAATATTTTTTTAAAATAAGAAAAAATTTATTTAAACTTACGGATACTGTGGACCCTATGGAGTCCCAATGTGAGGACCCTACGGTCCCCCAATATATGGGGTCCGCCCATGAGTATGCGCGTAAACTATTATAGGGTCACTATTGATTTTTATCCAAATTGTTGGTCAGAATCGCTCTATCTTGATTAGTTTTCGAGATATGGGAAAGGGGTCTTGAGAAATTTCATCATGAAATAACTCGAAAACTATAACTCGGAGGGCTTTCAGGTCTTCGGCGGTCATATTCTACGAGTTAAGGACTACAAAAATTTCTTTGGAATTTTTTTCGTATCTGCAGTATTTGCAAAGTTATAGGCATTTGAAAATTCCGCGAAAATCGAAATTTGGATTTAAAGTTAGGGTCTCATGGGGTCTCCAGATGGGCCCCAGATGGGGTCCCCAAAATACCTAAAGTATTTTTTCCTTAAGTATAGTAAAAGATAAAGATTACTTTTTTCTTAAATTAAAACCAAAATTGATTAAATTAAAGAAAATGCGTTTTGGAATTAAATATTAGAACTTGTTTGATTCAAGGTGAAAGTGTCTATACTATTTTTAAGTAAGTTACGTACTTATTTATTTTTTTGCACACAATTTTAATTTTTTTCTTTTAAGTAAAACAAAATTTTTTAATAAACACTTTTTTTCTTAAATGCAATCAATTCGTCATAAATGTAAAGAATATTTAACTTAATTTAAAAAAACAAATTAAAGAAAACTTTTGTGCTTTTTTTAGTATTTGCATGTATAGGGTGTTTTTTTTAGAGGTTCACAACTTTGAGTTGGTAATACTGCTTTATTTTACAACCGATTTAACAGCTGATGGTTTGTTTTTGTTAAGTATGGTTTGACATTTTATCATGCAAAAACTTACATAAGAGCAACGCTCGCACATAGTCGAAATTTACTATCAAAAAATGATTCTGTTTATCAAACTTCAACTTTATTCAAATATCCTGTTAATTAGCTACAAAGATCATTTGATTTAAGCCCATTGGACTATTTTCTTTGGGGATATGTAAAGTAACTCGTCTATTCCGATAAATTAGTGACAATTAAACACCTGGAAATCAACATTCGACGAGTTATTGGTGAAATTCAAAATTTGGCTGCAAATTATGTCAAAATTGTGTGAAAATGGAGGTTTAGATTACTCCACGTACGAGCCATTCGAGGTGGCGATATGTTCCCAAATCATTTTTAAACATTAATGTCATAAAATGATCTATCCAATAAAGTTAGTTTCATTGATATTAAAAATATTTTACTTACTTTATTTTAATTTAAAGTTCGGTAACAGTAAAAAAAACACCCTATACTATCTTCAAGTTTATTTTCTTTGTTTTAAGTAAAACCACCTTATATTAAGATAAGTTGAAATAAATTAAAAAAAAATGTATACTTAAATTAATTACAGTGTTTATTTAATTTCAGTATAGTTATTTTTTTCAGTTTATCTAGAAAACTAAGTAAGATAGAACGAATTTCACCAAAATTTTGAATCAAAATCAATAGTTACCCCATAAGAGTGTGCGTAGACATCACATATTGGGGCCCCATAGGGTCCTCACATTGGAACCCCATAGGGGCAAAATAACACTTAAATTTAAGAAAATTTGTACTTATTTTAAAAAATATTTTTCCTCTGGATAAATACAAATAAACTTATATTTAGTACAATTATACTTGTTTTTAAGATACATTTTAGTTAATGCTTTACTATTTTTTTAGGAAAAAATGTACTTGTAATAAGAAATAATCTATTTGGAACCCACGCAAGACCGACTTTACTTAAATTTAAGTAAATGTGCTTTGAATTTAGTCTATTTTTTTTAGTATGAAATCTTGCTTTTTCACGACAATCAAAATTGTATTGTATAATAAATTTAGCAATTTCACTATAATTCGTCGCGTTACAATTTTTTTATTCTTTTTATATGGAGTTTAACAATTTTTTCCCGTGAAAATGAACTGAGTACTATGCCAAACAACTAAAAATGTTTCTGGTTATCAAAATTCGGTTTTTATAATCGAGTTCCAACTAAACATTTTTCTGTGTGCAAGGTCGAAAACATCGTAAATTTTTTTAGTTCCCGAAATATGATTTAAAGATGATTTACTTTAAAACCATGCCCACCTATTTTTCTAAGCCAAGAAATGGATAACATTTTATCAGAGATTACATTCAAATCGATACGAAACAACACTGAAAAATTATATAAAAAAACAAAAACTTTGAAAATTATTTCTTAAATTTAAAAATGTAAAGCATTCTAAGCGCATACAAGTTTAAATTTTAAAATCAATATCCAAACAATTTTCCTTTCACAGCACGATTTCAACAATAAAACAATACCATTAAAATTACACAGTGTAATTAACATTAGAACATGAATTTTTACAAAAAAAAAAAAAAAAAACGAAAAAAACTGCAGGAAATAAAACATGATTAAAACATTATTTAAAACAAATTGTCACTTTTGGCTTGTGAATATGAAACCCGTTATTAAATATTCCGACTGGTAAAATAATAAAAATTGAGAAAAGTACAAAAAAAAAAAAAACAGAACTTTGCATGAACAATTAACATTAAATATAACAATAGACTGTTTTTATCAGCAATACAGTCGAATTTCGATTAAACCATTTTTTTTCTCTATTACTTCAAATTAGGGCTTCCAATCGGGATTGGTTTTTCTGAATCCCGGGATTCGGGATTGCAGAAAAATTTTCGGGATCCCGGGATTTTCGGGATATTTTGAATCCCGGGATTCACGGGATTTTTTGGAAATTTTCGGGATTTTTCGGGATTTTCAAAAATTTTTAGTATTTTTTGCCACTTTAACAAATTCACGCGTTCGCACAAATTAGAAAAGTTTTGTTGATGTTGTGAACTTCAAAAAAAGATAGGGATTCCTCCTGTGAAGAATATCCGTATTAGGTTATCTTTCGTCGTGGCTCATCGTTATCAACTTTTAGTAAGCGTGAGTTGAAAAAAAAATAAATGAATTTCCAAATTTTTGCATAAGTGATTAATTTTTTGCTAATTTTTTTATTTTTTTTTAAATTTATTTGATTTTTTTTTTAATTTATTTGTTTTTTTTTTTTTTTTCTTGCAAACAAAAATATTTGTTTTTTTTTTTAAATGTTTTTTTGGTAAAAAATGTGTTAGCGAGAGTGCGAAAGTAGAGTTTGCATGACTCACGCGTGAGCGTAAATGACAAGTGAGTGATTCCATTATTGTTTGCGTGAGCGTGACTGAGTGTGAGACCCACTTACGCCTTTTAGTAAAACATAAAATTAAAAATGTTTACAACTTAAGGAGTTAAGATGTGTCAAAAGCCATTTACGGCAATATTCTTCTTGTAAGAGTAAAATGAATAAATATAAAAGCCCTTATGTCGAACCACCACTAGTTTTTAGAATTTCTTAACATTTCGCAAACGTTTCACCTTTTTCTATAACAAAAACATGGTACCTGACGGAACTTTTGTCGATTTTTTTTATTTTGTTTCACAAAATTCATATTTTATTCAAATTATTTAAAAAAAATCTAAAAATAATAAAAAATATTGAAAAAAAAAAAAAAAAAAATCGGGATCCCGAAAATCCCGGGATTGAAAATCAGAAATCCCGAGATTCGGGATTTGCCTAATCCCGAAAATCCCGGGATTTCCGGATCGGGATATCCCGATTGGAAGCCCTACTTCAAATTTAACAAATAATCAAATTCGTCAAAAGCAGTCTTCCGAAATCAAAATATATGAACTTTATATAGGAGGCATTCCACACCAAATGTTCAGCAAGAAAAATTGTGTCGTGTCAATATGAAACCATTTGCAAAGCATTCGCTCTTAGGGTAATATTAAATAACAAAAATAAAATGTAGCCCCCCGAGTAAAAATAAGTTATATGACGCAATATTTAATTATATATGAACAGTAGGGTGGGTCGATGAAATGCATATTTGCGAATCTCGTTGACTAATAGAAAAAACTCGACGTGCATTTTCGAGCTGATAACGGGAAAAATCATGAAAAAATTTTAGGAGGGTACTTTTAGGCCTCTACAAGCGGTTTTAGTTCGCGGTTTTTGGAAAAAAAAATTTTTAAATTTTTTAAAAATATTTAAAAAATTAAGTAAAATAATGCTTATTACGAAACAAGTTCCAAAAAAAAATTATCTCGCCAATTTTAGCCCGTGGATGCATTTTTATACCTACACTGAAAAAAAATTTACCAATTTTAAAGCATGTTGAACTTAATTTAAAAAAAGGAGGGTATGCGAGGGCTCCAAAGATATTAATTCTTCTTCCAAGTATATTTTTTCCAAAACCATAGTAATGCATTTACTTAAATATATCTTAAAAGTAAGTAAAATTTTACTTAATATAAGTTAAATTGTTTTTATCCAGAGGAAAAATATTTTTTTTAAAATAAGTAAAAATTTCCTTAAAATTACGGATTCTGTGGACCCTATGGAGTCCCAATGTGAGGACCCTACGGGCCCCCAATATATGGGGTCCGCCCATGAGTATGTGCATACACTATTATAGGGTCACTAATGATTTTGATCCAAAATTTTGGTCAGAATCGCTCTATCTTGCTTAGTTTTCGAGATATGGAAATGGGGTCTTGAGAAATTTGATCATGAAATAACTCGAAAACTATAACTCGGAGGGCTTTCGGGTCTTCGGCGGTCATATTCTACAAGTTAAGGACTACAAAAATGTCTTTAGAATTTTTTTCGTATCTGCAATATTTGCAGAGTTATAGGCATTTGAAAATTCCGCGAAAATCGAAATTTGGATTTAAAGTTGGGGTCTCATGGGGTCTCCAGATGGGGCCCCCAGATGGGGTCCCCAAAGTACCTAATGTAATTTTAATTTTTCCTTACGTTAAGTAAATTCTTTCTTAAACTGATGAAGATATGGATTAAAATAAAGTCAATGAAATCAATAAAATAAAGATTACTTTTTTCTTGAATTAAAACAAGAATGGATTAAATTAAAGAAAATGCGTTTTGGAATTAAAGATTAGTACTTATTTGATTCAATGTCTTGAAAATGTCTATACTATTTTTAAGTAAGTTACATACTTATTTATTTTTTTTGCTCACAATGTAAATTTTTTTCTTTTAAGTAATACAAAATTTTTTAATAAACCCTTGTTTTCTTAAATGCAATCAATTCGCCATAAATGTAAAGAATATTTAACTTAATTTAAAAAAAAAAACAAATTAAGGAAAACTTTTGTGTTTTTTTAAGTATTTGCATGTACTATCTTCAAGTTTATTTTCTTTGTTTTAAGTACAACCACCTTATATTAAGATAAGTTGAAGTAAATTCCAAAAAAAAATGTTTACTTAAATTAATAACAGTGTTTATTTAATTTCAGTATAGTTATTTTTATCAGTGTAGGAAATTTCGATTTATATATATAAAAAAAAATATTTTTATTTCATAATAGCACTCAAATGGTGCATAAGGCCGATTTAAGAACATGAATGATAAAAAAAAAAAATTCCACAAGTGCAAAAAATTCGCAAATTACAAAAAAAATTAAAAATGGGTATCAAAATTTTGGTAAAATAAAGCGTTTTAAAAAAATGATAAAAAATAAAACAAATTGGCGGCTATTTATAACAATCCGCAAGTGCAGAAAATTCGCAAGTACCACAAAAAATTAAAAAGATGGAAAAATGGGTATCAAATTTTATGTTTCAAAACAACTTGTAAGTATATTTTACCAATACTTTGATACCCATTTTTCCATTTTTTAATTTTTTTTTGGTACTTGCGAATTTTTTGCACTTGCGGATTGTTATAAATAGCCGCCTATTTGTTTTGTTTTTTATCATTTTCTTAAAACGCTTTATTTTACCAAAATTTTGATACCCATTTTTAATTTTTTTGTAATTTGCGAATTTTTTGCACTTGTGGATTGCTATAAATACCCGCATTTTTTTATTTTTATCATTCATGTTCTTAAATCGGCCTAATGCACCATTTGAGTGCTATTATGAAATAAAAAATATTTGTTTTTATAAATATAAATCGAACTTTCCTGGGTATAAAAATGCATCCACGGGCTAAAATTGGCGAGATAAATTTTTTTTGGAACTTGTTTCGTAATAAGCATTATTTTGCTTAATTTTTAAAAAATTAAAAAAAATATATTTTTTCCAAAAACCGCGAACTAAAACCGCTTGTAGAGGCCTAAAAGTACCCTCCTAAAATTTTTTCATGATTTTTCCCGTTATCAGCTCGAAAATGCACGTCGAGTTTTTGCTATTAGTTAACGAGATTCGCAAATATGCATTTCAACGACCCACCCTAATGAACAGGTATGCTTTTATGTAAATCCATATTAATTTTGATCCGAAAATTGGCGGATCGAATATTATACGATTATATCAAATTCTATTATTTTTGATAAAATAATACCAAATTTGATTAAGTTTGATCCCAAAAATGGGTCTATCTAATTGTATTAAATCATATCTTATCTGTTAAAATTAGATAAATTTTTATATAATTAGATGAAATCTGGTGAATTTTTTTGGAATTTTAAACGAGAAATTAGAAATTATTTTATCAGATTGGATACATTATCAATTAGAAGAGTTTTTTTGCATTCTTCAGAATTTTTCGGGACTTAGCAAATTATTAAAAATTTGTAATTTTTTTCTAAAATCATTTTTAAGGGATTTAAAAATTCCAAAAAATGTTTGTGTATTAGAAAATTTAAAAACATTTTTTCGGAACTTAAACATTTTTCAAAAAAATAAAATTTCTCCTAAAAACATTTTTAATGATTTTTTTACTCCAAATGACTTTTTTATTCCGGGACTTTGGAAAATTTTCATTAAATTTTTTAGGACTTGAAAATTTTTTAATTTTTATTTAATTGTCCGGGACTTAGAAAATTTTGAAAATTTTTTTCGGGATATAATTATAAATAAAATCATATATCTTTTTATCTGCCATATCTAAAAATTCCCGACATTATATGTCATATCTAATTTCATATAGATCGGTATGTAAATAGATATGAATATGTATGTTATTATATTAAAAAATAAGGAAAAATACAATGCTATATATAAACTTATATGTCCATATCAAAGTTCATGCATAACCATATATAAATATAAATAATTATATAATAGCATATATGATTATATCAGATCTTTTTTACTCGGGTTAGTATATTTACTTCAATATTTATACAAATTAAATGAAACACAGTAAAGTCTTTAAGACAAAAGGTTTTTATAGATTTTTGTATGGGCTATCGATTAACAAAATAAAAATTGGAACATTTTCAGAAGAAGTTCTGAATTTTTCAAATTTAAACTTAAACTTTATTTATCAAAAAACATGCCGCAATTTTATTTTTTTTTTAATTTAAAAAAAAAGTTAAAGTGCCTTTCTATCTGTTCTGAAATTTTCAGAGATGGGTTTTACATTGTTTTCGACAATCAAATTTTAAAGATTGTAATACGCAAATTTTATACAATAATGGTGTATTAAACGTGTGCGTATGAGTAATAATAACACTTAAACAATATTTAAAATAGAGATGGGATCGTAAATGAGTTTTTAATAACGATTACGCACGCTCATGAAAGAAAAAATTTAGTCATGCACGATATTTTATTTTGCTCACGCCCATTCACGCCCACGTTACTAGAAAAAATAAGTCAGGTCACGATGTTCACGTGAGCGTGAGTAAAATAAAATATCATGCGCGAATATTTTTTTTTTCTTTCATTAGCGTGCGCGATCGTAACTAAAAACTCACTCACGCTCCCATCGATTCTTAAAATATTTTTTAAGTATTGATATTACTCATACGCACACGTTTTATACACCATTATTGTATAAAATTAGCGTATTACAATCTTTAACATTTGATTTCTCGAAAACAGGGTAAAACACATTTCTCAAAATTTCAAATTTACTCTTGACTTTGATCCAAAATTTTGGTCAGAATCGCTCTATCTTGTCTGGTTTTCGAGATATGGGAATGGGGTCTTGAGAATGGGTTCTTGATCTTGAAATAACTCGAAAACTGTAACTCGGAGGGCTTTCGGGTCTTCGGCGGTCATATTCTACGAGTTAAGGACTACAAAAATGCTTTAAGATTTTTTTTTGTATTTGCAGAGTTATAGGCATTTGAAAATTCCGCGAAAACCGAAATTTGGATTTAAAGTAAGGGTCTCATGGGGTCTCCAGATGGGCCCCCAGATGGGGTCCCCAAAATACCTATAGTATTTTTTCCTTTAGTTAAGTAAATTCTTTCTTAAACTGATGAAGATATGGATTCAAATAAAGTCAATGAAATCAATACAATAAAGATTACTTTTTTTCTTAAATTAAAACAAAAATTGATCAAGTTAAAGAAAATGCGTTTTGGAATTAGAGATTAGTACTTACTTGATTTAAGGTCTTGAAAATGTCTATACTATTTTTTAGTAAGTTACATACTTATTTATTTTTTTTGCACACAATTTAAATTTTTTTCTTTTAAGTAAAACAAAATTTTTTGATAAACCCTTTTTTTCTTAAATGCAATCAATTCGCCATAAATGTAAAGAATATTTAACTTAATTTAAAAAAACAAATTAAGGAAAACTTTTGTTCTTTTTTAAGAATTTGCATGTACTATCTTCAAGTTTATTATCTTTGTTTTAAGTAAAACCACCTTATATTAGATAAGTTGAAGTAAAGTCAAAAAAAATTGTTTACTTAAATTAATAACAGTATTTATTTAATTTCAGTATAGTTATTTTTTTCGGTGCAAAAATAGTTAAAAATTAACAAATTCTGAATAATTTTTATTAAAAAATAAAAATTGTTTTATTCGACCTTTAAAATATTATATTTTGAGGATGTTTATTCTGGCTCGAGGTTATTATTTTCTTTACTAATTAAAACCATGATATTCTTATAGCATAATTTTCAAGAAAATTGTTTTTTTGTTTTAAATTTATTTATGTTGGTCATTTTTGCAAGACTTAATCGACACGTGTTTCGGAATTTGTCAAGATTCCATTGTCAAGATGATTTAGCAAAAATAGAAACGATTTACTAAAAAGTAGCAAACGAGTCTAATGACAAATCGTTTGTGCACAAACTAGAATATTAATACATATTCGCCTCTATTCACAATGAGAATTAGAAAGGCGAGGAAATTGTACCATACTAATAACGCAACGATTGTCAATAACCAACAAAAATATTTAAAACAATTTTACATACGATAGTCCATTGGACTACAACAATATGTTATTTGTGTTGTAATTTTTATTGTGTTGTAATTTTCTTGAAAATTATGCTATGAGAATATCATGGTTTTAATTAGTAAAGAAAATAATGACCTCGAGCCAGAATAAACATCCTCAAAATATAATATTTTAAAGGTCGAATAAAACAATTTTTATTTTTTAATAAAAATTAATCAGAATTTGAACATAATGGTTGGCACGCCATGTGATGAATAACCCTAATATGGAGTATTTCTCACAACAACAACACAAATAACATATTGTTGTAGTCCAATGGACTATCGTATGTAAAATTGTTGTAAATATTTTTGTTGGTTATTGACAATCGTTGCCTTATTAGTATGGTACAATTTCTTCGTCTTTCTAATTCTCATTGTGAATAGAGGCGAATATGTATTAATATTCTAGTTTGTGCACAAACGATTTGTCATTAGACTCGTTTGCTACTTTATAGTAAATCGTTTCTATTTTTGATAAATAATCTTGACAATGGAATCTTGAAATCAAATTCCGAAACACGTGTCGATTAAGTCTTGCAAAAATGACCAACATAAATAAATTTAAAACAAAAAAACAATTTTCTTGAAAATTATGCTATGAGAATATCATGGCTTTAATTAGTAAAGAAAATAATGACCTCGAGCCAGAATAAACATCCTCAAAAAGTTAAAAATTAACTTTAAAGCGGACTTTAATGACCGAAAACCATACAGTTTTTACTGTAGAAAAGTACGTTTTTGCAAAAAAAAAAAAAATGCGATTTCCAAAAAATTGATTAAAGCACCTCATTTCACACATACATTCATTTGTAATTTTTATTTAATAGTTACTTTTCTTATAAGATAATTGGTAGTGGACTGTGTATGAAAATTGTATGAAAATTTGCGTTAATTTGGGTAATTAACAATTTATTTTTAAACATTGCATGTGACAGCAGAACTACATATGTGCATTATAAAAATATGTAAGAACATTTTAGTCGATAAAGGCAAACGAAACGATGTCGTACACTTTCACTGTATTTATGATGCCCTCCAATTTTACATAAAATATCGAAATATTTACTGCACTTAAACAATTTTTTGATTTTTTTTTTTTAAAAGATTTAGCAAACTGGGACAGCTTTAATCAGCTGATTTTTTCATATGACTCAAACTCGATGTAATTTGAGCAGAATTTTCTTTTAAATTCTGCAGATTGCTCAGATTTTTTTGCTGGGATCAGCAGAGTTTTTTGATGTTGTTGACAGATTTCTGCGCTGATTTAACTAAGATAATCAAGACAGATATTCAGCAAACTGCGTCTGCTTAAAGCAGCAGATATCTCATATGGCTCAAAATGTGTGTAATTTCATTATCTCGCCTGAGAGCGCCTTATGCATTAGAGGGTTAAAGTTTAGTCTACTCCAAATAAAATTATTTAATCAATTGCTCATTATAATATCATAAATTTAATTTTACAAAACATTGTTAAATCGAGATTTTTGTTCAAAATGTTACTAATCGTACACTAAAAAAAATAACTAAACTGAAATTAAATAAACACTGTTATTAATTTAATTTTTTTTTGAATTTACTTCAACTTATCTTAATATAAGGTGGTTTTACTTAAAACGAAGAAAATAAACTTGATGATAGTACATGGAAATACTTAAAAAAGCACAAAAGTTTTCCTTAATTTGTTTTTATAAATTAAGTTAAATATTCTTTACATTTATGGCGCCTTGATTGAATGTAAGAAAAAAAGGGTTTATTTGTTTTACTTAAAAGAAAAAAATTTAAGGTGTGTGCAAAAAAAAAATAAATAAGTACGTAACTTACTTCAAAATAGTATAGACATTTTCAAGACCTTAAATAAAATAAGTACCAATCTTTAATTCCAAAACGCATTTTCCTTAATTTAATAAATTTTTGTTATAATTTGAGAAAAAAGTAATCTTTGTTTTATTGATTTCATTGACTTTATTTGAATCAATATCTTCATCAGTTTGAGAAGGAATTTACTTAACTTAAGGAAAAAATACTTTAGGCATTTTGGGGACCCCACCTGGGGGCCCCATCTGGGGACCCCATATGACCCAAACTTTAAATCCAAATTTCGATTTTTGCGGAATTTTCAAATGCCTATAACTCTGCAAATACTGCAGATACGAAAAAATTCTAAAGACATTTTAGTAGTTCTTAACTTGAAGAATATGACCGCTGAAGACCCGAAAGCCTTCCAATTTATAGTTTTCGAGTTATTTCTCAAGACCCCATTCCCATATTTCGAAGACTAAGCAAGATAGAGCGATTCTGACCAAAATTTTGGATCCAAATCAATAGTGACCCTATAATAGTGTACGTACATACTCATGGACCTCACATTGGGAGGCCCATCCTCACATTGGGACTCCATAGGGTCTACAGAATCCGTAAGCTTAAGGGAATTTTTACTTATATTAAACAAATTTTTTCCTCTGGATAAAAACAATTAAACTTATATTAAGTACAATTTTACTTACTTTCAAGATATATTTAATTAAATGCATTACTATGTTTTAGGAAAAAATATACTTGGAAGAAGAATTAATATCTTTGGAGCCTTCGCATCCCCTTTTTTTTATACCCTCCACTCTAGTGATAGAGGGTATATATAAGGTTGTCATTCCGTTTGTAACACCAGGAAATATTGGTCTAACAAGGGAAGTATCTCAACCCTTATGAACCGATTTGCATGAAACGTAAAATATATATAAAGGAGACAATTCTAAGGTCGGGGTGTCTCGGCTTATCGGCCATATCGGGGATTTAGGGGTTCAAAACATAGGTCAAAAAATGGTGAAAAAACCCGTTTTTTGGATTTTTCAACCATTTCTTTCTAAGAAACTATATGATGTTTACATATGAGAACAAAGGTTTTTTTAATGCCTATCCAACTGTGGCATAACCTTGTAAAAGTTTGGCTTCGTTAAATACTTTTTTCATGAAAATGTATAAATTTTGGGGGGTTTTTATATGACGACATAGGCCTACGATTTCCATATGAATACGAAATAATCTTTATTAAATTTAAGTCGACACGTATTTTTGTTCTAAACGATATTCTAGTTAGTTCGGGAGTTATCGAAATTTTCCCGGAGGTCCACATTGTTTCATAAGGGGACAACGAAATTTTTAAACACTGATATGGCCGATAAGCCGAGACACCCCAACCTTAAAATCGTCTCTTTTATATATATTTTAAGTTTCAGGCAAATCGGTTCATAAGGGTTGAGATACTTCCCTTGTAAGACCCCATAAAGCAATGGTTCCCAACCTTTGATTCTCGCCCCACTGGGGGGCAATTTGAATGCTTCAGGGGGCAACGAGCAAATTTTTTAAATTTTTTTTTGTTAATTAAACTAAATTGATTGCTGAAAACTTTTTCATAAACTTTGTTTAAACTATGATTTTAACAAAAAGTTTGCTTAACCACGAGTAAATTTTGAATTTTAAAACAAATTTAAAAAATTAACAAATTTTTCGTGGGTGTAGGGGGGACATTATAGATTTTTTAACTTAAAAGTGGGGCATGGTGCAAAAAAGGTTGGGAACCATTGCCATAAAGTATATATATTCATGATCCTCGATCGATTTTAAGACGATCTAGCGATGTCCGTCCGTCCGTCTGTCCGTCTGTCTGTCTGTTGAAAACACGCTAACTTTTTAAAGACTTTACGGAGGCTCCTGAAGTTTGGCATTTATGTTGGGCATTTACCTGGTCAGGTTGGTATTGCAATCCAGCGAAATCGGTCCAGTGGTTCAAAAGTTATGAACAAAAGACTGAAATTCGGCAAGGGTTTTTTTTTACGAAATAAAACACGCGGTAACTTTCAAACGACAATTCTGAGAGTGCTGAAATATGGCATATATATTTATCGTTTTTCTGTCCCAGTTCCTTTCAAATCTCAGCCAAATCGGTCAAGTGGTTCAAAAGTTATAAGCAAAATCCTGAATTTCAAATTGGTTTCACCTAAAATTAACGTGTTGAAAAATCCGAGTTTTAAAAAAACAAGCTTTAAAAACAATGATAAGCCCCAAAATTACTTTACAGAGTATTTTTGTCACACAGAAATATTTTTACACTAAAAAAAAAAATACACTCGAAAAAAATTTTTCACTCAAAAAAAAATTTTGTAAATTATTTTTTTTTTTTACAAAAATGACAAAAAAAATTTTTTACTCAAAATAAAATATTTCTAATTAATTTGTTTTACATTAAAAAATTTACTATCCTTTAAAAAGGGCATTGTGGACCCTCCATTCATAGATTCGGCCAAGTCGAATTTAACTTTTATACTTGTTTGAATTAAGTTCAAAATGCTTTAAAAATGGTAATTTCTTTCGCAGTGTAGCTGTTGTAAGAGTTAAATAGTTTTCAGAGGCGTTCTTTTAAACTGATCAGAATGGTCGCTTATAAACTTTTCATATAATATTTCTAATATATTCCGTAGAGTTTTCTGAAATTTACCCCAGTTTCTGTAATAGTTTCTGTAATACGAATGGCATTCGTTCGCGACGAATTTGTGTGTATTTTGTTATTGTAACAAAAACAAAATACATGCAAATTCATCGCAGACGAATGGCGTTCGCATTACAGTAACTGGGGGTAAATCCATTCATCCCATTCAAAAATATTGTATACAACTCTATGTATATGAATATATTTTTTACTTCAACTTATTTTTGTTTTACTTAACAGCACATTAAGAATTACCATGTTTGACATAATCTACATATTTGGGTAATAGTAATTAGCAAATTTTTAACATTAGAACTCTTGACTCTGTGTAAGTAAACAGTCATAAAAAAATGTGCGTACTCAAGTACTTGTTTTTATACACATTACTTTCAATAGAGTGGATTGAAAAATAAAAAAACAAATTAATATTTTGTTTTAGAAAATTTAGTAAATTTTGAAAACGCTGGAATGGCTCGTAGATGTATATGTGAAAAGTATCCTCGCATAGGCGCCTTGGCGTGGCGTTCAAAACAACGTTTTTCAATATTTTATGAAACAAGATCTCAAAATATAGTAGTTTATTTTGTTTTTTTTTTTTCATTGAATACATCTCAAGTACAGATCTAATCACTGACACAAATTTTTTTGTATCTTTATTTTTAAGACATATTTCTTAAAAAACCATTTAGTTGAAGTTAAGTTAAAATTTACTAAAAAACACATAATTTTCTCTTCTGTGAATTGAGGAAGTGAACTTCTTAGAATTTAGTTAATGACTTCTAAGAATTTAGTAAATAACTTCTTAGAATTTAGTTAAAAATTCAAAATGGCGATAACTCGAAAACTAAGCGAGATAGAGCGAAACGGAAGAAATTTTCAAAAGAAAGTCTACAAAAATATGGAATAGCCTAGCTCTGCATATCTGTCGGGGTCTCAAATTTTAGATACACTAAAAAAAATAAATATACACTGAAAAAAAAATTTACAATTTTTAAAGCATGTTGAACTTAATTTAAAAAAAGGAGGGTATGCGAGGGCTCCAAAGATATTAATTCTTCTTCCAAGTATATTTTTTCCTAAAACATAGAAATGCATTTACTCAAATATATATTAAAAGTAAGTAAAATTGTACTTAATATAAGTTTAATTGTTTTTATCGAGAGGAAAAATATTTTTTTAAAATAAGTAAAAATTTCCTTAAAATTACGGATTCTGTGGACCCTATGGAGCCCCAATGTTAGGACCCTACGGGCCCCCAATATATGGGGTCGGCCCATGAGTATGTGCATACACTATTATAGGGTCAATAATGTTTTTGATCCAAAATTTTGGTCAGAATCGCTCTATCTTGCTTAGTTTTCGAGATATGGGAATGGGGTCTTGAGAAATTTGATCATGAAATAACTCGAAAACTATAACTCGGAGAGCTTTCGAGTCTTCAGCGGTCATATTCTACGAGTTAATTACTACAAAAATGCGTTTGGAATTTTTTTCGTATCTGCAGTATTGGCAGAGTTACAGGCATTTGAAAAATCAAAAAAAAAATCAAAATTTGAATTCAATGTTAGGGTCTCATGGGTTCTCCAGATGGGACCCCCAGATGTGGTCCCCAAAATACCTAAAGTAGTTTTTCCTTAAGTTAAATAAATTCTTTCTTAAACTGATGAAGATATGGATTCAAATACACAGAGAGAATAGTTTAGTTGTGCCAGCCAAATTTAGAGCCAACTGCATAGTTTAATAACAACAACCGAAATTTTCGGTTGCGATAACCAAAATTTGTTTTGAAAATTTAACTTCTGTTGGTTCAAATAAATTTCGGTAATAGCAACCGAAAATTTCGGTTGTTGTAATTAAACTATGCAGTTGGCTCTAAATTCAGCTGGCACAATTAAACTGTTTTCTCTGTGTAAAGTCAATGAAATCAATAAAATTAAGATTACTTTTTTCTTAAATTAAAACAAAAATTAATTTAATTAAAGAAAATGCGTTTTGGAATTAAAGATTAGTACTTATTTGATTCAAGGTCTTGAAAATGTCTATACTATTTTTAAGTAAGTTACATACTTATTTATTTTTTTTGCACACAATTTAAATTTTTTTCTTTTAAGTAAAACAACATTTTTTAATAAACCCTTTTTTTCTGAAATGCAATCAATTCGCAATAAGTGTAAAAAATATTTAACTTTATTTAAAAACAAATTAAGGAAAACTCTTGTGCTTTTTTAAGTATTTGCATGTACTACTTTCAAGTTTAAGTTCTTTGTTTTAAGTAAAACCATATTTTATTAATATAAGTTGAAGTAAATTCAAAAAAATTTGTTTACTTAAATTAATAACAGTATTTATTTAATTTCAGTATAGTTATTTTTTTCAGTGCATCTTAACATCTTAAAGAAGGCACGTTTTGGCGGTGTTCCATAAGAGTATTTGCAAAAAAAGAAAAAAAAAATACTTAATTGATGGTTAATATGTTCAAATAGGAATTCCTTATAGGAATTTCAAGGATTATATATATAATATCCCGAGTAAAAAAATTAATCTGGTCCTTTATGTAATTATATCTTAATTAATCTGGTAGCAGCTCTTAATTGATAGAATCTGATCTCAAAATTGGCTGTATCGGAAATTATCTAAAATTGTCTAATAATATCATATATGATATTGTTAGATTTAATTAGATCCGAATTTTGGTCTAATGTGGATTTGTAAAATTTTATCAAATTATATTAAAAATTATATAAATTTGATATTTCATATTAATTTTTTCAAAAAAAAATTTGGACCATAAATTTAAAAAAATAAAACAAATTTTTTTATGTAGTAATTGAATTCATTAATTTTTTTTTTCTTTTATATTTTTTTTATATTAAAATTGGAATTAGCAACAATCTTCAAAGTTTTGTTTTTTTTAATCATTTTAATTTCCCGAGTAAAAATAATTTAATATGATCTTATATACTTTTATATAGTCATATTATTTGATATATGATCATGTGTGACACTATGTATTGCAAGATAAATTTATATAATAAATTCTGATGTGGGATTTTTTTAAGATATCGCCATACATAACTATATGTTTTAACATCTGGTCCCATGCATCATTTCAAATTTCTAAGTGTTTTATATAAAATTTTATATGCCTCCATTATTTTTTAATTTTTTTAAGTGTTTTCCAAGAACATATTTTTATCGCAAATATTTTCAAAGTGTTTTATATAAAATTTCATATGACTTCATATTTTTTTATTTTTCTAAGATTTTTCCAAGCACCACTTTTTTATCACGAATATTTTCTAAGTGTTTTATATAAAATTTTATATGACTCCATCTTTTAAATTTTTTCTAAGTTTTTTCAAGGAAAATTTTTTTATCGCAAATATTTTCTAAGTGTTTTATATAAAACTAGCTGTTTTGCACCCGGCGTTGCCCGGGTTGAAAAACATATATAATCAATGAGTTATTTATTAGTCAGTTTAATTACTGCTTCGTGACTTGAGGTTTGGTCGATTTTTTCGATTTTTCTCAGCGTGGGGAACATGGTATGTATGTGTTCCTCCGTCATGGGAACAATCCTAATATTAATGTATTTCTTTAATATTTATTAATGTATTTCTTTAATGGCTTTTAAAAGGAACCTACAGTTCCCTCCTCGGTTAGCACTTTATGTGGTGAAAACTTCAATAAACACATAACTTTCACTGAAGTTCAAGTGGGAGTGGCATTTTACGCATTTAGTTAAATTTTGGTCTCATGTGACCTATAGTTCCCCTATTGGTTAGCTGGTGAAACAAATTGCAATTAAATTTGCTCAGCAGTTTTTCCACGTTCGCGGAACAGGCAGACATAACTCTCACTAAAGTACAAAGGGGCGTGCCATTATATGCCTTTTTATCAGTCGCTGTTTAATATTGCCTACAAAGTGGCGTGCCATTATACAGAAAAAAATATTTTTTAATTTAATACAAAGGGGTGCTGCATTTTAAGCCCCTTGGCCCGATCGACACGGTAAATACCATCTATGGTGAAAATTGTTTTTAAATTTGTTTCACCGTTAACGCGTGAATACGGATCCGACAAAAATAAATTGTCTATAGTTTCCGCCTCAATAAGTACTAAATAGGTGTGGTAAAAATTATAATAACATCAGGTTCGCCGTTTAAGCGTGATTACGTAAAGGCAGAATAAACTTTCAGTACATTGCAAAAGACGCTGCAGTTGATACAGACTAAAGTTCCCGCCTCTGTTAGTACTGTCTTTGGAAAATGTTTTGTTAAAATCGGCTTAGTAGTTTAAGCGTTATTAAGGAACAGACCTAATCTAATAAAATAAAAAGGGGCGTGCTATATTATTTTTTATTTAAATCGGTATAGCCGTTTAAGCATGATTACGGAACATTCCGAAAAAAGTTCAGTATAGTACAAAGGGGCGTGTCAAAGAGGCGTGACATTTTCCGCCTCTTTGTGCAAATGCGCTCTATTTATATAGTTTTCTCTTCGGTTAGTACTATCATTGGTAAAAATTTCACTAAAATCGGTTCAGCCGTTTATGCGTGATTACGGAACAGGAAGAAATAACGTTCAATGTAATACAAAGGGGCGTGCCATTTTACGCCTTATTTTTTGATCACCCTCTATTGTGGCTCATAGTTTTCGCTTCGGTTAATACTATCTGTGGTGAAAATTTCACGAAAAACAGCTCAGCCGTTTAAGCGTAATTTCGGAAAAGCAAGAAATAACTTGCAGTGTAATAAAAAGGGGCGTGACATTTTACGCCCCTTGTTTCCATCGCCCTCTATTGTGGCTCATAATTTCCGCCTCGGTTAGTACTATCTGTGGTAAAAATTTCAGTGAAATCGGTAAAATCGCTTTTCAGTGATTGCGGAACAGGCAGACATAGTTTCTGTATAGTACAAAGGGGCGTGGCATTTTACCCCCATTTTTTCCGATCGCGGATTTTTTCTATCTCTGGTGAAAATTTCATGAAAATCGATTCAGCCGTTTTTCTGTTGTTGTCGGACAGGCAGATATAGCTTTAACATGGTACAAAGGGGCGTGGCATTTTACGCCCCTTTGTCCGATCGCGGTCGCTTATGGCCTATAGTTCCGGCCTCGGTTAGTACTATCTGTGGTGAAAATTTCATGAAAATGGGTTAAGCCGTTCTTTACTTATTGCGGAACAGGCAGATATAGCTTCAGCATGGTACAAAGGGGCGTGGCATTTTACCCCCATTTTTTCCGATCGCGGATTTTTCTATCTCTGGTGAAAATTTCATGAAAATCGATTCAGCCGTTTTTCCGTTGTTGCCGGACAGGCAGATATATCCTTAACATGGTACAAAGGGGCGTGGCATTTTACGCCCCTTTGTCATCGCGGTTGCTTATGGCCTATAGCTTCCGCCTCGGTTAGTACTATCTGTGGTGAAAATTTCATGAAAATGGGTTAAGCCGTTCTTTACTTATTGCGGAACAGGCAGATATAGCTTCAGCATGGTACAAAGGGGCATGGCATTTTACGCCCCTTTGTCCGATCGCTGTCGCTTACTGCCTATAGTTCCCGCCTCGGTTAGTACTATCTGTGGTGAAAATTTCATGAAAATGGGTGAAGCCGTTCTTTACTTATTGCGGAACAGGCAGATACAGATTCAGCATGGTACAAAGGGGCGTGGCATTTTACGCTCCTTTGTCCGATCGCTGTCGCTTACTGCCTATTGTTCCCGCCTCGGTTAGTACTATCTGTGGTGAAAATTTCATGAAAATGGGTTAAGCCGTTCTTTACTTATTGCGGAACAGGCAGAACAGTCTTCAGCATGGTACAAAGGGGCGTGGCATTTTACGCCCCTTTGTCCGATCGCGGTCTCTTATGGCCTATAGTTCCCGCCTCGGTTAGTACTATCTGTGGTGAAAATTTCATGAAAATCGGTTAAGCCGTTCTTTACTTATTGCGGAACAGACAGACAGACAGACAGACAGACATTGCGGAACAGGCAGATACAGATTCAGCATGGTACAAAGGGGCGTGGCATTTTACGCTCCTTTGTCCGATCGCTGTCGCTTACTGCCTATAGTTCCCGCCTCGGTTAGTACTATCTGTGGTGAAAATTTCATGAAAATGGGTTAAGCCGTTCTTTACTTATTGCGGAACAGGCAGAACAGTCTTCAGCATGGTACAAAGGGGCGTGGCATTTTACGCCCCTTTGTCCGATCGCGGTCTCTTATGGCCTATAGTTCCCGCCTCGGTTAGTACTATCTGTGGTGAAAATTTCATGAAAATCGGTTAAGCCGTTCTTTACTTATTGCGGAACAGACAGACAGACAGACAGACAGACAGACAGACAGAAAGACAGACAGACAGACAGACAAACCAACAATCAGATTTATAATATTAATAGGGATTTTATATAACTCCATTTTTTCAAATTTTTCTAAGTTTTTTCCAAGGACAAATTTTTTTGAAAATATTTTCTAAGTGTTTTATATAAAATTTAACATGACTCCATTTTTTGAAATTTTTCCAAGTTTTTTTCAAAGAACAACTTATTTTTATTATTTTAATTTTTCAACTTTTTATTAAAAACTAAAAAAAAAACATCCGATTTATAAAATTGTATAAATTTTAATATAATTTTATATCATTGGATTAGACCAAAACTCGTATCAAAGTCGATATAAAGTTTTATAAACTGATATTATTAGATATTATTCGATCAAATCTTATGAAACCATTTTTCGTATAAGATTATATCAAAGTAGACACGAACCCATATTAAATTATATATTGTGTCATATCAATTTTTTTACTCGGGTTGTTAAAAATCTAAATTAATTTTTGTTATAATTTTTATTATTTGTTTTTTTCTTCAACAATTTTGATTTTTTTATATAAAATTACATAAAATAATATCAAAATTAACTTAGAAAATTTTTGCTGTTTTTGCTGTAATATAATATATTATTTTACATGGTACCATATATATGTATATGTGGAGCTGTATTAAATTTGGCCAATTTTGTATATTTATATACGGCATATATAATTGTATATGTGACAACCCGAGTAAAAAAATTGATATGACACAATATATAATTTAATATGGGTTCGTGTCTATTTTGATATAATCTTATACGAAAAATGGTTTCATAAGATTTGATCGAATAATATCTAATAATATCAGTTTATATAACTTTATATCGACTTTGATACGAGTTTTGGTCTAATCCAATGATATAAAATTATATCCAATTATATTAAAATTTATACAATTTTATAAATCGGATGTTTTTTTTTTAGTTTTTAATAAAAAGTTGAAAAATTAAAATAATAAAAATAAGTTGTTCTTTGAAAAAAACTTAGAAAAATTTAAAAAAATGGAGTCATGTTAAATTTTATATAAAACACTTAGAAAATATTTTCAAAAAAATTTGTCCTTGGAAAAAACTTAGAAAAATTTGAAAAAATGGAGTTATATAAAATTTTATATAAAACACTTAGAAAATATTTGCGATAAAAATAATGTTCCTTGAAAAACACTTAGAAAAAATTTAAAAGATGGCGTCATATAAAATTTTATATAAAACACTTAGAAAATATTCGTGATAAAAAAGTGGTGCTTAAAAAATCTTAGAAAAATAAAAAAAATATGAAGTCGTATGAAATTTTATATAAAACACTTTGAAAATATTTGCGATTAAAATATGTTCTTGGAAAAGACTTAAAAAAATTAAAAAATAATGGAGGCATATAAAGTTTTATATAAAACACTTAGAAATTTAAAATGATGCATGGGACCAGATGTTACAACATATAGTTATGTATGGCGATATCTTAAACAAATCGCACACAAAAATTTGTTATATAAATTTATCTCGCAAGACATAGTGTCACACATGATCATATATGAAATAATATGACTATATAAAAGTATATAAGATCATATTAAATTATTTTTACTCGGGCACATATAATAATATATAACATTATCTGATACTATATTGGAAATTATTGAAATATTTTTTCCAATACATAATTTCATCTCGAAACATATAGTGTCAGATATAAACACATACAAATCTATATTCCTATACAACATTGTATATGACTATATCATTTCTTTTTTACTCGGGATGTTCAAAGAAAAGAACCGCCATCAAATGTCACTGTGGACATCTAATATCGTTATTTAGCTCAGAAGCAGATTTATAACCTTTTTCAAAACTTCAGTGGTCCATAAAAAACAACTGGAGCTAAGTTCTGAAAACCCTTCGGGGTTTTGGTCTCTTAATTGAATACTTTCATTTTTTTGGTCGCATTCAATATACACTCGAGGACCCTCAAATTTGTTGCACAGTGTTATACGTAAATGAACTAAAATTTTTTCCTGAAAGTTGTTAAAGTTTCTCATTTTTTAGTTAAATTTAACTGAATTTTAGGAAAATTCATAAAATTTGTTTAAAGAAATTTTAGTGATGTCTTTTTATACCCTCCACTCTACACAGAAAAAAATATAAAAAAATTTATTTTTAAATTTTTCATTGAGTAAAAAATTACTCAATTTTGCACCAGTAAACGATTTAATAGTATTGAGTAAATTTTTAATAAAGAGTAAATTTTTTATTGACACAATTAAAACTTTACTTAAAATTTTTCGTTTGTTTTTTAAGTAATATTTTAATTGTGTCAAGTAAATCGTCACTCAAAATTTATCAATTTATGTTTTTTTTAAGTTTAAAAAAGTTTCACATTTTTTTCCGAAAAAGGTTTTTCAAACTTTACCAAATATATTTATGTTTTAAAGGCATAGGAAAATTTCATAAAGATGATTTCAAACTTTCATATACATACCCAGCTAAAAATAATCGAGATTGTGGAAGCAGTTCATAATTTTTCTGGCATACACAAGCGCTTCGTGTTCAGCACATAGATATTTCTGCCTTACAGTAGTGAATACTAGATGCACTACTGTAAGGCAGAGATAGAAATATAAATTTTTCGATAAATTACGAATATAAACAGACATTTTTAAATACATTCGCTTACAGTAGTGCATCTAGTATGCACTACCGTATGGCAGAGAGAAAAAACTACAAATTATACGACGACTTACGAGCATCAAACAAAACGAAAATTTGGATGATGCAATAAAAAAAAAAAATATATTTTTAATTCAGTTGATATTCTGTTTTTTATACCCTCCACTTAGTGATAGAGGGTATATATAAGTTTGTCATTCCGTTTGTAACTCATCGAAATATCGGTCTGGGACCCCATAAAGTGTATATATTCATGATGCCCGATCGATTTTAAGACATTCCAGCGATGTCCGTCTGTCCGTCTGTCCGTCTGTCTGTCTGTCTGTCTGTGGAAAATGTTCTCGCGGACAAAATATTGCACAGAGATGACTGAAACTTAAAATATATATTGGAAGTTCTCCCGAGAAGTTTGGTATTGCATTTGAGCGATATCGGTTCAGCGGTTCAAAAGTTATGAATGAAAATGTAAGCACACCTCAAAAATTTCAGTACATTCAACATAACCTAAAAATACAAAATGCTCTAATTCGGCTTCTGGTTGACATATGTGAACATAATTGAACACCAAATGGTATTTAAACAAGTACGAACATATTTTTTGACAAAAAAAAAAATCGCGGATTTTTTTTTTTTACCAAAATTTTGTTTCGCGGAAATTTTTTTTCAAAAATTTTTTTTTTTCAAAAGTAATTTTCTTTTACATAAAGTTTTTTGCAATAATCTTTTTGAAATTGTGGAGGGTATCACTACATTCGGCAAGGCCGAATTTAACTTTTTTACTTGTTTTTTTTTGTGAACGGACGTGTACGCATGTCCAGAAGTGAAAACAAAAAAACACTATTCAGACATTAAAACTGTTGTATTATTTGTGTGCTTACGTGGAGCACTTCCATTCTACAAACTTTTCAGGCATGAAGACTTTAGTGAAGGTAATACTTTATTTTTGTGCTTTATTGGAGCAATGATTTCTGAGCTTACAAAAATGCACCTAGTAAGCTTCTAAGAAGGTATGATTTCATTACATTTTTATTGCGCTGAAATAAGCGCTCGAATGAAATGCTCTAAAGTGGGACATTGCGACCAAATATCATGCTATACGTAAGCAGGTTTGTAAGGGAATGTCAACTCAACATTCCCTTACAAACCTGCTTACAGCGAAGCAGTAGTTTTTGGTGGGTACACAAAAAACTACAAACTAAATTAAATGCGAATTCAAAACACCAAGAGAATAAAAAATAAAAAATAAATAAAAAAATTATTAAATTTGTATTAATCTATTTACTCAATTTTAGTTTTTGAGTAAATTTTTTAATTGCGTCAATTAAAAAATTACTCAATTTGTTTTAAAACAAGTGAGAGTGTTAAATTCGGCTGTGCCGAATCTATTATACCCTCCAAAATGTAAAAAAAAAATTAAAAACAAAAATTTGTCAGGGGCGTTTCTTTTTTTTTTTTTTGGGGGGGGGGGGGGGGGTTGATAGGGTCAGTGGGGGACGTTGAGAGCACCTTCCCATCGCGATAAATATACCAAATGTTTCATTTAATTAACAAAAATACAAAAAAACATGTAAAAAAGTGTATTTTTTTAGAGGTTGGTTTAGTTCTTCAAGGGGGAACTTTTTTCCCCCTGGTCCGATTTGGCCAATTTCCGAACTTACCCTGCCTAGGAACATAAGACATATTTGTGCCAAACTTGAAGGGTCTAGCTATTTTATTTAATAAGCATGCTAGACATGTAATGAAAAAAACATATAAAATAATAGGCAGCTTTTCTAAAATTTTTCATAATAAGGATGTACCAATGAATACCAAATTGCTATTATATAAGACCAGTATAAGACCTGTATTTTTATATGGATTTCCCATTTGGTTTCACATATCACCTATAATTATCAAGGAAATGGAAATTTTAGAAAGAAAAGTTCTACGAGGCTGTATTGGGAAATATTTTGAATCCTACTCTAAACGTTATTCGAATTTGTTTGTTTATAACGAATCAAATGTAAAGCCCATAGGATATTATGTTTTGGACGTTTTAAGGAGATTTATTGCTAGGACATCAGGCCATGAAAACAAGTATGTTGAAAATATTTACAACTGTCAAAGAAACTTTAATTGGACAAATGTTTACTATTTGTCCCCTATTGGTTACTTGAATGAAGAACCTATAAACTATGATTTATCTGTTTCTTTATGTCCAAATTTTTATAAAAAAAGTACGCCTGGTACTCATAGGGGTTGAAATTACTTCATTCCCGATTTTGTTTTGTTTTATTTTTATTATTTTTGTGTTTGTATTTGTTAATTTTAGTATGTAAGATAGCTGTAAGAATATTATAAGAGATACATACACTCTCATGCTATATCAGTCCCGGGAGCAAGGACGTAGAATCTAACATTTTTATTACACAATTTTTACACTTTTCAAGGAAAGCATGGCTGTAACTTCACAAACACTGTTATTAAAATAATACACTATAGTCTTAAGATATCTTGTATATTGTTGTTGTATCATTTTATATTTGGAAAAAAAAGTCTCAATAAATTTAAACTTTAAACTTAAAACTTTATTTTGGACTGCATCGTGTTAACTACAGACGGACGGACAGACAGACGGACGGACGGACGGACGGACATCGCTAAAATGTCTTAGAATCGATCACTGATCAATAATATATATACTTTATGGGGTCCCCGACCGATATTTCGATGCGTTACACACGGAATGACAAAGTGAGTATACCCCCATACTGTAGTTGGAGGGTATAAAAATTAAACAACCCAGCAAAAACATGGTAATGAGTTGTGAAAAGTAATCATTACCAAGTACATTATTTATAATGAGTACCCATTACCATTAACATTATTTTAAGCCCAAAAGTAACTACTTCTCAGTAATATGTCATAAAAGCACCTCTAAGTAATAATATCTTCTTGCACTTGCAGTTTTTAACCTTTACAATTCAATTAACTTAAAAAGTACTTAAAAACTTAATAAAAATTACCCAATTTTTAAGTTTTAGTAAAAACAAGTTAAATTTTAAAAGTTTTAATTAACTAATTATTTTACTTCTTATTGGTAATGGGTTTTTACTCCTTATTGGTAATCCGAGGCAGTAACTACTTATTTATCTCCATACTCTTCACTAGTTATTTTTGTCTCACGCCCTTGTTAAAATAATTAGTGTTTCATTCAATAAGTAACTACTGATTAACTTCTGTTTCGGATTACAAAACCCATTACTAGTAATGCCAATTTTTGCTGGGAAGTGATCACTCAAGTTGTTTTTATCTATATTATTTTCTATGTATTGATAGAGGGTATATAAAAGTTTGTCATTCCGTTTGTAATACCTCGAAATATTGGTCTAAGACCCCATAAAGTGTATATATTAATGATCCTTGATCGATTTTAAGAAATCTAGAGATGTTCGTCAGTCCGTCTGTCTGTCTGTTGAAAACACGCTAACTTTTGAAAGAATTTACGGAGGATCCTGAAGTTTGGCATATATGTTGGGCATTTACTTGGTCAGGTTGGTATTGCAATCCAGCGAAATCGGTCCAGTTATTCAAAAGTTATGAGCAAAAGACTGAATTTCGGCAAGGGTTTTTCATGAATTTACGAGATAAAATACACGGTAACTTTCGAACGACAATTCTGTCTGTCTGTTGAAAACACGCTAACTTTTGAAAGACTTTACGGAGGATCCTGAAGTTTGGCATATATGTTGGGCATTTACTTGGTCAGGTTGGTATTGCAATCCAGCGAAATCGGTCCAGTTATTCAAAAGTTATGAGCAAAAGATTGAATTTCGGCAAGGGTTTTTCATGAATTTACGAGATAAAATACACGGTAACTTTCGAACGACAATTCTGAGAGTGCTGAAATGTGGCGTTCTTCTGTCCCGGTTCGTTTAAAATCTCAGCCAAATCGGTCTAGTGGTTCAAAATTTATAAGCAAAACCCTGAATTTCAGATTGGTTTCACCTAAAATTCACGTGTTAAAAACCCCGAGTTTTAAAAAAACAAGCTTTAAAAACAATTATAAGCCACAAAATTACTTTACAGAGTATTTTTGTCACTCAGAAATATTTTTACACTAAAAAAAAATTTACACTCAAAAAAATTTTACACTCAAAAAAATTAAATTTTTTTTTTTTTGTTTTTACAAAATTGACAAAAAAAAGTTTTTTACTCAAAATAAAATATTTCTAATCAAAATTGTTATTTTTTCTTACATTAAAAAATTTACTATTCTTAAAAAGGGCATTGTGGAGGGTATTCATAGATTCGGCCAAGTCGAATTTAACTTTTATAGTTCCCAGGCAGAAAAATACAAACGGGCCAACGTTGGAATGAAGATGGTGGCGACGGTACCAACGTTGGCAAATCATACCCGTTTCTAAGTCTACGACGTCATTCCGTAGTTGAAATGATAACAGTGGCCAACGATCGCTCGACTTTTGTTTTGACGTTGGCTTAACATTGATTTTACAAATTTACGACATTGCACTATAGGAAATTTTACCCATTTTTTGGCCAAAAGTCAAAATTAATATTTTTGCAAACATTATTTTTTTTTACATTAATATAAACAAAACTTAACAAAGTAAACAATTCTTTCTCAATTTTTCGACAGAATTGATGTACTGTCACTTTATCAGTAGTTTTTCTTGCAATTTCTTACTTAGTTATAAAATAACGATTGAGAGCAGCGATTTTTGTGATAGCTTCTAACAAAAGTTTTTATATTAAGAATTTATAGTTTTTAAAAACTAAAAAATGGAAAATAATGTCAAAGGTGAGTACTTTAATGATAAATAGTGAAATGTAGGTGAACTCATCTATTAGATCGATTTTATTGGAAAAATTGAAGTGACCTTAAGATGAACTTATTGAAGTATGAATTGGAATTTTATTTTGACTTTAAAAAAAATGATAGCATATGTTAGCTATAAAACCATAAAAGTTCTCTAGGACAATCAATTACCTTCCGAATTTATCAAATTTCAAGGTCGGATATGTGCAAACTTTTTTTTTATACCCATTTTTCCAGGTGACTACTGAGTGCCAAATTCAGAGTTATTTAATACATGGCGAGAGAAATAAAGCAGAGGTGGATAAGGAGCCGCTATTTCTGACCATTTCTTTTCATACATTGCTGAGAGTGAATGTTTCGAAAACTTTAAACAATATATAAAGGAGGAATTAAGAATATTTTGTTCAAATATAAATATGAAAAGGATTAAAAGTTGTAGGAGTTTAAAAATTTTTGAAAGACAGCATGCTGTTTGGCTTAAAGGCAATACTTGGCTAAAAAAAAACTTGAAACGCAGCCTGCCTCCACTTAATCGAAACCTGGGCAACCGCAATTAACTTTTTTGTCAAAATCTGCGAGAACAAAAATACGAGTTACAGCAGAAATCTCTAAAGATCTAAATAGGGAAGTTGAGCCCCAAGCTCTTGCATCATCTACGGCTGCCCGTAGTGGCATTTTGAAATGTAGTTGACGACTTGGAACTCAAAAATAAAATTTTTGAATAAAATCCTTATTAAAAAGTAGATTTGTTTGACACTTCTTAACATTGTTAAAATAAATTTCTACTGTTATCTTTGAAAGTTAGTGTACACTCAAAAAAAAATGTATTGTAAAAACAGTTTAGAAAACCATATAATCTATCAAGGATCTAAAAAATCTTAGATGCGGCAACTTATAACCCGGGAACCCTGTTTGGAACTAATTATTAAGTAATTTTTTAGGTAACTTTACTAATTTTTTTTTTGAGTGTATGAAAACCTTTAAGAGTCACTCCCTCCCTCTAAAGAGTCTTCCAAAAGTCAAATAAAAAAAATCAGTCAAATCGGTCCAGCCGTTTGGCTGTAAATAATTTTGGCCAAAAAAAGGGTAAAATTTCCTATAGTGCATTGGATTGACCTCCTTCTTAGGGATGTATTGAAAATCTCGATGTAGTGCTTTTTAGTTACCATTTTGTACAAATTGGTTGAATTGGTTAAGTGTTCACTTAGATTTAAGTGTTGAGGTTTTTGTAAATCAAAAACTTTTTAAAAAAATAAAAATGTTGAACTTTTAAATTATAATCTATAGTGTAGTGTTTTATGTAAACACAAAGTTGTGCCAACACAATATTTTTAGTAAAACTGTTTTACATTATACAATGTTGTATTTTTCGTTAGCCCGATATTGTACCAACACAAAATTTTTGGTACGGTTGGCAATTTCTGACTGGGTTGTTTCAGTGTGATATTGTCACAAAACAACAAAAAGTATTAAATATACAACTTTGAAATATCGGAAGACATGATATTTTTTCAGGCTACTCTAAAATACGTATAGTTAAAAGGGGGTGGTGTTAAAAAACAAAAAAAAAAAAGATTTTTTCTTTTATAAAGCATGTTCCATAACAAGTTTTTTTAATGACATCAAGTCTCTTATGAAACAGCTAATGATACCCTTTATGCCCATAAAAGTCATTTGAATATTACGTATGTGTGTGTTTGTATTTTAGTAAGTGTGTGTAATATTTCTGAGAAGTAAAAAAAAATATTAATAATAATGAAAATGATTTGCATGTGTGTAATTTAGTGTGAGTATGAGTGCAAATGTTAATTATGAAAATTAATAAATTCCCTAGTAAAAATATTATGCTAATTTTACTGAATAGATCTAATTTGATCCGTAAAATGGTTGTATCAAATAATATCTAATTGTATTACTTTAGATCAAAAAATATAAAAATTGATACAATTTGATCCTGAATTTGGTCAAATCTAATTAGATCAAATTGATCTTATAATATCAATTTTTATATAATTTGATGAGCAAAACCAAAATACGAATCTAATCATATATGGAGCAATATCTAACCATATAAAGTGGATCAATCGTATCAAAGTGATAGATACAATTTTATATAAATTTATACGGAAGCATATTAACTCATATAAGATTATATCAAATTATATATGATTAGACCAGAAAATTTTTACTCGGGTTTTATAACTAATGGTTTTAATATGCTAAAGAGATTCATACATCTAATACACTCCAGTACGGATATGTATGGATGTTTTTTTTTTTAATAAAAAAGTCTTGTATGGTAAAAATTAATGTTTTGTTTTAATTACCAAAAGATGAAAAAAAAAAAAACAATTTTTATATTCGTTAATTTATTTTTTTAAGATATCAAAAAACACCAAACTCACCTCACCTGTTTGGCCACGCCTTTGGCGTCATTTCAAGTGGTTTATATTAACTATTTTCCGTCAAGGGCCGTGTTCTCCAACAAAAAAAGAATCCTAAATGACAGCTAAATATGTGAGAATGAGTAGATCACTTTTCTTAACAAGCTTATGATTAATGATCATTTCATAGTGGTTGTTTATATAGAGCCTGTCAATAGTTAAATTAAGTTTATCTTTCAATGCCAGTTTTTGATTCTTGTTTATATTTTTTTTTTTCGATTACCGTTTTAGTGGTTTGACCCTGAGAGTTTAAATGCATGATTATGCAGTTTTTTTTTAATACATAGATATTTTGTAGCTTTCACCGTGTAAAGCCATCTATCATAATATTTATTTTTATTGTTTTTCAATTTTTAACAATCGTGAGAAATGCTAAAAAGATTTTAATAATAAAAAACAAAATTTTGAAATATATTTCTACATATGAGGCATTACACACTAACTGTTCCACTACAGAAAAACCATAACGGTTTCAATGGGATATCATTTGCAAAGTTTTCGCTCTTATATGCTATTTACACATAGCCCGAAATCCACATAAATTTGGATTTCAAATCCAATTAAAATCTATACCGTTTACATATGCTTTTTTGACATTTAGCGGGATTTTGTTTGTACTAACTCTGTATTTTCTTTTAATTTGTGTACAGGGTTGTTAGTTGGAAAATTACCCAATTTTATAAATATTTCTAAAAACAATGATTTTTCTTTGCCGGAGCCAATATTTTCAATCCCACTAGTATATGTTGGGACCACAATATCAAAAAATGTGTTTTTATGAAGAGCTGCTTCTTTAAATGCAAGAAAATTAACATTTTTGCCAAGTTTGGGGCCGCCACCATTGAGTGTTTTTCTTTGTTAGGAAGACCAAATTGGTCAACTAAATTGTGCGTTTACCATTTGCAATGGTAAATTTTAAATGAAACATTGTTAAACATTGTTTTTATTTATCTTTTAATAGTTTTAAAAAAATAAATTTTAATTGTTTTTTTACTTTATAAAAAACAACAACAGCTGATAAAAAATCGTGTGCAGCGTTGTAAAAAAAGCATTAGGGATGATTATTTTGGGAAAACCCATAGTTGTACAATTAAGTAGTAGAAATTTTTTGGATTTTAAATTGCAATTTTACGATTTTCCCAAAATCCAAGTTTTTTTTTGTATGGGATTTGACATTTGAAATCCAAAAAAGTAATTGGATTTACTTGGATTTTCATTGAAATCCCATTTTTTTTGGATTTCGAGGCATATGTAAATGGCCTATTAGGGTACTATTAAATAACAAGAATAAAATTTAAGATTTTGCAAAAAGTGGGCCTTGTTGGGGTGATCAAATACTGAAAATATCAAACTTTTTTGCCTGAGTATCTTTACTTCAATATTTATGCAAATTCAGGCGCGGATCCACGGAGGGGGGAAAGGAAATTTCCCCACCCCAGACCGAATTCGAAAGAAAAAAGAGGAAAAAGAAAGGAAAGAAAGAGAAGAAAACAAGATGGAAAAAGGAGAGTGAAAAGGAAATAATCTGAAAAAAATTTCTATGAAAAATGTCCAAGGATTTAAAAAAATTTTCTCTGAAAAATTTTAAAGAATCTTAAAATTTTTACAGAAAAAAAATTTTGCGGAGTGTTAAAATTTTTCTATAAGAAAAAATTTAAAAACTTTTTTAGCGAAACAATTGAAAATTTTTCTGTAGGAAAATCCTTAAGAGTTTTCTATAGGAAAAATCGGGGAATTTTTCTATATGAGAAATTTTTTTTATAGAAATTCTTCTATGAAAAATGTCTAAGAATCCTTAAATGTTTCGGAATGTTCAAATATTTCTATGTGATAAAAGTCTCAAAAAATTAAAACTTTTCTTTATAAAAAATACAAAAATTTTTTTAAATGAATAATTTGGGAATTTATAGAAAAAAGTTGAGAATTTTTCTTTGAACTTTTTTATACACTCAAAAAAAAAAAAAATATTGTAAAACTAAAAATTAGGAAAAAATGGTGAAATTACAAGAACAAGAATACCACTTTATTTTTGTAAAAAATCAACCTTGTAAAATTATCAAAAAATATGGTAAAATTAAAATAGATAAAAAAATTTTTAATTTGGTCAAACAACAGTTTTATTTAGTAATTTTTTTTCTCTGAGTAATTAATTTAAAATTTGGTGAATATACTAAAAAATGTTTAGCCCATTTTTGATCACCACGTTCTTTAAATGTAGTAATAGCAGCATCAACCATTACTTCAGTTGTTGGATGGTTTCTTCGGCTTGATGGTGGCAGCATCTTCTTTTGCCTTTTTATCAGCAGCTGTAGTTGCAGTAACTGGACTTCCAACAACATCAAAATCCGAAATGATTTTTTTTTCACTTAAACAAAAATTTTAAAGAACAACACTTCACTTTTTTTATTTTTTTGCGTCATTTTTTTAGCTTTGCGTCATTTTTTTTAGCTTTTTAGCAAATGAGAATTGCGTAGTAGTCTACACAAGAAATTTCTTACATTACGTGAAACTGTTAAAAATTAAGAATTTTTTTTAGAATTTTTAATTTTTTTCACATGTATTTTTAAAAAAATAAAAAAAAAAAACTTTTGGATATTGAAGATTAGATATTTAAGTATGTGTTAAAATAAAAAAATGAATTTTTCATAATTAGCAACTTTTTATTAACAATTTAGTTGCCAAATTTTAAAAATGTTTCATATAAAATTAGCAAAAAAAATGGTAAAATTAGCAACAAAAAAATATGGTAAAAAATACTAAAAATTGTGTAGCCTATTTTTGAGCACCACGTTCTTTAAAGTTACTAATATCATCATCAACCATTATTTCAGTTGATGAATGCCAACTTTGCTATGGAGTTGGCAGCATCATCTTTTGTCTTCTTCTCGGCAGCTGGACTTTCAACAGCAGTAGAATATGAATTTTTTTTCACACCAGAACGTTTTAAACAAAATTTTTTTTCTTAAACTGAGAAAAAAAATAAAAAGGATTACCATTTCTTTAAGAAAAATACTAATATTTTTGCAAAAATTATAGTAAAAAAAAAAAACTAGCAAGAAAATATAGTAAAAATACCAAAAAAATTTTGTATTTTACCAACAGTTTGGTTGACGTAAATTACAACACCTTTTACAAATATTTTGACTAAGTTATTTTTTTGAGTGTAGGAAAAATCTTATAATTATGACAATTTTTATATTAAAAATCTAACAGTTTTTCTAGAAAAGTCTGAGAATTTTCTATATTAAAAATTTGACAATTCTTCTGGGTAAAAAGACAAAAAATCATGAGTGAGAATTTTTTCTAGAAGTTTCAAGAATCTCAAAAGTTTTCTTTAGAAAATTTGTTTTTAAATCTTAAATTTATTTATAAAAAAAAGCAATATTAAAATAAAAATTTTCTATAGGAAAAATAAAAAACAAATTCTTCAGGAAAAATTTGAGAATTTTTTATACAAAAAATGCAATAGAATCTTTCAATTAGACTTTTTCTATAGGAAAAGTTATACAGAACCTGGGACTTTTATAGGAAAAATGTCTCGGAATCTAAGTATTTCTCCTTAGGAAAAATGTCTCAGAATCTCAGATTATTTTTATTAGAAATATGTCTTACTTAGAATCTACACTCAAAATAATCACTCTGTTAAATTACAGAGATACTCTGCTGAGCCAGCAGAAAATACCATAGATTTCCAACCAGCAAGATTTTCTGTTATTTTACGAAGAAAACTCAGTAAAATGATTTCGATAAAAAAAACCTGTAAATTTACAGAATTATCTGTAGAATATTGATAAAAGCGACCAGAATTTTACTATTTTATTTACTATTTGATTTCTGATCAATTTCTTTTTCCTTATTGTTCAAGTAGTGTTGACAATTGGAAAATGCCACCGAGTAAATTTGCCAGCTTTAATGCTTCCAAATTGTAAATTTACTTCTTTTTATTTTTGTGAAAATTACGATGTATTTTACGAGTACCTCCAATTTAACCCGACATCCTAGTAAAATTTACCAGGTTTTATTGTAATTTAAGACGCTTTTTAAAGAGCGGTTGAAAGTTTTTTGAAGAGTTTTTTATTTAAAAACTGTATTACAGAGCAATAAGTAAAATTACAGTTGAAATTTAGTATTTTGGTTACGAGAAAATGTATAAAATCTGTATTTTAACAAAAAACTCTGTTTATTATCTGTAAAATAGAGATTACAAAGTAAAAAGTAAAATTACAGATAAAATTTTGTTTTTCGGTTACAAGAAAATACAAAGTATATTCTTAAAATCTGTATTTCGACAGATAACTTTGTCAAATGTCTGTCGAATTGAGATTACAGTCATTTTACAGAGTTTTTAACAGAGTAATTATTTTGAGTGTACTTTAATAGGAAAAGCTGAGACCTCTTCTACAGGAAAAAAGTCCTAGACTCCTAGAAAAAATTTACGATTTTTTCGATATTAAAAATATTTCAGAATTTTTGAGTTTTAATATGAAAAAAATATTCTAAAATCTATGACTTTTTCGATAGGAAAAATAACTCAGAATCCAAGTCTTTTTCTATAAAAATTGCCATAGACTCGAGAATTTTAGAAAAAATATTCTGAGAATTTTAGAAAAAAATATCACAGAATTTAAATTTTTTTTTGTTTAAAACATGACTCAGAATTTAAGACTTTTTTTGTAGGAAAAATTTTGGAGACTCAGACACTGAGACTTTTTCTATGGGAAAAATGACTCAGAAACTAAAACATTTTTTTTAGGAAAAATTTCTTAGACTCTCTCATGAAAATATTTCTCAGAAAATGCTTGACTATCTTAGACTTTTTCTAGGGAAAAGTTTCTCAGAAAACAAAACTTTTTAAATAGAAAATTGCCTCCAAAAATTTTAAAAAGCATTAAAGTCTTCAATTTTTCTAATCTCAGGTACTTTCTACGGAATATTTTTTTTTTTTTTTTTGTAGAAAGATCGTTTCGGTATCTTAAATTTTTTCTGTAGAAAAATAGAATAAAAAAAATTTTAATATTTCAGAACCTATGAAGTTTTCAATGGGAAAGACACTCACTAAATCTGAGAATTTTTCTGTACGAAAATTTTTTCTAAATATAGAAATTTTTGGTGTGAAAATTGCATAAGTATCTGAGAATTTTCTATATGAAGGTGTATCAGAATTAAAAAAATTTTGTATTCTGATTAATTTTTATTCAAAAATAAAAATCATTACATTCTAACTTTAAAATATTATATTTTTAGTAGGTTTATTCTAGCTCGAGGTTATTATTTCCTTAACTTATTTAGACTTTGATATTCTCATAGAATAATTTTTTGAAAATTATTCTATGAGAATATCATAGCTTTAATAGGTAAAATAAATAATGACCTCGAGCTAGAATAAACATACTTAAAATATTTTTGTATAAATTTTAAAAGCTTTTCTGTATCAGAACCTCAGAAGTTTTCTATTTGGATAACGTCTCCGAATCACAAATTTTCTATTAGAAAATTATGGCAGAATCTAGATCTTTTGCTGTCAGAAAAATGCTTTAGAACCTGAAAATTTCTTGAAGATACATTTTTCAAAATATCAAACATTAAAGTTTTTTTTATTACAGAAATAAATTTTTAAAATTTGAAAAAATCATAATAAATAAGAGTTGAACAGTAAAAAATCTTAACCACACTCAAAAAAAAAGTGAACTAAAATCTGGGAAAATTAACTCAATTTTGAGAAAAAGAGGGAATGATTTGGCTCCAAAGATTTATTTTCTTGGTTTTAGTTCATAATTTTCCCAAAAATAAGGAAAACAAAGTTATTTAATTTTAAGCCAATTTTAACTAGAAAATGGGAAAAATTATACTTCACATTTTAGAAATAGATTGGGTCTAGACCCTGGACCCATGGGTTCGGACCCCATTTAACTCGAGACCCCGTCGGGTCCTTTAAGGGTCCGCATAGATTTTGAACCAAAACTTGTGTCCGTTTCGCTCTAACTTGCTTAGTTTTTGAGATACGGTAATAAGGGGCCTGATAGGGTCTTGAGAATCTTAAAAACCGGATAACTCAAAAACTATTAATCGGAGGGCTTTCGGGTATTTTGCGGAAGTGTTCTACGAGCCAAGAGCTACAAAAATTCCGTTGGACGTTTTCTCGTGTTGGCAGTATTTACCGAGATATGTGTATATATAAAATCTCGGGAATTTCAAATTTTAGATCTAAAATTAGGGTCTTGAGACCCCGACAGATATGCAGAGCTAGGCTATTCCATATTTTTTTTTGTAGTCTTTCTTTTGAAAATTTCATCCGTTTCGCTCTATCTCGCTTAGTTTTCGAGATATCGCCATTTTGGATTTTTAACTAAATTCTAAGAAGTTATTTACTAAATTCTCAGAAGTCATTAACTAAATTCTAAGAAGTACACTTCCTCAATTCAAAGAAGAGAAATACGATGATGTTTTTTTTAGTAAATTTTAACTAAACTTGAACTAAATTGTTTTTTAAGAAATATGTCTTAAAAATAAAGATACGATTCTTAGATTTGTGGAAAATTTCTTTCGCAGTAAGAATTTTTTTCCTAATATTTGAAAAATCCATTTAAAGAAAACTTTGAACTAATTATAAGTAAATGAACTAAAATTTTTTCCTCATAGTTAAGAAAATTTCTCACTTTTAAGTTAAATTTAACTAAATTTTAGGAAAATTCATGATAAATTTTCAAAGACATTTTTTCCTTAAATTTAGTTATGTCTTTTTTTCAGTGCAATGATTCAAGTTCGACCTGAAGTTCCTGCAAAAAAAAATTTGAGCAAAAAAAAAAATTTTTCTATTTGTTCTGAAATTTTCAGATGTTCTGAAATTTTTTATGCCTTGTTTTCAAGAAATCAAATGTTAAAGATTGCACTACGCTAATTAGGGCTTTCAATCGGGATTGGATTTTCTGAATCCCGGGATTCGGGATTGAAGAAAAATTTTCGGGATATTTTGAATCCCGGGATTAACGGGATTTTTTGGAAATTTACGGGATTTTTCGGGATTTTCAAAAATTTCTAGTATTGTTGTCACTTTGAAAAATACACGCGTTCGTAAAGATTAGCAAAGTTGGTGTTGTGAACTTCAAAAAAAGTTTGGGATTCCTCCTGTGAAGAATATCCGTATTCGGTTATCTTTCTTATCTTTCGTCGTGGCTCATCGCTATCAACTTTTAGTGAGTGTGAGTTAAAAAAAAAAATAAATGAATTTTCGAATTTTTGCATAAGTGACTCATTTTTTGCTAAAGCTTCCCAGTTGGCAACGTCCTCGAGCCATCCTCAGTGACGGAGCGATGACATGTCAGAGTCACACCTGACATCCACAAGACATCTCTATGTACTGGGTTGAGGACAGTTTCATACAAATTTTCAAAATGTCCTCACTCAAAGTCAGCAGTGGTCAGGGCTGACCTTCTGGGGACATGTCACCTAAGACTTCTTTGGGGAAATGTCTGACATAGGTCATGCGAAAATACAAAAAATTTTCGTATTTCCTTTAGTTTTTACTTTTATCCATTTTCCTTTATAAATTATCTTTCTCATATTTAGAAAAAACTTTTCGCCTTTTTTAGTCCCAACTGGATTTGAACCTGGAACCTCCAGTTTATTAGTCCCACACCTAACCACTTGTTCCAAACTTTATTTTTAAAATTGTTTGTCTATTTATTACTTTTATTCTACTTGTTAGATTTTGATTTTATTTTGATTAAGTCGATAATATTGCCATCTTTTTCTTGGAAATTAAAGAGTTGCCCAGATTTAAAATTCTAATTAAATATACTGCCATTCTGAAGACATTTCCTTTTAGACGTCTTAGAGGAATTGTCCACACTCTTAAAGCAAACATTCAGTGCTGACAATGTTAGGACATGTCATCAAGGATTGCCTATGATTTGTCAGAACCTGAAGACATTTCCTCAAGGAATCACTGTGGAAATTTCCTCAGTGACACATTTTCCAACTGGGTTGCGTGATTTGATTTTTTTTTTTAATTTATTTGATTTTTTTTTTTTTCATTTCTTGCAAAAAAAACATATTTTTTTTTTTTTTTTTGGAAAAAAGTGTTTTTTTTTTTGGTAAAAAATGTGTTATCGAGAGTGAGTCGAGAGTAAGTCACAAGTGAGTGATTTCATTATTGTTTGCGTGAGCGTGAGTCAAACCCCACTCACGCCTTTAAAAAATGTTTTAGTAAAATATAAAATTGAAAAAGTTTACAACTTAAGGAGTTAAGATGTGTCAAAAGCCATTTACGGTCCTATGATCCTTGTAAGAGTAAAAGCAATAAATATAAATGCCCTTATGTCGAACCACCACTAGTTTTTAGAATTTCTTTACATTTCGCAAATATTTCACCTTTTTTATAACAAACACAAGGTACCTGGCGGAACTTTTGTTGATTTTTTTTTTTTATTTTGTTCCACAAAATTTATAAAAATTATACAAATTATACAAATTATTATTTTTCCCATTATTGAGGAAATCTGGTTATCAGAGATAATTCCAGACGAGCTAAAAGAAGGTATTATAGTGAAGATCCCCAAGAAGGGCGACTTAGCAAATCGTTACAACTGGCGGGGCATCACACTATTAAGTATGATCAATAAAGTTTTAGCCCACGTTATAACTAAGAGGTTATCGGACTCTTTAATGCCAGATTTAAGAAGACAACAGGCTGGTTTTTGCCCCAAAAAGTCATGCGTTGATCACATTAACTCACTAAGAGTAATAGTAGAGCAGTCAGTTGAATGGCGATCTCCTCTTTACCTTATATTTATCGATTTTGAAAAAGCATTTGACACCCTGGCACATGATGTGATTTGGAATGCTCTTGAGTGTAAAGGCGTCCCACGTAAACTTATCCAACTTATAAAATGCCTATACACAGGAGCAAGTTGCCGAATTCTACACGATGGCATGCTTAGCCGTAAGATTGAGGTTGGTACAGGCGTTCGTCAAGGGTGTGTAATGTCACCACTGCTCTTTAATATCGTGCTAGATATTGTGATGCAGCACGCAATGGTGGGCAACCGAGGAATCGTATGGGGTTTAAACGAGCGATTAGAGGACCTCGAATACGCAGATGACATATGCCTCCTTTCTCACAGCCACACTGATATGTCCACAAAATTGGAACGACTTATAGACATATCAGAGAAGGCGGGGCTCAAGATAAATATAAAAAAGACAAAAGTCATGCGTATTAACGCCGAAAACGTAAATTCCTTCCAAATAAATAATGAAACTTTAGAAGAAGTCGATACATTCTGCTATCTCGGAGCCATTATCAATCGAACTGGAGGATCTAGCGAAGATATTGCTAGTCGAATAAAAAAGGGCACACAATCCTTTGGTCTGCTCAATAAAGTGTGGAAATCGTCCACAATATCACGTCGTATTAAAATTAATATATTCAACTCCAACGTAAAATCAACGTTGTTATATGGATGCGAAACTTGGAACGCTGCCTCCCGAGACATTAAATCCTTGCAAGTTTTCGTTAACAAATGTCTTCGAAGAATTCTACGAATCTTCTGGCCACGAACTATTTCGAACATCAACCTGTGGCGCGAAACAATGCAAACACCGCTGTGCGTAGAAATACAGAGAAGAAAGTGGAATTGGATCGGACATACACTCCGCAAACAACCGTCCGATATTGCCCGAAATGCTATTGAATGGAACCCTCAGGGAAGTCGTAGAACAGGGCGACCAGCTCATACGTGGCGAAGACAAATCGACTCCGAGATAAGAAAAATGCGTAAAAGCTGGAGCGAAGTAAAAAACATAGCGATTGATAGATCTGAGTGGAGAAAGTTTGTTGAGGCCCTATGATCCTTATAGGATCGAAGGGAATATATATATATATATACACAAATTATACAAATTATTTAAAAAAATCTAAAAATATTGAAAAAAATAAAAAATCGGGATCCCTATTTTCGGGATTAGCCTAATCCCGAAAATCCCGGGATTTCCGGGATCGGGATATCCCGATTGGAAGCCCTAACGGTAATTTTATACAATAATGGTGTATGTATGTATATAACGTGTGCGTATGAGCAATATCAACTAGTGTTTTTAAAAAACCGACATTTTGGAAAACCGGTTTCTCGGTTAACCGAAATTCAGCTTTTTCGGTTAACCGGTTTTCTCGGTTAAACCGGAATAAAAAAACCGGTTATCCGGGTTTTTTTTTCTTTAACTGACAAACCCAAAAAATACTTTAAAATTGCTAATTTTTATTAAATAAAAAATCAAATGTAACTAAAGTTAACATATTTGTTTCTTTCAGCAAAGTTAGCAACTGTTATCCTTTGAAAATAGTGGTATTTAAATACGGTGCTTTATTTTCCTATATTCACCGGAGCTTTATTTAAATTTTTATAGGTTTTATTTAAAAAACAAATACATCAATTCGTTATAAATTGTAGTCCGTATTTTATATTAATGTTCTTTTATTGACATTTTCTCCATTAATAAGAATTTTAGTACCTGGTTAACAGTCACTTATTAAATTTTCAATGAAACTGTCCAAAAAACGCTCATAACGGGGATAATTCAAACATTTACCAGATTAAAATTCGTATTTGGAAAATTGTTTTTTGAAGACAAAAAAAATTTTATACTTCCTTTCTCACGGATTTTCAAGTTCTTTTTAATAAAACTTTGAAAATATCATAAAAAAAGTGCAAACCCTTAATATTTGCAAAACATTCCGTTTGAATGTATTTAAAAAAACCGGTTAACCGACAGAAAAAAACCGGTTTTCGGTGCACCGGAATTTTTCAATTTCGGTTAACCGGTTAGCAAAAAACCGAAATTTTGGGAAAAAACCGGTTTTTCGGTTAACCGGTTTATAAACACTAATATCAACACTTCAAAAATATTTTAAATAGCGATGGGAGATTGACTAAGTTTTTTTTAACGATCACGCACTCCAATAAAAGAAAATAATTATTCACGCACGGTATTTTATTTTACTCACGCTCACGTGAACATCGTGACTGTAACTTTTTTTTTCTACTCACGTGTGCCTGAATGATCGTGATCAAAATAAAATATCGTGCGTGATAAATTTTTTCTCATTAGCGTGCGAAATCGTTATTAAAAACTCATTCACGATTCTATTTGAAATATTGTTTAATTGTTTTTATTACTGATACGCATACGTTATATACATCATAATTGTATAAAATTATCGTAGTGCAATCTCTAACATTTGATTTCTCGAAAACAAGGCAAAACACATCTCTGAAAATTTCAAAACAGATAGAAAAACACTTTAACTTTTTTTAAATTAAAAAAAAAAAAAACAATAAAATTGCGGCATGTTTTTTTAAGTTTAAATTTGAAAAATTCAGAACATCTTCTGGAAATTTTCAAATTTTTATTTTTGTAATCGATAGCGCATACAATTATCTATAAAAAACTTTCATTTTAAAAACTTAACTGTGTTTCATTAAATTTACATAAATATTGAAAAAAAAAGGTACTCGGGCAAAAAATGCTGATATTTTCAATATTTGACCATGCCTACATAGCCCACTTGGTGAAAAAACTCAAATTTTATTTGTGTTATTTAATAGTTTCTGAAGGGCGAATACTCTGCAATTGATTTCATATTGGCACGACATAACTTTTTTTTTGATGAACATTTGGTGTGGAATGCCCCATATTCGTTCGATGATAGATCGACTAACAATATACCTTTTATCGAAATCTGCTTGCCCTAGCAAAAAAGACATACATAACTTGATACAAACGTAATATAAACACAGCGCAGCAAGATTTTGGTCACCAAGTGTATCTTGAATGGATAGCAAATATATGAAAGTACAGCATTAGTAGACCAAAATCCCCAAAGGATTTTGAAAACTTACCTCAATTTATTTCTTATAGCCCACTGAAAATTATATTTTTTTTTAAAAGGTACATAATATTAATATATGTCAGTACTGAAATTTAAAAGCAATTATTTTCTTAGAAAATATTAACCTCTATCTCCGATTTTTGAGGGTAATTTTAGTGTTTTTTTTTCCAATTTTCTCACAAAACAGCAATAAAACGTGCGTTTAAAGGGTTAAAATTTAATTTAAAAATTTTCTGCATCAATTTCCTGTAGGGGTTGTCAAAGACCAAAAGTTCGTGCGGGAAAAGCAAATGCTAGAAAAATTAAACTTTGAATTACACTGTGCTACAAAATAAACAAAATCAAATATACTTTTCAAATGCGCTAGTAAAGGTTGTAGGTTTCGTCGAAAAGGTAACAAAAATCTCCATCAAACTTGCCAGACACCCTCAAATTTTAAAGTTATTGTCAAAAAACTTTTTTTTGGTACTTTTCTCACTAAACCACGTGAAACTCACACAACTTTCAAGCGATTTTCAATTTTTAAAAACAATTTCCCGACAAGCTAGCCTCACCAAATTTGGAATTATATTCGACAGTAGAACTCATTTTCTAGTAGGCCGCCCATAAGGGGGATTTTCAAAACGTTTGATTCTCGCCCCACTGAGGGCAATTTGAATGCTTCATATTTATAAACGTTTTCTGACACTTAAAAAGAAAACTTTGTAAAATTACAAGAAAAATTTTTAACTTTTTTTTTTTGCTACCTCCTATTTGATAAGAATTCCTAGTAATTTTACAAGCTTTTACCAAGAATTTTGTAATTTTACAAGATTTTTACCAATAAAATTGTAAATTTACAAATTTTTTGACACGATAAAATTTACAAAGAGGTTTCGTAATTTTACTAGATTTTTTGCTACCTCCTATTTTACGAGAATTCCTAGTAATTTTACAAGCTTTTTACCAATAATTTTGTAATTTTACAAGCATTTTACCAATAAAATTTAAAATTTACAGTTTTTTGGCGCAATAAAAATTACAAGGAATTTACTAGATTTTTTTTTGTAAAATTTTCTTAGAAATTTGTATAATTACGAAAAAAAAATGTAACAGTACAAAAAAAAATGTTAATTTCATTCCAAATTTGTTTGTTAAAAAAACAAGGAAAACTGTCAAATATTTGTAAAATGGGATTACGAGACTTTTCCTAATAATTTGACAAGGTTTTTTGTTTTTTGTGTGTAAAGAAAATTTACTTCTGAATACGATAAGCTTAATCCTGAAAAAATCGGATAACAATTCACAGGAGGTGATAATTTTTCTAAAAAAAATTAAGATTTTACATGAAATCGCCCAGAAGACAAATAAAAACAAAACTAACATCATAAGAGGTCACGTACCATAATTTAAAAGGTGTTTGACCCGCTGAATTCGAATTTGGCCTTGAAATTGCTCTATCGCATTTTTAAAAAGACAAAAGTTATTGATCGAACTATAGCAAAAAAAATCGAAACTCGAAAAATTTTCAAAAAAAATAACAAAAAAATTAGATATTATTAAAAACATTAATAGATATCTTTGTAATAGTGAGAATAGGTTTCAAAATGGTTTTATATAACAAAACTTTATTTTCAAGGCTCAACTCTGAGTTTCGACCTAACAACCAATACATGCGCCTCGTTTTTAAATCCAAATGATTTCTTTTTGCCTTTATGTGGTTCTTCCATGTTAATCTTCTATCTAAATGCATTCCTAGGTATTTGACACAATCTGATGTAGGAATTATTTCATCATTGAGATAGATTTGCGGGCAGTCACCCTTTCTTAGTGCAAATGTAATGTGCGTAGATTTTTCAGCATTTACACAAATGTTCCATCTTTTTAGCCAAATTGAAATGTTATTAAGATGATTTTGGACCAGATTTGAGGCTTCAACTTTACAGTCACTACTTGCCATTAAAGCAGTGTCATCCGCGTATGTTGCTACTACAACGTTGTCATCAACCGGCATATCAGAGGTGTAAATCGTGTATAGCACAGGGCCAAGAACACTACCCTGTGGAATACCAGCCTTTATATCACAAATAGTCGAAAATTCATTGTTTACTTTAACATAAAAATAGCGATTTTGTAAATATGATTTGAGTACTAAATAGAAAGGTGCAGGAAGATGTTGTTTAAGCTTGAAAAGAATGCCTGGATGCCAAACCCTATCAAAAGCTTGCTTGACGTCCAAAAATACAGCAGAACAAAATTGTTTTTTTTCTAACGCATTTCGTACTACATTTACAACTCGATGGCATTGTTCCGGTGTTCCATGTTTATATCGAAATCCAAATTGATATTCAGGTATAATATTTTTTTTATCTAATATTGGCTGTAATCTCCGCAAAAAGAGTTTTTCAAAAACTTTTGAGAAAGTAGATAAAAGACTTATAGGTCTATAAGACTTTATATCATGTTCTGGTTTACCTGGTTTTGGCACCATCATTATTTCAGCACATTTCCATTGTTCTGGAAAGTGGTTTAGTCTCAAAATTGAGTTGTAAATCAAAGTTAATAAAATAATGGCTTTTTTAGGTAAAGCTTTAATATCTTTGGCACAAATTTTATCAAAACCAGGTGACTTTTTGTTATTAAGAGTAGATATTTCTAGTTCCACTTCATAGGGAGATATATGTTTGATGGGTAAATCCATTTGACATGGGCTGTCGAGAAATGAAGATACCACTAATTCATCTTCTGGGTTATTGAATGAAAAAGGTTGAAAAGTAGATTCCAAATATTGTGAAAACGCATCGGCCTTACTGGAATCGGGTTTACACCACGAACCATTTGTATCTTTTATGGGTACATTTCTTTTTACTGGTCTTTTTAAGTATTTTGTAGCATTCCACAGATTATGCTCGTTAGTTTTTGAAGATTTTAGGTTTCTTAAATAATAGCTGAGTTGTTCGCTTTTATAGTCAGCTAAACGTTGTTTTAGTTCATTTGTAGCCCGATTTAAATTAGTTTTATCAACTGTGTTTCTAGTATTTTTCCAAATTCTCCTTAATCTTCTTTTATTTTTAACAAGATCTCTAATTTCCGCTGAAACTACTACTTTATTTCGATTCGTCTGTGAATCAGTTGGTGTCGATACAAACGATGCTTCATGAATTAGATTTGTAAAATTTTCTACAGTACTATCAAGTTCAAAATCATCTTTTATTCGAATATTAAGACTAATATTTTGCTCCATCCAATGTTTAAACGAGTTAAGATCGGTTCTAGGAGAGATCACTTTATAAGTTTCATTAGTAGGTAAACAGTTTGTGCTATAATTAACTATAAGCGGTGAATGATCAGAACTTAGCTCATCAGTATCCAAAATATCTAAAAGATATCTTGAAATACCGGAATAAACTACAAAATCCAATAAATCTGGAATTTTATTGGGGTCACCTGGCCAATGAGTAGGTCTCCCGGTAGAAAGCACAGAAAAATTATTATTTCTTACACTTTTATAGAGTTCTTTGCCTTTGGGATTTTCAGTTCTTGAGCCCCACCATGGATGCTTGGCGTTAAAATCTCCTCCGACAATAAACTTATCTCCAAGTTTCAGAAAAAAATCGTCAAAATCATTGCATTTTATATTATGCCTGGGAGGAAAGTATATAGAATAAATAGATACGTTACCATTGCTGGAAAGTTTAATGCACTTTTTTGTGATCTACTCGACAAACCCAACAACCTAAACTGTGTCACATAAAAAGTATTTTTCCACTGTAGTGCAGTGTTATTAGTGTATTCAAAAAACCGGACATTTTTAAAAACCGGTTTTCGGTTTATTCGAAAAAGGTTATTTTTGAAAAACCGGTTTCCGGTTTCAGTTTTAGCAAAAAAACCGGTTAAACCGGTTTTTTATGTTTTTAAATTTCGGGTTAAAAATTAATTGAACTTAATTATATTTTTATACACAAAATCGATAAGACATAGCGAAAATAGTATCATCTGTATGACAAGGCGCGGATCCAGGGGGGGGGGAGAATGGGATTTCTCCCCCCCCCCCCCCAAAATGATTTCGAAAGAAAAAAAAGAAAGGAAAAGAAAAAAAGAAAGGAAAGGAAACAAAGGAAAAGGAAAGGAAAAACAGGAAAGATAGAAAGAAAATGACTAGAATATAAAAAAAGTTTTGGTGATTTATGTGTATGATGATTATTTACGTCCGCATACGGAGCCTTAGGATAAAATGTTTCAGAATTTAAGAAATTGCATATGAAAAACGATGCATATGAAAAACGGCGATAGAGCCATAGACATTTTCTAACCGAATAACTTTCCTTATTATTTCCTATGGAAAAAGTATTATTTTTTATAGAAAAATGTTTCAAAATTTTAGACTTTACCTTTAGAAAATATTTTGATACTTATTTGACTTCGAATACAAGAACCCAGGCAGAAAAATACAAACGGGCCAACGTTGGAATGAAGTTGGCGGCGACGGTACCAACGTTGGCGAATCATACCCGTTTCTAAGTATACGACGTCATTCCGAGGTTGAAATGATAACAGTGGCCAACGATCGCTCGACTTTTGTTTTGACGTTGGGTTAACATTGATTTTCCAAATTTACGACCTTAGATTTACCTTTTGCTTAGGAATGTATTGAAAATCGCGATGTAGTGCTTTTTAGCTACCATTTTGTACAAATTGATTGAAAAAGCAACTACTTAAGTGGCCACTTAGATTAAAGAGTTGAAGTCTATGTAAATCAAAAACTTTTTAAAAAAATAAAAATCTTAAACTTTTAAATTATAATCTATACTGTAGTGTTTTATGTAAACACAAAGTTGTGCCAACACAATATTTTTAGTAAAACTGTTTTACACTATACAATGTTGTATTTTTGGCTAGCCCGACATTGTACCAACACAAAATTTTTGGTACGGTTGGCAATTTCTGACTGGGAATTTTTTCAATTAAAAAATTATCTCAAATTTTATAAAAAATTTCGTATTACATTTCTGTAGAAAACCCCCTCATCACCTGAGAGTTTTTCCTTAGAAAAAATGTTTCAGAATCTGCCAAAATTTTTCTGGAAAAAAATCTCAGAATCAGATAACTTTTCTACAAGAAAAACGTCTCAGAATTTGAGTTTTGCGAATTTTTTAATAGGAAAAGGTTATCAAGATCTATTAATTTTTTATAGAAACCATGTTTTATAACTTTTCTATAGAAAACTATATCAGAAGCTAAGATTTTTTTTTTTATGAAAAATCATTCAGAATCAGAACATTTTTCTGTTGGAAAATTCTGAGAATTTGTATATAGGAAATGTGTATCTGAATATGTAAATATTCTTTTAAAAAGTGTCTAATAATAATTTTTCTATATGAAAAATGTTTCAAAATCTGAGAAATTTAAAACACTAGATAACATTAAAACCGTAAATATTTTCTATCAAAAAATGCTGCAAAAATTTAGGATTTAAGTTTTAGAAAAGTGTATCAAAATTTCTTCATAAAATGTTTCAAAACTGGTAATTTTTTAGTATCTGATAATTTTCTTTACGAAATATTATCTTAGAATATACGATCTTAGAATTTAAGAACTTTTTTATATCAAAGTTATAGAATCTGAACATTTTTCTAAAGGCAAATATTTCAGAAATGTGTTATTTTTCTATACGAAAACTGTTTTAGAATCTAAAAGTTTTTCTTTAGTAAAAATATATCAACATCTGTGAAATTTTTATATAGAATTTTTATATAGAAGTTTACGGGTCTTTTCGCATTTGTGACTGGCTATGACTGAGTATAGGTCCGCTTTTTTGACTATAAACGGTCTTGCGTAGGAATTTAATCGGGCCGTCAGGATTCCCTCGTGAAAAATATTTCTTGAGTAAAAAGGTTGAATCCGCGTCTGATTTAAATACTTTCAGTTTATTTTTTTTTCGGATTTTGATTTGTTCATACACTACCCCCCCCCCCCCCCCATCGCTTCCACCCAATCTTTTTTGCCTTCCAATTGCATAAATTTTTTTGGTAAAAAAATATCTCCCCCCCCCCCAAATGAAATTCCTGGATCCGCGCCTGGTATGACACCGTTTACGCCGCACAATTTTACTGGAAACTTCGACAGGAAGTAAAAGCTAAATTTGAATTCTTTGCATTTGAGAGCGGAAATCCGTCGAGATTTTATTTGAAAATTTGTTTTTATTGAATTGTTTAAAGAGCACAATTAATAATAAATTCAGACATCGGAATTTGAAACTCCGATTTCAATAATTTCAAAAGAATTGTTTAAAAAAATGGTTTGCCATAGAACTCCAAGGTGCCAAATTTAAAAAATATATATTGATTTCAATATAAAAGGAAGAGACGGACTTCTGGAACTCGTTGATTGATATTGATATTTACATACCAACATATCCACAAGCTGATTATGGAAGTACCACTAAGTTTTGTGAGTGTTTCTAAAAAACCGTGTAATGTCAATACATATTTTAACTTATTATATTATAACTTTTTATAAAAACCGGTTAACCGACACAAAAAAAAACCGGTTTCTCGAATATTCGAAATTCAAAACTATTCGAAACCGGTCGAGTTTCTAAAAATGTAAAAACCGGTTAACCGGTTTTCGGTTTCGGTTTTGAATACTCTAAGTGTTATCATATATCCAGCAAAACTCTCCGTTACAAATAATCGGTTCCCGAACGCATCATATTATTTTGCAACTGATTCTACTTAACATTCCAGAATCAGTGATTTTTTGTTTAA